>OV884056.1:39060307-40405335 GCA_930367215.1 Pollenia angustigena | reverse complement strand
AATTGTTAAGAGTTCTTTCGCTTACTTTACTGCATTTCTGTATGTCTTATTGCGTGGCGCATAATTGTGTGCTTATTTTTTTAAAGGTACATTAGTGCTTCGCAAAATGATAAAGTTTTTTATTGGGTACACACATGCCCGGTTCAATTGACGCATTGGAAGACAACATGAGATACCGGCTGAAATATTGGAAAGAGCATGCCAAAATTGGGCTAAGCGGATGGACCATTTGAGGCGCTGTCACAATTAATTATATGGACCGTACTATCGATTCAAATAAAGATTCATGCATTTTTCTGAATTTTATGTGTTTTTTTAACTTTCCTATAGCGCATGTAACTTTACTTAATTTTGAAAAAATCGGTCAATTAGGTATCATATAAAGTCCACCACTCAATACATAAAATCTGACATTATAATTTCGAGTGTTTTTTTTTTCTTTTTTTTTTGGAAAATACAGTCAAGGTTTTTGAAGGGCACGTGATCAATATTACTATGAATTCATTTTGTTACGAAATCTTTTGAAAGTGGGCGTGTTTTTAACAGGCAGAAAGACATAGACCGACACACAGACGAACTTTGCCAAAACGGGCTAAAATTAATTACCGAACAAGATTATACGCATCGTCACCTAAAACGCAAAAGGTCCTATCAATCATTATGAAAATTTTACGAAGGAGAAATAAACTATTTAATATAAAAAATGTATAAGAAAGTTTTAAAAGATAACGTTTTTCTTATTTCTAAAAGCATTTTTAAAAAAAGTTCACCAAGTTTTATGGAATATTTTCCAATAATAAACGCATCAAATTCCATCCCCTTCAAATGTAAATGTGAGTATACATATGTATATGTACATCTTATCATACAAATAACATTATGTGATTACATAAATAATTCATTTCATTAAATTTTCTTTGTGTCGAAAAAAAAACCAATGTAGACAAAAGCAAAACACCTTTTATCTTGTTACTATCCATATTTAATCCATTTATATCTTCAGAATTCTATTAGGTTTTGTGCAAAATTTGTTAAACAGAAAAAAAAACATTCAAACCTATAAAAGTTTATAGTTCTTTATGTATTTATGTAAATGTGACAGTAGTATAAGTATGTATGTATGTATTTTTGTATGTATGTATGTATGTATGTATGTATGTATGTATGTATGTATGTATGTTTGTATGTATGTATGTATGTATGTATGCATGTATGTATGTATGTATGTATGCATGTATGTGTGCATATAGATACAAATATCACAAAATAAATTAGGGAAACTCACATAGTAAATGCGTAAAATATAGAGGATAAGGGTTTCTTTTTTCAATGTATTTGTAAATGGGTTCTAGTTATGCAAATACTTAATTTCATTGTAACACATGTGACAAAATTGTTAACAAAAGTGTTGGGCAATTGAAAATTCAATAGGGGTCTTGCTGTTTTGTTCATTCCTACTGCCGCCTAATGGGTATGATATCCTGGAATAAGCCTTGTCAAAAAAAAAAAAAAAAAAAATCGATGCATTACTCTAACGCCTATTTACACCATTTTGCTTTAACCTACCTAAAATGTTAGTATCGAGCAGAGAACGGCTTTGTGCGATTGCAAAAAATTCGCATTAAATTAACAACATCAAATACACCCATTTGTGTTCTTGCAATCAAACTTTCTCAGCCACACACATCGGCGTTGTTTTAAAATTCATTCAAGTCATGCACAGCGTATTGGCTTTGCCATTCATACAATGTTTAGCTACGTTCGTCAATTATTCCCTGCAAACAAATAGAAGATATCCCCTTAGGCAATAGTTAAGCAATATCTCCAAATGGTCACCTAGAAGAAAATAATCAAAGTATGTACTTTTTTATTTTCTTTCTTTTTATAGTTTTTAAGACAGAAAAAATTTAATTATTTAAAAATTTAATTAATTATTAAAAATCATATAAAATATTAAAAATATTAACATATAAAAACGCGTAATCTCCACGATAAAGAATTTTAAAGCTATTAGGGAACTAAGCAAAGGGCAAGCTTCAAAATTTATGGACGAATTTTTACGGAAAACGAAGAAACATTTAACTTAAGTGTCGTAAGTGGCGTACACGCAAAGAAAAAACATGGTTGATACAATCAGAATCGCAAACTATCATTAATGTTTGTGGTTATGATTGTGTCAAACACGTCTTAAGTAACAATATATGTTCAGACATAATGTTATAGCTAATTATTGTCTAAAACATATTATTATTCTCAGAAGAGAAACGCAAACGATTATTCAAACCATGTTTCTATATTTCCTAACACCATGCAACATGTCTATTTTAACATGTTATATGGTTGTCACAATAAAACCAATAAAATATTTAATATCAAGAACAATTTTTTTATTAAAAACACATATATAATTCAAATACATATAAAGTATATACATATATTAAAAAATAACATTTAAAACATAAATTTAGCACTTGTAAAAATAAAGTAAAGACAAACTTACTTTTTTTCTATTATAAAATCCACTATTAATACACTCTGAAACAGGAATTGAAATAATTTCCAAGGCGACTTCAATAATGTAGGTTTTCTTGGCTGTTAGAAAGGCAACGTTATTTCATATTTATACTTGATTATAATTTCATATAAATAACATACCAGTTTCAATGAACAAATTTATTTTGTAAAACTTCTTAATTATTTTGAAATCATTCATGATTGCCGATTAACTAATGCTCGCGGACGGAAGAAATTTTGTTCTTTATAAACACACACTTTTGGTTTTAACAATAAATGTTTGCTTATTTAGATAATGTATTTTAAAGCAAACAAAAATTATGGTATTAAACATACCTTTTGTGTTCAACTAGAATTATGATTTTAAATGTATAGTTGAAAATATATTTATTATAGTAGCAAACATTTCACATAATTTGATATGTTTAGCTAGATCAGAGTAATTTTTTAGGCGTAAAACACCATAAAATATTATCATAGTGATTTTAAAAATGTTAAGGACAAAAAATATTTTTTCAAGTTATGTTAGGACTATAATAAAATTATTAGGGTAAACATAAAAGGCAAATATGAATAAAAATGGTCGTAGTGACCACTCAGTAACCATGTTTTTTCTCTGCGTGTAGATCAAGATAACGTTTATTCGACTTTACAGCAAGATCAAGTCCATAATAACTTATTATTCTTTAGTGATTCTGATGAAATCGATGGAGAGTAAGAAGTACCTTTGGAAGATTTTGATCGCATTAGAGGTAGGCTAAGTAAGGTCCATTAAACATTCCATAAGCAATAATGCAATGAATAAATTGTTTGATATGCTAGAAGTATAGACGTTCCAGTACCAAAAGACTTGAGAATACTCAAACAGACACCAAGAGATATCTGTGCAACAGAAATGGGATCTGGTACATATACTAGATTTTAATGTAGATGCCCTTCCTCTATCAAAAAACTCAAATAAACAAGTGTGGCCTATATTGTGTAATGTTGTTACTGAAGAATATGTTTGACTGGTTGGTGATTTCGAAATTTTGTTATTTATATTACTTTACTTTCATAACTATTAATTAAATTAAATATGTAATATGCATGCATATTAGTAAGTGTTTTGTTGTTTCTGTAACAATATAAGTACATTCTGATTCTTTCTTGTTTCTGAATTTTCGCTAGTTATATTATTTTACTTTATTTTAATTATAATTGGTATTATTCGTAACAGTAATTTACATGTTTAATTTAAAATAAAAATATGTGCCTTTATGTGAATAAAAATGCTAAATCTTCTTTTTATCATCCGAGTTATATTTTGGCGATATCTTCCTATTTTCTTATAAGTGGTTATCTGGCAATATTGCTAGTTTATCATCTAGAAGAATCGCTTTCGTATTGCTATCGAGACACGTTCCTTCCCGAATAAAGTATCTTCCGCAATACGAAGTCGATTATTGCCGCAATAATATTTTTCTTCGAAGCAATACGTTTGGCAATACATAAGAAGTATTTCTGTGTTTGCTGGGTTGCTTTGGTAAAAAACATATACAAACAAAAATACACAAAAATCACTGCTCTGATGCCTGTTCATGCAGCCAACAAGGGACTTGGACTAGTCCAAAAGTAACCCAAACGCATGGAAAAAACATGGTCTATTTAACATTACGATATCCTAGGGCATGACCATATAACCCAGCTTTGGATTACAAAGGAGTAGTATTAAAACTTCTCCATGGTATACTCAAGAGGATTAGTTTTGAAGTCGTTTAAAAACGAACACATTTCTTTAAAAAACGAAGACATGTCGTCTCACTACAAACACTTTTTAACAATGATATGGTCCATGCTTGCATTACATCGGACTAGACCAATGAGTAGTCCATTTGATCAAAATTACGTGGTCCAATATTATTTGCAGGGTAAAAACAAATTGGACAATACAACTAGTTTATTTGAACTTATGCCTACAACAACCATACCAACAAAGCGACTCGTAGTCATAGCAATTTACATTCGTCGTTGTGTCATCGAGTGGACAATGACTACTTTAATGCAAAAGCAAAAGAATAAATGCCGTTTGACTTTAAGAAATTGTGTTATTGCGTGCGCAACAATAAATGCAAACAAAGCACTTTCAATCAAAAACTCACTCATGCACAAATCAAATGTGCACAAAACGATGTCAAAACTACCAACGTTGAACTTTGTTTTGCAGGCATAGAGTTAATGTTAATTATAGCGTATGAGTAAATCAACCAAAATAGTGGATTTTGCAGTTTAGTGGTATCAAGGCAAAATGTATATACATATACTGAGCAAGTTATGAGCGAAAAGGTTTAAATTCATCAAAATTATTCTTTGAGGATTGTTAAAATCGAGAAAAATTAGTCACTTCACTATGAACTCTCACAATTTATGATATTTTTTTTATTTTTTTTTTTTTTTGATAGGTTTATTACTTTTGGAAAAAGGATATTATCGGACCACCCAATACAAATCTATTTAAGAACAAATTTTATATAAATAATACAGTTAAAAAGCCACGCCATTGCTTACTACAATGCAGGTTTGTTAGGAAAAATATTATAGAATAACGTAGCAACAAAAAATTAAGCTAAACGTTACACTTACCAGATTTGATATGCATAAAAGAAGGCGCTTTTTGTGATAAGAATGTATTGCTTCTAAGGGGGAACTCATTATACACCTGCGGAAAATTTGTGTTAATTATTTCAACAGACTGGTACTGGGACTTGTGAAAATAGAACTAGTTGGAAAAGAAAGAACTCGTGACCACTGAAAGGAGAACCAGTCATTTAACTGGTGTATGAAGAACAAAAGGGTAGAAAAAGTAATAAATTACAGCACAGTCTTCACCGGTGGTGTGACACATTTTTTTGGAACTTTCTAAAATTTGGTTATTAAATTTACTTTCTAGGACTTGTTTTATTGAGATAATACTACATTGTACTGGAAAAATACTACATTGTAGTAACTTACACTAAAAACGCTCATTGAGAATAGATGTGTGACTGGTCAAATGGTGTCAAATGACCGCCTCCAATGACAAACCCATGTAAAAGTGATAGGTCTTATTCATATAAAGTGTTAGAACTGGAACCAGTCCATACCATCAAAGACCTATAGTAGGACTACTTTGGTGTCACTACTTTGGTGCCCTCTAGGGATATTATATCCTTGCTTTCCTGAAGCGAAAAGGTTAGCGAAACTTTTACGTTTCTCTCTTACAAACCGGTTACGTAAACAGCTCTGTGTTTTATTGGGTATATGCCTTAAATCGTAAAATTGTTCATAATAAATAAAAATTTTTGTTGATTCGAAAGTGACTATATCACAAAATTAACCCTTAAGTCTATCACAAATACTGCACTCGATTTAATTAATCACCAATAGTATTATCCATCTAGATTTTGACTTGTGAAACAGCTCTTAATCAGCTTCAATTCTCCTTATACAACAAAATAGTTAAGAATATCAAGCATTCTGGCACTCCGGAACCTTTTTTCGGTGCTTTGTTCACGGTTCATCATGGTAATTATGATGAGCTGCTTGATAATACGCGATCTCCGGAACCGACCCTACGGGTCTTCACCGATGGTTCCAGGATGGTTAATAGAGTGGGTGGAGGTTTCTTCTTTAGGCTGCCAGATGGCAGTAGTGTGCTGCAGGCGGAAATCTCTGCCATAAAGCGGGCGGCAAACTGGCTGAAGTACTATCGTTTATCGATATATGTATATTAACGGACAGCAAGGCTGCCATTGCAGCTCTGGCTAGTGTCTTTACGACATCTATGTTAACAGTGAAATGTCTCTAAATGAGATAGCGAAACATTCCAGTGTAACGCTGACATGGGTACCAGGGCACAGTGGGTGCCTGGGTAACCGTACTGCCGATGGTCTGGCCAAACGGGGCTGTCTCTTGGACGACATGTTCGTCGATAGCCTGATTGGAACTTCAATGGCCCGCTGCAAGACTCTCATCAAACTGGAGTCGTACAGAAGGGCTCAGGGGAGATGGCAGGTGGAGCATACCTGCTTGATGGCCAGGAATCTATGGCCTGGCTATGACGCGGCGAGAACGCGCGTGCTACTCGGTCTCGGCTGGGACCTAATGAAGACAGTGATATCGGCTATCACGGGTCACTGGGTGATAGGGACTCATGCTAGGAGGATGGGTCTTGCGTATAATAATTAGTGTAGGAGTTGCCATGATGAGGAGGTGGAGGAGATGGTGTTTCACTTTTTCTGCCAATGCCCCGGTCTGGGGGCATTAGGTTTAGGCATTTTGAAGGACCAGAGTTGCCATGTCTGGACGATTTGTCCAATGCAGGACTGAAATCGATCTCCTTGTTCTGCAGGGAATCGGGGTGGTTGGAGACTGCAGTGACCTCTGGGGAATAGTCTGGTGGATACGGTTTCACTCTTGTCACTGGCTAGGGGTATCACAAAGGGACCGCTATAAGGACCCAAGTGGGTCGTCGTCGTGATGGCTTCCCATTTAACCCTAACCTTACCTAAGCATTCTGGCCTGATTCACTATATTTGTTTATTTTCGATATTTTAAATTATGATCACAAGTATGAAAGTAAATTTTATATCATTGTATTCTTATGGTTATATTCATAAAAATATTTAAATTTAATTAAAGTTTAAAGAACAAATTAACTATATAAATTATCCTTAATAAACGTTTATTAAATTTAAAAATCGTTTATAAATACGGGGGCTTAAGTTTATTTTTCAAACGTGAAAACTATTGCACAATAGGTTCGATAAGATAGAACTGGCAGCCAAGACACATCTATGTATACTTTACAAAAGACATAAAATAATGATGAAAATTATACTTTTAGTATAATTTAATTAATCAGAACTAATAAGTATATCAGAACTTATACTAAAAAAATTTTTTATAATAGCTTTAGCTTTGTTTTTCAATATAAATTTATCTTATTTTCATTATGATTTACTACCATATGTTTGCTAAGGAAATAACTTTATAATTTTGCACACATGTTACCCATTTGAACCTGCCATCAATGATTTAAAACTTTTCAGTAGAAATCAAAAACTAAAAGAGGCAATTTCCAACATGAATATATCAAAAAAAAAAAAAAAAAAGAACTATAGAAAATGTATCTCTTGCAGAATTTTTCATTAAAAATTAAACAGAAACAACATGACCCATAAGCATTAACAAATTCTTGTTTGTTTTTCTAAAAAAAAAAAAAAAAAAAAAAAAGTAAACAACATAAAATATACAAAAGCGCCAAGGACGTGACTTTGCAAGATGGATTCCCAAACACTTGAAAATAAAAAGTTGATATTTAGAATTTTCTAAAAGAAATCGAAACCAAAACCAAGTTTCTGTTCGTATTTAGTTGTTTTATGAAGTTCTTGTTGAAAAGTTTGTGTTGTGTCATTGTATTGTCATCATCATGACATTAATGCCAATGTGTCTGTCAGCCAGTCATTCAGTCACTGTTCAGAACTTTCTTTTACTTTATTTTCACAGCTTTTCAACTTTTTTGTTTATTTGATATTTATATTTTTCTTTTTGTATATTTTTATTCTTTTTTACGAAATGAATTCTAAATAGGATTATAAATGAGAATGTATTCTTCTACTTATTTAATACAATCAAAGTTGAAATATTACTTTGTTTTATATAGAGTATCAAGAAATAAATAAAACGTAAAAGAAAAATACCATTAAGTACCAACGAGCCTTCTATGGGAGATGAGTTTATTTTCTTTATTTTGCGTCTAGACTTTAAATGGAATAAAATAAAAGAGTAAATATTTCATCATTATATAAAAGATTTGTACATACATGATGACATTAGTTGGTACTTTTGTATAAAATGTCCTATATTTACTTTCGCACATTTAGGATGTATATTAATGTCTGTCATCACAGCATAAGTAAAACACACAAAAGAACAAAATGTTAAGTAAAAATTATAAAACAAAACTAAAATGCGTGTTTATCTTAAATTTGTCTTTTCTCTTCTTTTTTTTTTAGAAAAATTTAAAAAAAAAATCGTTCGTACTTGTGTACGTGCACAACATCAACTTCGCCAGTGGGCTTGTTTGTCTGTTTTTCAAATAATATTATGTTTTAGTTTAGTTTTTTTTTTTTGCAGGCTGCTCCCCAATATTCATTCTTCTTTTTTTTATTTGCATATCTATTACAGAATGTTAGGTATTACATACAAATAATTTTTACAAAATATTCTGGACTAAATTATTAAATGTTCCACGAAATTAAGCAGTCTCAGAGCTGGCCAAACCGGAAATCTAATGAATCAACTTCATTGAAATTTATTCTTCAATCCAATGAAAATTTCAATGTTTAGCAATAGACATGACAATTCGTAAAAAAATATAGTCAATTTTAATGTTCCATAACATCAGTGGAAAAAATTCATTACTATAAAGAAATAGTGATTTTTACTTAACGTTAATAATAAATGCAAAAATACACAACGAGAAAGAAAAAACAAGGACAAACAATTCTGATATTCTTCTTTCTTTAATCATTAATTTATATACACAAAATTTACGTCGTAGTACAAACCAGCAAAAGGGGAAGAATGCTAATGAAGGTCGTCGCGGGAAGGAAAATGAATTAAATATAATTTACTCAAAGACTAGCTTATCAAAGAAGAGCATAACAAAATGTAATAGGAATATAAAAATGAAAGAGCATTCATATAACTTGATGATTTGCAACAGGAATAAAAAAAAACGAAGTTATTTTTACACCAACTCAAAACGCACATTAAAAACAAAATTGGGTGAAATTAATAACCATAATAATCATTAAACTAACAAAAGGCTGACATACCAGTAAGTTAATTTATTAATTAATTTTATGAATTATTGTAATTAAACAAATTAAAAATTTCATGGAAATACAAATAGTCACGTCTTTTATATAAAAGTTTACTACTTCTTGACTTTACACTCGGTCACTCCAGCTTATTTTCAGAATTCTCCTTAAGGGTGGAGCAACCAAAAGCCACGATGTTGATTGTGAAAAAAACAAAAAGTTTTCAGACAATTGAGGCTGTCACCGCACAAGTGGTGTAACCCCATACTACTTATTATGAGATAATGAGGAGTTAATATGTACTACTCTTGCACTATAGTATTTGGTTGTAACGGCCCGTGCAAAAACTATGTTTCTAACGCAATATGTTTTGGTTGCAAACAGTTGGCTTACTCGACTATTTCACTGTAAATAACAGTGCAAAGAACATATCTAACACCAGATCCGTAACTAAATTAAATTGTGGGTTACACTACTTCTGCGCTGAAAGCGTCAACTATCTTAATATTATTATTATTATTATTATAGAATTATCTATGACAATTGTGTGTAAAAAAATATCTGTCAAATGCATGCCACGGTTTCGGTGGCATAAATCTATCCGATGGTCCATATTTTCAATGACTCTGAGTATTAATTAAGGTGTGCCGAATTATCTCATCCTTTAACTCTTGAATTATTGTTGGCTTATTGTTGGCTTATTGACGTACACTTTTTCTCGAAAATATCCCCGAAGAGCTGTGTGAAGTCACATGATCATTGCGGCCAATTAACATCGCCACGAAGTGAGATAACACGACTATTGAATTTTCCGCGCTTCGTAAGCTCTGTGCTATATCGTCCAGGCCCATATCCTCAGTTTCTAGCCACAAGAAGTCCGTTAACATCTTGCGATAGCGAGCACCATTCACAGTAACTACTCGGCCGTCTTCATTTTCGACGATGACGCCACCAGTCACGAAATGCTTCTTGATTTAAAAGCCAATTTTCATAAAAGGCTTCAACAATCTCTAAATCAAAAATTTATATTAGCTGTTTAGTGAGTTTAACTGCCTGTTTTTAGAAAACGTAAACAAGTGAGTGAGTGAGAAATTATATTGAAAACAAAATCAAAGTTTCTTTTTTTATTGTTGTTTTCAATATAATTTCTCACTCACTCACTTGTTTACGTTTTCTCAAAACAGGCAGTAAGTCAAGCTTCATTTTCAACTACGGATTATTCGTCTAACACGCGATGCAATATATTCTGCGTTCTTCTTTGTCATCGATCCGTGTTTCTATTAAAATCACTCTCACTTTCGAACTACTCATAAGGAGATGTTTTTTGGTGCCAAATTCTTATAAAACTGTAATAGAAACAATTTTTTACAATAGCATTTTTCGATATGAGTTTAGAAGTACTAAGGCGGTTTTCGAGAGAGTGATTTATATGGGTTCTATAGTAAATTAGAGACCGTTCTTAACGAAATATCATAGTATTTTCTAGTAATATAAAACGAATTTTTAAGTCGTGCATTTCGCCACCATATATTTTGGTAATGAAAATGTTACTATTGCTACGTATGCGGATGACACAGCAAGTAATATTTCCTCAATAGAGGCCTTAAACCAAGTTCAAAATCACCTGGACAGATTATCGAACTGGTTTAAAAGATGGAATATTTCAATAAATACAGAAAAGTCTAATTACATTACTTTTACATTAAGAAAGGGAATTTCTCCTCCTATTTTACTAAACAATGAAGAAATTCCAAGAACTGATTGTGTGAAATATCTTGGCATGCACATTGATAAAAGGCTGGCGTGGAAGCAACACATAAAAGCAACAAGGGACTACCTAAATATTAAAACAAAGCGAATGTATTGGCTGCTCGGTCAAAAATCAGAACTAAGCTTAGAAAACAAAGTACTTTTATACAAAACAATTTAAAAACCGATATGGACATATGGAATCCAATTGTGGGGCACCGCTAGCAATTCGAACATAGAAATACTTCAACGATATCAATCAAAAACTCTTCGAATGATAGTAGAAGAGTAGCTCCATGGTTTGTAACTAACGAAACGATTCACAGAGATTTACTTATATCAAAGATTAAAAATGAAATAAACGTGTACAGCTCGAGGTACATTGAAAGAATTAGTAACCATTCTAACCAACTTGCTATTAGTTTACTAGATGATAGCGAGGAAGTACATAGGCTAAAAAGGCTCCATGTGCTTGACCTTCCGTACAGAAAATAAGCATGTAAATATTTAAAATAGTTACTGTACATATGTAAATATAGAGAACAAATTGTATACATATAAACAATTGCATACTTATAATTGTAAACAGAGAAAAGAGCACTAATGTAAATATGTTTTAACCTTAATGTAGGTTAAAACTCATGTGAATATTTATTTTTAATTAATATGTTTAGTATTGAAAAATAATGCAACTTTCGGGTGCAACCAGTTAATCGGTGTTTTAGTTTCCGTGACTTTAATAGTATTGACTATAATCTCTTGTACGAAAAATTTTCACACATCAATTGGAGTGATATTTATTCTATGCCTTCAGTCGATGATCAATCTTCTTTCTTGGAACACAATATTCAGTACCTTTACAGCGTAAATGTACCACTTAAATATAAGAAGATCACTCAAAAACAAATTTCTCTAGCGAGAAATGTTGTCAATAGACGAATTAAACATGCCAAAACCGAATATTATTCCCAACGGTTTAGCTCGGCAATAGACTCTGGGAAAACTTGGAAAGCTATCCGTGAAATAGGTATTGGCAAAACTGACAAGAATAATGATTGCCAGATTGATGCGAATACTCTTAACGAATCTTTTACAAGCACTCCTCCGATACAAGCGAACCTCGACTTCTACGATTTTTCCTCACATCCGTCGAATATTAATATTGATAACCAGTTTTTTAGATTTTCCTATGTTTCTCAATATGATGTTATCTCGACCAACCAGTTAATGAAATCCAACGCAGTGGGATTTGATAATATGCACCCAAAATTTGTAAAGATAATTTTGCCTTTGATTTATACCTTTGTAGCTTATATTACTCATTTGTTTAATACTATTATAATGTCTAGTACGTATCCTTTAAGATGGAAACATGCGAAAGTTATTCCATTACCTAAGTCAAATGGTGAATATCGACCAATAGCCATCTTGTGCTATCTATCTAAAGTTTTGGAAAAACTATTGCATAGTCAAATGTTGGGATATATTAATGAACATAATTTGCTTTCTAATATGCAATCTGGTTTTCGCCGGGGTCATAGCTGTATTACAGCTCTTGCGGAGGTATGTGAGATTATACGACAGAGACTTTATAATGGGGACATTAACTTTTTGGTGCTTCTTGATCATTCGAAGGCATTTGACACAGTGGATCATCAGATGCTTATTAGTAAGCTGAGACACTTTTTTCGATTTGCCAATACATCTACCAAACTCATTTTTTCTTACCTTTCGGCGCGTACACAATCGGTATTTTTGAACGACTGTTGGTCAAACTCTTTATATCTAATTAAAGGAGTGCCACAGGGCTCTATTTTTGGGCCACTTCTTTTTTCGATATATGTAAATGACTTACCTGAACAATTATCCAATTGCAAAGTCCACTTGTATGCGGATGATGTGCAACTTTTTTTAAGTAGCCCTGTTAATAGTATTGCTTTGGGTATATCATCTGTAAATACTGAAATGAACAAAATATACCTGTGGGCTTCTGCAACCGGGCTTTGTTTGAATCCTCGAAAATCCAAGTGCATTGTTATATGTAGAAAAAGTATTGCCCATACCATTGTTCCTATCATTGCTGATAACATTGTCATTAACGGTGAAAAGATTGAGATTGTGAGGGCAGCGAAAAATTTGGGAACAATTTTTAACAATAGTCTCACTTGGAACGATCATGTGAACTCTTTAGTTGGTCAGTCCTATATTAAGTTGCGGGCCCTATGGTTGACACAATTCTTTACCCCATTGAGGATAAGAATTTTACTTGCCAAGACATTTCTGATTCCTAGTTTAATTTATGGATGTGAACTGTTTGCAAACATTGATTCAATTAGCAAAAGAAAATTAAATACTTTATTCAACAATATTTTGAGATATGTGTACGGTCTAAGACGTTTCGATCGTGTTTCATCCGTTTCAAACAGTCTGTATGGAGTCTCTTTCGAAAATTTTTTGAAAATCCGAACCCTTACTTTTTTACACAGGGTGATAAACACTAAAACCCCCAAATATTTATTTGAGAGGAAACGTTTTTTTTTAATCTCGAAGGAACCATAACATTTTAATTCCACGGCATCAAATCTTAGTCTCCGAATGGCAGTTTTTTATTCATGCCGCTCGTCTTTGGAACCTTCTTCCACTAAATCAACAACTTAATCGTAATGCTAACAGTTTCAAAATGTTTTTATATAACTTTTTTTCATAATTGTTTTTTGATTGAAAATGTTTTATATGACTTTTATTCTTTTTAATAATTGTATTTTTTGTTTGTTTTAATACTATGAACTATGAACCATTTCGTAATAATTAAATGTAATTAAATATTCTTGTAACTTTTTGCGTTCCTGTACTGTAATTATAAGACACTGTCTTGTTGTACAGAAAATGAAATAAAATTAATAAATAAATAAAATAAAAAAAATAAAAACTACATGAAAAAAAAAAAATAAAAATATATTTTGGATTTTTTTTAACGAAATTATCAATTTTGAGCGTGGTGGTGAAGCAATTTTGCTGGATTTTAATCCCAAACTGCTTAGGATAACAAGGAGCGTGAGCGTGTTTTCAACAGACTGACAGAAAGAAAGCCATAAAGACAGATAGACCAGCGGAAAGACAGTTATACAGACAGACATACAAACTGACAGACTGACATACATGGCAATGAATAGAAGCTATGTGGTGCAACAATTACAAAGACCACAAAGAATGAGTGCCTTACTTTTAATATCGGCATACCGCACAGTATCCACAAATGCAGCTTCTGTACTTGCTGGAATTACACCTATAGATCTCATGGTGAAACAAAGAGAAATAATATATAACGTATAGAAGAGCAGAAAGACTGGACTAACTGCAAACCAGATAAGAACAGACGCACGGCAAGCACTACTAATTGCCTGGCAAGTGCGATGGGATACTGGTGGAGACGGTAAGTGGACCTTAATCCCAATTTTTCGCCGCTGAATAGAAAGAAAACATGGAAGCATGAATTATTTTATTACACCGATGATGACCGATAGTAGTTTCAACAGCTACTGTGACGAATGCGGTGAGAAAGAAGATAATGCTGAACACAATCTCTTCCACTGTCCAAGATGGAACCATGAGAGACTTGAACTAAGCTACAGACTCCTGGGCTCTGTGGAGTCGTGGAAATTGTGGGAAACCTTTATCTGCCGCATAGTGAGAGAAAAATGCCACAGAGTTCCAAACCCTTATCTCTTTGGAGGACGAGGGAATCGGATCAAGACAACTATGAAGACTTGTAACAACACAAGACCACCCACCCTGATTAAATGCTACAGTGGTACCGGGGTGGATTGGAGAAGATATCGTGGGGCTACTAGATGATAGCGCGCTATCACTAAGTCCAAAAAAAAAGACTGACAGACAGACTAGCTCGCTACCAGATAGCCCACCGGGACACTCAAACTTAGAATTATTTAAGGACAGTAAATATTTATACAGGTACTTTATAGGGCTTAAGATAAATGCTTAAAAAGTTTCACACGGAATGACAAACTAAGTTAACCCTCATTTACCTCTAGTGGCTGGTGGAGGGTATAAAATAATGGCTTCTTGACAAAACTATAATTTATCTTAGATCAAACTTCATTAAAGTTCACCAAGTCTTTTAAGTTTATTTAGATTTGTTTTTCTTTTAAATTATACTTTTAAAATGAATTCTTCTTCCTTCATTATTGCTTTTTTTTATATATATTAAGCATGAACGTGTATCTATGTCAATGCATATACAAGAGAAACATCTTTCAAGGGTCATTGAAATTGCTAATTTATCGATTTTTTCCAATACTTGACCATTGCAAATACACTTGTTATATGAAATAAAAAATCATAAGTACACTCCAAGCATTTTCTAGTTTATTTCATTCATATTTTGAACTACATTTCTTGTTTTATAAAATTATACTAATTAATTTTCAATTACAAAATAACTAGATAAATATGTATATGAAGGAATATTTATGAGCATTTCAAACACGACAATACAAATACCACTTTTATAAGCATTTAACCCAATTCTTTTGCTCGTAGTACATCATAAAAAGAGAGTTTATTTTTGTTAAGAAAATACCTTTAATATGCAGAAATAGGAGAAAAGCATGAAACATAAATTATAAGCACTTTTAGAATAAAAAGAACTACGATTAAATAGGGCTTATTGGTTATTTGCATGCAAGAGTCAACTTAAGTGGTGACAAAAAATGGAAGGTTTAACCTCTTTTTTTTTTGAAATTTCTAGGAAATTGCCATTTATGAGCTTCAAAGTTTTAATATTTCATGCATTTTAACAAGAAAACTGGGAAGTTGGTACGTTCTTGTAGGAAATTTTCAAGAACCATTGTAGTAAGTAGAAGATAAAACAGAAAAGGTATTTATTTTCGAGCTTATTCTTTACATTGGATTTCTAAAGAATTTTTTTATTTTGCTATTGAACTAAAAATGTAATAGGTTTGCATAAACATTAACTTAAATCGATTTTAATAAAGAGAGATTTTGTTTAAGGCGAGAGAGAAGACTATCTTGGGTATTTGTCATACAACTCGATTTTAAAATACATCTTACACAAGTCGGATGGGATTAAAGTGAATACCTGATATGATGGTCCTAAGAATATGCACCCACCATCGCTCCCATGTGTAAGCGCAAACAACACACATACAGCAAATTGAGTGTATAATTCGGTAGCATTTTATACTAAGCTCTTAAATTGCAGCTGGAGTTGTCTCACCTCCGCTACGATTTTGCAGCAACCGGCAAATGTTCCAAAGCGGGCGTACCCAAAGAGATCCGCTTACTCACGAACTTCCCCTCAATGTGGAAAATCAGCCTTAGAAACCAAATTTTTAAAATGCCTCTTCCCCCGACTCTGAGCTTAAGCCATATTACCTCGTTATTCCTGAAGTTACCTCAACTAATAGTCAGACTGAAACCGAGGTTCAATGGTATACTGACATCCGTGTTACAAGTTAAGTATGAAGGGTAAAATACCCTTAAGAGATATCCCATCATACCTTTGGGGGGAAAATATTTCTATTAATAGAAGAACAAAATTTACATTAAAAAAACTATCTAGCGGGCAAAGAACGGCATTCGATATCGATCGAAATTTCCATTTAAATTGAATTATTATTTCGAACGGTACCGAATGCCGTATTTGCCCCAGGTCTAGTCTAAGGCATAAGGTCCTTTCCAGCCAAAATCAATTTCTTTTATAAAATATCCTTTCCCGTGGCTGTGGGTTTAAGCCATAATCACCGTGTAAGCCCCGAAGTTACCTTAACTAAAAGTCAAACTTACTACGTAGGATCTCTGTTAAGCCGCCGATTTCAAAATATCTGTGAATTTTTAACACTACCACTTTAGAGGTATTAACAGCACATGATTTTCCCGAAAAATGTAGCACAAAAAGTTGAAATACCCTTAGGATATTACCCTTAATACCTTGGGAGGGGGTGGTAATATTTCTAACAAGAGAAGAACAAGCTGTGGTACCAATGCCTTCATTTAAAAAACAATCCAGGTCTAGTCTGAGGCCTAATGGTCCGGTCTAGTCAAGGGCATTTTTATACATTCTTTCGCTCGTATTTGGGTATGAAGCACAGTTAGAGGACCCTCCTGAGGACAGCTGGTTTTATGGTATCAAACAGTTATGTGGTCAGGCCAGATTCAATACAGGTCATAGTAAGATCCATTAATTTTAATCAATTTATGTATTTGGAACACACTTTAATTCACAGAAGGCAGTAAAAAATTGAATGGAGCAAAAGCTTTTACAAACATTATCATCATTATCATTAATTTTTATACCCAAACCACAATAGTGGAGAGGGTATTATGCATTTGTGCTGATGTGTGTAACGCCTTTAAAGATTGGTCCAAGGCGCACCTTAAAGTATACAGGTCGACTCAGAATCACTTTCTGACTCGAACTAACGATGTCCGTCCGGCTGGCTGGCAGGCTGGCTGGTTGCCGTTGTGCGCAAAGTACAGGTCGCAATTTTGGAGATACTTCGATACATAGTACATAGATTCTTATTGGCACAAGGACCAAGCCTATTGAAAATGGGCCAAATCGCAGAACCACGAGGGAAGATAGGTGGGAATTTCTTCCTCTCAGAAACTATCAAGCCGATTTTAATGAAATTTAAAACATAGATAGATCCATATCTATATGGACATATTAGCTATACAGTTTTTCACAAAGAGGACCACAAGAGAGACAGAAATTGCCCCCTACAATTTATGTCTCTCATAAACTTTCAAACCGATTTTAATGAAGTTTATAAACATAGATAAATCCATATTTATATGGACATATAAGCATGATGTGTTTTTTAATACTGTGGTGTAGGGTATCATATGGTCGGGCTTGACCGACTATACTTTCTTACTTGTTCCAATTCAAATAAGGCTCAATATCTATTGTTTCGTTAAAATGGCATTTTAGGCATGCAAAGTTGACTTATGGTGACTCGGTAAGAGCCCAGGATACCTCACCCGAGTAAAGTCTAATATTTGGATTTCAGATAAACCCATCTGGAAGCTACTGTTTATAATTCTGTATGACCTTCTTTGAATAGCAATATTAAGAACTGACTAAGACGGTTCGTTTTCTGAATACCAGCATTACAACTTAATTTCTATCGTCTAAAACATGTACGACAATTTGCTTTAGGTAGATTACTGTTTATCAATAGCTCGTTACTTATTTGTAAATGTAACGGACACGTATACATATGGGTCGACTTCAATCGTTCGTAGTTACTTAAATTATTTAACGTGTTTTGTGGCGTTGAATTGTGTTCAAAAGAACGAAACAAATTTGTTAGAATAAGTAACGCTGATTTAAAAAAAGTCTTCTCATAAAAATTGGCTTTGTTAATTTTGAATTTTGTATAAAAATATAAAAAGAAACTGGTCTTAGGAATGATCGCTTTGTCAATAAACATAAACCGAAGAACATTTGAAATTGTATCAGGTTTATCCAAAACATTTCCGTAAAAGTACGTTTTTATACATAAGCTTTGTAAGGAAAACGGATCAGTTAATACGCAACGTAAACGTTTACGTAAGAGAAACGAGGGCTTCACTCTTGAAAAAGTGTTTGGTTAATATTTTAACAGAACACAGAATTCGAAGTCCTAGTGAAAATTTGTTTGCAATTCACATATTTAACCTTTATGTGCTCGGTAGCCTACATTTGTAGCATTTTTGCAGAAAAAGTTGATTAAAAAAAATTTCTACAAAAACAAGGTCCGAAATTTTTAATAGCTTCCGAAAAATCAATTCTTAGCAGTTTTGGTTACTGACACGTTAAAAAACTAATTTACAGCACCCCCTAGAACCTGCTTTTCAAAAAGACTATGTTCTGGCTGGTAATCTACAAACGTAGACACAATATAAAATGTTTGGAAATTCTCTTCGTTCTTTTACTCAACTCGAATATTTTTTAATATGGCATGTCGAACATGTAATTTAGTATTTTTTTTTTTTTACTTTTGTTTTCTTGTGTACGTTTGTGTATGCATGTGTGTGCTTAAGGGTTGCCAGACGGGCTTGATTGTTAAGCTTTTTCAATGAGTGTTAAAAATCAAAAAAAAAAAAAAAAAAATATGCCAAGCTAAACCAGAATTTTAAAAATTGTTCCATTAAATGCTAAGAAAATCAAGAAACAATAATAATTATTGATATTTTTGGTATTTTTGGGCTGCAGTTATAATGTGTTTTGTTGGAAAGACCTGTGGGAAATTGTATCCCAAGGAATTTTGAATAGTTAGAAGACAAATGTATATCCGCACTATCAGACTCTATTTTGTTTTTCATTTCTACCATAATCCATTCATTTGAAGCATCAATATTGTCTTTAAAAAACAATTCTTCTATCTCATATTGTGAGGGCTTTCCTGTACCAAAACCGCGATTTCTAGAAGAAAAATCATTCTCGATTGACTGACTGTTTATTTTATGCAAAAGTTTAAAAATAAAGTTTATAATGCATAACAAGACTTTTAAAAGTTAAGTTTTATGGGTAAAAATTAAAGGCAGTCGTAATTTGTTGCGGATATCTCAGACATTTGTGGACCTATCTGGCCGAATTTCAATTGCAAGCTATTCCGGAGTTTATAAATACATATCTGTGGAATTTTGACAAAACAACTTAAGTCATATTTGAAAAGTTTAAAAAAAATTTGTTAATCATACGAATTTTCAATAAAAAACATTTTTGTTTCCTTTTTTTAAATTTTGTATTACAAACAAAGCATTCTGACGATTTCGATCTGGCTTGCATATTTGATCTTATTATATTTAACAAATATGCATTACAGTATAACTCTCTCTTAGTAATGTTTTTTTGATATGTGGACATAGTTTTCCATACAGATACATATTTGCTACAAATGTAGACTTCCGACCGCCAACGTAAGTTTACAATCTCGAGCACATAAAGGTTAAAAGAATAAACCATTAAAATAACTTACACTGAAAACTATTTATTACATAAGCCCAATATTTATGAGATATATATTTTTAAGAAAATCTATTAACCGTTAAATATGCATAGGCAGCGAACAAATAGCCTCTTTAATATTGTCCGACATTATTTTGAAATAAATCAGAATACATACTTTTAGTGTCGTTTTTAATCGACCATAAATAACTTTTATTATGATTTATTGCTTTTTCTTAAACTAAGAAAAACCAATAAAAATGTCTTTTATGCACTTAGCGGAGGCGTATGATTAATATTAAATATTAATTTGTTATTAATATTAATAATACGTATGTATGTTTAGAGTGTAGTTTTACGTAAATGAAACTTGGAATGATAATAACAGACAGAAGTAATAAAAGAAATAACAAAAGACAGAAAATTTGCCTGGTCAGCCCCAGGTTTCCACTTGGCGGATAATATTAATAATGATTTAACTTTTTATGTTATTTAATTATGGTTTACTTTGACAATGTTATAGCTGATTACCATAATATGGTAACCTGCAAACATAAACACTGTTTAAATCCAACATTAGTATGTTGCTCTTAGAATACGTTACCTCCAACCAGTGTTGCCAATTGAGCAGTTTTCATGGTAAATCTAGCATTTTTAAAGTCATTTGGCATTAAAAAAAAAATTGATTAAGCATCTCGCATTTTTTTAGCATTTTTAAAAAATTTCTACATATATTGCTGCAATTAAGCTGCATTCGACACGGTTTGGCACGATGCTCCTCTTTTTAAACGCCAACTTTCCAACACACTTAATTAAAATAATAAAAAGTTTTCTTAAGAATCGGGAACTTAAGGTACATTTTAGAAAATGTCCCTCAAATAAAGTCACAACCTTTGCTAGTTATCCAGAAGGCTCCTGTCTCTCACCCATTTTATATAAAATCTACACATCTGATTTCGCAGTTTTTCTTGGCTGTAATACATCCATATTTACTGACGATACAGCTTTATTATGCTCAGAAGAGTAAGCAGAAGAAAACACAGGTCGTATATTTCACTAGGAAAAGAAAAGAATGTTATACCCCACAACGATGTCAATAATTTCAATCATCTAAATTTACAAAAGTTAAATAAATTGGAGTGATATTAGACCCAAAATTTAACTTCAAAGAACATATTTCTTATACCGTCAACAAAATTAACAGGGTAACAAGAATATTATATCCAAAACTAAGCTGCGATAGTAAAATTATTATGCTGAAAGTTATATTTTACTCAATAATGTTTTATGTACTCCAGTCTGGGCAAATAAAGCAAATACTTACAAATAACGCAAAATAAGTTACTCAAAATGATGTACAACCTCCCGAGGCACTTTTCAACTTGGAGACTGCATCACATAGACAATATCGAAATGGTAAGTGCAACATTACGGCGACTTAAATGCAATTTCGACCAAAGATGTCAGTTATCGCAATATATCAACACAAGGTATCTCATGTAGATTAGTTTGTTTAAGGATTTAAGTGTTTTTTATTTAAAATAAAAATTTTTTTTGTTTTTTTTTTAAAGTTCCTCTTGATCTCAACTCTTATTTGTTTCCTTTTTATATTAGATTAACAAAATGCTATTTTTCAGTACAAAGGAAATAAATTTCTTAACTATCTACATTTAAAACATAAATATTGTATGCACACATATGACTTTGTATAAATATTATTAAAAATAAAGAATTTAATTGAATTGCTTGCGGCAACACGTTCATTTTTTTCCACAGCAAAGACAAATAGTGAAGCAGCTAGTGGGTCACCCTGTTTCACTTTAATATTCGTATTGAATAGTTCGGATATTTCGCCAAAGATTTAAACACGATTTTCACTATAATTGAGGATTATTCTGACCAACAGTAATAACACTAGTATACAAGGATAAGTATCCGAAATAATTTTCACTAATTTTTGCTTCTCTGTCCATACAAAATACGAGTTGTAAAGTAAAATTCATTTATTAGTTTTAGTTTTTACGATCCCTAATATCTTTCGAATTTGACGAAAGTACCCACATTTAACTTCATAGTGTTGATATTTACTTAGTTAGTTGGTATCAAATATCCAAAATATTGCGTTTTAGTGATATTTTCTCTATAATTAAGCGAGAAAAGTGTTAAAAGTAAAAAGTATAATATTTTTTTATAGCAAAATGTCTCGAAAATGTGTTAATAATTCCGAAAATGTTTGTTATATTTTCGGTGAGGTGATATTTAGTAAAGAAAGGTGTTGTATATCGCCTATAATAAAAAAGTCTGTTATTACTACTTTAACGAAAACGTCAAACACCAAGATAAATGCTGGGTTCCACATTTCTGCTGCAATCAATGTGATACAATCAATGTGATACAGGTTTGCCTGAATGGCAAAAAAATATCAATATATGACCTAAACGTCCAAAGAATAAAGCAGAAATTTTTGGTTCGAGATTGCAACAATGGAACCTTTTAGAAAGTGGTGTGGTTATAACATGTTTCGGTACCAGACAAAAACCGTTGATGCAACATTTTGAAATGGCTGAAAGTTTAGTTTTTTGTAAAGATGTCCGGGGTGTGATGGAATCTCTTAACATAACATATAAACGGGACGAATGGAGACTTTTTATAGATGGCTCTAAATTAAGTTTAAAGGCTGTATTGTTACATAACTATAATATTTTACCATCGATTGCTATTAGTTATGCAGTCCATAGAAATAATCTTGTGATAATATTAAAACCCTCTTGCTGGAGATAAAATATGATGAACACCAATGGCAAATTTGCGAAGATTTGAAAGTCATAGATATTCTACTTGGACTACAATTAGGCTACACGAAATTTAGTTGCTTTGTTTGCGAATGGGATAGTCATGACAGGAAGCAGCATTATACAAAAAAGGTGTGGCCTCATCGTCTGTCATTTCAGCCTGGTAAAAAAACGTTCAAAAGTTAGTTGACCAACAAAAAGTGTTTCTTTCACCACTGCACATAAAACTAGGGCATATGTAAAATTTCCTTAAAGCAATGAACCAAAATGGAATTGCTTTTCAATACCTTCGCCAGAAATTTCCAAGATTAAGTGAGGCTAAGATTAAATAGGGTACCTATATTCGTTGGTCCCTTAATAAGAAATTTATTTAAATATGAACACTTCGACTCTATTTTGGAAGTTAAAAAAAAAGCATGGGACAATTTTCGCCTTGTGACAAAAAACTTCTTGGGAAATAAGAGGAGTGCAACTATGCTGAACTTATTGAAAATATGTCTTCATCTTACCAAGAACTGGGTTGAACATGTCCCTTAAAATCCACATTTTACAACATCATTTGGAATTTTTTCCGGATAACTGTGGGGCATTTAGCGATGAACACGGGGAGCGCTTCCACCAGGACATCGCAAACATGGAAAAACGGTATTAGGGCAAGTTCAACGTTTCAATGTTAGCGGATAACTGCCGGACTATTTATCGAGATGCCCCAGAAGCACACTACAATAGGGCAGCAAAGAAATCACGTTGCAATTCTACCAACGAATAGAAGAACGGTGTAATTTCTGTTATTTTTTCAAAAAACTTGAAAATTTTTTTTTAAGAAATTGTAACTAATTTTAAACTATAATTGTTATTTTTGTATGCAGTATGTAAACATAAATAAAAAAACTACTTACCCTAAAAAATACTTTTTAAAAATCAAAATTTGTATACTAGTGTAATTTTTCGGGAATATTAAATCCCTCATGTACCTTGATGATTTCAGCTCTGCTAACGGAGACAAAGGCTTGCTTAGAATCAAAGAAAAGATGTTGTAGAGTTATGTCATGATTTTTGAATTTTTCCATTGTCTGTCGTTGAATATTTGATATGTAGTGGATTTTCCTTTAACAAAACCAGCTTGCTATTATCCAACTATGTTCTTTTCTTCAGAATTGATGCAATGTTTTTTATGCAACGTATAGGATGGTGACACCTCTGTAGTTTTCACAGTTAAAATGGTGCCCCTTTTTGTGTATCGGGGTAAATAGGCATTTTTCCACTTTCCATTCACATTGATAAGCTTATACCAATTTATATTTAAATTTTATTAAATACTATACATTCACTTTAAATTATTTCTGCACAATAACTATAAAACTTTTCATGCTGAGCAGAAACCCAAACAATACATAAATAAAACTAAAAAAAAATAATAAAAATCACACTGAGCGACTTCTTTTATCCTCTATTGTCTAAAAATCATTAAAAGCATTATAAAGCCATTCAGTTTTTACTAATTAAGCACATTCATTGCAATATAATGTTATTCAGTTCCAATAACACTGTGCAACAAAATTCGTGTCATCGCCGCCAGCCTCAACACTTGCAACGCGAAATGAAAGTACACTACTAGTAGAACAAATCTGCCAAAGGGTTGTGAAAAGTTAGCTCGGGCTCCCGAAATATGTGCCCCTAAATTTGTTAGTTTTTTGAAAAGGCGTTTGGTATAAGTCAAAAAAAAAATATACTAAATGTACT
The DNA here is from genome assembly GCA_930367215.1 of Pollenia angustigena. Classification (NCBI taxonomy): domain Eukaryota; kingdom Metazoa; phylum Arthropoda; class Insecta; order Diptera; family Polleniidae; genus Pollenia; species Pollenia angustigena. The sequence goes on along the minus strand of OV884056.1, from coordinate 40,380,715 downwards.
TCTGAGCTAAAAAATATTTTCAGATGTCTTCAGTAGAATCGTAAAGCGATTCTTTTCTTCGAATTCACGAACCCTCTTACTCTCATTTTAAGGGGTAATTTTTGTCCCTTTTACCAACTCTAACACAAAAGTATACTAAAACTGCACTTTTAAGGGTTGAAATGTTCTACGAATATTGTTGCATCAAATTTTACTAGGGGTCTTTCAAGACCAAAAGTTCGCTCAATGTATCTAAAACGAATTCTTGAAATTTCAGGCATTGAAATATTTGAATTTCTTGAAAAGGCGTTTGGTAAAAGTCAAAAAAATATACTTTATGTACTTCTGACCTAAAAGACTATTTCAGATGTCTTCAGTAGACACTAAAACGGCACGTTAGAGGGTTAAAATGTTCGACGAATATTTTCTGCATTAAATTTCTATAGGGGTCTTCTAAGACCAAAAAATCGTGCAACGTATGTAAAACGGGTTTTCGAAATATTTAAAAAATTCAAGGCCCGGAATTTCGAGAATTAGTTTTAGATACATTGAAAGAACTTTTGGTCTCAGAAGACCCCTAGTAAAATTGAATGCAAAAGTATTCGTAGAACATTTTAAACTTCGAACGTGCTATTTTAGTGTCTACTAAAGACATCTGATATAGTCTTTTAGGTCAGAAGTACATAAAGTACATACAGTCACCTCCAACAATACTATGTTTAAAGAAAATTTTCACCATATTATGTTTAATTTAACCATATTTTTGTCACCGACAACCATATTATGGTTAAATTAGTCCCCTATCAAGAAGCCACAAACATTTTATGGTTGCCTCTAAACATTTTATGGTTAAATATGACAATAATTTGTTTTTAAATGAACAATAGTATTAGCCTCTTTTTCAAGAGCAACATTCTATGGTTGACAACCAACCATGCTATTATAAGTGTTACACATAATTTAGTTATTATTAACCATAATATGTTCGGACTCAACCATAATATGGTTGTGGCTTCTTGATGGAGGACTATTTTTACCATAATATGGTTGTCACTGACAATTATATGGTTAAATTGAACATAATATGGTTAAAATTTTCTTTAAACATAGTATTGTTGGAGGTGACCATATTTAAACATGTTTTTTCTCTGCGTGTACCAAACGCCTTTTTAAGAGATTCAAATATTTCAATGCCCGAAATTTCGAGAATTCGTTTTAGATACATGGAACGAACTTTTGGTCTCAGAAGACCCCTAGTAAAATTTGCTGCAAAAGTATTCGTAGAACATTGTAACCCTTAAAAATGCCGTTTTAGTATACTTTTGTGTAAGAGTTGGGAAAAGGGACAAAAATAACCCATTTAAATGAGAGTTAGAGGGTTAATAAATTCGAAGAAAAGAATCGCTTTACGATTCTACTGAAGACATCTGAAATTATTTTTTAGCTCAGAAGCTCAAAACGCCTTTTCAAAAAATTCAAAAATTTTAGGTACCCATATTTCGGGAGCGCGAGCTAACTTTTCGAAACCCTTCGGGCAGATTAGCTCTACTAGTAGTCTACTTTCATTTCGGGTTGCAAGTGTTGAGGCTGTTTTTTTTTTTTTTTTTTTTGTTGCACAGTGTAATCAATTAAATTTAATACAGCTTTTCATATTATTCTTAACGAAAAACTTCGCGGGAAAAGTCAGGAAAATTAGAAATTCAACACATAAGATCTTTTTTTTGTTTCAATTAACACCAAATGGGCTAAAATGTAGTGATTTTTAGATATAATGCCTTATTTTTTCATGAATACTAAGCGCACAAAACGGTTATTAAATGGTTTAGTATTAAAATCAGTGCAAGACTTAATGTATTTTCAATAACTAAAAACATAATTTAAAAAAATTTTTAGATCTAAAAATACTTATTAATTTCCACAATTTTTGTTTATAAATTAAAGTGAACACTTCAAATTTTACATTATTATTTATGCATCTTCCCACAGCCCTCCCCCCACTCCACCTTTTTTAACATTGCATAAACATTTTCCTAGCGGTTAGCAACAAAAAAAATAAAAATAAATAATAATAATAAAACAATTAGGAACTACATTTTGTTGGCAGTTATTTAAAATTGTTCAGCCGTACTTTGGTATTTTCATGCGGTCCGGTCCCTCCATATTAGAATTCTATATACAAGTATTCATTCTAATTAGACAACATTTTATATGAATATGTATAAATATGCATGAACAATATAAAAATTCCTATCAAAATTTCTTTATTACATATTTTGTTGGAAGCCATTCATGTTTGTACTAATTTAAATAAATACCAGCACTACAAAAAAAAAAAAAAAAAAAAAGTCTAAATAACGTAATGTTTGGAAAATTTCAAATAACGGAAGCGCAAGTAATGAGGAAAACAATGAGCTCAGTGTATTGTTACACAAAATGAGTGTTTGGGGGAAGATAATATAAATTTTTATTTTCTACTTTATGCCAAAATATTTTTTATTGTAAAGGAGTAGATGAATTACATGTCCTATATCTCATATTTTGTAGTTAATTTGGATATTTATAAAATTTGTGGTATTCCTTTAACAATGAAGCACAGTGGCTTAAAACTATAAAAAAGTGTTTAAAAATATAGAAATTTAAAAGCACTTGATTTGTTTTACAACTACAAATTGCAGCTTATCCCATTAGAGGTCACTGTACTCAAACGAGTACAGCTACCGTTTTACAAGCTTCCAAGCAAAAACAAAGAACTTTTAATCGTTGTATCGTAATTTATGGGAGGGTGCTTTAATACCATGTGAGATAAGGCCATGAGCCTTTTTAGTTTTTTTTTCATTTGAATGGGAGATAAAGCCATCATGGCCTTAGCTCACATTAGCAATATTAGAAAATGGCTTTATCTCTCATTTCAGTTCCGGAGACACTTAAGTTAAGTATTGAAATCTGGCTTCGCATACTAAAGTTTTTCTGCGTGGCGGCCTGCGGCCGTGCTTACGGGTTTTCTCCTCCAGTAGGACGCGGCAGGTGGCTTCGCTGAATAAAGTTTTCCTGCGTGCGTCACAAAAATAAAAAAATGTTTTTCAATGATAACTAAGGATTTTTCCTTTTACAGAATGTTTACACCATGCATAACAATATTCTGATAAATATGGCTTTATCTCTCATTTGCGAAAAAAAAATATGGCTATATCTCTCATTTCGCAAAATTTTAAATATGACCTTACCTCTCAATGATGAATGGCCTTATCTCGCATGGTTTTAAAGCACCCCCTATTTATGTTTACAACAATAATACCAACAGTAGCTAAAAATATTTTGTGTTTCTTTTTTATTTTTGGGTATAAAAGTTTGAGTCTGATTTGTGTCACGAAAACAGTGTGAAGGTATGAACACTATTTTGATCATATTGAAAGCAATATTGAATTGGTTTTTTGATAATTTTTTTATAATTGAAGCACAGCCGCGAATAACGTTTTAAGTTACAAAATAATAATTTTTCAGGAGAGCAAAAAAACGTTTTTTGACAAGCAGCATTATTTGTTTTAAAAATTTTTTTTTTCTATTATTTAAAATAGTGATAATAAAAACTTTAATGCAAAAGGCTTTTAAAACATTATTCCGCACTACAAAACCATTTCGGTTTCATCATTATGTTAGTAACTTGCAATGTTCTTCCACTGGCTGACACTTTGTACGCCATTTTGAAGGCGTTAAGGTGCATAGTTTTGGTTGATTTGATGTTTAAACTGTGTAAGAGAGTAAAGTCAACGTTTATCTGCAAAAAAACAGTTTTTGCAAAATGTGGCGTTTACAACGTTTTTCGCGGCTGTGCTTCAATTGACTGTATTCCTTTGAGTACACTGACAACATGCATAGGTAAAAAAATAAGTTTTTTTTTTGTTAGATTTTAACTCTGAGTGGAGAATATTTTACGGCCTTAAAGTGATTTCAAAGCCTTCAAGAAGCTGTTGAAGGCATATCATATGAAATGGAAATCATTGACAAGGTTTCAGTGACTGTAGTGATGATGAACCGTTGGCACCAAAGTAAACTCGGCAAGACTTCACAAAGCAAAAAAATCCTATTTGGAAATGCTTTCCGTCGCAGAGCTCAACCCCTCAGCAGAACTCTGAAGTTTCGGAAAGATTAAATAGTGTACGTGAAGAAATATTTGAAAAAAATCTTTGATTTCGTTGTCTTTGACCTTATAGCCGTCAATTCTTGAAGTCGAATCGACCAGGCTTTCTTCGAATGAAATGCTTAGCGGGATGGTGGCCAAAAAATTCCTGTAGACGAGTCAATGGCAAAAAATATTGGCTACCATCCCGCTTAGCAATTCATTCGAGGAAATCAGCTCGATTCGGCTTCAAAAACTGAGTAGCAGCTATTGCTGCCAGTTGGATTTGTACTTCAAAAAATTGCATGTGGAATCTTGATTATAAAGAAATTTGAAACTGGAAACGATACAGATGTGGTCAGGACTGTGCAACATTGCAATTTTAGCACTGCCAAAATTATTGAAAGTATGGCGGATAATCTTAATTTGTCGTTTCCATGGCTCAGAAAACTATGGCCATAGGAGAACCAACTTTTTGGTCTGCTATTGAAAATAATGAATATCGTGGTTTTTAAAAGACAGTGCCACATAACACAACCGATTTATTGCCTAGGAAGTTACCAGAACGCGTAATTTAACGTTTTGGCAACGACAATTGGTCAAAAAGATCATGCTATTCTCGAAACAAAAATTCAACCCGATTTCGAAAAATTATCAATAAATTAGTATTGTGGTTATTTTTGTTGAACTGCTGATATTCTTAATAAGGCTAAAGTTCATCAAATTTAATTTCCATTAAATTAATTTTTATAAAGAAAGGAATTTGATAATTTTTCATTCGTCAACGTACGAAAAAACAGAAGTAAGGAAGAACATGTTAATCAATTAAAAGAGACATTTATTCAAAGCAAAATTCGATCTTCCAAACGCTAAATACAATTTGGTTTAGGGGCTAATGTTTGACTATTGAATGCCAGCAGTCGTCAATAGCTGTGAGTTTTAACGGCAAACCCCTCTGAAGAGATTAAGTAGTTACAATTGAAACATATAACGGTGACTAGTCCGTGAAAGCTTGGGTTAAAGCCCCGCGGCAGTCAAGAATGTAAAATTATGAATAAATTTTAATAAATTTTATGTTGTAAGATTCCTTCCTTCATAAAAATAATTTAATGAAAATTAAATTTGATGAACTTTAGCCTAATTAAGAATATCAGCACTTCAAAAAAAATAACCACAATACTAATTTATTGATAATTTTTCGAACTCGGGTTGAATTTCCGTTTCGAGAATCGCATGATCTTTTTGGCCAAGTGACGTTGCCAAAACGTTAAATTACGCGTTCTGGTAACTTCCTAGGCAATAAATCGGTTGTGTTATTTGGCTCGTGGCACTGTCTTTTTAAAACCACGATATTCATTATTTTCAATAGCAGACCAAAAAGTTGGTTCTCCTATGGCCATAGTGCTCTGAGCCGTGGAAACGACAAATTAGGATTAAAATGGGATTAATTACACTATGTGACAAAATTTCAACAATGTCGTGACCTAATGAATCTTTATGAAAAATTTTTCGCTGAATCAGAATTTTCAAAAATAGGACAGTTTTTGAGATATTCCACAATAACCGTTATTTGTGTTTTAAAAAAGATGATGTGACTGAAATGCAAATATCTTCAAAAAATTTAAACGGATTATGTATTTCTTTCTTTTTAGTGTGAGGTTATAAATTGAGTGAGGTTGAGATGAGTCAATAAATGGCAGAGCTATAGTGGACAAAATTTCAAATTTTATTTTAAATTTGATTTTTTTTTGCAATTTTGCTCTTTTTAAGTTATTTTGTTTTAACCGAAAAATTAAATTTCTTTAAGTTTTATCACTTACAACATTAGCCTATTTCAATATGAACATTTTGTGCCCAACAGGATCCAGATCGGTGGAAAAATGACAAAGTTACAAAAGATTAATTGAATTAATCCACTTTTCGATTTGTATCAAATCAAGGAAAAACACAACTAAATTTACAAAGTAAAATTTTAAGTAACAATAAATATTAAAAAAAAGCTTAAAACTATTGAATTTCTATGTGGGGTCAATTTACTCAATCTTCTGTAACTTTGTAATTTTTGTACCAATCTATGTCTTGTTAGGCGCAAAATGTTCATATTAAAATAATCTAGTGTCGCATTCAATTAAACATTAACATTTTTAATCATTGGTTTAAAAAAAAAAAACTTGAAAAGAGCAAAAATGAACATAATCATAAAATTTCCAATGAAGCTTTAAATTTTTTCCCCTGGTACTCTGCCATTTCATTTACCAATCTTCACTAGCAATCCATGGTTACTTTAGAAAACATAATCCGTTTAAAATTTTTGGAGATATTTGCATTTCGGTCACATCATCTTTTTTAAAAACACAAATAACGGTTATTTTGGAATATCTCAAAAACTGTTCTACTTTTGACAAGTCTGACTTCATGTTCGGATTACATAAAGATTGGGTGTCAAATGCATTTAGTCAAAAAACTGTCACGTAGTGTTATCCATTTATATTAAATAATTTCATGTTATTATCAAAATAATTTTTGGGAATACAAAATTTTAATTTTAAAAGATTTTGTTATTCGTGCTTAATTCCCAGTTTTTATTCTTGATAAAAACACTTACGGCCTAATTTATAAAAAAATAAAACCGGTTAATAAAGGCTTTATGAAACGGATTTTCATACGAAATCCGTTTAATAAACCCTTTATTAACATGTTTTATTTTTTATAAATAAGACAGTTAAAATTTATTGTTGATGGGATAAGCTATTCCTATGCGCATTTCACTGGTTGCTTAGGCCAGATCGTCAGGAAACTTCATCCATAAAGTTTTTAGAAAAACTAGAGATATTAAACCAAATAAAACTGTTAAACGTATAAGACTTCTAAGCAACAGTTCTACTTGTAACAATATCAAAGTTTAAACAAAAACATCAACAATAAACAGTGAGTTTATCTCATCTTACCCCAATCCCCACTACAATTGATTGGAATTCTCCCAACATTAATTGTAGTTGTAAGTAGGTTAAGAAAAACAAAATGAAAACAAAAACAAATTTCAAATGTATGTTGCCAATAAGTTTTTTCAGGCCGTGCACTGCCAGTTTATTATCAAAATAATTTTTGGGAATACAAAATTTTAATTTTAAAAGATGTTGTTATTCGTGCTTAATTCCCAGTTTTTATTATTTTTTTAATGTTGGGAGAATTCCAATTAATTGTTGTGGGAAATGTTAGATGAGGTAAACTCACGGTTTGTTGTTGATGTTTTTGTTTAAACTTTGATATTGTTACAAGTAGAACTGTTGCTTATAAGTCTTATACAGTTAACAGTTTTATTTGGTTTAATATCTTTAGATTTTCTAAGACCTTTATGGATGAAGTTTCGTGATGATCTGGCCTAAGCAACCAGTGAAATGCGCATAGGAATAGCTTATCCCTTCAACAATCGTATCATATGTTACAAAAACCAAATTTTACAGGAGAACCATTTTTATACTTTTCTCTGCTATCACTTGCAATATAAATATGAAAATATACATTCAATTTTTGGAGCAACGAAGTGGAATTCGCCTACAATATTTTGTCAGGCGACGTATCTTTGAATGTAGAACAAGATTGCATCAAAAACTCAATTTCAAAAAAATTGGCATATACGATAATTTCGCGCAAATGGGTCGATATATTCAATAAAATTTAAATCCCTGAGGAAGTTGAAAAAATCTCAACGAAACGTCGGAGGAGTAAAACTATGAATAAATAGTCTTTTATTTTTCATTTACTGTGACCTTGAAAGCCTGACTTAGATAATTCTAAGAAAAAACAACAAAACTGTAGTATTCTTCATGCAAATCGGAAAAGGGCCATTATTAGAACTTGCTGATAGTTAAATGTAGGATATCATAAATGAAATTGCGAAATATGTTAAAGGCAAGTTAATCCTTACCGGTTGGGCTTAAGTTAATTTAAAATAATAAGTCAGTTGTTATACGTCCGACAAAATCCTACTTTAAACTAACGGCAAGTTGCAGTAATGACCCTAAGTGGATTAATTTTTCTATAACACTTTGTCCTTTGTTTCACCCCACTGTGATATAACTGACATGCAGTAGTAGTTGTAGTATAACTGACATGTTTAAACACGTTAAAAGTTTTTATAAAAATATATTTTTTAGATAGAAAATACGTAAATTTAAAAAAAGAAGTTTATTGTTATAATTTATGATTATAAGATAATTATTTCATTATGCAAATAAGTTTATTAATTTAAATGATTAATTTTTTTTATTTTAAGTGCTAATTTAATATAATCCGTATATAATTTTTTTATTAGTTATCAGAATTCAATTAACCTGTTTTAAATATAGTTTTTCTTAAAAAAAATAAATATACTGCGATATAAAATGTTAAAACTTATATCTTCTTATATTTTTAAAAACATTTTTGTTATAAATTAATTAGAATTTCATGCTGTTTTTTTTTTTAATCTAAAACTAATTAGTTTTTAATTTGTTTATTTTATAATGATAATACATTGATTAATAGTTTTATTACAGTAAGAATAAATTTATATAATTTTATTGTATATTTTGTGTAGAGTAGTTATCAATAGGGTTACTGTTCGTGTTGAAATATATGCGTTTAATAATACGAAAAATATTTTTGAAAATCCCAAAAATTTTCAAAATTTGCCCTTTTATCGATTTCCAAAAATGTGTTTTTCAATAAAAATTCTGGCTCCTGATAAATGAAAACCAGTCTTTTTAAACTCTTATGAAATAAAGCGTTTTACTAGGAACACAACTGGGTCGTATGTCGTAGCACGTAATGCCGTAAGCTTCTAAAAACACGCTCTATTTACCCACAATTCCATAATGTAGGTATTTTGTTTTCATTTGTTATAAACAGGGAAACCACAAAGATGCAATTGCATGTTTTTCCTTGTGCGACCAATGAAGGCAAAAGCAATATATTTATGTGTTTTAGAACTTTTTATGAATTTTGGCATCGATTCGTTACTGCATATTTCTGCATATTTTACCCGTTGCTGCATATTTTTGTAAAAATTGCATTTTTGCAGCATTTTTTTAGTTTTTAAAGCATATTTTAACTTTTTGAAGCATATTTTGATAATTGCTTTTTTTTATTTTTACACTTAGCTTTTACACAAGGCGAATTTATTTATGGCTGCAAGGGCGAATTCACAATTTCTTTATATTAAGTTTAGGTCAAGGTGAATTCATGAAAATGGCGGTGTCGATACTGCAACAAGTAACAACACTAAAAACATAACAATGTATTTTTTTTTATTACTTTTATTGGTCGATCTGTCAAAAACACAAGTAACTTTTGACATTCCTCTCTCTAATTAACAAAAAAAAGTAGCACAGCTGTGCTTTCAACGCCACCTGACAAATTTATTCGCCTTGGTTTACGTGTTGTTTGTCAGTGATGTTTTTATTTTGCACTTGTGAATTCGCCTTTGCTGTTGCGCCACGTTTTAATATTTTTTTAAACTTTCAAACGTCATACAAAGTATTTTGTTTTTTCTTTTTGGTTTCATTGAAAAATTATTAAAAAATTACTGGTCTCACACTTGTTGAGCAGTACACAATATTAACGAATATTAACAAGATGGAGAATTGCAATGGAAAGCATAACCTTAAAACTAAACTTCAACAAATTATTTTAAAAACCAAGGCTTAAATGTTGTAAAAAGTCTATGTAAACATTTTACTAAAGAAGCTAATGCTTCTGCTTCAAAAGAAGTTTTTAAATATGCTCCTATTACATCAGTCGACGTTGAACGCACATTTTCAATGTATAAAAGTCTATTCAGATGTAATAGCCAACGTTTTTTATTTAAAAGTTTAAATCAATATTTTGTTATTTATTGCAATAACAATTACCAATAAGACTTTGCCTTTTATAATCATTAATTTTAATTTCATGATCTCAGAAATTCAAGTACAAAATTTGATTTTATTCAGTTATTTTGTTTTTAGTTACATTTATTTATTTTTTTATTGTATGCAAATATTGTTAAATTGTTGAAAAAAACATATTTTTTTGTTTTAAATAACTCAGTGTTGGTTTTTTTTAGGGCATATTATTAAGTTTTTAGAGCATATTTTCAAGTTTTTACTGCATATTTAATGCGCATAAAACACTTTTTTTAGAGCATATTTCTGGTTTCCCTGGTTATAAATAACATGAGAAAAATCCAAATTTATTGGAATTGTTGTTTGTTTTTTCTTCTTTAATTTTAATCCAAATTTTTAATATTTTTATAATTGAATTTAATCTTCATTAAATTATTTTTATGAAGAAAGGAATTTTACAACATGAAAATTAATTAAAATTGTTATTGATAATCTTTCATTCTTGACGTGGCTGGGGCTCGAACCCTGGCCGGCAGGTTACCATGACATGTTTCGATAGCAACCACTCGATCTCCTCAGATGGATTTGCCGTCTTGCACTCGCAGCCATCGACGACTGCTGACGTCAATAGTCAAACACCAATCCTTAAACCAAATGGTATTTTAACATTTGGTAGATCGAAATTTGCTTTTCTGAATGATTATCTTCATAAAAATAATTTAATGAAAATTAAATTTGATGAACTTAAGCCTAGTAATAAAAATATTAAAAATTTGGATTAAAAACCATAAATAGTTCAACAAAATAACCACAATACTGAAAAATAATTTTATTTAAAATTTTTGTTTTTCTATAACACTTTTATGTTTGCGCCAACTATTGTTTGACTTTGTATAAAATATTACACGTTTTTATTTGACAGCGTATCTACGTCATATGCTACTACGTTTATATGGTGCAATTGTATTCTTACGGTTAAGCAAGAATTGCTACAATATTAAAATTTTAAAATATATTCAACAAATTTTAGACTTGACATGTTAATTGCAATTATTTCTTTTCCTTACGTTTCTGGTCATGTCATATTAACGTCCATAAGCTCTGTTTTCTTGAGTTGGTTCAATATGGAAAATGAAGTCCGTTGTAGATCGAACATTTTCAGATTTTAATTTTGAGTTTGCAAATATTCGCTTATTATTTATGCACAAATCAAACATAACTTTTACGTAAATGATGCAATAATTTCTAATGTAAATCTTAAATCAAGCCGATGTACTCTGGGAAAAAGGTTTGGTGTAATCCAGAGAAATTCGATCGCTATGATCTTCATATATTTATGAATTTTAGAAAGAAAAAAAAAATCTATATAAAAATATGATTATAAAAAAGGGTATTTTTTTTAAACAAATTATTATGGGAATAACGACAATCAGCTAATTTCACTCACTTTAGTTTTATATTCATATTTGATATAAAACATTTATCGACCTCTTCTGACTGCATGTTTTCTCACACAGTTTAAACGCATGGGATTTACACCAAAATACAAAAAAAAAAAAATAATTATAAATATCAATTATTTTTTGAGAAAAAATTTAAAATGATTGGTGGCGAAACGTGCCAAAAAGTACCCCTTCCTGTATGACATATTAAAAATTTTATAAATAATTAAAAATATATTCCACTAAATGTAGATTGCTACATAAGGGTCTTATGACTACAGTAGACTCTCGATAATAAGAAACTCAGTAATTTGAAATTCTTAATAATTTAAGCAGTTTCGCAGGTCCCTGGAAAACCAGTGAATAAATTGAAAAAGAGTCCTTATTATTTGTTCCTCTCGATAAGCTCAATTTATATGAATGACATAAGAGTTGTGATAGCCAAATCTGATTAGCAAGGCCTGGAAAACTGCCAATTCTACCAACCTTTATATTTGCTTCAGAAAGTGTAGGTTTAAGCAAATGTCTTCGGAACAATTAGAATTCTGATAATTATCAGAGATACCAGAAGTAAATCTCTGCCTCTTACTGGGGACTTAAGCTTAAGGAGCTTAATTCAAGTAGACGAAAATATCCGTGTCTATAGTGCCCAAAACGCTACCTTAGATGAAGAAGAGGAACTAGTCAAAAATCAGTAACCACCAATTCAAGTTTCAAAAGTCACGCAAGGACTTCTAACAATACTTAACAAATTTGCGTATTCAGCAAGGCTACAAGAGAAAATTTAATGGACAAACATATACAAACATATACATATGTCCAGCTTCAAAACTGCGGTATACTAAATTTGGTGAGTGTAAATCTTGGAACAAATTGCATGTTCTAACAAAATTTTAAAGGTATAGGTTCAGGGAGACGGTTTCCCCCACAAAAAAATTTAATTTTCTTATATCTGAATAAGTATAATAGTGAGGAACACAAAATTTGATGTGCCGAACTCTTAAGACAAACTGTCAAAAAAAAACCTTGGAGGTATAGAAGGTGGGAGACGGATACCCCTATTCAAAGTATTTTTTATTTTTTTTTATATCTGCAGAACAACAATAGTGAGGCACACCAAATTTGATGTACGTAACTCTTTCAATATTCCAAAAAAAACATCATGAAGGTATAGGAAGGGGCAGGAGGCCCCCCCGCTATAAAAAAAATTTATTAATTTGCTTATGTGTATCTGAATAACTACAATATGAGGCACACTAAATTTGATGTGCGTAGCTCTTAGAATAAACCGCATGTTTAAAAAATCTTGGAAGTATAGGAGGGCTGAGACGGGTACCTCTCATACAAAAAATTATTAATTTATTAATAAAATTGGTTTTAAAATCACGCACGCTTCTATTGAGTGAGTTCGGTTAGGAATTACTAAAATTTTTTTTATTAAGGTAAAGTTATTTTGTGAGTGTGCGAGAATTTAATTTATATATTCACACACTCAAGTTTTTAAGTCAATGTAAAATTTAAATTTAACCACGTTCACGTGTGGATCATTGTGGCTCACGTGTGACTTGTGTGTAACAAATCATGACACTTGCACATCTCTAAAAAAAAAACACATAAAACATTGGCAACAACAATAGCAATACAAGTTATAGCAGAAGTCGTGAAGCGCTTTATCCCAATAACAAATTTTTTCTTTGATAAAAATATGCGAACATTTATGCGCTACGCAATAAGACTAGTAAAAGTAAGTGAAGGAACTTTTAACAAGTTTTAGAAATTTTTTTTTTTTGCTTTTGCTTAAAACAAAAAGTTTTTGGAGAACTATTTAAGTTATTAAGCCACAATTTTTTGGAGTTTTAACCGCAAAGCCTTGTTCGACCTAAACCTTCGTATAGGAAGGCGAGAGCTTCCAGAATCCGCTCCAGAGTATTTTGGTCTCCACCAGTAAACGTCTGAGTCATTTCCTTGGTACTCCACCAGTAAAACGTCTAAGTTATATATGGTTCTCCACCAGTCACATTGAGTTTTTTCCTTTGGTTCTGCACCACAAAACACATTAAAACATTGAGGCTAAAAACGATTGCATATAGTTAAATTAAACCGGAAAAACTGTAACTCGGTACAGTTATACGACGCCGAACCACTAACCAATGCGGGGTGCCAACGCACAAAAAGCAGACAAACAAGAACGGCCTGTTTGTCCTTAAGAAATAATGACAAAAAGCGCGAGCTGCTTCTCCACTCAGAGCAGTTTTACGAGTGCAAGTTTAATAAAAGAAACAATTAACATTTCAAGTGCTGTGGTATTCCCTTACTACGAAGCAGGTTTGTAAGGGAGAATACAAAAGAAAATAACTGTAAAAAAAATTCCGTATGTAAAGCTGAAAGCTAAGTTCACTAGTTCTTATATGCAGTGAATAAAGCGCTTTTTGTGTCAAAAATTTATTTCTTTAAAGTGGGAACTCACCATATAAAATGTATGCCTTCCGTTAGCGGGATGGTAAGCTAAAGTCTGAACTTTAAATTAATACCTCAGCTGTACTTATTAAAATGGCTTTCGGTAAATCGGATTTAATTAAAAAAGTTTTTATCTTTTTTTTCAACGCGTCACTAGAAAAGCACCGTTACACATTTGACATTTATTTTTTCGCCTACTGATGTAGAATTTTTTGCACTATAACAGAGTACTTTTAGTTTTCACGGCACTTTTTTTTAATTTATCCGTGAAATCTCCGCCTTTGGCCTTCTGTGAGACGTTACTACAATTTTATTTTTTAAATGCAAAACAAAACAAAATTTTGTAACAAATCGATAATAAAAAATGATTCTTGGCGTCGTCATTTGGATACCAGGGTCTAACAATTTGCTTAAATATAGTTTAATAAAACAATAAATAAACTCGATTTCCAATTTTTGTTAAACCTTTTTCATTTAGGTATAGAAAGGTTCAAAATAAAACATTTAAAAGTTTAATCAGAATTCTATTGGCTTAAATTTTTGTTTATCTCCCTCCTTTAAATTTGAACCCTTGTTTATATGAATTACCGACTATTTAAATTTTTCTCTAGTCCCTTGAATTTTCAATTATCAAGTGTTGACTGTATGTACTTAAATCTAATTTTTTTTTATAAATTTTATAAACTGCCTGGCAAATTATATTTTTATGCAGCTAAATTATATTTTTCTTTCTCATAGTGTTTGCTGCTTTTTGTCGTGCTCATAAAATGCAGAAATGTGGAAAATTTAATTATAATAGGTTTTCATAAAATGAGCCAAAATTGTGTAACAAAAAAAGAACGTAATACTTGTTGTTTGATAAGGGGTTTTTCTCTTCTCCTTCATTTTGAACTTAAACAGATTTATTTAATAAAAATTTTATTTGCCGTTTATTTCTGATAAACCTGCGTAAATTATTCTAACGAATTTTTATTTAAATGACCATAAAAATAATTCAAATATGTAATTTACATGTGCATAATTATATGGAAAATATACCAAATTTGCTTTTTTGAAGTGTAATTAATTAATATTGATGCAAAAGATAAATTAAATTAAATTAAAAAATGATAAACATTTTTTTATATGTGTATAAAATATAATTTTATTAAAAAAGCTAGCAGGATTTGTTATTGTTAATACTTTGCATTTATTCCAAATTAAAAAGAAACATTTTTTTTCGAAAGATAGAAATATATTAAATAAATTTTTGTTAGTTGCGTTTTCATAAGCACATGCAAAGTTTTTACTACAGTTGGTGTGAATGGAAGTTGGGCAAGAAACAATATTGAAAAACCAAATCTGTTTGTAAGTCACTTGAAAAACGTATTTACACCGAATATATCTCACGATATTGCGGTCGAGGTACCACCTGTTGCTGCTAGAGCAGCTATTCCCCTAAGATTTGAGATAAGAGAAATCGAAAAGGCTATTCGTGACTTAAACACTAAGAAGGCTCCTGGTATTGAGAAGATCAGTAACAAAATGCTGTTAGAGCTACCTCGCATAGCAAGGAAAGGTATTCTCTTTATCTTTAATGCTATATTACGTCTGGAATACTTTCCTCAAAAGTGGAAGGTTGCCTTAGTTACCATGATACCAAATCCAGGTAAAGATCATACAAAAGTTGAGTCATATAGGCCTATTAGCTAATTATCATATATATTTCAGAAATAATGAGTGTCAAAATTAACACCGATTTTAAATGAAAATAATTGTATTCCAAACCATCAATTTGGACTTAGAAGAAAACACAACACAATTGAACGAACTCATCGAATAGTTTATGTCATAAGAAAAGCCTTTGTTAAGCACTCTTCATCGATGCTTATTACATAAATTGAAGCAAAATTTACCAGCAAACACACACAAGCTGTTAGAAAGCTACATAGTCGGTCGTTGATTTATTATTAAAAAAGGAAATTTCTTAAGTTCACCTCAGTCCATTGACGCTGGAGTCCCACAAGGCAGCATCCTGGGCCCTCTATTATACTTAATTTATACTTTGGACAAGCCAACAAGCAACTACACCCAAACTTCAACATTTGCAGATATCTCGTTACTTACATCATCATATATTTCAACTAGAAATATAGTTAAGACAATGGAGGATATTGATCAATGAGCAAAACTGCGTACTTATAACATTTACCTTGTGCCGGGAATCTTGCCCCCCTATAACACTCAATAAACAAATAATTCCTTAACATTCGCATGTAAAATATCTCGGTATACATCTGGATCGGCGCTTAACATGGAAATGCCATATAGAGGCAAAATTAACTCAAATGAAACTAAAAGCCATTCAAATTCATTGGAATATTGGAAGAAATTCTGTCCTTAGTCTCGATTGCTTCTCGATTGCTTCAACTGCTACTGCAGTCAACTATGGGGAACAGCCTCGGCCTCGAACAAATTCAAATGCGGCAAAATAAACTTCTTCGAATAATCACAGCCGCTCTCTTGTATGTTAAAAACTAAAACATTCAAAGGATCTCAATGTGCCATTAGTAAAAACTATGATTACAAAATATGCAGTAAAATATTTAAAAAGGCTTGAATAACACCCAAATCCACTAGCTTTTTAAATCATGGCGGACACACTGCCTTAAGAAGCACTTACCCAATTAGATGAGCGATAAACACCTACATATGTGAGCATAACCCGTGGTGAATAAAATTTTTGTCTGGCACTGGCAGGACATAAAATAAAGTATAAGGATAAGATTTGATTAATTAGTGTTAGTTCATATTTAATATATGAAGATTCAATAAATAAATAATGAGAAAAAAAGTTGCTGCGTCTCAACGAATATCAAATTTGGTGTTAAACTTATATTTTGAACATTTCATTTCCTTGATATTAAGAATTTATAAACTTCTCCTTTTCTTTAAAGATTAAATTGGAAAAAACAGTTAAATGTGATATATTCAGCTGTGTTGAATCTTTCATACCCTTTACCTTACGCAATGCAGCGCCTTAAACCACTGACATACACAAAAGTGCTATATGCGGATATACCGAATCTGATATACCAAATTGCAATTTGACCCTTTTTAAGCGGCCTGCGACTTTTTTTTTAACAGTTTTTTGTAAAGTTTCTCACAAAAAAAAATTTCATTTGCCGTAAATTTGAAATTCTCTTAGTATTTTTATAAAAAACAAGTTAGAGTGCTATATTCGGCTGTGCCGAATCTTTGATACCCTCCACCGACAGTTCGAATGTTTAAGGAGTAATATCTGTATGATGTTATTATTATCTTAAACTGTGACGATTTGTTATTAATTATGGTTTAAGGCGACTAAACTGTTTTCCGGTAGTAGGGTTTGTATGGGGCCTAGGGTAAATTATGGACCGATCATCACGAAATTTCACAGCGTCATTTCAAGTCCTTTAAAACTGTGACGTACCAATTTCTGTTATGCTAGCATAACTAATTATGGTGTTAGGTGTACTAAAATGTTTTCCGGGAGTAGGGTTTCTATGGGCCCTAGGGTAAATTATGTACCGATCTTCACGAAATTTCCCAGTATCATTTGCAGTCGTACAAAACTGTGACGATTGTGTTATGATTGCATTATTTTTTACGGTTTTAGGCGTACTAAACTGTTTTCCGGGAGTAGGGTTTCTATGGGCCCTAGGGTAAATTATGTACCGTTCTTCACGAAATTTCCCAGTATCATTTGTAGTCCTACAAAACTGTGACGAGCCAAAATTTGTTATGATTGCATTATTTTTTACGGTTTTAGGCGGACTTAACTGTTTTCCGGGAGTAGGGTTTCTATGGGGCCTAGGGTAAATTATGTACCGATCTTCACGAAATTTCACAGTGTCATTTGTAGTTCTATAAAACTGTGACGTACCAAATTTTGTTACGCTAGCGTTATTTTTTACGATTTTAGGCGTACTAAACTGTTTTCCGGGAGTATTGTTTATATGGGGCTTAGGGTAAATTATGGCGGGATCATCACGAAATTTAACAGCGTGATTTCCAGTCAACTAAAACAAATTTTTGCAAAATCTTATCTCATTCCGTGCCTTGTTCCAGCATTTATGTTATTTTTTGTAACAAAATTATCAATTTTTTTAGGTGGTGGTTCCACATTTTGATTCATAGCTCTGGTCCTACTGAACCGATTTTGCTGGATTTCAATCCCAAACTGCTTAGGATAACTACAAGCAATTTGGCACCAAGTTTGTTCATTTCTTTTGAGTTGTTCGAAAGTGAGCGTGTTTTCAACAGACGGACAGACGGACCGACGGACAGACGGACAGACGGACAGACATGGCTAAATCGACTTAGAATTACTCAAGGACCCAGAATATATACACTTTATGGGGTCTGAGATGAATAATAAAAAAGTTTCACACGGAATGACAAACTGAATATACCCTCTTCACAACTAATTGTGGTGGAGGGTATAAAAACATATCGTTAAAACAACGTCGTCGAAAGAAATTTAAAGATTTTTGTTCCTTGGCAACAATTTTATTACTCCTTTTCAACCTGTATACAATGTATTTAAGAAATTTTTCGCAAAGTTTCAAAGAATAGTTTAAGCAAAAAAGCTTCTTAAATTAAAAAAGTGTGGTGTTTGCAGTGCTCATTCTACAAAATAATTTTTAGCCGCCGAGTTAATGAATGCAGTTCCTTTCAAGAAACGTAATGTTTGGTGGTATGATTCGAAAGACTGGGAACTGAAGTATAAATGGCTTTACCAAACCATGGAGTCAGAGCGGTTTTTTGAAGTGTTTTAACACAGCTTTAAGTGAACTTAAAAATCATATTCAGCTTGAAGGAAAAACACATTAATAATATAAAAAAAGGCTTCTGAAAATGAAAAAATGCAACTGACTGTTTGTTTGTATAGGGGCTACGCAAACTTGATTTCTAACGACGGATAGACTAATAGACAGACAAACAGAAGGACGGAGTGTTTAAAGACAAATTTGCAAGACCGTACCCTATTTGGGACCCATGGATAATAGTAAACCCGCCAAAACAAAATTATATGCACGTAGAGGTAAAATATGTTTAAATATGGTCACCTCCAACAGAACTATTTTTAAAGTAAAATGTTTAAACATATTTTGCTTAATTCAGCCATATTATTGTCACCCACAACCATATTATGGTTAAATTTGGCTTCCATTAAGAAGCCACAACCATATTATGGTTATCTATAAAAATTTTATGGTTCAATATGACAATGATATGTTTTTAAATTAACAATAGTATTGTCCTCTTTTGTAAGAGCAAATGCATTACATTCTGCTGGTGTCTAATAATTGTAAATTTTTCTGTACATTCAAGATACCTCATTGCTTTCCAACGGAAGGCTAAGGTAAGATGTAAATAGAAAATACAATATAATAGTCTGGTAGTGTATTAAGTCATTTCTGAAAAATTGTAGGAATAGAACTATTACAAAAAAGCTTTATAAAATACATAACTGAAATTTAGCTCATAGAATAAATTCGAAAAATGAAAAATGTTTAATATAATATAAAAGTTACCTTCGGAAGGAAATAATTCCCAGTTTCTATTTGTAAAAATAAAATAATTTAAAAAAAAAAAAAAATTAAAAAAAAATAAAAATAATTTTACTTTATTGACTTTGTGTAACTATATATTTTTATAAAAATTTTAAGTGTAAAAAAAACATATTATTTTTTAGATTATAATAGGCTAAATTATAACGGATTACTTTTGGGACATCTCGAACAAAAATAAGTACTTTTTCTAGTAGAAAAGTAAGTAGATGGCTCTTCAAATTCTCATTATTTTTCTGCTTATTTTGTAAGCAAAGTTTTTGCTGGGTAAGTTTAAAGAAATTAAAAAATTAAAATATTAGCGGAGTTAGTTCAAGTATTAGTGATGTATGTAATAGTGCAAATGCAAAATATCATAGTTTTTTTGTAAAATCCAACAACAAAACACACAGAGATTTCGTTATATTTTATAAAAGTGCTAAGGTATTTCTGTGGTTTTCATGGGCAACCGCGTATGTCTTAAAACAAATTGTTCAGGTATTGCACATTTTAAACTTTGTCATTACGTTAAAAAATCGGAATTGATCCATCTTTTTCAAAAAATGTAAAGAGCGTTCAAAATTAGGCAATATGGCATCAACATCTTAAAATCGAAAAAAGGACACACGCGGTTCCCCATGAAAACCACAGAGTTTTCATTTGCTCTTTTGCAAGCCTTATATTGAACTCAGCTATTTGATTAACATTAAGAAAAATTGTAAAAAGCCACAAAATAAAAAGTCGATTAAAAAATATTTAAATTTATTTTGTATTTTTATGACAGCTAGGAAAGGTGCTACATCATAATATGATTGCTTCTAAATTTATTATGCTTAACATGATGATAATATGATTACTTCTTAGCTTATTATGATTAACATGACAATATTATGATTAATTTCTTAGCTTATTATGATTAACATGACAATAATTTGATTACTTCCTAACTTAGTATGATTAACAGAATAATAATATGATTAAGAGAAAAATATTATGATGTAATAGTACGAGTATATTTAGTCATAATATGATTCAATAATAATCTTAATATGGTGACTACAATCATAATTTTTAGCATAATATGTTGCTCTTAGAATATGTTTACCACAACCATGTTTTTTCTTTGCGTGTGTAAAGCTATTTTAGAAACGGGCTTTTAATAGGACTTCTTTTAAAATTTAGACCTGCAAGTGCAAAGTGTTGAGCTGCTGTACAGTGTGGCCTCCCATTGTCGTTGTATTGAGGTCTTCTATAACCCAGAAATTCTCGAGTACACGCAAAGAAAAAACATGGTTGTGGTAAACATATTCTAAGAGCAACATATTATGATAAGATTTATGATTGTAGCCACCATATTAGGATTATTATTGAATCATATTATGACTAAATATACTCGTAATATGACATCAAAATATTTTTCCCTTAATCATATTATTATTCTGTTAATCATACATAGTTAAGAAGCAATCATATTATCATCATGTTAATCATAATAAGCTGAGAAGTAATCATATTATCATCATGTTAATCATAATAAGCTAAGAAGTAATCATATTATCATCAGGTTAATCATAATAAATTAAGAAGCAATCAAACTGTCAAAAAAATATAAAATAAATAAAAAAAATTTTGATCGATTTTTTATTTTGTGGCTTTTTATAATTTTTCTTTATGTAAATTAAATATCGGAGTTCAATAGAAGGCTTGCAAAAGAACAAATGCAAAATCTGTGGTTTTCATGGGCCACCGCGTATGTCCTTTCCGATTTTGAGAAATTGCATAATATTAAACGCTCTTTACATGTTTCTAAAAATGTTTGAAAAAAGATGGATAAATTCCGATTTTCTAACGTAGTGACAAAGTTTAAAAAGTGCAATAAATAGCCCTAAGTTTGATCTAGAATGGTTTTTCGGCTCTCCTGAAAAATTTGTTGAAAACCACAGAAATGTCGTAGCACTTTTATAAAATATAACGAAATCTCTGTGTGTTTTGTTGTTGGATTTTACAAATAACGACGTCATTTTGCATTTGCACTATTTAATCACTAATACTGAATGAACTCCGCTAATATTTAAATTTTTTAAGTTTCTTTAAATTTTTAAATTAATAAACCGCTCACATATAAAAAAACGACACAACTGATTCCAAATTATTTTAAAATGGCGCTAACATAATATTATTAGAGTAAACATAGTTTGATTGCATCTTAACCCGTTATGTCCGAGAATACTTTATTGAAAAAATTTAAAAAAAAATTATCAAATTCCAATCTTACTAATGAGAAGAACTTTTCGTCATAATTATTTTTTTCATCCTGGTCCTGCGGGAGCCAGGAAGGACTGTTGCCATATGGCAACGCCAGGAACTATCTCAACTTACAAAATATAATAATGAAATAATTTTTTTAGCTGATATATTTTATTAAAAAACAAACATATACATAGGTACATAAAATAAATATTTTTTTATAATAATGTAACATATTATAAATACATTTATCTCTGAATATCTAGGGTCTTGTGTGATAATCAGCAAAACATTTAATGCAAAGGCCAATGTCGCATTTTCTACAGGCTGTTCGACCAATGGTTTTGCAAGTTTCTCCAGCGCAACGTCGTTTTTTAATTATTGGTATAACCAGATGGTCTTTACCATCATAGCGAAGAGCATCTTCTGCAGAATCTTCATCGTAACGTCGTTTGCGTAAGGAAATCACTCCACTTTGCTTTCTTGGTTCACCAAAGTGCTTACAGTAGTAAACGGCAATTTGTCTTTTAAATTCAAGCTGGCTCATTTTACTCTTCTCTATTCTTTGAAGTTGCCAAGCATTCTGAACACATACGTCTACCAACCACGTAAATATAGAGCTCCACCATTTTTTTTCACGGTAGCCAATGCGATAGCAATTGACATTTTGATCTAATCGATCAACTCCACCCATATACTTGCTATATTCCGCTGCAGCGCATGGTCTTTGGATACTAACTTTTTTTTTTTCTTCTCTCGAGTATCTCGAGATCTTTGAAAATGGAGTGGCACCAAATGCAGTAGATGCAATCAAAACAACAGAATTATCCAACCATTGCGTCAGGCTTATTTCAGCTTCTTTTGCAACAGCGTAGTCACAAAAGCCGCGATCTTCCTTCTTCTTTATAGCTTTCTTTGTGACTATTGGACAGTCCTTAGGAACACGGTTTTCGCGGATTGTCCCAGTTGAACAATAGCCTCTATTTTTGAGGCAGTTAAGCAGCTGGAAACTAGTGAAAAGATTGTCAAAGAAAAAACTATATGGCAAATTTCGCTTGTCTTCTGGAAGTTCGTCGATCATTTTAATAAGTGGAGCTGCACACTTTCCAAATAGCTTTTCATACTCTGCATTTGAACGTGGATTTCTTCCTTGGTAAATTTCAAAATTTATTAAGTATCCACTTGGTGTGCAGAGTGACCAAACTTTGTAGCCAAATCTTATTGGTTTTCCTTTGATGAACTGTTTGCAGCTGTGTTTCCCAAAATAGGAAATCATGCTCTCATCAAATGACAAATTTTGTTCCGGATGAAAATTCTTAAGCATGTTGACTTTTAGGTGGTCTGTAATCGGACGAAGTTTCCACATCTTATCGCCGCCATTATCGTCTTGAGCATTGCCTACAAAATGTAGACAACTACATATTTCCTGAAAACGATCCCTACGCATACTTTCAAAGACGATATTATTTCGTAAATCATCTTCGACCGACCACATATCTCTTGTTCTTGCCTGTGTCCTGTATCCTGTTATTAAGAGGATACCAATAAAGCAGCGAATTTCAGCAGTAGTAATGGCCGGGTTCTTTCTTCCCTTAAAAACTGCATATTCGTTAGATTTGTCAGCGATGTGTTGTATCAAAAAGTCATCGAAAAACTTTTCAAACTGCTCATGTGGTTTTAAGTGCAGACAATCTTCATAATTTCTCTCAGGAAATATTGGAATTTTTGGAGCGAAATCATTTTTAACCCAAGTATACTTCTGTCCTTTATCAATTGTTGTTAAAGGAAACAACGGGGTTTTGGGTGTAACAGTTTTTAAACAAGCTTCTTTCTCTTGAGAATTAACACTTTCCGAATAATTTGCAACTGAATTCTGTACCACGTCTTCAGATGTTGTTTGATTGTTGTTGCTATCATTTTCGCCAATGTCCTCATTAGAACCTAACCGCTGTCCACCTTTAAAAACTATTTCGCAATTCGATTTCAGCTGAGAAGGACAAACGTCATCTGGGATACCGCCTTCTTCTTCTGTAGCGTCATCTTCACCGCTTATATAGCCATCATTTTCAGGTGGTTCAATAAAAATCTTTGTAACTTCATCTTCAGTTTCGCTATCAAGCTGTTCCAGGAAGTCTAAGGCTTCAGATAATGTTATTTTTCTGTAAAATTTCAAACATTTTTCAAAAAAAATTTACTATCTGTTTGTTCACATATAGTGCCTGGCGTTGCCATATGGCAACGAGTGTTAAAAAACTTAAATATATGTATGATATCAACATTTTATATACATAATTTTTACGCAAAAACAAAAACACACTTCTTACAAAATTAATTAATCAAATAACTTTTAAAAATACAACAAGTTTTGAATAATATTAGCAATTACTTTTTCATGAAATCCATTTTTATAAAATTTTACAACTTATTTTTTTGCACTTCCAAAACACAGCTTATCAACAAGATGCTTTAAACGAAACTGACGTTCTTTTACTTCAAATAGTAAAGACATCACATAAACATTCTCATTTATTCGCTCATTTAATATTTACCGTTACCCACGCTTAGCAACTGCTGAGTTACTACTGATACAGAGAGTGTTGCCATATGGCAACAGTAGGACATAACGGGTTAAACATAATATGATAAATGTATAGGAAGTTATCATGCTATGGCTATTAGATATCATGATATGATTGTGATTAATATAATATGTTTTGAAAGTTATCATAATTTAGTGGTTAGAAAAATAATTATTTTTCGATCAACAATACTTAAATTTATAATTGCGATCAACATTGATATGTTTACAGTAACTATAATATTGTTGATATTTAATAAAAATATCAATTATTTGTGTACGACAACAATATATTGTTACATTAAACATAGTGTTGTTGCCGTAACCATGCCCAACCATATTTTTTCTCTGCGTGTAGAAACGCTATAATATACTTATAAACAAACTTCTTATTGAAATTTCAGTTATCACAAAAAATGTTCTTAACTAAGTTTTAGATTATTATAAAATGGCAATCTTTAATACCTCAACCACCTTAAGGTCATTAGAATAATTTTAACACATACATTGACAAAAATTTAACCAAAACGCAAAAACTAAATGAGTTTGAAAAACTCGAAACACAAATAATTTGTAAAGCATAAAAATAAAGCCCAAACATTTGTTCAAAAGAAAGAAAATTTAATAAAAAGAAAACAGCTGCCGGCAGTACCCACATGTTCACATACTAAAAGACATAGAGGTAGTTAAGAACACATACTTACAAGTAAACACCTTCCGACACAGGCCTACTTACACTTAAAACACTCACACTCCGCCCCATGCTCTCACACGCACATAAACACGAATTCTGACGAGAAATCCATAACAAAAAAAAAAGCTAAAAAGAAAAATAAAAGATGCAAAACAGGAAGTTGTTAACATAAATAAATGTGTCGTTGGCAGTGTATGTACCTACACAAAAATTAAAAAAATTCTAATGGGCTTGTTCATGGACAAAACAAAGACTTTTTAAATGACAAAGAGCGCGAACAAGACAACAAGAAATTCTACTCTCCTTAATTTACCATTTAAAAACAATAATCAATGACATATTGTTTTTTTATTACTGTAGTATAAATAACAGTCAATAAAACCAAAAAAAAATTAGAAGCTGTCTTTTACTTTAATCGTTAATATAATGAACAAATCAATCAGCAAACCTTTACGAAACGTTTTTAATTTGGCTGTCATTATTCTCTTTTTGCTTGTGAGCAAAAAAAAAAATGCAAAACTAACTTGGGGATCAAACGATTAAGTTTTACTACAAATTGAGTTAGAAGTTTAAATGCAGTTGCACTTTTTCACTAATACACTCATATGGTGTTTTCTTTTCTATAAAAAAATAAGACATTTTATTTAAAAAAATGCAATTTGGTGTCTGTTTCTTAAAAAATGCTTTTTTTTTTTAAAATCACCCTTTTCGGGAGCAAAATTGTTAAGAAACTGACACCAAATTTAATTTTTTGAAAATAAAATGTCACAATTTTTTGTAGAAAAGAAAATCTTTGGAAAAGGTTTCCTGATGATCTGGCCTAAGCAACCAGTGAAATGCGCATAGAAGCTAGCTTTCCCTTAACAATAAATTTCAGTGTTTTTATCAAATATAAAAAATTGGGAATTTAGCACGTCATACAAAAATCTTAATGAAAACACCAACAGTTTTCAAATCTGATGCGATGTTGCTTTCAAATTCTCTTTTCAATATACAATCAAGAAGACAGATTTTTCTTTTGGTTTTATAAAACGTTTTCTTAATGACAATTTTAAAATAAACAGCCTAAAAATTAGGTGCCGCATACTTCACAGCTTTAATTTTTTGTGAATCTTGCAAGTGTTATATGTAAAAATCTTGAAAGCAAAAGTTGAATCTGTGAATACAGCATAAATACAAATGTTGCTCTCATTGATATTGTTTTTGTTTTAGTTAACGCAACGAACAGAATAAAATGACGAAAGCAAGTGTCTTCTTTATTTTCGTAAAGGTGCTATCAGACGGGATGTATTTTACATATGTACTGTCAAATTTTCCATCTGTAAAAGTTGTACACATCGTGTGATACATATGAAACTTTGCATGTGTAAAATACATGTGGAAATACATATGTAACTTTTTCGATTAGAACACGCTCTATTTTCCTGTGGCAAACATAAACAAAACAGCTGGTTTGTTTTGAAACGTAAACAAAAGTGAGCTTTTGTTTACATTTATAGGTAATGTCATAAGGAAAAACATAAGCAGGTGTGATAGCAAAAATTATGAATCGTATGTAAACTGGAAATTTTGACATACATACGGAATTACATATGGGTAAGAAAAGTGACAGTACATATGTAAAATACATCCCGTCTGATAGCACCTTAACTTGGACGTTGTGTAAATTCAAGCACGAAGGAAAAAGTTTTGTTTTGTTTGTTTTCGTACCCTGAACGATGTGTAAATTTAACCAAAATATACAAAAAGGAGGCAGCATCACTTAAACACCCACAAAAAAACTTACACCAATAAGGTGTAGTTGGTTGTTCTAGTGAATTTTGCAAACGTTTTCAAGTTTTATGTGTGTGCAATCAGTTTTTCCTTAAGACAAAATACACTTACATTAATAGCATCACAAAGAATATCAGGAAATGGAGGAAATAAAAAAATATCTTTGAAAAGAAATGACAGGAGTAGAAGCAGAAAGTTCTTTAAAGGATTTTCAAATAATAAGAACAATGTATGGTAAAATTGCAGAATAAATTACTATGAAAGAAGTAAAAGCGCTACAAGTATTTTGGCCATAATTCGATAATTTTTCACCAATTTGACGGATTTATGTAAGAATGTGTTTGCCAATAATCTGTACTATAATATTAGACCTCGTAAAGTTTTCTGTTTCGCAAAAATGGGTATTTAAAAAAGTTTTTATTTTTATGGAACTATTTTTCTGACTTCTTCGAGAAATATATTCTACTTCAAATTTGCGTTTCTTTATAACAAAAGTATCCATAACACTGTACAAAAATGACGAACTTTTCCAAAAAAAAATGGGATTTTGATAAAACAGGTCTGCGACTAAAATCTTTTTTTTTTTTTTAATTCCCTAAGCTATTCCCCGCGAAGCTCTACGCTTGTCTGCAGGAAAGAAACCAGAGTCTCTGACTTGAATCGAACCCGCAACCCCGGGGCTGATAGACTAGCTCATTACCAACTAGCCTACCAGGGCACTCAAGAATTCTATGGGTCCCAGGGTACAGGGATATACTGGGAAACATTAGGTGGGATGAACTTGCTATACTTGCTACTACTATACGGGCTTATTGGCTTATGAATATGTTTGGGTACCTCTGTTCTCCTTCAAGCTTTAACTTTGGCGATCGATAATGTTAATGACAGATGGATCGCAAACACTGGATGCAGAATCGACAGACAATTGCTGCCCCGTCTGTCAGCTGGATACCACGATTACTGCTGTATATGTGATGAACAAAACCCTAGGAGAACGTAGAACGCCTTCTCAGCTGATAACGGTACATTTATGTTTTTCAATGTATACCTCTCTTTCAGGGGCCAACAGTTAAATGCAGACCCAATTTTTATCATAGGATTTTTTTTTCGATTTCGGTTCACTGTGGCTTAACATTTTTTTAATCAAACGGACTATACAATAAAACAAGTAAAAAGTTATATTCGGCTATGCCGAATCTTATATACCCTTCACCATGATGAGATAAGAACTAAAGGTTATATACATAAATAACGTTCTTTAAATAGGTATAAATAAATATTAATTGAGCCACGCCAACTTTTCATATCGTTATGCCGAAAAATATAAAAAAACAAAAAATGTATATATGTGCCTAAGCCTGTTTCCTCTTTTGCCAAAGTTGATGTTTGAAATTCGTTTTATAATCTTAAAATCATTTTTTAGAACATAAAAAAATTAAATAAAATTTAAATTAAAAATCCTTTTTGGGATTCGAACTGGCAATATCATCAGTCTTAGGAGGGAACTTAATAACTTGGCTACGAATGCTTTTACTGAAGATGCGTTAAATTACAATATATTGAGTCTATGAGTTTGTTTCTTTTTTGAGCGGCATATCATATATATGCATTAATGTGTAAGTGTATGCGTAAAATTAAACACATTACAAATAAAATCCACCACTTGTAGCGAAGGGTATAAAAAAACAACAAAAAAAAAACGCATTACCAACACTGTATTACCATAGCCACTGTATGACCAAAATTGAATTGGTTTGTATGGTATGTTTATGTCGTTTTGGTAATACAGTGTTGGTATGATAATGTCACGTCTAATTGGACCTTTAAAGGAAAAAATTTGAGGCAGTCGTGGGTTTTTACTCATATCTCAGCCATTTGTGGATCGATCTTGCTGAATTTCAATAGCAAACAACTCCGGACCATGTGTGACAGAAATGTATAATAACTTAGCCCCCATCATATATGGGGTCTTCGGAAAACCCATTTCAACGGACAGAAGGACATCGTTAAATCAACTTCGCTCCTCATAAGGACCCAGAATATATATATACTTTATAGGGTCTAACATCAATATTATAGAAATTATAAACGGAATGACAAACTTATATATGCCCTATTCACCACCTGTGGTGAAGGGCATAATTATAAGACTATGATGTTGTTAATTAAAGTGAAAAACATCTTCCAAAATTACAAAATTTTTGAATAATAATAAAAATTTCATACAATCTTAGGTTGAAACGTTGTTTGAATAATCGAATAATTTTGGCTGTTTAACTATTCCAAAAATTTAAAATTGCTTATTTTCAATTAACAAATATACGAGTAATTTATGTGGATTAATCGATTAATCGGAAATTTGTTTTTTCACAGTATTTGTTTTTTTATTTTACCACAATGATTTAGATGAAGAAGATGATTTTTTTAAACGCTTGAAATCAACCTTCTACCAGACCTTATCAAAACTATTAAACTTCAAGTTGTATAATGAAAGACTACCAGTTTTGAGAAAAAAACAAAAGGAACAGAGAAATTGGATATGCTTTATTACGCTTTTCTTTCAATCACTCCAACGTCAACAATAAGTAAAAGAATCTTTTCTAAATCAAGTCTCATCAAACCAAAAGAATTCGGTTGAAATAAAAACGGTTATTAAATGTTAAAATTTTTTATAATTATGGGCGTTAAACTCTATACAATTTTTTAAAGATTATTTGAGAAGATTAGCTTAAATTTAAAAAGTTTTCCTCTTTAATACATGAAGTACCTTTTGTTAAATGTTGTTACTTTTCTACTTTTTGCTAAAAAATATAGTTTTTGGTCTTAATAATAGTTTGAGAAAAAAATTTCAAAAACATTAATTTCACTGGCCTGTATAATTTATTCTCAGCAAGTCAATTCCAAAACATGATAAGTCGGCTCAGAATATTTTAATTTGTTTATGATCTTGAATTAAGTATTGTTCAGCTTAGATTCTGCCAAATGTTGGTGGGTAATCCAAACCAAAGTTGTACACAAAAACTACCAAGCATGCAACTGGGCCCAGATCGTCGCAGTCGTGATCGACTGCCTTTGGTCGAAATTTTCCTTTTTGAAATCGTCCCACTCGCTATCAAAAAACTTCTTTCGAAATTTGAGATTAAGTCATTTGATAACGGGTAGTCAATCGAATGTCTTTACTCGAAATGCCATTCGATTGGTTTAGAGCTTTCGTAAAAACATTTAATTGATTTTTACAAACAATTTACATACTTTTTGGGAATAATTATTAGATTTCTTCAACAAATATCACAAATGTAAATATTGAAGTTTTTTCAGCAATAAGAACAAAAAAATACATTTAGTTTTGAAATTTTTCGCAAATTTTTGTCATGTTTGCGATAGAAGCGATTTTTGTATTGTAAGTATTTTGATTCCTTACAACTGTCACGATTTTTAATATAAGTAGACTTTTCTGTTATGCTGTTGTGAGCAATTTTTTGCGAATTTCCCCTAATTTAGCAATTTTTACAGAATTTTTCAATTCCTTATACTTTTATGGACTTTTAATCAAGTTTATGGCTTGTTCGAATTATAAAAAATTTTCGCGATTTCAAATAAATTTTAGGTTTTGTTTCCAAGTTTGCAATTATTCGGGAATTGTAGCCATGTTCGCGGTATCAGCGGCTTTTTCTGTAAGTTATCTGATTCTTTACAGCTTTAAAAATTTTTAATAAATACTATAACTTTGCTTTCAAGCCGCTGTTTGCAAATGTTTGCGAATTTCCGGTAATTTAAAATTGTTTATCGAATTTTTGCCATTTCTTGTAGTTTATGGGAGTTTTAATCAATTTATTGGCTAGCAAGAGGTGTAGGGAAGAAAACGGGGTTGAAAAAGTTGAAAAAATGCTTGAAAAAAATGTAAATGTAAATGTGAAAAGAGTTTCCTACCAACTACTTTAAAAGAAAATAGAAAAAAAGAAATTGGCGTTAATTGCATAGCGGTCATATTAAAAACTTTCGTGAATTTTCGTTATTTTTGCAAGTTTTCTTAATATGTAAAATTTTTGGGAATTTCTATAGTGTTCCGAATTTTTTAAAATTTTGCGTTGCTTTGTTGCTCTTTTTGGCAAGCGCCGAAAACCTATAAACCTAAGTCACCTATTTTATAGGGCACAACTAACACTGTTGAATTATAAACAAGCTAAAAATATATTAAATTTTTTGAACAAATTTCGATTCGAAAGTCGAAAGCCGCAATCCCATTTTTGATATGTGACAAAGTTTTATTCGATACGAAAGTTTATTCGAACACGTGTGCGACGATTTGGGACCTGAATGTTGTATCGCCCCGTTAACGTAAAATTAACAAAATTAAGTTAAATAAACGGAAGAAGTATTCAAATTAACATCATTTAAGGATACTTATTCAAATTTTTTTATGTGTTGTTCCCATAAAATTGTTTTACTACTGATTATCTACTATTTAAACAAAATGCTTGTGTATCAAGGATCGGAAAATGTTTTTTTTATTTTGTTTCTAAAAAAATATTTATTGTGCAAGTTTAAAAAATTCTACATTTTACAGAAAACAAAAAATTTCTAAAATAGTTTTGAAAAAAAAGCCGTCGAAAAAAATAAATAAAATAAAGTTTTTGAAATAAAACGTTTTCTTAAAAACATAAAATAAAGTTTTTAAAATAAAACGTTTTCTTAAAAACATAAAAAAACAAAAACAAAATAATTATATTTAAGCATTGTCATAAAAATTTCATTCTTCAAAACAAATTTCAATAAAATTTATGAAGAGGTTTCTGAGAATACATACATACATATTTCATTTTTGAAAAATACATACATAGAAAAAAAATTCTAAAAAAAAACGTTTTAAAAAATATTTTTCAACAAAAAAAAAAGTTTTTTGAAAATTTGTATTTGTTTTTTTTTTACAAAAAAAGTTTTTGCTATTTTTTGAAACTATAAATTTTGTTTTCAAAGAAAATGTTTTTTTTCTTTTTCGTTTAAATTTTAAACACAGAAAAACAATATTCTTTTTTTCACACACAAAAATTTTTTATTTAAAAAATAAAATTTAATTTTGTGTTTTCCGTTCGTAAAATCCGGTCCTTGTTGTGTATTTAACAGAATTATAGCTATTTTTTTAAACCAAATTTCATTCAAATACACAGGTTTCATTAAAAAATATTTTTAACAAAAACCATTGTGTTGTTTTGAATAAAATTTGTGTATTTGAATTAATTTTGATTATAATTAAGAAAAAATTTAGTTGATTGAATTTCATTTTAGTTAAGGATTTACTAAATTTGTTTGTTAATATTACCGTTGAATTTTGGTTTAGTGTACAAAACTCACTTTTATGGTGTTTTCTTTTCTAAAAAATAATGATGCATTATAGTTGTGTAATATATTTATTAGGTTACACGAACCCTTACAAAGTGATACATTTTTCTAAATTACAATGGAACAAAATAATAGCTACGGTTTACACTCAACACTAATGTGTATTTAGCGTGTTAAATATTGAATGCAAAGTTTGTACTAAAAGCGATATTCACTACGCTTGTAGCAATTTTCAACATGAAATTTTCTAACAATTCCAATAAGCGTTAACAGCACTGATTTTCAATAATTAATGTCAGCTGTTGTTAAAAATTTTGTGACAAAAAATATAATAAAAGTAAAACAAACGAAAAACAAAAAGTTTTTATATCCATCACAATTTAACTAGAAATCACAATATAACGCAAATTGTCCGCAAACACAAGAAAAAAAATACTTGCTTGCATAAAAAAGTACTTTACGCAGATACAAAAAAGGGTATTATCTCACACTCAGTTATAACTGCGGGTAAGAAATGGAACAAATTTGCCATTTATTGTTGCAACATGTTTAGAAAGGAAAACGAAAACTTCTCACATTTTTGCATATATTTTTAGAATGGAACAAAAACCGGCACGAATGGTAGCATATATGGAACATTATTGTCAGAAAAGAAAACACCATTAGACTAAGCATGTTTTGAAATTGAGCTGCCGATATGTACCCCTTAATAGGAATGTGCGAAAAATATCGATATATCAAAATATCGTTATTTAAGAAAAAAAAATCGATATATATCGCGATATTTAAAATACCAACATATCGATATTGAAATACGACTATCGAATTCGATATTTTTTAAAGTCAGTCTTCATTAAAAACTCAACATTTTTTTAAGAATTGGCATCACTGCATGTATCATATGTTTTTTTTTTTTTAACTAATATGAAGACCAAAAATGATTGGCATTTATAAGAAGAATGGAGGAAAAAGCGGGGTTTTCACATTCTAATTAAAACAGTAAAGTCAAACGAACTTGAAAATATTTATTTTATGCGGTTTTGTATTAATAAAAATATTTGTGCATTTATGTATATATATACGTTCGCTATATCGATATTTTTGAAATAATAAACATCGATACTTTTAAAAAATATCCATTCGATACATCGTCGGTTGATAATTTAAATGTCGTATGTGGATTTTTTGCGGGTTTAAGTTAAGATCGATTCCTTAGGTTTTCCGACCTGATCTTTCATAATGATTTATTATTTAAATGTCGAATGTGGATTTTTTATGGCACATACGATTTTTAAATAATTTTTGTTTTAAAAATTTAGTGTTTAAATGTCGTATGTAAAAATTTCGGAGGCAAAATTTAATGACATAAGTTTTCCATTTTGCCACATACGACAATTTAATTCTGAACAAATTTTCTACCCCAAATAAGTTATAGGCATCAAACTTTTAAATTAGCTAGTCAAATATTAGTAGTTTCGCCTCATAAAATGTAAAGAAACCCGCTTTGCTGAAAAAAGATTTATAAGAGTTCAAACTTCAAACTCAATTTACTCGAAGCTATCGGTATCCACATACGACAATTAAATTATCAGCCGTTGATATATTTATATATTTTTTCAATTTGCCCATCCCTACCCCTAAAGAAAAATTCCGATGTGATCTTTCAAACGGCGACGACACACGCAGATTTTTTTTGGCCTTTTCTGCCAGAATACATTATTAGATATGCGATTTTAAGGTTTTATAGCTCACTTTTGCTTGTTTCTTAGCCATTTATAAACGTTTGGACGTTTATATACCGTATATATACTTGTACTTGTTCGGTCAAGGTTATAAGAAGAAAATCACCTTGAGTAGTTCGTCGTCGTTTTAGCAATGTACATCAGCAGAATGAAATGATTTTGGTTAAAGTTGTTTCATGTTATATCGGTTGATTTTTTAGCTATTATCTTTTTGGCCACACTGGTTTAAACAGCTGACGCACGTTTCGTGTTTTGTTTCAATGTCAAACATCTTCAGTTTGGTCTATAATTTAACCATGAATCGTCTTACAAACGAACAACGCTTGCAAATTACTGAATTTTATTATGAAAATGTGTGCTCTGCTAAGAAGGTACATCGTGCGCTTCTTCCATTTTATGGTCAGCTCATTTTTGGCTCAATGGGTAGGTTAATAAGCAGAATTTTCGATTTTGGAGTGAAGATCAGCCAAAAGCATTGCAAGAGCTTCCAATGCATCCAGAAAAAGTCACAGTTCGGTGCGGTTTATGGGCTGGTGGCATCAACGGACCGTACTCCTTCAAAAATGATACGAATCGTAACGCAACTGTGAATGGTCAGCGCTACCGTGAGATGATATCCAACTTTTTTTGCCCAAAATGCAAGAGCTTGACTTGCATGACATGTGGTTTCAACAAGACGGTGCCACATGCCACACAGCACGCTTAACAATGGACTTATTGAGAGGCGAGTTCGGTGAACATTTTATTTTACGTTCGGGACCGGTCAATTGGCCGCCTAGATCGTACGATTTAACGTCTTTAGACTATTTTTTGTGGGGCTATGTTAAAGCTCATGTCTATACACACATGCCCGCTTCAATTGACGCATTGGAAGACAACATTGAAGCATTTATTCATGTGATACCGTACTAAGCGGATGGACCATTTGAGGCGCAGTCACGGTCAACATTTGCATGAAATAATCTTCAAACATTCAATTATATGGACCGTACTATCGATTCAAATAAAGATTTCATGCATTTTTCTAAATTTTATGTGTTTTGTTTAACTTTCCTATAGCTCTTAAAATATCACCCATTACTAATCTAGGATATTACGTTCTGTAGAAAACCCAAATGAAATGGACCCAAATGTAAGCATTTTGCTAAAGTAAAATAAATTTTTAAATAATATCAGCCATCAATGTTACACCGTACTCCTTTAAAAATAAATGCCATTTGAGTGCAAAAGCCGCGTACATATTCTCATTTCCTTGATTTTCAAAAAAGGAAAATTCTTAAACACTCGCGGCAACTTGTTGCCTTTGGCTGGTTTTTTACATCCGCATCATTATGCCACACACAAACGGGAAACACAAATTTGCAAAAAGATTATTTTTCTCTAAATAAAAATGGAACTAAATAAATAAAACTTTAAAAATAAGTATCATATGATGCCTTTTTTATATTTTTGCAAAACTTCTTAAATAACATGAAGCCAGAGTAATAAGAATCCTGCTTGGTGGGAACGTAAGACTTTAAATTTGAACAAGTGTTTGGTGTTGGTGGTGTTAAAATGAATGTTTCGTAATAATGAGTATGTACTACACCAACGGTACAAGTTGTGTATAAAAATTTATAAAAAGGAAAAAAAATATGCTACAATGAGCTGCCATAAAGGTGTCAATGATGCCGAAACCCACTGACGTTCATTGTGATAACAATAACGATGTCGTACTTGAGGCAACAACGTAATTCTTCTATAATTCTGTTTTTTTCTCCTTTGCTTCTTTTATACAGTCCCTGTTAGTTTATGTAACTGCAGATACAATACACTTACAGGCATTTTTGTGGTTTACCATTATAACAATAACAACACGAACGCCAACAATAAAGTTTATAAGCGAGAACCAACAAAAACAAAATTATTGTAGAGTTTTCTTTTGTGTATTAAATTATGCACATTTATTATATTTATTTTGAAAATTTAAATTTTTAATTTTATGTTTAAAGATACTTTTTGGTAGTTTTGTAAATTAAACAAAGTTTTCTTCTACTTAAACAGGTTTTATTAATTTAATAAAGACATCAAATGATGACAGTTACATTTATGTTAAATTTCGATATTAAAAAACTTTTTAAATTCCTAAATTTAGAATTGGTTTTAATATTAAAAAAAAAAAATTCTTAAATATATTATTTTTACATTAAAACAGACTTTTAAACATATATTTATTTTAGTGTTAAATGTGTGATAAAAAAAATATTGGAACTAATGGCAGATACCTGTATGGGGATATCGAAAGCTTAAACTCATTTCCAGTGACTTAAATTGCATATAAAAACATTTTAAAAGCCTAAAGTTATTATTTTTTTTAATATTAAAAAAAAAAACAATTATTACATATTTTATTTTTTACATTAAAACAAACTTTTAATCATTTAATTATTTTAATTTTAAATGTGTATTTAATAAATTATTGCAACTCATAATACTGTCGATTTAATGTTCATATATAAAAAAGCAACAAAACAATATAATTATACAACAAAAAAACCATGATAATCTACTAAAAAAATATGATACATATAAAAGGCTTAACCCGGCACGCTTCGCTTCTATCATTAAAATAAAGTTAGTAAAATATTTTTACAACAAGTCTCGTGTATGATAACGAAACAACTTTTGTATGGGACTTTCCACACTCTCTTGTCCAGCTCAGCTCGGTTTTTCACCGATGGTTTAGTTTGATAGCCAAACTAGTTGTTAAAATTTGGAAACTTTTACTTTAACCTTTATGTCTACAACCACCCACCCGGGTATGTTTATCATATTCAATTTGTAATATTCTCCTAAAATATTGGCCCATAATCATAGTCAAACGCTAAACTATTTCGATACTTCATAAAGAAAATGTTACTTTTACTATACAATACGTCAAACTACATGCTTTATTTGGAAACTGGTCTAAACTCCCTTTAAATTGATACCTTAAGGCTATATTTTTCTTACATTAATAGAGTTCTACAACTGCCTGAGCATAGATTGCCTCGAATGTTAGCTAAAAAAATTATTTCAATGAAAACCTTTTGGGCTGAGGAGTGGGAAAATATATGTGAAAAAATTCAATATGTTTCTGAAAATGCTACTAAACCCCTGTAAACTTTTAAAAACAACGGAAAGAGGAGATCTTATATCTAATGCAAGAGGCTCACAATTTCATGATTTGTATCCGCAATTAACTTTTAGCACAAATCCTATTTTTACTTCAGAATTTTTGTCGCGTGCTACAAGTTAATAAGCAGAGTACGTGGAGGTATTCTTCATTTAAATAGTAGAGCATTTAGACGTACTTCTGTTGGCCTTTGTACCCTTTGTAATCTGGATGAATCCGAAAATACGTTTCACTTCTTAGGAGTTTGTCCTCTTTTTAATGAGTTCCGGGTTAAATATTTTAGTAATACATTTTTGGATATGAACGAAGTTTTAAACATTCTTAATGGCAACGATAATAATTACTATAGTAAATTACAGAAAACTTATCCTAAATAAATTCAACTAAATCCTTTAAAATTTATTATTAACTTTTAATGTACAATTTAGTCTTTTTTATATAATCAATTTAAAATTTGGTAGAACCAAAGTAAATTTGCTTAAAAATTACTTTAATTAAAATTTAATTTAATAAAATTTAAAATTCCCAATGGGAACACTGTGTATGTGTCTTATAAGAAAAAAAGTTAGTGAGTGCCCTGGGGCGTTGGTTGAGTTTGAAATTTTTGGACTCCCTAATAGTGGTGTAGGTTTAAACGCTGAGAAACTTGATTTTGATTTAAAATGTTTGCTGACATAAAAATATTTTAATACTTTTTTTATTAAAAGTACACACAAAGAAAAAACATGGTTGTGGTTAACATATTCTAAGAGCAACATATTATGATAAGATTTATGATTGTAGCCACCATGTTAAGATTATTATTGAATCATATTATGACTAAATATACTCGTAATATGACATCATAATATTTTTCCCTTAATCATATTATTGTTCTGTTAATCATACTTAGTTAAGAAGTAATCAAATTATTGTCATGTTAATCATAATAAGCTAAGAAGTAATCATATTATCATCAGGTTAAACATAATAAATTAAGAAGCAATCAATGTCAAAAAAATATAAAATAAATAAATAAAAAAATTTTTGATCGATTTTTTATTTTGTGGCTTTTTATAATTTTTCTTTATGTAAATTAAATATCGGAGTTCAATATAAGGCTTGCAAAAGAACAAATGCAAAATTTGTGGTTTTCATGGGCCACCGCGTATGTCCTTTCCGATTTTGAGAAATTGCATAATATTAAACGCTCTTTACATGTTTCTAAAAATGTTTGAAAAAAGATGGATAAATTCCGATTTTCTAACGTAGTGACAAAGTTTAAAAAGTGCAATAAATAGCCCTTAGTTTGATCTTGAATGGTTTTTCGGCTCTCCTGAAAAATTTGTTGAAAACCACAGAAATGTCGTAGCACTTTTATAAAATATAACGAAATCTCTGTGTGTTTTGTTGTTGGATTTTACAAATAACGACGACATTTTGCATTTGCACTATTTAATCACTAATAATGAATGAACTCCGCTAATATTTTAATTTTTTAAGTTTCTTTAAATTTTTAAATTAATAAACCGCTCACATATGAAATAAACGACACAATTGATTTCAAATTATTTTAAAAAGGCGCTAACATAATATTATTAGAGTAAACATAGTTTGATTGCATCTTAAGCATAATATGATAAATGTATAGAAAGTTATCATGTTATGGCTATTAAATATCATGATATGATTGTGATTAATATAATATGTTTTGAAAGTTCTCATAATTTAGTGGGTAGAAAAATAATTATTTTTCGATCAACAATACTAAAATTTATAATTGCGATCAACATATATATGTTTACAGTAACTATAATATTGTTGATATTTAATAAAAAATATCAATTATTTGTGTACGACATTAATATATTGTTACATTAAATATAGTGTTTTTGCCGTAACCATGCCCAACCATATTTTTTCTCTGCGTGTAGTTAATAATTTTTTTTTCTTTTGCTTCTTAATAATTAACATTTATCTTCATTTTATTTAACTATTAAAATTTGATAAGTATTTAAAATATTTTGTTATGTTTTTTAAAATATATTTTGATGTTTTTTATAAACAAATGAGAAAAAAGAACTTTATAAAATATTTTTTTTTTGCCTTAACATTTATAGGGATTATTTAGTAGTTAATAATTTATTTTTAATTTAATTAAATAAAATAAATTTTCACATTAACTGACTGCTTAATAAATTTCTCTCATATTATTGGAACTAGTGGTGGTGGATGAAATTGATTCGGTAAGGCTGAAGAAAGTTTTTTCTTTTTTTAAACTTCCTGACTATTTTCGTATTTGTGTGATACGTTTACATTTGTCGGTCTCTCAGGCAGATTTTTCAGACTTTTGGTTCTAGGGGGTAACCCCTTAAGATATTCAAAAATTGTGAAGGAACTTTATTTATCACACACTATAAATCAAACCGGTTTTTGGTGAATTTTCTTTGCATGGTTTTTTATTTGACAAGACCAACTTACCTGAAAAAAAATTTAAACTTAACTATAAAGTTCGTCTCACTGACAGACAGAGCAGCCAGAACTGATACGTCACTTTATTTTAAACTGACTTGTTATGCTTAACGTTGAGTAATGAGTTACGTATTTATCGGGTATAAGAAACTTAAAAATCCAGGATAAAAGTATCTTATAAGCGTTTCTTTCTTATATACAACTATTTTATATAAGAAACTTATTTCTTATATAAGTAGCTATGGCCAAAAGACTTTAATGTTTTGGTTTTCTGTCTGTTTTTTTTTTTTTTTTTTGCTACATAGGGTCATTACCTGACAATTTTTTGTTATAATAAACGTCAAACTTCATATAAAAAAAAAAAAACGCTGACAAAAATTTTTAAGTTTTTTCTATATGGACTTTGACGTTTGGTATGACAAAAAAATGTCAGATGAAGACCCCATGTGCACGTTTCTAACCTTTAAATACTTATTGCCTATGTCTTTTGAGTTTTTCACTATTTTAGATAACGTTGAAAGTCCAATATTATATTTTTTTGCAATTTCGCTTCTTTTTATACCGTTTTGTATTTCTTTTAAAATTTTAACTTTTGTTTTTATTGACAAAAAACACAAAGCTTCTCATGAGTACCAGCTCGCTCATCTAAAACGCGTTTTCGCCTCCACGCAGCGCATGCTTTTATAACCTTACTTGCGTTCTACGTTTCAAGTTAGTCTGAGTTCATACGGCTCATGTCTTATTGACAAGATTCTTTCTTTTTCTTCTTTGAACATGAATTGGCGTTCAAATGATTCATGTCATGTTGAGGACATGTGCTTTTTTGATATTGAAAACAATAACAAAATTAAACAACGAATGAAAAAGCAAAACGTAAAGACAGTACATGCATCTGTGTACTCGTGTCTTTTCCCCTCGTCCCCCTCGTCCATAGAGAAGCAATCTTGTCAATAAGACATGAGCCGTATAAACTCAGACTTACATGCAAGGCTTTTTATGCAGCAGCAGCACAAGTAAAAATAAAATTTAATTTGTCAAAATCAGCTGATTTGTTCGAACGCTGCTTGTGACGCTTACAAAAGTAGAAAGTAAACCCACTTTTCGCCTCAAGGCATCTACGCTTTTGTGCATGTAACTTACTACTTATAACTACACAGATTCGACTTTTTTGACAGCTGCGTATGTTGCGAAAAAGCGAGTAACGCGTGGTGTGGACCTCCAGCTTAAAAAAAAAAAACTTTGTTCTTGTTGTAAAACTGTCAGAAAACAGAGTTGTCCATGTTAACTACATAAATTCTGTGTTGCCGTTGGAAGTTTCTTATATAAATTCTTTTTCTATACATTTTGTGATTATGGTGTTTAAGAAAAATGTTCTTTTATCAGTTTTTTTTTATATGAAACCTTTTTTGTTAGAAAAATCGCAAAAAAGACATGGTGTTTTTGAAAATGTTTCTTATAAGCGTTTTGTTCTTATATGAGATGTTCTTATATCCGAATAATACTGTATCACGAAGCTACTGAAAGAATGAGGGAGCTGCCAAATTTTGCTGTAATGCAATCAACAAAAAATTCATGTGTCGATCTCACAGACAACGAAAATAGTCAGGAAAGTTTATAACTTACATATTTAAATAAATTTTCTATTGTTTGAAATAAAAACACTTTTATTAATTAAAAAGCTTATTTATCTCAACAACAAAAAACTTACTTTTTTTGTTGAGCAATTAAAATAAAAAGGTAACAACTACTTACATAAACAAATACATGTTTCCCCTGCAAGAGACCACGAACTAATTGTCAAAATGCTACTA
This sequence comes from Pollenia angustigena, assembly GCA_930367215.1. NCBI lineage: Eukaryota > Metazoa > Arthropoda > Insecta > Diptera > Polleniidae > Pollenia > Pollenia angustigena. The sequence continues at coordinate 40,339,493 of OV884056.1, read as the reverse complement.
GTACAACTACTAGAACGGGATTAGAGCTTTTATATAACAATACTAGTTCGTACGAGTAACAGTACTTGATGTAATACAAGGGCTTGTAGTCTGATAAAATTTTTGTGTAAAAAAAAAAACAAAAATTCGATTTTTTGATATCGTCCACTTCATACATGTAACTTTAGTAAACTGTAATTGCCAAATCGTCACTTTGCTATTTCGGGGACAAATCTGGCAGCCTCGCATTTTGCTTCGCCTATACACATTGAGTTGAGTATATTCTAAATCAAACACTACAAATGTTGCTAAGTATGAGTACGATGAATAAAATGAAACTTTTGAGTGAATATGAGTTTGAATAACATTGGAATAAGTATGAGTGCGTATAAGTACAAGAATCATGATCATGATGAGTCATGATTTAGCTCTATTCACATTTTCAATAGTCATTGCTGTTCTCTGATGTAGTCCAAGTGTACTAGAACACGTCTTAAAACAATAGTACTAGTGATTTTCCAAGCACACTCAATGCTAATTTTAGCATTTAGATGGTATAGAAAAGTTAACAGTTGAGAACTAGTACTGGATTTTTTTGTACTAGTTTAGTACTAGTAACGTACTAGTTTAATCACCGGCAGGGTCTCTATATTTAAAGAAGCAAGTGGGTGTATATGTGTGCTAAATTTTTCTTCTTATTAAAATCGAGTGTTATTATTCACTATGCCACAATTAAGGTTTAATACTGTGTAACCAAAACTTACACACTCATATATTACGGATATGTTTCTCATTTTTAGATACACACTGTCACTATTCATTTGATTTTGTTTAAAACAAAACACATTTAATTATAAAGACACATGTATAATTTAATACATTTGGGATAGATACAATAGAGAATTATCTAACATTTTGGTAGGAATTCATTCAAAATGCTTAAGGCTTAATCGCAAATAGAATTTATAATTATTTATATGTCTACATATCAGTGACTTTAATTTAGTATTCATAATATAAGTCTCTTTTGGAAATGAATGCTATTAATTTTAAAGCAGGTAATTTATTTTATTTCAAAGAGGAATATTTAAAAAAGCTTTATTTATTTACCCCCGTGTACATAAACGATTATTAAATTAAACAAATGTTTATTAAGTTCATAGTAAATTTGTTCTTTAAATTTTTATTATATTAAAATTTTTTTTTATGAATACAGGCATCTATTTTTATTTACCCCTTTTTATGGCATTTAATTTATTTTTTATTTTAAACTTATGTTAAAGTATAATTTTTTCTTGTTTCTCTCATAACCTGTTGCACTTAAGTTTTTTTTTTTTATTTATCTTGCTTTAATGCATGATATTCTTTTTAATTTTTAAAGTTTTTTTTTACAAATTCTGATACTAAAATTTCAAAGCCATACAGATGCTGTTTGTTACACGAAAACATACACTTGGCTGAACTTTGAAATCTGATTTCATTTACTACCAATGAAAATGTGTACCCGGTTTTTTGCTGATATATTTTTCATCTACCATGTATGATGTGCTTTTTTTTATTGCACATATAAAAATACACATGTATATATGTATGTGTAAACATACAATCTTGTAAACTGAAGCAATAATGTGAAAAAAATGATAAAAAAAAATGTACAACATATAATTTTACGTATCGGTAGCTGAAATGTAGAAAGATGAGAGTTTAGTTTAGCCGGGGCAAATAAATATTCGAAAGGGTTATTTCTGTGGTTTTCATGGGCAAACGCGTATATTTTACAATAAAAGGCTTCAGGAGATTTTTTTTGAGATCAATCTATTGGCCACGTATTAAACTTTTAAGCTTTGGTATTACGTTTAATAAATCGAAATTGGTCAATCTTTTTTCCGAAATTTCAAAAGCCATGTCAAAAGCGTTTAAATATAAACAATATGGCATCAACATTTCAAAATCGACATTTGCGGTTACTCATAAAAACCAGAGATTTCTGGTAATATAAGAGTTAAAGTAAAGCCTTAAAAATGTATTTAACTAACCTTGGACTCAGTTTTCGCCTTTTGGTTTTTTTTCAACCCAAACATTCTTTTGCAGCTAAATAAAATGTTTCGATGTGGCCTCGGAGATCTCATAGAGTTGCCCATACACTCTTTTGAAATAGTACGATTTCTTTAATTATACCATTACCATATTATGATTGAATAAGTCTTTTTATGTCTGGTACAACTATATTGTGGTGGCCTGCAAAAACATTGATGTTGTGCATAACCATATTAGTTTATTGTTATTCTAAAATATTCTCCCTTACAATAATGCATCGTAGTAAATTTTTAAACTTTTAAAGAATTCGTTCACTAACTTTACTGGAACTCTGTTTGTCTAACTGCGTAGCGCATAAGTGTGCGCCTACTTTTTAATATGTACCACATAAGTGCTTCGCCATATACGAAAATTTCTAATTAGGAATATGTAATATGAATAACAATAACAATAACAATAACATGGCCGTTGACAACCTTATGACGACTGTCCTAACCAAAATGTGATTGGAGGTGACCATAAATTGGTTAAAATATTCTTCATATGTATCAAAATTTTCCGATTAACACAGTTTAGTAAGCCGTGACAACATATAAATATATCGAACCCTTTGCGCGAAATTAACGTATGTTACAAAAACCAAATTTTACAGGAGAGCCATTTTTCTACTTTTCTCTGCTATCAATTGCTATATCAAAATGAAAATATACATTAAATTTTTGGAGCAACGAAGTGGAATTCCCCTACAATATTTTGTCAGGTGACGCCTCTTTGAATGTAGAACAAGATTGCATCAAAATCGTAATTTCAAAAAAATTGTCATATACGTTAATTTCGCGCAAAAGGGTCGATATTTTTCTTTTGGTGTAATTAAAAAGTGGAGATTTTGTTTATATTTATAATCTAATAACTTTTACCACAAGTGGAAAGTTCGTTTTTATATAAGATAGACATTTTGTTTGTTATTTCTACCTGGTGTTTTTTTTAGCTGCATCAGAACTTTCGATAACGACTTTTATGGGTTGACAGCTATTAATGTCAAACAAATAGACATTTTTGTTTAGTTAAGCTTGGTAAGTCATATTGAATCGTTAAACGATAGAACAACGCTTTCAACTTGTGGAAATATAAAAATAAAACCGTTAGCGAAGTTCATAGACCACATAGACAGTAAGCAAAATTACCGTAATTGCAGCGAAGACAGTCCCCAAGCCGGAAAGCATAGAAAGTAGATTCAAATATAGTGTACCTTTTAAGAGGGATATTGGGGAAAAAACGCTACTTTACTTACTTTACTTTATCTCCTTTTTACTAAATTTGGTACGCAGATTGCATATGTTCAGGACTTAAATATAGGGTACATCTTAAGGTATACAATTGGTACTTTTTAAGATGTAAAAAACGGAACAAAATTGGTGTTCCTTCTATAGGTCTAAAATGAGGTAAAGCTTGTACTCCTTTACCCTTCGTACTTTTTTTCTTTTCGAAAACGTGGCAAAGATATGGCCAAGATTAAAATATAGCGTCTCTTGTATAAGTTTGAAATACATATTGCATATGGTCCAATGCCTAGAATTTACATATTTAGATACCCCTCGCTTTTCATATAGACAGTAAAATGCCTGTTGCTCAAGAGAATCGAGTGCTCAAAACTAATGTGTATGTGTTGGCGAAAAATAATAACTCCTTTAATGTTGCTTATTGAAATATTTAAACATAAAAAAGTAGAGATGAAAACAACTTCATACAATGTTTGTAAATTTTTTTTAAACCTTGCTCTTATTTTAACGTGAACAAAGTCACTGGTAAAAGCTAGTTGGTTTATTATTTTCAGATATTAAACCGAATCCTGAAATATTTTTACTCTAAAATTATCTAAAAGAATTCGTTTTTCAAAAAAGTTCAAAAAAATATTATCTGAAAACACCATGGGAATCTTTATTATAATAAAAAATCTGGGACATCACTTTTTAAGCTCAATCACAAGTACAAAATTGAATCACTAAAAGCAGAAAGGGAGCTGCATTTAGTTCATGTACCTAATTTGAGTGTTGCTGAGAAACCAGTGTACAAAGTGTCTCTTTTAGATAATATCAAATTAAAGTCAGTTCCCCCATCTACGAGTTAAGAAAATAAGACTAAGGTACAACCAAAATAAGGCCCTATCACCACGCTGTAGCCGATAATGCGCTGAAACCGAAAAATGTTTCCTCAGGTCATTTCGGAACAAAAACGTTCTGCGTCGAAGCCGATTTCTGAAAGCCCTTTAAGATTTTTTTTTATTTTTTCAAAATTTTTTATTTTATAATTATTTAACTTTTAACATTTCTTAATGTAATTATATGATTATAATCACAATCTAAAAGCTATCTTTATCAAGCGAAATTAACTTAAGATTAAGAGTTCGTGTTGATTTGTATTGGGGGAAAATATCTTGTACGACTTTGACGGCGCGTTCCGAACAAATGTTGCTGCGTTGTGTTTTTGGAATTCTTGATTCATCTTACACCCAATGTCTTATGTTGTTTTCTTTTCTAAAAAATAATGATGCATTATAGTTGTGTAATATATTTTTTAGGTTACACGAACCCTTACAAAGTGATACATTTTTCTAAATTACAATGGAACAAAATAATAGCTACGGTTTACACTCAACACTAATGTGTATTTAGCGTGTTAAATATTGAATGCAAAGTTTGTACTAAAAGCGATATTCACTACGCTTGTAGCAATTTTCAACATTAAATTTTCTTACAATTCCAATAAGCGTTAACATCACTGATTTTCAATAATTAATGTCAGTTGTTGTTAAAAATTTTGCGACAAAAAATATAATAAAAGTAAAACAAACGAAAAACAAAAAGTTTTTATATCCATCACAATATAACTAAAAATTACCATATGTATAACGCAAATTGTCCGCAAACACAAGAAAAAAAATACTTGCTTGCATAAAAAAGTACTTTACGGAGCTGCAAAAAAGGGTATTATCTCACACTCAGTTATAACTGCGGGTAAGAAATGGAACAAATTTGCCATTTATTGTTGCAACATGTTTAGAAAGGAAAACGACAACTTCTCACATTTTTACATATATTTTTAGAATGGAACAAAAACCCGCACGAATGGTAGCATATATGGAACATTATTGTCAGAAAAGAAAACGACATTAGAAAGCATTTCTGAGCATTAGTTAAGCCCGATAAAGATTTGTTTAAGGCTTCGAAGTCATTTTTATTGTAACAATGGTCTGAAAACCAAATGTTGTACCAAGGGCCACATATAAAATTTTGAAAACACAGAGTTGCATTAGCAAAAATCGGTTGTTTGTAACTAGTTTATCTCAAAAGCTAGTTACAAACCTGTTTATGATTTGTATGGATAAATAAGTTTTACAAACTAGTTTATCACCATAAACAACTGATAAACTATTTATGGTGTAGGTGTAAATGCATTATTACTGATCCCAAACTTAATTGCATTTGACACGGAACCTTTTTTAACGATATCGAAAATCTAAAGATGCAGTTCTTGATGTTTTTTATGCACTATACGGTATGGATAGGGTCATTGTGATATTTTCAAAAATTGTAAACAAGTTGTATCCCTAATGTATTCATATATAGTGTAGGGTAAGTATGTAGTACTGTAGGGTATTTTATCAATTTGTTACTTATTTTTAATTGCAAGTTATTTCAAATGGATTTTAACAAATCAAATCTTCCAATAAATATTAAAGTTTGCAATATTTTACTAACTCCCAAATATTTAAAGTTAAAGCTCAAGGCTTCTCTCTGAGTACCTTTTTTTACTTCCACCAGCCGTATTTCAAGGAAGCAACAAAAATGGAAATAAAAAGTTTTCAACTGTAAGTAAGCAGTGAGTTGGAAAAAGGGCAACTCTTTTTTTTCATTCACATTCATGATTTTATTTTTCGTTTGTTTTGGTATTTTTGCCAACGCACAGTGGAGCATATCAAACAAAAAGAAAATAAATCTGCACATAACTGTAATGGTAATGGACAAAGCAGAGTGCCTCAGGTGTATGCAGAATTTAATTCGAATCAACTTTTTCTTTTAGTTAAAATCTAGAAAATTTTTTTCGATAAATTAATTATTAAAAATTTTTTTAAAAATGGTCAGAAAGTCAACCCAAAATTAAAAATTTTAGGATCTTTTAAAAATCGCTGAAAAAAATTTTTTTTTTGTTTGCTTTTCTTTAGCATTTGTGAAGAAGACTTGGGGAATTAATTGTGAGTAACTAAACAATCGAAAAAAAATTATTACATCCGAAAATTTGGCAAAAAAAACATGGAAAATATATAAAAAAGATCACGTATATGCGAAGCTGAAAATGTACATAGCTAAAGAAAAATTCCCCAAAAAAGCATATTCTGTGCCACCCTGCAAAGTAGGTTTCCCTATGCCCTTGATTGTGGACTTTTCTGTAAACAAAGAAGGCTGGGCAGTTTCACATCTAAAGAATATGAACCAAAGATTACAGGGATACACTGGAAATAATAAGAACGAATGTGATTACTAGACTCAGCACTATCCTAGGGGTTTAACTAGATTTCAAAAGGCATGAGGTAACTTGTGTTCTCCTCTAAACTTAAACTTCGGCCATTGACTACACTACGAAGTACATAAAATGCAAAGCCCTTCTCGTGTAAAATTTCTCGAAGAACTTATCGCAACTAACAAACCCATATTTGCGGCTTACCAGTTTAGCTGCTGTTCGGATTTTTTGACCTCATTAACATTTTGGCTCAAACCTGATTTATCAAAAGATAAATTCCACAAGACAAAGAGTTTAAACTCGATGACTTCAAAAATGTTGCACAGTGCTATCGAAACTGCTAGCGATTGATGGCTATTTTAATATAAAACTTCTGAAACATTTTTAAGATCAAAAATTGTAAATATTTTTGCTACCATAGATTTATTGTAAATATATCAGTGTTCGAAAATAAACAGAACATTATTTGGGGTTCGGCTCACACACCAAGGAACGATATACATATATTTTTTAAGTGCTTGTGTAGACGAATACAACCCTTAATACCGTTCGTAAATATTTTCAAGAAAGAGCCGAACATTATGTAGTGTTCTGTTCTTCATTAAAAAACAGAACAATTGTAGTGATACTGTAGACAAACATTTATTTTATTGTTCTATAATATTTCCTTTTTTACATTGTAAAAAAATGAACAGTTATGGCGATTTCTTTTCTGAGAAATATGTTGCATAAATGTTACATGCTGTACACAAAAGAGATAGAGCATGTAACATTTATGCAACATATTTCACAGAAAAGAAATCGCCATTAGTCTGTGTATTGTGTTTATATTTTGTTTATGCAAAATTATTTTGCTGGTTCTTTGTTTTTTTTTTTTTTTTTTAATTTTTGGTTTTTTTCACCAGCCGAAGGTGCCCACGCTCAACAAAAACGAACGAATTAAAAAAAAAAAAGCGCGAACTGAATTAAATGTTCTCATCTTTTTGTTGAGTTGGATAAGAACAGTGTTATTTTTGTGTTTGAAGTTTGACAAACAGGTAAACGTTTTTTTTTTAATGATTTTCTACACAGACACTATTAGCGTTAGTGTTTTCCACAAATCTACCGAACCGAACACCAAGGAGCGATATTTAGTGTTTATTTTCAAACACTCAATTAAACACTTCTTTAAAGAAATTTTTTAAGTTTTTGTGGAAACTCAGGGGTTTATATATACAAAATATCAAACTTGTACCCATATTCTGTAACTTTGGTGAGAACTTCTCGCACCGAAAAGAAGTGAAACAAAATATTCCATCGTTTCTCGAAAAGTGAGTAAAAAGTGTGTCTGTAACTCATGTCGAAAATTATCAAAAGATATTACGTCCTAACCTTATAACTGTCATAAAATCATTGCCTTCGAAGTCGATGTGAAATTGCGGATGTTGAGAAAGCAAGTCACACATATCGTTGACGGCGGCCAAAATTTAATAAAATTAAAAAATTGTCAACAACGGCGTCAAAAAGACCGTTGGCTAACCAAATAATGTAAAGTGCGACTTTAATGTTTTGAGTTTACAAAATGGAATGGAAAACATTCGTATATATTTTAAAAATGTAATCAGCAAACTAATTTAACAATGAAAAATTTAACCTAGAACGAAATACTTACCTCTTCCGTGTTATTATTCATTGCATTTTGCATATTAAATTTATTTTTTTGTACTGAACATTTTTCTAGTCCGATTTTTGTTCGTTAGTTTATTTGACAATTGAAATCGGCAACTTTCTCACAAAAATTTTACAGACACACTTTTTCTGTAAATTTGCGAGTAATTTCCCAGTTATAACTCGCCAAAAATTTACAGTGCGATTGATGGCATTTTTGCTTCATGTCTTACGTTTTAATCGAAAAGTTTCTCGACCCGCGAGTTACAGAACATGGGCACTGGTTAAAGGTTGTTGAGGCAATTTTTACAAACCTGTAAAATTCCATTTTAATATACGAAAACAATACTTTTATTGTAAAATAGAGCAGGTTTTATTTTAATAATCAAAGTTAAATAATTACACTGATTGACAAAAATGAATTTTTAATATATTTCATGAACTTTTTTGGTATATTTTACTTTATTTTGACTTCCTAAGGTGGAAAACAGAGGTAAAATTTGACAACCATATTTTTTTTTACAGGAATTTTATATTTCACAAAAAATACTGATACTTTTCATACAATTATACTTGATAATATGTTTTTTAAAATTTAAAGCTATGATTTTCTGGAGTATTTGACCCGAAGCTGGTCTCTTGCAAGTGCCTAGCAATAATCTGCCAACATTAGAGGACTCCATTTGCCCTGGTATCGTTTTTCCATGCTGGAAATATCCTGATGGAAATAGCCGTGTTCGCCGCTAACGGCTCCTAGGTTCCTAGGTAAATCGAGGTGGGAGTGTAGAAAGTGTATTTTGAGTGACATATTACAATACAACACAGAAAAAATTATTTTTCCAATTCAAACAAAAAATTTGTAGAATCAAACAATTTTTTGTCTGAAATCGGTCCTATAAACAAATTCGCATATTCAAACAATTTATTTGCATTTTGTTTATTGAAAAAAAAACACTGATTTTTTCAAACAAATAATTTAACTGAATCAAACAAAAAGTTTACTGAAATTCATATACTAAATTTCAAAATCAAAAAAAAAGGTTTTTGCACAAGCAATGATGCGCACACAAGCAGGCACTTTATTAGAAGATGATGGCAGAGAGAGCAGAGCGGCCGGCTGGCTTTGAGACACATTTTTTTGTTGAAATAATTTTTGAACGAACTCTTTTTTTATACACACAATATTTTTCGTCTTCACTCACTGTTGCTGTATCCTTTCCTTTGCTAATGAAGAAGAAATGTAACCCAAAAACGGCGACAGACCGACTCGATATGTTTTTCGTCATCATTATATTTTTGTATTTGATGTATTTAAGCAAACAGTTTGAAAAAATTGAATACGGGATTTTGGTTTTTTTTAACCAACTTTGAAACCAACCAAAAATTTATTTTGTTTCTTATAATGTTGTTGTTGTTTCTGTTGTTTAAAAAGAGTGAAACGTTTTTTACCTGCTATTTTTTTGTTTTTTTTTTTTTTACTTCAAACCTCTTCAACTTTCTTACTGTTGTACTTTTGTAAAGTTTCCAAAAATTGACTGTATGTGTTTTTTGTTGTAGTTCTTATGTTTCACATTAGGAAGTGTTGCTTCCGATAAAATAAAAAAATGCAAAAAGACGACAACATTAAAAAGCGTTAAATATTTCATACAAAATTATGAAAACTTGAAACCAATAACGCGTGTATTATATTTTTGAATGGTTGTCAACATTTTTGTTGGTTAAATAAAAATCAAACAAAAATTTTAATTGAATCAGTAAAAAAATTTGTAGAAATTGAAAAAAATTTTCAAACAAGCGTTTGTTTGAAAATAATTCGGCAATAATTTTTTCTGTGAATGCTTGATACGTCGAAAGTAGTTCTGCTATAAGATCTTTGTAGTAACTTGCTTTGTGTCGACATTTTTAAAACTTTTCCAAGCATATTTTTCTTACAAACTTAACTTTTTTGCTTTTGTATTCTAAACTCAGAATATTACAATTTGGCGTTAACTCGTTCGCCACTGAACTCTAATATCATGAAAAACCCGAGTTTGTTTTTGTTCATCCTAAATATAAGACTTCGCATACAGTATTATCTTTTAAATCGTACCAAATATTAACAAGTGAAATTATTTTAAATTTTGCCTAACTTTGGAGACTCGTAGGTCTGTTTTAAAATAATGTTTTACAAATCCACAAATTTAACTACTTTTCTTTGATATGAATACATAAAATATCGTTTAGAAACACTAGATATGTTTCCCTTTTTCCTTATTTCCCCTACTGTGCAACGCTAAAAGCGACAGCAACAATCCTTTTTTTCAATATAAAGGACAAATACTGTAAATATGTTAAAGCAGTGTTGAATAAACAAAATATAGTCCAAACTAAAGAAAAAAATAAAAAAGGAAATGTAGTAAAAACAGGATTTTACTTTATTTTACCTTAAATAGGGTTTAAAGACTTCATTTCTGTTCAGGGGAATATTTCAATGTATTGATGTGGCTTGCTAGTCAGAAAGAATGTTTTCCTTTAGGTCATATAAAAAAAAAACCAAATTTTATTAACCAATGTTAAAAAGTAGCCAGAAATTGCTTAGCGTATCCCACATACTGCAGAACGTGTTTATATGCTTCCCTGATTTTGTGCCAATATTAACAAGAATCGAGAGATAACCCTTTTTTACTACGTTTTGCTACTTTATGAACATTTGCTTTTAGGTTTTTTTTTATATTCCTTGCTTTTCTTTAAACAACTTTTTTCTAAATACAGTATATAAAAGTTAATTGGCAACTAATTCAATATTTACTTTTCAAGCATGATTTTTCATTTTGTTTGTTTGCAATGTTGAGCATTTTTTGGTTTTTTTTTTTGTGGAAAGGGAAAATAGAAATTTAGTTTAGTTTTGTTGGCAACGTCAGGTTGATTTTCGAAGTAATTAGTTAAAGTATTTCTTTTCTTTTTTTTTGAAAAATTAAATTGCTTGAGTTGGAATGAAGATGTTGCATTTAAACTTTAAAAATTTATAGAGAATTTTAATTAATCGCACATAGAAAAGGCGAAATAAATCTTATTTAAAATCAGATAGTATTTCTTACGGCTACAGGAAAGGGCTGTAGAATTTGGTCTATAAATAAGTTTAGCAATTAAAAAGTATTGTCCATCAAAAAAGATCATACCTCAGAGTATTAGAAGAACAGTGAAACGTCCCATAGCCGGCCACTTATGAGAGAGGTTCACATTAAATATTTTAAATATTTTATTTTATTATGATTAATTTCATTAAATCAATGGTAAAAAATTTATTTGGAGTAGACTTTCACAAAGATCGGTTCATATTGAGCTGTTGAGTTTCAAAATGACGTTCAATGTTTTTATCCGATAATGCCAAATACCTTGGAATTCTATTGAACAGAAAACTGAACTGGAAGATGGACACTATTTCCAGGACTAACGAGGCGATAACTTCAGTATATTGCTTGACAATTTGCTCTCACCATTGAATTCAGCGCACTAAAACTAGCTGTACCAGTAAAATGTCCAGCTTGTTATAATTTGCGAGTAGCACAGTGTAATTAAAAAAATAATTAATATTGCCATATTCGGCTGCGCTGAATCTTACTTACCCGTCCCCATGGTGCAATTAGAACAGAATATTATGTAAATACCGTTGCTAGGAAATAAATTTATTTATTTTGTGCTACGCCAAGTTATCCACTACCGCCCACATTATGTCTATTGTTAACCAAGATTTTTCGGAAACTTTAACTCTAGCCGTTCTCCAGATAAACAGAAATCTATATTGTATAGAAAGTTCCACGCCCACTTCACCAATCCCGCCCACATTGTTTAACCAAGAAAGATGCTCGTCCCTGATTTTGAAAATTTTGCTCTTGCCATTCTTCAGATGTACGCATGGACAGACGGACATTGTTAAATCAACTGCGCTGTATTTGTTTTGTGTACAAAAACGCAGAAAATTCCAAAAATAAAAAAGAAACAAACTAATACAACGTATTGTTACTTTCATTGATGAGTATTAAAAAAAAACAACAACATGGGATTTTATGAAAACATTTAGAGGCAATCGTGGTTTTTGCTCATATCTCAGCCATTTATTGACCGGTCTGGCTGAATTAATAGCAAACAAATGGGGGGTATATGTGACATAAATATTAAACAGCCTAGGCCCCATCGTATCTGGGTTAATCGGAAAACCCATTTCAGCACACAAACAGACAGACGCGTAGACAGACAAACAGACGGCCATCGTAAAATCAATTTCGTTACACAGATAAAAAATAATTTTCAAATTTTTATACGAAAATCACATATTTAATTAAAACAAATTTTTGAATTTTCTGCAATGACGATTTTTGCGGTATTGATTAAAAAGTTTGTAGCTATAGTTATTGAATTTTTAGTCAATAACAAAGTTTATTGAGTCAATTAATAAAATTGTTGCAAAAAATATTTTTTTTTTTTTTTTTTTCAGTAAAATGTTTACGTGATTTGTTAAAACAAATTGTTGGAAATGTTGAATAAATCAAACAAAATGTTTATCAAATCCTTATTTTTTTAAATTATTATGTTCTTAATCCGAATTCTCCCGGTTTATGAAATAATCATCCGATTATTATAATATTTGATTCACGTTATGTCTAAAATACCTTTAGTATGTATTTTAAAAGAAAAATGGAATATCGGATCCAGTTTTCGAGAAAATGGGTGTCGTCTTATGACGACGCTATTAAAAAAAAAGTACAAAATTCTTCATATGGATTTAAGTTTTAGAACTTTTATTTGTTCTTCAATGTTTTATGTTTTTAATAGTTACAGTGAAATATAAATTTAAATATTTTTATTTTTGATGATATGGGACGAAGCAATCAACACACAAACCTTTTTCACATTTTTGGCACTCTGTCCTTACAGTTGATTTACATTTATCACCAGCACATTCTCTCTGCTTATAATTTTTTTGTTCTTTGCACATAGTGCATATATCCATCATACCTAATAGCATAAGCTCCAGTCTGAGAGTTCAACATTCTCCCCGGGCCTTTCGGAAAATTAGTCTCTGACGAAAGATATGGCATTTCTAAGTCTCTTCGGAAACTGTTTTGCTTGCGTTTAGGATCATGCTGTCTCGCTAAAAGCCAAGCATTTTGTACAGACACGTCCAGCATCCAGGTAAATAGTGTAACTTCGAGTAGATATGCGAACAGAGTTTACATTTTGATCCATTCGATCTGTTCCGCCCAGATTTTTATTATAGTGTTGGATAGAATATGGAATATTTACTTCAACGTATTTTAGGTTTGCCTTACTCCACTCTTTGCCTTTCCCACGGGATCTGCAGAAAAAACATTTGAAGCTACTGTGACCACCGCGTTGTCTTTCCACCTTGTTACAAAAAAATCTTTTCTCTCTGGTTCCTCGTATTTCAGAAGGTACCAGAAGTTGGTTACGAGACAAAGAATTAATATTTCCTTCGATGTCCTTATCTGAGTTTTCAACAGTCAAAACGTCAACATCTGGAGGTTCGATGTAAAACTCGTTTTTTCCATTTTCTTCCTCTTAAATATCCAAATGTCAGCGACGCTAAGAAATTTACTGATAAAAAAACGAAAACAAAAAAAAAATGTATATACATAGTTCTCGTTGTATCATAGTGTCGTCATTTGAGGACAACCAAATATATTCCCAAAAAAATTATATTTCGTCCACAACTCGAATAACATTTTTTAGCAAGAATCTTGTAAACTAGTATTAATTTTCATTTTATGTAACTTTTACGGCACATTTATAAAATTTATTAAGTTTTTAACACTTACTTTCCAGCCGAACTCATAATTATGAATTTTTTCCAAAAACTCTCACAATAAAAACTTTACCAAACGCGAACTGTTTGAATAACAATTTTAACATATTTTTTTCTGTGATACTGATAAGCATCCAGAATATATAACCATATGTACTTCTTAAGGTCTAACATCGATATTGTAGAAATTACAAACGAATTGACAAACTTTTTTTTAACTATTTTGCACCTGTGGTGATGGATATAATAACTTAATTGTAGTCTTAAACCTAATATTTAATTATAGCTTAAACACTTTTTTTAACTTTTAATTCTTAATTCCTATTATCAAACGAAGCTTTTAAATATGGGTTTTTCCTTTTCAAATCAAAGTAAATATTAAGATCTTAAATTAAAGTAAAATTTTCTAAGAATTTATAGAAGACTTATAAATGGGTGTTTACCTCATATCCCTCACATTTTAAAATTATACCAGTACTTACGTGTTTTCCCATACTTTGCCTGACACGTTTTTCCATTTACTTCTACCCACAAATAATTGTTACAAAATGCTCTTTATAAAATCTAATTCTGACCTCTCCTAACCACAAAAAAAAACAGAATAGAACTCAATAACAAACAGTCAACAATATTAACAATGTGAACGAGCAGGCTTTAGAAAATTATACATTTGCTTGACAAAACCACCCAACTCAAGGGAAAGTAGAAAAAAAAAAAAAATTAATAGAAAACTAAGTAAGAAAAAAACATGAAAATAACAAAAGTAACGGAAAAAATGAAAGGGAGAAAAAACTTGTTCAGCCATAACAATAGGGCGAACATTAAATTACAAGTACAAATATGTATGTATGTATATATTTTTACTAACATATGAACGTACAGTGGGCGAAATTAAACCAGTGTGCGAAAATAAACTGTACATTATTTAGCGTTCGGTTCGCACACCCAAGAACGATATCTACTTTTTTAGTGGTTGTGTAGACGAGCACAACCCTTAATACCGTTCGTAACTACACGCAGAGAAAAAATATGGTTGGGCATGGTTACGACAACAACACTGTATTTAATGTAACAATATATTGTTGTAGTACACAAATAATTGTTATTTTTATTTAATATCAACAATATTATAGTTACTGTGAACATATTAATGTTTATCGCAATTATGAATTTGAGTATTGTTGACCGAAAAATAATTATTTTTCTAACAACTTAATTATGATAACTTTCTAAACATATTATATTTCTCACAACCATATCATGATATTTAATAGCCATAACATGATAACTTTCTATACATTTATCATATTATGTTAAAGATGCAATCAAACTATTTTTACTCTAATCATATTATGTTAGCGCCATTTGTAAAATAATTTTGAAGCAGTTGTGTTGTTTTTTTTATTTGTGAGCGGTTAAACAATTAAAAGATAAACGGGCATGTTCTACAAATTGAAATGAAGTGGATTTAAAATCGAACGAGATTTTGATTTCGATTATTTACAAAATTACTATAGTTTTTCTTGCTTTTATGAATTGTTCTCGTAAATATAATTGGTACTCAAAGTATGGATTTTATAAAAAGTAACATTTTTATGAACTTTCTTTGCAGGCTCGTTTTTAAAATTTGCTCGATTTTAAATCCACTTCATTTCGATTTACAGAACATACCCGAAAATTCCATAAAAAAAATTAATTAAAAGATATTAAAAAATTAAAATATTAGCGGAGTTCATTCAAGTATTAGTGATGTAATAGTGCAGATGCAAAATATCATAGTTTTTTTGTAAAATCCAACAACAAAACACACAGAGATTTCGTTATATTTTATAAAAGTGCTACGATATTTCTGTGGTTTTCATGGGCAACCTCGTATATCTTAAAACAAATTGTTCAGGAAAGCCGAAAAACCATTCTAGATCAAACTATGGGCTAGTTATTGCACATTTGAAACTTGGTCATTACGTTAAAAAATCGGAATTGATCCATCTTTTTAAAAAAAAATGTAAAGAGCGTTCAAAATTAGGCAATATGGCATCAACATCTTAAAATCGAAAAAATGGACACACGCGGTTGCCCATGAAAAACCACAGATCTTGCATTTGCTCTTTTGCAAGCCTTTTATTGAACTCCGCTATTTTATTAACATTAAGAAAAATTGTAAAAAGCCACAAAAAAATCGATGCAAAAATATTTTAATTTATTTTGTATTTTTATGACAGCTATGAAAGGTGCTGTATCATAATATGATTGCTTCTAAATTTATTATGACTAACATGATGATAATATGATTACTTCTTAGCTTATTATGATTAACACGACAATAATATGATTAATTTCTTAGCTTTTTATGATTAACATGACAATAATTTGATTACTTCTTAACTTAGAATGATTAACAGAATAATAATATGATTAAGGGAAAAATATTATGATGTCATATTACGAGTATATTTAGTCATAATATGATTCAATAATAATCTTAATATGGTGACCACAATCATAATTCTTATCATAATATGTTTGTCTTAGAATATGTTTACCACAACCATGTTTTTTCTTTGCGTGTATTTTCAAGAAAGAACAATTGTAGTGATCATATTATATTTTAATGTGCTATAATGTTTCTTTTTTACATTGATAAAGAAATTTTAGCATCGACCACACTACGAACAGCTTGTGTGTGTATTTTGTACATGTTTTGTGTGTGCAAAATTATTTTTCTGGATTTTTTTATGTGTATTTTGTTTTTGTAAAAAATTTTTGGTTTTTTTCCCAGTCGAAAGGGAGGAACATTAATGATCCGAACCGAACACAATAAAGTTTGTGGATTTTAAAAAAAACCAAACGGAATTAAATATTTTCATCTTTTTTGAGTTTGATAAAAACAGTATTAGTATTATTTTTGTGTCCGAAAGATGACTAACAGGGAACGTTATTTTTTTAATGATTTTCTACACAAACACAAACACTATAAGCGTTTGTGTTTTCCACAAATCTACCGAACCGAACACTAGGGAGCGATATTTAGTGTTTATTTTCGAACACTGAATTAAACTATAAACAGATATCGGGATTGTCACACATTCGGATCGTAATGGTTTTTATTTCATAGTTGCGATACTAAAAAAATTTGTTTTAGCTTTTCTAAGATACGATTTCGTTGCTATGAAAACCAAAATACGGAATTACACTCACTTTCTTTTGGAATGGAATTCTGTGTCAACTCTGTATAAAAGATTGTTTTCATAAAAAAAATCTCATACGTACTAATAAAGTCCATTAGCAATGATAATCAACTGAAGTGGTAGTTGAAATATTGTTGTGAATGTCGAAATTACTTCTCTTCTATTCTCTAATTTATATTGAAAAACCAATGCATCGTTGCAAAATATGTTTTTATTTTACCTTCTGCCTACTTATTGAGAAATATTATTATTATATATTTTTTTAAGTGCCACGCAGATTTTTTTTTTCTAAATTAAGAATTTGTCAAAAACAGTTATATTATAAGTACAAAAATTCATTTTTTACAAAAACTCAAGCATAAATATTCGATGTGTAAAATTAAGTAAAATATTAATAAAAAAACATTTTTTTCATTATTTTTCAACTCTTTTTACAAAAATAATATCATTAAATCCAAACTAATGCAAACAAATGACAAAAATTAAACGATCCAATTCTTAGCTCTTTTATTTGCAAGATTTCTGGCTTTTAAAAACTAAAAAGAACTTAGATTATTCTGCTAATGTAACTAAAACGATTTACTTTTGTCTTTGCTAGCTGCTGATATATGGCATATGGAAAATGTTCTTATATCGCTAAATGGACAATAACGTTAATACTTTCTATTAAATTAACATATCGTCGGTTGATAATTTAATTGTCGTATGTGGATTGCGATATTTTCGAGTAAATTAAGTTTTAAGTTTGAAAATTGCTAAGGCAAATACCACATACAACAAACTCAACACTCCATATCTCGAAAGCCGTATGAGGTATCGAAAAACTGATTACGCCAAATGAAAGATCAGGTTGGAAAGCCTAAGGAATCGATCTAAACTCAAAACCGCTAAAAATCCACATACGACATTTAAATTATCAACCGACGATATAGCGGCAGAAAATACAAATAAAATGCACTATATCATTAATGTGACTAAAAATGGAAGTGATTTTAAACGAAAAGTACTGTAATATCTTTTATATATAAGAAGGCAACTTTGCAAAATTTCTTTCGTATTTGACAACGTATAGCATTTTCTATTTCTTCGTTTTTGATTTGCCAGCGTTTCGTTATAAATTGAACAACAATTGTTTTAAAAAATTTTACAATTTTCGTTAATTCGATAATATTAATTGACAATTTGAGAACAACTTTTTGTGGAAGATCTATTAGATCAAGGGTTTAAAGTAACCAAAGCCCTACCTAAACTCAAATGTCAAACCAAGGAGCCCTTAGATATGTTCTATTTATTTTTTGATTCATCAGAAGATATTAATAAAATATACGGCATAAAAACAATTCTTGCTTCAATAGTGAAAATTGAATCAATTGCAAATTCAAATAAGATTCCTCAATGTAAAAACTGTCAGGGTTACGAACACACAAAAAACTACTGCTCTAAGCCAGCTAGATGCGTTAAGTGCGCAGGCAAGCACCCTACAACTTCGTGTGAAAAACCAGCAAATCAACCCCCTAAATGTGTAAACTGTGGAGATCATCATCCAGCCAGCTATAGAGGATGTATAGTGGCAAAAGAGCTACAAAAAATAAGAAACACAGCTAATCGTCAAAAAAGAGAGCAAATTCAAAAACAAGCCATTAATACTCAGCAACTACATCTTAACCAACAAGAACAACAACAACAACGGGATCATACTAGTGATGTTTCTCAGCAACTAAATCAGCGTTACCAATTTTGTAGTAGCGGCCATCAACAGTCTAGTGAACATCAGCATCATGGTAGCGACTTTCATCAGCAACAAAATCATTGGTACCAATTGTATCATAGCAATAATCAACAGCATCGAAAAATACAACATCAACATAAACCAATCGAGAATCCACCGAAAACAAAAACTCAAAACAATCTAAATGATCAAAAAAGGCAACCCTCTTATGCAAATGTTTTGAAGCCCAACAACTCAAACATCAATAACTGTAGTGACAGTCAAACAAAACTGCAGCAAATATTAGAAATGTTAATAAAACAGGATAATTTCAACAAATCTCTAGAGCGTCGTCTAGATCTCCTAGAACAAAGTACTTCCTTCAGAAATAACAATGGCTAATTCACTTAAAATTATGTTATGGAATGCAAACGGGTTACGAAATCACATCAACAATTTACAAGTAATCCTAGATACGAAAAATATAGACATTTGCCTTATTTCCGAAACACATTTTACCAATGAATCTTATATTACCTTAAAAAATTACCAGATTTATCATACCATTCATCCAAAGAACTGCGCGAGGGGCGGTAGTGCGGTAATAGTTAAAAAAAGTATACTCCATTACGAAGATGATAAAATTCAAAGCGAAGAATTTCAGGCTACGAGCATAACTTTATATACAAAAATACACCAAAAACTAACTTTTACGTCTGTTTATAGTCCGCCAAGACACAAGATATCTAAGGAACAATATAAAAACCTTATAAATAAACACCAAAACAAGTTCATCATGGGAGGCGACTTTAACTCAAAGCACGTGCAATGGGGGTCGCGGCTTACGGCGACTAAAGGTCGTGAACTTTACCAAGCAATACAAGAAACAGGATGTGTATACTTATCTACTTCTAAGCCGACATATTGGCCAACGGATAGAACTAAAATCCCTGATCTTATAGACTTTTTTGTAACCCGAAAAATATCAAAAAATTTTATGGAGATTGAGGAGGGTTTTGACCTTTGCTCAGATCATTCACCAATTTACCTCACACTTTATGAAACAATTTGCAAAAAACAACAAAATGCTTACCTTTACAACAAGTTTACAGACTGGAACTACTTCCGGTTTTTGCTAGAAAACGAAATCGATCACAGCGTTTCTATTCATACTGTAGATGAACTAGACCAAGACGTCTTAACCTTTACCAAACAAGTCCAACAAGCAGCATGGCAAAGCACACCCATATTAAAACCTAAGGTGCAACAGCATGGATTCTCCCCAAAAATACGTGAAATGGTTTTAGTAAAGAGAAAACTACGAAAAAACTGGCAACAAACTCGTGACCCAACATTGAAATCCAAACTTAATAAACTTTGTAAAAATATAAGTAACTCTATCAGGAATACAAAAAACGATAAAACTAAAAAACTACTAGAAAATCTGTCTTATGACAAAAGCTCAAACTACTCCTTATGGAAATACATAAAAACCTACCAACAGCCAATGTTTCAAAATCCACCACTTAAACTTTGTGATGGGGAATGGGCAAAAAGTAATGACGAAAAAGCAACAGCATTCTCAAATCATCTTGTCAATATCTTTCAACCTAACAGCAGCGATCAAAACACCTCATTTGAAGTCATCGAACAACCAAACGTAGATATTACAGCAACAACACCACTTGAATTAAAAACTGTAATTCAATCGCTAAAAACAAAAAAATCCCCAGGATTTGATTTGATCACAGGCGAGGTGTTAAAAGAACTTCCTCATAAGGCCATTGAGAAACTTAGCTGTATAATAAATACTTCACTTAGACTAAACTATTTCCCAATTTATTGGAAAACAGCAGAAGTCATAATGATTCACAAGCCAGGTAAACCTCCTAATGAAACCACATCATACCGGCCAATTTCACTGCTACCACTGTTGTCAAAACTTTTCGAAAAAATAATACTCAAAAGGATCCAAAATGTAATGATCGAATATAACTTCATTCCAACCCACCAATTTGGATTTCGGTCCGAACACTCTACTATTGAGCAAGTTCATAGAATTTGCGATACTATCGAAGATGCATTGGAAAAAAAAAAATATGTACTGCAGTATTCTTGGATGTCTCACAGGCGTTTGATAAAGTCTGGCATCAAGGCTTACTTTACAAAATAAGAAAATGTTTCTCAATAGAACTAAGCCGACTTATAGAATCATATTTATCACAGAGATATTTTCGAATAAAATACGATGGATCCTACTCAAAACTTCAACCTATACAAGCAGGAGTACCCCAAGGAAGCATACTTGGTCCTATATTGTATCTAATATACACAAGTGATATACCACATCCTCAAAACACCTTAATAGCAACGTTTGCTGATGATACGGCCATTCTTTCTACTGGTAACACCATTCAAGAATCAACTGAAAGAACCCAAAATGCCATTAACCAAATAACAGCATGGACAACAAAGTGGCGAATAAAATTGAACAATACCAAATCCATACACGTAGACTTTTCAAATAAGAAATTTAGTCACCTTAAACTTAACATTTTGAATGTTGAAGTTCCATATGCAAACACTGCGAAATATCTTGGCATGAACCTCGACGCTAAACTGAAGTGGAAGGAACACATAAAAAAAAAACACACTCAACTTGAGATGAAATACAGAGAACTAAGCTATCTTCTTGATTTCAAATCAGATTTATCTTTGCACAATAAGCTGATAATTTATAAACAAGTACTAGCTCCCATCTGGACTTACGGTATCCAACTGTGGGGCTGTGCGCAGAAATCCAACATAAATATAATACAACGTTTTCAAAATAAAGTGTTACGTAAAATGGTGAACGCTCCATGGTACATAAGGAATACAGACCTTCATCGAGACTTGGGAGTTGATAGTATATATACCACTATTAAAAAGTATGCAGTTAATCATCATACAAAATTACAACGCCACATCAATGAGGAAGCATCTCGACTTTTCTTTAACCCATGTAACGAACGTAGATTGGTTCGTACAAAACCCATTGATCTGATTGGGGTAAATTTGCCTTAGATCAGCATTATCAAATCTTATATCAATAGAATAATACTACTAGATAGTTCTTAGTTTGAACTAGTTGTAGTTTAAGTAAACAAAAAAAAAGATTTGTAATAATTACATTCAACTATTTGTTTCAATAAAAAAAAAAAAAAAAAAAAAAAACTATGTTCTTGTATAAAAAATTGTTAAGTACATTCGCTACTATAAACATATCGAGTCTAACCGCGAAAATAACGTACCCTAGACTAGAGAGTATCCGGTTTAAAGAGGTTGCACTTTATGTAGTTGAAAAAGAATGATTGCCTTGAATGGGCGTTTGATTACTTTTTTCTTATCAGAGATAGATATGTTGAAGGAAATAAGCACCGTGGCCAAGAGGGTGCAGCCTGTATATTTATCTAATCATTATATTGTACTTATAACGAAGCGTTATATGTGTGCAAATATAAAATTAATTAGTAAGAATTTTTATTTTAAATGGGCGTAGCGCTGCCCACTTTTCTAGTCATAATATTTAGCTGAAACAGGTAGCAATTTTTTCTACAAAGTTTCAAAAGAATCGGAAATGAACATCACCCTAAAAACGTCAAAGAAAGTGGTCGTCTGAAACGAATTCTAAGTTAGAAAAATTCATAAAAATTGAATTATGTTTTATTACAAAATTAATCATTATTATTATTAATATATTTCGTCGGTATGTGTGGATTTTATGGCTATGGAAATTACTCGTGAGCGAGCTTAGACGATAACAAAAAATTTTATTAGTCAGCGTGCTTGATTGTCAGAATTTAAAAATTAAAAATTCCTTCACATCCTTCCTTGTGAGAGTGCTTGAACTCACGCCTACAGCTCTAGTTTAAGACTCTAATTAATTTTAAATTTTAATTATTTCCTCAACTGTAAGTATTGTCCACATTTTCCTAAGGACTTTTATGCGCTTAAACCATTTACACTTAGTGTACAGACCATACAAGAATCTGATCATTATAATAGAAAGTAGAGCCAGAAATACAAAAGGCTCATAATACGTGTATATGGATACTCCTTTTGCAAAATGTGTGTGATTTTGTCTTTGTAAACATGAGCATGTAAATGGATTTCCTGGTATGTGTGTTTTATGTGAGAAACCATTCATTACCATGTCACGTCAATAAAGGAAAGAAAACAATCTAATGGTTTGCTTATGATTTTTATCTTGGCTTAAAACGAACACAAAAAGACGTATTCACACAAGTCAACATGTGTGCAAGACGAAAGCTGAAAGCTAAATGGAACAAGTATTGTTACAAAACAATACATAGACATTATTTTAAAGGAGTAATGTATGTATGTGAGTTTGTGGGTATGTTTGGTTTTATTTGGATGTCTACTTAAACACCCATGTCAGCTCAAACGGAAAAAATACCTAAAAACATTAACTCAACACATTCACGTTGAATATTTATTTGAAAAGGACCACAGAAAAAAATAAAAAATTAAAAAAGTAGCCATTGGTAAGCAAACCGACCGACTAAACGAGATTTGGCTAACCACCTACATTTATACATTCATACATACATATGTACACACTCATACGCATACATAAATGTATATATAGTACATTGACAACTATTGTATATTCCTTAATACATTTACTTACGTTTAAACTTTTATATTAAGTATGTAATATCCACATGTGTACAGATACAACAAATTTACTTACAAAACATTTTGTCCAAACACGTCTTCGATATTTAATTTATTCAATTGGTAAAGAAGAGAGAGAGAAATTTGTGTAAAAAAACAAATAGTTAAAGGCTCTTTTAGTTAAATTGAGAATGAAAGAATAAAAAGTCGATATGATAATGTATGATTGAAAGCAATTTTGTAATTAGAACTAGCAAATTGGACTTATTTTTCAAGAGGGTGCTGGTTGAAAAGAAGAATTACCATTTTAAATAAAATTGGCCAATAAAAAATGGAGCTTCAAAAGTAGCAGGTTTGAAAGAGTGAAATGTTAAAGGTTTGCTTAACATCCTTTATATGGCGAATTTCTACTTTTAAGGAATACATTTTTGACACAAAAACTGCATTATTCAAACCATTTAAAGACCGGAGATTATAACGATCAGCTTTATGCAATAAATTGTTTTTCTTTTAGGAACCTGTTTTACAGGAAGGAATATAGTGGCGTACGACGTAGTTACGTTGTTAAATTAAAACCATGGCCCAATTAGAAGGTCTGCTCTAAACGCCTGCTGATTTTTTACAGAGTTTTGTTTTTAAGAATAATACGTAGGCATAAATGGGCAAAATGTCTAAAGTTGTTTACATTTTTTAACGCCATTGTGTTTTTTAAAAAAATTTTCACTATTTTAACCCTAGAAAGATAACGTTATTTTTTTGTACTGAAAAGATAACGATACGTCTTAAAGACGTATGCTTCTTTTATTTTCTTTAAAGGATATCACCGAAAATAATGTTGATGAATTTTATTGTTGAAATCATTTATTTGT
Organism: Pollenia angustigena; assembly: GCA_930367215.1. Taxonomy (NCBI): domain Eukaryota; kingdom Metazoa; phylum Arthropoda; class Insecta; order Diptera; family Polleniidae; genus Pollenia; species Pollenia angustigena. Next base: position 40,315,064 of record OV884056.1, on the reverse strand, counting down.
TCTATTTCTTTTAAAAAATATAGTTTTTAAATAGAAAATTATTATTAAAATGAAATTAAAAACTAAATTCAATTAGCATTATCAAAAATTAAAGAGTTCGGTTCTAAAAACTTAAATAAATATTTCCTTTGTACTTTATGTAGATAATGTTATCTGTATCAACTTATATAAACCAAAAAAAAAATATAATTTGAATAACATTATGTGCAAGATTTACAAATTTAAATTTTGTGGTCGCCAAATACAGGTATACCGCACTTAACACATACCATTTTGGACATACGTTTAATTTCTGATGGACAGAAGCCACCGTATTATCTCTTTTTTGACTCTCGCTGTTCTCCACTACAACCTCAATCATTACTTACTGCATCTGGTAAAATTTGTTCAATGTTGTCGGTAAAAGTTTTCGATAAAATAGGGATTTCTAGCCTTAAAATTGAAAAATTAATGGATACTTCGGCACTGGTCCATTAAACAATTTCCGAAATTATTTCGGTAGTAAAAAATATCGAAGCATGAAATAGGGTTGAACAGTGATTTGAATTCCCGATAGGTCCTCTTGCCTTACGAACTATATTCATTGAAGAAACTCGGCCATCACTTTGACCCTCCGATGTAGCTCACTTACTTTTATTTCTTAAAGTGGGTCGAGATATCGAAATAACGCAGCTATCGGAAGAAGTAGTAAAATGTTCAGGTTCTTAAGGTTTTCCTGAATCGGTGGTATATTCTCGTCAGGCTCAAGGTTGTCAAAAACTCATCGTCTACATCACTTTGAAGACTTTCCTCCAATAACACTGGTTTACAGCCAAAAAATACCAAGAACACCACATGCCTAGATAAGTTAATTGGGACCTCCTGAACACGAAAATCGCTGTAATTTTTTTTTCCTAAGTACCGTTATCTAAAAAGTTTTTCGGTGTATGGTCGCACTCAAACCCTTGTGGAGCCCAACCAAAAAGTCCGATCGAAATAAGTGGCATATCGTTGGAAAGGATCGAATGCCTTTTCCATCGATATGCTACAAATTTCTATCTGATAAGAAATGGCTGAGTAATGGCACCTCAAAGTTCAAAAAATGTAAATTTTTTTCGTTTTTTTCCACATTTTTCATTTCGTTTTTTTACTACGTTATATTAAATATCTGTTTTTTGAATCCATCAGTTTAAACGTATTTAAAAAAAACGAAATTTTATATGAGATGAAAATATTGTCGTTCCACAAAATCCTTAATTAAAACTTTATTTTTCATACGATTTTTTTCAAATTACGCTTAAAATGTTGGAAATTAAATATACTATTTGGTTCAGAAATAAAACATTCCAGATATCTAATAAAACGTAGTAAAAAAACGAAATGAAAAATGTTGAAAAAAACGTAAAAAATTTACATTTTTTGAACTTTGAGGTGCCATTACTCAGCCATTTCTTATCAAATAGAAATTTGTAGCATATCGATGGAAAAGGCATTAGATTACCTTTCCAACGATATTCCATTTATTTCGATCGAACTTTTTGGTTGGGCTCCACAAGGGTTTGAGTGGGACCATACGCCGAAAAACACAAAAGTACCGTTATCTAAAAAACGGTACTTAGGAAAAAAAATTACAGCGATTTTCGTGTTCAGGAGGTCCCAATTAACTTATCTAGGCATGTGGTGTTCTTGGTATTTTTTCAAATTAAAAATTTGTAAAGCAGTGTAATTCATCTTCCGATTCGCTCACACTTTCCAGTGAAACCGAGTACTCCAACACGCTTTACAAAATAGCGCCAATTTCTGCGTCGCCCAAGTTGTATGTTAACAAATGTGAAAGTAAGAGCACAAAATTGAAAAGGAGTCTCGACGACGTTCCTTATCTTTCTAGGGTTAATATGATTTTTTATCTCAAAAAATTAGTTTTCTTATTGTGGTAATAGAAATTAAATTCAATAATTGTGCTAAAAATGTGAACAAAAATTTTAAATGATTATGTACATATAATAATGAAAAATATAAGAAGAAAATAAAAAACTAAAAGGCGGACACAATGGAGACACAATGATGCAGGAGCGCCAATGTATTTATCATTTCATGCCGAAAGTGCCATGTCTAAAGCAAGTTAAAAACTCTATTTGGTATGAAGGATTAAATAAACAAAAAGTGAAATGGGGATAAGAATTTGAACTGCTCATTTAAGACTCCACCGCCTGCATATGGTGTGAAGAAAACAACATCAGTATCAAAATTTTTAATAAAATAACAGAAGAGAAATTTACACAGACGAACATGTTGACCAAGGGGACACTTCTTATATTTCGGGTAAAGCATTTCTGTTCTTTTCTTTACAACCATATGCAGGCGGAGGAGGTTAATTACCTTTCTTAGTAAGTAAATTAAAATGATTATATTCAGATTAATTTTTGTTTGTAACATGATTTGGACATGGCACTTTCGGCATCAAATGATAAATACAGTGGCGCCGCTGTATCACAACGGAGGAGGAAATGATAAATGTTCTCCATTCTGTCCGCCTTTTAGTTTTTTATTTACAATATTTTATAAAATTTTAAAACCCAAACAGCAAATACTGGTTGTATGTTGCAAAATGTGAAAATGCATTTCATTTATATTGATTCTATACCGCCCAATTAGTTCTAAGCACTTTTTTTTAAACAAACACAATATTTTAAGAAAATTTCGATTGAATATTTTTCATTCAACAAAAAAATACATGAAAAATACAAAAAACATATTTCTTGACAGCTGACAACTTTTTGACATTTTTACCATTTGTATACATAAACAAAAGCATGATGTTTTTTCTATTTTTGCATTGTTGTAGTTGTGCGCAGACCTACTAATTGGGCCATGATTAAAACGTATAACATTTTATACAAAGGCAGACAATAGCTGGAGTAGACGTAAAAGCGTATCAACGTCTTGTGCCGGCATATGTACATCTAATTCTATTTCATACACCAGTTACAACCGTATTGTCATTTAAAAAAAAAAGAAAAATTAAAAAAGTATAAAATGAAATTATTTTTGTGATTTCAAATTGAATATTTTAATATTTGCCCTTGTTTTTGTGACGAGTTCCGTAATAAATACATTCTTTGTGGTAGTCAAATGCGAGATGATGTGTGGTGAAGCTCACGTTTTATAGCAGTGTGAAGGGTCACAGCGGCTAGCTAAAGGTCCAGTTATACATGACACAGCAATTACCATACAAATAAGCTGTTTCAAATAACGTTTTTGGCAAAACTGTATTTGATAATAGGTGAATTTAAATACCGAAATAGCCATAACCAAACAAACCAATTGAAGTGTGGTTTTTATGGTTATGGTGTAAATAAAAAGCGGACAAAGGGTTGAGGTACCGAGGATGTTGCAGAGAGAGTGGAGTAAAGTGTAGTGGAGCAATGAAAACTAAGTAGTCATGAATAAATAAAGGATCGGACCGGCTTGTGCGCCCCGAATACGGGGATAAATTGGATTTTATGAAGGTGACGTCTCCCATAGAATGTGTTTTTCAAAGAATGATGCTTATCGGCAATAAGTGCTTTCCTCAGGGGTTTTTACTTCTAGGGATCACGAAGTAGCTTCGGTTGAAACTTCCTTTATTGCAATAGATCTTTCCACTTGTGGAATGTTGAATTGTGGGGACAGTTCTTATCTGTCTGCTGTTGCTTTTTGACCAAATATGTCCACAATCGGGAGAATTTTCGCAAATTTCAGCAAACCGGATCTGTATTAAATGTGAAAAGACCTGTGCTAACTTGCCCAGTTTTTTCTGGGTACTTCTTCAACAATTATGTCGGTCATGCAGTTACCGTGAATGGTGCTCGCTATCGTGAGGTGAAAATGGACTTCTTGTGGTTCGACATTGAGGAAATATAAATGGACGATTTGGGGTTACAACAGGAGGGTGACACTTGCCACTTGGTGATTTTCAAAAATGTTAGTGTTTTCTAAAGCTAACAACTACATCTTAAATTTTTTTTTTTTTGTTTTTTGAAAATCGCTTAATTAAGAGTGCAGTTATGATTTTTTATACTTTTATGGTGTTTTCTTTTCTACAAAAAATGTGACATTTTATAAAAAAAAAAAAAAACAAAGCAATTTGGTGTCTGTTTCTTAAAAATTTTGCTTCAGAAAAGGGTGGCTTGTTTTATTCTAAAAAATCACCCTTTTCGGGAGCAAAATTTTTAAGAAACAGACACCAAATTGCTTAAAAAAAATAAAATTTCACATTTTTTTGTAGAAAAGAAAACACCATTAATGTTTGGAAAAAATTCAAAAATACTATTAGTATCTGTAACTTAAAAATACGAGCTGATGGAGAAAAACGGAGACTAGATTTGAAATCAGCGACCTGAAATTAGTAAAAACTTGCATCAAACTTCCTATCAACACAAAAAGAGTTCAAAATTTAAAAAATTCCCTTGTGTATATATGAATACAATACGGATACGTATGCGTAATATTAAATGTGCACATAGTGCTCATACGTGCAGATTATTTAGTTGGACACAATTTTTAAACTATTGTATCTAACTTTGAGTAGTTAATATTCAGTGAAAAGTATTAATTATTTTACTAGGATTAACCCTTATGTGATTGACGAAAAACAACTTGTTTTGTACGATAAGGTACCCGGGTACCTTCATACAAAACTTATGCAAAATAAACCGTTTTGCAATAAAATTTGAAATGTTGCAAACGTTTAAACGCACTTATGTATGTACTTTTAGGGATTTCTTTAATGTTTTAGCCGTGTCTTTATAAGAGCGTTATGTAAAATATCAGCTGAAAAATAAGCATTGGCAGAATATTTCTTTATTATTTCCATTTTACTTTTGTATCTTCACAGTGACGTTTGTTTTGCAGAAACAATTTAATAATTGCTGTGAAAGTTTTCAAATAAGTAATAAAATGAGCTTATCCAGGCTTAAGTTGTTGTTACGAGGCAAACGTTTTGATAACGATGGAACTCGTTTATCGCGTGCCAAATCTGATAAAGTTGCACTATATCGAGATATTTGCATCATGCTAAATGCTTTATTTGGCTCCACGAAAAGCCCCCAATGAAATAACGCCCAGGAAATAGCCCCCAATGAAATAATCCCCAAAAAATAGGAAATAACACCCAAAAGCAGTGAAATAAAAGAAGAAAAATAAATGAAATAAACCCCAAAACGAAAACGAAACAACCCCCAATATTTTGATGTTATTTCATATGAAATAACACCCAATGATGAAAATGAAATAACCCCCAATGAAATTAACCCCATCAGCAACAAAAATGAAATTATGCCCAAAATTCATAAAAGAGTCAGTTTCACCAAGGATTTCATGAAGTCAATATGGACCAACAGCAAAGTCGCAAAATTATTGAAATGAATCGTGTGGAGGCCCGCAGGCGTCTTCTTAATAATAAGGATATATTCGGTTCAAAAATTTACCCGCCCGTAGTTCCTTGTAGCCCTGCTCTATTTTTGCAGTTCGGAAGACAATTTGCCTTCTACGTTTGGCCTTTACACGGGGGGGGGGGGGGGGGGGTGCTTTTTAACCATGGGAGGTAAGGCCATAATGGCTTTATTGCTCAATTGAATGGGAGATAAAGCCGTTATGGTCTTATCGCCCAATCATTGAGAGGTAAGGTCATATTTAAAATTTTGCGAAATGAGAGATATAGCCATATTTTTTTTCACAAATGAGAGACAAAGCCATACTTTTCCAGAATAGTGTTACGCATGGTGTCAACATTCTGCAAAAGGGAAAATCCTTAGTTATCATTGAAAAACATTTTTTTATTCTTGTGACGCACGCAGGAAAACTTCATTCAGCGAAGCCACCTGCCGCGTCCTACTGGAGGAAAAAATCCCTAAGCACGGCCACAGGCCGTCACGCAGAAAAACTTTAGTATACGAAGCCAGATTTCAATACTTAACTTTGGCGTTAGAAATGAAATAACCTCCGAATTAAAAATGAAATAACACCCAAATTAAACACGCTATGAAACAAGCCCCGAATTTAAAAAATTTGTTGGGTGTTATTTCATTGGAGATTATTTCATAATTTGAAAACCCCAAATGAAGAATGAAATAATTCCCAAAAAAAATGAAAAACGGCCCAAAAAAATTGGGAGTTTTCTCATATGAAATATCACCCAAAAATGGATGAAAAAAAAAGTGGGGAATATTTCATTTATTGTTTGGGCGTTATTTCATTGGGGGGCTTTTCGTGGAGCCGCTTATTTACGCCAAAGTTACAAGCCCGGTGAGTGTATAACTGTAAATAAGCAGTTATACGGATATCGTGGATGTATCCGTTTTACACAATATATCCCGACAAAGCCTGAAAAGTGTGGGATAAATATATTTTGGGCTTTTGATGTTTCCAGCTCCTTCCCATTATATGATCAATCGTATACTGGTAGATCTTGTTAGTCCATATAAGAACTCAGGAAGGAATGTCACAACCGATAATTTGTTTAACATCTCTTGAACTGGCAAAAGCATTGATTTCGTGGAATCTCACACTCGTTGGAACAGTGAGAAAAAAATAAACGTTTTATTCCAGCTCATATGCAGGCACATAAATACAGGTAAGAATATTATTACATATTCATTTGTCAAAGTCTTACATGATCGAACTTATTCACGTGCATAATTATATTTTAGACAATTATTTTCTACAAATTTTGTATCTCGCAAATTGGCGACTTTGTACTCTTAGGTGCAAAAAAAGGAGCTGTAATAATCTTATCAACCATGGATTTTACCTCGTCACTTTGACTGCTAAGCCCGAAGTTATAAAGGAGGTGTCAATAACATGGATAAGCTGTAGGGCAAATATACTTCCAAGCGTAGAACAAGTCGGTGGCCGCTATCCTTATTTTTTCATGCTTTAGATACAGCAGCATTGGCTTCATATATGATTTATATGGAACACAATATAAACTTCACTTCTACTGACCGCCGAAGAAAATTTTTTTTAAGATCTCAGTATGCAATTGTCTATTGAAAACATAAAGCGGCGTGCTAAAAATCCTAAGGTGATGGCAAAAGCTCACACACGAACAGCAAAAGATATTATATTTGGAAAAGATTTTGATACTACTGTATATCCAGATACCTCAACTGTAAAAAGAGATAAAAGTGGTCGTATCGCAGTAGCAGGAAGTTGCAAAATCTGTTCGAAACTTCGTCTGAAGCAATGAAAAACACGCAAAACTTGTAGCAATTGCTCTATACCAATTTGCAACGCGCATTCGGTAAATCGTCCAGTATGCACAAACTTTTAACAGGACGATCAACTTAAATAAATTAATAATCATACATAAAATGTACATAAATGGATTTTTTTGGAAAAAAAAAGTAACTGAATTTTTTATTACTTTTTGTCAATATTATTTACAATAAAAAAAGAAATCAAACTAACAGAGCATTTTTTCATAGAATCAGATAAAGATACCTGGGTACATTGTCGAACAGTAAAGGGTGTATGAATGATGTTGGCATGCAACGACTATCTGAATTTATTAATTTTTTTTCAAAACTCTGAAAATGAATAAAATATCGTAAGTTAGACGGAGTTTACACGGTGTCTATTCAGACATGTCTAACAAACACGTTTCTTTTGTTTGTTGGCGATCGGGGTAGAGAAGAAAGAAGGGTTGCCAAACAGACATGAAATGAGTTTTCATGTTTGTTTATATGAATTTCAATGTTTTTAATTTGTATGTTTATGTATATTAGACTATTATACATGAAAACAGACATGTTTGGAAAGACATCGTGAAAAGACAATAGGTTTTTGGAAGCATGTTCAAAAGAGAATGTCAAAAACAGACATGTCTGAGAAGACTCCGTGTAAACTCCCTCTTAGGAGCTCTCAAGAAGTTTCAAGAACGATGGTTGCCAATTTCTACAAAAAAAAAATAGTTTCAAAACGCAAAATGTACCCGGGTACCTTGTCAGTCACATAAGGGTTAAGTTGGTTTCTTTAAAGAAATGGCAATGAGAGTTTTAGCTTTAAAACTGAAAAATATACGATTTTAAATTTTATTTGTAACTGTTTAACTATTATTAACTTATTTAAACTTAAAAATTTCGATTGAAAAATTTTATAATTTATTTTAGAACAATAACTTTTCTAGCAGCAAAACACTTGTGTTTAAAAATATTTCTCTTTCTTTAATTACAGTGCAAAACAATTTAAAAACTATAATCGCTCCAGTAAACCCATGATATGAAATGAAATGAACATGCAATCAATTGTTAAGGTACGTACTAGAACATAAGAGAAAATTGAATTTTGTTGTAAAGTTTTGTTGTTTGGAGTTCAAAATAACTGTAATATAATTATCACTTCGATTAAATAATAACAGTAGTAAATGGCAGAACAACAAGTTCCCTTCTGTGTATACGAATTTAGTTGTTCACATATTGACGTGTTTTAAAGTTGTTCTTTTTGTTTTTTGTTTTTTTTTTTTAATGCATAACTTTTTGCCAGTGCCAGTCAGCAGACACTTGCATGGTTTCCAAATTGCGTGCTAACTTTAATACAAGGGATTACATATCTATTAAAGTAAATAAAAAAAAAAATTTAAAAAAAAGTATAGTGCTTAGAAACTTAGACAGCAAGGGAGAAAATGGCCAACAAAACTGCATTCAACTTAATAAAAATGAAATTGCTTAAGTTTTGTAATGATGATCATTAGCAAAGGGAATTGAGTAAGAACAAAAAAAAAAAAATATCTTCAAGATAATAAAATTCTTGACCAAAAGAAAAGATTAAAAAAAGCAAATGAATCTGTTAATTAGTTGAGGGGGGAAAAATAACATTTCAGTAAATTGACGGAAAAAAACAGAAAGTCAGAAATGATTGACTAAAAATAAGAAAAGAGGAGAGCTGAGAAATAGAAATTAATTCGGCTTGCCCAAAAACAAAAACATTTGGGCATAAACTTATCCTAATACCTATTCAGTGAAATTAAAGAAAAAGTTTCAATACTTACGAAGAGTTTTAGTTAATTATGTTAATTAACATATTACAAATTGTGTGCATACAAAGGTCACAAAAGTTAAAACGTGTTGAACAGATAAATTGTGCCAGCTTCTTAAATTTTCCTTTAGCTAATTACCGTTGAAAAACTTAGACCATTGTTATTAACATTACTAAAGCTTGCGATTTTTTGTAAAAATTGTGAGCAAGGTTAAGTATACTCAATTCTTATTTTAAAACTATAATGTAACCCGTACTGAAATTCTGTAACTTTTTAACGACAAAAAATTGTCGTTAAGTAGTCAAAATTCGTTAGCTAACGAAAATTGTCGTTAAAAGCTATTCTGTAATGAAATGTTAACAATTTTTATCGGCAAAAAATGTCAGTAGCTAACGACACTAAAAAGTTATTGTTAAATAATAACGACAACAAATGTACTGTTAACAGATTAAAAATATAGAGTAAAGTAGCCAATTTTGAACACAAAAAAAGTAAGAAAGTATAGTCGATCAAGTCCGACTCTACATTGCAGTATATGTGCGATCATGTTTTCGCCAAAAAGAGTATGTTGTGAGGTTAATATTCACATAAGACATTTTTGTGCCAATATTATCTTAGTATCTACTACCATTATTAGTGTATTCGTATGGGAGCTGGGTCAAATATGGACCGATTCTAAAAAAAATATGTTCTGGGGATTTATGTAGGTTGCGACAAAATATTTTTGGATCTTATTCAACTCAAATGTCTAAAAAACTAAATGGTTATTAATAGGCACAAAACCCTATTCCGGAAAGAAGTTTTCATGTGGTATTATTAATAAAATAACTGCTTCTCACCATTACAAAAAGGCTTCGACCTTGTGACATTAAACGCATATGTGCCAAATTTTATAAAATTATTTTTAAAATTGCGACCTGTAATATGCGCACAAGGTTATCTTGGACAGACTACCAACCATCCTGATAGAAGGAAGGGCTTCGTTAAATGGATTCTGACATTGATTCTGAGTCAATCGGTATACTAAAAGGCAGGCCCAGAGCCTTTATTTAAATGTGTTTCACACATTCGTACAAACACATAATACCCCCTTCACATACAGTAGTGCAGGTATAAAAAGTAAGAGCAGAATGCTGTGCTAGAGTGGCTTAGTCATCTGGAAATTTTTCCCTATGTATAAAAAGATTTCAAACCAACATATTTGTTTAGAAATATAATCAATATTTACACGTTTTCATTCATGTTTTGTTAAAATAAATGCCATAAAGCTAATTTATTTTGTATTTTTTATTAATTTTAAAAAATTTTCACTTTGACGTTCTTATATTTTTACCGATAGTTGTCGTCAATATTTCTAAACAAAAATATTTGTTTATTTAAAATACAGAATAACAAATTCGTTAAAGTAACCGAGATTTCTCGTTAATTAACGATATCGTTAGTTAAATTCAAAAAGTTACAGAATTGAGGTACAGAAAAGCCAATTTTATATGATACAATTTTTATACCCTTCACCAAAGGCGGTGAATAGGGTATATATAAGTTTGTCATTCCGTTTGTTATTTCTATAATATTGATGTTAGACCCTATAAAGTAAATATATTCTGGGTCCTTATGAGAAGCGAAGTTGATTTAACGATGCCCATCTGTCCGTCTGTCCGTTGAAATGGGTTTTCCGAAGACCCCATATATGATGGGGACCAGGTTATGATACATTTATGTCACATATGGTCCGGAATAGTTTGCTATTGAAATTCAGCAAGATTGGTCCACAAATGGCTGAGATATGAGTAAAAAACCACGACTGCCTCAAATTTTTTCCTTTAAAGGTCCAATTAGACGTGACATTACCATACCAACACTGTATTACCAAAACGACATAAACATACCAAACAAACAAATTCAATTTTGGTTTCTACGGTCATGCATACATACATGGCTATGGTAATACAGTGTTGGTAATGTGTTTTTTTGTTGTTTTTTTATACCCTTCACTACAAGTGATTGATTTTATTTGTAATGTGTTTAATTTTACGCATACACATACACATTACTGCATGTATATGATATGCCGCTCAAATAAAGAAACAAACTCATAGACTCAATATATTTTAATTTAACGCTTCTTCAGTAAAAGCATTCGTAGCCGAGTTGTTAAATTCCCTCCTGAGACTGATGATATTGCCAGATATCGAATCCCAAAATAATTTTTTTCATATTTTTTATTTAACTTTTTTATGTTCTAAAAAACGATTTTAAGATTATAAAACGAATTTCAAACATTTCAACTTTGGCAAAAGAGGAAACGAGCTAATTTACATATAAAAATTTTTTTGTTTTTTTTATATTCTTCGGCATGACGAAATGAAAAGTTGGCGTGGCTCAATTAATATTTATTTATACCTATTTAAAGAACGTTATTTATGTATATAACTTTTTGTTCTTATCTCATTATGGTGAAGGGTATATAATATTCGGCATAGCCAATATATCACTTTTACTTGTTTTTAGCACGATTTACCATTAGCTGCAAATGAGGATATTTTAGGTGTATGTGTACATATTCTGGGTCCTGAAATAATTCTAAATTGATTTGTTTATGTCTCTCTGTCTGTTAAAAATGCGCTCTCTTTCAAACAACTCAACAAGAAAGAAAGATATTCTTGTTAGCATATTTCTAGCAGTTTTTGGCTAAAATCCAGCACAATCGGTTAAACAGAAAAAAAATTTATAAATCAAAATGAGGACCAACATTCAAAGCAAAAGAAAATTTTTGTTTTCCATTTACTATTGAGTATCAACCATATATTTTTTATTTTCATAAACGCTAAAATCTTTATTCATTTTGTTAGTTCTGTCTGTGGGTGTCAGTTAGTTCTTACAGAGATTTCAAAACCCAACTTAGATATATAATTAACTAATGAGAAAAACAAGAAATACATAAAAATAAATATGGTGAATTTTAATAAAATAAATAAATTAATCGATATATCCGTAAAGGTAATTATTAAAAGTATTGCATATTATCCTTTAAAGATCAGCATCTGCATAATTTTGACACACAAATGTTACTGTTAAGGGTCAAACATGAATAGATGGGCGTTGAGGAACGTTGAATAAAATTTCATTGATTAAAGATCCAGAGAAAATGTTTTATCTTGTGCCGTTTATAATAAATGTCATACTCAGCATACTTCTAGGGCTTATTCATGTAGGTAGTTTAATAAATGCAAGACGAGTTGAACATGTAGGTTGATTTACAGGATTAAGATGTAATCCAGAAAGACAAAACAACAGGAACTGTTTTGAACAGATTTAACTCCTTCGGAGTGGGCTTGATAAACAGGAATTCAAAATATCGCTTCATAAGGAATAACAGGACCCATAGGAGACATGCAAAGTGTTTTCGTAATAAATATATGTATCTTAATGCTCTTAGGATAAATTGTTTATATAAACAAGCGTTCCCCTGGATTTATTTATAATTGTTGCCATGTGTTGATAAAAGTTCAACTTTGCGTTAAATAAAAAACGTAGATCAAGGAAACTGTCTCCTTGTTGCAGGTGATTTTAAACCAAAAATAAATTTTATAATCTCAATTTTTTTCTGGCAAAAAGCATCACTTTTCATTTCTTCATTTTAAGTCCCATTTAGTTAAAACTGCACCAATCGAAGTTATTTTCTAGTAATTTTTGGTCAAATATGTTGTTATGATCAGTTACTATATTTAAAATATGTATGTTTATCAGAGAACTGAAACAATCACTATTTTCCTTGATTTATTCATACGCTTAAATTTACATTAATTCTATGCCTGCAAAACAAAGTTCAACGTTGGTAATTTTGACATCGTTTTGTACACATTTGATTTGTGCATGTGTGAGTTTTTTATTGAAAGTGCTTTGTTTGCATTTATTGTTGCGCACGCAATAACACAATTGCTCAAAGTCAAAAGGCAGAGATTCTTAAGGCCCAGCCACAATGTGCTTAAGTTGGCTTAAGCGAATGAGCGAATACACACAGAAAAAATTAAAAACCAACTTCTATTTACGTATTTGTTAGAAATTTGTACTATTTATTAAATTCTGTACTGATTTTTTTGCCAGCAAACAAATTGATCATATCAATTAACACGTTTGTAAGTTTGAGCTTTTCTTGCTGATCAGTTTCAATCAATAGGGCAAATTGAAATGTGACCACCAGCAAAAGAGGCTAAATAAAACGTAAACACAAATTAAAATATTTTTTTCAATCAACACAGTTAATTGAAACAATTAAGAAATTGTTTGAAAATTTCAAACAATTTCTAATTAGACCCCAGTGGTGCGATTCACTAACTTTTAACGATCCGACAATCGTAATATTTGTCGACATTTATATTCGCTTGCAGTAACGATAGTGTGATTCTGTAATTTTTTTTAACGATAGTACACAGCTGTTTTTTTTGTAACATCTCTGTCTACAAAATGTTAAAAAAAAAACGAAAAGCACAAAAGAGAATAAAATAAAAACATATGAAATTGTTCTTAACCCCCCTTGTTACACATATTTTTTCATTTAAAATGCACTGAAAAAGGTCTGGCCAGACTCATAAGTAAGACGAAGGGTTAATTTGTGGTTTTATATTTTTTTTTTTGTTGAATTTTACATTTAGAATTTTATTTTTGTTCTTAATTTGCTTTCTTATTGCAAATTTTAAATTTATTATTTTGTTTTTGTTCATACATATACATATGAATATATCTTTGTATGTATGTAAGCTATTTTAAACATAAAAAACATTTTATCGATAAAATAAACACAAACTAAATTATTGTCGCTAAGATAACGACAAAAAAATTGCTCAAAGTAACAGCTGACTTTAAACGACAGCGAATATCGTTAAAAATTTTACAGAATAGCATATTCGATAAATTTTCGTTATACTTATTTTAACGATTCGATTATCGTTATAAAAGTTAGTGAATCGCACTACAGGGCTGGAAACATCGTTGCCTTTACTTTAGACGTAAACACAACAATAATTCATTGTACATCAGAACTACTGTACTTTTTAGGGCCATTATTACAACTTGAAGTAAGCTAAAGTTAAGATTAAATTGACAGATAATAATGTGTTATCTGTCAAAAAGCGTCTATTAACTGTCGGATAACAGCTAACGCCAAGTTATAATAATAGTCCTTAAGAATTGATACGAATAAAAACAGTCTGCTACTTCTATGGAAATTGTTTGTACCTATGTATGTGCGTTTGCGTTTCATTATTATTTTTTTTCTTGTACTACATAGCAACTGCTGAATGCCTACATGAGTTATGATTGCTTGATTTCTGGCTTATTTGTTTGTATTTTGTATATTCCAGGGACTTAAAAAAAGCTTCAATAACAAATGTATATCTAAAAATATATAATTAGAAACCCAAAAAAGGGTGTATGAGAAAAATCTTTTTTTTTTTTATCGAAATATCTGCGAAAAAATTTAAATATAAATGCTATATGAAGCATATTGAAATTAAGGATAAAATGAATACCGATATATAAGCGATACTTCAGATTTTTCGATATATCGGTATCGGAATTTAGCAATTCTTATTCTTGAAGGAGAGCATCAAAGATAAAGCACAGCCGAAGATATGATTTTAAAGCTAAAGCAAAAGTTAATACTGCCCAGTGCTTTAAAAAGCTTCAATCAAGTGGCATTGGTATGAAATTTATTTTAAACACACTGATTTCATTCTTTGATTGCAATATGTTCATTTCCCCAGAATGGTATACCAGGATGAAAAAATAATATGTTGATTATCATCGTCTTTTATTGCTAGTTATTATAAAAATGTCTTTGCTCTTAAAAGAGAATGGCTTCATAGCATATCCCAGCTGTCTTACTTGAGGAAATTGGGCTGGAAACAGGAACATTTTTTCTGTAGTTCAAGGCCCATCTATCAGGTCTGCTTACTTGTACAAAAACAAAAAACTTTTTCTTTTAAGCTGTCAAAAACTTAATGCCACATATACAAAGCAAAAGGAAAAAACGTGTATGTAAACAACTTTTGAAAGCTCAAAAGAACGAAAACAATGCTCATCAGGCTTCTTGCGCAGACCTTTTCAATGGGCCTTGCTGTAGTTTTTACTTCTACAGACATTTTTATACATGTTTTTATTTTACATGCAAGAAATATGTTATGTTTACACTCTTTCTTCATAATCTCGCCATTACAAAGAACTGCAAAAGGAGTATTAATTTTTTTTGTTAAGGAAATTTGAAGACATTTATGGTAAAATGAGTGGTGATAATTAAAGCCCTGCACGAATGCATTTGTTGCTTTTTCACAATTCTCCACACCAAGTTATTATTGTGTCAAATACTGTTTTTTTTTTTTAATCAGTTCGAATGATACACAATGAAAACCCGAATCAATTTTAAACAGTAGTTGGTTTCAAACAACTCGTTGTTAAGCAGTAGTTTGATTTAAAAAAACAAATCAACGCAATGTATAATTTGATGTGAAAGAAAACATAACACACAACAATTGTGAGTCTATAACAGGGAATTCCATTTCTTTGGACAATTGTGTATACCACTACTAACACATATTTTTATGCTCATCAATTCAGTCTTCGATGTGACTTCCACAAATGTACAAAAAGTGTAAAAAAATAAGATAATTCATATCACCTATTTTGTTATTGTTGTTTGGTGTGATTCGTTTGATTCGTGCGATACGTGTGATTTGGTGTAGTTTGTATTATTCGTTTGTTTCGTTGTTGTGTGGAGTATATTTCGTGCTCTTTACACTTCGTATTCGGTCGTTTATAACACACTAATTTAAATTCATTTGCATTTGTGTGTTTATATTTTTTTCGTGCTTTATGTGTTTTTCACAATACAGAATTTGATTCGTTAGCAAAAAGCAAACGACAATCAGTAGTTGAAATCAAACGAATGTTTTGAAACGGCATTCAAATGCATTCTTGCAGGGTTTTAGTGATAATAATAAAAAAACATATGGAAAAATCGTACGTTCGCGACCGGTAGATAAGCCAATTAAACAGAAACCAAGAGAGATATTTTATTTTGTAAATACTGGATGGAGACCTACACTAATACACTTTTAAAATAATTAATCACTTTTGAATATTTCGTTCCATTGCGCAGATTTTTACATTTCACTACTGTCAGCCAAAGCTAACTTCTATTTTTCGTACGTTCGTGACCACACGTTTATAACTCTTATTATGAAAACTTAAACTCGATGAAATCCATCTTTTGCACTACCCAAATGCTATCGAGTCGAAAACAAAATGCTAGGAAAATTTTTGTTTTCTATATTATTTGTACATCAAAAGCGTACGAACGTTCGTTCGTGACCCCAGGAAATGCCCATATTTGTTCAGATTTAAAAATGAAATCTTGTAATTAATGCAAAATTTGGTGATTCAAATTATTTTAAAATCATTATTTCTAGAAATCATTGAATGCAATTATTTTAATTCCAATCATATTTTTATTGAAATCATGTAATATTAACCCTAGAAAGATAAGGTACCTCTGTGGTAGTTGGTGGTGGCAGTTTTTATGTTGTAAGTTATGTATTTTTTGAGAAATAAACACAACATATGTCTGAGAGACGAATCGTTATCTTTAGTGTTACTTTTGTAGCGAAGAAAACTTTGTGTTTTGGTTGAATTTTAAGGTATTGTTTTAAAAATGTGTTGTAAGCGCGGCTTGGGCGACGCAGAAATTGGCGCTATTTTGCAAAGCGTGTTGGAGGACTCGGTTTCAGTGGAAAATGTGAGCGAATCGGAAGATGAATTATTGAAGGAAAGTCTTCAAAGTGATGTAGAAGATGAGATGACATCCTTGAGTCTGACGAGAAAATACCACCGATTCAGGAAAATCCTTAAGAACCTCAACATTTCAATGAATATAGTTCGTACGGCAAGAGGACCTACTCTCGAATTCAAATCACTGTACGAGCCAATTTCATGCTTCGATATTTTTTACTACGGAAATAATTTCGGAAATTGTTAAATGGACCAGTGCCGAAATATCCATTAATTTTTAAATTTTAATGCTAGAAATCCCTATTTTATCGAAAACTTTAACCGACAACATTGAACAAATTTTACCAGATGCAGTAAGCATGGATTGAGGTTGTAGTGGAGAACAAAGAAATAATATGGTGGCTTTTGTCCATCAGAAATTAAACTTATGTCCAAAATGGTATGTGTCATATGCGGTATACCTGTATGTGGCGACTACAAAACTTAAATTAGTAAATCTCGCGCATAATGTTATTCAAATAATTTTTTTTTTGTTTATATAAGTTAATACAGATAAAATTATATACATAAAGTACAAAGAAAATATTTATTTAAATTTTTAGAACCGAACTGAAGTCCTTTATAAAAACTCTTTAATTTTTGATAATGCTAATTAAATTTTATTTTTTAAAAGATTTTGCTATTCTTGACAAAAACACTTGAAATTTATTGTTGATGGGATAAGCTATTCCTATGCATTTCACTGGTTGCTTAGGCCAGATCATCAGGAAACTTCATCCATAAAGATTTTAGACAAATTAAAGATATTAAACCAAATAAAACTGTTAAACGTATAAGAATTATAGCAACAGTTCTACTTGTAATAATATCAAAGCTTGAACAAAACACATCAACAATAAACAAAAGTGGGTTTATCTCATCTTACATTCCCCATTCCTGATGATCTGGCCTAAGCAACCAGTGAAATGCATAGGAATTGCTATCCCATCAACAATAAATTTCAAGTGTTTTTGTCAAGAATAAAAACTGGGAATTAAGCACGAATAGCAAAATCTTTTGAAATTAAAATTTTGTATTCTCAAAAATTAAAATTACTTTTTGATAATTTTATTTTTTATTTTAATTTTATTATAATTTTCTGCTTAAAGATTTTTTTAAAAGGAAAATAATAAATAAATGATTTCAACAATAAAATTTATCAATATTATTTGCGATGATATCCTTTAAAAGATATAAACAAGCATATGTCTTTCAGACGTGTCGTTATCTTTTCAGTACAAAAAAATAACGTTATCTTTCTAGGGTTAATCAGCTTTTCTGAAATTACAATTATACATCCTTATTCTGCTTTTCGATTCAGATCGAAATACAACTTTGGTATTTTGCGTTCCGTCATTTTCTAAAGCAAAAAAATACGGAATAAATTCCGTTTACGAACGGAATTGTACTCTGTGACATGGCTGAATAATTTTATTTAAAAATTTTTTTTTTACTTTAATTTAAATGTTTGATTTAAT
The DNA here is from genome assembly GCA_930367215.1 of Pollenia angustigena. Lineage (NCBI taxonomy): Eukaryota > Metazoa > Arthropoda > Insecta > Diptera > Polleniidae > Pollenia > Pollenia angustigena. The sequence continues at coordinate 40,296,767 of OV884056.1, read as the reverse complement.
TTAATGCAGGTCAAAAAACAGACACCTCTGAACAGAACGAAATCCCTGTATCACTGTATTTTGCCACTTAAGTAAGCCTTTTATTAAAATGTTTTTCAATTTGCTTATATTTTCTGGGGCAAGGTAAACGAAGTGCAGAATAAGGGTGATAATGAAAGTCCAATATATCCTCGTACCGAAGTTATCTTCACGTATATCACAAAATTTATAATGGGTTTGTTGCTTATGTTCGTCTTCTCCTGCAGGAGTTTTATGTTGTAGAGATTGAATTTCCCAAAAAAAATTTTTGATATACTTACGAGAAGATAACTTCGGCTTAACGCCATAGCATACACTTGGAATCTATCTCAATCAAATCCATTGCGATCAGATTTAACTGCTATAAGTTAACAAATAAATTGATTTCAAAAAATTTAGTCAATCTTTTTTATTGTATTGATATTATAATTTTAAATTTAAAATTTCCGATTTTCAATGCAATCAAAAAATTAGCAATTATTAACGAAAAATCCTGTGATTGCTATCAAATCGATTGCAATATTTCACAGGTCTGCATAATTATGCATAATTAACTCCTGTTCAAAGAAAAAAAAAAACAATATAAATTTGTTAAAAAAAAACATTTTCGAATTAAAAACTCAAACCCCTATTTAGTAAGTGATAACTGAATTTTATTCAATTCAATTTAAAATAGAAAAAATAACTTTTAACATAAATAGTTTCCCTTTTATTTCTATTCTGTTAGCACTTTAGCCATACGTAACTGCACGTATACCCCAAATAATAGCGAGTCGAAAAGATTAACGCCAGATAAAATTTTCCAGAGAAAATATATAGAATAGATGCAAGCTTAACATCATCAGGATATTATTGCCATATGTTTTGTATACAAAAACAAAATAAGCCATTAACGGCGTCGTAAAACCTTGATAAAGTTATTTTGGTGCAGACACACATTTAAATGTAAACATTTTTACACTTTACTTATATGCATGAGAAAATATCCAGATATAAGCCAAAAAGTCATAAAAATTTACGAATACTTGTAAAAAAAAGCCCTTACACACACACACAAACACATATGCATGCAAGAAATAAAATAAAAAAAAACATGATGATGATAAAAAAAAACATGATGATGGCTTTTACTTTAAGCTTTTAAGTTAAATGGCAGGAAAATCGTAAGAAGACCAACTATAAAAACCGGAAAGACGTTATTAAAAGTGTGAAAGTGTTTATTGCTGATTTCCCTTTTCTAACTTTCTTCTTTCATATGGTTGTTTAGGTATGAAATGTGTTTTTAAACATTCCAACATAAACATATGAGTATTTGGTATTAATGCAAAAATATTCTTGTTGCTTTGCTGTCGTAATAATATTTCTAGTTGCGGTAATAATAGTTTTAATGTCAGAAAGCCACAATATATTAAATAAATATGTGTTAATATCATTATCATGTAAATCATTTTATAAAAAATTTAAATGTAGTTTTATAACCAAGTTATGGCATACACTACACTACACTTACTATCTGCGTAAAACTATAAAATTCTATTAACATTTTCATTAAATTTTATCGTCAAATGCAATTAAGTCTGATTTATGCAGAATTTATGAGAAAGAAGGATGCAATAGAAGGTAAAAACTATATAACAGTTAAAGGTTTAACTACTTTATAATAATAAAGTTTTGTGCATTAGAACATCTCATATAAGAAAAAAAAAATGCGATTAAGAAGGTATTTCAAAGCACAGTGTATTTCCTAAAAATAAAGGAACTTAATTTGTTGCTACTGAGCATTTTTCTTAGACACAAAATATTTATCGATGCAAACCGCACTTGTGATCGAGTGGAAAGTGCGTTCAGACATAATTGAACGGAAAATCGTACCACTAAAATATGCCTCAAATAAACCATGAACATTCTCACAGCCATTGTGTTTAGGATGGGTTTAAGAAATTCAACGTGGCAAGATTCTAAATAATTCTATTAACAAGATAATCAAACAAATTAGATACAAAACATAAAATTATATTTTTACATTTCATAAAACATATAAAATGGACCAAATGGTCTTCATATTAAACCTCATTCATGGTACATTTCGTTAAATATTAAATACGTTTTTCGAGAATTATCCGAATATTTTGATTATGATAGAAGGATCTATGTCAATTATGTGTGAAGCTAAATTTCGGCTTAATGCATGCCGCGGCGCACAGTACTTTGTGCCATATACAAAAATAAGGTGGAACAATGTTGTTCCAATGTTTAAAAAAATTACTGTACTGTATTCGTATCTAAATAAATATTACATGAAGGAAGCACATTTTTTATGTTAAATGCGTTTTGCCGCTGCTAGAGGCCACTAAACTTGTCCTGCTTTTTAATAAAATTTTACATGAAAAATTAAACTTAATTCATGTATTACAAGGAAAAAAATTATAAAAAAATATTATTGAAAGAAGTACCATAATTTTTAAGTTAGTGTTTGGTAAAAAAGACATTGTTCTTTGATATGAGCCCACACTTTATTTAAAGTATGTATTAGTAATGATCTGGATGAGTCATAGAAAAGGGTTGCCGTAACTAAAAATAAAAAAATTTTTGATGAACAAATAAAAATAGTGACTGAATACTTTTTTAAATTTTCTCTGCCGTTTAATAAACCAAGTGTCCGTAGTTCTAAATCAAAATAGAAACTAACCACATTTTAGTTCTAACTAGGAGATATATGATATTTTTTAGAGGCCCAGAACGCATTTATTATTTTTTAAATTTTGTACTTTAGATTAAAAGCTATAAATATTTTTCTGTACGATAAAATTATCCTACTTTCTTTGTACTGTGTTTTAAACTTTAAAAGATTAACGTTCTACACGCAGAGAAAAAATATGTTTGGGCATGGTTACGGCAACAACACTATGTTTAACGAAACAATATATTGTTGTCGTACACAAATAATTGCTATTTTTATTTAATATCAACAATATTATAGTTACTGTAATTATATAAATGTTTATCGCTATTATGAATTTGAATTCTAACAACTTAATTATGATAACTTTCTAAACATATTATATTTCTCACAACCATACCATGATATTTAATAGCCATAACATGATAACTTTCAATACATTTATCATATTATGTTAGAGATGCAATCAAACTATTTTCACTCTAATCATATTATGTTAGCGCCATTTGTAAAATAATTTTTAAGCAGTTGTGTCGTTTTTTTTATTTGTGAGCGGTTAAACAATTAAAAGATAAAATTCCATAAAAAAATAAGTTAAAATAAATTAAAAAATTAAAATATTAGCGGAGTTAGTTCAAGTATTAGTGATGTAACAGTGCAAATGCAAAATATTGTAGTTTTTTTGTAAAATCAAACAACAAAACACACAGAGATTTCGTTATATTTTATAAAAGTGCTACGATATTTCATCAACATCTTAAAATCGAAAAAATGGACACACGCGTTTGCCCATGAAAACCAAAGATTTTTCATTTGCTCTGTTGCAAGCCTTATATTGAACTCAGCTATTTTATTAACATTAAGAAAAATTGTAAAAAGCCACAAAATAAAAAATCGATGCAAAAATATTTAAATTTTTTTTGTATTTTTATGACAGCTATGAAAGGTGCTGTATCATAATATGATTGCTTCTAAATTTATTATGATTAAAATGATGATAATATGATTACTTCTTAGCTTATTATGATTAACATGACAATAATTTGATTACTTCTTAACTTAGTATGATTAACAGAATAATAATATGATTAAGGGAAAAATATTATGATGTAATAGTACGAGTATATTTAGTCATAATATGATTCAATAATAATCTTAATATGGTGACTACAATCATAATTCTTATCATAATATGTTGCTCTTAGAATATGTTTACCACAACCATGTTTTTTCTTTGCGTGTAAAGCATTTAAAACCATGGTAGATAAGGCCATGATGGCATTATTGCTCAATTGAATGGGAGATAAAGCCATAATGGCTTTATTGACCAATCATTAAGAGGTAAGGTCATATTTAAAATTTTGAGAAATGAGAGATATAGCCATATATTTTTCGCAAATTAGAGATAAAGCCACATTTTTTCAGAAAATTGTTATGCCTGGTGTAAACATTCTGTAAAAGGGCAACTCCTTAGTTATCATTGAAAAACATTTGTTTATTCTTGTGACGCACGCAGGAAAACTTTATTCAGCGAAGCCACCTACCGCGTCCTACTGGAGGAAAAAACCCCTAAGCACGCAGGCCGTCAAGCAGAAAAACTTTAGCATGCGAAGCCAGATTTCAATACTTAACTTTAGTGTCTCCGGAACTGAAATGAGAGATAAAGCCATTTTCTAATATTGCTAATGTGAGCTAAGGCCATGATGGCTTTATCTCCCATTCAAATAAAAAAAATAATAAAAAAGGCATCATGGCCTTATCTTCCATGGTATTAAATCCCCCCCCCCCCCCCCTCTATCCGATGGTTCATATTTTCAATGACGCTGAGACATAACTGAACTTCAGTTGCGTTAATGTGCCGAGTTATCTTTTCCTTTAGCTCTTAAATTGTTCTTGGCTTATTGACGTACACTTTTTGTTTTAAGTATCCCCAAAGAAAGGAGGCCAACGGTGTCAAATCACATGATCATAACGGCCAATTAACATCGCCACGACTTGAGCTAACACGGCCATTCAATTTCTCGCGCAAAAGAGACTGTGTGGCCATTCTGCTCGAACCACATATCGTCCAGGTCCATATCCTCAATTTCTAGCTAGAAGAAATCCATACTCATCTCGTGATAGCGAATACCATTCACGGTTATTGCTTGAACGTCAACAGCAATGTTTTCCGTGCATCGAACTGGGCGAGCATGCACAGGTTGTTTTGCAATTCCTACAGACCTGGTTTGTAGACACATTTGGTCGATTATGCTGACCAAAAACAAAAAAAATCACGAAGAGCACGAAATGCATTTTTATTTGAACGCCCATTTTCCTAAAGGGTTTCAACAATCATAACGCGCTGCTCAATTGTGAACCTCTCCAATTGATAAATTCAATCAAAATTGAGTTGAGCAAAAAAACTTGACGTTAAGGTGTGACTCACAATCAACATCGTGCATTATGTTTGCACCACCCCTCAGTTTTCAATTGTGTTAAAACGTGAATTTCAAATTGTGTATAAAATTTTTGATGTAGACAAAAAAGCTTAATTTTAAAATATATAAATATTTAAAAAAATTAACTTATAACTTTGCTTTATGGAACCAGCAAAAAATATCATCAATTCTTTTTGCACTTTGCAATTGATTGTCCATATTTTTTGCACAGAAAACTTATTATCTTCTTTTAAGTTTTTTTTTCTTGACGGCAAGAAAAACTTTGCCAAATAAGTATAAAATATAGTTTTTAAACAAAAATCGATTACTTAATAATCTCTTTAAATATTTATAAAATACTCTTTCACACAAGTTCTCACACATGAATGCATGTAAGTAGATCATTTTTATAAAAAACACACGGGGTTGCAAAGGAAAACTTTATAGTTGAAGTTTGCCCGTTGTATTGGCAATAAATGAGAAATGAGAAAGAAGTTCAAAGAATTTTCTTCCTCCGTTTGTTTTTAAAAGAAGGGAAAATGGCCAAATAAATGATTATAGAGTTTAAATTATGAATGGAAATTACCCAATAAAAAATGGAGCTTCCAACGAAGCAGGTTTGTAAGGGAGAAACATAAAAGTTTCGCTTACCATTGCGCTAACGGAAGACATGAATTTTATATGGCGAGTTCCCACTTTGAAGCAATACATTTGTGACACATAAAGCGCATTATTCAGCGCACATAAAAATTGTTGGATGTAACGATCAGCTTTACACACTGAAGTTTTTGATACAGTTATTTTCAAGTATTTTCGCTTACAAACCTGCTTCGTAGTAAGGGAATGCCGTAGCACTTGAAATGTTTTTTTTTTTAATAAAAGTTGTTGAGAGTTCTTTCACTTACTTTACTGCATTTCTGTGTGTCTTATGGCGTAGCGCATAATTGTGCGCTTATTTTTTTAAATGTACCTTTAGTGCTTCGCAAAATGATGAAATTTTTTATTGGGTAAGTAGAGATATTAAATTTTATAGACATAACCACTCTTTTTTAAGAAAGATTGGCTTCACATTTTGAACTTTTTGGTTAAAAAAAAAATTATTAAAAATTAAACCAATAATAAAGATAGCAACCAAACAATAAAAAAAAACATTTATTAATCTGCAAATATCTTACAAATGCTTCTAATGTAAAACATACTTAAGTAAAATAACACCTAATTTCTTAAACCTCTTATTTTTTTAAAAAATTTCCTTAGTGATTTCTTATTTTTTTTTTTCTTATCTTACAACCGAATTGCTTTAACTACAATGCATAAATTTCCGTAGGTAATACAAACTAAATATCTTCATACTTGCTATAAGTATCTAGTGGATTGTAAGAAAATTTATATTTTTTATGTTCATGCAAAATACACTTTATTACATCCGCTTTCCGTTTTATTTTTTACCCGCTATCGCCAAATGCACTTTTTACACTGTAAGGCTTAAAAACTCAATACATTTTTTTCAATCCTCTTCCTACCTAAAAATATTTACTGCTATCATCACATAAAAAATATGAAAAGAAAAATTACCATCATCATTGAAAAGAGCAAAAAAAGTTTTGCTTGGTATGAGAGATGGGAAAATACCAGATGTTGCAAACTTAAAAATTTTCATAATATTTTAATGGTAGTAAACAAATTTTATTAAAAAACGATTCTTAATATTGGCAGTATAGTTGAAATGTTGTTGAAAAAAAAAAATAATAATACTTAATGTTTTAACCAGTGTTCGTAAATAAACATAACATTATTAAGCGTTCGGTTCACACACCCAGGACGATATCTATTTTTAGTACTTTTTTTTTTTTTTTTTTTTTTTTTTTATTTATTTCAAATTTTATTATAAAATATAACAATATTACAATTTCACCTCAGCGCCAGATTGGCATTAGAGAGGCTTGTTGGCAAAATTTAAACAAAAGAATTTCAATATATTTATAATAAATTTTAATTTACAAATTTATATGTATTTCAAACATACCAATTAACGTTATATCAGAAGCTCATCAATATGTTCAGATAAAAAATTTTTTAAGTTAAATTTAAACTGCGATAGGCTGGAGGCTTGTTTAATATTATATGGCAAGTTGTTATATTCTCTACAACCAGAGTGTTCAATTCGTTGTTTAGTTGTTTCAGATTGGCAAAAGATTATTCTTAAATGATCACGATTTCTTGTATTAAAAGTATCCTGATTACGTGTGAATTGTATGGTATGATGCCCAATACACTTAAGACATTTAAACATGTACATTAACAACTGGAACTTGTAAAGTCCATATATTGGCAAGACAGTGGGAAAAACCTCCCTGTATAAACTAACAGTTGGAAACCGGCTAGGCAAATTAGCTACACTTTTTAATGCTTTATTCTGCATTCTCTGAAGCGATTTAAACTCAGTAGTTTTTTTGAATCCATATATTAATGCAAGGTAATTACAATGGCTTTGAATCAAAGCCTGATAAATTAAAAATTTGGTTTTTTTATCAAACTTATTTCTAAACTTATACATTAAGCCCAACGCAGGAGAAAGTTTTACCTTAAGATTCCTAATATGCTGATCCCACATAAGATTTCCCTGAAAACATATACCCAAATATTTAACAGAAGAAACCTCCCGAACTATATTCCCGTCAACAAAAATACTAAAATCATTACTAAAACCAAAGTGTGGTTTAAATCTTATAAGCTTCGTCTTTGCCGGATTTAAAAATAGCTTATTTATACGAACATATTCCGCAACTAATGAAGCATCTCTTTCCATATACGGCTTTAATGCAGTTTCATATTTGTAATGATAAAATATACTAATATCATCAGCGTATATAAAAATTTTTCCCATCAAGTCTAAATTTTTTAAATCGTTGATGTATATTGAAAACAACAAAGGACCTAGAACACTTCCCTGAGGAACTCCATGTACTACATTACGCAGATTACTCCTATTTTTCTTAACTTGAACAAATTGTCTTCTATTTGTTAAGTAGCTCTCTAGAAGCAAAAATTCATTCCCATGAATTCCATAATATTTAAGCTTCTGCAATAATATTTCATGATCTATAAGATCAAACGCCTTCGTAAGATCATAAAATATTCCCGCAACTGCACTATGACCTTCATCTAATCCTTTACAAATATAATTTTGCACATTTACAATAGCCTCCTCAGTGCCATAACCCTTTCGAAAGCCATATTGAAACTCATTTAATAAATTGTTTTCCATAAAATAAGTGAAAATCTGTCTGTGCAAAATACGTTCAAAGATTTGATCAATAATGGGAAGTATCGAAATAGGACGATATTGTTCCACTGTTGTTGCTTTACTTTCCTTGGGAATAGGGATTACTTGTGTAGACGAACACAACCCTTCACAGAAAAAAATAACTACAGTGATTAAGTAATTAAAGACATTTTTTTAAAGATTTTCAAATATTTTAAACAATTTTCTTAACCTTTAACTGCTGAGGTGAAATTTTGGGATATACCTTATCACGTGGTGGTAAATTTTACCCCTCTAAATTTTACTAAAAAAAAAATTAGTAAAAAATATTTTTTTATTATTATTTGTTTTTGAGAAATAAGCTACTACATTTTTAATTACAAAAAATAAAGAAACCAAATATTATTTTTATTTGTTTAAAAAAAACAGGTAATTTACTTCACAAACCTTCTTTTAATATAAAAAAAAACGATATATCAAAAAAAATATGAATTAAAAAAATTACAAAAACTTAAAGGGAATTTTTTCACTGCCAAAGGTATATATTTAAAGATATAAAAGAGATCATGAACAAAATATTAAGGTGTAGAAACTACAGGTCAACCTTTTTGGAGGTGTTTTGCTCATCAAAATCTGCAACCCATACACATTGGCTTACTACATTGCCGACAAATCGGCAAGAACAAGTTTCCAACTTTGGAGGGAATATCTTGGTTAACAATAAACAACATCTGGGCGGGACTGAAGAAGTGGGCGGGACTGGAGAAGTGGGCGTGGCACCTCCTAAACAACTATTGTCTAAATTTGGTACCCACAGCTGGGTTATCAATACAAAACCTCTCTTCAAAAAAGCTGGGATTGGAAAAGTGGGCGTGGCATAAAACAGATTAATTTATATCTAAAGAACGGTAACAGCATAAGTTTCCATTACAAAATAAATTAATTCGAACGTGTATTCTAAGTGAAATTACAATTTTTTAAAGCTTTTATACTTTAATAGTGAGTTTTCCTTCAACAATTTCCAGGAATATTTTCTATATTAACCCTTAAATGCATGTCGTACCATATATGGTACATGTACATGTATTTAAATAAATTATATGTAAACATAAATGCTTCAAAATAAGGCAGACAGTGTAACTGTTCTATAGTCTACTGTCTCAGGTTGCTAACAATTTATTTTACTTATCCCCAAGGTGTTAAAGTGAACCCTGATTATAATTCATGTTGCTGACCACTTGCATTTAAGGGTTAAGCTAAAATTTCCATTTTTTGACTTGTGACATTGTTGCAGCAAATAAGCGATATATGTATGTTAAGTTTTCACACTTAAAAATGCATTATATACACTTAATACAATTTTAACCCCCATCATAATTTACTTTCTGCTTCTTTCGGAAGAATAAAACAAAAGTTGTAAAAAAAAATCTTATGAAAAAACCGCAAATTTAATGCTGTTTTTGTTTTATTGTACCTTAAGCTGATTTCTTTTTTTCCGACCTTCCACTTTTGTTTATTTCAACTTTCATTGTATTTGCTTTTTTCTGGAGTAAGTAAAATTGTTTGTAAAAAATTCTTTTGTAGGTATTTCATGTTTATTCCCAATTTTTTATATTAAAAATACAAAAAAACAAAGCAAAAAACCCGGTTTGGTATTTTGTGTATTTTTTTTTTTTCTTTATTTCTTCTTACGGTTCCAAAAAGTTAACGACTTTGGCCATTTATTGTTTAATACAAGAAGACCCATTAACACACTTTGTTACTTGTTTTTGTAGTGCTTTGTAAGAATATACTTAAATACCAGTCGTTTAATTTGCTTCTTTTGGCAAAATTGTTTTAAAAAACAGACGAAATTATATAAAAACCCAGGCCAGTTGTGATAAATTGTAATCTTTTAGAGTTTTTTTTAGGGTTTATTTTCTTCCTTTTTGTTCTTTTTTAATTCCGGTTGTAATTTTAATTTTATTTCGTTTTTGTGTCGCTATTGCGTGATGGTAATTATATTTGTAGCTTAAATTGTTAAAAATATTTTGCTACTTTTTATTTTTATTCTTTGACAGGAAGTAGAGATTGCGATCTTAACAGATGAATTCCAACATTAAATGAATTCCTTACATTATGTCCTCAGAAGTGTTTTTGATAAAAATGTTACGTTAACTTGTCGTTAGATTTAAAGATTGATGAGAGAACATTTTAAAAATGATAGACACATCTACATTTATAAAAAAGGGAAAGGTTTTATTCTACGTTAAAAGATTTTTTTTTATACCCTCCACCACCACTAGTGAAGTATGAGAGTATACTAAGTTTGTCATTCCGTGTGGAACTTTTTTATCATACATCCTGTATTGCAACATAGTCATATCTCGAATAAAAAATCTAACTTGGCAAAATGCGATTAAAGTTATAAGAATGCACCTTTTTATACAGATTCAATAAAACATATTTTGCTTTAACTGCGGTTCAGTTTGAGATAAAACACTGATTTTTTGTATTACAAATAGAGAAGGTATGAAGGAGCAGTTTTGCTTAAGTAACTTGAAATTTTTGATTTTTGAGATATGACTATTTTGCAATAAAGGAGCGATAAATTCTGACTTCTTGAGTAATTCTCAGTCAATTTCGCCATGTCCGACTGTCCGTCTGTTGAAAACACGCTCAATTTTTAAAAACTCATAAGAACAAACTTGGTGTCAAATTGCTTTTAGTTATCCTAAGAAGTTTCGGATAGAAATCCAGCAAAGTTGGTTTGGTAGGATCAGAGCTATGAATCAAAATGTGGAACCGCCACCCTAAAAAATTGATAATTTTGTTATAAAAACTAACATAACTGGTGTAATAATATAGGGAATGATATAAGATTTTGCAAATCACACTATTTAATTTTGTGAAGATGGGTCCATAATTTACCCCATATAAACCCTACTCTCGGATAACAGTTCAGTACGCCAAAAGCCGTAATAAATAATGCTATCAGTATAAAATTTGGTACGTCCCAGTTTTATAGGACTAGAAAACACGCTGTATTTACACTAGGCTTCAAATAAAGCCCACTCTGGTAAATTAATTAAATACGTCTTAAACCGCAGCAAATATAGATACTGCGGTAAAATTTCCAACTTAGCTTCATTTGGCAAGAAAAAATGCCATGTAATTTTGTGATATACGGTACATAATTTACCTTAGATCCCACACTTAGCAGCCTTCTGAAATTCGCTGTAAACTCTAAAAATATTTTCACGGCTGTATTGAACTTTATTCGAATTTATGTTTTTTAATACCAGAAATCACTCTGCAGAATTTTGGAATGACTGGACCAAAACCACATGGCTCCAATATAAATTCCCCTCCTAAAAATCATTTATGTTCGGCTTAAACTGTTACGAATCATGGTATTTTCTTCAAGCTAGTTTAAATTGCTAAAAAAAAAGCATACAATTTTCCGATTGTCGGTCAATAATAAAGCAATAAAGCCATAGGAAATCAAGCCATATGGCCTTATATCTCAATCTATTAAGCAATAAGGATTTTCTCATCTATAGTATAACAAATAGCGGCTTCGCCGGTTTCGCTAAGTTAAGGTTCTAAAATCTGCCTTGTTTTCGAACGAAGGCCGACTACGCAGAGGAGCTTTAGTTAGCGAAGCCGGTATTTGTTATACCATAGAGGAGAAAATCCTTGCGACCGGCCAAAGGCCGGCTATGCTTTGGAGTTTGTAAACATGCTGTGGCGGGCCCGCCACGCGCGCAACTATAGCCAACCGGACGTGCTCCCTCCCCTTCCACCTACTACTCCCTATTTTTTCAACACTTGACAATGACAACTCATTCTTTTGGCAATTTGTAACCATAAAAATAACACTGTTATGGCGTTATTTCCACTTTAGTTATTAAGCGATTATAGTGTTATTGCACTTGGATGGTGGTAATAAAGCCTTATGGCTTTATTTCCTATGACTTTATTGCACGGCACCTAAATGCTGATGTCTGGTTTTTTAAAGATAAATTAATAATAAATAGATAAAGGGTGGTTAAATTGTAAGGGCCGATGTTGAATGTGTTTTTTCCGAATTTTATTTGACATTTCTCTATTTCAGACTTATTCAATTTGAACCATGGAGAGATACACAATCCAACAACGTGTTAAAGTTATCCAGACTTATTATGAAAATGGGCGTTCAAATCAAAATGCATATCGTGCACTTCGTGATTTTTTTGGTCAATTTGATCGTCCAAATGTGCGTACAATCGAAAAAATCGTGGAAAAATTCGAGCAAACCGGGTCTGTAGAAGATGTGAGAACACCAGTGCATGCTCGTACAGCTCGTACTGCAGGAAATATTGCTGCTGTTCGCGATAGTGTGGCTGAAGAGCCGTCCACCTCAACTCGTCGTCGTGCCCAACAATTGCACCTCTCACGCTCGTCGTTGATGAACATTATGCATAAAGACTTGCATTTACACGCTTACAAGGTGCAATTGGCTCAAGAACTAAAGCCTCTTGACCATTCCAAACGTCGTGAATGGGCAGAATGCTGGCAAGAAATGGCAACAGTGGATGATCAATTTTCGAAGAAAATCATCTTCAGTGATGAGGCACATTTTCACCTCAGTGGATTCGTCAATAAACAGAATTGCCGCATTTGGGCGAATGAGAATCCAAGAGTGATTGTCGAAAAACCAATGCACCCACAAAGAGTGACTGTTTGGTGCGGTTTATGGGCTGGTGGCATCATCGGGCCGTATTTTTTCCAAAATGAGGCCGGTCAGGCAGTTACTGTGAATGGTGTTCGCTATCGTGAGATGATAACGAACTTTTTATGGCCCGAATTGGAAGATATGGATGTGGACAATATGTGGTTTCAGCAGGACGGTGCCACTTGCCACACAGCTAACGAAACAATGGCTCTTTTGCGCAACAAATTCAATGGCCGTGTTATCTCACGTAATGGCGATGTCAATTGGCCGCCAAGATCATGTGATTTGACACCGTTGGACTTTTTTCTTTGGGGTTATTTGAAAGAAAAGGTGTACGTCGATAAGCCAGCAACAATTCAAGAGCTAAAGGATGAGATAATTCGGCACATTAACGGCATAGAACCTCCATTATGCCTCAGGGTCATCGAAAATTTGGACCATCGGATGGAGGTGTGCCGCCGTGGTCGCGGCGCCCATTTGGCCGATATTTTGTTCCATACATAATTGAGTAATACCAATATATCATAATAAAATAAAATTACAATAATTTTCTTAATAGTTTGTGTTTTATTCAAAATCAACATCGGCCCTTGAAATTTAACCACCCTTTATAATATCATATCACTCCTGAAATATTCGAACTGTCGGTGGAGGGTATCAGTAATTCGGCACAGCCGAATTTAGCACTCTAACTTCTTTTAATTTATTTTATGTTACAAATAAAATCACAAATAATATTCTTGCTTAACTAAGCAAGCAATAATTACGTAAACTTAGTTGAATAGACTGGATTTTTTGGCGGGAAACGAACTCCCAACCCGATCACTAATAGCGTAACTCACTATCCTACTGGGACGCTCTATGCAATGCTCAAAAGGTTATGAAAGAATATACAGGGCAGCCCAAAAGAAATAAAGGGGCTGAAATAATCTTGTTTTTTAACTATATTTTCTTTTGTTTGGTTAGATTGTTATAAATACGAGTTAAGAAATGGATAATAAAATGGTTCACTATCAAACATCATACCAAAATAACACTGCTTATAGAAATAGCTTATCCCATCAACAATAAATTTCAGTGTTTTTATCAAGAATAAAAATTGGGAATTAAGCACGACACACAGAATCTTGTGAATTAAAAATTTTGCATTCTCAAAAATTACTTTGATAATAAACTGGCAAGTGCACGGCTTAAAGAAACTGGCAAATGCTCGGCTTAAAGAAACTTAACTGACAACAACTGGCAAGTGCACGGCTTAAAAAAACTTAGCTGACAACATGCTTTATTTGTTGCTCCCTTTTGTCCTGTTCGTGCTACATATCGGTATTCAGCAGCTTTGTAGAAAATGATACGGCAAATATTTTTGTGGAACATATTAAGCCTCTAACTCCGCTGTATAAAGGTAATTTCTTGGCTCTATTATAACAAATCTTCAAAAAACATATTTTCTTAGGGATTATTTGGGCCACCATGTATATTCCGTGTCATTAAAAAATTCTAAGGAGTTTATATGTTTGAATCACGCTCACTCAATAGACTTATCATGTCGTTCTGTTTCAAGTTGTGCAAAGCAGTTTACGTTAGAAATCCAGCACCATCGGTTCAGTACAAAAATAGTTATAGACGAAAATGAATAACTACCTGCATAATTATTGATACGTCTATTCTAAACACTAACATAGCTTGGGAGCAGCACACCGATTGTCATTAAATTTTGAAGAAATTAGTTTTATATGACTACAAATTACACTTTAAAATATCTTGAAGAGCGGTTCCATATAAACTCTACTCTCGAAAAATACTTCAGTAAGCTAAAAACTATAACTCTTTTTTTCTGATATGCAACACTTACAGCCAGTTCATGGATTTCGAACGTCATCGTTCGCATAGAAAATTACATTAGAAACAAAAACAAACTTCGAACAATGTCCGAATTTTGTTTTTGTTTTAAATGTAATTTTCTATGCCAACGATGACGTTCGATATCGTTAAACAGGCAGTTAAATTCAATAGTTTATATTTACTCGACGTGTGTTATACTAAGGCAGAATTAGTCTTTACTTTCTGTTCTGTTACGAATCAGCTGATTTGCTTTTGTTATTAAAAAATCTATGAAATTGATTAGTTTTTCTGTTTTGTTGCGGTTCAGAGTCCGAACACAATGTATCGATAATATATTGCGGTGCGGTTTTTCATACGATTTTGAAGTAAAAAACCGCAGTGCGGAACGGCATAAAATTAAAATCTATTTTATTTTCATTGCGGACTTTCTTTCTCTCTCAACAAAAGATTTTTGATGTTGCCATAGTTTTTGAATAATTGGTGATGTTCACAACATTATTGAAAACCAACAACATGATAAAAATGTGTGCACAAATAAATTAATAAAAATTTAAACAAAAAATGACAACTATCTCCGTCGCCGTCTTCCGCTGTATTATGATTATTTTTCTCTCCTGCAACAAGGAATCGCACCGCACCGCAAACATTGTGTTAAAATCAAAATCAAAATTGTAAGTGACATCAAAATAAATAATAAAAATACATATTTATATTGAAATAAACTGTTTTTTTGATTTTAAGAATTGATAAAATTTAATTTCTTCAAAGTTATGTGCTTTAAAGTTATTGAAATAAAACAATGGACGGGTGCAAAACAAATAAATTAATTCATAAATGGCTGATAAGTTACTACCTAAAATGTAACTATTACCGTTTCGTAACAGAACGGCACGGAACAGAACAGAAACAGAAAGTAAGGACTAACTGAGCCTTTATTATTGAAACCCGTCAGCAGACACTCAGTAAACCAAATATTTGTCAGCTTTGAATTCCAATTTTTCAATAAGCTTTGTAAACTAAACCAAAGAGGTCAATCACAATTGATTGGAAATACTTACAATTGCATCAATTTGCAATCTCAAATGCACAAGATTGTGAATATAACTATTGCGGTGTGCGTTTTCCTATTCTTTGGTAACTATAACCGATTTTGTTCTACAGGAAACTTTAACCTAGAAGTCGTGAGTCTTATAGCTCGTTTTTTATAAAAAGCTGTTCAATTTGTAGGAAATAGGCCAGCCAATTACACAACTTTTTTTTCTTTCACTTTCAACAAAGTTACTTTCAGATCTAATGTTTACAAACACTCTCCCTTAAATTAATTATCACAATTAATTGACTAAGGTTGCACGTATTAGGCCTCGGTGTTCAATTCAAAATGGGACGATAAATATTTGAAAATTTTTGTATGGGGATCAAAAGTTCAGTACCCAGCAGAGAACAGCTTTATGCGATTGAAAAAAAATCGCATTTAATCAGCAACAACAAATACACTCGCTTGCGGTCATACAATCAAACTTGCGCAACCGCAAATGTTCGCTGCTGGCTTGCAGTCATTCAAATATTGCACATCGTGCTTTGTTATTTATACAATCGTTAGCTTCGTTTTTTAATAAAGATGTTTGTGTGTTCTTTGCGACAATGATTGTTTTGGCAAAGAAAGAAAAATACAAACAAAAAAGCCAGAAATGAAGCAATTGCTACTCATGTATTCATTCAGCATTAGCTATGTAGTACAAGAAAAAAATATTAAAATGAAACTAAACGCACATATGTAGGTACATAGTACTACTATAGGTACATGTACTACATACATACAAACAATTTCCATAGAAACAGACTTTTTTTATCTTAAAAAGTACAGTAGGTATGTAGGTACAATGTATTCTTGTTGTTGTTAATTTTAACAAAACATGAGAGTGGTTTATTGTTGTTAATGTTAACAAGCGTCTCATCGAGTGGACAATGACTACTTGACTGCAAAAGTATAAGTATGTGTTCTTTTGAATTTACACAGTTGTGTTATATTGCGTGAGCAACAAAAATGCAAATAAAGCACTTTCAATAAAAAACGAATAAATGCAAAAATCAAATGTGTATGAAACTTTGTTTTGCAAGCAAAGAGTGAATGTAAATTTTAGCGTATACATAAATCAAGAAAAATTGTGATTTTACAGTTTTAAAAACTTCGCTTACTTTTTCAAAATGAATAGCTTCTTTAACTCATTATTTAGTAGCTTTCTTCTTTAACCACATCTATAACAACTTCTATAACTACTTTTTTCTGGATGTATTTAAGTAAAAAAATAATGACTTACTATTAAATGCGTTCATTTTGGGACATCCCTTGTAAAATTCATTGTATCTTTCAGTAGAATTGTAAGTAGTGGTTCATGTTTTTCTGATTACTCAACACATTATTTTGTAGGCGAAGTTTTTAACGGGTATCTACTTGAAACATACATATACTGAAAGTAGATAAATTCTTAGCAATGATTGTAATATTTTTTAGTTCAGTAATAAAAAAAAGAAAACAAAAGAACATCCTGTTGGATGCTGCTAGTGCGGGGGTTGCAGGTTTGATTCCCGCCTTAAACTTTGGTCTCCAGCAAGCGTAGAGCTTTGCGAGATTAGCATAAGAAAAAACACAAGTAAACGGTTAATTCACAATGTACATTTAAAGCATTAAAGAACGTTAATAACTTTAAAATGTAAGTAAGCAGTTTAAATATAAACTGCGGTTAATATAATCATATTCACATGTATAAGTATTTACTTATTTATTGATGTACGAAGTAACTCCATCCATTCCTTATATTTATTTATTGCGATTCAGTAGAAATTAAAGAGCAACTAAAGTGTCAGTTAAATTAAAATTAATCTAAAAAAGAAATGTGAAACATTTAAAATATCCCTGTCGAATTCCCTAATCCCCAAATCAAATTTATCATCTTCACTTCACAAATAATTTTCTCAATTTGTAGATGAATTCCCTTATCTGTCAACACTGCATTAGATTTCAAACGAATAGATTTAGTTGTGTAAAATTTTCCTTTAATATTACTTGTCTATATTTATTAAATATTTTTTAAACTGCCCTTTTAAAATGTGGGTCTTTGCGCAAATGAGGCCACAAGAAAAATGCAAGCAGGACAAAAATTGGTCAGATTAATGTTAGACTCAGGGTTGCGAATTCGATTGCTGCCTAAGATGCTGGTCTGTTTTACTACAACAAGCTGAACTACTTAAAAATAAAGTTAAAGCTTTAAATTTGTAGTTGTGCATACTAAGAAAATATTATTTATTAGTTAGACAGTCAGATTTTAAAAATTCCGAAGCAACAGAAGAAAAGGAAGAAACATGTAAATAAAATTTAAAAATGATAATTAATAACAGCAAATTTCGGCTCTGTGAAATAAGCCCCAGTACAATAAGTCCCAAATTGGAAAAAAGAAATAAATCCCAAAAAAAAAATTAAATAATTCCAAGTCTAACATCAAACAAACCCCAACTTTTGGGAGTTGTTTTATTATGAAATAACTCCTAAAGACATTCATAAAATAACTTCCAAAAACGGCGTTAGGTCAAAACGCCTAAAGTCGTAACCCCCAAAACCATAAATGTCATAACGCCCAAAAATTTTCATCGCCCAAAATTTTCGTCAACAATTTTATTTTACTTCTATATGTACATGTATACATTATATTGTATAGCCACAGAATACACAGAACTGTCACGAGACGGAAGATTTTGCGTTTTTTTTTTCGTCTCTTTCAAAGAAGGCTGCCCTTTTGCATTTCTCTGTTCATCATATTCTATGCCGCAGTACACTGAACGCAAATTTATTTAGTTAAGATTTATTTACAAAACTGTTGTAAAAATTAACTTTTAAGTTCACCACAACACGAGTTAATAATATTTAAGTAAGTAAACAACATTATAACACAAAACATTAGTACTAAATAAATTTTTTTGCACAAAAAACAACGTTTGTTGAACTAATGCATTTGTTAACCCTAGGTCTACACTAAAGATAAATATCCCAGCAAGTTGGCAATAACGTCGGCAGAATAACAGAGCAATATTTCTTATTGCTCACCTTATGTTAAAGGCATGGGAAAACGTATTTATGTTAACACATAATTTGAAAATAATCAAGGAAGAAGGTGCAGTGTAAAAACTGGCGCTATCTTGAAAAAACTATTTGTATAAATATAAATTCTTTCTCATTCGACTTTATTATTTAAATGTAAATTAATTTGAATAATCTTGAGGTCTTTTTTATATAAAAATATTAACAAAAAGTAATTTCAATTTTTGGGAATACAAAATTTTAATTTCAAAAGATTTTGCTATTCGTGCTTAATTCCCAGTTTTTATTCTTGACAAAAACACTTGAAATTTATTGTTGATGGGATAAGCTATTCCTATGCGCATTTCACTGGTTGCTTAGGCCAGATCATCAGGAAACTTCATTCATAAAGATTTTAGAAAAACTAAAGATATTTAACCAAATAAAACTGTTAAACGTATAAGAATCATAGCAACAGTTCTACTTGTAACAATATCAAAGCTTAAACAAAACACATCAACAATAAACCACAGTGGTTTTATCTCATCTCACATTCCCCACTACAATTGATTGGAATTCTCCCAACATTAATTGAAGCACAGCCGCGAATAACGTTGTAAACGCCACATTTTGCAAAAACTTTTTTTTTGCAGATAACCGTTAATCTTACTCTCTTACACAGATTAAACACCAAATCAACCAAAACTATGCACCTTAACGCCTTCAAAATGGCGTACAAAGTGTCAGCCAGTGGAAGAACATTGCAAGTTACTAACAAAATGATGAAACCGAAATGGTTTTGCAGTGCGGAATAATGTTTTAAAAGCGTTTTGCATTAAAGTTTTTATTATCATTATTTTTAATAATAGAAAAAAAAAAATTTTTAAACAAAAAATGCTGCCTGTCAAAAAACGTTTTTTTGCTCTCTTGAAAAATTATTATTTTGTAACTTAAAACGTTATTCGCGGCTGTGCTTCAATTGTAGTTGTAAGTAGGTTAAGAAAAACAAAATGAAAACAACAACTTACAAAATATGTTGTCAATTAAGTGTTTTTTTTTTTTTTAGGCCGTGCACTTGCCTGTTTATTATCAAAAAGTAATTAAAATTTTTGGGAATACAAAATTTTAATTTCAAAAGATTTTGCTATTCGTGCTTAATTCCCAGTTTTTATTGGAATTAGAACATTGGGGAATGTGAGAAGAGATAAACTCACTGTTGTTTATTGTTGATGTATTTTGTTCAAGCTTTGATATTCAAGTAGAACTGTTGCTATAATTCTTATAGGTTTAACAGTTTTATTTGGTTTAATATCTTTAGTTTTTCTAAAATCTTTATGGATGAAGTTTCCTGATGATCTGGCCTAAGCAACCAGTGAAATGCATAGGAATAGTTTATCCCATCAACAATAAATTTCAAGTTTTTTTGTCAAGAATAAAAACTGGGAACTAAGCACGAATAGCAAAATCTTTTGAAATTAAAAATATTAATTTTATTAAATTTTTTTTTTTTGTTAAAGTAAAATTAATATTTTTATATATAAAAGAACTCAAACTTAAACAAAAATAATATAAATTTAAATAATAAAGATAGAATAAGAAAAATTAATTTTAATAAAAATAATTTTTGGTTTTTTATTTAAGTGTTTTATTAATTCTTTTACTAATAATAATTCGCTACCATTTCACAAATTCAATTTCTTTCTCCCACAATTTGCTTCTATTTTTTTTCTTTTTTGCTTCTTTTTTTCAATTGACAACCAAATTTGACGTTTAACGTTAGCAATAATTTTCAACGAAAATGGACTAACAATTATTGCAACATAAATTACCGGCAATAAATATGTACAAAAAGTTGCAGTCTACATTAGAGATAACATAATTTTGACATTTACTGCAATATATTTCGCAATAATTATCTCTGGTATAGACGGGCAGTAAACGTGGTTTGTGTTTTGTTATTTTTGTTTTGATCACGCCATTTGTGTTGATTGTTGCGGCCTGTTTTTACACCTTGCCACTTCACTACCAAAAAAAGCTATCTGTCTCTTTCTTTGAAAGCTGCCCTCGCAACTGATACGGGCCTTTTTCACACGTCACTTTTTACAGTTCTGTGTATTCTGTGGTATAGCGTTGGATAGGTAGCGGTGTGGTGGATAGCGCCCTGCGTCGCTGTCCGCCTCCAAAAACAGTCCATCTAAAAGAAATGAAGTAAGGCCAAAAAAAGAATGAAATAACTCCCACTGAAATGTACTATATATTCGTTTTACTTGAATATTTACATATCAGGTTACCAAAAAAACTAACATTGAGTACTCGACGTTTTGGCAACAAATGGGGATTTTATTGTATCCTGACCTCTTGCAATGGCAGCTGCCTGCAGTTTAAGCACGCAGCTATTGCAAGTTTTTAGGTGCTTCCATGGCAAAAAGAGAGTATTTGATTCACTACACATACATATGGCACAATCGTTTGTACAAGGATTATCTCCTCTATGGTATAACAAACACCGGCTTCGCTAACTAAAGCTTCTTGGTATATCCATTCTTCAGCCGGTTGCAAGGATTTTCTTCTTCTCTCTCCCTCTTTTCTCGTTTTTAACATATTCTCAAAATATTCCAAATGTATGAGTAGCAACTGTTTAAACTATCCCGTTATAAATTCCGTTTAAAATGTTAAATCATTTTAAGAAATTGCAAATAATTGAAAATGCAATAACTCCCACAGCAAATGAAATAAAATGAAATAACTCCCACGTATATTTTTTTGGGAAATAAAATCCAAATGAAATAGGATTTTATTTCATTATGAAAAAACTTCCAGACAAAATATGAAAAAACTTCCAAAAAAAAATGAAATAAAACCGAGAGGGCTGGGAGCTATTTCATAATGAAATTACTCCCACATTTGTATGAGAAATTGTTGGGTCTAATTTAAATTTTTTCTTGGGACTTATTGCACCTGGGAGTTATTGCACGGAGCCCAAATTTCGAACCACCAATACTATTGGTTAAAGATTGATGTTTCACTGTTGGCAGGCACCGCAGTGGTGGAGAGGGCAGAACGCAAAGAATTCTGATGATGAGAATGTGGCTATTCTCGAAACGTGTTGAATTTATGTTCCAGTTCGAGCCTAAGCTCAGCCAGCCAAAAATAAAAATGATTCCTTTCTTCAGAAAAAATAACACTACGTGACAATTTTTTGACCAAATGAATTTGACGCCTAATCCTTATGTAAAATTTTCCGCTGAATCCGAATATGAAGTTAGAATTGTCAAAAGTTCAACAGTTTTTGAGATATTCCAAAATAACCATTACTTTTGTTTTTAAAAAAGATGCTGTGACTTAAATGCAAATATCCAAAAAAATAAAATTTTAGCCTATTTCAATACGAACATTTTGTGCCCAATAGGATCCTGATCGGTGCAAAAATGACAAAGTTACAGAAGATTAATTGAATTAACCCACAACAAATAAGTATAAAATGCTAATGGTGTTTTCTTTTCTACAAAAAAAATGTGACATTTTATTTAAAAAAAATGCAATTTTTTGTCTGTTTCTTAAAAATTTTGCTCCCTAAAAGTGTGGTTTGATTTATTCTAAAAAAACTAACCCCAAAAGTTTTAAGAAACTGACACCAAATTGTATTTTTTTAAATAAAATGTCACATTTTTTTGTAGAAAAAAAAACACCATAAATTTATAGTAGAAATAAATATTAAAAATTGCTTAAAACTATTGGATTTCTATGTGGGTTAATTTACTAAATCTTCTGTAGCTTTGTCATTTTTGTGCCAATCTATGTCTTGTTGGGCGCAAAATGTTCATATTAAAATAATCTAATGTCGCAATCAATAAAACATTAGGATTTTTAAATCATTGGTTTAAAAAAATAACTTGAAAAGAGCAAAATTGAACAAAATTATAAAATTTTCAATGAAGCTTGAACTTTTGTCATCTGTAACTCTGTCATTTCTTTACCACTCTTCACTAGCAATCCATGGTTATTTTAGAAATTTTATAATCTTTCAGTAGAAAGAAAGAATTACATTATCCGTTTAAAATTTTTGAAGATGTTTGCATTTCAGTCACATCATCATATATATTATTTCTAAAGCACTTTTTTTTGTCGGTTGCAAATATCTCCCATACCACCGCATCAAATTTAATGAATGATATCTCATTATAAAGCTTATTTCTAACACTAATGACGAAAAATAATTAGAAATTGAAAAATTAATATTTTCATTGATAAAGGATTCGTACGGGCAAAAAGTTAACGATGATCATGTCATTACCTCTAACATTGTATTCAAAGAAGTATTATAAAAGCATTTAAACATATGTATGTATGTATGTAAATATGTATGATATATATTATGATTTCTAATATTTTTATACTTACTAAAATTTGTATTAATTATTTTCATTTTATGTTACAAAAATGACAACTAACGGAAATATTCGCACGGGTCATCTAGTCTTTTTTAAAAACACAAATACCGGTTACTTTGGAATATCTCAAAAGCTCTTCTACTTTTGACAATTCTGGCTTCATATTCGGATTCAGCGTATTTTACATAAAGATTCATTTGGTCACGACTTTGTTGAAATTTTGTCACGTAGTGTAATTTAATGAAAATTAAATTTGATGAACTCAAGCCTAACTTAATATCAAAATTTCAAAGTTTTTATAAAAATATTTTTTTATTCAAATTTTTTTTAACCTCTATTCCCCTAAAGCAACAAATGCAACCAGAAAAATATTGTATGTTGTTAACAGTGTCATCTTCATATTTATGTTCCGTTTCCTTATCCTCTCATTAAAGTTTTCATTTTCGTAAAATAGAAGCAAAAAAAAAAAAGTTAAAACTTAAGGCATAAACATGCGAAGTATGGATATTTTCACAAAAAATAGAATAGAAAATGTTCATGAACAAATGAATTATGGTTAAAGTTTAAAATGTCGAAAAGATAAAACTTTAATTTTCTTTTACACTTTCTTTGCTGTTGTAGCAAAAATGGGAAAGAAAAATGTTAAATTTTTCTTTTCCTTTTGTGCATATTTAAGATTTATTCTAAATAAATTATCTTTTTCCTTGTTACGCATTAAGTATAGAAGATAAGAATCAAAGAATAATAAACAAAATATAAGGCAGGGTCGACATTGTGTTAACCCTAGAACGCTTAACCGTAAATCCGTGGGTCTACTAGCGATATTAAAAGCGCTAGTAGCTATACAAGGAATGCTAACTAATAGAGCATTAATAATTGCAATATCATAGTTTTGTAATTTTAATAACCACTTATGAAATTTGGTTGAGTGGTTCCATAGTTAAAAGCTTCCAAACATGATACCCAAGTAAACACATAACCAAAATAACTGTGTCCAAATAGTAATTAAATAAAGAAATAAGCGAGTAGAAAGCTGCTAAAAGTTTTTTTACCCGACAAACATTTTAATTTTCGTCTTATATCGTATCTTCCAAACGGCTCAATGGATTACGAGCGCTTCACAGACCGTTGAAATTGAATAAAAGTGAGGCTAAATTCAAAAGCAGAACTTTATCTTTCACAGTCATCTTTGGTACTCGGTAAGCAGTGTTGCCAATTTAGCCATTAAGTGGCTAGATTTAGCCATTTTTCACTTAAGCAAATAGCCAATTTTAAACTTGTTTAGCTATAAATTTTTTTTGCCGTTTTGCTTTTAAAAGAATAGTTTTCATTTTATTATAAAAATTTATAAAAGTAAAATAAACTTTTGAACAATTAAAACGCCTTTAATTTCAATCACAACTTTTACAAATGTTGAAAATCGCTATAAACTATAACGCTGAAAAATCTTTCAAAAAAGGAACAGTATTCCACTATTAAATTTTTAAAATGGATCAACACAAACATCGCTGTTTCTTTCTGGTTGCAAGTATTTCAATAAACGGATGCAGGCGGTAACAAAATTGTTTTAGAAATTTCAGAATTGACTATAAAGTTGCTCTCACTTCCATGATGTAATGCTGAAGTAGAGAGGGGGTTTAGCCAAGTAAACATCGTTAAAAGTAATTTGAGAAATAGGTTACATTAAGCAACCGTAAATTCGATTTTATCAATTAGGTAAATAAATATTTTTACCACAACAATACAATATTTATACCACCACCAGAATAGTGGAGAGAGAACTATGCGTTTGTGCTGATGTCTGTAACACCTTAAAATATTGGTCCTTAGCCCACCTTTACGTATACCGATTAACTCAGGATCACTTTCTGAGTCGAATTAACGATGTTTGTCCGGCTGGCTTGCTGTCCATGTAAACCTTGTGCGCAAAGGACAGGTGGCAATTTAGAAATTATTTGATAAAATTTTTGTACAAAGGTGCTAATGTGGTGTAATGTATCATAAAGTCGGGTTTAACCGACTATACTTTCTTACTTGTTTTTTATTGTAGATCTGGACTCAAAAGGTTTGGTAAATGTTGTCGTGATTATGATTTATCTTCAAATTATTTCGAACTTATGATTATTTGAAACTTAGAGTGAATCCTATGAGATGAACAATAACGACATCGAATTTTTCGATGATTTAATTTTTTAATATTAATTTACGTTTATTCTTATTTAACAAATTGATCTTAACTCACAATTTCATCGAAAACAACTTTAAATGAATTATTTCTGTTTTGTTATTCAATTTTAATGTGTTTCTTATACCATTTACCACACGTGCATATGGTATATGGATATTTCCATAGGAAAGTCTTCTTTATGTCACTTAACCCCACTTTTTAAATTAGTTCTCAAAGAATAAAATATAAATGTTATTTAATTTTCTGTATTTTTAAGTGAATGAAAGGATAAATTTAAACAGCATGGGTCTAAAATACATGATTAATTGCTTGGTGGCGTGAAGTGACTCTTCTGTGTAAGTGCCCATATATAAGTTTCATATTCCGTTTGCAGTTTTTACAATATAAATCTTTGATCCTATCAAGTATATATACTCTGGTTCCTTGTGAGTAACGAAGCTGATTTCTGTATATCCGTCTCTGTCCGTCTGAATGTCCGGCCGTCTGTCTGTTGAAATGGATTTTTCGAAGACCCCAGATATGATGGGGAGTTGGATGGTATATAATTATGTATAAAGGAAATGCTCCTTTAAACTTTTTTGTTGTTGACTGATCGGTCCACAATTGGCTGAAAGATGAGAAAAAAACCGCGACTGCCGCTTATTTTAGCCATTTCTAGAGAACGGCCGAGCCAAAGTTTCCAAATTGGGAACAAGAATTTTGATTTTCAATACAAAAACGACATCAGACAAAATATGGGTGAGATTAGTGAAGTGGGCGTAACACTTCCCATACGAAGACATTATAAATTTTTTGAATATCCGGAGAATGGCTGGAGACAAAATTTTCAAATTATATACAAGCATTATAGGTAGCAATAGACAACGTCTGACAAAACTTGGACAAGATTGGAGAAGTGGGTGTTGCTCAAAATATATTTATTTATATCTAAAGGTAAAAGAAAAATTGTCAAAATTTGGTAGACATAAACTCTCTAAATATATGGGCGGATAAGGAGAAGTAGGCGTGGTATCTCTCGTAAAAATACATTTTAGATTTCTTTACATCTGGAGAATGGCAAGAGTCAAAGTTTCCAAATCAATTACAAGAATCAAGGTTATCTATACACCATACCCGACTAGATGTGAGCGGTATTGGAAAATATTATAATTATTTCTAAGTAACGGGAAGTTTATAACCTTCTGTTCTTATCGCACCATGGGGAAGTGTATATAAGATTCGGCAATCATTCTAACTTGCTGCTAGTTAAAAGTTTGGTTTAAATATTCATTTTCATATGCACTCAATGTTTAATTAAAAATTATTTTTCTTCAACAGAAAAATTTTGAGTTTCCAGTTAATACTCTTTTGTTGATCAAGTGCGATATAAAAGAGTGTAAGGAATACTACAAAGTTTAAAATAAAATAAAAACAAAAAAATCCAAATAACAAAATCCATTATTATTACGGCACATTTTTAGGTTTGATATAATATATATATACTTAGCAGGTGGCCTTAATATCACAACACTACACCCAAAGAAAAAAAATGGTTGTGGTAAACATATTCTAAGAGCAACATATTATGATAAGAATTATGATTGTAGTCACCATATTAAGATTATTATTGAATCATATTATGACTAAATATACTCGTACTATTACATTATAAAATTTTCCCTTAATCATATTAATATTCTGTTAATCATACTAAGTTAAGAAGTAATCAAATTATTGTCATGTTAATCATAATAAGCTAAGAAATTAATCATATTATTGTCCTGTTAATCATAATAAGCTAAGAAGTAATCATATTATCATCATGTTAATCATAATAAATTTAGAAGCAATCTTATTATGATACAGCACCTTTCATAGCTGTCATAAAAATACAAAATAAATTGAAGTATTTTTGCATCGATTTTTTATTTTGTGGCTTTTTACAATTTTTCTTAATGATAATCAAATAGCGGATTTCAATATAAGGCTTGCAAAAGAGCAAATGAAAAATCTGTGGTTTTCATGGGCAACCGCGTGTGTCCATTTTTTCGATTTTAAGATGTTGATGCCATATTGCCTAATTTTGAACGCTCTTTACATTTTTTTGAATAAAGATGGATCAATTCCGATTTTTTAACGTAATGACAAAGTTTAAAAAGTGCAATGCCTAGCCCATAGTTTGATCTAGAATGTTTTTTCGGCTTTCCTGAAAAATTTGTTTTGAGACATACGCGCTTGCCCATGAAAACCACAGAAATATCGTAGCACTTTCATAAAACATAACGAAATCTCTGTGTGTTTTGTTGTTGGATTTTACAAAAAAACTATGACATTTTGCATTTGCACTATTAAATCACTAATACTTGAATGAACTCCGCTAATATTTTAATTTTTTAATTTCTTTAAACTTATTTTTTTATGGAATTTTATCTTTTAATTAATTAACCGCTCACAAATAAAAAAACGACACAACTGCTTCAAAATTATTTTACAAATGGCGCTAACATAATATGATTAGAGTAAAAATAGTTTGATTGCATCTTTAACATAATATGATAAATGTATAGAAAGTTATCATGTTATGGCTATTAAATATCATGATATGGTTGTGAGAAATATAATATGTTTAGAAAGTTATCATAATTAGGTTGTTAGAAAAATAATTATTTTTCGGTCAACAATACTTAAATTCATAATTGTGATAAACATTGATATGTTTACAGTAACTATAATATTGTTGATATAAAATAAAAGTAACAATTATTTGGGTACGACAACAATATATTGTTACATTAAACATAGTGTTGTTGCCGTAACCATGCCCAACCATATTTTTTCTCTGCGTGTACAACAACGGGTATAGCAATAACGGTCAGCTATTTTATGAGACCACCTTGCTAAAAAATACACTTTATTATTATATTTTTTGTGTTTAGTAGTGCAACCATACTTAAATCTTAATTAAATAAGACTTTTAAAATCAAACTGAAAAAATCAATCTGTATTTAATTCAGTGTTCGAAAATAAACAGTACATTATTTAACGTTCGGCTCACACACCCAGGAACGATATCTATTTTTTTAGTGATTGTGTAGACATACACAACCCTTAATACCGTTCGTAACTATTTTCAAGAAAGAGCCGAAAGAGCCGAACATTCTATTTTGTTCTGTTTTTCGCTAAAAAGCAGAACAATTGTAGTGATACTGTAGAAAAACATTATATTTTTTTGTTCTATAACGATTTTTTCGTGTGTGTATTTTGTTTTTGTAAAATTTTTTTTGTTTTTTTTTTACCAGCCAAAAGGGACGAACATTAATGAACCGAACCGAACACAATGAAGTTTGTGTTTTGTAAAAAAAACCGAACGGATGAAAACAGTATTATTTTAATGTTCGAAAGATGACTAACAGGGAAACGTTATTTTTTTTTAATAACTTTCTACACAAACACTATTAGCGTGTGTGATTTCCACAAATCTACCGAACCCAACATTAAGAAACGATATTTAGTGTTTATTTTCGAACATTGATTTAAATACGATTTAAGTTTATATAGTAACTTACATAATATAGATATAAATAGAATCCAGAAAATTGGGTATTATTATCATAAACTAAAAGGACCATAGCAGGGTCAAGAAATCAAAACTAATATAAATTAAAAGCACAGTTACCACAAATTCCGTATTACAGACCATATTATCCCTTCACTCCCCCCATAAAAAAAATACGTTAGTTACCCTCGTGTGTGGTTTTTCACACACACGCAATGTCTGTCCACTTTGCTGTGGCGCCATAGTTCATTTGTAATCAAAGTCATGATTTACGTAATTTTAATGATGTATTTATCCCTTGATGATCAACAACAAGCCATACAAAGCTTTGTGTATTTTATAATGAGTGATTTTTTAAGAGCTATAGGAAAGTTTAAAAAAAAACATATAAAATTCAGCAAAACGCATGATATCTTTATTTGAACCGATAGAACGGTCCATATAATTTAATGTTTGAAGATTATTTCATGCAAATGTTGACCGTGACTGCGCCTCAAATGGTCCAACCGCTTTGTCCAATTTTGGCACACTCTTTCCAACATTTCGGCCGGTATCCCATGAGTAAATGTTTGAATGTTGGCTTTAACATAGCCCCACAAAAAATTGTCTAAAGGCGTTAAATCGCACGATCTAAGCGGCCAATTGACCGGGCCCGAACATGAAATAAAATGTTCACCGAACTCGCCACTCAATAAGTCCATTGTTAAGCGTGCTGTGTGGCATGTGTCACCGCCTTGTTGAAACCACATGTCATGCAAGTCAAGCTCTTGCATTTTGGGCAAAAAAAGTTGCATATCATCTCACGGTAGCGCTCACCATTCACAGTTACGTTACGATTCGCATCATATTTGAAGAAGTACGGTCCAATGATGCCACCAGCCCATAAACCGCACCAAACTGTGACTTTTTCTGGATGCATTGGTAGCTCTTGCAATGCTTCTGGCTGATCTTCACTGCAAAATCGACAATTCTGCTTATTAACGTACCCTTTGAGCCAAAAATGAGCTGACCATAAAATGGAAGAAGCGCGCGATGAACTTTCTTAACAGAGCACGCATTTTGATAATAAAATTCAATAATTTGCAAGCGTTGCTCGTTTGTAAGACGATTCATGGTTAAATTATAGACCAAACTGAAGATGTTTGACAGTGAAACAAAACACGAAACGTGCGTAGCTGTTTAAACCAGTGTTGCCAAAAAGATAATAGCTAAAAAATCAATCGATATAATCCATCACTTTATAAAACATACATTGTATGCAGTTCGCAACAATATCAAAAATATTCACACTTGCCGACGGAAAATGTTGTCTCTAGTGCAAATTACATTGAAACTACTTGTGTGTGGAAAACTACACACGAGGGTAACTAGCGTAAGTTCTGATATATTTCATTACAAGTTAATATTTTTTAATCAAAAATAGTATTTTCAGTACCTAATTGATATTGCTAACAAAGTCCAGAAGTTTCTTTAGTAAACCTCAACAAATTTTTTTGTTTATCGTGTAAAAAGGATTCGTTTTGTGTGGTTTTTCACACAAGGGTGACCTAAGGGTTATGAGCTGAAAGCCCAAGTTCTGCATAAGTCCTAGTCCATATTATGAAATATTTCAATCTTATAGCAAATGGAAAAAGCCGAATGGAAAAGTGTAGAGATCAAGAAGATTAAAGAAAGAAGGCATACAAAATACTTAGATGCTGCAAAACAAACGTTTCATTGTTAGAGTCGATTCGAATTTTAGTAGAGAATTAAAGAAGGTTTCTGAAGCAAATGTTTCAGAATATAGACGAGGGCTTTAATTAAGGAAAAAAAATAATGGCTTTGGCTTTGGCTTTCAGCTCATATTATAGTCTGTTAAACCGAAGCACAGGGTGCACGCAGAGGTCGGACGAGATAAAAGATATTGTATTTATTGCATCTATTTCTTCGAAAGCTGCCCGTTTTGCATCTTTGCATCATCTTTTATGCCTCAATACAATGAATAAAAATTTTTTTAATTGAGATTTATTTGCAAAACTGTAGTTAAAATTAACTTTTAAGTTTACCACAACACAACACACAGAAAAAAATCAAGTTAAAAACGTCGAAAACAAGGTTGATTTAAATTTTTTCGGTGGTGATTTTGCTTCATACGGGTTTCATGTTAATTCAACCTGATTTTACAATAACTGCGAACAACATTTTTTTCTTTTGATATAACTATAATTCATGTTAATTTAACATTGCAGTAAAGTTAGAGCAAAATGTAATTTATATTGAAATAACAATCGGAATCACGTTGAATGAAAGTTATTTCCAGTTGAAACAACGTGAATTTCATGTAGAATCAAATGGGTTTGAGAGTATTTTAACAGTGTGAAGAAGCTTCAGACAACATTTGCATTTATGTAAGAATAATTCAAAACCCTGTAACACATGTTTCACTTATTTTGTATTCTCCTTTGTTAACAGAAGCATCAGCAGAATCGCCCGATATGGTCATCATTCTACTTTGAAAACTTGATGTACTATTTAAATAAACAATTTTAATTAAAAGAATACGGGAATTGTCTTCTTTTTATAACATATTTTAAAAGTGAAAATAAAAAATCTACATAAGTAGGTATGCATGTTAATTTAACAAGATAAACTTTTGATTTTAATACAAAACAGGTTTTTATGGGTTCAATATTGAATCCAGATTTATTTATATTTTAATATTTTTTTTTTTTATTATTTTAACAGTGAATAATATTAAATAAACGTAATTTAAGGTTGTTTTGATATTTTTTATTAAAAATTAATATGAAATAATGATAAATTTAAGTAAAGGGCATAATTTTTCTGAAATTTAACATGATTCTCAATCAACATTTGTCCATGTTAATTTTACATGGGTATTTTTTTCTGTGTGAAGTAAATAATATTTAAGTTTATAAATAACATATCAAAACAAAACAATATAACTTCATAAATTTTTTTTCTGCACAAAACAAAACGTTTGCTGAAATAATCCTTCTGTTTTACATGTTTTCTGTTTTGCTCACGGATTTTGTGTTGATTGTAGCGGATTGTGTTTACAGTTTACTACCAAACAACGCTTTCTGTCTCTTCAAGTGAAAGCTGTCTTCGCAACTGCTTTGGGACTTTTTTAAGCGTCACTTTTTCAACCCTGTTTGCTCTGTGACTTTAATTTACATTAATTCTGTTTTTTGCATTAAAATAAGTATTTATTACAGTCGCGTTTTTGATTTTTTAAAGTTTTATTTTAATTTATTATTCTAAATTCTTTAATAAACTTTTTATAATTTTTTTTAACGGCCTTAATTTAGCTATTTAATTATCTAAGGTAAATATGATTAAAAATTAAAATGAGGAACACGTGTACCCTGGTAATTGCTGAAATATTCATTCAACGGTTACAGTTTGTTAAATAAATTGTGAAATTTAATTTCGGAGAGGGGCATTTATTGAAATAAAGCATTAAAAGGCTTTAAATTCTTGGAACTCTATTTTACAATACTCTGCAAGGTTTTTTAGAGAACAATTTGTAATTATCATTTAATTTTATGCCACTTTCACACACTTGTTACTAAAATAACATGTGTGTGTTACTCCTTGCCACTATTTTGAAAAATGGATATTTTGGTAATGTTGACCACTTTCGAAAAGTGACAACATTTCTTTTTAATCTTCACATTTATTTATATTATTTACATATAAAAGTAGCATGACTAAATAATGTCTAAAACCTAATGAAGTATATGTTTTAATGATAAACGTTTATAAAAACTTCTTTATCTCACGGTCTGCTTTTCGGTCTGTCTTTCTATCCGTCTAATCCATATCAGCGCGTGTTTTCATTATCCAGTCCCTTATTTTATTATTTAAATAAAAATAACGTAAAAAGTAATTACTGTAGAAAACATTTACAAGATTCCAAAAAAAAAAAAGTAAAATATAAAACTCAAAGCAAAACTTTATCAGTGCGGTCTTAAAATTAATTCAAGTGTAAAAAAATGAATTTCATGCCAATATAAGAATAATTATTAGACGCTTTGTTTTAGAAACCACAATTTTCGTAAACATGGTATTTAGAATGTTTATATTTACACTTGGCTGCGGGTAAATGCAAGAGTTTTGGCTAAAAAGTTTGCCAGTAATTAAATGGAATTACTCAATGCCATACTGATGTTATGGCAAATAATTTAAAGTAAAACAAAAAGTTTTTGTGATTTATTTTGAAAAACAAAATATTTTTTTTTTTTTTTTTTTAATATTTATAATAAATAAAACTTTTTAAATAAACAATTCCATTAGTTATCTAGAAGTTAAGCAAGAAAAACTTAATGAAACGTGTTTTCATAAAAAAACCCCTAATTTATTAAATAGTGAGTTAGAAAGTATAGTCAGTCAGGCCTGATCATTTGCTATCCTTCAGTTTTGCCAAGACATAGTAGCTGCTATAAAAGTTGAGGTTGGCAAATTTAGTATTACAACAAATATTTCTTTGGAAGTTATGAAAATTATTTAAAAACAATTTTAGTTGTGGTATCTGCATACACTGAAAAAATTTTCTTCACAGATCAAATGAAATTTACATTAAAATTCAACCTATGTAACCTTTCATTGGATTAATGAAATGTTTCATAAAATCAATGAAAATTTTGCATTAGTTTAATGACAAACGTTTATTTTATCCATTTTTTCAATGAGGATTCATAAGATCAATGAATATTTTGTCATTGATTTTATTAATCCTTCATTAATCCAATGAAAGGTTACATAGGTTGAATTTTAATGTAAATTTCATTGGATCTGTGAAGAAAATTTTTTCAGTGTAGAAGCAAAAGTCAAAGAGAACTTATTTAAAATAAAATTGATAACACGATTTATGTTGCAATATTTTAATTTTGGACCAAATTGTATCTTGATACCAACTTTGTGAATTTATGAACAGATTTTCACTATTTTCAGCAGGCTTTGACTTTATTAGAATAGACTTGTGTGTTCCCCATTTCATCTTTTATTGCGACCAATACTTTACGCACAAGTTACACATGGACAGACATCAGTTAGCCGGACGGATGGACAAACACAGTTAGAACGACTCAGAGAGTTATTCTGATTTGGAAAGTGTTTCAAATTTTTTGAATAACGGTTGCTTTATTCGTTATAGCTTTAAGCTATTAAAGTGTTTTTATACCCACGCCAAAGTAGTGAAAGGGGCTTAAAGTGTTTGTGCTGATGGTTGCAGCACTGTAAAATATTGGTCCTAGACCCATGATTACTTTAAGTACGAGTCGTACTCAAAAAATTAAATACGAATAACTCGAAAACGTACTCAAAACAATCCTAAATCAGATTACTTTCGATAATCAATCCCGGAATTTCTTGAAATAAGTATAAAATTCTTAAATCAAGTAAAAAAAGATTAAACTTTTTGTTGTGTTTAACCCTCCCCTCCGGCTTACTCATGTTTTGATTTTCTATACACATTGAAAAAGGTCTGGCCAGACTTACTCTTGCTTCTCATTTAGTTTATATTTTTGGTTAAATATGTACATAAGATTTTTAAATTAAAAACCATATCGGGCATGATGTTGGTGTTTTATCAATCATAAAATTTTTTAATTCAAAATAAATTCAACTTAATAACACTTGAATCAAGCGCATTTTAAGGTTGATTTAATCTTAGTTTTGCTTAAATCAATCTCAATTTTGCATTATTTCAAGTACGAAATCGGGATTGAGTATGGATAATTTAAGTATTTTACGATTGAAAATCCGTACTTGAATCAATCTTTCTGTACTTGATTCAAGAAAATACATACTCACCGTACTATTCATACCGCTTCGGATTGAATTGAGTACGGATGGATTGATTTTTATTTTGAGTGTACCGCAGTGTTGCTACTTTGTGGGTAATTACCCGAATTTGGTATAATTTTTACGTTCGTGGGTAATTTCCCTAAGGTGTAATTTGAAATTTTTACTTCAGATGCCCAAATAAAATCAAGATTCGATTTCAGTGATGACATTTATTTCTTTTTAAATATTGTTGCTAAGAAATGCACAGCCTTCTGAACCAAAGTCTCGGTTTCTTTTTAAGAAACGACTTCAATCATTAAACATACATATATTTTCAAATATTTGATAATGAATGTCGCAAGATGGACCCTTAGATTTGGATAAAGAAGCCTATTATAGTGATTTAGAACCTGAAGTTTATTGAAAACATTTATTCTAACTAAAAACTTGCCTGGGGGAAGATATGCATAATTAATTTAATTTCTATCTTGCTACCTTTTTAACCCATTAAGGACGGATGGGTATTTAAATACCCAAAAACAGAGCCTTCGTAGAAAAATTCTGGCTAACTTCAGGTAAGAGGTATCGGAAATTGGTTTTTACAGATAGATAAAGAAAGGATAAGACTACTTAAACAAATTTTTGAAATTAAATGTTGCCCCTTTTAATTGGGTCAGTTAGCGGCTTACAAGTTAGCAATTTTTAATATTTGGAAAAAGTGAACGACAACGGCTCTGGAAAATTGGGAGAGTGGAAAATCGGAAAGCCCTCTTGGTGACTTATAGCCTAAGGTGTGCTCTGCTTAAGAAAAAAATATTAGCTAAATTGGGCCAATAACGTTGACAACAGGTTTGATTCAGTGACATGGGTATTTAAATACCCTCTTCGCTGTCAGAGGGTTCAAAACACATAGTTTTTTTTTAATTTTTGGCAAGTAAAAATGCGATGTTTTATGTAAAATGAACTATTTATTAGTAAAAAATAAAGAAATAAATATCACAACTGTGGTCGATTATTGAGATAATTTTATATTTTTAATGATTTGGGACACCAGCATGAAAATGTGCAAAACAAGCCTTTGGGTGTAACTAAAATTTGCATTTTGTACAACCAAACTCAGTTTTGCTTCACATTGTCCAAAACGGCCAAGCTGAATAATATGGCTTATCATATGGTCAAAGCTCTCCATGCGCTTTGCCATTTCTTGTGCATTTGTGACAACTTTTTCTCTTACACCAATGCTTCAACAACGCTCACATGAAATAAAATTGACTTATGATTGGCGATCCTTCAGGTTTTCTTAGCATGCAGTGTAAGTTCCTGGCATACACCATAGCAGCATCCAAAGCATTAGTAAGAAGGCCTCGGCTCTTTCGTATAAAATATAAAACATTCCACATTCCCTTCTATGACAACAGAGAACAGAAGGAGTAACATTTTTTGTTATGTTTTTTCGCACAAGCAAAAGCAAAAGAATTTTTTTTTTCGATCCCGTTACCATTCTTATGTAACTGCAAAAGAAGCGAGAGCAATGACAACGTGTGTAAAAAGATATGAGAGTGGAATAAAGCGAGCAAACCTTGTAAAGGGCCAATGTTGAATGTGAACCTCACCTTATTATGGCTTATTATTAATATGGGCGTTCAAATCAAAATGCACTTCGTGATTCAGTGATGAGGTACATTTTCACCTCAGTGGATTCGGCAATAAGCAGAGTTGCGGCATTTGGGTGAATGATAATCCAAGAGTGATTGTCGAAAAACCAATGCACCCACAAAGAGTGACTGTTTGGTGTGGCTTATGGGCGGCTGCATCATCGGGCCGTATTTTTTCCAAAATGAGGCCGGTACGGCAGTTACTGTGAATGGTGTTCGCTATCGTGAGATGATAACGAACTTTTTATGGCCCGAATTGGAAGATATGGATGTGGACGATATGTGCTTTCAACAGGACGGTGCCACACAGCTAACGAAACAATCGCTCTTTTGCGCAACGAATTCAATGGCCGTGTTATCTCACGTGGTGGCGATGTCAATTGGCCGCCAAGATCATTTGATTTGACACCGTTAGTCTTCTTTCTTTGGGGTTATTTGACAGAAAAGGTGTACTTCGATAAGCAATCAACAATTCAAGAGCTATAGGATGAGATAATTCGGCCCATTAACGGCTTAGAACCTCAATTATGCCTCAGCCATTTGGCCGATATTTTGTTCCATACATGATTGAACCATACCAATATTTTCATAATAAAAATAAATGACAATAACTTCCTAAATAATTGGTGTTTTATTCAAAACCAACATCGGCCCTTAAAATTTAACCATCCTTTTCATCCAAAAGAAGGAATACAAAGGCCCTCTAGAAGGCATTCGTACTTCTTCCTTTTCCCGCTGGGACAGATTCAACGTACATAGTGAAATAAGCACACAACACACACATCAATGCATGCAATAAATGAATTTTTAAATTTTTGGTTTTCAAAAAATCTTGTGTTTTAGAACTCTTTAAGAGCGAAGTGGGTAGAAAAATACCCATGGTCTAGGGGCCAAGGTTTCACAGGTAAAAATAAAAAAAAAACGCAATGTCAATATAAATGCCCATAATATCAAATGTGTGAAATTTCATCAAAATCGTACCACGAAATCGGTGTTCAGTCTTTAATGGGTTAATGCTTAAGTTTAAAGAATATTTAACGCCCTTTACAGTTGTTAAACTGAATTACGAAAGGGACAGTTGTATAAAACTCTGCAGGCATTTCGTTTACTAAATAAGGTATAAAGGGTATTTTTTAAGACCACGAAACTTATAATGGTAGACAACACAAAAAAAAATTTTAATCGCAGATTGATACTCGGCATTACGATTTGAAACTGATTTAAGACAAATAGACACCGCGCCTGTCCTTGACGAAACGAATTGCAGATGTCCAATTTTGTTTTTCTTTTTCGAATAAAACGAACAATGTTGACCTCCAAGACACCGATTATTGCTGGTTTATCAGCATTAACCACTGACTTCACATCCCTACGGAAAACAATCAATAAGTGTCACATCGCACGGCCTTGAAGTCTAATTGACAGTTTATTTTCTCTAAATCAACACATCGCCTTCATTTGTGCGTCATTTAAATCATGAAGTCACCTTTAAGTTGCGAAAATCGATGGCTGATTTTCAAAGTATATTTGGATAATTTGGTGGCGTTGTTCAAGCATGAATCTATTCATGATGATGTGCCTGATCAAAAAGTGAAAATAGTATGACAGTTCGTTTGACAGCTAACCTTTCGGAAGCTCTATGGGGCTAAAAAGCATCCATTATAAAGCAATGACAAGGCACATTTTAAACCTTCCCAATTTATATCAACCAAATATGGAAGTTAAACTCATTATTTTAGCAGCTTTATTTTGTTTTATTAATTTTTTTAAGTCTTTAATGTTATTTTTGTTCATTTAAATAAAATTAACAGTTTGATAAATATTGATCTTGTTTTAATGAGTTTGTTGTGTTTTTGCTTATTTGTAAATGTCTTTTTATTAAATAAAACTTAAATTTTATATCAGGTGTAATTTCATTTAAATCGGGTAATTTTGCTTCATCTCAAGTGTAGTTTTGAATCTGGTGGTAACACTAATCTACCGATCGAATTTATTATTGATCTAACGATTCTAGTCTGTCCATATGACTGGCTAGCTCCCCATAAAAACTTAAAGGGCAAAGTTCAGATCGCAGTTTTTGAGATCATTTTAAAAGATTTTACATGGTTCTAATTGGACCAAGCCTGTTGACAATGGCGAGAATCGACCCATAATTTCACATGGCTCCCATACAATATTTGTTCCGGAGTATAGTCCTTGTGACCACTAACCATCTTATAATGTTGGTACTTGGTCAATTTGGTCTGAATTTTTCCTATGGCGATCTAAATTATCTATCTACCAATGAAAAAACTTCTTTCGAAAATAGCTTTAAACTCTATAACTTACTTACTTATGACTTTTGGAATTGAATTAAAATATAGTGAAAGTAACTTTGACAATAGCAACAGTGTCGTGTTTTGTGTTGGCAAGTTCAGAATTGAACATAGGCCCTTTATAAGTTCTTGGATGAACCCATCTAACCCTTCGTTTCAACATACAAGTAATTACTTGCAAGGAGGTGAAATAAAAAAAAAACACACAAAATTTTTTTAAGTGGCTACACAGGACAGTGCAAGTTTATTTTTAAGAAGTCGGCGTCAACTGAACTCCTAGCTTTTATTTTGAAATCAATGCATCTTTAGACTCTCCTCATGGCTACGATATAAATTAATTAACTTTATATTTTTTTTTTTTTCTTTATTTAACTTTTATGAAAGAAATCTTTATGAAAAGTAATGTTTATTTTTAAAAATATGTGAATACAGTATTGCCGTGCTTCCGATATCATAAAATTACTAAAAAGAATATTTTGATTTAAATTAATTTTTCTAAATGCCTGAAATTTATGCTTAAAAATACCATTAAGAGGCGTTGTGTTATAGTTGTGTTCTTTTTAATTTTTTATAAATACACAGAAATCAGCTATTAACATAAATTTTATTTTACTACGTACAAGTTTATACACGCAGAGAAAAAATATGGTTGGGCATGGGTACGGAAACAACACTTTGTTTATTGTAACAATATATTGTTGTCGTACACAAAAATTTTTTAGTTTTATTTAATATCAACAATATTATAGTACTGTAAACATATTAATGTTTATCACAATTATAAATTTGAGTATTGTTGACCGAAAAATGATTATTTTTCTAGCAACTAAATTATGATAACTTTCAAAACATATTATATAACTCACAACCATATCATGATATTTAATAACCATGACATGATAACTTGCTATACATTTATTCTATTATGTTAAAGACGCAATCAAACTATTTTTACTCTAATAATATTATGCTAGCGCCATTTGTAAAATAATTTTGAATCAGTTGTGTCGTTTGTTTTATATTTGAGCGGTTAAACAAGAAAAATTACCGTAAAAAATAATAAATTTAAAGAAAAAAAATAATTAAAATATTAGCGGAGCTCAGTATTAGTGATGTAATAGTGCAAAATAGCGTAGTAAAATCCAACACCAAAACACACAGAGATTTCGTTTTATTTTATCAAAGTGTTACGATATTTTTCATTTGCTCTTTTGCAAGCCTTAAATTGATCTCCGCTATTTGATTAACATTAAGAAAAATTGTAAAAAGCCACAAAATAAAAAAATCGATGCAAAAAAATTTTTATTTATTTTGTATTCTTATGACAGCTATGAAAGGTGCTGTATCATAATATGATTGCTTATTATGATTAACATGACAATAATATGATTAATTTCTTAACTTATTATGATTAACATGATAATAATATGATTGCTTCTAAACTTATTATGATTAACATGACAATAATATGATTCCTTCTTAACATATTATGATTAACAGAATAATAATATGATTAGGGAAAAATATTATGATGTAATATTACAAATATATTTAGCCATAATATGATTCAATAATAACCTTAATATGGTGCCTAGAATCATGAATCTTATCATAATTGTTGCTCTTAGAATATGTTTAACACAACAATGTTTTTTCTTTGCGTGTTGATACAAAACTCATCCACGGTAACACTGTTTTTCCATCTGTCATTTTACGTGTCAAAAATTTACTTGCAAGCAAATTCTCGAGCAAGTTGAGCTGCAAGTTCGAAAAATGTGATGGTGTTAGTAAAAAAGTGTGAGTGTATTGAGTTTTTCGAAGTTGTACTTGCATGTGGAAACGGGGGGTAAATACATTTCTGCACAATGAACATGTAAATGATTCTAAACTTCATAACATAATTTTGTTATAGCGGCTGTATGATTGCCATGGCTCTTATATTTGGTATACTCTTGAAAATTTGCTTCTAATTTACTAGTGGTCGGTTTTACCGACTATAACTTCGTTGGTAAATGCATATAAAAATCACCAAGTGGTTAAGATGAAACATGAAATCAGGCCATAGTGCAGGTGCTCATGGAAATCAAAAACATTTTATACTTTCGTTCTTGTTTTTTTCTTTTTGGACTGGGCTCTTAAAAGAGCCTATGGTAAATTATAAAGCGATCATCATAAAATTTAATGGTCTCACTTAAAGTCCAACAAAACAAAGTCAAACTAAATATCACTTGCTTACGCTTATAGTATAGGAAAACGATTTTCGAGAGTGGACTCTTAGACCGTTTCTCATAGAATTGGTAGCGTGATTTCTTGTCCTGTTAAACAAAGTTGGACAAAATTTCATTAAAATATTTGATTTGCTAATGTTTTAGGCGTATGTAAGAGGTTTTTGCAAGGGGCATTTATATGGTTCCTATGGCTTTTGATGTACTCATTATATCGTATATCATTTGCTACTGAACTAATTATACTAGAGCCAAACTGCTAAAGAGAATTAAAAACCAAAAATGAACCATACAATGATTAGTTTGGCGAATGTTAATATATTTTCAAAAGACAGATATGGCTTTCATTATTTAAAATTAATTAAGGGCCCAAAAGAAAAATTTTAAAATAAAAAAACTTTTATCAAAGTTTATTACTAATACGATATCCGTATGACGTGCTAAATTCCCAATTTGTTCATATTTGATTAATACACTGAAATAAATGGTTGGGGGAAAGCTAGCTTCTATGCGCATTTCACTGGTTGCTTAGGCCAGCTCATCAGGAAACCTTTTCCAAATATTTTAGAAAAGCCAAAAATATTAAGCAAATAAAACCCTAAAGCGAATAAGAATTATAAACACTCTATTTCTTACTTGTAACAATATTAAAGCTTAAACAAAACACCATCAAAAAAATTGGGAACTTAGCACGTCATCGGATACCGTATTAATAATAAACTTTGTATTCCCGAAAATAACTTTGATAATATAATTTGCAAATTGTTTTTTTTTTTTTTTTTTTTGTTTTCTTACGAAGACAATAGAATGAAGCAGTTTGTTTTTTAATTTTGTTTTTTCTTTTAACCCACTCACAACTACAATTCGAGTCGGAAAGAACCCAACCAAATGTAGGGGGACGTAAGAAAAGATAAACTCAATGTTTATTGTTGATGTTTTGTTTAAGCTTTGATTTTGTTACAAGTAAAGGCCGCTTTAGCCGACCGTAAATGTAATTAAATGCAATGTAAAGTACCGTAACGTACTGTAAGCTCGTTTGTGCACTTATAGAACATGTAAGAACGTGTCAGCTGTTTTTCACAACCAAAAACAAAAAAGCATTAGTATACATAAAACAACACACACAGTGATGAGAATTAAAAATGTTGAAATAGTGACCGCTTTGCAGAAAAAGTACCAAGTG
This sequence comes from Pollenia angustigena, assembly GCA_930367215.1. Taxonomy (NCBI): domain Eukaryota; kingdom Metazoa; phylum Arthropoda; class Insecta; order Diptera; family Polleniidae; genus Pollenia; species Pollenia angustigena. The sequence continues at coordinate 40,254,492 of OV884056.1, read as the reverse complement.
ATTTAATAGTATTAAAACTGTATTTCTTGCATGTATAAATAAATAAATCATTTAATATTTGATATTAATATTACAGATTTACAAAAAACAAATATGTATTATATCATATTCGTACAAATGTTCTTACATTAATTGCAAAATGTGCATACACCTAAACAAGGTTTTGATACCATTACAACCCAGACTTTGTTTGTTTGTGGATATGTATACATATTTGTTAATTTTATACATCTAAGCATATATTTGTATAAATGAAAATATGTATGGATTGTTACTTATTTTGTCAAAAGTCCACAGATATTATAACTGAAAAAGTACCAAACAAAAAGAGTGATTTTACCCGCATTGCATTTAAAATATAAGCAGCCCATCACTATCATCTACAACTGTCTCGTAACCTCGTAATGAAATTCTTTTTTCTACAGGTTGGCACGTTACGGTTAAGTGACATTACAGTCAGTTAAGCCTTTGCATTGCTTTTCATATAACAGAAACGATCAGCTGTTTACATTACATTTACATTTCTACATTTACCGTCGGCTAATGGGACCTTAAGACTTAGATGTTTATAATTCTTATTAGCTTTATGGTTTTATTTGTTTAATATTTGTGGCTTTTCTAAAAACTTTTAACTTTAAGAAACTTGTTTGAAACCTAATTAAACAACATCCACGTCATTGCAATCATATGAATACACAATTATGTGTATCTTATCTTTTAGTTCGTTTCAAACTAAACCATTTCCAATTATAAGTTTGCATGTCTTACACTATTTAATTAAATTGTAATTACTAGTTAAATACGCCTAATTTTACACTTTTGTAACCAAAATCTTTTTGTACGAATTTTCCTTACAAGTTTCATACACAAAATGTTGCAAGGATTAATTTGAAAGATTTCTGATATGCAAGGCAGGGACCGCAAATGTTATTATTGTTAATTTATTATTATTGTTAAACTAGTTTTAGCAATATTGCTTGAAAGGCTTCTTGGTAGTGACCTTATTTGTGAGTAAGGCAGTTGCTAGTTCGGTTCCCGCCAGAGGCTTTGGTCTGTTTGACAAATGCCGAATGAAGGTCTACATGATTATTACCCAATAGATTAAGTTAGAATATATTTTGCGGTTATATTTGGAATTTGTGAGTATATTTGGAATATAAATAGCCTTTGTTTCCTAAAACTTATGCTACAAAAAACGATATTGCATAGGAAAGTCAAATATGGTCTGGCCAGACATGTAGGACATCTAAGGGTTAATTGGCTGTATTTGTCACCAATGAACTGCTCTTGGATCTCAGTAGCCCAAATCCTGCAATTTTGTTTGTTAACCTAGATACTTAATAAGAAATTGGCTAATCATTTTTTAATAGCTTTAATAAGAGTTTTATTTTTTATCTTTAAAATTCAGATCACTTTTCGTTTCAGAGGGAAAATCGGAACTCAAAAAATTATGATTACGGACCCTGATAAAAAGTGCTTTTTAACGTTATCTTTAGTTAAAGTTTTCAAGAGTTTTAGAACTAAAGATAAAACAAATCGTGAAACATAGTAAGCGAAACAAGACATAATGACGTGAAATTAAGAAAAGCAGTGCAAATTTTAGATCACTTAGCCGGGTTTTTTATAACAAAATGTAGATAAAGACTTAACATTTTCGATTATTAAAATTGTACATAACATTGTAGCAGAATAAAGTATTGAAGGATGCCAAATTTAAAAACCTTTAAAAAAAAATTATCTAACAATTTTCTGCATATTAATAGAAAACAAATGATATGGGCATTTCCGTCAAAAGGTCCACCGTGATCGAAAATTTAAAAGTTATTAAAAGCATATTCTTTTATGATTTTGTTATAGAGAAATATTTAGATTTTACCAATTTTATAAATTCCCCCATAAAATCGTTCACTTAGGCGAACAAGCAGACTGCAAAGTTGTACAAACGTGAATTCTTATTTGTGGGAATGTTTTATTGTATGTTTTCTTTAATATTATCTTCCTTAAAAGACGTGATATTTGATAAAAATTATTCCAAAAAATGATCTAACATGGTCTGTAATCAAAGGAAGAGTTCAGTTAAATTATTACGGAAAAAATTTCACGTTCGAAATGTCACGAATCGATCCAGATTTTAAATTCAAAAAAAATACAGAAGATTTTGAAATCAAACCAAAGACATTTTAATGTTTCATTGCTACGTAAAATTCTGAAAGAAGTTTGACCAAAACATTGTGCCAGGTTTCGCTGAATGCCGCCTTTTCATACATGGCCACAAAAACTACTTCTATTTTTTTCACGTGCGAACCGCTTCTTCTTTTGCCATTATCTTTGACTTAGAATCGTGCCCTCCATAAACTTTAGCATAGATATAGATAACAGGGCTTTCTAGGGTTAAGAGAACGTAAAAATATTTGTTTAAAATGTTTTTGCATATTTGATGCGTACGACTGTCACGTTCGACACTTTGGATTTAAGATTGTCAAATTTTGAGGTAATTTTTTGTTTGCTGGAAAGCAGCTAAAAAGAAACCCAAGCTGAGGTTTAAGAGTTTGCAATCTCCCGCAAGAAAGTCAATATACAAAATAGAGTTTTTGTCCCATTAAATCAAACTTCAATATATGTTTTGAGTTTTTTAGAGATAGAATTTTTATCATAACCAAACACAATAAATGTTGGCATAAATTATCTTCTGATTACTGGCATCGAGAGAAAATTTTCTTTTAATGGCTTTTTTCTAAGCTAAATTTTAAAACCGAAATTTTGCTTAAAACTAAGGAAAGAACCAATGTAATTTTTTAATCTGTCTTGTTTTTTTTTTTTTTTTTTTTTGCATAATTTTCTTCCTAGCAAATCACTATTTGTGTTTCTTATTATACTTTTCACACTATCAACCACCTAACGACACTAAAACTTATCAAAATATTCAAAGTTTTCTTCCCTGTACATATTACTACATACATACATGTTTAACTATTAATATCACAAGAACTGTAAGATTCAACTTCGGCACAAAATTTTAAATATCTAAAATGTTTTTTCCAGTTCTTCAACAGAAAATATTAGAATATTTAATCGTTTCTGTAGTAGTTTCACCTTTAGAAACTTTTAACCCAATATTATTTAATATTTATATTTCTATACATACTAAACTTTTGCTACCAAACGCCACCAAGAGGCAGAAAATCCTTTAATGCTCATACACTTGTACTGCCATTGGTGCTTAGGATACACAAACACTTAGACCAAGAAACATCTATACCAACATAAACTTTAAGATCTCAAGATACCCACACTAATTCAGGTTTATAAAAGTATGCATGAATATTCGTTTATCATTCTTGTGTTGAATTTTTTAACATCTTTTTGCAAAAAATAAAGAAAAGAAAAACGAAACATTCTTAAATGTATTTATACTTTTATTCATATAAACAAATACATACACACAAGCATCACTACCCAACAAACACGAAGTCAAACCTTTGATATGAAATGACTTTATTTCAATTGTTTGATCTAACATTTAAATTCAAATTGATAATGATTTGAAAATAAACATTTGATATCAAATGTTTTATCAATTTGATATCAAATGTTAAATTCAAATCAAAAATAAACTTGGAAATACTAATGCGAAAGATAAATGTGATCATTAAATATGGCGATTAAAGTTACATTTTTTACTTTGTGGTAGCATGTGTTTTACTATTAAAAATAGATTTTAATATAAAGTGAGCAGCTTATTTCTTGTGAAAAATTAAAATTTTTTTAAAAGTAATTACAATGATTCAAAATACGAAAAAAAGGAAAATAAAACGGGAAAGTGAAGAAAGTTTGTTGAACGATCGCGGTGCTACAATCCTCAAAATAAAAAGGAGCCAAGTAGTTTGTCTTTCCAAGAATTAGAGGACGGAAAGAACATTATTTCATCTTTTAGCTATGGTGCCGTATGTTTATCTCACAGGTTATTTAAATAAATAATAAATTTAAGTTTAAAATAAATAAAATATTTTTTTTTTATATTCCACATTGTATTATAATCCGCATTTGAAAAACATTTGAGAATTACGTTTGAAAGCAAGTTTAAATAAAGGCTATTTTCAATTTGAAAATCATTTCCCTTTTTTGTTGAGAACGCAATGATTTTCAAATGATTTTCAAATCATTATCAAACGTTTATCGTTTGAGAAAACGTTTTATTTCAAATCATTTTGAATTTGAAATCAAACCTCCATGTTTGTTGGGTAATACTGCTAAATTTCTATATAATACTGACACCCTGCTCTTTAGTTCAGAGCAATTCATACTTGTAAATGGGTTTTCTCATGCCCTTTGGGATCAAAGTGTAAGAGTGTGTATTGTTTAGATGGTTGGTTGGTTGGTTGGTTAGTAGTTGTTGTTCTGCCTTCTGTGCATATACATACATATATTTATATATACATAAATATGTACGTATAATTGTTGTGTAAATAGTTTATGGGGTGACGACGCTGTATAAAATTTTTGGTACGTTAGTACCTTTCTTGTAAAAATATATCCCACATTATAGTAATTCCCCCAAGAACATTAAAAAATGGGATAATTAATGGGATAAGTTGTATTAAGTTTCATAAGCCGTTCATAAGTTTTTATTATGCTTATATGTAAAATAACTATTAAAACATAATTGCTTCAAAACTGTCGATTTTCATCGTTTAAATTAGTTATGTAGTTTACAGTGATTCGAGTCACCACAGGCCTTCCGAGTTATTTTTTATAATTTATATAATTTTTTAGGCCAATGAAAAGCTATTGCTTACCGCGCTTCAAATGAAAAAACGCCTATTATGGACTAAAGAGAGACGCTCATGGGTACAACTGCAATGGGACAGCATTATCTTTAGCGATGAATCCAAGTTTGATGTATGTGTTGGTGATGCAAGAAGAAGGGTAATACGTAAAAGCACCGAGGCATACAACAAAGACTGCTTAAAACGTACAGTTAAGTTTCCAGCTAGCGTCGTGGTATGGGGATGTATGTCCTCAAAAGGTGTCGGTCAGCTCCATTTCATAGATGGAATCGTAAATGCAGAAAAATATATAAAAATCCTGGAGGAAATCGGTATCAAAACTAGCAGACTGCGGGGAATACATATTGCAACAGGATGATGCTTCTTCCCATACTGCAAAAAAAACGAAAAAGTTTTTTTTATTGAATCTTCATATATTAAATATGAACTAACAATAATTAATCAAACGAAAAAGTGGCTTGAAGAAAATGGAATCGAGGTCCTGGATTGGCCATCTTCTAGTCCAGACCTTAATCCCATAGAAAATTTGTGGGCTATTATGAAAAGAAAACTTCGAAATGAACCCCAACGGACTTTTGACGGGTTAAAGTCCAAAATTCTGGAAATTTGGGACTCGATAACCCCAGAAGACTGCCAAAAACAAGTCAGTACTATGCCAAAGCGGGTCGAGACCGTTTCAAAAAACAAAGGTGGCGTAACACAATTCTATTTATGAAAATTGGCGACTGTACGAATTAAAAGTGGTCACAATATTTTTGTTTAAAATAATGAACTTTCGTTTTTGTTTGATTTTTAAAAAGTCCTTTTTTTAATATTTAACTTTTTTAATGTATATCTACAGAGAATTAAATGATATTTAAGAAACGTATAAATTTTTTTGTGTAGTCATTATAGTTCCGAAAATATACATACTTTAATAGCCCATTGATGAATAATGCTTTGTGTACGAATTAATAGTGGTTAGGGCTCGTATATGTATGTTGAAATTTGTTTTCCAAAGTCCCCAGATACGATGGAAACTAGGTTTTTATATACTTTAAACAAATATATTCCGCAACAGTTTGATATTTAAATTCAGCCAGACCAGCTGCCGTATTCTGTAATTCGCTTAGCTTAAGCTAAATCTCGATCGCTAAAATTTCTTAGAGAAAACAAATTTAAAAGTTTTTAGCGATGGCACTAAAAGCTAAAATTGCGGCAAATTAAATTTGTATTGCATTGCCAAATTTAGCAATGCACGTTACTGAATTACATTTGTAGCCAAAAATTGCTAAATCAACTTTATAGATTTTTAGCGATAGAGATTTAGCTTTAGCGAATTACGGAATACGGCTGCAGTTCATAATAGTTGAGGTATGTTTTAAATCATTGTTGTCAAATTCATTCAATTTCATAGCACAATTGTGCTAGCTCAAAATTCACACACATTCTTACGCTCTTTCTTTTAGTCCACGAGAGTCGTCGATTATCAAGCGACGAGTATACATGTGGCGGATGCTTACGTATTTTTGTTATTTTTATTAAGAAAACTTGTCTCTTTATTCACTAATACTAATATAAAACACTACAACCACAATTTTCATTTTTGACATCACTGTTTTAAATCCACAAATAACCCCCGTATTAATAAACGATGTTTAAATTTAACATACGCCCTAAGTTCAAATTGAACGTTTTAACTAATTTTTTTTTACAATTGTAATGATTTCTTTTTTAAAAAAGAAATTGAAAAAAAAACAAGAAAGAGTGCTATATTCGGCTATGCCGAATCTAATATACCTTCCACCATGATGAGATAAGAACAAAAAGTTATATACATAAATAACGTTCTTTAGATAGGTATACATAAATATTAATTGAGCCACGCCAACTTTTCATTTCGTCATGCCGAAGAATATAAAAAAACAAAAAATATATATATGTACTTAAGCCCGTTTCCTCTTTTGCCAAAGTTGATGTTTGAAATTCGTTTTATAATCTTAAAATCGTTTTTTAGAACTTAAAAAAACTAAAAAGGAAGAATTAAAAAAAATTCTTTTTGGGATTCGAACTGGCAATATCATCAGTCTCAGGAGACAACTTAACAACTCGGCTACGAATGCTTTTACTGAAGATGCGTTAAATTACAATATATTGAGTCTATGAGTTTGTTTTTTTATTTGAGCGGCATATCATATATGCCTAAAATTAAACACATTACAAATAAAATCCACCACTTGTAGTGAAGGGTATAAAAAACAACAAAAAAAAAAAAAAAAACACATTACCAACACTGTATTACCATAGCCACTGTATGACCAAAATTGAATTGGTTTGTATAGTATGCTTATGTCGTTTTGGTAATACAGTGTCACGTCTAATTGGACCTTTAAAAGAAAAAATTTGAGGCAGTCATATCTCAGCGATTTGTCGACCGATCTTGCTGGATTTCAATAGCAAACAATTCCGGACCATATGTGACGTAATTGTATAATAACCTGGCCCCCATCTTATATGGGGTCTTCGGAAAATCCATTTTAACGGACAGACGGACATCGTTAAATCAACTTAGCTCCTCATAAGGACCCAGAATATATATACTTTATGGGGTCTAACATCATTATTATAGAAATTACAAACGGAATGACAAACTTATATATACCCTTTTCACCACCTGTGATGGAGGGTTTAAAAAATGATGGAAAATTTTTATACAAAATTTGTTTTGTAAACCATTATTAGAAATATTTTTTAATGAATACAGGCACAAATCTTAAGTTATACCCTCTACCCTCTCAGGCGAAAATATAATAATTTTATCATTCCGTTTGTAAATTTTTCATGATTGATTTCGGACCAAAGTATTATTATTCTGGGTGCTTATTGGAAGCGAAGTTGATTTAAGGTTGTCCGTTTGTCCGTGTGTATGTTGGAGTGGGGGCTAAAAAGACCCCAGATACGGTAGAGACTACGTTGTTATCTAGGCGAATTCACTTTTCAAGTGGCGCTGAAAGCACAGCCGTGCTCCTTTTTTTCTCAATTGGAGAGAGGAATGTCAAAAGTTTCTTGTGTTTTTCACATATCGACTAACGAAAGCAACAAATAAAATACAATGTTGTGTTTTTTGTGTTGTTACATGTTGAAGTATCGCCTCCAAACTAAACATAAATTCGCCTTGGTTGTTATAAACTTATTTCAGATATATTTTAATATTGAAATTTTGCCTTATTGTTTTGCTAATTGCTGACATATGAGTTAAAATCCATACCTGTCTCTAATTTGTAACCATAAATCTTTAAATATTGAACGAAAACTTTCACTTTTTGGCGAATCAGTATAATGTCTGAACTTTATTTTTAATTAAAAATAGGGTATCCAAAAAAAAAAAATAAAAAATTTATATGCCAATATCTTTAAAACTCGAGTCAACCTGAAACGGCGAACGCCAATCGATTTCTTTGCCCCAAATTATATCAACTAGCAAAACCTTTGCCCTAATTTTTGACCGCTACAATGAAATCGTGCCATTACGTTTCTTTTCGCCTGACCCCCATATAACTAACCTCCTGAATTTAAGGTGTTTAGTACGATTAGGTCCAAATTTGTTTGGTTTGTTGGACCAGCGAAATTTACCTTATATTTTTTTAAGCACCCATACAAAATGATGCCGTATAAGGATTTTGGCACGATAGCGCATTTTCCATATGAGGTAGGGAGCATTCCGTCGTGTTTCTTCCTTGAACACGCAAGCGCCATTTTTCGAATTTGACTTTTTGGTTTTTATGATAACGACCCAATTGTTTAATGGTCTTGACAAATTTGTTTGAAAAAAATAAAGCCATTTCGAAAACTTCGTAAGCGTCAAGATGACATTTGCATGAAAAATAGAATGGTTTTTTGAGCGTTGCCATTAGTTGAACAAGTGACCTCATATGGGGACAGTGGGCGGTAATTGCTTAAAAAGCTAAAATTTAAAAGTGCTACCCAATCACCTTGTCGATAATATGTATATGGGTGATTCCAAAGTGTTGAACGTGACAGTCGTACGCATCAAAAATGCAATAACATTTTAAACAAAAAATATGTTTACGTTCTCTTAGCCCTTAAATTATAGCACTAAGAAGGCACTGTTATCTATGCTTAAGTTTATGTAGGGCGTTATTCTAGGTCAAAGATAATGGCAAAAGAAGTAGCGGTTCCAACGTGAAAAAAACAGAAGTAGTTTTTGTAGCCATGTGTAAAATAGCTTTCAGAATTTTACGTAGCATTGTAACATTAAAATGTCTTGGTTTGCTTCTAAAATCTTCTGTATTTTCTTTTTTTTAAGCAAAAATCTGGGTCGATACGTGACATTTCGAACGTGAAATTTTTTCCATAATAATTTAACTGAATAATGATTTAAATAAAGTAAAAATTTACCGTTAATCCAAATGACATATTTCCCTTTAAACTCTTCCTTAGATTACAGACCACGTAAGAAAATTTTTTTGGAATAATTTTTATCAAATATCACCTCTTTTAAGAAAGATAAATATTAAAGAACATATACAATAAAACATTCTCACATATAAGAAATTACGTTTACACATCCTCTAAGTGAACAAATTCACAAACAAATCAGGTTTGTAAGGGAGAAACATAAGAGTTGCGCTTACGATTGCGCATACGGAAGATATAAATTTTATATGGCGAGTTCCCACTTTTAAGCAATACATTTTTGACACATGAAGCGCATTATTCAGCGCATAAAAAAAATGTTGGATGTAACGATCAGCTTTACACACTGAATGTTTTGATACAGTTATTTTTTAGTATTCTCCCTTACAAACCTGCTTCGTGGTAAGGGAATGCCGTGGTAAGGGAATGCCGTAGCACGTAGAAATGCTATTTTTTTTTATAAAAGTTGTTGAGAGTTTTTTCACTTACTTTACTGCATTTCTATATGTCTTATTGCTTAGCGCATAATTGTGCGCTTATTTTGTTAAATGTACCATTAGTGCTTCGCAAAATGATAAAATTTTTTATTGGGTACCTAAAAGCCGTTCATCATCTGCAAAATGTAACCGATCTGATTGCCTTTAACTCGGTACCTTGCAACTCCCATTCAAAGGTATTAAAGATTGCAAGGACATACGTGTAAATACAACATCATATAAATCAACTGAAATAAATTTTCCTATTGCACCTTTCCATTAATATTTACACAAAAGTACCATAGTACTAATTATACCACCAGAAATGTACCCATTTAAAGAAAAATATTTTAACACTTTCCAATAAAGTGGGTATTCTTACGATGCCACGTTGTACAATACATCCATGTATTGTGTCATGTTGAGTATTTACATTTTAAGCTGTGTGTGTGTGTGTGTACGATTTAAAATTTTTGTTAACTCTTTTGTTTAAACAGTTAACACCATCCAAAGAGTCCTGTGAAATTTTAACCCCCATCTTGGTAGAAATAAAAATCAAGTATACTAAAAGTTTGTATATTTTTTGTTCTATTGTGGTTAGTTTTTGGAAGGTCTGTTTTCTAGTAAACTTGAATGAAGAGCATTTATTTATTGTGGCAGCAGTGGCACTGGTAGTAGAACTTAGAAAAGTTAAAAAAAAAACTTTATAATTGTCTACCCTGGGGAAATTTGTTTAGATTTTAAATTGTTGATGTTTTGTGGTACAAATTCTCTCGTCTGCTGCAGCTTTAGTTTAAATCTACGAACATATTTAATAAAAAAGAAAATGTTTGTGAAAGTTTTCTGTTTCTTTTTTTTTACAAACAGTATCTTAAAAGGATAAAATATTTAACTTTTCACTAATGTCTCTAAATTTTGTTGAATTTATATAATAACTTAATTAAAAACAATAAAATTGTTACATTTACATTAAAAGATAAAATTTTGCCAAATGTTAAACCCTAGAGACTTATAGCAGAGATAATGATTAAGAAAATTTGAAAATACTTGTTAAAGAAAAAAAAATTTGCTTAGAAAAATTTATTTATTGTGTTTTCTAAGATTTTATTGATTGACGGTTAAATAATTTCCGAAAGTTTTTGATTAAAGTTTAATTTATTAAAAAATTTTGTTTTTTCCTTAATTGTTGTTTATAACATAAATATATTAAATAAGAAAGCATGGTCGGTCAAGCACGAACATTTGATACCTTACACCGCAGTATTAAGAAAAAACTTTTCGAGTGTGTACTCTATTCTTTGTTCAAAATATTATCTAGAAAGATAGAAACTTTTTCGTCTTAAAAGTGTTTTAGAGAGAAGTTTTTAAGGTATCTGGACCAACAAAAATAACATAAAAGATATCGTCGCCAAGGTTATCAACACCACACAGAAAAAATATTTGCCATAAATTGTTCAATTAAATAATTATTTGGTGAACATTAGTTTTTCAATTAATTTTTTTGTTTGCTGCAATTATTTTTTTAATCAAAACACATAAATTTAAATGTTTGTGTAAATGTGCAATTACTTTTTTAATTGGCTAAATTTGTGCCGCATGACTCGACAATAACAAATCCGTTAATTGATATGTTCAATTCGTTTGCAGAGGCAACATTAGTCAAAAAGATTAGTTGTCTGAACGAATTGTTTAATTAAAGTCGATTTTTTATTTTTCTGTGTAACATTTATGAGGAATTTATGGCATTAAAAGGTATTTTCGGGAGTGATTTCAATAAAATTTTATTAGATGATTTAGGTACCAATAAAATATTTTTGTGCCAAGTTATTCTGAATCAATCGCCGTACCAAAATGTTTTATATGTAACAATCGTCAGACAGGTGGTTCAACTTGACTTAAAGGGACGATTAATTCAAGGGCTGAACTATATCCTTCACAGTCATACTGGATATTGAGTGAAAGTTAATAAAATTCTACATCACAAGTTGCCAACATTAGTTATTTGAGTAACTTATTTTATTAGCAGTCAGCGGTCAAATCCAAATAATTTTTTCAAATTAAATTTTTTAAAATGTTGAATATTTTGTATTTAGTTTTCTAAGATGAAAAAGTGATTAAGTTCGATATGGCAACATATGTTTTGTTTGGCGATGCCCCGGTTTTTTTGCAGCGCATTAAGTTTTTAATGTTAAAAAGTCGCAGAATGCCTGGGTATGCTGGGTGCATAAAGGATAATAGTTAAAACGTTATTAAATTTGGCTTAAATATTAAAGTAATTTTTGGGAATACAAAATTGTTGATTAATTTGATTTTGTTTGTCGTGCTTAATTCCCAATGTTTATTCTTGACAAACAAACAGAAATTTATTATTGGAGGATAAGTAAGTTTCTATGGGCTAGATCAGCAGGAAACATTCTTCCAAAAAATTTTACAAAAGCCAAAGATATTAGCAAATAAAACTGCAGAGTTAATGAGAATTGAAAACACTCAAAAAGTCTTATTTGCAACAATATAAAGCTTCGATATTGACAAAATACCAGCAATTAACAGTGAGTTTATCATTTCTTACATTACCCGCTACAATTGGTTGGTATTCACGCAACATTAATCGTTGTTGTAAGTGGGTTGAGAAAAAACAAATATAAAAACAAAAACGAATTATTTTATTGTTTTTACAAGAAAATCAAAATAGAGCAACTTGCCAGTTCAGATTTTTTATGCAGTGCACTTGAAAATTTATTATCAAAGTAATTTTAGGGTATACAAAATGGCTTTAATAAAAATTCCTACATTCCCTAATAAGAAAAGTTGCATAACAAATATATTCAAAGTATTTGGGAGCAATAGTAATTTTGAATAATTATTTATAATAATTGCTTATAATGCTTAATTCCCAATTTTAATTATTGATAAAAACACTCAAAGGTCTTGTTGATGGGATAAAAAATTGGGAATTAAGCACGAATAACAAAATCTTTTAAAATTAAAATTTTGTATTCCCAAAAATTATTTTGATAATAAACTGGCAGTGCATGGCCTGAAAAAACTTAACTTAACAACATGCTTTTGAAATTTGTTTTTGTTTTCATTTTGTTTTTCTTAACCTACTTACAACTACAATTAATGTTGGGAGAATTCCAATCAATTGTAGTGGGGAATGTAAGATGTGATAAACTCACTGTTTATTGTTGATGTGTTTTGTTTAAACTTTGATATTGTTACAAGTAGAACTGTTACTCATAAGTCTTATACGTTTAACAGTTTTATTTGGTTGTTTATCTTTAGTTTTTCTAAAATCTGTATGGATGAAGTTTCCTGATGATCTGGCCTAAGCAACCAGTGAAATGCGCATAGGAATAGCTTATCCCATCAAAAATAAATTTCAGTGTTTTTATCAATAATAAAAATTGGGAATTAAGCACGAATAACAAAATCTTTTAAAATTAAAATTTTGTATTCCCAAAAATTATTTTGATAATTTATAATAATTTTTAAAATTATTGGAGGACATCAACCGGATATCGAATTCTAGCTTTTATACCCTAAAGTGATTAATAATTTAAAATTACTTTTTACAACCTTAACCTTTTTTAATCATCAAAATATCATATTTATTGCACTTTAAATAAATATGACACAAACATTTATTATTTGAAAATATATAGATTGAATTTACCACCCACTTTGTTAATTTAAAAAGAATCTATAAATGACAATGAAATAACAAAGTCTGCAAAAAAAATGTTAAATTTAACGCCCCAGCATCGTTTTAAAAGAATACACATTGACATATTGATGAGCATAACAGCACTCGTGTCAATTAAAGTTTGTTAATTGTGCGTGACACTCAAATTAAAATTGAAATTTGTGATATGGGATATAACGTTTGACACTTGCCAAAACAATGAAAAAGAAAATATGATAAAAATTATTAATATCTTTTTTAGGCAGTTTTTATTACAAAAAAAGAAGGGATTATTTGTTTTTTTTTGTCCTTTGAAATCATATTGACTTCGATCTGATTCTGTTTTTTCTATTACTAAGCAGATTTAATGTTTGTGTGAAATGCTATAAGAGATTTTAACTTTTGTCCAACCAACCGTATGATAATTATACCTTTATCAAGGTTAAGCATTTTATACACACCAGATCACAAAATTGTATAGACACACACATTAACATACAAATTTACCATTACGAGATAAAGGAGTAAAATTATATGATTTTACCTTTAAAGCCAAAAAGTAGTCATGTGCGAAGTAATGTGTGTTGAGTTTTGTACATTCATATATATTTAAGAAGGTATTTACCCGTCGAAGCAAGAGCAAGAGATATACATATGTATATATAGAGTGTTTGGCAGTGTACATTAGTTCGTGTGAACTTTAACTCGACTTACAAAACCACATTAAGGTAAAATGTAGTGAACTTGGTTTTGACACAAATAATTTACAACTTGTGATGTTATATATTCTTTTTTGAATTTTTTGGCATTGTTTATGCTTTATAGTTTCTGTAGATCTGTGACACTTTTAGTTTCTTCCTCGCTTTCTCTACTCGCATATGTATTCATCATATACCCTGCGGCTAAAGTCGTTACTAGTAAGGTTTTGGACTAGTTTATTACTAGTTTTGAGGCGTCGGAAAAATAAATATAATTATAAAATTTTGCCTGCCATGCTTTATACATGACGCTGTTCGTTGTTAAAACAACAACAACACTACAAAAGTTGGTAAAAAAAAACCATTTAATAATTGTTCGTTGTAGTAACAACAACCACAATTAAAAACTATGTATATAAAAACAATAACACAGTACAACAGCCAATCTGGGGTGTGAGAAATTCCAAGTCAGGGTGATGGTACTAGGTCAGTATAGTAAAACCCTCAAAGGGTTTGGCGTTCGTATGTGTCAGTTTTTTTATGACATTTTAAATTTTTTCCTTATCTTGATGTTTTTTTGTTTAACATAACTCGAGAACCACTTGTCCGATTTTGCTAAAACAAACTCAAAAAAATTTAGAATTACAATTTCTTTAATCCGTTCATATAACGTTTTTCTTTATAATCAACAGTTTTGCCGGTAAAAATAAATTTGTGGAGAATTATAATTGATAAGTGCAAAAAAAATGTTCAAGCCTGGATGTATGCAGCAGATTTTTTTGTGACTTTTTTTAAGCGATCGGTGAAAATCGTCGGACTTTTGTTTGTTATTTGAAAGAATACACCCACATTCAGTGATGCCAACAGTAGGGGATTTCCCCTTTTCTAGGGATTTTTTTTCGGATCATTTTTATCTTCAATCGGATCTTAATAACTTCTTTTTATGGTGTAATCATAATATGATGGAGCTGAATCTTGTACGAACGCCAAACCCTTTGAGGGTTTTACTATACTGACCTAGCACCATCACCCTGACTTGGAATTTCTCACCCCCCAGACAATAATCCCAAAAATGTTCCATAGTATAATTTACTTGTCTGTTGTACAACAACAACACTCCAAGAACAAAAATGTATATCTTTGTTTTGTTTTAGAGTTGACAAACTATTTTCATGTTTAAAAAACAAATAAAAAGTAGATTAATTCCCGTATTCTTTTTGTTAAAACTATTAAGTTAAAAATATCAAATTATTTAATGTAGAATGATGGCGGAAACAAATTCGGGGCATTCTGCTAGTTACTTATATCGGGTGATTTTTTAGCTATTAGCTTTTTGGCAACACTGGGTACGTTAATAAGCAGAATTGCCGATTTTTAAGTGAAGATCAGCCAGAAGCATTGCAAGAGCTACCAATGCATCCAGAAAAAGTCACAGTTTGGTGTGGTTTATGGGCTGGTTGCATCATTGGACCATACTTCTTCAAAGATGATGGGAATCGTAACGTAACTGTGAATGGTGAGCGCTACCGTGAGATTATATCCAACTTTTTTTGCCCAAAATGCAAGAGCTTGACTTGCATGAGAGTCTGAATACAATGTTTGCGGTCCAATTTCTCGTTGCGGGAGAAAAAAATTAACATAATACAACGGAAGACGGCGACGGTAATAGTTGTTATTATTTGCTTACATTTACATTTTCATCAAGATTTTGAGTATCACAAACTGAGAGAGAAAGAAAGTCCGCAATGAAAATAAAATAGATTTTAATTTTAAGTCGTTCCGCACTGCGGTTTTTTACTTTAAAATCGTATGAAAAACCGCACCGCAATAAATTCTAGTTACATTGTGTTTAGACTCTTACATGTGGTTTCAACAAGACGGTGCCACATCCCACACAGCACGCTTAACAATGGAATTATTGAGAGGCGAATTCGGTGAACATTTTATTTCACGTTCGGGACCGGTCAATTGGCAGCCTAGATCGTGCGATTTAACGCCTTTAGATTATTTTTTGTGGGGCTATGTTAAAGCTCATGTCTAAACACACATGCCCGCTTCAACTGACGCATTGGAAGACAACATTGAAGCACTTATTCATGAGATACCGGACGAAATGTTGGAAAGAGTATGCCAAAATTTGACTAAGCGGATGGACCATTTAAGGCGCAGTCACGGTTAACATTTGCATGAAATAATCTTCAAACAATTAATTATATGGACCGTACTATCGATTCAAATAATGATTTCATGCATTTTTATGTGTTTTTTTTTAACTTTCCTATAGCTCTTAATAAATCACCCGATAATTCTATAAGCAAAGGGTAAATCAACAAAATTTAAACATGGTGAGACAGCATAATAATTAATACAATATTCATTCTCTCACTCCCTCTGGTTCCAGGGATGGAGGTCCAATTACACGTGACATAAAGTCTGGGATCACACTATGAATGTTTTCTTTCAAAAAGTCTGAGTTTATGGGTGAGAGGGAAAAAAGGAACAGCATATTCTCCTCCCCTCTCACCCACAAACTCAGACTTTCTGAAAGAAAACTTTCATAGTGTGAACCCAGACAAACATAATGCTACAGCCGTAAAGGCCTAACCATTATATGCATAGCCTTGCTCAGCCTACTGTCAAAAATTAACAAAAAGTAACATTTGATTCCGTACGGAATGTCCGATAAGATTCGCACTTTGCGTAAGAAAAAGACAGTTTCTTTAAACTCAGCAAAAAGTTTCCTTAAGTTCAATATGGTTTACCTCATATAATTAACATGTATTCGCACATTTGCCTAAGCCAGCTTAAGCACATTACGGTTGGGCCTTAAAGATGACCGTAGAAACCAAAATTAAATTGGTTTGTATGGTATGTTAATGTAGTTTTGGTTATATAGTATTGGTATGGTTACGTCTAATTGTGTTAAGAATTATTCTAAAATAAATACAAACACTTCGAAACAATAATTAAAAATGAAAAAAAAAATTAAAAATTGAGGGAAATTGTCAAATTAATTTTCCTTTATATTATGACTTATGTATGTAAATACAGTAAATAAAGCAACTAGTTTTAAACTATTATAAAAAACTAGTTAAATGTAAATACCAACCAGTACCTCGTTTCTGTATTTCTCGCATCGTAAAATTTCTTACATGAAGTGTGAAACAAAAAGTTCCATCGTTTCTCGATTTATGAGATAAAAGTGTTTCTGTATTTGAATGCGAAAACAGACACAACAAATTCTGTTTATACTGGAATATTTCCAGTAATTAAGTGTCAAATAAAAGCGAAACGTCAACAAAAGAAATAAATATAATAAAAACGGGGCTGCCAGATTTGACGAGATATTGTCATTTTGACAACTTTTTGTTCCGAAATTAGCAAAGTGACGATTTAATGATTTTTCTAAAAAAGTGACGAAAGCCAAAACAAAATCAAAAATATTTTATAATTTTGTTGTTACTTTCTATAGAAATTCATATTGAATTTTTCAATTTCAAACACTTCATATTTTGTGGCGTTGAAAATTGAAAAAACAAAATGAATTTCTGTAGAAAGTAACAACAAATTTATAAAATACTTTTGATTTTTTTTTTTTGCTTTCAATGAAATTGTTGGCGTTGCCCCTTAGTCTTGGAAATAAGATAGTTTTAAATATTTTAATATGTTTGTTTATTAGTAAAAAAAAATATCTTTAAAAATAAGACAGCTTAATTTTTTTTTATTTATCCCTTTTATGAAAATTGTCCTCGAAGTTGTTTGCCTCTTCCCTGAAAAATGTATCGGCAAAAGCAAAATTTCGAGGGAAAGAAATGGACCGATTTGGCTTATTTTGAACATTTAATACTTCTTATATACATTAACAAAATATGATTGATATTTGGGTGTATCCAAAGTAACAGCCGTTACTTTATAAATGTGCTGTTTTTAAATGTCTGAAACAAACATCATGTTTTGTAAAATTTTGCACAGGATATGTCAAGTTAAATATCTGATTTAATTCTTTGAAATGATTTGTTTAAATAATACATTATAAAAATTACAAGTTTTTTGCGTGTGAATTCATTTATTATCGGTGACAAAAAAAAATATATTTTTGTTAGTATAAATAAAATTAAAGTTAATCTTTAGGAATATGACACGATACATTTATTTTGTATAATAGCGGAAAAATTAATTCAAAATAAAAATTAAATTTTTGAGCCATAAGGGGTCGTCAATTTCTGTGGAAACACCCTTTTGATATTCTTATCTTAAATGGACATTTTTGGGCCAAAACCATTATTTCTTCAAGAAAAAAAGTTGTTTGTCTGTAACCCGTTAATTTATGAACCGATTTTTTTTAACTAAAACTACCAGCTGTTCTACTAAGTCTATTTCAGGTAAAAAAAAGAAAAAAAATTTATAGGAATAGGTAAATTACAGATTTATATCTCAGCCATTTGTAAACCGATATAGTTAAATTTCAATAATATACTATTTCGGACTACATACGATATAAATATAAAACAACGTTGTCACTATGAATTCTAGGTTTTTCACAAAGCTGATTTAATTAAAAAATTTATCTATTTATCTATTTTAAATAAGGATGTATGTTTATTTTATTAAGCTTGGCTTCTTTTTGCTTTTGTAAAAATATTGGCCCATAATCATAGTCAAACCCTAAAGTCGGTTCTATTTAAAAACAACTTTAAAATAAAAACATTCTTTTAAATATTTTGCTACTATAGTCGAAACTAAAGTGTGTTTTAAATTGAACCGACTTTAACTGGGTGCCACCTCAAATGTAGCAAATTTTTCATACAACATACAACAAAATATAAGCAAGTGGCAACTTTAAGCAGCCGACATTGAAAATTAAAATATAAATACAACACTGCATATCTTGTACGGTTGAAACACGCAATATAATTTTATGTAGAAAGCAACAACAAAATTACAAAACTTTGTGTAAAACGCTAGGCAATTTTGGCCTAGCGTTTTACACAATTAGCGCCTATACATATATATTTTGTGTTTCTTTCCATAAAAGTTTTCCTGCAAATCATTAATAATTGCAAAATATCAGCCAACATCTTATAACATAAACATTTTAACTTTTTGCAAGTACTTTTTTATTTGGCGAAAAACAGCTGATGCTGTTGTTAAATGAGTTAAACACAACTTCAGCTGGTTTTAAAATTAACATCGGGTTTAACGTGTAAAGTATGCTTTTGCTTGTCTATAGTAGATCAAAAGCATATTTTTAATAAAAGTTTACTTTAGAACTCTTAAAGTATGCTTTGTTTATGACTATAGTTATAGGCCATTTATTTTATTTTTTGTTTAATATGTATTTTCTCATGCCTTTGTGTGACATCTTCAGGGAAAAACAATTTTTAATTGTTATCGGATTAAAGAAAATAAATAGCTTTATAAAAAATTATCCTTCAGCTTAACAAAAGAAATATAAATTTAAAGAAATTATTAAATACCCATGAACTTTAACTTTGTTTTTGTTTGATTATGTTTTAATAAAAGTCGAAACAAATTTGTTTGAAATTTATTTTAAATTACACGATTTTTAAAACAAAAAAGGAGGATCTTTTATATTTTTTTTCTCAGAAAATTGACGATTTTTACACAAATTTATCTGGCAGCACTTAGGTGCAAAACAAGGAAAGGCTAAAAAAAATTTAAAATAACAAACTATAACAATGGTTTTTTGTTTATTTTCATCATATAAATTATGCATTCATCATTTATATTCCTTCTATTTTTTTATTTATTTAAAAAAATAGTATATAAACATATTTTAAATTCAAAATATCTACATTTTGTTTTTCTCGCCACCAATTTCAAATGCGAACATTTGAACATTGTTATAGAAACACTTTTTCTCGCATCCTTCCAATAATTGCTGGAAAATTATTAAAATGACAGATAATTCTCGCCAAGAAAAGATACAGAAACACTTGCGTGAGAAAAACCATTTTTTGTTTCATTTCACACTATTTTTGTTGCAATTCACACGTTTCATGCGGAAAATTTTACGAAGCGAGAAATACAGAAACGAGGTACTGTATATTTCTAGCTTAATAATAGTTACTTTGTCTGCAGGGTAATCCTGCTTTGTGTTTACTACATTGGTGGGGAAAAAATTAAATCATAAGCAAGGTAGATAGATGATATATTTAAAAAGTTAAAAGTTAAAATCATTTTTTAGAAACAAACTTTTTTTTAAATGAGCTAAAAAGAAAAAAAAAATAAAGTTTTAGTTTAACACTTTTACTATCAACTTATAACGTCGTTACACAATTTACATGATAAGTACTCGTATTTACTTAGTTTGAAAATGGTAATAGTTTAAATTAATCACATCAAGTTATTTAAATTATTTGTTAATCTAAACAAGGCAGGACATTTGTTGGTTAACATTTTTTTATATTTTCCACTTCTGTATATCCTTTGACATATAACAAAATTGTGCAGTCAGTTGCCAAGGCAACATTTAATTTATTTTTGTATGTACATAAATATGATTAAATTGGATACACTGATAGAAAAAAACATGATGCCCTTACATCAGAATTGTGACATTAATGTAACTACAAATGGCATCAATGACATCAATTCAATGACTAACGTCTTCGTACAATTTTGTAATTTTTTACGTGTCATCTATTTTATGACTACCATATATGAAATTAAAGTCAGAAAAGTGTCAAGAAATTTACATTATTTTCAACGGGAATGATGATGATTGGAAACAAAGAATCTTTTTTTTTTATCAATTTCTTTTATTTCGTTAGTGTCGAAAAGATTGTTTTTGAATAAATAAATAAAGCATTAAGTTAGATTTTTTTCGTTATTTAATTAATTTTAATTTTGCATTTTAAAAAATTTTAATTTATGTATCAATAAGCACAGAATTTTATTTATAATAAAATTGGTAATTATAACTTATAAATAATATATAGTTCCATATTTGACCACAGCTCACATACAATGTTATTTCTTCCAAAAATAGCTTTTAACGACATAACGAAAACAGATGTTTGTTATGAATAGTAGGGTGTTCAATTAATCGGGATTTGGTTTTGTTCGATTAAGCGATTAATCGATTTTTGGCATTTTTAACTTATTCGATTAATAGAATAATATTTTTAAATAATCGATTAATCGAATAATTCTAAATCCAAAATTTTATTAATTACGAGATTGTACCTGAGTAAATAAAAATTCTTTTTTGAATAAACATTGTCAATAAAGCTCCAAATTGTTGCTTCACTTTCGGGCACTTAGATTTTATAAGAACCAATATACATAACTTTGGATTTCTTGAAACTTTTCACAGATATTCCATCCTCTGCCATGCTTATGCAAATAATTTCCTCTAGAGAATCGATCGAAGTATCTGAATTTTCTTGGTGGAGCATCTTCTTCCCCCCAATATAACTCTATGTATTGAAGATATATGTTGCGTTTAATATTTAGGCAACTGGAAAAAAAGGAAAATTTGTATCTAATTGTTGTTCTAATGAGATATAAAAGATCAAATTTGGCTAAACAATTTTAGAGTTACTAATGCCCAATTTTCAGCGTAGTATTTAAATCAATATTAAGTGGATTTTCATGATAAACTTAAATCGTATTTAAAAAAGATGGGTTTCTTGAGTTTTATTTGAAAAGTCTTATTTAATTAAGATGAAAGTATGGTAGCACTACTAAATACAAAAAAAAAATATAAAAAAGTGTATTTATTTACAAGGTGGGCTGAAAAAACAGCTGACTGTTAATGCTTTGCCTGTTGTTGTATTGTTGTGATATTGAGGCCACCTTGCTAAAATATTACAATGGAAACTTAAGTTAAAATTAAGTGTACCACATCGGTGACTTAAGTTTCACTTAAGTTTTTAGTGAAGAAGAGAATTTTGTATTTAAAACGATTTTAAAAATAATTGTGTTTTAATATCAATCTTGAAAATTGGCCACAAAACTTCCCTAGACCTGTATTCAGCTACTTGGACAAGAAATGCAGGAACAAAATTAACATATTTTGACAAATATTTGCATAAGAGCTAATTTTTACTTCAATTCTTCCCGTTTTTTTACTTATATATCAGTTTTTGTCTTCTCAGGATACTGTTAACCTGTTCATATGTATATGTATGAAAAAAAAACAATTCTTTTACGGCAGTTTTAAAAATTCAATTTTTAAATATTTTGTTTAATTAATATTAGAATTTTTTGTTCACCACATTGGATATATTGAGGATATAACAGTGAATAAAAGTATGAGAAAATAATGTCATTACCTATCATAGTTTTTGCGTAATTGCGATTTTCGGGAAAACCAGTTTTTCCTTACTTTTATGAATTTTAAGTAAAAGCTATTCAGCATATTATAGTGAAGATAATTTAAGCATTAACCATAAAATCCTACAGGTCAAATTTCTAAAGGAGAGATACCAAAATATTGTATTAGTTTATACCCTTAAATTTCTGTGAAAAAAGCTATTTAAAATAAATTTAAGTAAATCGTTATTTCTGCTTTAAAATTAAAAATTGTCTCTAATCACCAAATTCATAGAACCAAGCAACCCGTTTGTTGATTTTGTATCTATTGCCAAAATAATTTTATAGATTACTAAAAGTTGTAAAAATGTTTAATTGTGAATTTTTTTTCAATAAATGAAATTTTTAATTTTAATTAAAAAAATTATCAAAAACTTTGCCGTTTCAAAAAATGTGTTAATTGATTTTATTAAATATTGCTCAGGTTTTGAGATTTCGTCAGCTCAGAATTGGTTTGACCTACTAACCATTTTTATTAAAAATTTTGTTAGGTATGGGGTATATACTATATTTTGAATACCCCCTTTTAGAATCCAAAATCTGTTTCGCGAAATTTTTTGTGGTTTCTGAGATATAAAGCATTCATTTAGGAAATTGCATGTTGAATTTTATGTTTCGAGGTCAAATATTAGCGATAATTAAAAAAAATACCAGTTGTAGAACCAAAAAGCAGAAGAAAGATAATAAATTTTCCGTATTTCCCAGTTTGGTACAATTTTTTCCCCCCATTTTAGCATCAAAAATTGCAAAATGCAAAATGTTTTATAAAAAAGTACCAAAAATAGTGACGATTTCCACCCCTTAAACATTCGAATTTCGAAAAAGTACCAAACCAGTATTCGTATTTTTTTCGAATGTGGTATAAATTTTATTTCTAGGTTTATTGGATCAAAAGATAGATGGGCTGACAAAAACGTACCAAATTCAGGTTTTCTCCGTTTTCACCCTAAAAGAGCCGAATTTCAAAAAAGTACCACACACCTGTCCACTTATTTTTCAAAAGAACGACGATATGTATTACAGTTTTTTTGTATCTCTTTTAGTTTTGAAGAAAAAAGGTTTCCGAATTCACCCTTTTTTACCCCCTAAACATTCGAATTTTTTAAAATCCCCTCTTAGTGGATCAATTTGGGGAGAGGTCCACCACCGGTCCAAATTTGAAGTCTTTAGCTTCAGGCGTTTAGGCTGTACGATGATGAATGACTCAGTCACTCACGCAATAAGTATACGTATGCAGCACAAAAAGCCACTTTTTTTTAATTTTTTTTTAAGAAAATTGGCGTATGCGGCACAAAACAATATTTTTCATTTTCAAAAAAATACTATTAAATTCTAACTTTATTCATGAAAGTGCGCAAAATTTACATTTTTCTTCAAAACATATACCGGAAGCAGTGGTAAAAATATAAAAAAATACATTTGAGACATCTTCATGTAAATCTACTTTGTCGTTTTTCTCCACTCCGACTTTTTGGCATATGCGCCAAAATAATTCTGGGGCCCAATTACCGCATTCGATATCGAGTAAGCTGTCGTATCGAGTAAACTATCGTATTTTTCTGCATTCGATAGACACTGACGTTTCGAATGAAAACTAGAGATTTGTAATGTCTTTGGTTACTCGATATCGAATGCTTTCATCTCAAATTACGATATATATAATCCGATATCGAGGGTCATAATACCAAAATAAAAAATTTCTATAAATTTTGCTCGATATCGTATGCGGTAATTAGACCCCTGAGCTGACTTTTTCCCAAAAACAATTCTGCAAGTTTAAACTATTTGATTTTAAACGAACAAATCAATAAAGATTTTTTGTTATTTTATTAATTTCAACATAACTTAAATGTTAATTAAATCAAAATTATATTTTTAATTTTCTTTCAACAGAAAAAATAATTAATTCAATTATCACATTAATTAAATTTCAATACTTTTACGACAATTTTTTTAATTGATAAAAAATTATTTTTTTCTTTGCTTAAAATTTATTATAAAATCTTCGCTTTAAATAATTGTGTCATTTTCTTTAAGTCGTTCCTTGAACTTGTATTTTATGATGAAGAAGACATGTTCCGTACACGTTTTACGAGTAGTTACTTGCAATATTAAAAAAAAACAATATATGGATAGATGATAGCTTTTTTATTTATTTATTTCACTTATTAATGAAAAATTTTGGGACAACATTTGAGCTATGAAACATAAAAGTATTTTCCAGAAGCGCACTTTCAATGGGATCTATTCCCAATAGTGGATCAGTCCATAATTTAAACTTGTATGTCTAAATGTAGTACTAAAATATATTAAACATTGCACATAAGTTTGCCATTAAGTGTATACATAAATACAAGTAAATTTTTTGTGTTTATATCACGTTTATTTGTTTTGTCGCCATGTTTATCATCAACAACATCATTATCGTCATCGTTATTATTGTTATTGTCATTCGTAATTCCCTAGTTGGATTCTTCATTTAGAAAGTTTTGCTTAGATTTTTTCTTTTTTTATTTCTTATAAATAAGTGTGTGCTTATGTTTTTTTACCTACCACCAAAATTGAAGATGGTATTTTGATTTTGTTATTTCGTTTGTAAGACATCGAGATTTTTTACTTGGAAAAAAATCTTTCGACGATAATGGAAAAATTTCCTAATTAAAAGTGTTCAAGTCGGCTTATCATTATGTTAATAAGATAGCACCATAAAACCTAAGTCCACAAATTTTGTTCGAAAGCTATTTCGCATCTGTTCAAATCAGTCTATTATTTTTCTACTGAGATCCTGTTCAAAAGAACCTCAAAATACTGTGTGTTTTGGCATTACTGAGTCCCTAACTTTTGAGAGAACTTCTCGTATCGAAAAGATATGAAACAAAATATTCCATCGATTCTCGAAAAGTGAGTTAATGTCTGCCTGTAACTCATGTCGAAAACAATCAAAAATTATTACGACGTTACGTTAACAATTTCATAATATTAGACTCGAAGTAGATGCGACATGCAGACGTTGAGAACGCCAATCCCACACATCTTTTACGGCAGGCAAAATTTACTAAAATTTAAAAATATTTAACGAAGGCGGGGAAAATACAACCATCGGCTTTATCGAATAATGTTAAGTTCGACTTTAATATTTGTTGTTAACAAAATGGCTTTAAAAACATTCGTATATTTTCCAAAAATGTTAAAAGCAAAATAATTAAACAATAAAAAAATTCGCCAAGAACAAAATACTGACCTATTCTCTACAGTGTTATTATTCATTGCATTTAGCATCTTTAATATATTTCTTAGTGTTAAATTATTTCTCTCGCCCCGTGTTTATTCGTGAGTATATTTGACAGCTCAAAGCGGGAACATTCTCACAAAAATTTTACAAAAACAAATCTTCCCTAATTTGGCGTGTAATTTCCTTACGTGACAGCTATTATTCGCTAAAAACGTTACAGACACAGTTAAGTGAGAAATACAGATGTTTGTTTAATTTCTCAAATTTCCATCGAAAACTTTCTCGACGCTGCAGTTACAGATCCTGTGCACAAATGAGCTTATTTAACCCTCAGATCACCCCCAAAAAACTTACATTAGTTAGTCTCGTTTGTGGTCTTTCACTTATATGTAATGTCTGTCTACTCTCTTGTGGCACCATTGTTCGTTTGTAATCAAAGTCATGATTAACGTAACATTAATGATGTGAATATCAAAAATATTTACACTTGCCGATAAAATATTTTGTCTATAGTGAAAATTACATAGAAACTACATATGTGTGAAAAACCACACACGATGGTAACTTACGTAAGTTCTGAAATATTTCGTTACTTTAAATCAGCGGTCATCACAAAGAGAGACAGTTAAAAATGTGTATGTAGTGGTGAGTGCAAAGAGAGGAAAATACATTTACTCGTTTGAGACATTTACTATGTGTTTTGTTCTTGTTTTTTAAAATTATGGCTTTTTACAATTGTTTCGTTAACCTTCGTGTTGTGTGTGTGTGAAATTCACGAAAAGTGCTCGGACCCCGGGGGCATAGCGTAATATTTTGTAATCAAAAAATGTGTTTTCAGTACTTAATGGTATTGCTAACAAAGTCAAGAAATCTCGTAAGTGAACCCAAACAATTTTTTGTTTATCGTATAAAAATGATTTCTTTTGTGTGGTTTTTCACACAAAGGTGATTTAAAGGTAAACAAAACTTAATCAGATATTCTTATTTATATAATATTTATTCGCAGCAGAAAAGATAAAACAACTTTATTTGACGTTTTTGCCAGATCAACCTTTAAAATTATATGTGTTTTTTTAATTTCCTGTCATTTCATTTGGACTCATAGTGGTAGGTTTTAAGCGTTCGGCAGGGGCAAATGTAGCGTTATACAATTTTTATTTTCACATTTAAAAAAAAATTTAAAGATGTGTATCTTCACCTCACACAACTTTACCATTATTATTATTAAAAGTAATCTCGTTGGAATTGTGGCTGCCTAAAAATTAATTTCTCGCGTTTATATAGCCGTTTTTTGTAAGATCCGACGCCCGCTTTTAACTGGGAGGGACCAATCGGGCGCCTTAAGGTTTTAGGTGCGTAGGCACTCAAAACTTGTGACGTAGCATCTAGGACACTCCATCTTTAAACGCGGATAATCTGCAACTTTCTACTATCGACAGCCTGTGGATGCTCCTGGTAGAACTCAGCTGTGCTGCCATAAGTTGGACCATAAATCTTTTTAACTTGCATTGATTAATCCACTTAAGATCTTGGGATATCTTTATATAAGCAAAACAAGATTGTACAAACCCATTCAGAGCATTAGCAGTAAATGCCGGGGGGGGGGGTGCTTTATAACCATGTGAAATAAGGCCATGATGGCTTTATTGCTCAATTGAATGGGAGATAAAGCCATAATGGCCTTATTGCCCAATCCTTGAGAGGTAAGGTCATATTTAAAATTATGAGAAATGAGAGATATAGCCATATTTTTGTCGCAAATTAGAGATAAAGCCATATTTTTTCAGAAAATTGTTATGCATGGTGTAAACATTCTGTAAAAGGGAAAATCCTTAGTTATCATTGAAAAACATTTTTTTATTCTTGTGACGCACGCAGGAAAACTTTATTCAGCGAAGCTACCTGCCGCGTCCTACTGGAGGAAACAACCCCTAAGCCACGCAGAAAAACTTTAGTATGCGATGCCAGATTTCAATACTTAACTTTAGTGTCTGCGGAACTGAAATGAGAGATAAAGCAATTTTCTAATATTGCTAATGGGAGCTAAGGCCATGATGGCTTTATTTATTTATTTTGTCTATGGATGGTAATCCTTACAGACATTTTAAATTTAATAATCTTAATTTAGTGTACATTAAACATAAAATACAATAAAAAATATATAAAATATTAACTTAAAAAATTATGAATTTAATAAAATAATTATTTTGTTCTTAATAACATTAAGACTCCCATTCAAATGAAAAACAAACAAAAAAGGCTTTATCTCCCTATTGAATGAGAGATAAAGCCAACATGGCCTTATCTCACATGGTATTAAAGCACCCCCCCTAAATTCCTGGTGGCATATAGAATCTGTCATGATATTGGACACAAAAGCGTTCTATATGAACAAAAATTATACTGCCAACTTTCAAACTAATTGGGGTACCTTAAGTCCCATATAAAAGCAACACTCGAAGACCACTTATTTATACGCAAAAACCTTAAAATCATAGCGGATAATAATAAAACTTTGAACCGTTTTTATTAAAAATAATTTATAATGTGCCACAGATCACATATAAAGTTCTAAATGAAGAGTATCAAAGATTCTGCACAGCCAAATCCAACATTCTTAGTTGTTTTTTTTTTTTTTTTTGTTGTTTTGCGCTCTTGTTTTTCTAACTCCCCATCAAAGCCTTGGGCTTGTCTTGCCAGCTGCTGTGGTGTGGGTAAATAATAGTTTTTGTTTCGTATTTGTTTTTGTGTATTTTTTTTTTTTGTTTTTATGATTTAGCTCTGTCATTTTTTCTTGTTTAGCTTTTTTAAAATATTTGTTGTGATTGTTTTCTGTTGTTTTTAGTGTGTCATTTAGTTAGTAGATTGTTTTCCTTTTGGCAGGACTGTTGTTTATTTTAACAAGATTAAAATGTAAGCCGTCTCTTCAAGTTGTTTTGTATTTAAAAATCCCATAAAGTAAAAAAACAAAATTTATATTTCTTAAAGATTTAAGTTGCGTAGTATAGACAAAATTCTACTAAAATGTTTTCTACGCTTTTGTATTAAAACAGAAATGAAAACTTATTAATTTTGAAGATACATAATTGGGAAGGGGATAATATTGATTTGTGTTTCAAATTTAATATTAAAACTTTTTTTGGCATTTTAAGAGGGGGGGGGTGTTTTGAATATATGAAACAAAAAAAGCACTTGCTAAGTAGACATTTAAATGGCTTAATTATTTGGAAATTAAATGCCTTTAAAAGTGTGCTAGATTTATGGATGTTAATTAGATTTTCTTTTAAAACTAATTTTTTTTTAACAATTAAGTTTAAATTTTTGGCTTGTAACTTTCAAAATGGCCATGTCCAACATATAATTATTAATAAAAAAAAGCTTTAGTTTTTTAAATATTGAGATTAATGTGCATTTTTTAGAATAGTATCAAATCTATATTTCGTTGATTTTCATATATGCAAACTTAAATCGTATTTAAATACAGTTTGATTTTTTCTGTGTTATTTAAAAAGCCTCATTTACTTATCATAAAAGTATGGTAGTACTACAAAATACAAAAAAAGTATCATAAAAAAGTGTAATTATATAAAAGATGGTTAAAAAAATAGCTGACTATTTGAAGTGTACCCCAATACACTTTACCAAATGAGGATGGCCTACCCTAATAAATAACCCACATGCATAACAAAATAACTTGACACCACACATGCATTTAATAAAAACAAATCGTGGAACATTGATTTGTCAAAAGTTCAACATATAAGCAGTTTGGAAAATTGAGTGACTAATTTTTAATCTCTATTTCGCAAACTTAATTATAATTGGCTAAGAAACACAAAAGGGGAATCAGAATAAGAATTTAGCTTAAGATAATTTTTGTATAAAAAGGGGTGCACTGCCCAAAATAAATCGGATTAAATTTTGACTACAAATCGGCAATACCTGCCCTGTTTTTTAATTATTCAAAATCTCCTTTTGCCCTCAATCCTTTGAGACAGGCAAAAGTAAATAGCGTGGCTAGTGGAAAACTCTGCCAGTCACAAAATTAATATAAATAATTTTTTCTACACTTAACATTACATGTTATTGCTATGCCTGTTATTGTATTGTTGTGATATTGAGGCCATCTTGTTTAGTTATATACAATTTAAATTGAAACTAAATGTACCAGATTAGTAAATTATGTTTCATTTAAGTGTTCAGATAAACATAAAGTTTTGTATTTAAAATTATTTTAAATATAATTAAAATCGAACCTAATTATTGACTGTAACAAAGTTTATACACGCAGAGAAAAATCATGGTTAAATCATGGTCACAAAAATTATGAAATATACTCCGAAAAGATTGCAGATGATTTTAGTAGGTCAATTTATTTACGAGTACTTACTAGTAGAAACATGTGAAAATTCTCAATTACTCATAAAAAGTAAATGGACGCTTTGCTTGTAAGAACTTGTGGATTAGGCATAACGGCATTATTGATCTTTTCTCGGTACAAAATTCTGTCTTCCTAAATTGAGTTGTAAGAAGAAAAAAAAATACGTTAAAAAAACAAATATATATACGGCTACTAACACTATAAATGAGACACATAGAAAATTGTTCATTACTCAAAATTAAAGCCTCAAATCAATTCAAGAATTTTAATTTAATGTACATACGTCATTTAATATTAAGTATACGAATAAAGTTATCCCAATTTTATTCAGCTTTACACAAAATAATTAACAGAAAGTATATAAGCTTAGTATTTTTATAGGGTGTCTACCATTATAAGTGGGACACCCTATATAAATACTAAGCTGTATGTTTTTTATATTATTGTTTTATTTTTCGAATTAATTTTATGAGCTAAATTTCAGTTATGTATTTTATAAAGCTTTTTTGTAATAGTTCTATTCCTACAATTTTTCATAAATGACTTTATACACTACCAGACTATTATATTGTATTTTCTATTTACATTTTACCTTAGCCTTCCGTTGGAAAGCAATGAGGTATATTGAATGTACAGAAAAATTTACAATTATTAGACACCAGCAGAATGTAATGCATTTTCTGGCCCGCTACGGCCGTCGTCAGCATTCTTTGTGTCTCACTGGATAGTGTTACTTTATAAATTGAATGTATTTAACTCAACTATTTTAACAAATAGAAACTGGGAATTATTTCCTTCCGAAGGTAACTTTTATATTATATTCAACATTTTTCATTTTTTCGAATTTATTCTATGAGCTAAATTTCAGTTATGTATTTTATAAAGCTTTTTTGTAATAGTTCTATTCCTACAATTTTTCAGAAATGACTTTATACACTACCAGACTATTATATTGTATTTTCTATTTACATTTTACCTTAGCCTTCCGTTGGAAAGCAATGAGGTATATTGAATGCACAGAAAAATTTACAATTATTAGACACCAGCAGAATGTAATGCATTTTCTGGCCCGCTACGGCCGTCGTCAGCATTCTTTGTGTCTCACTGGATAGTGTTACTTTATAAATTGAATGTATTTAACTCAACTATTTTAACAAATAGAAACTGGGAATTATTTCCTTCCGAAGGTAACTTTTATATTATATTCAACATTTTTCATTTTTTCGAATTTATTCTATGAGCTAAATTTCAGTTATGTATTTTATAAAGCTTTTTTGTAATAGTCCTATTCCTTAAATTTTTCAGAAATGACTTACTACACTACCAGACTATTATATTAGTGGTATTCACACCGAACTTGTTAATTTGTTACTCGGTAGTTTTTTTTTTTATTTTTTTTTTATTTAGTTTTACATTACCTATAACCTAGCCTTTAAAGGCCATAATCGCTTACAAATTTCTACTAACAATTGTAAATAAATTAGTATATGTATGTTTATAAAAATTAAATTATAATAAAGTTAAAATATAATTATAAAAAGGTAAGATAGCTTAATTAAAATGTAAGAATTCCAGTTATAAAAACCCCAAAACGAACGATTCAAAAGTTATATGAAAATATCATATGTAAATAGATGCACACACACACATATATATATACACACATATACACATATATACATATATATATATACTATATACATACATGCCTACCCATACACGCGTGTATACACATGTACATATGCATAAGTAATAAAATAATAACAATTTCTCCAAAATATCAAGAAATAATATATAAATTAAGTTTACACAGAAGAAAAAATATAATAAAGTGGATATTTGTTAACTTTCAAAGTATAAATAATGATTTATTTTATGTTAACAAAGAAAATACTACACAATAACTTCACAGAAATAAATTTTTAAATATCAAGAATCCTTTAATGCATATTCAATAGAAAGCACTTATATAGAAGATGGATTTCCTGAAAGTTCCAGAAAAAGTCTTTTTTTATATGTGTTTGCAGAAACGCCAAAAGTTTTCAAAAAGTTAGGCAACTTATTATAAGTTCGTGCAACTCTTACATAAAAAGAACGCTCCAATACAGCAGATAATTTCGGTATCTTTAACTGTCTATTCCTCGTTGATCTACAAAAATCAAATAACTGAATTAAATACCCAGGAGTTTGCAACCTATAAGACTTATAAAAGTGAACAAGATTTCTAAAATTTATGAACTCGTCAAATTGAAAACCTAAAAATTTTAACACAAATGGTGAGACATGCTGTCTTATTCTCAACGAGTAAATATATCGCATAACTCGATTAAAAGCCAATCTTATTTTTTTTTAGAATATAGCCAACTGTTCCAGAATACACCTCCAACCCATATAAAAAAAACTGGCATTATAAGCCCATGTACAATTTGTTTCTTAACATACGTTGGCAACATTAAATCTGTATTGTACAACTTACGTAAAGTAAAATTAACTTTAGATATTATGAAATTAACATGACCTTCAAATGATAATTTAGCATCAAGTATTACACCTAGACAGTTAAGACGATCAACAAACTCAATTTCACTACCACTAAGAGTAATAGTAAACCCAGAAGTACTACATTTGCCAAACAACATAGCCAACATAGTTTGTTAATTTGTTAAAGTTACCAACTGTGAACGACCCCCTTTTTAGAACTTTGTTAGTCTGGTAACTTTAAAATAAAAAAATCATTTAATTAACATACTTACTCTCAATGTACACAAAAAATGCCAAAACACAAATATTTTTTAAGAAATGTATCACAAATGATTTTTTTATTATATTTATTTAGAAACTGCAACAGCTGATTGTGAGTTACCAACTAACAATTATTTTATCAGGGGCGCCGTGTCGTTAATTTGTTTAATGTTAATCCGGTAGCGCGTTAAATATACAAAAACAAAATGCTTGTAAAACATTAACGATTAACGATTAACAAACTAACAAGCTCGGTGTGAATACCACTATTGTATTTTCTTGTTACATTTTACCTTAGCTTTCCTTTGGCTGAGCGGGCCAGAAAATGCATTACATTCTGCTGGTGTCTAATAATTGTACATTTTCTGTACATACAATATACTACATTGCTGTCCAAAGGAAAGCTAAGGTAAAATGTAACAAGAAAATACAATATAATAGTCTGGTAGTGTATAAAGTCATTTCTGAAAAATTGAAGGAATAGAACTATTACAAAAAAGCTTTACAAAATACATAACTGAAATTTAACTCATAGAATAAATTCGAAAAATAAAAAATTTTGAATATAATATAAAGTAACATTCGAATGGAAATAATTCCCAGTTTCTATTTATATAACATCTTAAGCCGCATGTTTAGAAACCCTCCACTTGTCTTGATTTATTACGTGATATTTGCAATAAGCTATTTTATTAAGACAAAAAGTATCAGAAACTCATCACAAATAGCAAAATAATTCACGGCTGTTAACTCACACACCGGCGACATTTAAAATGGTATTTATTAGGCTAACGAATGCAATAATTTCCATTTACAGTTATTATAAATTTCCGGGCTGCTTGATTAAAACAATTGACGGTAGGTAAAAGTAATACAAGGTTTTATACATATCACCTCATAAGTCAACCTCATTCCGAAATAAATTGACCCGCGTCCGAAATTTGTTAATGCCGAAAAGGAAAAGTTTAACAACTTTTTTGCTATGATTATAATTTGCCCTTACCATATTTCTTTTCTCTACGTAAATTATTCCTTTTATTAAGTGGCTCTTACCACTCCTTTTTTATATATACTTACATACACACATATATATGTTTCTAGTTCTTTAAAGACTAAAATAAATTGCGAAGATATTTTCTTACTTTTTTTATACGCTTCGCTTACTATTTTCGCTATCCAGCCATGACCTCTTTCATTTGATGAATTAAACTTCATTCTTGTATGTCTAAATATGAATGAAATTTAATAAAGCATAAAAACTTCTTTCAAACACTCTTTATTTTTCAAACAAATTAAGGCTTTTAAAAAAAATATTTTTCAAAGCTAATAGAGCTTTATAAGATAAATTGAAAACTATGGCAGAAAAAAAGAAATACGAAGCTTAAAATAATGCTTTGAGAAAATAGAAGAAATATGATTGAAGGAAACTATTGGGCCAAACAAGAACTATTGGATATTGAAAATGAAAAGTAGATTATCATGTTTTATACTTAAGCAAACTTATTCCTCTTAGTATAAAACAATAAAAAACAAATTCGAAAGCTATGTTCGGCTGTGCCGAATATTTGATACCCTTTAAGGCTTCTTTACACTATCACACAAGTCCTTGTATATTGACGAAAATGCATCCCTGATATAATTATTGTTTGAAAGTTTTTAAAAAATAATAAGAACTCATCATGACTTGTGTGATAGTGTAAAGTAACCTTTACCGGCAGTTAGAATATTTCAGGAGTGGGTTTTATATTGGACCTATGGTAAATTATGGACCGATCTTCACGAAACTTAGCAATGTGGTTTTTAGTCCTATACAATTATGACTGACCATGATTTATGACAAAAGCTTTATCCGTTATGGTTTTAGGCTAACCAAAGTGTTTTCGCGAGTAGGCTTTAAATCAGTGTTCGAAAATAAACAGTACATTATTTAAAGTTCGGCTCACACACCCAGGAACGATATCTATTTTTTTAGTGATTGTGTAGACATACACAAACCTTAATACCGTTCGTTACTATCTTCAAGAAAGAGCCGAACGTTATATAATGTTCGGTTCTTCATTAAAAAACAGAACAATTGTAGTGATACTGTAGACAAACATTATATTTTAATGTTCCTTAATGTTTTTTCGTGTGTGTATTTTGTTTTTGTAAAAAAATTTTTGGTTTTTTTTACCAGCCAAAAGGGACGAACATTAATGAGCCGAACCGAACACATTGAAGTTTGTGGATTTAAAAAAAAACTGAACGGAATTAAATATTCACATCTTTTGTTGAGTTTGATAAAATCAGTAATATTTTTGTGTTCGAAAGATGACTAACATGGAAACGTTATTTTTTTAATGATTTTCTACACAAACACTATTAGTGTTTGTGTTTTCCACAAATCTACCGAACCGAACATTAAGAAACGATATTTAGTGTTTATTTTCCAACACTGCTTCAAATGATAATAATAGATTATGGACCGATTTTACCGAAATATGACAGTGTGATTTCTAGTCATATACAACGAGTTTGTGTTAGTTGGCTGTTTCCCATTTTGATTCATAACTCTTTTCCTACAAAATCAATTTTGCTGGATTTCAATCCCAAATTGTTTTTAATAACTGGAAATCATTTGACGCTACTATTCTCCTTTTATTTTATGTTTTTCGAAAGTGAGCGTGTTTTTAAAAGACGGACAGATGGTTAAGCTGTCAGATGGACAGACGGGCATGGCTTAATCGACTTAGAATCACTCCAGGAACCAGAATATATACAGTTGATGCGGTCTAAGATGTTAATATTCATCACGTTTCACACGGAATGACAAACTTAATATACCCTCATTCACCACTAGTGAAGAAGGGTAGAAAAATGGAATGGACACCATATTTTAAGGACATTTTTAAAGGACACGTATGTAGAAACGTGTGTTTGTGCGTTTTTGAAAAGCATTCAATAATCTTAAACGAGGGTTGGTAATATATTCGTTGTATTCAACATATGCTCCCAAGTGTTCAATATTTCAATGTGTATGTAACAGCTTTATATTGAGTCTGTTTAAAGGTTAACTGTTGTTTAAAGTATTTTATTAATTTTTCTTTTTGCATAACTAAACATTTGTTTTGCATTTTCTTATAATTCTTTAAATGTTATCTTTTAATTACATTTTTTGGAGCCTTGTTTTATATTAAACTTTTTTTTTTTTTGCTCTCTTGTGTATGTAAGCATATTTTGTTCTATTTAGTATGCAATATATATTTCCAAGTATCAAATTTTAAAAATAACAAACAACATCAAGGAAAATGCTAATTTTAAATACGTGCGACAGCTGCTGGGATTATATTCTTTAAGTTTAAATAGCAGAAAGAGACTAAATTAGTTAATTTAATATTGGTAGTTATAACGAACCAATGACAAACTAAAATGAGCGTAATTTACATATAAAAACTAATATGAGTTTTTCTAGAAGCCTTCCAAACCATGTTTTGAGCAAACTTTCGTCTATGGGAACAATGAGAAAGACATCAAAAATTCTAGTATAAAGAACTAATTTTTGTATTCAGTTCTGGTAGTTATGCCTTCAAGTGGCTAGATTTGGCCATTTTTTTTATCTTTTTTTAACCATGAAATAGTTAATTTAGCGTTAACCATTGTTTAAGTTATTATACCAATACAACCACTTGTGCCCAAAGTACAGGTCGCAATTTTGGAGATTTTATAATGACATTTAGTACATGCTTTTAAATTGTAATTTATACTAAACTAAGTCCAAAAGTTAACTATTGCAACATAAATTATTATACCAAAATTTTTTATACTCTTCACCAGTATGACCATATTAGCTTTTCCGAGCTAAAGGAGCATATAGACGACATGTTTTTGTCATCTGACATGTCAAATTTCGCACTGCAAAACACATACATGTCGTGTGTTACCTTTTTAACTTTGCTTCTGTAAAAGTCAGACGCAAAGTCATCTGACAAAATTTCAATTAGAGCGTGCTCTATTTTCTTCTGACAAACCATCTGACATCAGAAATCTATGCCGGGAAGAAACTGGCAGCGGCGTCAACTATTGACGGAATCATTAGCCGGCTGAGGTCAATATTTTACAATACCAAGATATGTATGCTCATCTCACCATTGAATAGAATTTATGTAAATATAAACATAAAAACCGTTTAATTATAAATTTCTATATTGGTATCTTTAAAATAAAAGAAAAAATGTTAAGATGGCTAAATTATTTTACGGCGCAAATAAATATTTTCGTGGCGGCAGCAAGCTATTTTGAAACCGAGAACTACTTTGGTTTCTGCAATAACAATGGGAAAAAAACAGAGACAATGTCAGAAGCAAATTACATGTACGTTTGTGACCGAATATTATAAACCTTATGTAAAACAGCAATTTTGACAGACATGAACAATTACATGTGACTTGAAAATTTGACATGTCAGATGACAAATACATGTCGTGTACGGGCGCCTTAAGTGTAGCTTTATTTTTTCCTTTTTAGCTTGAGATATTTCATTTAGCTTCAAGCTTTTTTCAGCTTTTTTCAACGATGCGTTTAGCTTTTCCTAGCCTTTTTTTAATTTGAATTTCGTGTTTATTTATATTTTAAAATAAATAAAACAGTTTATCAGAATAAATTTATGTGTGATTTAGGTAAAAGGGTAATAGTCTGGCAGCGCAGAAGAAATCGCTGTTGCAGATTTGATTTACACACATAAAAGTGCTGCGAGGGGAATAATACAAAAGTTACGCTATTTCAAACCATAAAATTTATAATGAAGTTTGAAGTTTTGTCCACTATAACTCTGCCATTTAATGACTCATCTCTTCAAACGACCCAATGATTCAATAAAAAGGAAAGAAATACATAGCCCGTTCAAAATTGTTGAAGATATTTGCATTTCAGCCACATCATCTTTTTTAAAAACACAAATAACGGTTATTTTGGCATATCTCTTTGTTGAAAATTTGTCACGTAGTGTAAAGAATGCGAAGATATGCGAAAATTTCGGTGTTATTTTTTTTTTTTTTTTTTTTTTTTTTTTTTTTTTTTTTTTTTTTCTTCATTATTTATTTATTGAATCTTCATATATTAAATATGAACTAACAATAATTAATCAAATCTTAACCTAATATTATTTTTTTGTCCTGCCAGTGCCAGACAAAAATTTTGTTCATCGCGGGTTCTGTTCACTTTTATAGGTGTTTATCGCTCATCTAATTGGACAAGTGCCGCAGTGTCTCTTCTTCTTAAGCGAGTGTGGCCGCTATCATTTAAAATATTTCGTGCTAGTGGATTCGGGTGCAATTCGAGCCTTTTTAAGTATTTTACTGCATATTTCGTAATCATAGTTTTAACTAATGGAACATTGAGATCCTTGTGAATATTTGAGTTTTTAACATACCAAGGGGCAGCTGTGATTATTCGAAGTAGTTTATTTTGGCGCCTTTGAATTTTTTCGATATTAGAGGCCGAGGCAGTGCCCCATAGCTGAATACCATAGCACCAGATTGGCTTTAAGATAGAGTTGTAAAGAAGAAGTTTGCAGTCGAGACTAAGGACAGAGTTTCTTCCAATAAGCCAATGAATTTGGATGGCTTTTATTTTCATTTGAGTTAATTTTGCCTCTATATGGCTTTTCCACGTTAAACGGCGATCTAGATGAATACCGAGGTATTTTACATGCGAATTTTGAGGTATTATTTGATTATTGATTTTAATAGGGGGGCATGATTCCCGACGCAAGGTGAATGTTATATGTACGCATTTTTGCTCATTGACCTCTATCCTCCATTGCTTTAACCATAGTTCGAGTTGAAATATATGATCCTGTAGGTATCGAGATGCTTCTTGACGGTTTTCGTGCACGCTCAAAAAAGCTGTATCATCAGCAAATGTTGAAGTTTGTGTGTAGTTGTTTGTTGGCATATCCGAGGTATATATTAAGTATAAAAGTGGGCCCAGGATGCTTCCCTGAGGGACACCAGCGTCAATTTGCTGAGGAGAGCTTAAATAATCACCTTCTTTAATAATAAACTTTCGACCGACTAAGTAGCTTTCTAACAGCTTGTGTATGTTTACTGGTAAGTTTAGCTTCAATTTATGTAATAAGCCTTCATGCCAGACTTTATCGAAAGCTTGAGAAACATCGATGAAGAGAGCGGAACAATATTTTTTTTCTTCAAAGGCTTTTCTTATTGCGTTTACTATACGATGGGTTTGCTCAATTGTGCTGTGTTCTCTTCTAAAGCCGAATTGGTGGTTAGGAATACATCTATTATCATTTAAAATTGGGGTTAATTTTGACGCTAACAGCTTCTCAAACAGCTTTGATATATTAGAAAGTAAGCTTATAGGCCTATATGACTCAACTTTTGTGTGATCCTTTCCAGGTTTAGGTATCATGGTGACTAAGGAGACCTTCCACTTTTGAGGATAGTATTCAAGGCGTAAAATAGCAATAAAAATTAAAAGAATAATTTTCTTTGCTATGCTGGGTAGCTCCAAAAGCATTTTGTTGCTGATCTTGTCAAACCCAGGAGCCTTCTTGGGGTTTAAATCACAAATAACCTTTTCGATTTCTCTTATCTCAAATCTTAGCGGAACAGCTGCTCTAGCAGCAACAGGTGGTAACTCGACCGCAATATCGTGAGATATATTTGGGGTAAATACGTTTTTTAAATGATTGACAAACAGATTTCCTTTTTCAACATCATTTCTTGCCCAACTTCCATTCAAGTTTCTTAATGGTGGTTTAGAGACAACTGGCCTTTTGAGATTTCTAGCTGCACGCCATAATGAGTAGTCTGATTGTGGGGTTGCATCAAGTTCCTTAAGATATTTTTCCAGAGAAGCCGTTTTCTTAGTCTGCAGTAACTTTCTTAGTCTTTTTGTACACTCTTTAAGTAAGTTCTTAAGTTGAGGGGATCTGTGCAATTGCCACTCTCTTCGAGCCCTCCTTTTTTCAGACAAAAGATGCTCGACATCTGTGGAATATATTTTAATAGTTTTTGTTTTTTTGGGGGCAATATTGGAATGTTGAACAGCTAGTTTCAGAAAACTGTCAAAATTGTCAATAGAGCGATCTACATAATCCGGTGTACTGAGCGGAATATTTTCTGTGCAATGGGTACTGAGATATTTTTTATATTTCAACCAATTAATTTGCGTAGCTGTCGTCGGAGGAACAATTCTATTGGGGTTCATTATAGTAACAATTGTAGGTGTGTGGTCGGAAGATAAATCTAGGGAGGCTTCAACTTGAATCGTTTCTATGGGAATGTTTTTAACCACGCCGAAATCTATGACATCTGGAATTTTTTGAAGATCAGTGGGCCAATATGTTGGTTGTCCGCTCGCTACCACATTTAAATCCATTTTAGAAATTATGTTAAATAAAACACGACCCTTTGGTGTTATAAGTCGCGACCCCCAGAGGGTATGTTTAGCGTTATAATCGCCAGCGGCTAGGAAACACGGTCCTAATGATTTAAAATATTTACAATATTGGTCCTCCGATATTGAAAATCTAGGCGGGGAGTATAACGATGAAATTATTAGGTTTCTATTTAATTCCTCAACGCAAATGTTCGTTGCCTGGAGATAATCTTCACGATGATCACACATTAGGTAGTGTTTGACTCGGGCCTTTATTAAAATGGCGGATAAAATATTCATGTTAAAGGAAACTAATACAGAGCAACATTGTTTATAAGATATAGCCCTAGAATATTTGTAAATAAATATTACGGAAGTTATCAACAATTAAAACGACCCATAGTGAGAAAAATAGCATTTTAGCAAACTTTGTGGGCTCAAGGCACGGCTAATAACTATGCAAACAATCTAAAATTTTTTATATGTATTTTTTTTAATTTTAAATCATTCTAAGGGGCTTGCCAAGTGAAAATACGAAAAAAATTGCCCATATAACTTGCGGTCACACTTATGTATATATTCATTTTGATATTGCAAGCGAAAGCAGAGAAAAGTAGAGAAATTGCTGTCCAGTAAAATTTGGTTTTTGTAGCATACGATAATTGCGCGCAAAGGGGTCGATATGGTACAAACCATTATGGTGAATATAGGCCCCTATTACAGTTCACAACTCATATCAGTCGATTTGTAATTTGTTAATTTTTGTATTATGGTTTAAAACTTTGCTATAACAAAAACATCAAAAAAAAAAAATTACAACTCATCACAACGCATTCTTTTAATTACAACACAACTGAGTTGAGTTGTGAACCGTTAAACGGGCCATATTTAATTTTAATGCTATTCAAACATCGTTCCTTTTTGGTTCAGTTGTCTAGGGTGTTTGATAAGGTAGAAACTGTGAGTCCCCTTGTTCGAATATTGGCTTTTCAAAAAGAATTTTTTTATTTTTTATGTTTTAAAAACGATTTAAAAAAATATTTACCAGTTTTCGATTTTAAAATTTAATTTATAATTAAGTTTTAAGTATTGTAAATGTGTATGTTTACGTAAAAAATATTTAGTTTTTGTCTAGTTACTCTGTATTCTGGTCGCACCAGGTGAATGGTATATAAGATTCGGCACAGCCGAATATAGCACTCTTACTTGTTTTAAATCAATCCACTTTTGACTACCGATAATAGCTTAAAATGCTAGTATTAAAATTTGGCGATAAAAACTTTTGTAATAGCTGCTGTCATGGCAATATGTTGTGCTGGTAGGTCCATAATTGACCATAGATTTTATAAAAACATCCTTAGATGCTTAGCGACGAAAAAATCACACCAACGATGCATATAATTACAAAATACTTGGCACAACCGAGTCTTATGCACATGAATCCTTACTTTATATCACAATTTGTTTTAGCGGGTTCATGATTACCATGAACGGACCCAGAAAAGGAAATTGGTATATGACACTATACATTAGTAAGCCCTTAAAATTTTTTTTTTTAATTTCATGGGCTCTCAACCAGAATTAAAAAACTTATAGTGCTAAGTATTTTTGAAAAATTTTTTTTTTTTTTGATCTTTGGGAAAAGGTTTAGAAGTCGCTCAAGTCAAATTTTTTGCCAAAAACCGAGTTTACCGATCTTTTTTGCGTATTCTTAATTACATCGTGAAAAACCGCGAGTTTCTATAATTTTAAGCAAATAATTTTAAAGAAAAATGTACAAGCTTTAATTTTGTTTGCTTTGACTATAAGTTTTTGCAATGAATTTGCTCATTTAGGTACCCTACATTACAATTTTTTGTAATTTTTCCATAAATTTTATAAAAACCGTTTTATAATTTTTAAAATGTTTATGAAAATGAAAAAAACTAACAACGCAGTTTGAAAGATCAATTCATTCCTAAAAATTTAGAAACATCAATGTCACAACTTCTGGAACTGATTTTCCGAATCTATTGCAGGGCATGGAGCTACATCGTAAGAACACAGTTAAATAATTTTTTATGCAAAGCAAAAGTTTGATTTTGAATTGTTTGTTGGGTATGAGTAATAATATCAAAAACTGTTTACAAAGCTGAAAACCGGTATAAATCAGGAACGTTAAGAGCAAATTAAAAAATATTTGTTTCTAAATTATTTAAAAAGAATTGATCTTTAAAACTGCGTAGTTGATTTTTTTCCAGTTCTTGAAAATTTCAAAACCAAAATAAAGCTTGGACACTTTTCTTTTATATTGTTACGTTACTGCCTTTCAATAACGTTTTGGTTTATTTCCTTTATAATAAACCGTTTCGAGTTCTTTTATTGCAATTCAAATAAAACAAATAAACACAATACTTTAAAGTATAACACTTATTTATTAAGAACTTAGTCACTTTAAAAACCGTAATTTATAGCTTTTATTTACAACTCACTATTGTAATCAACACACTTCAAACGTTTATAGTTTTCTCCACGTGATGCGCTCTTAACTTGACAAAGTCTGAACTAATATTGTTTTTTGATGCTAGCCGCCGCCAGTATTTATACTGTAATTCAGCCATCTAGAACATTCGAAATGCTTCTCGAAGGTTCGAGGCTTTACTTATTCACCACTCTATAGTCAATTATGATTTATGGCGGCACTTATGTTTACATAATTTCACCACTTATACTAAAGCTTTTTTAACGGTCATTTCTAGGGCTTTCTGCACATTGGGATTGAAGTGTACTAAATTATAACAATCTTTCATAACAATGTAAACTAATAAAATAACTAACACATATTTAATAACTAATCCATACAAGATAAATAATAATTACAACTAGTTCTTAAACAATAATTACAACTAACTAAATATTATTTCCTTAAAAGTGAAAAAAATCGTGGTTTGACAAAAATAAGAAGGCAAATAAAAAAAAAGCGGTCAAACCAGATTTTTAGCAAAAATTCGTCTAAGGGTGTGTGTGAAACGGTAGCAAAGTACTCATGGAAGTAAAATTTTGACACTATTGAGGTGAATAAAATTTCACTAGCCCTAGGGCCTAGTATAAATTTTAACATTAGTGTAGCAATTTTTGACAACCACAAAATTATTTTTTTTCATCAAATTTGTTTAAACAAAATAAAGAATAATATGGAAGCAGGACCAGCGGCAAAAAAAATATATATCAGAACGAATTCATCAAATAGTTGGGACGATCTCATTTCCAACAGAATTAAAATGATTATTGGTAAACGTTTGTTTAATTTATTGTTTATTTCTTTATGTCAAAGTTTACGTTGTCAAAACTGTTACATTTTCACACAGCACAAATATAAAAATTTTCTACCACAAACAAATTTTATTTCATCATAGAACTTTGCTACCGTTTCACACACACCCTAAAGCGACCTCTGAAGATCTTCTGAAAAATCTGAAAAAAAAAAAACTCAAAAATACTTTACCCTATACACTTTTAAATTATGCTCGAGCCCCAAATTTTTTTTTGGTACACACTAGTATACACGTACGTTCACGCTGAAGTGGAAAG
Source organism: Pollenia angustigena (assembly GCA_930367215.1). NCBI lineage: Eukaryota > Metazoa > Arthropoda > Insecta > Diptera > Polleniidae > Pollenia > Pollenia angustigena. The sequence goes on along the minus strand of OV884056.1, from coordinate 40,210,785 downwards.
TTTTTTAATTTTCTGGATAACTGTTATCTACGGTCCCTGCTTTATTTGAAAAATCAACCTTCAACAGTTATTTTAAGTAAAGAAATGTTTGAATTGTCGAAAGGTAATGCAATGGATCTTATCAGAAGCACATCATTTTTGACTTCCCTTTTCTCCTCCGACTCTTAACAAGAAAACTGTATAAAAGAGCACTTCAAAATGACATGATGTGTTAACTGAACTTTTACATTTCTGGAGTTTCTCAGCTGTCATAAGAATGCTTCAATGTGTTTAATGCCTTTAAGGGGTTTCGTATTGTTTTTCAGTCTTTTTTTGTTGCTGTATTTGATTATTGTTGAAAACCCTTTTGTTTCTGTTTAAAATATTTTTTACAAAAAAAAAAAAAATGGTTATTGATAAAAAGAATTCTTAGCATATTTTTGTTGAATGGAAATAATTTACAAAAAAAATATTTTTTTTTATTTTTTTTTTTTTTTTGTTAAGATTTTGGTAGACTTGACTTTTTGTTGTATTGCAAGATATTTATGAGTATGCTCCCTTTCATATTTTCCTTTTGTTTTTGTTAGCTGTATATGAAAATAACTTTCACTTTTTTTTCAAAAATTTCATTGCTTACATTACTTTCATTCCTTTTTTTTTCATGTACATTGTTTCGAAAATATTTTAAATATTTTTCTTTCTTTTTTCGTAGGTAGGTCAAAACTCTCTTCTTCTATTTTGTTGGTTTGTTTGTCGGTTGGATATTAATAATGGGTGCTGAGCATTGTTTATAAATCATTGTTTCCTATGGAGCTCTGGATATCATCTATAAGGTATGATCTAATAACAAATTGCTAGCAGTTTATCAACTTAATGGAGACTTAGGAAAATAAAGTTGTTAGCTTGTTATGAAATATGTTGCTATAATGGAGCAAAAAAAAAACTAAAAGATTTTAAAATCAAGATAGATAATAAAAAAATTACCAATTTTGCAACATCTACTTAATATTGTTAATCGTATAAACTCAATGTTTGTGCTTTTGACTTCATTAAGTTATTAGGGGAAATTATCCTTTATTGGTTGTTTAAAGCATTTAATAAAAAAAATGCATTTAGTTATCAATTTCAATAAGAGTTTAAGATTTTTAAATCATTCATTTAACGGGGGGAAGTACGGATTCTTGCTGATGTACAGTTTAAAATTTAGATAATCAAGAAGTAGTTATTTTGACTTTGAACTTTTTTTTAATTTTAAAAAAATATGATGAAAAATGTCGTACGGGATACGATATTGGGAAATGTTTTAACACTGCACTGCTTTGAACGTTGATATTTTTTTAACATTTACATTACTTGAAATTGTTCGACTTTCAAAGCGTGTAAATTTTCCATGCAACTGGTTTTTCAGTGGTTCTTTTTTACTTTAAGAGTATCTCTTTTTGGTTTCACAACGTTGTTTTTTTTTTAATTAAGAACATATCGTCCCCTTAATATTTATTTTATTTATTTGATATTTATTATTGTTTTACCCATACAACAAGATATACAAAATCTTTTAGATTATAGTAGGGATAACAGGTAGTTATACAAAAAATAATGTTTATAACATGGTACTTATTATTTTATATAAAACAGTAAAAAAAGTGTTGAGAAAAAAAAAAATAATAAAAAATAATAATAATAAAAAAAAAAATAATAATAAATGAATTACAATAACATTTATGAATAATTTAGAAACATACATAAAACGAAAATTTTAAAACATAAAATGATTGAAAAATGATTAAAATTGAGAAAACAGTTTAATAATTTCATTTTTGAAAATATTCGCATTGCTGATTGTTTGAATTCTGTTTGGAAGTCTGTTCCACAAACAGATAGCATTAATGAAAAACTGCCGCTCTGAAACCAGACACTTGTATCTAATACTTGTAAGTTTACAGCCGCGGTTCGATCTTACAAATTGCAACCTGTTGTACAAGTATGATGGTGTTTTAAGATATATGATTTTGTGCAGTAGTATTAAAGTTCTGCTGTCAATTAGATTTGAGAAAGTCATGCCATACAATTGTTTCGTAAAAGAAGTTATATGATCACGTCTGCGAAGACCAAAAACGTATCTGGTTATATTGTTAAATGCTACCTTTAACTTTCGTGTACTATCTGAGTCACAATGTCCAAATATTTCACTTCCGTAAAGTAAGCAGGGTATTACGTACGTTTTAGCAATAAGCATTCTTATGTCAACCGGTGTGCAAGAAATGGTTGACCATAGAGAACGTATCATGGATTGAGTTTTACATACAATAGAGTCAACATGATTCGACTAACTTAATGTTTGATTGAATACAAGCCCCAGGTTTTTTGATGAGGTGACTATATCAATTTGTTGTCCATTTATCATTACGTTAATATTGGGAATCAGTAAATTGGTTTTTCTGTGAATTATTATACATTTTGATTTTAAGGGGTTCAAACAAAGGCCGTTCTCAGATGCCCATGAAGAGACTTTATTCAGATCTATATTTAGAGCATTAACACTTTGTTGTAGTGACTTAATGGTTGAACTTAGGTAGAGCTGTACATCATCCGCATACATGTGAAATTTGCAGTATGAAATACAGGTAGGTAAGTCATTAGCATACATCGAAAATAACAATGGTCCTAAGATTGAGCCTTGTGGTACTCCTTTAGTAACTGGTAGAGCAGCAGAGTTATTATTTCTTAGGAAGACAGTTTGAAAACGGTTTGTGACGTATGATTTTATTAGTGAAACCGCAGTACTGGAAAAATTAAACTGTTGTCTTAGTTTCTTACAAAGAACAAAATGATCAACTGTGTCAAACGCCTTTGAGTGATCTAGAAGAACCAACATCGTTACCATTCCATTATCTATGTCACTGCGAATATCTTCGGAGACATCAATGAGTGAAGATACACAACTGTGTTTTTGACGAAATCCAGATTGCTTTACATTAAGAAGATGATTTCTTTCCAGGTATTTGCACATTTGTTTATGGGCAATCTTTTCAAAAATTTTGGAGAGATAGGAAAGTATAGCAATAGGTCTGAACTCAGAGCTTGTCTTAGGCACTGGTATAACAATATCGTATGTGCTCATACGCTATTATTTTTTTATTGCATATGGGCATTTCCGTCAAAAGGTCCACCGTGACCGAAAATTTAAAAGTTATTAAAAGCTAATTATTTTACGATATTGTTATAGAGAAATATTAAGATTTTACTAATTATAATTAGTATTGTGGTTATTTTGTTGAACTATTTATGGTTTTTAATCCAAATTTTTAATATTTTTAATTAGGCTTAAGTTCATGAAATTTAATTTTTATTAAATTATTTTTGTGAAGAAAGGAAGCCTTATTAAAAATATTAAAAATTTGGATTAAAAACCATAAATAGTTCAACAAAATAACCACAATACTAATTATTGTTAAAGCTAAGGCACGAGCTCTATGTGTACATTTGTCCTTCAAGTTGTGCTGAAAAAGGTCAACAGAAAAGAGAAAGACAAAGTGAAAAAACAAAAAATGTACTTGAACTTCAAGAAAAATTCTTGACGAAAGTACGAAAAAACAGAAGTAAAGGAAAAAACATGTAAAATCAATTAAAATGGATAATCATTCAGGAAAGCAAATTTCGATCTACCAAATGTTAAAATACAATTTGGTTTAAGGATTGATGTTTGACTAGTGACGTCAGCAGTCGTCGATGGCTGCGAGTGTAAGACGGCAAATCCATCTGAGGAGATCGAGTGGTTGCGATCGAAACATGTCATTGTAACCTGCCGGCCAGGGTTCGAGCCCGAGCTACGTCAAGAATGAAAGATTATCAATAACAATTTTAATTGATTTTCATGTTGTAAAATTCCTTTCTTCACAAAAATAATTTAATAAAAATTAAATTTCATGAACTTAAGCCTAATTAAAAATATTAAGATTTTACTAATTTTATAAATTTACTCATAAATTTGTTCACTTTGATGAACAATCAGACTGCAAAGTTGTGCAAACGTAATTTCTTATTTGTGAGAATGTTTTATTGTATGTTTTCTTAAATATTTATCTTTCTTAAAAGAGGTGATATTTGATAAAAATTATTCCAAAAAAAAATTCTTACATGGTCTGTAATCTAAGTGTTCAAAGAGAAATATGTTATTCGGATTAAGTGAAATTATTTATTTTATTTTAATCATTATTCAGTTAAATTATTTCGGAAAAAATTTCACGTTCAAAATGTCACGCTACTTCTTTTGCCATTATCTTTGACCTAGAATCGCGCCCTCCATAAACTTTAGAATAGATAACAGTGCTTTCTTAGTGCTATATTTTGAGGGTTAAGATAACGTAAATATATTTTTGGTTTAAAATGTTATTGCATTTTTGATGCGTACGACTGTCACGTTCAACACTTTGGAATTACCCATATGGGCATTTCCGTCAAAAGGTACTCCGCGACCAAAAATGTAAAAGTTATTAAAAGCTGATTATTTTACGATATTGTTATAGAGAAATTTTTAGATTTTACTAATTTTATAAATTTACTCATAAATTTGTTCACTTAGATGAACAATCAGACTGCAAAGTTGTGTAAATGTAATTTCTTATTTGTGAGAATGTTTTATGGTATGTTTTCTTCAATATTTATCTTTCTTAAAAGAGGTGATATTTGATATAAATTATTCCAAAAAAATTTTCTAACAGACTTCAAAGAGAAATATGTCATTCGGAACGGTAAATTTTTACTTTATTTTAATCATTATTCAGCTAAATTATTATGGAAATAATTTCACGTTCGAAATGTCACGTATCGACCCAGATTTTGGCTTAAAAAAAAGAAAATACAGACAGTTTTGGAATCAAACCTAAGACATTTTAATGTTACAATGCCACGTAAAATTCTGAAAGTTCTTTGACTAAAAAATTGTGCCAGGTTTCGTTTAATTACGCCTTTTTATACATGGCCACAAAAACTTCTGTTTTTTTCACTTGTGTTTTTTACACGTTCGAGCAGCTACTTCTTTTGTCATTATCTTTGACCAAGAATCGCGCCCTCCATAAACTTTAAAATCAAGGATCGGAAAATGTTTTTTTATTTTGTTTCTAAAAAAATATTTATTGTGCAAGTTTAAAAAATTCTACATTTTACAGAAAACAAAAAATTTCTAAAATAGTTTTGAAAAAAAAGCTGTCGAAAAAAATAAATAAAATAAAGTTTTTGAAATAAAACGTTTTCTTAAAAACATAAAATAAAGTTTTTAAAATAAAACGTTTTCTTAAAAACATAAAAAAACAAAAACAAAATAATTATATTTAAGCATTGTCATAAAAATTTCATTCTTCAAAACAAATTTCAATAAAATTTATGAAGAGGTTTCTGAGAATACATACATACATATTTCATTTTTGAAAAATACATACATAGAAAAAAAAATTCTAAAAAAAAACGTTTAAAAAAATATTTTTCAACAAAAAAAAAAGTTTTTTGAAAATTTGTATTTGTTTTTTTTTTACAAAAAAAGTTTTTGCTATTTTTTGAAACTATAAATTTTGTTTTCATTGAAAATGTTTTTTTCTCTTTTTCGTTTAAATTTTAAACACACAAAAACAATATTCTTTTTTTCACACACAAAAATTTTTTATTTAAAAAATAAAATTTAATTTTGTGTTTTCCGTTCGTAAAATCCGGTCCTTGTTTAAAATAGATAACAGTGCTTTCTTAGTGTTATAATTTATGGGTTAAGAAAACATAGAAATATTTTTTGTTTAAAATGTTATTGCATTTTTGATGCGTACGACTGTCACGTTCAACACTTTGGAATTACCCATATTTAGAATTTCCATCATTGATTTTATGTCTGGTCAAAATTTCGTCAAATTCTACTTCCAAAAAGTGGGTCGAAATGTCGTTGGAAAAAATAGTGTATTATTTCTTGTTAAAAATTTTCCTTTAATAAGTGTGTAAGCTCATATGCGCCATTTTACTTGAAATTGCCACTCCAAAGTTGTTAAAAGAATAATAGTGTATACGCCTTATACTTCATTTTAGCCAGTAGAAAAAACTACAATTTATGAAAACTTTAACTCATAAAATAGCTTATAATAAAATACACTATTGTTTGAGAAATAGTTTCATTCCGACCATCGAAAGCTGCATGATCTCCAAAATTTGTGCCAGAAGAATGTAATTCCTCGTGGCTCGCAGTCATTTTTCTTTAACTTACAAGGTGGAAAGAAACGAAATTGTTTAGATGAGCCAGATGTAGCAGAGGAAGAGAAAGAAGACGAATGAACTTCTAGTTATTTTTGATTTACGCAATGTAAACCTTAATTTGTCATAATTTTTTGTTTATAATAACCCAAATTGGAGAGTAATGAATATGTGACACTGAATTAACAAAACTATGAATTAGTCACTGTTTTATAATGTTACAAATTGATATTTTTGAGATCAAATATTTTAATTAAAATACCGTAAAGTTACTGAATAAAACAGCGTATACCATACAAAATAAAATAGTGTATCAGATACATACATCATACGAATTCCTTAAAAAATAAAATAGCCTTTATGGAGGACTTGCAATTTGAATGACATAATTATGGTCTTAAAGGATGAGTAGAATAAAAAAAATTGGTCAATTTAAAGACAAGAAACGGGTTTATGTATTCGTCGAAAAATCCAATATGAAGAATTTTTATTTACCACGATATTGAGGTTTTAATAGACATCCGATTTGACAAAAACTTTAAACACGATTTTCTCAAAACCCCAAAAATACTACTTATTACTAATAAATTCTTTTCTTCTCAAAGTTTTTTTTTATCAAAATTGGCCCTTAACATAAGCCTTAAGTTTTAATTTTAAGGCGGTACTCATCTGTGAAAATTTGCGGAGTCAACACAAAACCAGCAACTAGTGACCGGTAAAATTTTTTTTAAGGGGCTAAAACACACAAAAATTAAAATATTTGTCCATTCTGCACTGAAAAATAAAAATTATTCCATCCCTACTTAAATCTGTCCAAAGCGGTATCAATAGTACGGTAAGAAGGGATTTTCTTCAATCAAGTGCAGAAAGATTGATTCAGGTACGGATGATTTAATTGCGAAATACTTGACTTATCCATATTTAATCCCGAATTGGTACTTAAAGTAATCCAAAAATAGGACTGATTTAAATAAGACTAAGATTGAATCAATCTCGAAATGGGCTTTATTCAAGTATTATAAAGTTGATTTAGTACCGTTTTCACAACCTACCGATAGCTGAAAGTAGACTTTAAAAGGCCTTATAAAAATTGTTCCATTATTAAAACTTTATTTTAACCTTAAGTGAGCGATTTAAGAGGAGGACACAATGCCCTCACTCATCGAAAATTTGTAAAATTTTTAACATCTAAAAACGCAGCTTTCAAAGATCTTAAAATGTTCACTGAGGTACGTTGGCTCAGTCGTGGCGACTGTCATAACCGGCTATATAATTTAAAAGAGGAAGTCTTAGAGTTTTTAGAAAAAGAAAATATCGATGAGTCGGCAAAAAGTTTTTTAAAAGATACACAATTCATATCAGATCTAGCTTTTCTAGCTGATACAACTTCTTTGCTTAATAATTTCAAATTATAAATTAAGTTTTCCAAATTGAAGATTTTGTAACAATTTCTTATTAGCATAATATGTTTTAAATTTGAAGAACTTAATTTATTTCTCTGCTTGGAACAAATAAATTTTAAGTCGGAAAAAATTTGTTCGCAGCAATATGTAGAAGGAAAAAGCGATAACAATTTCAAAGCATTTCTTTTTAACTCTGGAAAATCTAAATCACTTAGATTTTTCCAGAATTCTATTCCCATTTTTCATGGAGCTTGGACTTCGGTACGAAGAAATATAAGTTTTGATTGTATATCGAACTCATGTTGAGTAACATCACAGTTATAAGGGTTATTAAACAAATCCAACTGCAGTTGTATACTCTTAAAATCTTCAAAACCGTTGAGCAGTGTATCAAACATCTCAACTCGCTTAGTTAGTAGCATCGCACAGCGATTGGCGCAATAGAGATGTTTTTTTAAAACTGGAAAAGTCATCTGTCTTAATTTGGCAAAGTAGGCCTGCCATTTTTGCCGGTTTTTTGCCCCTAAATTATCAAAGTGCCGATTTTCCGATTTTTGCTCCAAAAATGCCGATTTTTTTGACTAACACGTAAACGGCGATTACTTTTTGTTTGTTTGATAATAATACAATAACTTTAAGCGATACTGAAACAGTTGTAACATTGAAAAGAGACAACTGTTATTAAGTCAGCGCTTCTACTACAGAAAAAGGGGTTAGTTTTATTCAATATTAAATGCAGTGTTTGTAATGTGTGTTGGGTTAATATATTTTTATTTGAAAAATATTCCACTATGAAGAATTAAAGGCCAAAGTTAAAAAAGAAATAATTTTTAAACCTAAAATAATTCAGTTAAAATTTAATTTTCTATTAGGAAAATATAAAAATTAATAATTTAAACTGTTTTGATATTAATATTAAAACGGATTTAATAAAAATGTCAAACTCAAATATTTGTATATGGAATAAACTTAATTATAAGAAAGTTAAGAAAAACTTTATATATAACTACAATTTCTTTGTAAAACGTTTATTTTGATTGATTCTTTTGAAATTTCATAAGTTATAAACATTATATAATTCTGAATTGTTCTAATTTGTAAGTAAGAATTTGTTTTATTGTATTTAAAATATGTATTTTTAATTTGCCGATTTTTTGCCGATTTTTTTATATTAAAGTGCCGATAATGCCGATTTTTTATCAAAATTATCTGGCACCCCTGTTTACAACTTATTTTACTTTGTTTTTGTATCTGGGATCTGAATTCTTTTGCTTTTGCTTGTGCAAAAAAACAAAACAAAAAATGTTACTCCTTCTTTTCTCGCTTCTCATACCAAGGAGCCGAGGCCTTCTATGAGGCATTCTTTAGCAGTTACGTAAGAATAGGAATTAAATAAGAAGGTCTTTTGAGTTTTCCCGCTGGGATATGATAACTTAATCATATCCAACCAAAAATGTTCCACATTTTGAATTGTTTCTCAAAGAATAATTTATATATTATTTAATTTTTTTGTATTTTGGTGCAAAGCGCAATTTAGTAAAAGAGATTTAAGATTTGAACAACATGGGTCTTTAATAGAAGAGTAATTGCTTGGGGGCGTAACGTGACAATTTTGTGGAAGGTCCGTCAGTTGTGTACAACAATTTGTGCAATCACAATTTACTTCAATTTAAAAATATTTGTTCTTGTCTAAAATACTAATTTAAAACAAGTAAGAGTGCTATATTCCGCTGTGCCGAATCTTATACAGTAGAATCCCGATAATTCGTAATCGCAAGAGACCGGCCATTTCTTACGAATTATAGGGGTTTTCGATTTAGCGGGGTTTCGATTTTACGGGGTTAAAATAAAATAAATACGAATAAACGGGGTTTTTCAATTTATTTACTAAAACGATAAAAAAACATAAAACACAGTTGTTAAAAATAAAATATATTAAAATTCTATATAAAAATTATGTATGTAACAAACTGATCTTAAGAAAATAAATCCACACACAAGCAAAAACCCACGCATAAATAAAATAGTGGTAAACAAAAAATCATTCTTTCCATGGTTTTTGTTGTTTTTATTACGAATTATAAGTGGTAGTAAGCAAACAATTACGATTTATAAGAGGTAAAGAAGATTTAATTTGAAAAAAAAAATTACGAATTATCGAGGGGACCAAAATGTATGGAAAATTTACGAATTAACGAGATTTTTTCAAGGGACCGACAGTTTATTACGAATTATCGGGAATTACGATTTATCGGGGTACGAATTATCGGGATTTGACTGTATACCCTTCACCATTGTGCGAGTAGAATAAAGAGCAACTAAATAATTTTTACATATACATATACAAACATATTTACAATACTTACAACTTCATTATAAATGAAATTTAAAAAGCGATAGCTGGTAAATATTTTTTATTATGAAATAATAAAGAAGGGTGATAACGAAAATCATATTGGGCATTATGCTAGTACATATATGTAAACAACTACGAAGGGGGGGTGAGGGGACAGAAAGAAGAGACGACAACCGGATTTGAACTTCGCTTTGCATAAGGACCCAGAATATATATACTTTATAGGGTGTAGGACCTTCGGTGAAGGGTATAAAAAACAATCTTAATTATAAAAAAAGAGTAATTTTTGGGATTTCAGTATTTTGGTCATAACTCTGCTATTTCTTAACCGATTTGACAGATTTATATACCGACGTGTTAAAGAAGTTATTTTTGCCAGTTATTTTTGCTATAAAACGTGGACTCGGGAAGATCTATGGTTCCTGAAAATGGGTATTTTGCAAAAAAAATTAATATTTTGGTCATAACTTTTTCGTATCTGAACCGATTTTCCCGAGTTTTCCAGAAAATATTTCCGATCTTCTGATATATAAGGTGTAACCATAGGTCATATTACAGTCAAAAAATTCAGGTTTTTATACAATTTTTAATACTTTTTGTACGAGAGGTACCACGCCTACTTCTCCAATCCCGCCCACATTTTGTAGGATGGTGTATATTTATAACCTAAATGTTTCTAACCTAATTTTAAATCTTTGGCTCTTGCCGTTCTCCAGATATACAGAAAAAAGTAATACAAATACAACAACCACAAGGGATTTTTGGAAAAATTAGAGGCAGTCTTGGTTTTTTGGTCGTATCTCAGCCATTGTTGGACCGATCTGGCTGAATTTCAATAGCAAGAAATGGTGGACTATATGTGACATAAACGTAAAACAACGTAGCCGCTATCATGTCTGGAGTCTCCGGAAAACACATATCAAACGTAAGACGGACAGACGGACGGATGGACGGATATCGTTAAATCAACTTCTCTCCTCATAAGGACCCAGAATATATATACTTTATAGGGTCTAAGATCAATATTGTAGAAATTACAAACGGAATGACAAACTTATATATACCCTTTTCCACCTGTGGTGAAGGGTATAAAAAAAAAACAAGGTACAAAAAATAAAATATTGCTGATGCAAATAAAATTTACTCTGCGCCAGTTTTTCTGTAATCAACACCTCCAATTTTCCCTGAAACCTTTTCAAATTATCCTATTACATTTTCTACAAACCATTTACGATACTATTTATTACAGTCTCTAACTCTTCACTTGCAAAAAATAGCGAATAAAACGGAAATGAAGCTTTTGGTTCTCATTTCATTCAACATCTTTAACAAGCCATCTTAATCATCAATATCTGTTTACTATCTAATTAAAATCTTATTTACTTGTCAGAACAAAAGGCCCTAAGGGTGAAACCTTTTTGGAATAAAATATGGCATGTAATTTAATAAACTAACGATTTTAATGAGTTCATTTTAAAACAATAAAAACAAAACAACGAAAAAATTTTTAAACAATTTAAGCCTTGAAATGCTTAAAAATAGCATTTAGCAAAAAAAGGTAACACTGCAATATATTTGTGTGTGTCTAAAAAATGACAGGAAATATTAAAGTTGTATATGAGGGAAGGGTGAAAAAATATGCATAACTGCAATTGAAAAATACAAGTAACCATATTTATATATGATACTGGTACTAATACACTGATACAACTATGTGCCATATTTTGCATGCATGTAAGAAAATGTGTATGTGTAAATGAATGTTATATGTGACCTTTTGTTATGTGCACACATTTTATACATGCAGGGTATGAAATTTAGGCTACTAGTTTACCCGACACTAAGTCTATGTCTTTGTATGTAGAAGAAAACAATTTGACAGTTGTGTCAAAAAAAATATGTATATCGAGGTTTATTTTTCAAATAGTGCTATCAGCAAAATCACAATTTTACAGGAGAGCGAAAAAACTGATTTTTTCAAAAGCTCTAAGAGTATTTACTACACACTATTTTAGAATATTATTAAAAAACAACGCCTAAATCATATATATGCTAATTTTTTTCTTAATTCCAAATATTCGAGCTTATATGTCTGGTAGCACTATTTAAAAATTTAAATTTTATCGATTTGAACACTGAAATAAGCAGATAGCACTATTTGAACAAAAATGAAAAATATTTGAGACTTAAGCTTAAGTTACTCGCATTTTTATTAAAATAATTAGTAAACAATAATCAGTATTGTGGTTATTTTGTTGAACTATTTATGGTTTTTAATCCAAATATTTTAATATTCTTAATTAGGCTAAAGTTCATCAAATTTAATTTTCATTAAATAATTTTTATGAAGAAAGAAATGTTGTAACATTCCTTTAGCCTAATTAAGAATATTAAAATATTTGGATTAAAAACCATAAATAGTTCAACAAAATAACCACAATACTGATTATTGTTAAAGCTAAGGCACGAGATCTATGTTTGCATTTTGTCCTTCAAGTTGTGCTGAAAAAGGTCAACAAGAAAAAGAAAGACAAAAAAAATGAAAAACAAAAAAAAAATGTACTTTGAACTTCAAGAAGAATTTTTGACAAAAGTACGAAAAAACAGAAGTAAGGAAAAACATGTAAAATAAATTAAAATAGATAATCATTCAAAGCAAATTTCGATCTATCAAAGGTTAAATACAATTTGGTTTAAGGATTGATGTTTGACTATTGACGTCAGCAGTCGTCGATGGCTGCGAGTGTTAAACGGCAAGCCCTCTGAAGAGATTGAGTGGTTGCAATCAAAACATGTAAGGGTAACCTGTCCGAAAAAACGCCTGGGTTCGAGCCCAGCTTCAGTCAAGCTTGAAAAATTATCAATAAATTTTAATTAATTTTATGTTGTAACATTCATTTCTTCATAAAAATTATTTATCGAAAATTAAATTTGATGAACTTTAGCCTAATTAAGAATATTAAAATATTATAATAAGTAAACTTTAAAGAAATGCGTAAACATGTTAACAGACCTCGAAATTAAGTTAAAATTTTACACTAACGTTTAGTGAAAAGCAATAAATAATTAATTTTATGCACATATCATAGAAATGATGATATTCTTGCGAAAAAACGCTCTTCAGTGATTTGGAAAAACATTCGTTTGCTTATTCAAAAAGAACGTGGGCCAGATTGTAAGGGTTTCGCTTCTATTTATATGATTGCTGCCCAGTGTGGAAAATTTGGAAAAAAATTATAATAATTCTGTATTTTTAAAACGGTTGGTCCGATTGGAATGCAGTTTAAGGTGATAATTAAAAAGGTTGTAGTCCAGTTTAAACCTTGGATTTGAGGACTATAGACTTAGCAGGAGAGGTGCTATAGATTCCCAAATTCGGCCATCTCGGGTATAACAAAAACTTAAAACGATCCTAAGTTCTTAAATTTAGCTGGATGCTAAAAATATTTTTTAAGTGAAATGCGCTTGCCGAGCTCTTCATAATTTATGATTGGTCTAGTATTTTGGAAATATAAGACTCAATTTTATCATAATTTGTTTGAAATATTTTTTTATGAACTATCAACAAGATTTTGTTTGTCGTGCTTAATTCCTTATTTTTATTCATGACAAAAACACGGAAATTTATTGGTAAAGACATAAGCTATTCCTATGCGCATTTCACTGGTTGCTTAGGACAAATCGTTAGGAAACTTCATCCAAAGATTTTAGACAAACTAAACATATAATGCAAATAAAACTGTTAAGCGAATAAGGCGCAAGGTACTTGCCGAGTACAACAAAGTCTGTACAACATTTTCTCCGTACCCTGACCTTGTCGCTGACGTCTACAAACCAAAAGTTTTGCAAGATACTTGCGCAAGTAACTTACCGAGTGTGAAATGGGTCTTAGAATTATAAGCAACAGTTTTACTTCCCAGTAAAAAATTTTAAGGTTTTGGGAAGCAAGAAAAGTACAAGTGCGCTGATATATGCGCTGGCTATTACATACTACTTAGAAGCAACAGGGAAGCGAAAACCATTGAAGTCAATTTTTAATATAAGTAAATGAAAATTATTTAATAGCTTCGCATAATCCCTTATAAGTACGCAGGTTGTAAGGGAGTAGTTGAAATGATTATTTAAAAGAAAAAATTTACGACCAAAGTTCAACGTGCTTCTGTTAATCCCTTACATGGAAGCACGTTGTATTGCAATGATTTCAAAATGTGTTAACGATTATTCCCGACATGTAATCGAAAACAAGAGATGCTTAAAATTACTTCTTTTTTATTACGCAATCAGTCAGCAAATTGTTTTTGAGCAGATAGGACGCAAGGAAATTTTTGTGTGGTCAATTACTAGATTTGTTGTTGTTTTCTTTTTAATTTGCGTACGGTTTCGTTCTATTTTAAAAATGATGTACATATTAACTGTGTTGTGTGTTTGTTTTGCTTTTTGTTCTTTTGCATAAGTTTTTGTGTTGCGCATCTTGTATACAGTATAGAAGCAATTAATCAAAAGTATGAAAGTTGCGGTTTTTGGAAGCTATTCCTTCACGGAATAATGTAAGCCATGAAAAACGCAGTGATTTTACAAAAAAGTAGTGCTTCCAAGTGGGAATTCGCCATATAAAAATCATGCCTCTTGTAAGCAGGTTTGTAAGGGGGAATTTTGCTTCTCTCCCTTACAAACCTGCTTACCAGTAAGCACCATTTTTTACTGGGTTGTAACAATATCAAAGCTTAAACAAAAACAACAAAAATAAACAGTGAGTTTTTCTTTTCTTACTTTCCCCACTACAATTAACCCATTTCCATCCTCTGTTCGCACTTGCGAACAGAAAACTTACTCATTTTGATCTGTAATTTTTTCTGCTTTTTTAAACTTCTATGGTTAAAGTTTTATAGAATTATTATCGTATGTATTCTTAGCTTTAATAAACAGTAATTAACTATTTTATTAATCATATATTTTTTTTAAGCCACACGCCATTTTTCTACACCATATATTATAGAGGGTTTTCATTTAGCTAATCATATGTATAAATTGTACAAAAATTAAAATTGTAACTATGCAGTTTTTACAGCAAATAATGAAAAAAGTAAAATTAAAACAAAAAACTAAGAAAAAATAACAACAAAGTTGATTCAGACAGAGGTTAATGTTGGTGTTCGCAAGCGCGAACGTTGGCCGCTATTCAACATATAAAATAACCTTTTGGTTGCATGTGTTTCTTTTTTTTACAAGTAACGGTACTCTTTCTAGCTATTGAATACGCAGAAAAAAAGACTTTTTATTCAATATTGTGTAGCAAGTATGTTGAAACTTATTCAGTGGAGTATAGAAGTGTTGTGGTCTGTAGTTTTTCGAGAAAAAATTCGGTAGCTATCAGCAGCCACATATGTTTTTTTAATTATAACCAAGGCATGGGTGGATTTGCATGAAAATGCCGTGCAAAATTATAGGATAAATATCCGATCTAAAAAGTGGTATTGGCTATTTTTTATTTCAATTTTAAGCTCATCAGTTGTAAACGCATGGAAACTACACTGCTTTGCTTCAAAACAAAAAACGAAGAACCTATGCCGAAAAAGAACTTTCGTGTTGTAATAGCAAAAGAACTTCTGTTATCATCTAAAATATGTGAGAATTCTCCAAAGTTTTTAACTCGCAACTTACCAAGAGTCGATTGCGAACACATTCCTATTGCACATAAAGACGGAAAACCTAGACGTTGCAGATTGAAAACCTGTAGAAAGCCAATAAAATGGATGTGCAAAAAATGCAATGTACACTTGCATCCAAAGTGTTTCGAAGCGTACCATCAAAAATAATTTTATCTATACATACAAAAATTATAATTTTATATATTTTTAATAATCACATTTAATAAAATTTAAAAAAACTTGTTTTAAAATATGTTTTTTGTACGCAAAAAACAATTTTTTTTTAAGTTTCAAAGCAAAAAATAATTATGTTGAATAGCGGCCAGCGTTCGCGCTTGCGAACACCGGTTTCTGACGGTCTCAGTGGGGCTATGTGAATTTTGTGAACGGATTTGAATTCAGGAACCTCAACTTAGCTAAGAACTCGAATTTCATTGAAATCGGACTACATTTATGTTTCGCGGCCGGAAATGGGTTAATTGGAGTTCTTCAAACATTAATTGTAGTTTTAAGTAGTTAGGTTAAGAAATCACAAAACAAAAACAACTTGCTTTATTGTTCTCGCAAAAAATGTTGCCAGTTTAGTTTTTTTTTAGCCGTGCGCTTGCCAGTTTTTTATCAAAGTAATTTTTTGGGAAAACAACATTTTTAATTTACAAGATTTTGTTTGTCGTGCTTAATATGAAAAATAAATCTCCTTGACAATAACTTTTAAGAAAATGCGCAACAATCACAGATTGAAATAAATAATAAATACGAAATTAATATATTTACAAACACAAATGTATCTCTGCTCTTTCCTTAATCACAGCTGTTTATGTGCCGATTTAAAAAAGCCACTTTCAGCATTTTATATGGTACTCTGCTTTCTGGGGTTTGATTTTTAATGACTAAGTATGTCTTCCTGTTCATACACGCAGAGAAAAAAACCTTTTTCAATGTGGTCACCTCCAGCAAAACTCTCTTTAACGATTATATTTTAAGATATTATGATTAGTTTAACTATATTATTGTCACCGGTAACCATAACACGTTTTTATTATTTATCTATCAAGAAACCACAATCATAACGGGCGCAGAATAAACTTTATAAATGGCTTATAACTTTTTTATTTATGCGATTATTATAATTTTTCTTTTAAATACAGTATAATATTGGGGAGTTTTTTGCAATTAGCTTTGAAAAATGATATCCTGTAAGTGATATCCATTATCTGCTTTCCACAAACGTGCTCTTTTTAGCATTTTTTCATAACTTTTCGCAAGATTTAGTGTGCAATGATCATGATTTCATTTCGAGTGTTGGTTTTTAGTTGCAGTATGGTTCTCGGTTTGTTAACGTACACTCTTTTTTTTTCAAATATCCGAAAAGAAAACAGCTAGGTAAAATCTGGTGAACGTGGTGGCCAGTTAAAATCGCTTGTGCGCGAAATAATGCGTTCGACGAATATATCCCTTAACCTGTGGCTCCATCTTGTTAAAACCACAAGTTTGGATTGTTTTCCACAGCTGGCCTTACAAAATTTTCCAACATCGTCCGATATGCACCGCTGACAGAAATTGAGACACCACTTTCATTTTCAAAAAAATATGGGCCAATTTTCCTTTCGGAGGATACACCGCACCAAACAGTACACTTAAGTGGGTGTGATTGTCGCTGTTGAACTGCTCTTGGATTTTCTGTAGCCCAAATCCTGCAGTTTTGCTTGTTGACATACCCATTTACCATAGATGGGCATTTTTCAGTACCAGTACTTTTTCAGTAATTTCTTTTTTTACTGATTACTGAAAAAATCAGTATTCTGTAAATATATATATTAGCGTGGCCGTTAGTTGTATGGAGAACTTTTTTTTTTGATTTCTTATATTCTCTCCCCCCAAATCGGTTCAGTTTTATGTAAAAAAAATATAAAAAAATTTCGTAGCGATAAGTTGTGTTTAAGGGGGGGCGTCCGACCTTCAAAGTTTGCCTTCAAGCCATTTATTCAAATGTAATTTGTTTTCATATGACTATCTCTTAAAAACAAAATTTTAAAAGAATATGATATATGACAATATTTTAGCTCTTCTAGTCGACAACATTAGCTTTCATAAAAGTTTTTTGCTAAAATTAATATTTTAGAAAATAATTAAGAAAATAACAACAAAATACCAAACATTTTGTATACGTTTTATATATATAAAAGGGGAATTTAATGTCAAGTGATACAATTTTTAAATCGATGTCTTCCGATTTGGATCAAATTTGCACCAATTTTAGTCCTATCGGATAGTAGGTTAGACACAAATTTTCAACAAGATCGGTCAAACTGAACCGATTTGGGGTGGGAGAATATAAGAAATCAAAAAAAAGAAAATAACGGCCACCCTAATCTATATATATAAAATTGGATGTGTGTGTGTATGTATGTAACGTATGGACTCCAAAACGGCTGGGCCGATTTTGATGAAATTTTCAGGGAATCTTCAGAATATTCAGGCGGGTGAAGTCTGATTTTTGATTTTCGGTCTGGGGGCAGAGGGGCGTGGCAAAATCCATAACTTGAGAACGGCTTGACCGATTTGAACGATTTTTTCTTTAAAATGATAGCCATGGTCCAACTTAGGTTTTTACGGAAAGAAAATTTTGCCCCGCCCACTTTTTACGATTTACCTAAAATCAGAAAACGGCTCCATCGAGTTGACTAATTTTTCTTTCAAATGTTCGTATTAATCAACTTTAAGTTTTCATCGAAAGAAAAATTTACCACGCCTACTTTTACGCCCACTTTTTCTATTAAGCGCATAACTGGAGAACGGCTTGACCGATTTGGGCGATTTTTTCTTTAATATGATCGCCATGGTCCAACTTAGGTTTTGAGGAAAAAAAATGTTGCCCCGCCCACTTTTTTCGAATTACCTAAAATCAGAAAACGGCTCCATCGAGTTGACTAATTGTCCTTTCAAATGTTCGTATTAATCCATTTTAAGTTTTCATCGAAAGAAAAATTTACCACGCCTACTTTTACGCCCACTTTTTCTATTAAGCGCATAAGTTGAGAACGGCTTGACCGATTCAAACGATTTTTTCTTTAAAATGATTGCCTTGGTCTAACTTAGGTTTTTACGGAAATAAAATTTTGCCCCGCCCACTTTTTTCGATTTACCTAAAATCAAAAAACGACTACATCGATTTGACTAATTTTTCTTTTAAATGTTCGTATTAACCCATTCTACGTTTTCATCGAAAGAAGAATGTCTCACGCCTACTTTTTCGCCCACTTTTTCTATTAAGCGCATAACTTGAGAACGGCTTGACCGATTTGGACGATTTTTTCTTTAAAATCATCGCCATGGTCCAACTTAGGTTTTTAAGGAAGGAAAATGTTTAAGGCCGTAAATTTCGTTTAAAGCTCAATTTAAATCGTCTGGTAATACAACACTAATGTTTGCTGAGGGCCAGCAACGCGGACCGGGTCAGCTAGTATATATATAAAAAAAAGATTATTCTTATATTTTGTCTATATTTTTAATAAAAATTAAATACTTATATTAAATATTGTTACGTTACTGCCTTTCAATAACGCTTTGGTTTATTTCCTTTATAATAAACCGTTTCGAGTTCTTTTATTGCAATTCAAATTAAACAAATAAACACAAGACTTTTGCTACTGTTTACAAATTTACACAACTTTATTTAGTACTTAGTCACTTTAACAACCGTAATTTACAGCTTTTATTTATTGCTCACTATGTGATCCACACACTTGAAAGTTTAAACTAAAACTGATTTGGCAACGTTATTTCGCAATTATTTATACTCAATAACATTTATCTAGAAAGCTCCAGAATGTTTCTGGTATGTTTGAGCTTTTACTATTTGATGTTAACGACTAATACATTGGCTATGTTATGCATTTTAAACCTAACAGTTACAAAGTAATACCTAAGAATTTTTCTGGTATGTTTGAGCTTTTACTATTTGATGTTAACGACTAATACATTGACTATGTTATGTATTTTAAACTTAACAGTTAAAAAGTAATAACTAGCGACATCTATGGTTAAGTAGTCGCATCACTTAAACTATAGTTTTTTTAACAGACTTTTTAACATCAACTTTTTCTAGAGTACTCTGCACATTGGGGTTGAAGTATGTATAATGATAAAAAATTTTAATAACAATGTAAACTAATTAAATTACTACAAGATAACTAGTAAATACAATTTAACCAATAAATACAACTAATTCTTAACTTATAATTAGAACTAAGTCTTAACTAAAGTTACTTTCGTAACAATATTTATTAAATTATTATAAATAATAAAAATTAAATATGTACAAATTTATATATATATATATTTACTGAATACTGATTTTTTTTCAGTAATCAGTAAAAAAAGAAAATACTGAAAAAGTACTGGTACTGAAAAATGCCCATCTATGGCATTTACTAGGAAACGGGTTTCATTGATCATTACAAATTGTGAATAAAGCCTGGATTTGGTTTGAAAAATAAAATTCAACTATTTTTGTACGTTGCTCGATCGTGTAATAATTCATAATTAATTATCCAAGTCTCCTTCACAAAATGCGGAAAAAAAATAATAATTAAAAAATGTATAAAGAATTCAAACTTTATAACTTATTCTGCGCCACCCTGTATAATGGTTGCATCTAAAAATTGTATGGTTTAATATAACAATAATTAGATAATCACTAATAATTGTTTGGTTATTAAAAGACAATAGTATTTTCCTCTTTTTGAAGAGCAATAGACTCCGGTTGTAAAACAGCCATGCTGTTAAAAGTGTTAAACATCCCTGCGGGAAATTAGTGTCCATTGGTCCCACAGACTGGTCCTGGGAGTTGTGAAAATAGAACAGGTACAAAAAGAAAGAACTCATGACCTGTGAAAGGAGAACCAATCATGTAACCGGTTTATGAAGAACAAAATGGTAGAAAGTGTAATGAATTACAGTACAGTCTTCACCGGTGGTGTGATACATTTTTTTAGGAGTTTCTAAAATTTGGCTCTTAAATTTAATTCTAGTACTTGTTTTATTGAAATAATACTACATCGTATTGAAAAATTACTACATTTGAGTAACTGTCACTACACATGTCCATTGAGAATAGATTTGTGTCTGGTCAAATGGTGTCAATTGACCCCCTTAAATGACAACCCCATGTAAAAGTGATAGGTCTTATTCATAGAAAGTGTTACAACTAGAACCGGTCTCTACCACCAAAGACCTATCACGGGACTACTTTGGTGTCAGTTTGCTTCCCTCTAGGGATTTTTTTGTTGTTATTAACCATGTTGGGAGGATAATTATAATGTGGATGTATTTTCCTGATGGAGGACAAATAAACATTAATATGGCTGGCGGCGACAATAGTACAGTTTATTTAACCATAATATAATATAAACAAGTAGTTTTGTTAGAAGTGACCATACTGAATTAATTTTTTCTCTAGGTGTATATACAATGTATATGATATGTGTTTTTTTTTTTTTTTTTGTACATATTTATGCGTCTGTCTTTTTTACGTAGAGAAATGTTTCAAAATTTTATGCATTTGACATTTTTCTTCTGTTTTTGCCAACTTCCACTATCTAAGTATGTGTGTGTGTGTATATGTTAGTTGCTCTATGCGCATTTATAGAGTTTTTCTATAAAAAAAAAATCATATACTTATGTGTATACTCATACATATTTACTTGAAAGCGTACATACATGCATATACATCTATGTATATCTATGGAATTGTGATGATGCTGCTGCTCCAGTTTTATATATTAAGTTTCTAGTTCATGTTCATGCTGCGTTTGTTCGTTTACATTTTACATTTAAAATTTATTTATGCACATATTAAAAATTAAAAGTTGAAAGTGTTAAATGTGGAAAAATAACGCAGAAAAACTCTTTTTTTTTATGTATTTAAGGTGCTGAGAAAAAATGACAAAATTTACAGGGTGAATTGATTTAAATTATTTTAGCATAATTTATTTACGAAATTGAAGCAAAGAAGGTTTAAGAAAAAATGCATTTGTATCAGGAATGATAAATGAGAAACCCCATATCGTATCAACGAACTTTTAACCCTTATGTGAGTGGCAAGAAAAACGCCAAAGGTACCCGGGGAACCTTTGGCGTTTTCAGATTATTTTTTTTTATAGAAGGAGATGATCCACATAGCTGAAACTTCTTGAGAACTCCTAACTACTAATTAATTTTAAATTATCATTATTTTTTAGCTAAAAAATCACTTTGGAAGGGCTTGGTGTACCAAATTTCATCTTACACCCTCAACGGTATGGCAAGGTACCCGGGTACCTTCATACATTAAGTATCGAAAAACGATTATTGCAAGTATATTTTTAGTGAACTGTTGTTAAAAAAAAAATAAAAGGAAGTCGAATGAATATTTAAGAAAAACAAACAAAAATATATGTACATAGATAAATAAAAAATAACCAGAAATGAACACTTAGCTATTTGTTCATATTGGACAGTTTGTTAAATTGAATGCTCATTTCAAATTGGTTTGAGTACGTTCGCTTTTTTCATTTATTTTCCAAACCGAAAATGTTTGACGTGGATACATGAGAATCTTTCCCCAGCAAATTCGGTATTGCAGATTGGACTGAGATAACTTTTGGGTTTTTGATGCGTTGTTGAATATTTGACTAACACACTTCAAATATGATCACTTTCAAAAATTGTTTGGTTTTCCATATATATGATATAAGATGATAATGCTGCTACATCTATAGTATTTTAAAATCGATTTGCTCTGCGTTTGCAGGAATATTCCTTTTGTTTTGTTGTAAAATGTAAAACTTTCAGGTTTAGCAGCAAAAGTAGATTCTACATTGGGCTTTCTGGCTGGTTGTACTTTACAACTTTCCATGCAAAGGGTAAGAGTTCAAAGACGGTTTATATCTCTGCCGTAAATTCTCATTCAACATTGTCCAAATAATCTCGAAAAAATAGCTTTATATGTTCTGTTCGTAATAGGCGGGTTTCATAATTTTCGAAACTTTTGAACAGTAGCATCATTTTGAATCTGCAGACAACGGCAAGTGAGTAGTTTTCCACAACTCTGTTATGAGTTCTATATTTGTTTTGTGGACGCCAGCGTGAATAAAGCGTTTAATTATTATTCACAAAATTACTCAAATGTCTTTATTCCACATAAAAAGTTCAACCTGTGTATCTTTGCAATAAGCGAAATCATCGGAATAATATTTACATTTTTTTCTTTCACATTTGCATAGAGAAATATTAACGCTAAATCTCAAACTTGCGTACCCAGGGCGCTTACAAGATATTGAAATTTTACTGAAAACGAACTTCTATTGTAAGTCTCAGAGTTATTTTTCGTGACTTTGCACATATTTTCGACAAAAAATTTAAGTTTCCAATATTATTTTCATATAGGTACCAGGGTACCTTGCAATGCTGTTAAAGGTGTTTTTTTTTTTTGGCATTCACATAAGGGTTAAAATCGTACTTTTTCGGCCACAATAGTACTAAATCTTTTTTTATTTTATTTTTAAAAACAAAAATGTAATACAACAAAATTTTTTTTATATTTGATATTTTTGATTGCCGCCAGAATCCGGAGTAAAATGATAAAGGAGTGGGCTCCCACTATTCCAAAATTCGGTTGATTACTTCTTGACTTGACAAACATCTTGTTGAAAAATATTTGAAAATATTATTGAGAGGAATTCGTCTTTTCTACTATGTAGAACTTTTGCAGAAGTTTTTTTCTATATCTTTTAAAAACTTGTCAATATCATCAAAAAATGCACGCTTTTATGCTGCCGCTAATACTAAATTTAGAATGTGACACAAGCAATCGTTCAATCGACAAGTGCAAAAATCTATTTACAGTAGTAGCCGAGTTTACTGTTTGGTGCAAATGGTCTTGCAGAAGAGCATATGCAAAATATCATAGCTGTTTTGTTAAATCCAACAATAAATTCATTGGACAGTAAATACGAGTTGCCATTTTATATCAATTATAAATATGTATGTAGGTTTTTTCAAATTTGGAAATAGTACCAAATGAGTTAGGGGGGTACCAGCGTACACTGAAATAATTTTCTTCGCAATGCCAATGAATTTTTACATTAATCTCATGAAAAATTGCATTAAAAAGGAACCTATGCAGCGCTTCGTTGGATCAATGAAACCTATCATAAAATCTATTTAATGAAACATTACATTAGATCTATGAATATTATTCATTGGATGAATACTTTCAATAAAGTAAAAAATTTTTTTATTATTATTTCTTTTTTTAATATTTTTTTTATTTTATATTTTCTTATATTATTTTATTTTTATTTTTCTAGCTCACTACCAGCTAGCCCACCGGGGCAGTGTAGTTTGTGGATAAAAAAACCATGGTTTTTACTCAATTAAGAGCGTAAATATGAGATTAAATTGTCCATAACAACAATAACAACGTTGATTGAAAGTTTTTGTTTCGTTACTATAATGAAATTTTTCAGTGTCATAATGAAAATTTACATTTATGAAGGCAATTATTGAAATATGTTGCTTTTATAAAAAAATTTTTGATTTCATAAATTTAATGTCATATTACATCAGATGTATGAAATAATGAAATCTTACATTTTTTGATTAACAATTAAACATTTTTTTAAGGAAACTATAATTTTGTATTAAATTATGAATATAGTTAATTAATTAAAATTAATTAAAATTTTTTGTTTAACTTGGACAAACTTAAGTTTTCATAAATCCAATGAAAATTTCTAACGTAATTACGAAATCCAAAGAAGCGATTTTAACGAAAATACTTCATTATAAATATGAAATTCCATTTAGACAATGAAAATTTTCATTTACCCAAGGAAAATTTGTTTATGAAAATGAAGCATTTTTCTTTCAGTGTACTTTTTAGTACTGAATTGTACCAAAAAAGTACAATTGTACCAACTTTATCAACCCTGATTTGTATGTATACAATACATATACATATTTGTGACTGTGTATACTGAAAGAGCCAGGAAAGTTTTGTAAAATATTTTTTTTTATTTTTAGTAAACTAGTTTAGAAATTACGGGTAAATAAAAAAGAACCAATTTGAAAGTTTAAGAATTTTCCAAAGCAGTTTTCTAAAGAATTAAACAAAAACAAAAGAGTAACGGTTAATTGAAGCTATTTAGATATAATTATTTTTAAGTTTTTCTAGGTACTACGAAGGAATATATCGCACTGGTTCTTCTAAAGAAAGTCGACTAAAAATGTAAATTTTTTTCTGTACAAATTTTAGATAAATTTTTCTAGTATTTTCCCCGAAGAAAAAAAAACAAAAAAAATTGTATCCCTCTTTGTAATGAAATAGTCATTATAAAAAACAGTTTTAGTATCTACTGATACTAGTGCGATATATCAATTAAAAACACAAATTTAAAGAATATAAAGTAAACTTTGTTAATTTTTATTTTAAGGACCTGTAGTGGATTTCTCTACCTTTTTACGATTGACGTTAACGTTAACGTTAATTTTACCGACACAGTTCAGTAACTCAATTTCAACAACATAACTAAAATGTCAATCAAGTGCCATCTTTGTTAATTAATAAGTATATTTAACGAACACTGCCATCTAGTGCACACAACTTCTCGTGTGGAACGACTTAAAGTACTTTCGAGACTAACAAAACCCATTTTAGGGTTTGCTAGTCTAGCGAAAATTGCAAAAATTCAGAAAATTTGCAAAAATAGTGAAAATTTGTAATATATCAAACAAGCCATAAAATTTATTAAAAGTCACTAAAACTATAGGGAATTGTAAAAATTCGGCAAAATTGTTAATTTAGCGGAAATTTGCAAAAATTTGCAAACAGGCTATTTATAAAAAATCGTTAAAGCTCTAAAGAACCACAGGAAAAAATCGCTTATATCGTGAACATGGCTAAAATTCACGAAAAACTGCAAACTTGGAAAAAAAACGTAATATTTATTTGAAAAAGCTAAATCGCTTAAAAAACAAATTGTCGGAATATATAATTTTTTTTTTTTTTTTGCAAAAATAGCGAAAATTCGCGAAATTGTTTAGTGTTGCGAACAAACCATAAAATTGATTTGAAGTCACTTAAACTATAAAGAATGGCAAAAATTCGGTAAAAATTGCTATATTAGGGGAAAATCGCAAAAAGTTGCTAACAGCGGTCTACCTACGACTTATTTTTTGTGTAGAAAAGAAAACACTATTAGTGATTTCCATAAGCTACATCTAAAATGTAATATTTTTAATGATTTTTATAAAATCCCAAAAAACTAATTTTTTTATATTATTTTTGCAAAATGTATGCAAATAACGTGAATTTTAAAAACGTTAATGTGGCTTTTATTTGCCAAATTTTTTTTTTTTTTTTTCTTCAAAAATAACTAAGAATTTAAAAATAACAATGAAAAATATTTTAACGTTAAGATAACCTAAATACCTGACGCTAAGATAGAACATAGCAGTAAACGTTATTGTTAAAAAAGTTACTGAATAAAATTTACGTTAACTTTCCTGTTAAATATTTTTAACAATTTAATTTAATAAGATATTAATATTTAATTTAATATAATAACACTGGTCTACAAATTATAAAAAATTAACTGCAGAAACGAATCACGTTTTTTAAATAATCCGGGTTCGAACCTGGCATACAAATTGGGCTATCACGTCTTGTTCCTTTTTTTTATCGAGTGCTGGCAATACTAAAAAAACAGTCAATACTGACACTTCAATTTCACAATTATTTATTTGACAGAAGCCCACATTAATTCTAAATCTCCATAAAAGTAGCGTCTTAGCATGTCAGGGAGATTGTGTGTTATTATTAAATAAAACTGGGGTCTAATCACCGCATACGATATCGAGCAAAATTTATCGAAATTAGTTATTTTGGTATCATGAAACTCGATATCGAATGAAATGTATTGAATTTGAAATAATAAAATTCGATATCGAGGAACTCGACATTACATTTATGGAGTTTTCATTCGATACGTCAGTGTCTATCGTATCCAAAAATTTCGAGAGTTTATTCGATACGAAAGTATCGAATGCGGTGATTAGACTCCTGCTGGTTTAAAAAAGGTTTACTAAGCTATTTTATAAATTTTCATAGAAAATTAATTTTATAAATATGTTTTATTTTTTATGAATATGGCGGTAGATGCTTTAACGTTTAAAACGTTTTGAAAAAACTTTTATGCTGTATTAAAAAAAATATATATTAAATAAATATTTCATGAAAAAATCATTCCCTCGCTTAGCTATTCTAGCATATACATTATTATTTTATTTACTTTAACATTTACTTTGAAACAAATTTCTATTTGCTTCTTTTAAACAAACTTTGTCTAAATATGCTTCACGTAAAACTTTTAAATAATATACTAAATATTAATTACTCAAACCATTTAAAATTATTTAATTGTAAGGAAGTATCTTTGTAAGGATTCTCTGCATTTCCCATTAATTACAAAAATAAAGTTTTTTTTTTCACTTATTTAAAGAAAATTAAAAAAACACCAGGGAAATAAAATAAAGATAACATTGAATGTTTAACATGGAAATAATTAAAAAACTTTTAAAAAGCATTCAAGCTTAAGAAAAAAAAAAGTGAAAAAAGATAGGCGGGCAAGGTCGACCACATTGATGGCCTAAGCCAGAGTATTTACGAAACAAAAAATTTAAGAATGTAGCCTTTTAGGTCCCATGGACATTCATTGTCAAAAAAACATTATTTGGGGCTAATGTAATTTATATATTAACATCTTAATGGCCCATCGGGAGGCACTCCCAGAGGCTGGCGCTCCCTTATAATGAGTTGTGTAGAAGTTGCGGCGACGAGGAGGAGGAAGAGTCAACGGAACATCTTCTCTGTAATTGCCCGGCATTCGGAGATTTAAGACTTGAAATGTTTGGTCGAAGAGCCCTTGGGGACAAAACTTGTCTCTTTGTTGATGTAAACAGGATCCACTCGTTTAATGAATCGACAGGGTGGCTGCATGGGAATACTAGCAGTCAGCTAACATAGGACCCATGGGAGACGGTGTGACATAGTAACAGAACGGGAACTAATTAATGGACCCACGTGAGCTGTGCTTGATCACGGCTGTCAATGGAACCTAACCTAACATCTTTATGAGATTTAGTTGTCTTATGGCGATTATTGTCAATGATCGTGTTACCAGTCTAAAATGTTAGCATTTTTAATATCAATATCAACATTTATAAAGAAGTTTTTAAAAGTTTTTTTTGGAAACGATTAAACAAATTTCAATCGTGAATTGGAAAACTGTTGTTTTTTTGGCGCGACCGAAGTAGATAGTTAAAATAATTTATTACACGGAATGTAATAAATGTGTATAGGGTACAACAGCCGTGTTGTATATCAGCTAACATTGTTTTCAAAGAAATTGAATATACTAACTTGCTTGGTGGTTTGCTGATTAAAACCACAGAGAATGTTTAAACTATTTAAAATATGAGTTTATTTGTTACAATCGTATTTGTCATATTCAGTCATATTATGTGTTTGTTTGATTGTTCGTGTTTGTTTTGATTTATGTGTTTGTTTTATCATAATTGGCTTATTTATTGTTTATAAATTTGTTGTTGCACTGAAACTGCTGTTGAGTTTTATAATGTTTTGTGTTTTAGTTGTTAACCTAGCATTTACACATGCCACTGCCAGTTCGAAAAACTCAATACACTCACACTTTTTTACTTATAGACTCACATTTTTCGCAATGGCAGCTCCAGTGGCAGCAAAAATTGCATGCGAGTGGAAATTTGGCACTTGCATGCCACTAAATGTCAAAACGATAAGCAGTGTTACCCTGTTTAAAATTTAATTCACATTTACTGGATTGTGGTTAAATTGTTATTGAAGTTTTACCTTAATAAAGAATTATTATGATTAATTTTTTTAAAACGCGCATAAATAAAAGCAAGTTTGTTGATAATATAGCATTAATATCGTTAAAATAATGCTAATATAAATAAAAGAAAAAAATTCCCCAAAAATGTGCCATTATGATTAACTCGGTAACTCTATTTTGCTTTCTGATACTTTTTTTTTTTAATTTGAGAAGTAAACAAATTTACTCAAGTTGACGCTTCTACGACATTTTGAAAATGAACTAGCAGTGGCATGTGTAATCACAAAAGTTAATGGCATGAGATTCGACTATTTCGAACAAATTTTCTTTGATAATATGTATACAACAGTGGCATGCCACTACTTGCATGTGCAAAGGCAGGGTAACTCTTCTCCGTTGCAGCGTTACCGTTGTGATACTAAAGTATCAATTTGACCCTTTTTCGACGGTCTTGATACCATTAATTACCATTTTTTTTTAAATTATACTTTTGTATCATTTTCACCTATTTTGTGACACTTGTTGACCCTTTTTTGGAAATAGCACTCACATTTTGTTTTTTGTCAACAATGCTGGACGTTAGTGCTAAAAAATGTTTTTGAAATAAGCGGAGATGGAGAAATGGACTTCAAGTGAAGATTTAATACCAAAATATAGAACGCAAATTCCTAAAAACCAGTTAGTATTCGTAAAAAGATTTGTGTTAAGAGATTTTGTACGACTTCTAAATTAGATTTTCGATAGTGAAGTACAAATTAAAGTACGATTTTCCTAATAGCAAAAATAACTCATATACATATTTGTTATGTTTTATTTATTGAATAACTTATGGTGATTTCTTTTCAAAAAAAAATGTGACATTCTATTTAAAAAATGCAATTAGGAGTTCGTTTCTTATAAATTTTTTGCTCTCTTATAGAGAAGTAAGTTTTATGCTAAAAAATTCACCCTTAATAATGTCATAAGGCATTGAACTTTTCGCCCCCTTTAAAATCGACAATATTAAGATTGCCCTGTAAAAAATGTGACATCGGTTTATGTATGGGGCCATTTTTAAAACGGCGAGGATTGCCTCAAAGAGCAAGAAAGCTTCGCCAAAATTTCAAAACTCGAAAAACTTTGCAAAAATAGCGCCATAAAATTGATTAAAAGTTCCTAAAACTAAGAGGTAACAGCGGTAAGCATTAAAGAATCACAAAACTTGCAGGAAAAAATTCGCCAACGATTGCAAAATTGGAAACAAAACCTTAAATTTATATGAAATCGCTAAATCTGTAGAAAAAAAAATTCGGAATATAACATAAAAAGTATTAAAAAAATGACCTATAATGATGAAGAACAAACTTTTTGTCAAGTGTTAAAAACAGGAAAGGGCATTCCATAAACAAATTAAGTTTTTTAAGCACTGCGTACCTGAAATACATATTTTTTTATTGTTTATAAAAAACTTGGTCTTTTTATTTGTATTTAAATGGGAAATACTGCTTTTAAAAATGTTGACCCTTTTTTTATTGAAATACCCTTTTTTGACCCCTTTTTCTGGAAAATCCCCTTTTTGTGACCCTTTTCGAAAATTTCCAACGGTAACCCTGCTCCTGTGGAGATGTTGCTTTGTTTTTCTCTTCTTTTTTCTTCGCGCTTTGAACTGGGCGTTCTTACACGACGAGAGCTGTCACTAAAAGTCAAAGTCGACAACGATATTTGTTTGGGAGCTGTGGTCAAATATTAATTGAATCCAGGGGAATAGTGTTTCAGTAAGCTTTCTCACTGTGAAAATTAACACATA
Organism: Pollenia angustigena; assembly: GCA_930367215.1. Taxonomy (NCBI): domain Eukaryota; kingdom Metazoa; phylum Arthropoda; class Insecta; order Diptera; family Polleniidae; genus Pollenia; species Pollenia angustigena. Next base: position 40,180,471 of record OV884056.1, on the reverse strand, counting down.
CATATACACCAAAATTAAAGAAAAAAATATTGAACAGTAAGACCAGTACTTTGCCCACAATTTTTACATGGGCAGACAACCAGCCATCCAGGTCAATGGATATCATAAGATCTATTTTGTGATTTTGAGTCGATAGGTATAGTAAAAAGTCGATCTATAACAAATATTTTTATGTGCTACACATTTTAGCAGAAATGTATTCCCACCACCCACTTATAGTGGTGTAGGGTATAAAAACAAAATATAAGTTTATTAGTGCATATTAATATTTTGTTATTACCAGAGAAACCAGAAATATGCTCTAAAAAACACGTTATATGCTCATGAAAATTCTTAGAAATATAACCCAAAAATTGCTAGTTTAAAAACAATATATTTAAGAATCTAATAACAGTTCCATTTAATAAAAACAATCATAAAATTATAACCGGTAAAGCCCAAACACTATAGTATTTTCAGACTAATTTTCAAGATTTTACCCTATTTGGAAACGATAAGCAGTAATCGGCTCAAAAAACAAAGCTTTGTTAAGAGGTTAAAATTCATATAAGAGTAATTTGTGCCGAATACTATCTAGATATTAACATGCATATTAAATTTTTCATCTTAAAGGGATTTTAGGGACGGTCCCTAAATTGTTTAATAATGTTAATATTTAAAAGGAAGTTAAAGCTTTTCATAGATGGGAGCTTTGGGCAAACATAAACCCTCTACAAATATTGTTAGCTATCGTTTTGTGAAAAACCCCTTAATTTTTCAAAAAAAAAAAATACCTTGTGGTTGTGGTTGTTGTTTTTTTTTTTTTTTTTATTCGAACAAGTTTAATGTTAGGCATATCAAACACACATCCATACCCACATATTAAACAAATAAAGTGGCGGAATACATTCTACTTTAATTCTCTGTTTGCACAAGCGTTAATGGCTGAGTCGTCTGGGCGGTTGCTCAAGGTAGCGTGGTTAGTAGTTGTCGGGATTCAAATCTCGGCATCCACCTTTTCGAAAAAAATTTTTTTTTACTTTTTTTATATTCTATAAACGATTTTAAAATATTTCAGCAATTTTTGATTTTTTTCATTTTTTTGACAATGTAAATATGTATTAATCGTTCGCTTAACTTACATGTAAAACAAAAATCATATTCTATAATTTGTTTTTGGCTTAAATGTAAATACCTACATAGTATCTATATATATGCAAAACTTATGGTGTTTTCTTTTCTTAAATATAATGATGCATTATAGTTGTGTAATATATTTATAAGGTTACACGAACCCTTACAAAGTGATACATTTTTCTAAATTACAATGGAACAAAATAATAGCTACTTTTTACACTCAACACTGATGTGTATTTAGCGTGTTAAATATTGAATGCAAAGTGTGTACTAAAAGCGATATTCTCCACGCTTGTAGCAATTTTCAACATTAAATTTTCTTACAATTCCAATAAGCGTTAACAGCACTGATTTTCAATAATTAATGTCAGCTGTTGTTGTGCGACAAAAAAATATAATAAAAGTAAAACAAACGAAAAACAAAAAGTTTTTATATCCATCACAATATAACTAAAAATTACCATATGTATAACGCAAATTGTCCGCAAACACAAGAAAAAAATACTTGCTTGCATAAAAAAGTACTTTACGCAGGGCAAAAAGGATATTATTACATACTCATTTTTAACTGCGGGTAAGAAATGGAACAAATTGCGGCCGAGAAGATAACAAAGTAAGTTATCAAAGTACTCAATTTGAAGAGAGTAATAAAAAAATCCTCTCATTTTAAGGAGAGTGACTCAAATATGGCTATTTAAAATTGAGTGCTTTTTCAAGAAGTGCTACCAAAGTAAATTATTTTTAGAACCTAACATAATGAACATCAGCGTTGCCAGAAAAATGATTTTATCATATTTTTGATAATTTTTTTTTTACCAAAATATAATTTTCCTCAAATAGAAAATCATTTGAGAAGAACTTATGAGCTGTTTCCAAAGACTAAAAAACTGAGCGTTTTTCATATAAATTTTACAATACAATCAATCGCCTGTCACTTAAAACAGCACCTTAGAAACGAGAAAATTTTACTTTAAGTATGTTTGTTCAAGCAACACAATTTTTCTACAGTTTTTAAAAGCAGTAACTTTTTAAAACCATAAAGTTTTGTATGACCTTATTTATTGCTTTTACACACTTTACATTTTTGTCTTCTGTGTCTAGCATATACAAAAATGCTAATGACCATACAAAATACAGGGTGGCGCATAAGTATCGTAATGATATATTTAAAGAATACAGTAGTTGTGGTTACCTGCTCAAAAGTGCAGCTTAAGTAAAATGTTTGATTTAAAAGTAGAATAAAAAAATTATTTTATTACTACATAAATTTATATATTATTAAAATTTTATTTCAACCGAGCTAGCATTTTCAATCGTATAGGAGTCCACTGGGAATCTCACAAAGAGTGTTTTTGTTCGTCGACAAGCTCATTTTTTGATTGTGGACAATTCCTCGCACGGGAGAAACTGTTACACGTGCTGATTCCAATGAGAGATTCGACCATAACGCAGCGAAAAACGCTTATATCAATCGTAAAGGGAGTCGTTTATGATGTATGTAGAGATTATCTAACGAGTCTTTCAAAAAGCATGCCAAGAGTAGTTTAAGACTCATGTAGGTATTATTTTACAACTCGTGAAATGCTCAGCCGTATGACTGAGCTACCTTAATAAGGGCATCAAGCGTATTTTTCATGCTAAAACTTCTAATTTTCATACAATTTCTATAAAACAAACCTTAAGGTCGCGAAATTAACACCATCCTGTCGGAAAATCCTTTTTTACAGATCCTTAGGCCGGTTTGTTTTATTAAAATTGAATTGGCAATAGCATTTTCATACTTCAAAAACGGTCTTATTTAGGTAGCTCAGTAACTGTTATACGACTCTTACAGAGAGTCCCAAAAGGTTCATTCCAAGATTTAAGGACGAGCGAGTCAAAAAATAAATAATAAATTACAACAAGATTTAGATGTTTTTGTTTTGTTACTCGTCAGATAATCATGAGAAGATTATTTTAGGAGTTGTATATTAAACATAATCGTCTAACAAACAGCCTATGCTAGCTGGGAAATAACAGATCATTTTATACATGTATGTATGTTTATTTAATATGAAAGAAACATTAACAAAAACAATGAGAATTCACAAAAAACATAAAAACTTATGAAAAAAATTGGATATTTATGTGAAAAATTGGCTACCAAATATTTTTATGTGTGCAGCTAACTTTGATGTTTTGTATGAAAATATTTTAAAGCTGCCCAAAAATATGAAAAATGTGCAGGTATACAAAATGCACGTAAAAAAGAATTTTGAAGAATAGTTCCAGAAAATATGTATTTTGGGCAGTTAAGTCAAAGTGCAGCTAACTTTGATTTTTTGTATGAAAATAATTTTAAATGCCAAAAATTTTGTGCATTTATCTTAAATGTGAAGGTATAGAAAGTTCACTTAAAAAAGGAATTTGCATGGAAATATAAAGAATAATTCCAAAAATTAACAATTTTCTGCAGTTAAGTCAAAAGTGCACGTAAACAAAAGGCAGTTAAGTCAAAACTACTGTAACTTTTTTTCTGATTTTCTCAAACGTCGGCATTTATTAAAATTTAGATTTAAGCTTGAAAATATGTTCACATTATGTTTTGAAGATTATATCTTTAAAATGGTGGCCATTAATTGCTTCGACCTGATGTGCATTTCCAATAACTTTTTTTAATTTCACTTGGATAGTTCTTTACTTAATGACAAGCACCTTACCCTTAAGGTAACTCCAAAGAAAATATCGGGAGCTGTTTAATTAAGCGAAAGCGGAACTTAAGCGACTCAATAAGTCGCCAATTTCAATAAATGAACGATTTGAGACACAAATGTCAAATATTTCAAGGACAATATATTGAAAAATTTGCTTAATAAGCTTCTTAACATGCCTCTGCATTCCAAAAGTGTTGCAGACACGGTCACCTCAACACCTAGTAAAAGTTCTGATAAGTCTACCAGAACTAACTTTGGAGTGTTTGTGAAAATGTTATAAGAAAGAAGAAGTCTCAAGATACCTTAGATTTTCTAGAGATGCATTTTCGCTTGTTTACTAACGGAATGAATTGTTATACCCAAAATTTAAGAACATGGCTCAGAAATCAGTTCTGTCGCATCTGAGATACAAAAACAAAATTCTTATTAATATTAACTTTAAATAATAATCTCTAACACTTTTCTTGTTTAAGAAATAATAAAACTTTTGGTAATTTTACCATGAATTAAAATTCAGTTCGTAGTTTTTAAAATATTATTATCAATTTTAAATATTTATACTTACACAGTAATCTTATAATAAAGAAATTACTCTACATGAGTTTTGTTAGTTTTACCTAAAACTTAAATTTTATGTTCGTATCGGTATCGCCGATCTTTTCTTTTGTGTATAAGTATCGGCAAAAAGACGTCTCTTTAAATCCCTACTTTAAAGCTTTCAAATGATACTAATATTGGCCACAAGTTCAGAATTGTAGTGGAAAATTGCATATACATATGTAAGTATATCTGAAAACTTCGGTGTACATTTACAGGAAAACAAAACAAAATTTTCGAAAATTATTTTTGTTATCTATACACTTCTAAAATCAAATAAACGCGAGAGGTATAATGCGTTTCTTTCTCTTTTAAAAACTGTAAATTTTGTATGATAAACAAAAACCATTTTTGTTTTCTCTTTTAAAACTGTAAATTTTGTATGATAAACAAAAACCATTTTTGTCAATTTGGTTTTGTTTTCATGTAAATGTTCACTTATTCGACGCGTATTTCAGAATAGCCACGATTTCTTTTATTTTTAAGTTTTGTATGTATTTGGAGGTGCATTTGTAAACTAGATTTGTTCCAAAACTCCTTACATACCACTGTTGCAAAAAACTTTTTCTCATACCATTCCAGTATTTATTGGAAAATAACAAAAATTACAGATAATTCTCGCACTGTACAGAGAATACTATTAAAAAAAACTATTGAATTTTTAAAAAACAAAATTTAACAAAAATTATTTATGGCATAAATTAGCTAATCTGGCAACACGCATTAATCTGGCAATGCGCAGAAAATGTGAGAACTATGTTAAACTTGGCAGCACAAAATATTATTGGCTATTTGGTTGTCAACAGGGTTGTCAGATTTTTTTGAGCTCCATCGCCAAGCCGGATGTCAGAAATTGCCAAAAATCGCCAAACGTCGATTTTGTTCAGTTTTTGTAAATTTTTCTTTTTTTTTAAATTAAATTTTGCATACAAAAAACGCTAGTATAATTTTGATGGGGTGTCACAAAGCCATAGGACATAAAGCCATAATGGCTTTATGCCTCAATCCAAACGGACATAAAGCCATAATTTTGATATGGCCTTAAGGCCCGTTTTCACAACTTACCGATAGCTTAAAGTATACTTTATATGGCCTTATAAAAAGTGTTCCATTATTAAAACTTTACTTTAACCTAAAGTGAACGATAAAATAGATTAGGGTAAATCCTACCTGGAAGGTTAAAGTAAAGTTGTAATAATGGAACACTTTTTATATGGCCGACAAAATCTTACCTTTAGCTATCGGTAAGTTGTGAAAACGGGCCTAAGTCTCATATCAATTTTAGTGGAATGGGACATAAAGCCATTATGGTGTTATGTCCCATTTGATGTGTTGCGTTACAAATGCTTATATGGTATAACAAAGACCTGCTTCGCTAACTAAAGCTTCGCTGTATAGCCGGCCTTCGGCCGGGCGCAAGGATTTTCTCCTCCATGGTATAACAAACACCGGCTTCGCTTACTAAAGCTTCTCTGTATAGCCGGCCTTTTGGCGGACGCAAGAATTTTCTCTTTTATGGTATAACAAGTACCGATTTCGCTAAGTAAAGCTTCTAAAATCTGTCTTGTTTCCGAACGAAGGCCGTTTACGCAGAGAAGCTTTAGTTAGCGAAGCCGGTGTTTGTTATACCATAGAGGAGAAAGTCATTGCGTCCGGCCGAAGGCTGGCTATGCAGAGAAGCACTTGCTAGTGTAGCTTTTTCGGGTTTTTTCCATATATAAACGACGTCCCCAAATTTAGGGGCTTAGTTCATTTTGGTTTTGGGGAGTAAATTCATTGGGGACTTAGTTCATACCGCCATTTTTGACATAAAACAGGGCGACATGAAACAACAAAGCATTTTCTACATGAAATAGGGTGAAATACAATCATTATCAAAAATATGGCTTTATGTCTCATTTTACGGAAAAAATTTATGGCGTTAAGTACCATTATATTGAGACTTAATGGCATATGCCCTTATGTCTCAATGGAATGGGACTTGACGCCATATGGCTTTATGTCCTATGGCTTTGTGACACCCCACCATAATTTTTCAGTCAAAAGTCGCCAAAAACTAAGAAAAAATACAAAAAAGTCGCCAAAGTAAATTTTGTTTTGTTTCTGTAATTTTTTTTTAAATTAAATAAAATGGAGATTATATTCATATGTATTCAGCTAAAAACTTAAATTAAGTACACAAGTCTATAATATCGTACACTTCAGCCTCACCGATTTCTTTACTGGAGTTTTGACCTACATACTTATAGAATTAAATAGTGACTGAACATAAAATTCACTTACTGCCTGTTTTTAGAAAACGTAAGCAAGTGAGTGAGTGAGAAATTATATTGAAAACAAAAACAAATTTTCGTTTTTTATTGTTGTTTTCAATATAATTTCTTACTCACTCACTTGCTTACGTTTTCTAAAAACAGGCAGTTAATATGTTTTTTTATATTAGTAATGATAACAAAAAATGACAAGTTGTTAAACAAAATCGCCGAAATAATATAAATGCTAAAAATAGCCAAGTTAATCGCCAGTTATATCAGAAATCGCCATAAAAGTCGCCAAATGGGAAATCCCATCGCCAGACACGTTTCAAAATCGCCACGTTTGGCGAGAAATCGCCATATCTGACAGCCCTGCCGAGCAGAACTAAACTTAGGTGCGGCCAAGTTAAAATAGCGAAATATTGTGAATAGATATGGCAACTTTAGCCATTTTATAGAGAATAATATCTTCTTCTTGTTTTCGGTGTATGGGAGAGTATTTCGGCAAGATAACAAAGTAAAACCGGAAATGTTATTTATAAAATAATAAATAATTAATATATTGCGACAAACTATTAGAAAAACTAATATATTTAAATTAGTTTACAAATGTTTGTGTTGGATTCCTTAAAAATATATATTTTAATTTAAAAAAAAATAAATTTCTATTAAACTTCACTCATAAATTTCTATTGAACTTCACTCATTTTACTTTTTTGGCCCTGGGGCCAAATTTAGGACTTCTGACTAACTTCTGTGAATTGGGCGTTGTAGCGGGCCACCTTATCTACAATTTGACATACATTTCATTTTGGGCGCTAGTTTTTTGTAGAACAAAGTTTTCAAAAAAGTATTTCTAGCCAATTCACTCATTTTACTTATTTGGCCCTGGAGCCAAATTTAGGACTTCTGACTAACTTCTGTGAATTGGGCGTTGTAGCGGGCCACCTTATCTACAATTTGACATACATTTCATTTTGGGCGCTAGTTTTTTGTAGAACAAAGTTTTCAAAAAAGTATTTCTAGCCAATTCACTCATTTTACTTATTTGGCCCTGGGGCCAAATTTAGGACTTCTGACAAACTTCTGTGAATTGGGCGTTGTAGCGGGCCACCTTATCTACAATTTGACATACATTTCATTTTGGGCGCTAGTTTTTTGTAGAACAAAGTTTTCAAAAAAGTATTTCTAGCCAATTCACTCATTTTACTTTTTTGGACCTGGGGCCAAATTTAGGACTTCTGACTAACTTCTGTGAATTGGGCGTTGTAGCGGGCCACCTTATCTACAATTTGACATACATTTCATTTTCGGCGCTAGTTTTTTGTAGAACAAAGTTTTCAAAAAAGTATTTCTAGCCAATTCACTCATTTTACTTTTTTGGACCTGGGGCCAAATTTAGGACTTCTGACTAACTTCTGTGAATTGGGCGTTGTAGCGGGCCACCTTAGCTGCAATTTGACATACATTTCATTTTGGGCGCTAGTTTTTTTGGAAGAAATTCTGTCCTTAGTCTCGATTGCAAGCTTCTACTTTACAACTCTATCTTAAAGCCTATCTGGTGCTACGGTATTCAACTATGGGGCACTGCCTCGGCCTCTAATATCGACAAAATTCAAAGGCGCCAAAATAAACTTCTTCGAATAATCACAGCCGCTCCCTGGTATGTTAAAAACTCAAACATTCATAAGGATCTCAATGTGCCATTCGTGAAATCTATGATTACAAAATATGCAATAAAATATTTAAAAAGGCTTGAACAACACCCAAATCCACTAGCTCGAAATATTTTAAATCATGGCGGCCACACTCGCTTAAGAAGAAGAGACACTGCAGCACTTACCCAATTAGATGAGCGATAAACACCTATAGAAGTGAACATAACCCGTGATGAAGAAAATTTTGTCTGGCACTGGCAGGAGATAAAATAACGTATTAGGTTAAGATTTGATTAATTATTGTTAGTTCATATTTAATATATGAAGATTCAATAAAAAAAAAAAAAAAAATTGACAAAAAAAAAAAAAAAAAAAAAAAAAAATTGACAAAAAAAAAAGGTGGCCCGCTACAACGCCCAATTCACAGAAGTTAGTCAGAAGTCCTAAATTTGGCCCCAGGTCCAAAAAAGTAAAATGAGTGAATTGGCTAGATATACTTTTTTGAAAACTTTGTTCTACAAAAAACTAGCGCCCAAAATGAAATGTATGTCAAATTGCAGCTTAGGTGGCCCGCTACAACGCCCAATTCACAGAAGTTAGTCAGAAGTCCTAAATTTGGCCCCAGGGCCAAATAAGTAAAATGAGTGAATTGGCTAGAAATACTTTTTTGAAAACTTTGTTCTACAAAAAACTAGCGCCCAAAATGAAATGTATGTCAAGTTGCAGCTAAGGTGGCCCGCTACAACGCCCAATTCACAGAAGTTAGTCAGAAGTCCTAAATTTGGCCCCAGGGCCAAATAAGTAAAATGAGTGAATTGGCTAGAAATACTTTTTTGAAAACTTTGTTCTACAAAAAACTAGCGCCCAAAATGAAATGTATGTCAAATTGTAGATAATAAGGTGGCCCGCTACAACGCCCAATTCACAGAAGTTAGTCAGAAGTCCTAAATTTGGCCCCAGGGCCAAATAAGTAAAATGAGTGAATTGGCTAGAAATACTTTTTTGAAAACTTTGTTCTACAAAAAACTAGCGCCCAAAATGAAATGTATGTCAAATTGTAGATAAGGTGGCCCGCTACAACGCCCAATTCACAGAAGTTTGTCAAAAGTCCTAAATTTGGCCCCAGGGCCAAATAAGTAAAATGAGTGAATTGGCTAGAAATACTTTTTTGAAAACTTTGTTCTACAAAAAACTAGCGCCCAAAATGAAATGTATGTCAAATTGTAGATAAGGTGGCCCGCTACAACGCCCAATTCACAGAAGTTAGTCAGAAGTCCTAAATTTGGCCCCAGGGCCAAATAAGTAAAATGAGTGAATTGGCTAGAAATACTTTTTTGAAAACTTTGTTCTACAAAAAACTAGCGCCCAAAATGAAATGTATGTCAAATTGTAGATAAGGTGGCCCGCTACAACGCCCAATTCACAGAAGTTAGTCAGAAGTCCTAAATTTGGCCCCAGGGCCAAAAAAGTAAAATGAGTGAAGTTCAATAGAAATTTATGAGTGAAGTTTAATAGAAATTTATTTTTTTTTAAACTTAAAATATATATTTTAAAGGAATGCAACACAAACATTTGTAAACTAATTTAAATATATTAGTTTTTCTAATAATTTGTCGCAATATTTTAATTATTTATTATTTTATAAATAACATTTCCGGTTTTACTTTGTTATCTTTGTTAAAAGCCGAAATTCTCTCCCATACACCGAAAACAAGAAGAAGATATTATTCTCTATAGAATGGCTAAAGTTGCCATATCTATTCACAATATTTCGCTATTTTAGCTTGGCCGCACCTAAGTTTAGTTCTGCTCGGTCAGAAATACTCAATTTTAATGAGGAGAAGAGAGACATATTTTGTTGCTCTCTTTCTTTTGTGTGAAACAAGATTTACTTTGTTAACTACTTTGTTATGTTCACGGAGATGAACAAATTTACCATTTATTGTTGCAACATGTTTAGGAAGGAAAACGACAACTCACATTTTTGCATATATTTTTAGAATGGAACAAAACCCCGCACGAATGGCAGCATATATGGAACATTATTGTCAGAAAAGAAAACACCATTATTTATGTGTATAGGTAGGCATTAATGCCTTAAGCTTCGTACAGACGATGGTCAGATCTTACAATATTGGTAAGCAGCGTTGCTTAAATTGCATTAAAATTGCCTAAAATGTCTTACAACTGTGTGAACATTGTAAGCTCATTTCTATTTGCAGAAGTGCAAAATTAATGCATCTGACAATGGACCATTGTCAGAAAAATATTGCTGTTGGCGACGCCTGCTTCCAATATTGTAAGATTTGACCATCGTCTGTACGAAGCTTAATGTTAAATCTAAGTCTTTGGTGCTGAATTTACCTTCAAAAATGCCAAAATGGTCACACTACTTAAAAGTCTTCATTAAAAATCGCACATGCAGGGCTAACGTCTTGTAAAAAAATAAAATTAACTTTCTTTGAACTTTTATAGCGTAATATCAAATAATTTTAACAATCAACATCATGGTGAGGTCATATGTTTATGTTTTACAAAACTGGTAAGATATTTTAAAAACAAGAATTATAACTATTTTAAGTCAAAATATACCTACATAAAAAACTTAAGTTAAATCAACAAAACCAGTCTTCAATTTTTACAATAATTCTAAAAAAAGCTTGAAATATTTTATAAAAATGATTAAAATGCCAAGCGCTTAATTGAAAATGTAAAGATTATTAATGCTAAATTAACCTGCACAATTGCTTAAATGGTCACACTGCTTAAAATTCTTTATTAAAAATCGCACAAAATTGCAGGGTTATCCTCCTGTAAAAAAAAAATATTCATTGACTACTAGAAATGCCCTCATCATGTAATTTTACGACTATTTTTTTTTTTTAACAAATAACCGGTAATTTGTACAAATAACAACGTTTGACGTCAAAATATTAAAAGCAATCATTGCCTTTTTATTGTTGACATGGATAACAAATAAGTCAGCTTTTTAGAAAATTTATGCAAAAATAAATTCAAATACATATAATATTTTTGCACAAAACTTATTTAAAAGCACAAACAATTTAAGCAATTGCTTCGTCTGTTCATGTTGTATTATTGATAAATAAAAATCATTCAAAAAGGTTTGCGAGTTTTATTAACCAAAACGGCGGTTTTTGCGACTTTACGTTTAAAAATTACTAATGGTAACCCTGTAAAACAATTGTGTGTTGGCATTGCAATGTTTTTTTGTTTGTGTTTTTTTTTTTTCATTTGAAATATTCGTGGTGAACTTCTTTTCTTTAATATTGCATATATGTACGTAATAAATAAACACCTCCCGTATTATACACAAACACTAAACACATACTTCAATTTACTATGAATGAATATTTAAATCATGTACTCGTATCAACAACAGATGTTTATGTATTTCGGTGGTCCAATGGTCTGGATGGTTTGTTTGTTACAACTTTCTTTTGGTTTAAGGGTTCGAATCCCACTCATCACATTTTTCTTTATAGGTATTTAAAAACTTTTTTTATCTGAAAAAATTGATCAGTTTTTGTTTTTTTTAAATATAGTTACCTACCTATTAATAAATTTTATATTCATACCTATGTATATTTAATACATATTTACGCCTTTTAATTTCCCGTTTTTATTTTATTTTATTTTTTTTTATAATTAATTTTGTTTTTCCTAGGTAGGCATTTTTCTTTTTTTATTTATTACTAGCATTTAACCCGCAACTTCGTTAGCGTCTCCTTTTTCTTCGTGGAGATATTTTTACGCCAAAGTTTATTTTTCTAGGTTTAAACTTGCTTAAATTCTAGCATTTAACTCACTACTTTGTAGTCGGGCCTTTCCTTTGATGAACATATTTATATGCCAAAGTATATGTATCTAGGTGTTAGCGAAAAAACTCAAAAATTTTTTTTTTCTCATTGGTTGATATTCACACAGAACTTTGTACCTATAATATTGTGTTTCTAAGTTCAATATTATAGAAATTTCAAAAAGTACCACACGTAGGACACAAAAGCATAGAAAGAAAGTTATTTTCCGGTATTATCCTTTTTGATACTTTTTCTCCCCATTCATGTATCAAAAATTTCAGTGTTGTTATGGGATCCAATAATTTAGTACATTTGTGTCATAAAATGAAGAAAATGTTTTGGTTTAAAAGATAGATGGAATGACAAAAAGGTTCCAAAATATGTACAGGTCGTACGCGTTTACTCCCCAAAAGGACCAAATTTCAAAAAAGTACCAGGCACCTGTCCCCTTATTTTTTTTTAATGAACAACAATTAGTGTTAAATTTTTTGGATCTCTTTAATTTTTGAGGTTAGCGGGATCGATTTGGCGAGAGGCAAACCTCTGGTCCAAAAGTCAGCTTTTTAGCTTCAGGAGTTTAGGATGTGCGATGATGAATCAGTCAGTTACTTTACAAATTTATATTATATAGAGATGGAGAAAAATGTTGTGAAAAAAGTAACAAAATTAGGAACGATTTTCACACCTTAAACGTTTGAATTTCGAAAAAGGTCCAAATCTGTTTTGTATTTTTTAGATAAGCTGAAAATGTGATACAATATTTATTTACCCTTTTACATCCCAAAAAGGCCGTACTTCAAAAAAGTACCAGACACCTGTCCGTTTATTTTTTAATGAACAATAATTAGTATTCAATTTTTTGTATCTCTTTTTGTTTAGGAGATATAAGGTTAGCGAATTTTTGATGTTTTTTAGATTTTCTACCTAAAACGACCAAATTTCGTAAAAGTACCAGACACCAATTTGCTTTTTTATTTAATGCACAAAAATAAATATTAACTTAAAAAAAGTACCAGTTTATTTAAAAAAAATAAAAGTTAGAGAACGAAAAAGTAGCAAAAAATCCCTTTTACAGATTCTCATTCACTCAGGAACTTGCATGTTTAATTTTATGTTGCTAGATCCAATAAATACGGAAATATAGAAGGTACCAGTTAAAGAACAAAATAGTACCAAAAAGCCCTCTTACACTCAGGACCTTGTATGTTTAATTTTATGTTTCTAGGTCCAATACAAACGGAAATTCAAAAAGTAACAGTTAAAGAACAAAGAAGTACCAAAAACTTCCCTCTTATAGATTCTTATCCACTTAGGGCATTGTATATTCAATCTTATGTTTCTCAGTCCAATAATAACGGATATTCAAAAAGTACCAGTTTAATAACTAAGAAGTACCAATAAGCGCTTTTAGAGATTCTCATTCACTCAGGACCATGCAGGTTTAATTTTATGTTCATTAGACCAACATTAGCGAAAATTTAAAAAAAGTACCATTTAAAAAACGAAAAAGTACCAAAAACATCTCTCTTACAGATTGTCATTCACTCAAGAGGTTCCATGTTTAATTTTATGTTTCTAGGCCCAATACTAACGGAAATTCAAAAAGTACCAGCTATCGAATAAAAAAGTACCAATAAGATCCCACTAAAAGATTCTCATTTACACAGGATCGTGCATGTTTAATTTTATGTTTCTAGGTCCAATACTGACGGAAATTCAAAAAGTACCAGTAAATGAACAAAAAAGTACCAACAACTTCCCTCTTATTAATTCTTATCTACTCAGGACCTTGCATTTTTAATTTTATCTTTCTAGGTCCAATACCAACTGAAATTCAAAAAGTACCAATCAAAGAATAAAAAAGTACCAAAAAGTTCATTCTTATAGATTCTCATCCATCCAGGATATTGCATATTGAATTTTATGTTTCTAGGTCCAATACTAAAGGAAATTCAAAAAGTACCAGTTAAAGAACAAAAAAGTACCAAAAAGTTCCGTCATAGATTCTTATCCATACACGACATTGCATGTTGAATCTTATGTTTTTAGGTCCAACATAACGATAATTTAAAAAATACCAAAAAGTTAAGTAAAATATCAAATTTCCTGTATTCCCCTTTTTTGGTACTATTTTTCACCCCATTAAAGTACAAAAAATTTCAGTATTATAGTGGCAGCCCATAATTTAGTACGAATATTTCAAAAAATGGAGAAAAATGTTTTTTAAAAAAAGTACCAAAAATAATTACGATTTTTACCCCTTAAATGTTCGAATTTCGAAAAAGTACCAAATTTGTATTCGTATTTTTTTGATAAGTTTCGAATGCGGTATTAACTTTGTTTCTATGTTTATTGGTTCAAAAGATAGATGGGGTGTCAAAAAAGTACTAAAATTCAGATATTACCCGTTTACTCCCAAATAGGGCCAAATTTCAAAAAAGTACCAGACACCTGTCCGCTTATTTTTCTAAAGAACAACGATAGGTATTAAATTTTTTTTGTATCTCTTTTAGTTTTGGAGATATAAGGTTATCGAATTTTCCCGTTTTTACCCTTTTTTACCCCCTAAACATTCGAATTTCCAAAAATCCCGTCTTAGTGGATCGATTTGGGGAGTGACCAATCTCTGGTCCAAATTTCAAGTGTCTAGCTTCAGGCGTTTAGGCTGTGCGATGATGAATCAGTGAGTCAGTGAGTCAGTCAGTCAGTGAGTCAGTAACGTTACAATTTTATATATATATAGATATAGATTAGCGTGGCCGTTAGTTGTATGGAGAACTTTTTTTTTTTGATTTCTTATATTCTCCCCCCCCCCCCCCCCCCCCCCCAAATCGGTTCAGTTTTATGTAAAAAAAAATACAAAACAATTTCGTAGCGATAAGTTGTGTTTTAGGGGGGGCGTCGCACAGTGCTTTGTCCCCATATAACGAAGGGACATAAATAGAAGGAGTTGTCAGAAATTTTTGAAATTTGGTACACAAGCATAGAATAGCTTAGTTAAGAAAAATGTGAATTTTTGGACAAATCGGTCCAAGGACACGCCTACCTCCCATGTGTCCTGAAATGGAAAAATGTAATTTTAGCTTCAATAAAGCCCACAAAACTACAAAAAATGGTCATACTAATACACACACAACTAGCAACGTATGTGCAAATTTTCACTTAAATCTGAACAAGGACTCAAGGTCCTGCCATATATCCTTTTTCTTAAAAATGTTATAACACTTCCAAAAATTATCCGATCGTAATAAAATTTGGTATGAAAATTGATATTTGTTAGATATATATGTGTGCCAAATTTTGGTAGAATCGGATTATAAATGTGAAAAATACAAAAACATCATTTAATGAAAAATGAGTGAAAAACGCTTAAAATGCTCGTGCAAAAATAACAAGTAAGAAAGTATAATCGGTCAAGCCCGACCATGTGATATCCTATAGCATAGTATTTAAAAACAAAGTTTCTAGATTGTAATCTATTTGGGACCCATGGGCAATCATGGACCCACCAGAACAAAATTATGTTATGAGGTTAAGATTCGTTTCAAAGTTCTTTCTGCCGAATATTATTTAGATATCTTCATCTTCATATATGGGTTTTTTGGATGAGGGTTTATATGTAACCTATGGTTTATATTGGTATGTTACTACATATATTTTTAAGGAAGCTGGCATTAAAAGCTATTTTCGGGAGAATGATTTGTATGGGAGCTATGTTCAAAAATAGAAAGATTCCAATAAAATTTGATAAGCTGATTTTGATTGCAATAAAATTGATTAGAGATGTGCACGTTCATTTTTTGGACCACGCGCCCTCACTTTTACTCGTTTGTAAAAGTAAGTATTTATTAAATATATAAATTGATTTAACATTTTAATAGAAAATTTTTATTTTCTTTTAAATTGAAAACCCTGTATGCAATATTTTCGAACACTCCACAATAGAATTGCTCTTACTACAAACAAAGGCTGTTACCAAAAAAAAACTTCTGTCACGTAACCATCTTCAATTTAAATAAAAAATAACGGCACTAAGTCACATTTTGAAAATATTCTTTATACGATGAAAAACCAACGTCATCTGGGAATTTAGCGCCATCTTGTGTCGACAAAAAGAAACAGACACAACTGTTATACTAATTTTTTTTAATTTATCTTGTCAATTTTTCTAATTCAATAGTATATATATTTGGATTTTTTTCTTATTATGTTCCTAGTTTATTTTTTTTTTAACTAATTCAATCTATGAAAGTTTGAGCAAAAATCACGAAAATAGCATTTTTTTAAATAAATTTTTTTTTAAGTTGTGGTAAAATTTTTTCAATTTTTTTTTTTGTAGTTATTAGAAAACAGTCTAAATATTCGAAATCAGAAAAAAACCCATAGACCATATTTTTTTTTTTTTTTAATATTCCATCAAAGTTAAGAAATTTTTAGAGCTTAACTAAATAATAAGCATTTTTCAAACCAATAAAAAATATGTATAGGAGCATAATTCCAGTAAAATTTTTTTATAGATGGTTTAGAATATAGTTAGCTGTTACAGAAAAAAATTTGAATCTCGTAATCCAAAAAATTAATTTTTTACAATTATTTTCTTGAAACAATAAAATACCAAAAGCATTTGTGATTTCAGCGCCCTCTTATGCCGTAAAATGCAGACAAACACAAACAATTTTTTATACATATTTTGATTTTTGTTGTTTTTTATTGAATGGTATAAGTTTGAATTAATATTTCACAGTATTTGTAGTTAATTGTCTTTAAAACTCCTGAAAACTATCAAAATTTGATCAAAAATCATGAAAATAGCCATTTAAAAAAAGTTTTTTTTTTTCAAGTTGTGGTAAAATTTTTTCAATTTTTTTTTTGTAGTTATTAGAAAACAGTCTAAATATTCGAAATCAGAAAAAAACCCATAGACCATATTTTTCTTTTTTTTTAATATTCCATCAAAGTTAGAAAATTTTTAGAGCTTAAGTAAATAATAAGCATTTTTCAAACCAATAAAAAAACACTTATGAGAAAATAAATCAATAAAAATTTTTTACAGTTAGTTCTAAATATAGTAAACTACTACAGAAAAAAATTTCAATCTCGTGCTTTAAAAAACAACAGTTTTACAACAGTTTTCCTAAAGCATGTAAAACTCAAGTAGTTGTTTGGCCATTTTTACTATTAATTCTCAAACTTTGGCGCCCTCTAGCGCCGCCAAAAAGAGTTAAATCTTAAAAATTCTTCAAAATTCATTTTAATTATTTTGTTATCTATCGATCTGTACATTTTTAAGCACAATATAAGACTTGTTTTTTTTTTGATTTATGTCTATGGGCCAAAGCACTGTGCGTCGGCCCCTCAAAGTTTGCCATCAAGCCATTTATTCAAATGTAATTTGTTTGCATATGACTATCTCTTAAAAACAACATTTTACAAGAACATGGTATATGGCAATATTTTAGCTCTTCTAGTCAACAATATTAGCCTCGAAGAAAGTTTTTTGCTAAAATTAATATTTAAGAAAATAATTAAGAAAATAACAACAAAATTCCAAATTTTATATACGTTTTATATATATAAAAGAGGGATTTAATGTCAAGTGAACTAATTTTGAAATCGAAATCTTTCGATTTGGATGAAATTTGCACCACCGTTAGTCCCATTGAATAGTAGTTCAGACACAAATTTTCAACAAGATCGGTCAAAAAGTTTCTGAGTTTGGGAGGGTCAAAGTTTGAAATTTTGGCCATACAGGTGTTCTTTCACATCCATGTAACTTATTACCAATTGGGGTTAGCAAAATTTGTCTCAAGCAGCTTAGATAGCTATTTAATCAATCTTTTTAAAAAAAATTTTTTGGTTTTTTTAAAAAATTTTTTAACATATTTTTTTTATATTTAAAACTTTTTTTTTTTTTTTTTTTTGCCAAGTTGTAAATTTAAAAAAAAAATTTTAAAAAATTCAAAAAAAAACAAAAAAAATTTTTTTTTAAAGATTGATCAAATAGCTATCTAAGCTGCTTGGGACAAATTTTGCTAACCCCAATTGGTAATAAGTTACATGGATGTGAAAGAACACCTATATGGCCAAAATTTCAAACTTTGACCCCCCCAAACTCAGAAACTTTTTGACCGATCTTGTTGAAAATTTGTGTCTAAACTACTATTCAATAGGACTAACGTTGGTGCAAATTTCATCCAAATCGAAAGACATCGATTTCAAAATTAGTTCACTTGACATTAAATCCCTCTTTTATATATATAAAACGTATATAAAATGTTTGGAATTTTGTTGTTATTTTCTTAATTATTTTCTTAAATATTAATTTTCGCAAAAAACTTTCTTCGAGGCTAATGTTGTTGACTAGAAGAGCTAAAATATTGCCATATATCATGTTCTTGTAAAATGTTGTTTTTAAGAGATAGTCATTGCAAACAAATTACATTTGAATAAATGGCTTGATGGCAAACTTTGAGGGGCGGACGCCCCCCCTAAAACACAACTTATCGCTACGAAATTTTTTTGTATTTTTTTTTACATAAAACTGAACCGATTTGGGGGGGGAGAATATAAGAAATCAAAAAAAAGAAAATAACGGCCACCCTAATATAGATTATGTTTATACCCTTCACCGAAGGTAGAAAGGGTATATATAACTTTGTCATTCCGTTTGTAATTTCTACAATATTGATCCTACACCCTATAAAGTATATATATTCTGGGTTCTTATGAAAAGCGAAGTTCAAAACCGGTTGTCCGTCTGTCCGTCTGTCTGTTGAGATGGGTTTTCCGAAGCCCCCAGAAATGATGGGGACTTGGTTGGGGTATCTTTATGTCAGGTATTCTTATTATAATTTTGCTATTGAAATTCAGCCAGATCGGTCCACAAATGGCTGAGATATGAGCAAAAAACCACGACTACCTCTAATTTTTCCCAAAAATCCCTTGTGTTTGTTGTATTTTTATTACTTTTTGCTGTATATCTGGGGAACGACAAAAGCCAAAGTCACCATTAAGGTTGCCAATACACACCATCCTACAAAATGTGGGCGGGATTGGAGAAGTGGGCGTGGTACCTCCCGTACAAAAAAAATTAAAAATTGTATAAAAACCTAAATTTTAAGGCTGCCATATCTCCTATGGATATGACTTATATACCAAAATATCGGTAGAACATATTTTACATAAAACTCGGGAAAATCGGTTCAGACACAAAAAAGTTATGACCAAAATTAAATTTTTTTTTTTTTAAATACCCATTTTCGGTAACCATGGATCTTCCCGAGTCCAAGTTTTATAACACAAATAAATGGTAAATTTCTTGCTAAACACGTCGGTATATAAATCTGTCAAATCGGTTAAATAATGGCTGAGTTATAATCAAAATACTGAAATCCCAAAAGTTACTCTTTTTATACCCTTCACCGAAGGTAGAAAGGGTATATATAACTTTGTCATTCCGTTTGTAATTTCTACAATATTGATCCTACACCCTATAAAGTATATATAATCTGGGTTCTTATATATTATATTTTTTAATAGTAAAAATCATTCAATTTTAAGGAATATGCTGTTCAAAAAAAAAAAATTTAAAAATGATTGTAAAAATCATTTGTTTTAAACCCAGTACAAACTTCGCCTACTTTTTCAAAATGAATAGCTTCTTTAACTCATTATTTTGTAGCTTTCTTTAATCGCTGAGACTATTCCTCCAAACTTTAAAAATAATCCAAAGGAGCTTAAAACATTTTTAAGAAAGCTAAATAAAATGACAAATTATGGGGGCTAGGTTGTTATACAGTTATGTCACATATGCTCCGGTGTTGTTTGCTATTTAAATTCAGCTGTGTATTTCGATTCGAAAGAAATCATTTACGAATTCGAACATTTTGAACTGCGTATTACAATTTCCGTAATAGGTACATATTTGTTTCGAATAAACGGACGTTTTTTTATACTTTATCGAAAACAAAAAATCACTTTCTTAACAGCCCCTCTATATTACGAACAAAAAGTTTCCATCAAATTTTAAATTTTTTTAAAAATACAACCTCTGCTATACACAGTCAAATTATTCGAACTCGTAAAGTATTTCTTTTGAATCGAAATAAGCAGCAAATTTTGTAAAAATGTCTGACTTCATTCTTAGAGATTTCGTTCAGATTTCTGTCAGACATTGAATATTCTTACTGTCTGGCCGATTTCTGATCGATTTCGCATGGATATATCGGGAGGAATGTATGTACAGATATGTCCAATAGAATTCCGACGGACTTGTCTAACTTGAGGGTTACACGATCAAGTTTTGCCTATCAAGTTTTAATACACTCACACTTTTTTACCAATACACTCATACTTTTAAAAATTGATACGAACTTGCCTTTAAAATGCACTTGCCAGTGAGTGTTTCAATTTACATTCAAGAAAACAGCTGATTTCAAGGTTAGTGAGCAAATTCTTCGTTTCTCTTTATAAATTTTTTTCTTGATGGCATCTTGAAAGTAAATTGCTCAAAAATTGAATGCAGCCTACGTCACAACTATCAACTTTTGGAAATTTTGACAAACAGTATATGTAAAAGACTATTAAGAAACTTATTATTTTTAAAACCTTTTCTTTAGCTTCACTTCGGAAAATCAAATCTTGTAACGTTAATTTAACCGCTGAGCTCGTCGACGATCAAAAACACTCTTTGTGAGATTCACAGTAGACTCCTAGACGATTGAAAATGCTAGCTGGGTTGAAATAAAATTTCAATTTAAATTTTAATAAAACATAAATGTATGTATTAATAAAAAAAAATGTTTTTATTCTACTTTTAAATCAAACACTTTACTTTAGCTGCCCTATGCTCCCTAGAGGAGTGAAAGGAACATATATGTACATATACAAATAGGTTTGCGACTTTTATTATCCAAAACGGCCGTTTTTGCGACTTTATGTTTAAAAATTAGTAATGGTAACCCTGTAAAACAATTGTCTGTTTACATTGCAATGTTTTTTTTTTGTTTGTGTTTTTTTTTTCATTTTAAATATTCGTGGTGAACTTCTTTTCTTTACCCTACGCCTTTCAACTAGGTGATGAATATGCTAGTGCACACAAGTAGCGGCAATCATCAGTGTTTTTTTTATAACTTTCGATATAATTTTTTTTTCTTGTTGTTTTGTTAAGGAAACGGGAAAAAAATATTTTGCTTCAAGGGCAATTAGCAAAATTGTCATTCCAGTTGAGCAAGTGATTTGTGAAAGGTGTGTTACAGTATTTATCGGATATAAGAAACTTAAAAAATCCACGAAAAAAGTTTCTTATAAGCGTTTCTTTCTTATATACAATTATTTTATATAAGAAACTTATTTTTTATAAAGTAGCTATGGCCATAAGACTTTCATATTTTGGGTTTCTGTCTCTTTTTTTGTTAACATTTCTAACTTTTGAATAATTATTTTCTATGTCTTTTGAGTTTTTCACTATTTTAGATAACGTTGAAAGTACAAAGCATACAGAGATGAAAAAAGTGACGTATGAAAAAGAGCCTAAATCATTTGCAACGGCAGCTTTCGGAAAAAGAGAAAGAAAAGTTTTTTTCGGTAGTGAAGTGGCAATGTCTAAAAACAGTCCGCTACTATGAACACAAATTGTGTAATCAAAACAAATAATGCAAAGGGGCAGCTTTCGAAGAAAAAGACAGCAAAAAATACAATATTTTCTGTCTCTTGACGCCTCTGTGGTTGAAAGGCCAATATTATATTTTTTTTGCAATTTCGCTTCTTTTTATACCGTTTTGTATTTCTTTTAAAATTTTAACTTTTGTTTTTATTGAAAAAAAAAACACAAAGCTTCTCATGAGTACCAGCTCGCTCATCTAAAACTAAAAGTAAAAAAAAAAAACTTTGTTCTTGTTGTAAAAATGTCAGAAAACAGCGTTGTCCATGCAAACTACATACATAAATTCTGTGTTGCTGTTGGAAGTTTCTTATATACATTTTTTTCTATACATTTTGTGGTTTTGGTGTTTAAGAAAAATGTTCTTTAATCAGTTTTTTTCTTATAAGCGTTTTTCTTATATGAAACCTTTTTTGTTAGAAAAATCACTAAAAAGACATGGTGTTTTTGAAATTGTTTCTTAAAGGCGTTTTGTTCTTATATGAGATGTTGTTATATCCGATAAATACTGTATTGTAATTCATTTAAATAATATTTTATATATCCCTGAAAGCAATTTGCATCGCCATATACTACATAGCCCTGCAAACAATTTCCATCGCCGAATCATCGCCCGCGAATCGCCGGCAAGTTGTCTAACATCGCAGCGATGCATCGCGTGGAACCTAAATGCGATCCTCTGGCGAATCGCGAAAACGTTGGCCGTACGCGATTCGCGTGGTTGACACATGCGAACGTTTTCGCGATTCGCCAGAGGATCGCATTTAGCTTGCACGCGATGCATAGCTGCGATGTTAGACAACTTGCCGGCGATTCGCGGGCGATGATTCGGCGATGGAAATTGTTTGCAGGGCTATGTAGTATATGCAATATACTACATAGCCCTGTGTATAGGTGCCCTGCAAATAATAGGACCAGTCCAAATACGCGTGTAAAGTGTAGTCCACAAGGGACCAGGACTAGTCCAAAAGTAACCCAAACGTATGGAAAAAACCTGGTCTATTTAACATTACGACGTCCTAGGAGAGGACCATATAACCCACCTTTGGAACACTAAGGAGTAGTTTTAAAACCACTCCATGGTATACTCAAGAGGACTAGTTTTGGATTCGTTTAAAAACGAAACGTGTCGTTAAAAAACGAAGACATGTCGTCTCACTACAAACACTTTTTAACAATGACATGGTCCATGCTTGCATTACATCGGACCAGTTCATGGAGTAGTCCATTTTATCAAAATAGATCAGGTGGTCCAATTTTATTTGCAGGGTAGGCATTGTTTTCATGATTGTTGTTTTTCGTCTTAGAAACGGATTGTTGCTATTGGTTGAGCATCTTTTTACATTTCGAAACATAAGATTCTTATACAAGTGTTGCCATATTATTTTTAAAAATTCGTTTTATTTCTAACAAAAACCGCATTTGTTATTTGAAAACAAACATTCAAATATATGTATTTGCGTATGTAAATGTTTAATATAATCAAAAAGGAAGAAACATTTACGTTTGTATAATTTTATTAACGAAAACAATGACATAGAAACAGATCTTAATATGTATTTGTTCACAAACTATTCTTTCATTGACAAGGCCAAAAATTTTTAAAAAATGATTTTTATACCCTTCACCACAGGTGTAAAAGGGTATATATAAGTTTGTCATAACGTTTGTAATTTCCACAATATTGATTTTAGACCCCATAAAGTATATATATTCTGGGTCCATATGAGAAGAGAAGTTGATTTAACGATGTCCGTCTTTCCGTCTAACGTTTGATATGTGTTTTCCGGATAATCCAGACATGATAGCGGCTAGGTTCTTTAACATTTGTGTTACATACAGTCCACCATTTCTTTCTATTGAAATTCAGCAAGATCGGTCCACAAATGGCTTAGATATGACCAATAAACCACGACTGCCTCTAATTTTTCCAAAAAAATCCCTTGTGGTTGTTGTTTATTTGTTTTTTTATTTGAACGAGTTGAATGATAAGCATAAGAAACATGTACACATGCTTGTACATGATTGTTCGCTTTAATTATAAAATACATACCTACATCCCAGTAAAAAATGGAGCTTCCAACGAAGCAGGTTTGTAAGGGAGAAACATAAGAGTTGCGCTTACCATTGCGCATACGGAAGACATGAATTTTATATGGCGAGTTCCCACTTTGAAGCAATACATTTTTGACACATGAAGCGCATTATTCAGCGCATAACAAATTGTTGGATGTAACGATCAGCTTTACACACTGAATGTTTTGATACAGTTATTTTTTAGTATTCTCCCTTACAAACCTGCTTCGTAGTAAGGGAATGCCGTAGCACTTGAAATGTTTTTTTTTTTAAAGTTGTTGAGAGTTTGTTCACTTACTTTACTGCATTTCTGTATGTCTTATTGCGTAGCGCATAATTCTGCGCTTATTTTTTTAAATGTACCATTAGTGCTTCGCAATATGATAAAATTTTTTATTGGGATATTAAACTAATAATATGACGGAGTATATTATGCTATAATTCTTTATTTTTAACAACGTTAATAGCTCAATGGTCTGGGCGGTTGCCCAAGAAGGTTTGTTTGTTATATTGCCGGGGTGCAAATCTCGGCATCTCCACCTTTTCCAAACAAAAAGTTTTTTTAACTTTTTTTATAAATATTTCTATAAACGATTTTAAAATTATTCAGCGATTTTTGATTTTTTCATTTTATTGACAATATAAATATGAATCGTTCGCCTTACATGTGAAACAAAAACCATATTTTACAATTTGTTTTTGGCTTAACCCTTTCAGTGTTTTTGTCGAATATATTCGACATTACATTGTACTCTGTTTCTACGCAATTTTACTGTATAAAAGTGTACAGTAAATTATATTTTTTTGTTTTATCTGAAAGAAAGACACGTTTGCTATTTTAAATAGTTGTTACATTAGGCATTGACTTTCTTTTCTTAATATTGAGGGCATTGTCGTACACTAGTCAGGAAATTCGTAAAAAGGTTATATTTAGGACGAAAAAAAAATAATAGTTTCGGTGATCGGGCGATATTAAAAACAATTTGTAAGTATTTATACATGCGTAAATAAATATTTACTTGAAAAAAAATATGAGAAAAATTAATTTTAGGTTCTTTTGGGCACCTTTGAAGGTCAATTTTGAAAATATTTGACATGCCCTAACAACCAAGGGAGCTACATGAAACAAAAACTACTATTTTTCCCGGCTTCAGCGCCATCACATTACCTTGAATACAAATTTTCAGATCTATATCTCGCCAAAAATTATTTTTGACCCTGAAAGGGTTAAATGTAATTACCTAAGTATGTAGTAGGTACGAATATGCAAAAGTTATTTATGTGTATTGGTAGGCATTGTTTTCATGATTGTTGTTTTTTTCAGTTTTAGAGACGGATTGTTGCTATGTTTTGATCATCTCTTCTTATATTTCAATTCAAATATCTTACACGTGTTGCCATATTATTTTTAAAAAATCTTATTATTTCTAAAAAAAATCCCATTTGTTATTTGAAAACAAAACATTCAACAATAAGTATTTGCGTACGTAAATGTTTAATTTAATCAAAAAGCTAGAAAAATTTAAGTTTGGATAATTTTATTGACGAAACCAATGACATAGAAACAGATCTTAAAATTTGTTCACAGCTTACTCTGACATTAGGCAAGGTAAAGAAATGCTAAAAATTATTTTGAAAACGCTACAAATAATTCTTAAAGATGTTCATTATATTGTTTTAAATCCTTATACATTTAATTGACTCATTTTAAAGAAAATTAAAATAAATGGTAATATTTAAACAAGTATTTAGGTAGATTTGATAAAGCATCAGATATAAATACCACAATTGGTTAACCTTGAAATTGGAAGGCCCTCTAATAAAAACAAAATACAAACGGTTTTATAGCTATTTCGATTTAAAAGAATTTACAGACATATTTAGACCAGATTTTTTTTTATATTTTAAAAAAACAGTCATCATTAATTGCGTAAAAGTTAGTTTATAACAATTTATTTTAGTTTTAATCGCTAAGACTATTCCATCCAACTTTAAAAATTAATCAAAAGAAGCTTAAAACATTTTTCTAAAAAGCTAATAAAATGCCAAATGGAAATTTTACAGCTAAATCTAAGTTTTTGGTGCTGAATTTACTTTCAAAAATAAAAAATTTCCACACTACTTAAAAGTCTTCATTAAAAATCGCCCACACATGCAGGGTTATCGTCTTGTAAAAAAATAAAATGAAATTTTTTTTACAATAAAATAAAAATTATCCATTTCCATACGAAATTTCATTTTGACTACAACTATTTTTTTTAGTCAAAATTTATTATAATACATAAAAAACTTAAGTTATATCAATACCTATTCTTCACTTTTTAAAATAATTCTAAAAAAGCTAGAAACATTTAATTAAAATGCTTAAAAAAATGCGAAGCGCTTAATCAAAGTATTTTAGCTAAATTAAAATTTTTAATCTAAGCTGCAAAATTGCCAAAATGGTCACACTGCTTAAAAACCATACAAACAAGCAGGGTTATCCACTTTAAAAAAAAAATTGTATTTAGGGAATATTAGAAATGCCCTCATCATCTAATTTTACGACTACAAAAAACCGCTAACATAACGAACAGTGATCTAGTGTCGTCAAAATATTAAAAGCAATCTTTGCCTTTTTATTGTTGTCATTGATAACATATTAGTCACATTTTTAGACAATTTATACAAAAATATATTCATATATACATATATACGGGCCTGTTCTGAAATCACACCTGTGACTTTATGGTGTTTTGAAAGTCATACCGTTGTTGTGTTTCTTGGTGTGCTTTCTGCAATTGAAGATCACACAAAAACGGGACGCTAAAATATCACACGTGTGATTTTAGTAGGCACATGTGATTTCAAATCACGTGATTTGAGTTAAAGTGATTTTCAGAACAGGCCTGATAATATCTTCTGCACAAAAGCGATTTAAAAGCATACACAATTTAAGCAATTTCTTGGTATGTTTATGTTGTATTATTGATAAATAAAAAACATTTAAATTGGTTTTCGACTTTTATTAACCAAAATGACAGTTTACGTTTCAAAACGGTTAATGGTAACCCTGTAAAATAGTTGTGTGTTGTTTTTTTTTTGTGGTTTTTTTCATTTAAAATACTTGCGGTAAACACATACATACTTTAATTTACTATTAATAATTATTGATATCACATACTCAAATCAACAACGGCTTTACATGCGGTTCGATGGTCGAACGGTCTAAACGGTCTGCCTCCTAACAATTTCTTATTGGTTTACTGGTTCGAATCCCATTCATTCCATTTCTTTTTGTTTTTTATAAATTCTTTTTATCTAAAAAGAAATTGGTCAGTTTTTCACTTTTTAAAATATATTTATGAACTTCATATACGTATATTTTTTACATATTTACGCCTTTTAATTTACCCTTTTTATACCCTTATTTTTATTGATTTCATTTTTTTTTACTTATTTTATTTTTTTATAATTTTTTTATTTTATAGGTAATTCGTTTACATACATAAGTTTGTCATTCTGTTTGTTATTTCTTCAATATTGATCTCAGACCATATAAAGTGTATGTATATATATTGGGTGCTTATGAGGAGAAAAGTGGATTTAACGATGTCCGTCTGTCAGTCCATTTGTCAATTTTTATAGAAACTTAATTTTTAGGCCTGCCATATATATGACCTATGGATACGCCTTATTTATTAAAACATCGGAAATCTTTAGTAAAACATATTCTCTGCAAAACTCGGAAAAATCGATTCAGCTACAAAAAACTTATGACCTATGTAAATAGGTATACCTACATTTTTTTTTTCAAATTACCATTTGCGGGATCCATAGGTCTTTCCGAGTAGTAAATCACAAAAGTGATTTCAAAGCATACACAATTTAAGCAATTGTTTGTTTTGTTTATGTTGCATTATTGATAAATAAAAATCATTAAAATATGTTTGCGACTTTTATTAACCAAAACTACCGTTTTTGTGCCTTTACGTTTAAAAATATGTGATGGTAGCCCTGTAAAATAGTTGTGTGTTTTTTTTTGTTGGTTGTTAGGGGTTTTTTTTCATTGAAAATATTCGTGGTGAATTTCTTTCCTTAACATTATATACCTCCTGCATTATACAAAAACAACAAACACATACTTCAATTTACGATTAATTTAATTGATATCAAGTACTCAATCAGCAACAGTTGTTGGCCGAATTGTCTAGCCGCCAGTCTGGTTTTAACAATTTTGTGTTAGCTTTGAGGGTTCGAGTCCCACTCATTACTATTTTTTTTTGGTTTTTAAAATTTTTTTTTAAACTAAAAAGAAATTGAACGGTTTTTGACTTTTTAAAATTTGTTAAATATATTTATAAATTTTATATACCTACATATATTTTATACATACAATTTACGCCTTTTAATTTACCCTCTTTTTTATTTTATTTTTATACCTACCCTTTTTTTAATTAATTTTGTTTCCTAGGTATTTTTCTCTTTTTATAGGTAACTAGCTGACCCGGTCCGCATTGCTGGCCCCCAGCAAACATTAGTGTTGTATTACCAGACGATTTAAGTTGAGCTGTAAACGAAATTTACAGCCTTTAAAATTTTCCTTCCGTAAAAACCTAAATCGGTCAAGCCGTTCTCAAGTTATGCGCTTAATAGAAAAAGTGGGCGTAGAAGTAGGCGTGATACATTTTTCTTTCAATGAAAACGTAAAATGGAATAATACGAACATTTAAAAGAAAAATTAGTCAAATCGATGAAGCCGTTTTTTGATTTTAGGTAAATCGAAAAAAGTGGGCGGGGCAAAATTTTCTTTCCGTAAAAACCTAAGTTGGACCATGGCAATCATTTTAAAGAAAAAATCGTTTTAATCGGTCAAGCCGTTCTCAACTTATGCGCTTAATAGAAAAAGTGGGCGTAAAAGTAGGCGTGATACATTTTTCTTTCGATGAAAACGTAAAAGGGATCAATACGAACATTTAAAAGAAAAATTAGTCAAATCGATGAAGCCGTTTTTTGATTTTAGGTAAATCGAAAAAAGTGGGCGGGGCAAAATTTTCTTTCCGTAAAAACCTAAGTTGGACCATGGCAATCATTTTAAAGAAAAAATCGTTTGAATCGGTCAAGCCGTTCTCAACTTATGCGCTTAATAGAAAAAGTGGGCGTAAAAGTAGGCGTGGTAAATTTTTCTTTCGATGAAAACTTAAAGTTGATTAATACGAACATTTGAAAGAACAATTATTCAACTCGATGGAGCCGTTTTCTGATATTATGTAAATCGAAAAAAGTGGGCGGGGCAAAATTTTATTTCCGTAAAAACCTAAGCTGGACCATGGCGATCATTTTAAAGAAAAAATCGTTCAAATCGGTTAAGCCGTTCTCAAGTTATGGTTTTTGCCACGCCCCTCCGCCCCCAGACCGAAAATAAAAAATCAGACTTCACAGTGTCACCCGCCTGAATATTTTGAAGATTCCCTGAAAATTTCATCAAAATCGGCCCAGCCGTTTTGGAGTCCATACTTTACATACATACACACATACACACACACATCCAATTTTATATATATAGATTAATTTTGTTTAAATAGTTCCGTTTCATATCTTAAAGATCGGAGCAAATTTTCTTTAATTCTTATTTAAATATTCAATTACCTATTCAAAGAATTGAATTTGTGAATTTTGAATTTTTTTTACTTATTTACAGCTATGGGCAAATGCAAAATGAAAATGCAAAAAGAGCGAACGATGTGTATGCATACACAAAAAACAAAGAGCAAAAGAGCATAAAACCAACAAATGCAAACGTAAACAAACCAATACAATGCCACACATGCAAAGCTATCAATGTAGTGGTGCCCATACTTGCTTATTTAGCACGCCAATGCTACAAGACCATTGCATATGTAACAATTTACCTATATAAAAGACGTTTTCATCGTTTGCTTTGGGTTTCTTCTTTTTTATTCAAAAGATGTCATCACGAAAACATTTTATAAAGGCAAATCGTCGTGCCAAAATTATCTTGACGTAGGTTTATCATAAGAAAAATATTTTGGGAATTTGAATACCTATGTACCTATTTACAATAGCGGTTTTTACCCTTGTGTTAAGTGTAAATGTCCGTTTTACTTAATTCGATTTTATACTACAAAGTGTCTTTTTGATATTTATTGTAAAGTAATGAATTTGCTAAAAAAAGAGAGAGAGAGAGATAGAAAAAATAAGATTAACAAAGTCTGCAAGGGTATTTTACTACCAATACTGAATACCGCTTATTTCTATAAAACGTCTGCAAGGGAAGACGATTTAAAGACTTAAACTTTGGCAAAACTGGAAACAGACTTATCTCAATTTTTTGAAACTGTGAAAAACTACGGCACGACGAAATTAAATGTGGGGATAGCTCAAAATAGATTTATTTACATCCAAAGAACGCTATTTATGTAACTTTCTGTTCTTATCGCACCATGGTGAAGGGTATTTAAGATTCGGCATAGCCGAATATAGCACTCTTACTTGTTTATAATTAAGTTTGTTTTTTATACCCTTCACCGAAGGTCCTACACCCTATAAAGTATATACATATATTCTGGGTCCTTATGCAAAGCGAAGTTCAAATCCAGTTGTCGTCTCTTCTTCCAATCCCCTCACCCGCCCTTCGTATTTGTTTACATATGCTAGCATAATGCCCAATATGATTTTCGTTATCACCCTTCTTTATTATTTCATATATTTAACGAAATAATTTTAACAAATAGAAACTAAAAACGATTTAAAAAAAATATTTACAAGTTTTCGCTTTTTAAATTTCATTTATAATGAAGTTTTAAGTATTGTAAATATGTTTGTGTATGTAAAAATTATTAAGTTGCTCTCT
The DNA here is from genome assembly GCA_930367215.1 of Pollenia angustigena. Classification (NCBI taxonomy): domain Eukaryota; kingdom Metazoa; phylum Arthropoda; class Insecta; order Diptera; family Polleniidae; genus Pollenia; species Pollenia angustigena. The sequence continues at coordinate 40,149,741 of OV884056.1, read as the reverse complement.
ATTCTAATCGCACAATGGTGAAGGGTTTATAAGATTCGGTACAGCCGAATATAGCACTCTTACTTGTTAAAATACTAGAAATAATTCTTAAAGTTGTTCATTATTTATTCTTGTTTATAGTTGACCTGTTGATCAAAGAAAGCTTTATCAGAGAAGAGTTAAATTCGTCCGAGTTTTTAAACTTTTATTGTTTATTTATTTAAATATTCCCCTGATGATGGTCAGAGATTTTGACCGAAATATTGGAAAAATATAAAAATAAATAAAAACTAGATGACCCGTGCGAATATTTCGCACCGTAATTTTTATCAATGAAAATATTAATTTTTCAATTTCTAATTATTTTTCGTCATTAGTGTTAGAAATAAGCTTTAAAATGGGATATCATTCATTAAATTTGATGCGGTGGTATGGGAGATATTTGCAACCGACAAAAAAAGTGCTTTAGAAATAATATATATGATAAAATAAAAAGTTTTTTGAATTTTATTTATTATTTATATAGGACCTCAAGTCAAAATAATAAAACAACGTTCTCATTATCTTTTTTTAAAGCCTTATGAATTTTAGTGGCTCATTTTAAACAAAATTAAAATAAATGGTAATATATAAACAAGTATTTAGGTCGATTTAATACATCATCAGATATACACAGTTGGTTAAGTTTGAAATTAGAAGGAAGAATTTTGCAGCTAAATCGAAGTTTTTGGTGCTGAATTTACCTTCAAAAATGCCAAAATGGTCACACTACTTAAAAGTCTTCATTAAAAATCGCATACATACAGGGCTATCGTCTTGTAAAAAAATAAAATTAAATTTCTTTGAACTTTTATAGCGTAATATCAAATATCAAATAATTTTAACAATCAACATCATGGTGAGGTCATATGTTTATGTTTTACAAAACTGGTTAGATATTTTAAAAACAAGAATTATAACTATTTTAAGTCAAAATATACCTACATAAAAAACTTAAGTTAAATCAACAAAACTGGTCTTCCATTTTTACAATTATTCTGAATAAAGCTTGAAATATTTTATAAAAATGATCAAAAAATGCCAAGCGCTTAATGAAAATGTTGCAGCTTAATTAAAATTATTAATGCTAAATTAACCTGCACAATTGCTAAAATGGTCACACTGCTTAAAATTCTTTATTAAAAATCGCACAAACATGCAGGGTTATCCCCCTGTAAAAAAAAAATATTCATTGAATACTAGAAATGCCCTCATCATGGAATTTTACGACTATTTTTTTTTAACAAATAACCGGTAGTTTGTACAAATAACAACGTTTGACGTCAAAATATTAAAAGCAATCATTGCCTTTTTATTGTTGACATGGATAACAAATAAGTCAGGGGGGTTATTATGTAATTCGATTCGAAACGAAAATACTTTCGAAAGAAATTTCCGTATCGAAAATGAAATGGTATTTTCTAATCCGTTCGAAAGCACCACAGATTTGTATTTGTTAAAAAAAAGGGGAAAACAAAGTGCTGCCAAATTTATACACAATAAATTTGACAGTACCTGTCAATATTGACAGAACTTTTTTTTGAAAAACAAACAAAATAATATAACAAATAATTATTAATAAAAAAATAACGGTTTAAGAACATGGATTCTGTTGCATTGTGGTTGGAAGATAGCGATAAGGAAAGTGATGCAATTGCAGAAAGAGTTCAACAGAAAATAATAATAGATACAACCGAGATTATGAGCCTTGCTAATAGTACGTAAGAAAGATTTTTTTAATTATGAAATTAAATCATAAAAATACTACTTTTAGTTTCGTGAAAAACTTTCGGCTTAATAAAAATTCATTAATGTAAATCTACAATTGAAGAAAATGCGATTTAGAGCCACCTGAAGGATCGGCAGTCATTGCGCCTTTGAAAAAATTAGCTGCCACATTAAAATGTTTGGGACTAGGTGGATACCAACATCAGATTGGCCAAGATCGCCTTGTGGAACTTTCACACCCATCAATTTCCATATGCTTATCTGAGGTATGCGAAATAATCGAACCAAATCTTTGCCCGAAGCATATTATCTTTGAAATGACTGAAGAAAAAAAGGAGGCGAAAAGATATTTTTTTTTAATTACTGCGGAATACTTGGTGTAATTGGAGCAGTAGACGGCACTCACATTCAAGTAATAAGGCCAAGTAACGATGAGCATTTATACTTCAACCGAAAACAGACATTTAACTTTAACGTGTTGTTTATAGTCTTCCCATACCTAGTAACAAAGCACATTTGTAAAAGTAGTTAACACAAAATCGATTAAATGAAAACTCAATTTTTTCCAATTCACTATACGGTGGATCAACCGCATCTTAATCCTTTGACAGACTTTGCCACAAATCCTTCGACTTGCTTTTAGCATTTGCAACATTTAGGTGGCCCATTGCTAAATCTGAATGTGCAACCATAAAATCAACCATCACCTCATACTGTCTTGGTTTTGTAAGCATTGCTTTGTTTGAGCTTTCCCTAAAGCATTTAAAAAAATTGCTATGTATAAAAATTTTCAGACTAAAAACAAAGAGTTGTGACAACAAACACATGGTATAAATTGTGATTTCAAGTCACTCACAGTTCTAAATGTAGAGGATATCTTATGTTTTTAATTGTATTTTACATTTTTTGTAAAAAGTTTTATTTACTTACTTAAAATTTTAAATTTTTTATCGTTTTCGCAAGCACAGCCACTTTCGAACAATTTAAATGAACTGACATTTGCTTTCGTATTACATAGTTGCAATTGTAAAAGGGTAATTTTTAATTTACGAAAATGGGTAAAAAAAATCCCGTAAAAATAAAATATTTCCGAACGTTCGGAAATAAATTTTCGAAAAACGTACTACATAATACAATTTGTATGAATTCGTAAATCTTTTCTTTCGAAACGTACTACATAATAACCCCCCAGCTTTTTATAAAATTTAAGCAAAAATAAATTCAAATACATATAATATTTTTGCACAAAAGTGATTTAAAAGCACACACAATTTAAGCAATTGCTTCGTCTGTTTATGTTGTAGGTATTATTGATAAATAAAAATCATTCAAATTGTTTTGCGACTATTATTAACCAAAACAGCCGTTTTTGAGACTTTACGTTTAAAAATTTTTGTTGGTAACCCTGTAAAACAATTGTGTGTTGGCATTGCACTGTTTCTTTCAAGGTATATTTATAGCTATAAATATACCTTGGTTTCTTTTGTTTGTGTTTTTTTTTTCATTTTAAATATTAGTGGTGAACTTCTTTGCTTTAATATTTCATATATATATCAGTGTTGAAAAATTCAGTACTTTGGTACTTTTTTCAGTACTTTTTCATATTAAAAATACCGCAGTACCCCCGCGTAGTTTTTAGTACTTTTTATCCCAAGAGCTTTTTAACTTTGATGTGATCATTTCGATAGCAGGCTTGGGTTATTATATGTTTGTTGCAAAATTTATAATGTTGTATTTTAAAAATGATTAACGACGTTTATATTGAAATGCAAAGCGTGGACGCCAGGATTCATATTTTGCTTTCCAGAATACGATATTTGTTCTTACAAGTGGCAAGAAAATTTATAAAAACGGATGCATTGGATAATATGTTAGTGGAAAATTTAAATGGAAACCATATTTATAGAAACATGCAATATACAGGAAATGGTTTATTTAGTAAAAGAAACTGGGAAATCGTTTTATTCGACAATGTGCGAAACTAAATTTTGTTTTGAACATAAAACCTTAAAAGTGATAATCAGCTTCAATCCAAAAATATTATTGTTTCCGAAAAAATGTTATTTACAAACGAAAACTATAATAATATCAATTCTCAATTCCGTGTTCTAGCGGATCTTTCAAAAATAAAGCATTTCAGAACTGAATATATTTAAATTTCTTGGAAAAATATATCCAATATTAAGAACGAAGCTAATGTTTGCTGACATTTCATACATTTCTTTTGGTATTTTATCGATACCACATTTCTGAGCATCAATTGAACGCACATTTTCAAATGCAAAATGATGTAAAAAGCAAAGAATGAAATCGATTACATGTAGTAACTGTTTCAAGTTTGATTAAAACTAAATATCTATTAAAATCAACTGGTAGTTGCTGTTGTAGTTACAATATGTTGGCAGAAATAAATTCTTTAACTTATTTACTTATTCATAAATATATGAACTATTTCAAATATTTTTTTAGAAAATACTGAAAAAACGTACCTTAAGCGGCTCATACACTTGCAAAATAACTGCCTGTTTGTAGAACGCGAGCACAAAAGTGACTCGCTTAACTTACATTTAAAACAAAAACAAATTTTGAATTTTTGAACGAGTCACTTTTGCGCTCGCGTTCTACAAACAGGCATTACCTAACTGTTTTATTTTATCGCCAATGGGCTATATTCGAAGGTGGCACAATATATTGGCAAGAATCGAAATCAGAAAAGAAGTGTAATATATGTGAAATGAGTTTGCAACAATGTACTATGTTGTTTTGCTTTATAGTTTGTGTTTTTTTTTTAATAATAGGGTGCGCCATATTTTAATGGAAACCATTGTGCCACTTATTGAATAATATGGGGCCAAACAGAAATAATATGGCGAATAACATATACAATAATATTGGAAATGGATGGGGCGCTTGACGCTTATGTATAACAGAATTATTATTTACTTAGATAAATGAATTTTAATAAAATATTTTTTGTTCCTCTTATTTTCATAAATTATTGTTTTTTTTTTTAACAAAAAGTACCATTTGGTGGGAAAAATACTCTTTAAGTTGAAGTTCAGTACTATTTCAAAATTTCAATTTTGCAACACTGATATATATACCTCCTGTATTATACACAAACAACAAACACATACTTCAATTTACTATGAATTATTATTGATATCATGTACTCATATCAACAACAAACGTCTATGCACTTCCGTGGTCGAGTGGTCTAGACGGCCTGTCCGTAATAACTTTCTTTTGGTTTACGGGTTCGAGTCCCACTCATTACATTTTTTTTTTTTGTATTTAAACATTTTTTTTATCTGGAAAAATTGATCAGTTTTTGACTTTTTTAAATATACCTATTAATAAATTTTATATACATATGTATATTTGATACATATTTACGCCTTTTAATTTCCCCTTTTTATTTTATTTTTTTATACCCTTCACCTCAGGTGGAAAAGGGTCTATATAAATATGTCATTCCGTTTGTAGTTTCTACAATATTGATCTTAGACCATATAAATTATATACTTATACTGGGTTCTCATGAGGAGATAAGTTGATTTAACCATGTCCGTCCGTCCGTCTGTTCGTCTTACGTTTGATATCTGTTTTCCGGAGACTCCAGACATGATAGCGGCTAGGTTGTTTTACATTTATGTCACTGTAGCCCATTTTGATTTTTTTGTTTCCTTATTTTCAACCATTACTCCAAATTTTCCCAACTTGTATTTGTATTGCTAGCTTTATTAAATATTTAACGACAATTTCATTAGGATAGATTCTTCTATAGTCCACTAGTTCTGTTGTTGCATACATTTAAGGGGTTTTCAAAAGCTTATAAACTACTTTTTTTGGTTCTTATAAGATAAAATGTTTGTTTTTTTCATATTTGTTGATCTACATATACTTACTCATACGGTGTTTGAGTCCGACTTATTGAATTGAATTTTTTTTTACGCGAGACCAACATTCTCAATAAACTTCAATTTGAAGCGGTTGTAAAGTTAATAAAAGCAATACATGTGAGCGCATACAGCAATATTTGGTAAGCGAGACACACGTTTTTAACCCAAGAATATCATACTTTGTCGCGCCGTATATACAGAGAAAAACCTATTTAGACAATGCGTAGGCAGCTATACACATGCACACATCAAGAGTGTATCTACGGCTGCCACCATTTGAAAAATCAGCTTGAAAAGAATAAAAATACAGATAAATAAATACGAAATAAAAACATGCGTCGTCGATTTCACGAAGTATGACGTTCTAGGGTTAATAGAAATAAATATTTTTTAAGTTTCTTTTTTCTCTTAAGAATTTAACCATATTTAGCAAAAACTGATATGGCAAATTGTTTAGCCAAAATAGAAAATTTATTTTTTCTAAAACGTTTTTTTATTAAGTAATATTAATAAACATAAACATTTCTAAGGCCCGTTTTCACAACTTAATGATAGCTAAAAGTACACTTTAGCCGGCCTTATAAAAAGTGTTATGTTATTAAAACTTAACTTTAACCTAAAGTGAGCGATTAAGTAAATTAAGGTTCATCCTACCTGGTAGGTTAAAGTAAAGTTGAAATAATGGAACACTTTTTATACGGCCGATAAAATCCTACCTTTAGCTATCGGTAAGTTGTGAAAACGGGCCTAAAAGTAAATGAGGGTTTTTTTTAATAAATTTAAGATTTGTAGGCTCGGCAAACATCGTGTTTCTCATATTTTTTTTAAAGGAAGGTTACTCCCAATTTCCACAATGCAAGTCTTATTGATAAACTTATCACATTTTCTTCTTTGAATCAGCTTCGGCGTTTTCACGAGTCAAGTCTTATTATTTATCTGTTATTCTATTTGTATGAATGTTTATGTGCGTTTTGACATAAATATGAAAGATAATTGTCAAAATAGACCTGCTGAAAATTACGAATGAGAAAACAAAACGCATATGACAAGTACTGCAAGCTGAATACTCGTTTCTTTTCCCCTCGTCACTCTCGCCTACAAAGCAGCAAGCTGATCAATAAGACTTGCATTGTGGAAATTGGGACTTGAGCAAATTTAAATAAAATTCATGTATCACTTCAACTTCTAGAAAAGATATGATGGAAAAATTAAATTTTTTTTGTCTATAGTACAGGTGGATGCAACATTCTGGAGGTATTCCAAATTTATTGGATAACTTTTTTGTTTCCTTCATACGCCGACGTTCCACCCTAATGCACATAATTTATGAACTTGTTAATAATAACACTTAAATAGTTTTATAGAAATACAAACATTTTTAAATTGCTCGAGAGTTATGATGACATTTCACACACTTATATGTATACATCAACTTAAACAATTTACAGTGGGAAAATGTAAAGATAACACAAATGCAAGAGCGATTTTCACACACACATACCTAAATATGATACGGAGCCATTCTTCATATGTAATAAGTTTTCTGTAATCACATTTGATCTCCTATTAGAAGTTAATTTAAAAAATACAATATTTTCAAAATTATGTTAAAACAAGTAAGAAAGTATAGTCGGTCAAGCCCGACCATATGATACCCTACACCACAGTATTTAAAAACACATCATGCTTATGTGTCCATGTAAATATGGATTTATCTATGTTTATAAACTTCATGAAAATCGGTTTGAAAGTTTGTCAGATGCAGAAATTGCCCCCTGCCTCCCCTTGTGGTCCTATTTTTTTAAAAACTGTATAGCTAATGTGTCCCTATAGATATGGATCTATCTATGTTTTAAATTTCATTAAAATCGGTTTGAGAGGCAAAAATTGGCCCTTATCTCCTCTCGTGGTCCGATTTTTTTAAAAATTTATACATTTTGTGTCCATATAGATAATATTATATCTATGTTTTAAATTTCATTAAAATCGGTTTGATAGTTTCTGAGAGGAAGAAATTTCCCCCTTTCTTCCCTCTTGGTCCTACGATTCGGCTGATTTTCAATAGGCTTGGTCCTTGTGCCAATAAGAACCTATGACCAAATTTTATCAAATTATCTACAATATTGCGACCTGTACTTTGCGCACAAGGTTACATGGACGGACATCGTTAGTTCGACTCAGAAAGCGATTCTAAGTAGATCGGTATACTTCAAGGTCGGTGTAGGACCACTATTTTAAGGCGTTACACACGTCAGCACAAATGCATAATACCCTCTCCACTATTGTGGTGTGGGTATAATAACAGGACAAAAATTTAGATGGAGTCCTTTAAATATTTTAAGAAACATGTCAAATTTTATTTAAAATAAAACATTCTGATTTAAAACACTTAATTTATTCGCTACACCTTTAAAAACAAATTTTTTTTTTTTATATATGTAGTAAAATTATTCATAACTTTTTTCGGCGGTGCCGATTTTTTTTTTAAGTTCCCTAAGCTAAGACCGCGAAGCTTTACGCTTGTTTGCAAGAAAGAAACAAAAGCCTCTGGCGGGAATCGAACCCGCAACCCTGGCGCTGATAGACTAGCTCACTACCAGCTAGACTGCCGGGGCACTCTATATGATAATTTTCTAAAGCCAATTGTTCTCTGGTACATATGATATGGCCTTGGTTGTACTTTAGCTACATGAACCGGCCCGAAGGGTATATACAGATGATTTGGTGAAAGAGTTGGCTTAGGTTTCTTCATAGACAAACTGGATATAAACATTAAATTTTGCCTGCCGGATGGATATAGTGTCCTGTAGGCGGAAATCTCGGATTTAAGGCGGGCGTCTAACTGCCTGGGATATTATCGCGTATCGAGGAATATATAAGTATGTATATTAAGTGGTAGCAAGGCTGTCATTGCTTCCCTAGCGGGTGTCTACACGACATCTAGATTAACCGTAGAGTTAGGGATTCTTTGAATGAGATTTTAAAGCATTCAAGGGTAACGGTAATATGGATACCAGGGCATACGGACTGTCCGGGCAACCAGATAGCAGATGAGCTGGCCAAACCTGGTGGTCGCATGGATGACTCATTCATTGATCAATTCGTTGACGTTCCAATTAATCACTGTAAGCAGCTTATCAAGCGCGAGTCTTATAGAATTGCGCAGATGTCATGAGTTTGCGAGTCCAGCTGCTCCATATCCAGGACACTGTTGCCTGGCTATGATCAATGGAGAACTAGCTCTTTACTTTGGTTCAGATTAGAATAGTGGTCTCAGTTGTAACTGTGCACTACCTGGTGGGGAGTCATACTAAGAGAATGGGTCTTGAACTCAATGAGTACTGTAAAAGTTGTCATGACGAGGGGAAGAGAAAAATGTCTTAACCTTTCTTTGGCAATGTCCAGGGATCCGGGGCAATAGGAAAAAATACCAGGGAGAACCTGCCTGCTTAAAGAATCTATCTAGGATAGACCTTAGGTCGCTTCTGCTCTTCAATAGGAAGAAGAATGGGTAAAACTCTGCAGTGACGCCATCTGTGTAACTGTTCAGGTGGATGGGACCACTGAAGAACTTAAGCCAGCTGCCTCTCAATGACTGCCCAAGGAACCTAACCAAACCTAGTTATATGTAAACTAGCTGAAATAATAGGTCAATTTCACTGAGTTTTAAAATCAAATAAATCTCATATAGGTACCGAGAATATCTTTCTGATCATAGAAAACAGAGAATGCCGTTTTATAATCTATGAGGCTTAGTTTCGAGCATTAAAAAAGGGGTCTACTCAAGATAATGCAATTTTTTGCAGAAAACAGTAAACAGTTATTATGTGCATATAGACACTACTATCCTCTACATAATATTTGTAAATTTTGAGTTGAGTGAGAAATTTTTTTAGAGTGTAAATAAAATAAGAGATAAAATATATTGGTTACTCTTAGGAAAAGTGGAAATTCAGGTATTAATAGCAGGACGAATTTGAATAAAAACCAATCTTTTATGCATTTAAAATATTTAAACAGCCACTAAAACAAAGTATATTTTTTCCCCCACTGTATTTGCACTACAGTATCAAAACATTTAAAATTGTTTTAAAACTACAAAAAAAGTGAACAAATTTTTCGCAACAAAAACATAACTCATAGGAAATTCATGTCTAACAGCGTAAAAGTTTTTAACACATGCCAAAAAAAAGAGAAAAAAATAACTGTTACACACACACACACACACACTTACACGTGTAAAACTTTGGGAAAATTGTTAAAAAAAACATACATACACAGTTTACGCATACCAGTAACTTTATATTTTGGCTTGTAAAAAATAAGAACATCGGCAACAAAAAACAACAATAACAATAACGACATCAACTACAAAAAGAAAACCAAGTATGTTTTAAAATATAAACAAGTAAAAAAAAAAATATGAACATAAAATAAAACCTTTTTTTTATATGCTTTAGTACAAACTCTAACATATTAACCCAAAAAACAAAAAATATGCACTGGTTACAAACTGAATAGAGTCAATGTTGAAATTACGCTGTACAGCTAAATTGTAACCCTAAACAACAAACTCGGAAGCATTTTCTTGTTGGTTGTTACAAACAACTAAAAGTTATTATTATTGTTTTCACTACTATTATGGCAATAACACCACTCCTACGACAAGACTAAAGACAACACACATGTACATATTCCGAAACAGTTCGTGGGCACTTTATTAGAACTCAGATAGAAGAATATTTTAAAATCAAATTTAAAAAGTTTGCTTTCCAAATTTCCTTAACACATTCGGCAAAAAATAAAAATAAGAAAAATTTTGTTAAACGTGCTTAGTCAAAAATAATGTGGGAGTCTTGGACTCTTCAATATTTTAAGAAGGATATTACAAGGGATGTACAATGTTTACGTCTACATATATCTATTTCTATTGTATTTAAATATCAATTTTTGTTTTTCATGTCAAAACAAAAACAAAATTATAAGAAAATCTATATGGTGAAATTGGTCCTAAATTTTTTGAAAATTTTATGTTAAAGTTAATTATTTCATTTACTACTGATTTCTGTATAACTTATTTCAAATAGAATTCTAAAGACTATTTGTGATATAAATATTAAAAATCAATATGATTAAATTTTTTAATGGTTTTCAAGGAAACTTATTTGAAACAACTCACGGATGTGCGAAAAAACTTGAAAATTCAATGTATTACATAAACACAGGGCTCTTTTCAAACTTATTTCTTCGTGGCCTATTTAAGGTAATGTTACTATTAACCCTAGGATTCCACATGCAAGACATCGAAAAAGTAGTCTTTTTGTTTGTAGTTAAATTTAACTTAGCTCATTTTAGACCGTAGTATTTTGATTTGATTCAAACTTAATTCAGTCAATTCATTTATAGGTAACCCATCGCAGTGCAAGAACTGGAACTGGAGGGGAATAACTCTGCTCAACATGGTCAACAAAGTATTAGCCCATATTATTAACAATAGGCTGTCAGAATCGCTCGCACCTGACTTAAGGCAAGAACAAGCAGGATTAAGAGCCAGAAGCTCATGCATCGACCACGTGAACACCTTACGCATTATAGTTGAGCAGTTAGTGGAGTGGCGCACTCCTTTATACATGTGCTTGACTTTGAAAAGGTCTTCGATACATTAATCCATGAAGCGATCTGGGGTGCACTAGAATGTAAAGGAGTGCCGACAAAAGTGATAAATCTGGTCAAACGAGAACCAATTAATCACCAATATAAATACCCGGACTGGTGTCCGTCAGGGCTGTGTTCTCTCGCCTTTACTGTTTAACATAACGCATGACATAATAATGAACCGGGTGACAAACAACAACACCGGTATTGCATGGGGCCTCCAAGGTACACTTGGAGACCTAGATTATGCAGATGATATATGTATTCTGGCACACAAACACTCCCATATCGCGACAAAACTTCAGCACTTGAGCGAGTGTGCAGGGCGTACATGGCGTGAAATTAAGGCTATGGCAAAACGAATTTTAACTTGTTTTTTGAGGCCCTATGTTCCACCTAGGAACTACGGGAAATTAATAATAATAACAATAATAATTTATAGAATTTAAATTTCTGTATTTTTGATATTTTGTCCTGTTTGAAAGATATTGCAAGCAAAACACAAATTTGGTCTGAACAGACCAAGACGGTAATTCTTGGGTTAAACGAGTTAAAGTGCTAAATTCGGCTATGATGAGTTTTGATACCCTTACATGGGAACTATAAGTTATGAACCTATCTTTATCAGAACCGATATTATAGTATTATAATTTGTTTTGGTCAATTGCAAAACTAAAACCAGTTTTAATTAAAAATTTGATCAAGTGAATTAACCGCTTGTCTGCAGAAGACCAGAGTCTCTGGCGGTAATCCCGGCACTGATAGCCTACCTCACTACTAGCTTGCCTACACAGAAAAAATTAAAAACCAACTTCAATTAACGTATTTGTTAGAAATTTGTACTATTAATTAAATTCTGTACTGATTTTTCCGCCAGCAAACAAATTGATCATATCAATTAACACGTTTGTAATTTTGAGCTTTTCTTGCTGTTCAGTTTCAATCAATAGGTTTAATTGAAATGTGACCACCAGCAAAATAGGATAAACAAAACGTAAACAGAAATTAAAATATTTTTTCCAATCAACGCAGTTAATTAAAACAATTAAAAAATTGTTTAAAAATTTTAAATATTTTAAAGTTTGTGCGTATGTTTTTATATTTGCAAATATACACACAAACATTATAATTTTTATTTTCAATTAAGGGAAATTAATTGGAACAATTAAAAAAATTGTTTGAAACAGCATTATTAAATTAATTGAAAACATTTTGGTGAAAACTTTTTCTGTGTTACCGGGTCACTCCAACAACATTATAGTAGAAAATGTTGTTTATATTAAAACAAATATTTAACTGATACTATTAATTTGTTTTCTGGTGCAAATTTAATTTAGTTTTTTAATTAATACCACAAGTTTTTTAATTGAAATCAATTTGTATCTTTTTTTGTGTGTTCCAAAAGTACGTTTTATAAAAGCATAATGTTGTATTAAGGATTTAATTTAGTTTTATGTTTTTAAGTCTAATGGAACTACAAAGAGCGGGGTTTATAAAGGGTCTTTTGTAAACTTTCCATCGATCTATACGAAATGTAGTATTTTTATTTCTAGTTATATATAATGAGTTTGTTTGAAATTTAACCAGCAAACAATGTGCCAAAAGTTTTGTGCTGGATTTCTATCACAAGCTGCTTAAGAGAACTACATGGAAACAATGGGACACCAAAAAACTCATTTTCTGTTGAGTCGTCTGAAAGTGCGCGTGATTTGAACAGACTCAGTACCCAAAAAATATATATAATTCATGACCGACTTGACTTGACCGATTATACTTTCTTCCTGTGTGTTTTTGTATCTATATATACACAAAAAGAAAAAAACTCGGAATAAATTAAGTTTTTTATAAAAATTTTAAGAACGAGTCATACTCAAAAATTCAAGTACGAATAACACTAAAAAATACTTAAAACAAAAATCAATCCTGGAATTTCTTTAAATTGGTACAAAATTCTTAAACCAAGTAAAAAAATTATTAACCTTTTCGTGACACTCTGAGAGTAAAATTGCAAAGTGAGCGTTTTAATCTCATTTTACTTATCAAAGTTTGTTGTAAAGTACTACAACAACACCACACAAGTAGTTAAAACACGATTTGCTTGTTGTGTGTAGAAACAACAAAACAAGACGAAAACACATTATTTTCATGTTTAAAAAGTAAAATTGAGAACTCCTGCTTCTCATTTAGTTCATATATTCAGCTATGTATATATGGGCAAAACCAAAGTGTTGAACGTGACAGTCGTACGCATCAAAAATGCAATAACATTTTAAACAACAAATATTTTTACGTTCTCCTACGTAGCAATAAATGTTTTTGGGTTGATTCCAAAATCTTTCGTATTTTTTTTAAGCCAAAATCTGGGTCGCTACGTGACATTTCGAACTTGAAATTTTTTCCATAATAGTTTAACTGAATAATGATTAAAACAAAATAAAAATTTACCGTTAATCCTAATCAAATATTTCTCTTTGAACTCTTCTTTAGATGACAGACCATGTAAGAATTTTTTTTTTTTGAATAATTTTTATAAAATATCACCTCTTTTAAGAAAGATAAATATTAAAGAAAACATACAATAAAACATTCTCACATATAAGAAATTACGTTTCCACAACTTTGCAGTCTGATTGTTCATCTAAGTGGACAAATAAATGGGTAAATTTATAAAATTTGTAAAATCTAAATATTTCTCTATAACAGTATCGAAAAATAATCAGCTTTTAATAACTTTTAAATTTTCGGTCACGGTGGACCTTTTGACGGAAACCATATGTATGTATGTACATTAAGTTTTTAAAGTAAAAACCATATCGGGAATGATGCTGGTGTTTTCTGTTTCTGTTTCTTATTTCACTTTTGGTTTATTTCAAGTACGAATTCGGGATTGAATCAACTTTATAATACTTGAATCATGCGTATTTTGAGATTGCTTCAATCTAGTACGAATTCGGGATTGAATATGGATAAGTTAAGTATTTCGCGATGGAAAATCCGTTCTTGAATCAATCCTTCTGAACTTGATTCAAGAAAATCCGCACTCACCGTACGAAGCTGTATTCGTTTTGAGTACGGATGGATTGATTTTTCTTTTGAGTGTATATCAGAGAACTGCAAAATCACTATTTTTCTTGATTTATTCATACGCTCAAATTTACATTCACTCTTTGCCTGCAAAACAAAGTTCAACGTTGGTAATTTTTACATAGTTTCGTACACATTTGACTTTTGCATGTGTTCGTTTTTCATTGAAAGTGTTTACACAACTGTGTAAATTCAAATTGCTCACATTCTTATACTTTTGCATTCAAGTAGTCATTGTCCACTCGATGAGACGCTTTGTTAACATTAACAACAATAACAACAATAAACCACTCGATGAGACGTTTTTTTAAAATTAACAAGAATACATTGTACATACAGAACTACTGTACTTTTTAAGATGATAAAAAAAAGCCTTCTGTTTCTATGGAAATTGTTTGTACCTACATATGTGCGTTTAGTTTCATTTAAATTTTTTTATTCTTGCACTACAGAGCAACTGCTGAATGAATACATGAATGAATGATTGCTTGATTTCTGGCTTTTTTGTTTGTATTTTTTTTTCTCTTTAAAAAAACAATCATTGTCGCACCGAACACACAAACATCTTTATTAAAAAACGAAGCTAACGATGGTATAAATAACGAAGCACGATGTACATTATTTGAATGACTGCAAACCAGCAGCGAATGTTTTCGGTTGCGCAAGTTTGTTTGTATGACCGCAAGCGAGTGTATTTGTTGCTGTTCATTTAATGCGATTTTTCTGCACTTGCACAAAGCCGTTCTCTGGTGTATATACAATATACAAATGTTTGTGCTGCGTATGTGCTGCTTAAACTTAGGAACCGCTTGACCGATTAACACCAACCCAGGTTTTTCTTAAGTTTAATCCCAAAAGGTGGCGCTGTTATCGTGATATTCTAATTTTTGCATGGTACGATTGGCTGAAATTCACAAATTATATTTTTTAAACAAAACTCAGTTTCCTGATAAAATTTTGACAAGTCATTAACAAAATTCCCCAGTATTTAATTTTTTATTTCTATTTAGAAAATCCCGAACAGCGCTGAGACCTAACAGCTAGTATTGTTTATAAGCATAAAATTTAATTTTAACGTAATTTTTTTATATTTTATTGCAGCATTTAATTCTTGATTACAATAACATCATTTATCTATAATTTGCCACCAGTAAAAGGACGTTTTATTATAAAAGAAGTTTCTAGTAGTTTGTCCCCGTACTGTTATATAGTTTTAGTTTTCCACATACTTCTTAATTTTTTCCCACCATTTTTAACAATGTTTTTTTTTTTTTTTTGTTGCTCATAGAAAAACAAAACAAGACTCTTAAACAATATAGTTTTGTTATAAAATAAAACATAAAAAAATATTACACAGTAACTATAAAAGTCGGCTATTATAGTTTAATTTAATTTTATTACTCACAGAGAGCTAAAAAAGTCATTTGCATTATTATTATTATTAAATAATGAAATATTGAATATCAATGACGAAATTTTTAGCTTCAATACATATTTATAAAAAATAAGTTTCAAAAGAAACATTTGTATATTATAATTAAATTTTGTTTTTGTTCATAAAAAGAACGAAAAAAAAGTATATTAAGTGATTAAAAAACTTACAGAAACTTTGAAAATATTCAAAGTTGTTATTTTTAATGTAGTTTGCAATAATTTTGATGTTATTAATAATATAAATAACAAGACTTAATTTAGTGGAAAAATGTTTTTCTAACAGTAAAATTCTATTGTAACCATATCTTTTGAAAATTCAGTAGTCCATGAAATTTTCTGACAATTATATATTTATACCCTCCATCACAATAAATGGCAAGCAAGAGGTTTGAATGGCTGCCATTCCTTGTGTAATACCGACAAATATTCATCTTATACAAGGGTTTCTAGTTTCCGGGACTTTTTCCATTCCCAGAGCGCCAAAAAATTTTTGCTTTCATTCCTTAGAATATTTTGTGAAGAGTAATATGAATTAAATTGTTCAGAAAATAATTAGTATTGTGGTTATTTTGTTGAACTATTTATGGTTTTTAATCCAAATTTTCAATATTTTTAATCAGGCTTAAGTTCATCAAATTAAATTTTTATTAAATTATTTTTATGAAGAAAGGAATTTTACAACATGAAAATTAATTAAAATTGTTATTGATAATCATTCATTCTTGACTGACCTGAGATTTGAACCCAGGCGGCTGGTTACCCTGACATGTTTCGATCGCTACCACTCGTTCTCCTCAGAGGGATTTGCCGTCTTACACTCGCAGCCATCGACGACTGCTGGCGTAAATAGTCAAACATCAATCCTTAAACCAACTAAATTGTAACTAACAGAACCGCAACAAGAAAATTTTTCATTCCGTCTTAATTAATTATAACTCTTATTAATTATTATAATTCTTATTAATTACACTGTGCTAGTTGCAAAATTAGTCAAGCCGGGCACATGGCGCTTTAGGATATTTAAATATCTAAAACTTCATAATTCGTGTAAGCTGAATCCAATGGTGCCCATTGTTTTTTTAGGTCAGCTCTTGTTTTCGATATATACCGTTATTTCGAAAATGGAGGAGGTTGCACAACATATATTCGCGTAACTGAAAAAGTAATTTTTTTATCAAGATTTTTGTTTTTTAAAAATTCATAAAAAATTTAAAAATGTAGCTAGGCTTCTAATTTTTTGCAGATATATAAAAAACGATGCTACAAACAGAACAAGCCATAAATGATTAAAATCTGTTTAAAACTTTTATTCACAAAAGTCGACAAATGTTAATTAATTTAAGAATTTCATAAAACGCAATATTTGTATGCACTGAAAGAAATATGCTTCATATATTTAATGAATCATTTTCATAAAAAACTTTTCCTTGGGTAAATGAAAATTTCCATTGACTAAAAGGAATTTCATAGTTATAATGAAGTATTTTCGTTAAAATCGCTTCATTAGATTTCGTAATTACGTTAAAAATTTTCATTGGATATATGAAAACTTAAGTTTGTCGAAGTTAAACAAAAAACTTTAATTGGGAACATAAAAAAACAATATACAAACATAACTATATTTATTAATTAATACAAAATTATAGTTTCCTTAAAAAAATTTTTAATTGTTAATTAAAAAATGAAAGATGAAATATTTTCATACATCTTATGTTGAATGTATGCCATTAAATTTACGAAATCCAACATTTTTTTATAAAAGCAACATATTTCAATAATTGCCTTCATAAATTTAAATTTTCAATATGACAATAAAAATGTCATTATAGTAATGAAACAAAAACTTTCAATCCACTTTCAATCAACCTTGTTATTTTTGTTATGGACAATTTAATCTCATATTTACGCTCTTAATTGAGTAAAAAACAAGTTTTTTTTATCCAAAAACTACACTGCCCCGGTAGGCTAGCTGGTAGTGAGCTAGTCTATCAGCACCACCGAGGTTGCGCGATCGAATCCCGCCAGAGACAGAAAAAAATGAAATAAGAAAATATAATAAAAAAAAAATAATTAAAAAAAATAAAATTTTTTTTTAACTTTATTGAAAGTATTCATCCAATGAATAATATTGATAGATCTAATGTAATGTTTCATTAAATCCTTCTAATGAAACAGGTTTCATTGATCCCACGAAGCGCTGCATAGGTTCCTTTTTAATGCAATTTTTCATGGGATTAATGTCAAAATTCATTGGTATTGCGAAGAAAGTTCTTTCAGTGTGGGAGCCCCCTAAGAAGTGGTGATAAGGGGAAAGAATGTCTCGAGAAAATGTTAAAGACAAAAACTAAATGAGGTCGGTCATACGTTTTATCCAACTAGGGGCAACTCCTGGGCATTTATGGGACTTTTTCTGAGCATTTTGTTGGGAGGAGGAATGGAGATAGCGCGTAGGTATGTTAGAAATAAATGATTAAGATAAAAAATAAAGTGGGGTTGGTCATACATTTGACCCATCTAGGGGCATCTTACGCGCGGCAGGGGCCTAATATTGAATTTGAACCACACACATATGGAGGTTTTATAAAATTCTTAAATTTGGCCTCTGCCGCACGTAGGACATTTTATTTGAACAAACTAAAATGCAAAATAAACATAAGTTGAACTGTTAATTTTTAATTTTTGATATTCTTTAATTAGGCTTGAGTACATCAAATTTAATTTTCATTAATTTAAAAAAATTTAATGATGTTCAAAACTTAATCCTGCCTTGAGAAAGTTTAATGCTTATTCTGTACTAAAATCGTATTTAAAATAAATTTTTTTTAAATATTTTCTTTAAGTTATTATACTTTTTTTGTTTTATATCAATTTCATTAAACAATAACGTTTACTGCATTTATCAATTTATTGAATCGATTTCATGAATTATTATATATTTTTCAAAAAAAAAAAGTAGTTAAATGATATTTTGCATCGTCTTGTATCGGCAGGTAATTTTTGTGCTTTCACGGGAAATAAAAATGTCCGGAAAAGAAAAACTCTATATATAATAGTTCTGATATTGATAAAAATCATAAATAAATCCATTTGTATGTCAGTTTTAAAAACTTTTTCTTTAGTATATCCAGCCCTTACCGCATAAAGCTTAAGCGACATAATTTTAAATTTTCGTATTTTTTAATAAATGACTTTATTTTCAACACTTGCATCATCTCCTTAAATTTCATGATCGCATTAGATACCCCGTTACGTTTTTAAAGCAAAAACAATTTTATCTCATGCGACAACCTTCATACAAAATTTTTATTAAATAAAATAAAAAAAAACCTTCTCCTGTAAAATTTTGTTTTTGTCGCTTAAGCTTTTTTACGGTTACGGCTCGATATGTAAATCAATTATATTCTTCATACATATACTTATATTGAAGAAGAATTCCCATAACTGCCTAGGATTCGTTCATAAGGTGATAAAATGAATGACTGATCTCCATTAGTCTTTAGTCCTTAGCATTTTCTTAAAACATACTTGCCCTTTATTTTATCTCCACTCCTTAGGGGCACCGATACAAATATGGTGTTTTACAAAATTCTTAAGTTTAATTGCAATTTTTCATCTTTTGTTGATAAAACCAAAAGTTGTAGACAGATTTTAATCATTTATAGCTTGTTTTTTTTAACCTTGTTTCGAAATTAAGCTTAAAATCTTATTTTATGACAAAAAATAATTATGTTTCTAAAACGACTGCGCATATTAAAAAAAAAGTTTAACCTTACTTAAAGGTAACTTTATTAAGAAACTTAAATCGTTTATGAGTTTCGCGAATATATGTTTCCATTTTCGAAATAAAATAAATAAAAAAATAAAAAACATGTAAAATCAATTAGAAATGGATAATCATTCAAAAAGGCAAGTTTCGATCTACCAAAGGTTAAAATACAATTTGCTTTAAGGATTGATGTTTGATTATTGACGTCAGCAGTCGTCGATGGCTGCGAGTGTAAGACGGCAAATCCCTCTGAGGAGATCGAGTGGTAGCGATCGAAACATGTCAGGGTAACCAGCCGCCTGGGTTCGAATCTCTAGTCAGTCAAGAATGAATGATTATCAATAACAATTTTTATTAATTTTCATGTTGGAAAATTCCTTTCTCCATAAAAATAATTTAATAAAATTTAAATTTGATGAACTTAAGCCTGATTAAAAATATTGAAAATTTGGATTAAAAACCATAAATAATTCAACAAAATTACCACAATACTAATAAGTGTTCGTATTAGTTTAAAACGCCAGGGGCGCCAGGTACCCCATTTGTCAGTTTTTTTAATTCCTACAGTGTTTTCAAAGTTGATGATAACGTGTTACCGTCGTCAAGCATGAATCTATTCATGATGATTTGCTAGATTATGCTGATAATAAACGTCGACAAGTAAGCTCAGTATGACACTTAACATTAAAATAAATTTAGGGTTCATGAAAGGAAATACTTGTTTTGCGCTGGGACTGTTACTTAACTGACTATTATTTATGTTTTTACATTTAAAATAAAAAAAAAGTATTTTGTTTGCTGGTATTTTATATAATAAATACACGACATACAATCTTTTTGTATTTTAAATACAAGAATTGATTGTAAAGGGTGGTCCAACCAAAATGCACGATGGTAATTGTAAATAAAACAAAAAGTTTTCAGAGAAATGTCTTAATATTTTTTATTATTGTAGAAGGATCTGCAAGAGTCTGTCCGAAATTATTCTCTACATAGTTGTTGTTATGTTAAAAAAAACTTCGCATTTTCGCATTCTTGCAAGACTGAAAATGGTGACGTGAATTTTTCTATTATGATTAATTGCGTTAACTGCATGCTACATTATCAAAGTAACCTGGCATCCCTGTATAAGCTCAATATAAGTTCCTTAACCCCTAACGACTTAATCTCTTTCTGCTTTTTTTTCACTTCATGCATCAGTAATGATAAGAAAAAAAAAATAAAAAAAATAAAAAAATTGTTATTACAACGTTGGCAAACACAAATTCTTTTCTTCAAGTTAACAAAAAAAAAAAAAGATGTTTTGTCTGCTTCTATATTATCTTTTATTACATTGCCTACACAATAAGAATGTTTTATTTAAATTTGAAAATTCTCTAAAGCTACTTTTTTTTTAAAAGATTTTTCATGAGTGGCCTTCACAACGTTTAGAGGTTAGACTTAAAAACATACAACATTATTAACTTACTAAAATGTTGAAGTGCACTTTTAACCAAAAATTTTGCTAATAAAATATATTAACAAAAGTTTTGCCAAGTTCAAGTTTTTTATATAAATATACGTTTGTATGTTTTTGCTAAAAAATTATAGTATTAAAGAGTGGGATGGTTTAACAATTTATTAAAAAAAAGTTGACAAATTAAATATCCATCAATTTAATTCCCATTAAAAGAAAGGTGTATGGTTAATAATGAGCTTAGTAAAATTTGGTTATTTATTTCCAACTACCAAACAAAAAATTTACCGAAACTGGCTTAAACTTTGTCCATTGGACTGCGACTTACTCGAGAATAGTGTTAATAAAAAATATAAAATTGGTCTGAAACCTCCTGCGTTCTGCATAAGTTTTAAGCCAATCATCAATATCATAGTAGTAATAAGTCACGGTGGACATCAAACACATGGTGATTAATATTTAGCACTTACCAAATTGCCCTGTGTGTGTTAAGGGTCACAGTTCAAAAAGCAATTCAAGCATCATCTGTTGAAAAGCAACATAACCAAGGGATTCCTCCATTTGCCGAACGTTCCCACAAGGGTGAGATATCAACCTTCCATGTGAACGTTTCACTTTTTTCGGTTTTGGGTTTATGTCACCACACGCAGAGAAAACATATGCTTGGGCATGGTTACGGCAACAACACTATGTTTAATGTAACAATATATTGTTGTCGTACACAAATAATTGTTATTTTTATTTAATATCAGCAATATTATAGTTACTGTAAACATATCAATGTTTATCGCAATTATGAATTTGAGTATTGTTGACCGAAAAATAATTATTTTTCTAACAACTTAATTATGATAACTTTCTAAACATATTATATTTCTCACAACCATATCATGATATTTAATAACCATAGCATGATAACTTTCTATACATTTATCATATTATGTTTAAGATGCAATCAAACTATTTTTACTCTAATCATATTATGTTAGCGCCATTTGTAAAATAATTTTGAAGCAGTTGTGTCGTTTTTTTTTTATTTGTGAGCGGTTAAACAATTAAAAGATAAAATTCCATAAAAAAAATAAGTTTAAAGAAATTAAAAAATTAAAATATTATCGGAGTTCATTCAAGTATTAGTGATGTAATAGTGCAAATGCAAAATATCATAGTTTTTTTGTAAAATCCAACAACAAAACACACAGAGATTTCGTTATATTTTATAAAAGTGCTACGATATTTCATCAACATCTTAAAATCGAAAAAATGGACACACGCGGTTGCCCATGAAAACCACAGATTTTTCATTTGCTCTTTTGCAAGCCTTATTTTGAACTCCCCTATTTGATTAACATTAAGAAAAATTGTAAAAAGCCACAAAATAAAAAATCGATGTAAAAATATTTAAATTTTTTTTGTATTTTTATGACAGCTATGAAAGGTGCTGTATCATAATATGATTGCTTCTAAATTTATTATGATTAAAATGACGATAATATGATTACTTCTTAGCTTATTATGATTAACATGACAATAATTTGATTACTTCTTAGCTTAGTATGATTAACAGAATAATAATATGATTAAGGGAAAAATATTATGTTGTAATATTACGAGTATATTTAGTCATAATATGATTCAATAATAATATTAATATGGTGAATACAATCATAATTCTTATCATAATATGTTGCTCTTAGAATATGTTTACCACAACCATGTTTTTTCTTTGCGTGCACGTGCGTTTCGAAAGTATACCCCAAAGAAATCCACCAAAGGAGACCTCACCAATAGTCTGAGCGGTGTGAATGTTTACCAGGAGAAAATATAGTATTATGGTATTACTTCAAACTCGTTTGAATCTTTTGAACCCAAAATACCCTGTCATTTAAATGTAAGGCACATACCTGGTTGTATACAATTGTTAGTTACCCTAGAGGACATCACATCAAGAGGTATACCTTCTCAAGCTGCTTTAACTACCCCTGAGAGGCCCAGCACATCCCCCGTGAGAGCCATATCCGTAACAGTTTTTTTGATTATTGCGAAAAAAAATTTTGTTTGTCTGTGTTTGGTTCCTATGATTATGTTGCTCATAAAGTTGGTTCGAACAGTTGTTTTATGCAACGGTTAGAATGCGATAGTCTCCGGCGGGAAGTTTGGTCACATTTCTCTGGTTGTGATGGATAAATAAAGAAACGGAATTTCGTGCAAAATTAGGATCTCTAGCACCATAACGGATGGTTATAAGTCACAGTTAATCGCAAAAACCTCAGCGCTTGATTTAAGAGTTATAAAGTTAATTTAATCATTATTTCTTACTTAAAATAATCCGAAAATGAAATTGATTATAGTAAAACTTTAATCTTGAAATAAACCAAAAGTGAAATTGGAAGGAGAGTTTTATTATAATTAATTTACTTACCAGTTTTACATCCGGAATTTTAATTATAAAACCAACCCATTATTTCCGATATGGATTTTACTTTAAAAACTTAATGTTTATATGTAACTGAAAATATAAACTAAATGAGAAGCAAACGTTCTCAATTTAACTTTTTAAACGTAAAAATAATGTGTTTTCGTTGTTTCTACACACAACAAGCAAATCGTTTTCTAACCACTTGTGTGGCGATGTTGTAGTGTCTGCAACAAATTTTGATAAGATAAATGAGATTAAACGCTTACTTTGTTATTTTACTCGCAGAGTGGCACTACCAACGAAAAGTTCAATATTTTTGTTACTTTGTTAAAGAATTTTGTACTTATTTTAAGAAATTCCGGGACTGATTTTAGAAAGTAATCCCATGAAGGATTATTTTAATGATTAACTAATCACACAGATCCTTAAGCACGTTTTAGTGTTATTTGTAATTGAATTTTGAGTACGACTCATATTTAAAGCAACTTAATTTATCCCGAGTGTTTTTCTTTCTGTGTATGTATAGGATCCATATAATTGTAGCTTTAAACGACATTCAGAGAGACGCCATCAATTCCTTGGTAGCAAGATGTCCTACTTGGAGGCCGCTCACGGCATATAATAGACAATGAAATGATTCTGCCGCGTAAAACAAAAGTCATGCTGGCACAACTTAGATCAAAATGGAGAAACAGGCTTAATGCCTTCTGCTCCCGTATAGACCGTGCCGTACTTATGTACAGCATATTGCCAGGGTCCTCACGACACTCGCATATAAAGCGTGTTTTTTAAGAGTGTCACAACTTAAAGTTGGCATCACTGCTTTATTTGAGCAAACATTTAACAGCTGATAGTTGCTTTATGTTTTGTTTGCTTTGAAATTTCATTATGAATCGACTTACACCAGAGCAACGTGTGCAAATTGTTTAAATTTTTAATGAAAATAATTGTTCTATTCGTCAAACTCTTCGTGCAATTCGTCCATTTTATGGCGTACATAATCTTCCTTCAGAGCGGATAATTCGAAGAACAATAGATCGTTTTCGGACCACATGTGCATCTCGTGAGGCGCCGAATAGTGCGCGCTGAAGAAGCTGTAGCCGCTGTACAAAAAAGCATTGAAGATGATCCTAATCAATCAAGTTGTCGCCGTTCTCAGCAACTGAGGTTTTGTCCTTCCACTTTATGGAAGATTTTACGAAAGGATCTTGACTTAAAAGATTTCAAGATGCAACTTGTGCTGGCATTAAAGCCAAACGACCATCGTATACGCCGGCAATTCGGCGAATGGGCTGAAGCACAAATTGAAATTAATTTTGAATTTGCAAGGCCACCAAGATCGTGTGATTAAGCCCCATCAGATTATTTTCTTTGGTGTTATGTTAAGTCATCGCCTACGTCGATAAACCACACACAATTGAACGCCTGAAAATCAACATTCAAAGAGTTATGAGCGAAATACGGCCGCAAATGCTGCGAAAAGTTCTTGACAATTGGTGTACCAGGTTGCGCCTTATACGCGCCGGACGTGGCGGCCAAATATCAGAAATCAAATTTAAACATAAAGTGAATAAAATGTTCTTTCCAATAAAGCCCGTTTCGTTGATACTAAAAATATGTTTCCTTGATTTACCATGATTGAAACTTGTGTCACTCTATAAAAACACCCTTTATTTAATTAGCCTGCCAGATCTACTTCGCTATGTTCAAGACGTCTATGAACCCACCCTGTGTAAGTAGCTTAATTCCTTGGTCTTGATCTGGCAGAACCCACCGATTCAAATTTGTATATTGCTATACTACATATTTACATACTCATCAGATTGTATTCATACTAACTAGACATTTCTACACCAAATTTTAAATGATGCAACCTTTTTTGTAATACATTGTCCGCAATCAAATTTGTTCCTTTGTTTGCATTTATTTATGTTATTCTAGTCCCTTTTAGAACCAACCACTTTATAATATACATTCTCAATTCAGTATAATCTCGCATAAGTAAAACCAATTTGTTTACTCCACTTTGTCTGCATCTTAGTAATTTTCTCGTTTCTACTTATCCAAGTACAAGCTAAATTCTAAGCATTCCGCCTTCTAAGAAATAAAATTCAGTGAATGGCATAGGAAAAACTCCTTGTATAAAAACGATTAATCAACACAGTATGAGTTTAATAATAGGCTTAGTCAAATTGACAAACATCTTAGACTAGCTTAAAGTTTTTAATGTTATTGGATTTTTTCCTCATCTCTTTTGTTCCCATTATTCTAAATCTAAAGATCTCTTTGCTTCTTTGCAAAGTCATATAAAAACACTCTCGTTAAAGAAATGTCAAAGTAAATTTGTATAGAAATTATAAGGTTTAAGTATGTTGCAATGTTGAAAGTTAATTTTGCTGTTAAACAAAAGAAACTTGATATTTGAACACAATTCAAAGAAAAAAAAAACTTAAATTTTGGTTTTCAAAGCAAAATAACACTTCAAAATTTAAATGTTAAAATCACTTTTTATTTTCGTAAATTTGTTAATTTGCTAAATAATTTTTTTTATTAAATTTAAATTTCATGTATGCTTGTATATGAATATAGTCAAATGTGTGTTTGTGTGCGTGAGAGCGTTTTATTTTACCACTAACAACCAGCACCATTTATAAAAAAAGAATAATAATTATTTCCAGCATGTGGTTTTTTCTTTTTCTACTAAAAACAACCATAAAGAACTGTCAAATTTATAAACTGTTTTATATGTATTTAATCCATTAAAGCAACCATTTAATTTAGCAATACCACCAAAAAGAAGCGAGCGGTAGTCAACATACCAACCAACTCATGGAACATTGTGTGTGAGAAAACAGCAACAGAAACAATATTTAAACTCATACAAATCACAACGCATTTTAAAAATGTATCCCAGCGGAAAATTTTGAAAGTACCGCAAGCAGCAGGCCTTTTTGAGATTTCTATAAGATTCGCTTCGTATGATATCCTGCCTTCAGAAGTATGCCTTCTAGGAAGTTTACATTTCTTTTTGAAGGATCTTTCAAAATATTCACTACACATTCGCTACTCCTTTTTCTAAGAAGGAAGAAAGGAAGTTGTTCAGTTTTTTATTTACTTTTTTTTAGGGAGCTCCCTTACTCCATTCTTTGGAAAGGTTGCGAAATTGTTATTAAAGGAAGTGTTGAAGGGCTTGCGCCTACGCCCAGAGAAAAAACATGTTTAAATATGGTCACCTCCTTTAAAACTATTTTTAAAGAAAATCTAAAATATATTGTGTTTAATTTAACCATATTATCGTCACTGACAACCATATCATGGTTAACATAGTCTTTCATCAGGAAGCCACAACCATATTATGGTTGCTTCCGAACATGTTTTGGTTTTCAGCCAAAGCATGTTGCTCTTGGAAAAGAGGAAAATACTATTTTAATTTTTAAACAAATAATTGTCCTATTTAACCATAACATGTTTATAGGCAACCATAATATGGTTGTAGCTTCTTCATGGAGGACTAATTTCACCAAAATATGGCTGTCGATGAGAATAATATGGTTAAATTAAACATAATATGTTGAAAATTGTCTTTAAAAATAGTGTTGTTGGAGGGGACCATATTTTAACATGTTTTTTCTCTGCGTGCAATGACAACCTGTGTAAAAAATAAATAAGTATTGAATGCGGCGAAGAAGGCTTGTGTCTACTAAATAAGGCCTTATATTAGGCCTCTTTACTTATTCTAGTTACCGCTGGGATATTATATAAATAAGTATGTATGTATTTGTATTTTTGCAAACACTTAAATTTGCTAGCACCTTTTGCATGATGGGAGCTGTATGGTAAATTTTCGGTATTCTGATATGAATGGAATGTAGTTAAATTCCACTTCTATGTCTACATACCACCAAAAAGTTATTAATTCTAAAATTCTGTTTGTACGACACTGGTATATAAATCAAAGGCTTCGAAAAAGTTGTGTACTTAGTTCATTATTTTATCTCTACTCCCTACACATCTCACCTTAGGATAAGAAATTTTCAAAGGCACCAGGGTGGATGCAACCCTCTACTCTGTCTCCGAACCCAACTTATGAGACTAGTATTTCATGAGTGGTGGTGCCAACTCTTGGGACACCCAAAGTATGATTAATTTCAGAAAACGGGTTAAAAAGGGCTATATTTAAAAAATAATACTGTTTAAGTTTCCGGAAAAGAGCTAAAACATAAAACACCAGAAATGTTTAACAAAACTGTTAATAGCTTAACAATATTAATGGTTTTGAGATTTTTTTACATTTAATTAAATTCAGATACAACTGAAGCTTTAAGTAGCATTAACATCCTTTTAAAATTGATCGTTCAATTGCCTCGGTTTTTTAAAACGTTGCAATATATACTTCACTCCATCTGGTCTCCTAACTTTTATTTATACCACCTACATCCAACCTCGAATGGAATATAACCCTCATGTGTGGGCCGGTGCTTCAAAGCCTATTTTAGAGTTTCTCGACCGCATGCAGAAAAGGGCGATGGTTATCCAAATTTATTGACTCCCTTGAGCACGGTCGCAGTGTGGGTTGTATTATCACCTGTTTTATTATCACTACAATGGAATGTGTTCCAATGAAGGGATCTAGTTCCCGAAACCCGTACGTTTGTTCGTTATACATCTTTTTCTATAATACTCGTACTTCAACAAAAAAACAATGGCAAGGTGTTTCAAAATTTCCTTAAATTTAAAATAAGTATGTACAAAGAAAAAAAAAAATGATTCTTTTTCGAGCAGTTTTTGTGATCCAAAAACTGATGAATCAGTTACAGTTACAATAATAAAAAAGCTAATCATAAATGGCACATCAAGAACAATCACGGGTAGGGTACAATTTTCTCCACAATGTATCTTTTAAATTCAGAAATTGAGCGCATACTCTTGTTTTTTATCGCGCTGAAAAGTCAAAAAGACTTGAATATGATTATAAATTTATCATAGTTTAATCTTTGAGGAATCACCTTTACGAAATAAATAAACGCATATGAGCTAATTTTTCGTTAATAAATGATACACTCGTAGTGAGAAAATCGTAACCTACGGATGAATTACTTCAAAGAATCTATTGGTATATAATTTTCTGATTCCTTTTTGAGAATCAATGATTTTTTCAATGTTTTCTTACGATTAAATCAAATATAAATGCTTTTTCAATCGCTCAAGTGATAAATCAGTCTGTAATCATCAAAAGTGATCTGAGAAAACTCATTTAGGTGATTTTTACAAAAATTTATCACCCAAATGCTAACTGGGTTAAAACAAACAAAAAATTTTATATCATACATATAGTTTTATGTAGTTTTATTGGGATATCTTCAAAACCAAAGCCCGAACCGAAACCGACCAGTTTTAATCATTTTAATACCGAAACCGCGCCTTTTTACGGTCTTTTAGCAAACTTTACTTTTTTCCTTATGTGCCCACCCATCCTTCTGTGGTCGACTGGCCGGTGCATCGTACAATGCATTACAGGGAAAATTCGTTTTTCGGCCGGACTATTCGTATATAAATAACCCTCCTGCTTAAGTCTTCCCTCTCAATTTCTTAATTAATACGATTTTAAGTTCTATTGGAATGTTCACAAGCACTACTCCTTCTATCCTCCTTCCCATATTCTATTTAACTAGTTGCAACACAATGCCAATGCATTAGTAGGAATCATCCTCCGAGTGCTGGTCCTAAAAAAAACAAAATTGATCGTTGTTAAATAAATCTTCTACACTGAAAGAAAAATGCTTCATATATTTAATGAATCATTTTCATAAAAAAAATTTTCTTGGGTAAATGAAAATTTTCATTGTCTAAATGGAATTTCATAGTTATAATAAAATATTTTCGTAAAAATCGCTTCATTGTTACTTTAAAAATTTTCATTGGATATATGAAAACTTAAGTTTGTCGAAGTTAAACAAAAAACTTTAATTGGGAACATAAAAAAAACAATATACAAACATAACTATATTCATAGATTAATACAAAATTATAGTTTCCTTAAAAAAATGTTTAATTGTTAATTAAAAAATGTAAGATTTAATAATTTATGAAAGCAAAACATTTTTTAATAAAAGCAACATATTTCAATAATTGCCTTCATAAATTTAAATTGTCATTATGACAATAAAAATGTCATTATAATAATGAAACAAAATCTTTCAATCCACTTTCAATCAACGTTGTTATTTTTATTATTGACAATTTAAATTCATATTTATGCTCTTAATTGAGTAAAAAACATGGTTTTTTAATACAAAAACTACACTGCCCCGGTAGACTAGCTGGTAGCGAGCTAGTCTATCAGCACCGAGGTTGCGCGATCGAATCCCGCCAGAGACAGAAAAAAAATTACGAATAAAATAAAATAAAAAAAATTGTTTAAAAAAATAAAAATAAAAAAAAAATTTTTTTTACTTTATTGAAAGTATTCATCCAATGAATAATATTCATAGATGTAATGTCATGTTTCATTAAATCCTTTTAATGAAACAGGTTTCATTGATCCAACGAAGCGCTGCATAGGTTCCTTTTTAATGCAATTTTTCATGGGATTAATGTCAAAATTCATTGGTATTGCGAAAAAAATTCTTTCAGTGTAGGTCTTATTGATCCTTTTCTTAATCCATAAATCATTTTTTTAAGATATTTGTGAGTTTTGGTAGAATTAATTTTTAAGCATATTTTACCGGGTATTTCGTAACTTTAACAATGAGAGTTATCTCGTTTGAGACAATGTTTAATGTCTTAATCGATTTTACTTAAAATTTTATTTTTAAACAAATTCATGACCCTAAAAACTTGCTCTTTACTTAAGCTTCAAAGTAGGGATATATGTATCTGTGACAAAAAGAAAAAGTGCTAAAGTCGACATAAACAAATGTTAAGTTTAATCTCAATGTTTTAAAGTCCCCATAGACAAAATTTCAATTATTTTGTAAAATTTTTTAGGAAGTTATAGCCAAATTACCTTTTTCTTATTTGTTTAATCTGCAATAGTATTTGGAACAAAAACTTAAGTTTACTTCCGATCTGTCACGTTAGAAGAATAAAGAATAAAAACTTGAAACAAAAGTGATCATTTTATTAGAATAAAAATATGTGTTTAAAAATATCATTAAAATTTTTAAATGGCTTTCCTACAAAACAAAACCTTGGCATTTTTTTCGTATTGCCACAGATATATATATTTATTCCTTTTAATCCTGGGTGGAGCAATGGGCCGTAACAATTTGATTTTACTCTTCTATATTTACAGCACAAGCGTTTTATTCATTTAGCTTAAGTTTAACGAATTAGCTTGAATTTGACGTCTCAATATGTGAGAAGTACGATCTCTTTTCCTGATGCCCTGTGGTGGAACCCATAGCCCGTCTTGCGATATCATCTGCTGGTTTCCTTAACATGTTGGTTATTTATACCCATTGCGCATTATGATTTAAATATGGATTGGTGGTTGTTGTGCTGTTGGCCATAGGCGATTGTTCGAGATAAATATATATGTATCAGAGATCAGCATTGAATCGTTTTTTGCTACTCATACTGACTCATAAAATTGTAAGTATAAGTGCGTAAACAGCATTTAAACAAAACTACTCTGATCCACTCATACTCACAAGTGAAATTAATATGAGTGCGACATCGACATTATACGCATACTCATATATGACCGCAGTTTGATTTATAATTTCAGGAAAATACTTATACTTGTGAGTATCAATGATTCAACTCATTCAGCTCATTTTAACACAAAGATCAAACACACAACTTCATAATCAGCGCTGCCAGATAAACTGTAATTGCGAAATCGTCACTTTGCTATTTCGGGGACAAATCTGGCAGTCTCGCATTTTTTCTATCCGTATACACATTAAGTTAAGTTGATTCTAAATCAACCACTACAAATGTTGGTAAGTATGAGTACGATGAATAAAATCAAACTTCTGAGTGAATATGTACTTGAATAACATGGCAATAAGTATGAGTGCGTAGAAGTACAGGAATTTATGAGTCAT
The DNA here is from genome assembly GCA_930367215.1 of Pollenia angustigena. Classification (NCBI taxonomy): domain Eukaryota; kingdom Metazoa; phylum Arthropoda; class Insecta; order Diptera; family Polleniidae; genus Pollenia; species Pollenia angustigena. The sequence goes on along the minus strand of OV884056.1, from coordinate 40,118,228 downwards.
GATTTAGCTTTATCACTTTTTCACTACTCATTGCTGATCTCTGATATGTATGTAGAAGCCATATGCACGGCGACATCGAGGATCTTTTGTGCAGCCCATGTATCTTACCTTGTAAGGTGTAAGAATATCACCCTGACCAAAAAATCCCCGCCTGGAAGCCCCCAAGGCGGGACAGCAGCAGAGGAAATGTTTCGACGTTTCGTCATCCATCTTACAGAATTTGCATATCTTGGTACTAACATTATCCATTATAACCTGATGGTATCTGAGACCACAGTGCCCCGTTAATAGGCAAACCAATAGCCTAAGTTCCCCCTTCTCAAGCAGGAGTAACCTACTCGCGCCGCTACGTGACAGAGTCACAAATCTCTTGGGCTGCCTCAATCGAGCAACATACGTCCATATGTGAAGTAATTTACTTTCGGACCAGGTGGGGGTGTGCTTTAAAACCATGGTAGATAAGGCCATGATGGCATTATTGCTTAATTGAATGGGAGATAAAGCCATAATGGCCTTATTGCCCAATCATTGATAGGTTAGGTCATATTTAAAATTTTGCGAAATGAGAGATTTAGCCATATTGTTTTTCGCAAATGAGAGATGAAGACATTTTTTTTCAGAAAATTGTTATGCATGGTGAAAACATTCTGTAAAAGGAAAATCCTAAGTTATCATTGAAAAACATTTTTTTATTCTTGTAACGCACGCAGGAAAACTTTAGTATGCAAAGCCAGATTTCAATACTTAACTTTGGTGTCTCCGGAACTGAAATGAGAGATAAAGCCATTTTCTAATATTGTTAATGTGAGCTAAGTCCACGATGGCCTTATCTCCAATTCAAATGAAAAAAAAAACAAAAAAGGCTTTATCTCCCTATTGAATGAGAGATATACCATGGTATTAAAGCACCCCCCCAACCAGTTTTGCATCGTCCCGTTAATGTGAGCAGCAGGGACACCGACTGGTACCAATTGCAACTATGAACCTCGTTACAAAACTTAGCCGCATTTTCAATGTTTTTCCAGAGAAACAAAAAATTGTTCCATGCCGAATCCTAGTTGAAAACGGGCTAAAAGGGCTAAATATAAGTAAAAAAAAGTGCAGAATTTTACCGTTTTTGAGCTAAGTTCTAAAATGTTTTCTTCGCGTTTTAGAAACTTTAAAAAGGGCTAAATTGGCATCATAAGTTAAAACGCCAATATCGCCCCACTTGTGTCAGAGCTTGCCTTGTTTATGTTTGACAAAGAATTATTTTGTACAAGAAGTACTCGGTAGCAAAAATGGCCTTATTCGGGTAACTTATGTGACATCATTTGCTGTAACGTGTTTACAGTTTTTGATTTGTTCCCACCACTAAATTTCATCAAACGGGGAAAGTATAAAAGATTGAAATATGAATTTTTTAAACAATTGGGATGTTTCAAAAGGCAGTAGTAAAGTTTTAAAGTCATATATATTAAAAAAACTACAATAAATATGTATGACTGTTGTGGGCAACCGCTTGTAATTAAGATTATTACCGTACAGCTATGACTAATCAATGAATACAGCTTAAGGAATTGTAAAAAATTATTTAGGACATTATGACTAAATAGCACACCATGTGAATCCCCCAAATATAAAGAAAAACATAGCGAACAATCACTAACTCCAAAATTAAAATTGTTTGAGTTATGACGACATTGCAGCAAATGAGCCACATTTTAAGTTCTTCAACGTTTTATGCAAAATAAAATATTCAAATTTAATGTGTTCTTTTGGTTTAAATTTGCTTTACCTTAAGTAGTATTAATTAAAATATTTCCAACAAATGTTTATCATTCCAATTATGCCATTGGAATTTAAACAAATAAACTCAATGCAGATACATAATTTTATTTCGCAATATGTGTGTGTTCAAAAAAATCCTTTTTTTTTTGCGTGCACAAACTTTTGCACACATGTTCCTAAATACGCACGTGCTTTTAAATATACACAAATGAAATTTAAATTTTAAGCAATTTATTTAATACAAAAAACACTATACCAAGCGTTAAAACTCAAAAGATCTTTTTCAGTGTTCTCTTTTTCTTTTAAAAACTTTAACATTTTATTAAAAACTATTTAAAATGTGTCTACTTTTGTTTTCTTCACATCCCAGTAAAAAAAAGTTCGGGTATTTTGAAGCACTACAGAGAAAGAAAGCAGTAAATGATAAAGAATAAAACATACAAAAAAGCTGATATTTTAGTGTTGACAACGAAGAAGGTTTTAAAGCGAACAAAATAAAAATATATTATGGTTTACGAAAGCAAAACATTAATGTATATGTTAATATAGTTAGCCCTTAAAAAAGCACTTTAGGAGCGCTTTGTTTGCATGTTAAAAGAAGCGCTTATTGTCAGCAGAAAATAGTCCTCCAAACCGGGAACACCCCATACAAAAATCAGACATCCCATCAGCAGGTTTGAAGCACTTTAAGGTATGAATTCATACGAAAAACCTGCTTCTTTTGGAGCACATATTTTACTGGGATGCTGCATATGTTAAAAGAATAAATAAATTTAACGTCGTTTGTATTTTGTTGGTTCAGTTTCACGTATAAGAGTCCAGCAATAGTCTCCCAGCATGCTTTTGTCCCAAAATCCTTTAAAACTTCTACCAATTTTTATCAAATCTTTGTGTACACGCTCTCCTTGTTCTCACTCACTGCACCTAGTTTTTTTTTTTGGGAAATGCGAATGAAGAATATGCAAAACATTGTCGATGTCCACGGTTTGTCCAAGTTTCTCTCTGCAAAACTAAAATAATGTAAATATGCATATTGGAATGATTCTGATATTACATATCATTTTTTCCAACCAAATATTCACCACGCACAAAGCAAAAATAGCTTGAATCAGTTACACATTATCTCCCTGACATGCTTAACTTTAAGATTCAGAATGAATGTGGGCTTCTGTCGAATAAATAATTGTGAAATTGAAGTATTACCAGCATGCAATTAGAAATTAACAAGACGTGAACGCGCAAGTTTTATACCAGTACCCATGTTCTGTAAGTGTTGTGAGAACTTCTCGCATCGAAAAGATGTGAAACAAAATATTCCATCGTTTCTCAAAAAGTCAGAAAAAAGTGTGTCTGTAACTCATGTCGAAAACTATCAAAAGAGATTACGTCGTTACGTTATTAATGTCATTACAAAGCAGTCGAAGCCGATATGACATTGTAAACGTTGAGAACGCCAGTAACACATCGTTGACGCCGATCAAAATTAACTGAAATTGAAAATCTTTTAACGACGGCGGCGTAAATACAACCGTCGGCTATACCAAATAATGTAAAGAGCGACTTTAATGTTTGTTGCTTGCAAATTTGCTTTGAAAGCATTCCTATATTTTATAAAAACGTTAAAAGCTAAATTATTAAACAATAAACAAATATGCGAAGAACAACATATTATTATCATGTTTATTTGTGTTTTGCATTTTAAATTGCTTTTTAGTGTTAAAACTTTTTCTTGCCCCATTTTTATTCGTGAGTTTATTCGACAGTTCAAAGTGAGAACTTTTCTCACAAAAATGTTACAGACACACTTTTTCTGTAAGTTGGCGAGTATTTTCCTTACGTGACAACTAGTACTCGCCAAAAAAAAGTAACAGACACAGTGTAGTGAGAAAAACAACTTTTTGTTTCAATATATGGCATTTTTGTTTCATTTCACACATTTCAATCGAAAAGTTTCTAGACGCGAGAGTTACAGAACATGGGCACAGATTCGAATTCAGCGCACCCAGAATAGTTAAAAGATATGCTTCGTTTCTGCACTCAATTTTTTTTCCAAATTTTTAGATCAGTGTAATTTTACATTCAAAATATATTTTAAAGTTCATCGTATTTGACTTGACTGAAATGAATGAAATTTTGTTTGTTTTGTCTTTGGTTATACTCTTATTTGCTTCGTTATTATTGGGTGATCGACACAATGAGTGAAATATTCAAATATAATTTAAATGTAAAATTTCTGTACCTACACATTACGTATGAATGTGTATTAGGGCGGGTCGATTTTTTTTTTAAATCGTATAGCAAAATTGTAATCTACATAAAATTCTAAGAAAATTCTCCGAAGAAACCATGGGTCTAAAATATAATCCTAGTCCGCGCCTCTCGACTTGAAGATTGATATGCCCGTCTTTGCAAAAAAAAATTTTTTTTGAAAAAATTGCTTTTTCCAAAAAGAAATCGAATTTTTTGAATAAAATTGTTTAGTAAGGTAGTTCTTTTGCTCTTTATATTATTTTACACTCAAATTTTTATTTACATTAAAAAAAATTTTCACCCAAGTAAAAAATTTCCAAGTCGAGAGGAGCGGATTAGGATTTTATTTTAATCCCATGGTTTCTTCGGAAAATTTTGCATAGAATTTTATGTAGATTACGTTTTTGCTATACGATTTTTAATTTTTTTTCATCCATACAAATCGACCCGCCCTAATGTGTAAGCCTAACTCTTACAAATAAAAGAAGCCACAAGCTTACACGCATATTATGTTAATGTATTCAAATAAATGTGTGCACATTCAATAATTCAAAAATGATTCGAATGTTTTTGGTAAATTTGCCTCTCTAACGGGTCATTCCAATGTTTTGTTATTTACGAATGACTTTCAAATTCATTTACAGTAAACAAGTTTTGTATTCAATTCATTCTCTCTTATTTTTGTATATGCCGCAGTTATAATTTTCATCCAGGCAATACGTTTGGCGATACATAAGGTGTATTTCTGTGTTTGCTGGGCAATAATTAAACAATTATTTGAATGTTTTCTGTGAACTTGCTCTCTGTATAACGGGTCATTGCAATGTTTTGTGAATGAGTCTTATGCTGGGTACACACTATGCAACGCATTTACGCAATCTAGTGAATTAAATTCATTTCATTCATTTCAGATTGCATCAACATCAAAACGCTTTGATATTTTGAGGTTGCATTGAAACAGATTGCATGTAGATTGCACTGTGTCTACCCAGCATTAAATTCATTTACAGTAAACAAGTTTTGTATTCAATTCATTCTCTGTTATTTTTGTATATGGTTTACTCTTTTCTTATATTTTTGAATGTTTTATATTTGAATAAATGCTGTGCACTTTGAGTAAAGGCAAGCGAGTGAGTAATTCAAAGCATACCTCTAGTACATAAGCAACTTATATCCCTACAAATATTTTCGGAAACAGGATTTCGCTTGTGAAAGATCGAATAGTTGAGAACTAATGTCCCCATATAACCTTCTCACTTGTTAAATTTTTAACGTAATAAATGTATACTAAGTTTTATTAATCAAGGTCAAATACGAATGTATCGGCGGCATGAAATAACCACCCAAAATAAAACCCACAATAAAATAATGGAATAACCCCCCAAAAATTTTTACAGAGAACAACAAAAACGATTTTTGGGGGGTTATTTTATTTTGTTTAGGGTGTTATTTCATTTTTTTAATTGGGGTATTATTTCATATGAAATTATCCCCCAAAAAATCATTATGAAATAAAGCCCCAATATATTTTTTGGGAGATTATTGCATTTTCAAACTTATAATGAAAAAGTTTTTGGGCTCAGGGATTTATCCACTTTGGTATACAGAACACCGGCTTCGATAAATAGAGGTACCCTACATAACCGGCCTTCGGCCGTGCGCAATAACTTTTTCTCTATGGTATACTAAACACTGGCTTCGTTTGCTAACTAAAGCTTCTCTGCGTAGCCGGGTCGAGTCGGTATTTTTATACTATAGAGGAGAAAATCCTGGCGCTATGCAGAGAAGCTTTAGTTAGCGAAGCCGGTGTTTGTTATACCATAGAGGAAAAAGTCACGCAGAAAAGCCTTAGTTGGCGAAGCTTGTGTTTGGTGTATCATATCATGATGTCTATCACGTGATTCTTTAAAGCAAAACTGTATAATTAATTGTATTACATATATTGGGCTCTTAGTTCATTTTAGAAATTGGGGTTTTATTTCATATGAAATAAGCTCCCAAAAATTAGGGAATTATTTCATTTATGTTTGGGGCGTTATTTCATTTCGTTGGGGGCTAATTTCATTTTCATAATTGGGGCTTTATTGCATATGAAATAAGACCCTACGCTTTGGGGGTTATTTCATGCCGCCGAATGTATCACTGTGGTACGGTATTATTAATTCCTTTTCGCTATTTACAAAAAAGCAAGACCAAACAATATTTTTTGCAAAAATAGAAAAATAACATTTTCCAATTGTTATCTATCAACATTTTATCAAAAATATGTCTAACTGCTTTAATGAATAGACATAATTTAATATACATAAATAATATGGCAGTTATTTTCTATTTTTTTATGTCTTCACCAAAATTCCACATTTGTTAATTAAGTTTACATAATTTATTGCACAACGTAATTTATTAACGATATTTGTACATTATGCATGCAAAAAAACATTTGGTGACTATTAATTCAGGATAATTTTAATCGCAAACAAACGCTGACTAAATGATATTTATATTTTTTTTTTAATAGAATTTACTCTAGATAAAACATTTAATAATTTATTTAATGCGATAAAAGAAGAAATTAACAACAAAAATTCTATGTGTATATGTATATTTAATAATTTTCCTCACGATTTTTGTTAAATACTGTTCACACATAAAATAAAACACACGTAAAAATATGTAATAAAACAAGGACTTTTACACTCAAACACCTTCAGTTCTATTTCTTGTGACTTCTCATAAATGTACAAGATGTTTAGGAATTTCATCATGTATTAACACTAACCCATCATATTTCAACACATGCTTCCGTGTCTATGAAAATGAAAGGCCTAAACACAATCAAGTAAATACATAAACACACACACACACACACACACACACACACACCCAATACAAAGATTTATTACGGCAGTGAATATTATTAAAAAATATTGCTCTCCAGAGATTTTATTTCTTTCTAGAATCTGAAGGAATTAATAAATTGCTTTAAAAAAAAGTAAGAAAGAGAAAGTGCACACTTTATTAACGTTGTGTGTAAATTAAGGATCTGACGGCACAAACTTAACAAGCAAAAAAATATATTTATTTTGCTACTTTTGGAAGAAAAACAAATTATAAGTATATTCTTAGAGCCATAAATTTTTGAAATTGCAATATAAAATTTTCTTTTCTAAAAACAAAATTTTAAATTTGTTTTAAGAATTAAAAAAAATCAACGCAGAGAAAAGTATCTGACGAGACTGAATATGACAGAAATTCATCAAACATTTTATTTGCTGTTTTTTTATTCATACCTTTTTATTACGCAAATTGCTATCGTCACCTTTACAGATTTAAGTTATTGATTTTGAGTTAAACAGTAATAAATATTATTTATTATTAGCCACATAATCTATCACTGACTTATCGCATTTGATTGTCAGCGACCTTGAGATATTTCTAAAGATTTTTCAATGCAAATTAATGACGCAGACAAAAAGTATGTATGTAAGTAAAAAAATGTATCAAAAGGCAAATTTGTATACATAAGTGAATAAAGCGAAACACATACTTATGTATGTAGGTATGAACAAGCATTTTGATTATATTTAATTAAGGTGATTTGAGGTTAAGATTTTTGCAGACATGAGTTGAAAAACCAGGCTCTATTTTCGATAATAGACAGACAGAAAGAGGTCAAACTAAAAAGCGACTGCAATAAAAAGAGAGAGTAATAACCAGCGAAACCATAAATATGCAATTGCATGTTTTTCCTTGTGCGATCAATGAAAACAGAAACGATATATTTATCCGTTTTATAGCTTTTTATTAATTTTGGCATCGATTTGCTAGTGCATATTTTTGCATATTTATCCGTTTGCAGAATTTTTTTGCATAATTCAGTTAAAAGAGCTTTTTGCAGCATTTTTTAGGTAAATAGCGCATATTTTGCAATTTTGAACATTTTTGCTCATACATGATGTGTAAATGAGACTTCCCCGTATTATAATACTAACGCTTTGGAAACTAAACTTATGTAATTGTATGATACAGAATTTAGTTTCTTGAATTTTTTGAGCAGTTCAAACGTGTTTGTGTTATCCCATTAAGTGTATTGTAGTGTATTGGGTACCAGGGTACCCGGGTGCGCATGATGCGATGGTTAAAGTTTAAGTGAGCACGTCTGGCGGGCGATCGTGGGAGCGTGCGGCGGGTCCGTCACACCATGTTATTTTTTGATTTTTATTTTTTTGAACAAAAATAACTGTTATTTTTTAATTTTTATTTTTTTGAACAAAAATAACAGTTATATATTGATTTTTATTTTTTCGAGCAAAAATAAAATTTATTCTCTAAATAAATTTACGTGTTTTAATCATTTAGATGAATTTAATAATTATTTTAATGTGCATAAGGAATTCCAATAATAATTACACACTAAAATACAAATTTAAAGTCAACTAAATTATTAAATCTCAGGGCCATGGAAAGGACGTGCTGCAGAACGGTTGCATATGCGGATGACGTTGCAGTTGTGGCTCTGGGTAAAGATCCCAGACTATTGTCTGAACTAATGGAGTCCGCATTGGACAACCTAACAAAATGGTGCCAGGGATGTGGACTGGATGTAAATCCTGCCAAAACGGAACTGGTGCTTTTCACAAGGAGATACAAAATTCCCGAATTTAATACCCCGAGGATAAAGGGGATCTCGCTGGAACTGTCTGACAGCGCCAAGTATCTTGGGCTAATATTGGACAGCAAACTGAACTGGAGGATGAACACCAATTCCAGGAATAATAAGGCGGCAACTGCATTATATTGCTGCAAAAGGGCTATTGGCCTAAACTGGGGAATTAACCCGAGAAATGTATATTGGCTATACGAATGTGTCATTAAACCCATTCTATTCTACGGGGCAGCTGTTTGGTGGCCGGCGCTCGAGGTGAAGAGTCATCAAATTAGGTTTGAACGTACAATGAGAATGGTGGCTATAGCGGTAACAGGTGCCATTAGAACAACCCCCTCTAAGGCACTGTTTACGATTTTAAACTGGTTACCACCAGACATTTTGGCGAAAAGTTTAGCTGCGAACGCGGCGGTAAGACTAAGGGCCACCGGAGCATGGAGGGATTACAATATCGGACATGCTAATATTCTGAACGAAATTATTTGGAACATGGATGTTGATTGTGTCACACCCGAGCCAATCTTTGATCCTGGCTTCACGGTAAGCATTTTGGATAATGTGGTTCACTATGATTACCTACAAACTCCCGCGAACGCGATTAAAATTTTCACGGACGGGTCTAAAACACTGTGTGGTGTCGGTTCTGGCATATACTCCGAGCAGCTAAACTGGAGCATTCCTATAAGGCTGCCGGACCACTGCATTGTCATCCAGGCCGAGATAATGGCCATCCACACAGCCGCGAGACGCATCCGGTACGGTGATAGCAAGGCGGCCATAAGATCCCTGGAGAATGTGTTCATCACATCGAGAATTGTCCGAGAATGCCGGATGTCTCTGGAGGAGATAGCGAGACATTCACTGGCCACCCTTAATTGGGTCCCCGGACACAGGGACATACCGGGGAACTGCATGGCGGATTCGTTGGCGTATGCAGGCACCACCTTGAATCGAGACGGTTCGACATATAATGTAGGTGTTTCACTGCCAAGGAGTAAGCAACTCATTGCGCACAAGTTTCATATCATCGCCAGTCAGAGGTGGCTCGTTGAAACTACCTGTGGGGAAACCAGGAAAATATGGCCCATCATAGATGAAAAAAGGACACGGCGGGCATTACAGCTGTCCAGACATCATCTTAGAAACCTGATTGCGGTTATAACCGGCCATTGGCCCATTGGGAGGCACGCCCAGAGGCTGGGCAAGGAGGAGGAGGAGGAGGAAGAGTCAAAGGAACATCTTCTCTGTAATTGCCCGGCATTCGAAGATCTAAGACTCAAAATAATTGGTCGAAGAGCCCTTGGGGACAAAACTAGTCTCTCTGATGTTGATGTAAACAGGATCCACTCCTTTACTGAATCGACCGGATGGCTGCGTGAGAACACTAGCAGCCAGACAACATAGGACCCATGGGAGACGGTGTGACATGGTAACACAACGGGAACTAATTAATGGACCCACGTGAGCTGTGCTTGATCACGGCTGCCAATGGAACCTAACCTAACCTAACCTAAATTATTAAATCACGTACATTTATTCAGAGAATATCTTTTAGTTTTGCTCGAAAAAATAAAAATCCAAAAATAACTGTTATTTTTGTTCAAAAAAATTAAAATCAAAAGATAACTGTTATTTTTGATCGAAAAAATAAAAATCAAAAATAACAGTTATTTTTGTTCAAAAAAATAAAAATCAAAAAATAACTGTTAAGTTTGATCGAAAATATAAAAATCAATATATTTTATCATTGACAAGTGCATGAGGAACAATATGGTATACTCGAATCAGTTTTTCGACATTTAATTCTATATGCTTTTTTTGTTTTAAAATTCCAATATAACTGTTATTTTCGGTCCCTGGTTTTAGGTAGTGGTATTTGTATTTGAGAATATTATAAAGCCAAGTTTTAAATAGCAGTGTAGTAAGATGATTGATGGGGGCACAAAGACGCTATTCCGGAAAGAAGTTTGTAAAGGGGCTATGTGAAATAATGGATTCTAACCATTTTAACAGGCTTGCCTGCCCCTCATGACAATTTAATACTTATATATATGTATAAAAATTTCATCAGATTATCTCTTCTCCACCTATAGTGATGAGGGTAAACAAATAAAAAAAAAACTGCGTAGTCTACACTAAAAAAGAATATCATTAAAAGCAAAAGGTCCCAAAACAGCCAGCATGTTTGCAAAATATTTATTTTGGAGTTTTACGATTATTGGTATATAAACAAGATGAACTAAAGAAGGAAACTACATTTACATATTTAAAAGAAAGTAAACCCAAAAAAAAAAAAAAAAATTAGACAGATTTTTGTCTATCCTGTTAAAGAAAAGGTGAGCGCAGAATGTAAAATTACTTCAGCATGAATTGTAGAAAGTATCTAAAGTTTAAATAGATTTCTTTAAAATTATGGTTTCTTTTGTGTAGCTTTAACTTAAATTCCTATTAAACTTCTATTATAAAAACTTTAGCAAATTTCTTTAATAATTCCAATACACAAATTCCAAAACCCTAATGTGTTGTTAAAAGTTTTTGGTTAATGATTAAAGTCATTTCTATCATCGCAAAAACTCATATACGCACCACATATATTGCGTGTAGGTATATGTGTCATTGAAGCCTAAAATCATTATCTTGTTTTCTTCATTTATTTGGTCTTTAGTCCTTCTCTATTTTTTTCCCCCAAAACTAATGTGTAACACATGTAGTGTGAGTTCATGTATCTGTCTGCACATCAATTACATGTTATCTTTGCTCTTTTAGTTTGGGAACTTCTTTTTTATATTTTGTTCAAATTAATGTTCTCTTGGCCATTTCTATGTTAGATTTTTCGTAGTTTGAAGAAACGAGTACCGTGATTATATGTATCGTATAGATAGATTAAACCCTCTCGGTTTCTGCCCCGTAAAGCCTGATGATAAGTTTGTAACATCATCAAAGTGTTACAATATACATACTTTGGTTATTAGAGTCAGTCTTATCGTTTTAATTGCTTTGGGGAATTGTTTTTGAGCTCATACATATACAGAGTCACTCAAACGCAATCAACGACACTTACAAACACACACACACACGCATATATACACTTGGTTTAGTTCATTTCATTTGTAGTTTAGTTTTATTCATTGTATTATATATGCCCTTAACTTATTTTTGTCCATCTGGGTGACATTAAACATTAAGAATTTTTTTAGTTTTGTTTTTTTAATGTCCAACTCCATAGACTGGAACAGAGAAAAGGCCAGCATATTTTTATGAGTATGTATTTTCTTGAGTCCTTTGCTAATTTAATAGTAGATACTTTTTTACTATTTACTGTCGTTATTGCTTTTGGTGTCGTTGGTGCAGCAGCAATTTAAGTATTAATGTAATAAAAGAATAAAACTAGTTGTGTGTGCATGTGTGTATTTCGTATTTGAACGTAGTATATGCATGTGTATCAGGAGATATGGTGATAGTAATTAGATTCTTAAGCAAAAATGTCCCTAATATAGATAGAAGAATATTCGAGAAAAAAAAAATAATAATAATGAACAATTTCATAGGTCGCTTAAATGTTTTTCTCTGCTTTGCTTTCCATATGACTTGATTTGACCTACTGTCTTTATGTTTGTCTTTTAATAAGATAATTAACACACACGCATTCGAAAATCCTTAATATTGATGATATTTTTGTGTACTTGCATGTGTAATCCAGTTCGTCTGTAGGGGTGTTAACAAAAAAAAAAAAAATAAATAAATATTATGTACTTTTTATGAGTTTTTATATTTTTATGAATTTATGAGTGAACGCTTGTAGTCGTTATGGGAGATAAAAAAAATATTGCATGCATTTAAGATGTTATCATAAAAGAATAAAAGAAATAAAAACAAGCTATGGTACATTAATTTTGAATTTCCAAGTGATATACGATAATGTCTTTGGTTTTATGCCAAAAAAAAAAAAAAAAAAAAATCACCGTGTTAAAAATTATTTGATATGAAACCTTATTAAACTGGGAAAAATGTGCATGAGAGAACTGTAGTAAAGACTTTATTAGACCGACTCAAATCTCAGATTATCAGATAACTTCATTTCGAATAAAATGACGGAGAATATAAAACATATCTTAAAACCAATAAGTTTGCATTACCAAAAACGGGAGAGACATTTTGCACGATAATTCAATTTTCGAAAATAGACTTTATATGACAATAACGAGTAAAATCAATTGTAAGCTTAAACATTTATACCTCATATAAAACCGATAATCACCAATTATTTTCAGCGTTGTCTAAAAAAATCAATAGCTAACCTTATTTAACCCTCTAATGCCACTTTTTTTGTTTGGTTTCAAATAATCATAATAACCCTTTAGCAAACACCAAAATGATTTTACGCAAACGAGCCCCAGGGCCTGGCTGGGACTCATTGTATTTTATATGGAGCTTTTTGTGGCTCTAGAAAAACTCACACTAACGAACCCCTGGGCCTGGCTGGGGTTCCTTTTTTTATGTATGGAGTTTTATAGCTATAGCAGGAACATTTTGTTGGGAAATAGAATAATTCTTCGAAAAAACAGTAAAGAAAGAATTTATGTGTTGCGTATGGTTTTTGAAACGTTTCATTTTTATTTTATTTACTGCAGTACACATATAATATGTCAGGGCCTGGCGGATACAATATGCATACAATTTTTATTTGGCCAATTGCTACGCCCACGGTGTTTAAATTAACACTTTTTTCTCATTTTCTAGTAAAAAACACTTTGATTGCGGAAAGCATAAAGCTTCGTTCTAACACCCGTAATTTCTACAATAAGAAAGCTAGTCGTGCTTCAACCTTTATTTGGCCTACGTGTTTTAACATTCAGTTTTCTTTTAAAATATGGCATCTTTTACACCATAGATTTTTATACACAGCTAGTTTTCTTTTTGTAGAAATTGCGGGCATAATATATTTAATCATTATATTAAAAAAAAAAACTGGAAAAAAGTCAAAATTGCCTGGCAGGACCTGGTGTTCGCTTAAGGGTTAAAATTGGAATATTTCCTGTGCCACTCTGTTTAAGCTGAGTAATATTTGAAATAAGTGTTTATGGTAACACTTATAGCATTTAATATAAGCTCAGGAGAACAGCCAAGCGATCTAACTCTTTTTCGCCAGCAGGGCAAAGAAAATCTAGATGGTCTTTGTCATCTTTGTCCGAATGAATTTCACTTTTTTGCATTTAGTTTCGTTTACCGATGGATCCATAAGTTTTCGCTTCATTATATGGGCATAATAATATATAAAAAATATTCTGTCTAAATGCCCCAATCCAAACCCGCCCCAATACGGGTGCAGCAAAAGCGTCATAACCAAAGTGATTGTTAAAAAAAGGATACATAATTTAAGCGAAAAGTAACTAACCCAGTAAAAAATTTTAAGGTTTTCGGAAGCAAGAAAAGTACAAGAGCGCTGATATATGCGCTGGCTATTACATACTACTTAGAAGCAACAGGGAAGCGAAAACCATTGAAGTCAATTTTTAATATAAGTAAATGAAAATTATTTAATAGCTTCGCATAATCCCTTATAAGTACGCAGGTTGTAAGGGAGTAGTTGAAATGATTATTTAAAAGAAAAAATTTACGACCAAAGTTCAACGTGCTTCTGTTAATCCCTTACATGGAAGCACGTTGTATTGCAATTATTTCAAAATGTGTTTACGATTATTCCCGACATGTAATCGAAAACAAGATATGCTTAAAATTACTTCTTTTTTATTACGCAATCAGTCAGCAAATTGTTTTTGAGCAGAGAGGACGCAAGCAAATTTTTGTGTGGTCAATTACTAGATTTGTTGTTGTTTTCTTTTTAATTTGCGTACAGTTTCGTTCTATTTTAAAAATTACATATTAACTGTGTTGTGTGTTTGTTTTGCTTTTGCATAAGTGTTGTGTTATTCTTTTGCATAAGTTTTTGTGTTGCGCTTCTTGTATACAGTATAGAAGCAATAAATCAAAGGTATGAAAGCTACGGTTTTTGGAAGCTATTCCTTCACGGAATAATATAAACCATGAAAAACGCAGTGATTTTACAAAAAAGTAGTGCTTCCAAGTGGGAATTCGCCATATAAAAATCATGCCTCTTGTAAGCAGGTTTGTAAGGGGGAATTGTGCTTCTCTCCCTTACAAACCTGCTTACCAGTAAGCACCGTTTTTTACTGGGAACCTACCAGATATTTCTTTCCAACTTAGTTAACCTTTTTACGTGACTCTTATGTCCGTAATGTCTACCAAAAGAAATTCAGCTGTGCATAGAAATCTGTGGTGTAAAAGCTGCCATATTTTAAAAGAAAAGTGAAGGTAAAAACACGTAAGCCAAATAAGCGTTGAAATACGTAAAGATAACTGTTAGGTGCGAACTCGGCCAGCTTTCTTTTTGTAGAAAATCCGCCCTTTTTTAAAGATTGTTAACTTACTGACAACTGTTTAAGCTCTTGTGATTAGAGATTAGAGAGTTCCAAAAATTGTTTGCAATATTTATTGAATAATTTCATATTGTTTTGGAAAATTTTTACTAACTGTTGAGTAATTTGTTGTTTAACAGGTGGCACTGCTGTCAATTTCACAAATTGTAAAAATCACTTGTATGAAAATAAGTTGAAATCTGGCAGCGATTTTTATGAATTTATCCGTTCTTGAGTACATCAAAATTGACATTAACTACGACGTACATGTTCTATACTGAGATATACGGCCATGTCAAGGCAATCGAAATCACGTAAAATTAAAATCGACGAAAGTTTTCAATTGAGTTCATGTACAAATTAACGCAGCTTTTTCAGATTTCTAAAGTAGTCCTTAAAGCATGAGGTAAATAAAAGAAAATATTTTTATGAACTTTGAAATCTGGAGAGTTTTCAATTGCACGTGATTTCGATCTCCATGACATGGCCGATGGTCAGACGGAAATGTTTTAATGATCTTACAGTGCTTTTAACATACAAAGTGCACATTCTCGCCCCCACGACTATTAACACACAGCTGACAATCTTAGTATATGATTGTTGTAACATGTACTTTGGTACTGCATACAAAGGAGCTGCAGCTATTAAAAAGCAGCTTCTTTTTAATACTTCGAGCAGAAAAGACAATAACTGCTTTCGTATAAGGACAAACAGTAACCATAACCTATCTCAGAATCCTTCAGATCTCCCTTCCCTTTCGGGTTCACTATCCAGTTAGCAGAGGCTGGTTATTAGATGATTGTGTTTAATGTACAACTCCTCAAGGAATCTACTGACGATTATCGGACAAGTAACAAAAACAATAACATCAAAATGTTTTTTATTACTTTTTATACATTTTCTGGCATACTCATCTTATAATCATGAAATGTTTATCCTGCAAATCCTTAAACATCCTTTTAATGATTATTTCAAGAGGACACAAGCAAATTTTCGAAACATTTTACCACTTAGAGAGTTAATAAAATATAAAATCGGTTTTAATTAAAAATTTAATCAAGTAAATTAAACGTTTAGTTCATTAATTAAAATTTTAATCAAGTTAATTAAACGTTTAATAAAGTGCGTTTAACCGTTTAATTGATACTATAAATTGTTAACTGGTTAAAATTTAATTAATATAACACATTTTATAACTGAGATACATATTTATTTTTTTTTTTTGATTAGAAAAAGTTACACTTAGTTTATTTTTCGTCAAATTATCATCGAATGAAGCTTTTGCGACTCTCTGTATGAGTCATATAACAATTACTGAGCTACCTAATTAAGAACGTTATATTTTAAACTTTTTTGAAATGAAAATTCTCTTGCCAAAACAATTTCAATAAAACGAACCGACCTAAGGATCTGTTGAACAAGATTTTCCGACTGGTGGTTTTGAATTCGCGATATAAAGGTTTGTTTCGTATAAATTGTATGATAATAAGAAGCTATCACAGAAAAAATTATTGCCGAATTATTTTCAAACAAACGCTTGTTTGAAAATTTTTTTAATTTCTATAAATATTTTTACTGATTCAAACAATATTTTTGTTTGATTTTTATTTAACCAACAAAAATGTGGACAACTCTTCAAAAATATAATAAACGCGTTATTGGTGTCAATTTTTCATAATTTTGTATGAAATATTTAACGCTCTTTAATGTTGTCGTCTTTTTGCACTTTTTTATTTGATCGCAAGCAATTTCTTTATGTGAAATATAAGAAAAACAATAGCAGAAACAACATTATAAGAAACAAAATCCCGTATTCAATTTTTTAAAACTGTTTGCTTAAATACATCAAATACAAAAATAGAATGATGACGAAAAACATATCGAGTCGGTCTGCTGCCGTTTTTGGTTACATTTCTCCTTTAGCAAAGGAAAGGATACAGCAACAGAGAGTGATAAAGAAAAACATTGTGTTGTGTGTATAAATAAGACTTCGTTCAAAAATTATTCCAAGAAAAAAAATGTGTCTCAAAGCCAGCCGTCGGCTCTGCTCTGCCTTCATCTTCTTATACAGTGCTTACTTGTGTGCGCGTCATTGCTTGTGCAAAAACTTTTTTTTTTATTTTGAAATTTAGTATATGAATTCTAGTTAACTTTTTGTTTGATTCAGTTAAATTATTTGTTTGAAAAAATCAGTGTTTTTTTTCAATAAACAAAATGCAAATAAATTGTTTGAATATGCAAATTTGTTTACAGGACCGATTTCAGACAAAAAATTGTTTGATTCTACAAATTTTTTGTTTGAATTGGAATAATAATTTTTTCTGTGTATGACATGAAAAACACGCTTGACGCTCTAATTTATGTAGCTATGTTATGCAACTAAGCAGTTCACGAGTTGTAAAATAATCCCTACATGAGTCTCATGCTTTCTGAAAGACTCTTTATATAGACTTTGTACACATCTCAAACGATACCCCTTACGATTAATATATGCGTCTTTGTAGAAGTATGTATGTTACAGAGGAATCAGCTACGATTTAAAAATGCGCTCGTCTACGATAAAAAATATTCTTCATGAGGTTCTCAGTAGACTATTACACGATTGAAAATGTTAGCTGGGTAATAACAGAAATATATTCCCATTTTTGGCATACAAATGTTTCCTCTTATAAAATCAAAATCCGAAAAAAATTCCGCCAGCTAGCCAAACTTTAGCCTGTAATAGAGGAAAAAACCAGGCCCAGATGATGCCTTTTAAAAACTTTATATTGTTGTCAAATCAACAACCTGCCAGTATACAAATTCGTCGAATTTTAAAGATATTTGCTTTTATTTCAGTATCTCAGGATCTAGTTATTTAAGCATTGACACAAAATTAAATTATTATTCTATTCATATTTTTTAGGTTAAAAACCCTATAAAAAATTACATCCGCTTAAAATAGCGGATATGTCGTACGTACGAATGAATACATGCCTGTTTCTTTTTTTATTATTTTTGGCAGAATTTTATTTATTTCGTTCATGTTTTTTTGTTTATATGTTTTTTTCTACGTTTTTTTTGTAGTGCAAAATGCTGGTATTTAACAGGGGACAAATTTTTTCGTGTATTCTGGTTTAACACATTTTTGAAAAAAAAAAAAAAAATATTGGCACGCTTTAATTGTGGTTTTTCATATGTGGCATAATAAAAACCAAAACAAGAACGCTACTAAAGACATAAGAAAAATATTATATTTTTTTCCTGCCCTCAAACGAACGCAGGGGTTTTTTTATGTGAAAATTTTTGTGGAATGTTTATAAGTAAACTACCAGCAAATTATACAATATTTGAAATATTTTCCATGGCGTACACTACACCTGTTCGCTTATGGTAGAGCATGGGATTGGTACCCTTCATCTATGGAGCTTTTTTTGGGTCGCAAGAGATTTTATTTTTAATTGGAAATGAAATATAAACAAAATAAATAAGCTTTTTGCATTTATTATAAATAATTAATGTATTAACTGGTAAACATTTTAAAATAATGTTAAGTTAAAATATTATTTGTTACTGTATTCGTAACTCATACAGGGTGCATAAAAATGGGTTAAAAGAGTAAATATTTGTCTCTATTAGTCGACTTAAACAAAATTGGTAAAACAACAAAGATTTTTATAGAAATTTAGAAAATTTTAAAAAATTGTTTTATTTGTTTATATTTCGGATCTAGGAAACATAATTCATTTCTAATTGTTTAAAGGTTATTTGATGCAATTCGGATCAGTGGTTCAGGAGCTACGAGCTTCCAAAGTCGACACCTACGTAAACACACACCCGGGATACATTTGAGCCGCACCAGTTTATATCAAAATAAAAGATAACAAACTATTTTATAGTGTGTTTAAATTATATTACGTATTTTATTTGAAAAATGAAAATTATGAATTATTGTTACATATTGTGCACTCGGTATTGGTGATCAGCTAAATAATGGCGAATGCACAACAACATCAAAAGGCAAGCGTTATACTATCCAAATACTACAAACACTTGTTTATCACTTGAATAATAGTTGCCTGCATGCACTCTTTTGCTTACATCTTTTGCACCATGTAGAATATTTGCATGAAACAAAACTAAAACATTTTTAAAATATTAGTATTGTGGTTATTTTATTGAACTATTTATGGTTTTTAATCCAAATTTTTAATATTTTTTTTAAGTACTTTGAACTTCAAGAAGAATTCTTGACAAAAGTACAAAAAAACAGAAGTAAAGGAATAACATGTTAAAATAAATTAAAATAGATAATCATTCAAAGCAAATTTCGATCTACCAAAGGTTGAATACAATTTGGTTTAAGGATTGATGTTTGACTAATGACGTCAGCAGTCGTCGATGGCTGCGAGTGTTAAACGGCAAGCCCTCTGAGGAGATTGAGTGGTTGCAATCGAAACATGTCAGGGTAACCTGTCCGTAAACACCTGGGTTCGAGCCCAGATTGAGTCAAGAATGAAAAATTATCAATAAATTTTAATTAATTTTCATGTTGTAAAATTCCTTTCTTCATAAAAATAATTTAATGAAAATTAAATTTAATGAACTTAAGCCATTTTTAAAATATTTATTTATGCTTTAAAAAAAAATAAAAATTAATTTGGACCATTTAAACATAAGAAAAAGCCAAAATGAGCTTGTACAAACGTATCCCGGGTCTCTGTTCTCGTAGAAAAAGTTGGGTATGCTTCGTATGGTTAAGAGTAAGAAATTCTAAAAAGGCCAACAACGTTTTAATACTTCTTATGGTAACACGCACTGAAAATCGAAACACCCCTATAAACGCTTGGATGTTCATATACTCAGAGATTACAACATTCATTTGAGATAATGCCAGCAACTACAGTACAATATCACACACACAGAATCACAGTGGTAAACAAACTTGCTGACAACCGCAAAGTTGTGGTTTTCAACTTTCACAGTCTGTGTGAGTCTTGTAGACGTCTTGTGCACTGATACCATCAACTTGATTTTATATCCATTTACATTCTTAAATGTTGATGTTACTTAACGCAGTGTTCGAACCAAGTTATCAATAAAGCCGTCATAAGCGAAAAGCATGGGTTTGGCTAAATACGCAAACCTCCCTTTTAGCACATAGATGAGATAACAAACTTTTTATATTTTATATTAAGAATTTGAGAGCTGGTCGACGAAGCGTATATTTCACTACCACACGTCATCAAAATCTCAATTTACTTAACATTTATTTAGCACGTTTGCATACTAAGCCGACGATATGTTGTCTTGTGTAGAGTTTGCCTATTCTATTCACGCCTGCTCTTTGTATGACTTCCAAGTACGATGTTAAAAAGGCCGTACGACAACTACCTCCTTGTCAGGAAGCTCGTTTGGTGCTCAACAGCTTGTAGAGGCTATTTTCTATTTTAACTGAAGATCGTAGGTCATCTTTTTTCTTTTTGATTTTGCTTAAAACTAAAAGTATTTGGCGAACTATTTAAGTTATAATGCCAGGGTATCACACAATTTTTGGAGCTTTAACCGCAAAACCTTGTTCGACCTAAACTTTCGTATAGGAAGGCGAGAGCTTCCAGAATCCGCTCCAGAGTATTTTGGTCTCCACCAGTAAACGTCTGAGTCATTTCCTTGGTACTCCACCAGTAAAACGTCTAAGTTATATATGGTTCTCCACCAGTCACATTGAGTTTTTTCCTTTGGTTCTCCACCACACAACACATTAAAACATTTTGGCTTAAAAGGATTGCATATAGTTAATGTAGAAACCGCAAAAACTATTACTCGGTACAGTTATACGACGCCGAAACACTAACCAATGCGGGGTGACAACGCAAAACGCAACAAAAGAGGACAAACGAAAACGACCTGTTTGTCCTTAAGAAATAATGACAAAAAGCGCGAGCTGCTTCTCCACTAAGAGCAGTTTTACGAGTGCATATCATCTTGCAAATTCAAATTAGTTTTACAGAGATACCAAACTTACCATGGCTTGAAACAAGGTCTATGAGCAACAGTGTCTTATACGATCACACTTGGTTTTAAAACGCGCTAAATCACTTCGAAAGTCATTAAGCTCTAATCACATCAAAATCGTTGAAGTGATTTGTTAATCACTTTTAATTGACATGATTACAACTAAATCATCTCATTAATCACAAAGAATCCTCTGAACATACCTTAAACTGAGTATAATTTAAAATCGGCCACTACGAACGTACCCCACACGTGTACAACCGACCACGATTTTTTTTTTAATAATCTTCTGATAAATTTATTTAAGTATTTTTATCACTTTTCAATACTTTAAAGAAATATATATTTGCTTGCTGTGTTTTATTTATTAATCAACTGTCATCTTAACCCTGGAAGGTTACTCTTCATTTTTTACTCAAGATTACTCTTCGCCGAATCGACGATCTTTTTAAAAAATAAATTCTAGTGGAACGATTTTTAAAGTTAAAAATAAACAAAAATCCCGTGTTTTATTAAAAAATAAAAAAGAAATATAATAAAAAAATAAATAAAACTTATTTTTCCCTATAAAATTCGATACAAATTTGACCTCTTTCTTTTTTTGTTTTTTAATTTAAAGGTAAAATAATTTTTTTTCTAACTCAGCCTTTAATGATAATCAGTCAAATAGTAATACAAAAGAAAAAATATTTAGTTATTAGCCTTATTTTACGCATGAGACACAAATATCAACTTTATGTTCATCGAATATGCTTTTCTTGCATATATTACATGTACTTTACGCCGTTCTGCCTTTGCTATAGAGACAGAGGTGACAAATTTTACGCTATTTTGGTCCCTGGACAACATTTTTGACGGATTCTTGTCGATTATTTATTTTATTTTGAATTTTTCCCATTATTAAGGTCTGCAAGGCGGTTGTCTCGAATCTGCCTCTTAAATAGGGAGCAACGAGAGGGAAATGAAAATTTTTCAGATACTGTCGTCGGTTTTTGGGTTTTCGATATTTATGTAACATATTGGGAGTAAATATGACGTAGTTGTTGACAAATGCAATATTTAAAAGTCCAAAAAATAGACATAAAAACTTACACTAAAGCTACTCTTCGTTGATGCGACTAGTACACACCTCTGAATTTCAACTTTAAAAAATCAGGATCCAGCTTACGTCTGCTCACTATAAGCTTTTGGCATCAGCTAACGTTGTTGACAAAAAATGCGTTATTCGAACACTCATACAAAAGTAATATGATAAAAAGTAAATGAGCTTCTTCGATTCTACGAAGAGTAACCGTGCATGGTTAAATGTAATGTAAACGGCTTTGATAACCTTAATCAACATTTGGCTTAAACACGATTAAAACCCCAAGTGTGAACATAGCAGTAATGCAGAAGGTGGCTTAAATTAAGGATAGCCAAATTATGTACCGATTTTTCCCAATTGCAATTGGTTTTGCCTTAATAGTATTGAAAAAAAAAAAAAAAAAAAAAAGGATAACATGACCAAATGTTTCTAGTTTGCACACAGGTAGTTTAATCAAACCATCACTAACTAGCAATAAGATGAAACTTGTGCGCGATAAGTTGCTTAATTTTCGAGAGCGAAACAGAGTTTTTATTTATAACAATTATAATTTTTGATTAACAACAGTCTCCTTTTATATATCAGGTGATTTTTTAGCTGTTTTCTTTTTGGCAACACTGGTTTAAGCAGCTGACGCAAGTTTCGCGTTTTGTTTCACTGTCAAACATCTTCAGTTTGGTCTATAATTTAACCATGAATCGTCTTACAAACGAACAACGCTTGCAAATTATTGAATTTTATTATCAAAATGCGTGCTCTGTTAAGAAAGTTCATCGCGCGCTTCTTCCATTTTATGGTCAGTTTAATCGACCCACTGAAGCGGCTATTCAGTACGTTAACAAGCAGAATTGTCGATTTTGGAGTGAAGATCAGCCAGAAGCATTGTAAGAGCAACTAATGCATCCAGAAAAAGTCACAGTTTGGTGCGGTTTATGGGCTGGTGGCATCATTGGACCGTACTTCTTCAAAGATGATGCGAATCGTAACGTAACTGTGAATGGTGAGCGCTACCATGAGATGATATTAAACTTTTTTTTGCCCAAAATGCAAGAGCTTGACTTGCATGACATGTGGTTTCAACAAGACGGTGCCACATGGCACACAGCACGCTTAACAATGGACTTATATAGAGACTAGTTCGGTGAACATTTTATTTCACGTTCAGGACCGGTCAATTGGCCACCTAGATCGTGCGATTTAACGCCTTTAGATTATTTTTTGTGGGGCTATGATAAAGCTCATGTCTATACACACCTGCCCGATTCAATTGACGCATTGGAAGACAACATTGAAGCATTTATTCATGAGATACCGGCCGAAATGTTGGAAAGAGTATGCCAAAATTGGACTAAACGGATGGACCATTTAAGGTGCAGTCACGGTCAATATTTGCATGTAATAATCTTCAAACATTAAATTATATGGGACGTACTATCGATTCAAATAAAGATTTCATGAATTTTTCTGAATTGTATATGTTTTTTTTTAAAACTTTCCTATACCTCTTAAAAAATCACCCATTTCATATTAACTATTGTCTTTACCTCTTCATTTCGTTTTAAGCTCAATTTAAAGATGAAGAAAACAAAATTTTTGTTTTAATTCCCATTTAACTAAATAATAAATAATACTAATAAATCCTTAAACAAATCGATTTATTATTAACAAATATTTCATTCATTTTATTTCATTTTTGTGTACGAATTTTTACCTCTAATGATTTTTATCTTATAAAATTCATTGCAGATTTGGCACAACAGCAACAAAAGAAACGATAAATAGAAAGGCAACAAAATTTAATGGGAAGAACGAACAATAAACAAATGAACCATAACAATAAATTCTTCAAGTCCTTTGAGAAACAAAAGGAAAGTTTAAAAAACAACAACAAGAACATTAATATTAGCAAAATGTAAACATTATAACAAAATCGGATGGTTGAAGCAAACACACACTTAAGATAAAAAGCAATAAAAGGAAAGTACTAGAACAAGCGGTAGAGGTAGAGAAAGAGGAAGAGATAACAATGACAAAGAGGAGAGTAATACAAAATCAAAACGAAACAATAAAAAATGATGTCTATAAACAAAAAGCCTAAAAGAAAAGATTTTTTAAAATATAAAGCAACAAAATAAAAGCACCAGCTTTATAAGGTCAGGAAGGACATAACAGGACAACAACAGTGACAACAAAATAATATTTATTGATAAACTGCGAAACGCGTTTGAAATACTTTTCATTTAGAAAAATTAATTTTATTATTTATTTTAATTTATTTTTCATTTTGTTTTTTGTTTTCGTTTAACAAACAAGTGATGAAGTGCTGGAGCAGAGAAACATCGAAAAATAGTCATAATGTTTAGAAAACAAAAACCATTTGCTTAAACAACATTTAAATGAGATCATAACTATAAATACATCTACTTTAACAACAAAATGACTAAAACGGTTGCGGAAAAAGAATTGCCATAATAAAAGCATAAACAGCAATTGATACAGGGGAGTAGAGAGAGAGAGAGAGAGAGAGCGTGTAAAAATGTTAAGGGGAGAGTGAGCCATTCGGAATTAAAAAAAGAACTGTAAAGTTTCGAACTAAAAAACCTATCCTTTTCTTAATGACGAACAATATAAAAAAAAGCTATAAACAACTACTAAAAAGACAAGCAACACCACAATTCGTATAAAAAGAAAGCAAATCGAAAGTATTTTAGAAATCAACAAAACAAACGAAATAAAATAGTCCTTTAAAAAAGTGCTGTCCGTCCGTCTCCATAAAAAATATCATCATTACAACAAAAATATTATTGCAAAAATACAATAACAAAAAAAAAAAAAACTAAACTAACAAACTTAAGTGAAATCGTAAAATTTCAGAAAAAAAAAAATTATCTTGAAGTTAAAAAATAAACAAATATAGTCGTAAAAACTCCGTAATTCATAGCAAAAACAACACAAGTTCTTTTATGCATAATTCTCAGACAAAATGGCGTCTTAGGATATAAAAAATTGGAGTGTTTAGTCTCATAAAAACAAATAATAATAAAAAAAATAATTTTTTTTATATATAAACCATATCTTTACGAAGCAAACAAACAAAAAAAAAAAAAAAAAAAATACTAAGCAAATTAAATCAAAAATATATTAATGATATACAAATAAAAATTACCAACAGTTTTATAAGTACATACAACTACATATACAAATTTTGCTTTTGTATATACATAAATTATAAATTTTTATATAGATACAGATATAATTTTATAGTTTAGTTTATACTTTCTTGTGTTTTTATTTTATACGTTGGCTTTTAAATTAATGATCTTAAAATTCTGTGTGTTGTGTAATTGTGTATTTGATATACAAAATCTGGGTCATGGAAACAATTCTTACATTATTATTACAAAGCATTTTAACTAACATCAATTGTTAACGACACTCACTAGAAATAGAACGAACGCGAAAACAAAAAAAAAAAAAAAAAACAAAAAAAAGTGAAAGCAACAAACAAATAAAATATAAAACAAAATGTTTCAAATTTATAAAAGTCATCATAAAAGAGTGAATCTAAAATACATCAAAATGCATTTGCAACACATGCATTTGTGCCATTATATTGTGGCAGCTGTATTCTATTTGAGTATGGGTAAGTGAAGATATTTGCGCAGATACATTCCCAGTTGGCCAGATTGCCGTTGACGACATCGTCGTCAATGATGTATGCACGACTTGTCCCCCGTTGTTTAGGTTTTCTAGAAGACAATTTACAGGAAATCGTCGTGCACGACAGTTTGAGCGACGTTGTCTTGTAAGTTGTCTTCTATTTAGCTTTATGTGGGACAGTATGAGCGACTTTGTCTTATAAGTTGTCGCCTATTAAACTCTATGTGGGACAGTATGAGCGACACTGTCTTATAAGTTGTCTTGTATAAAAGCTACTGACGACAAAGTTTTCTTGAATGCTATTCAATCACTTGCTTGGTTTTCTTCAAATTTTCACATTCTTTTTTTTTTAATTGTTGATTTAAATAACTACAAAAAATTTACAATAAAACCAAAAATGATGATGAAATTATTCGCGGGCGGGAAAATGGATTACATGGAGTTGCGTAGAGGAGTTGAATATAAAACTGTCTGAATTAGATAACCATATAATAGTTTTTGTCGTGGACGTCAAAATAGACGACATTGTCATGCAGGTAGTCGTTAATGATAATGTAGGCGATATTGTCTTTCTTTGTGTCGTGCACGATTTTCGCGACACTTGTTCGAAAATGTCGTTGACGATTTGTTCCCGCTGTCCCTCACATGTCGTGCAGAAATTAACATTGTCGTGCATCCGTCTTCAAGGATGTCTTAAAGGCGGGGCCAACTGGGTTTATACTACTTTGCTTTAAAAACTTAGACATATAAAAGCTTTTTTTAATAACTATTAAAACAATTTTGTTTTGCATATAAGAACGTGTGATTAAATATTATACATAGAATAATTTTTTATAGATCCGTTTTTAACCCTAGAATACTAACGAACACTCACAATATTATTACAGTATTTATCGGATATAAGAACATCTCATATAAGAACAAAACGCTTTTAAGAAACATTTTCAAAATCACCATGTCTTTTTAGTGATTTTTCTAACAAAAAAGGTTTCATATAAGAAAAACGCTTATAAGAAAAAAACTGATTAAAGAACATTTTTCTTAAACACCAAAACCAAAAAAGGCATAGAAAAAGAATTTATATAAGAAACTTCCAACGGCAACACAGAATTTATGTAGTTTGCATGGACAACGCTGTTTTCTATCAGTTTTACAACAAGAGTTGGTACTCATAAGAAGCTTTGTGTTTTTTGCCAATAAAAACAAAAGTTAAAATTTTAAAAGAAATACAAAACGGTATAAAAAGAAGCGAAATTGCAAAAAAAATATAATATTGGACTTTCAACGTTATCTAAAATAGTGTAAAACTCAAAAGACATAGAAAATAATTATTTAAAAGTTAGAAATGTTAACAAAAAAAGAGACAGAAAACAAAAATATGAAAGTCTTATGGCCATAGCTACTTATATTAGAAATAAGTTTCTTATATAAAATAATTGTATATAAGAAAGAAACGCTTATAAGAAACTTTTTTCGTGGATTTTTTAAGTTTCTTATATCCGATAATACTGTACAGTTACGGACTTTAGCTTATTTAAAAAGTTATCCGTTCAGTCATTTTTAAATAAATAAACATTTTAACTTCCAAGCAAATTTATTTTTAACTGATTCAAACATTTATTCCAAAAACTACACAGAAAAAATTCTCCAATATTTTTCACCAATTAAAGCATTAATCAAAAATAAAATCAGTTTTAAGTCAAAATTTAATCAAGTGAATTAAACGTTTAATCAAGTAAATTAAACGTTTAATTAATACTATTAACTGGTTTAGTTGAAACTATTAATTTGTTTACTGGTGCAAATTTAATTAATTTTTTAATTAATATCACAAATTTTTTAATTGAAATCAATTTTTATTTTTTTCTGTGTAGGTGCATTTTAATACGGATTTTTAGTTGCATTTAATATTGTCCGTTGGTTCAGTTTTCTTATTCTTTATGTAAAATTAAATGAAAATGTAATTTAATATTACGAAAAGTGCATTTAATTTTTACTTTCAAAAATGCAACCACGAATTCCGCAAAAACAAATAAATGTTCAGTAATATTATATAATTTAACTACCAAAAAACAAATTTCTAGTTATCTATAAAAAACGAATTGCTTGTTTTGTGTTAAAAATTCCCTTATTCTATTTGCTAAAATTACTTATTAACCGCCTGTTTTTGCAAAACATAAGTCTTCTCACTTGAAGTTTTCGTATTCATACGATACTTTTCAGAATTTGGTTTTTAAAACCATTTAAAAGCTTTCGTCTATTCATGGTTGACATAAGTAGAGCTTTTTTCTTTCGTGAATCAACATAATTGCCATAAACATTGATGTTCGTACATTTCCATTCTTTTTTCATATAAACGGTTTGTGTTTGTGGATAACCCTGGATTTTGTATACAAAAATTAAAATTAAATTTCAAAAACAAAATATTTTTAAAAAAGTGTTAGTAAAATAGTAAAAAATAAAAATGTTTAATGAAAATATTAACAATAATAGCAATAAATAGAAGAAATACATAAAGAAGATCTTTTTCTGCACATTTTTTTTTATACCCTTCACCACAGGTGTAAAAGGGTATATATAAGTTTGTCATAACGTTTGTAATTTCCACAATATTGATTTTAGACCCCATAAAGTATATATATTCTGGGTCCATATGAGAAGAGAAGTTGATTTAACGATGTCCGTCTGTCCGTCTTACGTTTGATATGTGTTTTCAGGATAATCCAGACATGATACCGGCTAGGTTGTTTTACATTTATGTTACATACAGTCCACCATTTCTTGCTATTGAAATTCAGCCAGATCGGTCCAAAAATGACGTAGATATTTCCAAAAATCCCTTGTTGTTGTATTTTTTTTATTTCTGTATATCTTGAGAACGGCAAGAGCCAAAGTTTCCAAATTAAGTACACACATTTAGGTTGCCAATACACACCATCCTACAAAATGTGGGCGGGATTGGAGAAGTGCGCGTGGTACCTCCCGTACAAAAAAAATTAAAAATTTTATAAAAACCTAAATTTAAGAGCTGCCATATGTGCTATGGATATGGCTTTTATATCAACATATCGGATTTTTAGTAGAACATATTTTATAAAAAACTCGGGAAAATCGGTTCAGATACAAAAAAGTTATGAATAAAATTAAATTTTTTTTTAAATACCCAACTTTCGGGAACCATAGATCTCCCCGAATCCAAGCTTTATAACTAAAGTAAATGGCAAAATTTCTTCTTCAACACGTCGGTATATAAATCTGCCAAATCGGTTAAAAAATGGCAGAGTTATAACCGAAATACTGAATCCACAAAAATTACTCTTTTTTATAATTAACTTTGTTAAAATATATATTTACAAGTTTATATAAATGTTTATATATAAATATAACTTAAGTAAATGGTAAAATTCTTCCTTAACACGTCGGTATATAAAACTATCAAATCGGTTAGACAATGGGTAATTTATGAGCAAATACTCAAAAAATGGGCTAAAAAACATCAAAATTTTTATAAAAACCTAAATTTTAGGGCTGCTATACTTCCTATGGGTATGACTTATATATCAAAATATCGGAAATTTGTATGAGCTATAACAGAAATACTGGGGTCTAATCACCGCATACGATATCGAGCAAAATTCATCGAAATTATTTATTTTGGTATCTTGAAACTCGATATCGAATAAAATGTATTGAATTTGAAATAATAGCATTCGACATCGAGTAACTCGACATTACATTTATCGAGTTTTCATTCGATACGCCAGTGTCTATCGTATGCAAAAAAATTCAAAAGTTTATTCGATACAATAGTATCGAATGCAGTGATTAGAACCCTGAATTCCCGAAAATTACTCTTTTTATACCCTTCACCGAAGGTAAAAAGGTATATACAATATTGATGCTACACCCTATGAAGTACATATGTATATTCTGGGCCCTTATGAAAAGCGAAGTTCAAAACCGGTTGTCTCTTATTTAAAAAAAAAAAATATTTACCAGTTTTATTAATTTTTGTCTAGTTGCTCTGAATTCTGCTCGCACAATGGTGAAGGGTATATAAGATTCGGCACAGCCGAATATAGCACTCTTACTTGTTTTTTTATACATTTATTTTTATTATTGAATCTTTCTTATCGAAATTTACAATATGTATTCAAATCTTAATTCTACTGGTTGTTTATTAGTTGTTACCAGTGTAACCACTAACTGCTGTATTCAAATTTTAAAAATTTCTTCTAGTTAGGCTCAAAGTATCGGTTCTTTTTAGCCTCTGGTGACCTTCGAACTGAAGCAGACCCCGAGCGAGGTAGTTAGGGTGGACCATTAGTTTATCGATGTAACTTATTGAATATTTTTTAATTTCCTCCTGGATAGTGGGGACGTTGAGATCTCTGTGGACAATATCATTACGTATATACCATGGAGACAATTTGTCGTAATATTCTAGACTGTCTTCTTTGAAGCTTTTGGATGTTAGATGCGCATGCAGTACCCCATAATTGGATGCCATATGTCCATATTGGTTTTATGATGGACTTGTATAAGAGAATTTTGTTGTCTAAGGACAAGTTTGAGTTTCGACCGAGAAGCCAATGTAGTTGAGCTGCTTTAAGTTTCATAGCCGTTATTTTCGCTTCAATATGACGCGACCAGGTCAAGCGTCTATCTATATGAATTCCCAAGTACTTAACATGGTTTTCTACCGGAACAGTGATGTTATTTATTTTTACAGCTGGGCACGTTTGTCTTCTGAGCGTGAAAGTTAAGTGAAAGTTAAGCCGGGTTAACCTTAATTCTCCATTTTTCTAACCAGGCCTCTAGTTCATTGATGTGGGACTGCAGATTTTGCGATACGACTTTTGGGTTATGGTTAACGCTAATAAATGCTGTGTCGTCTGCAAATGTAGAGGTATGCGTGCTCAGGTTTGTTGGCATATCCGCTGTGTATATTATATATAGAAGCGGTCCTAATATGCTGCCTTGGGGAACACCAGCAGTAATTTTCTTGAGGGGGGAGTATTTATCTTGCGACCTTACTATGAATGTTCTGCCTGTTAGATAGCTCTCCAGAAGATTGTGAGTGTTTTGAGGAAGCATTCGTGTTATTTTGATGAGTAGCCCATCATGCCAAACTTTGTCAAATGCTTGGGAAATGTCTACAAACAGGACTGAGCAGTATTGCTTTCTGCACATCAACATATAGATATGTAGAAGATATTTGCGTGATAGCACTAGTTTTTTGGAACTTTCGGAAGAACGGTGTTATTATTACTATACTGTATGTACATTAAGGTGGGTCGAAAAAAAAAGTTGTGCCAGTCACACCCGAGAATGAAAGATATGTCAATTAAGTTTCTAAAACAGGAATAATTGTTTTGTCAAGCCCACAAATACAGCCTTTTATGTTCTTTTACATACATATATCACTGGCAGTTTAAGTCCGATCTCATCATATCGCATGTCGTTGTTCATGGCTTGACAGTGGCTTAATTTTTGCTTTTGATGACTTTTTAATCCTACATCAAATTCTAGGCGCCACTTATGCCATCTCGGTTCCTTCCTCCAAATGTCCAATTTTTTTTACTAACCAAGAAAGTCCTTCTAAAACTTAGTATGTATAGTTGTAAATTTACTCACTTTTATGACACGCCTCAAAATTAAATTAAATTAAAACAAGTTAGAGTTCTATATTCGGCTGTGCCGAATCTTTGATACCTCCACCGACAGTTCGAATGTTTAAGGAGTAATATCTGTATGATGTCTATTTATTATTATTATCTTAAACTGTGACGATTTGTTATTAAATATGGTCTTAGGCGACTAAACTGTTTTCCGATAGTAGGGTTTATATGGGGCCTAGGGTAAATTATGGACCGATCATCACAAAATTTCACAGCGTCATTTCTAGCCCTTTAAAACTGTGACGTACCAATTTCTGTTATGATAGCATTATTAATTATGGTTTTAGGTGTACTAAACTGTTTTCCGGGAGTAGGGTTTCTATGGGGCCTAGGGTAAATTATGTACCGATCTTCACGAAATTTTACAGTATCATTTATAGTCCTATAAAACCGTGACGCGCCAAATTTTGTTACGATAGCGTTATCTTTTACGGTTTTAGGCGTACTAAACTGTTTTCCGGGAGTAGTGTTTATATGGGGCTTAGGGTAAATTATGGACGGATCTTCACAGCGTGATTTCCAGTCAAATAAAACAAATTTTTGCAAAATCTTATCTCATTCCATGCCTTGTTCCAGCATTTATGTTATTTTTTGTAACAAAATTATCAATTTTTTTAGGTGGTGGTTCCACATTTTGATTCATAACTATGGTCCTACGAAACCGATTTTGCTAGATTTCAATCCCAAACTGCTTAGGATAACTACAAGCAATTTAGCACCAAGTTTGTTCATTTCTTTTGAGTTGTTCGAAAGTGAGCGTGTTTTCAACAGACGGACAGACAGTCGGACATGGCTAAATCGATTTAGAATTACTCAAGAATACTCAGAATATATATACTTTATGGGGTCTGAGATAAATAATAAAAAAGTTTCACACGGAATGACAAACTTAATATACCCTCTTCACAACTAATTGTGGTGGAGAGTATACAAATGTCCACCAGTGACGCCCTTAAATAAAAGGTATATTTAGGTATTAAGTTTCAAGCACTTTAAAAATCAAGCCATGAACAACGATATGCGATATGATGAGATCGGACTTTAAATGGCAGCGCTATATATAAAAAACAAAAAGGGCTGCATATGGGGGCGTAGCAATAAAACTTTTACAGTTTTAGAAACATCATTGACATACCTTTCATTCAAGGGGGTGACTGGCACAAACTTTTTTTGTATGGAAGTCGACCCGCTCTAATGTACATACATAGGTACATATTTTTAACAGTATATATATGTAGTTCCATTGTTTCTAGAATTTTTTGAATCTGAAGATTATAGCTGGGGAATTTGGATTAGAATTAAAAATCATTACGATTAGAGAAATAAAATAATCTAATCATTAGAATTGAATTTTGATAAAAATTTCAGATTACTAATTGATTTGATTAGAAATAATCAAAAATCTAATCACAATTAGTGACGATTAGCATTTCTAATCAAAACTAATCCAAAAAATAATTGATTAGATTTCTTGATGTGCATTTTTACTTACCAATAATTGTGAACACTTTAATTTGAATAAAACAAAAATTACAATCTTACAAAACAAAGATTTTACTTTCAATGTTAAGTAAACAAAAAAATTATACTTGTACTTCCACAAAACAGGTTGAAAATTAACATTAATAATAACAAAACAACAAAGTGAACCAGCTGTGTCAAGTGTTTAGTTTAAGAACAGGGTGCACCGTATGCAATTTTATGCAATATTCAAAAACTGTTACATTATGTAAAGATAGCAACAAATGTGATAAATAAATATTTTCTTTTCACAAAAATAGTTGAAAATAGTTGATCTAATCAAATCTAATCAAAAAATCTAATCAATTATTTTTTGGATTAGTTTTGATTAGATTTGATTAGAAATGCTAATCGTCACTAATTGTGATTAGATTTTTGATTATTTCTGATCTATCCAATTAGTAATCGTCTAAAATGGCTAACTAATCATAATTAATCAATTTTTCAGCACAATTAAAATTTCTAATCCAATTGCTAATCATTAGGATTTCTAATCATTATTCCCAAGCTATGCTGTAGATACATATTTATGTAGTTATAAGTGAACCTTTATAGAATATTTTATAATAGTATTAGGTTTTTAGGTTTCCTTTTTTAAAATATCGCATTTATTTTAAATTTTTTGTGATTTGTTTTTTAAACGATTGCCTTTTACTTATCGTCTTCTTTCCACTTTTGTTTTCATTTATTCCGAAGATGTTCATTTTGTAAGAACCAAAAAATGTAAAAAAAATTAAAAATTTTTTTGTCACTCACCGGAAATGTTTTTTAATTTTATGAAAACCTAAATCTGATTTTGTTCGTTTTTTTTTTAACGAACGAACAAATATTTTCATTTTCTAAAGTAAAATAATTGCGAAACCATATCGGTCATGCTGCTGGTGTCTTATAATTGAGAGTTCTTCTGTAAACAACGAGGTCAGTACAACAAAAGTAAAACAAACGTGTGTAAAGGGGTAATAAAATAATAATTTTCTCTCTCTCTCTCTCTCTCTCTCTCTCATTAGACAAACAAGCGGACAGGTGTCTGTCTGGTACTTTTTAGAATCAGGGTTTAAAATGCTATCGCCATATTAGCAAAAGCAGCCAAATTTTGACTTTTTCCTATTAAAAAAAAAAATCAAAATTAAAAAGCCGACAAGTTCCACTGCTAAAAAAGCCCACACTTTTCAAAAGCAGCAGCAAAATAAACACACAAAATAATTGGCACTGGCTTTTTTCAGCTTTTGCTTTTTTAACAATTTGATGGAACTCAAAAAGCAACGGCAATTTCTTTTATGTTGTAGGAAAAAATAGATAGGAAAAAGAATGAAACAAACAGCTTCTGTCAAACAGCCGCCAAATCAAAAACCAATGCATGCTAATAGCCGCAAAATAGGAGATAAAAGCAGCAAAAAAGGTTGCAAAGGCACATGATTGCGAAAAAAAATACTCGACGACGACAAGTGATATTTTTCATGCAAAACAAACACAACAAGAATTTTTTATTTGTTTGGCGAGCAACAACAACATTACTACAACATTACTGAAGAAAGGCAAAAATTTATTTTTCCTCATCACCATAAAAAAACCATGTTGCTTGTACACTGATCAGTATTTTTTCGTTGTAATCTGCCTTTTTGCAGAGCTAATAGCTCTGCTCAGACTGCTTTTAGCACACACTTCCGCTGCTTTTCATTTTATTGAATCGGCTTTTTGTTATTACCAGCCAGAGAAGAATTTTTGTTCTTTGAATTTTAGATTTTTTTTTTGGTTTGTCTTTTTTAACTAGCTCTTCTTTCAGGAAAAAGTAAAAAAGCAAAAGGCGAAATAATTTTTTTTAGCTTTTGCTTTTTATGTGGTTGTCCATTTTTGTCGCTGGCTGGTAAAAAAGCAGTTGTCAGAAAATAAAAATATACAAAATAGGAGATTTGCTTTTTTGCACAAACGAAAAACAAAACATTGGCTGTTGGAAAAAAAATTACAAATTTCAATAGCAGTGGCAAAAGCAAAAATAAAAAGCATTCAGCTGATGGATGCTTTTAAACCCTGTTTAGAATTAACGAAAATTTGTGGAATAAACGAAAATTATTGAATTTAATAAAATAACTGAATATGTAATCCTTTGTGTTTTACGGAATATGTAGTTAATTTGTTGATAGTAAGTTTATATAAGATAACTAAAAATTCATTTGTTTTTACGAAACATGGGGTTGAATTCTTGACAGTAAAAATTAAATGAACTTTTCTATTAAAATAAATGAAAAATAAGTAGACCGGTTTTTAACTGAATTTTTGTATAACAAACAAGTTTCAGTTGATTTTACGTACAGAATATTGCGAGGGTACGTAAATTTTACGTCTAATTTTATTTTAAATTGTTGCTACGTAAGCGTTAAGTGGCCTAACGGTACCAAATTAAACAAGTGCTCACAATAATAGCTTTAACACAAATAGGCACAAATAAAAAAAAAAACATTTTCAGTCTTTAAAGTGCTTTAAGTGTGATTTTCTTTACAACACGTAAATTTTACATTAAAATCGGCAATATGCATTTGAGCACCAAAAAATTTTTTTTCTTAAAGTGTTGGTGTTTTTTTTTGCTCTATAAAATTAATTATATAAAATTTTTTCGTTATTTTTAATAATAAATAAGCAACACACATAAACAAATTAATAATATCAATTAAGCGTTAAATTCACTTGATTACATTTTTAATTAAAACTGATTTTATTTTTGATTAATGCTTTCACTGGTGCACATTTTTTTTTTTAAGGTTAGTCTCCATTCTTGTACTGTACTAGTGAACATACAAACATATTTATTTTTTGTCAATTTCCGTATATTTTTCAAATAAGATAAAAACTTATCAAATTAATTAATAAGATTTTGTTTGTCGTACTTAATTTTAATACTATGAAACATATATTTTTGCATTATAAATAAAAAATATTCCAAAAATTATTGAAGTAATTTTTGGGTATACAAAATTTACAAGATTTTGTTAGTCGTATTTAATTCCCAATTGTTATTATTGATAAAAACACTGAAACTTACTGTTAATGGGATAAGCTATTCCTATGCGCATTTCACTGGTTGCTTAGGCCAGATCGTCAGGAAACTTCATCCAAAGATTTTTACAAAAGCTAAAGATATTAAACAAGTAAATCTGTTTAGCGAATAAGTATTACCTAAAGCAAAAGTCTTACTTGTAACCATATCAAAGCTTTAAAAATAACAACAACAATAAATAGTGAGTTTATCTTTTCTTATATTCCCCAATACAATTGGTTGGAATGCATCCAATATTAATTGTAGTTGTAAGTAGGTTAAGAAAAAACAAAATGGAAACAAATTATGCTGTCTAAGACACTAATACAAAGGTTCTGCCCTCGTGCACACTACTGTCAACCACTGCTCTAGACCCAGCCTTTAGTATACTGATCGACTCAGGATAGATCATACGATGTGCAGCTGGCAAAATAAAGGTCGCATTTTTGAAGATAATTTAATTTTTTATGGAACTAAATTTTCATTCCATTTTACTTTCTTCCGGGTGCCCAATCTATTTGCTTATAAACCATTGGTGCTCAAAAATGTTTTGCATATGTATTGAGAAAGAACCTTAAAGTACAGAGATAAGCAAAACTATGCGCACCAGATTTATTTAAATTTAATAAAAAGAAATTGTGTTGGTTGTAAAACATTTATAATAATGCAGTCAAAACTAAATTTTCTAATATGTTTTGGCTTTTAAAATTGTAACTTATTAAACATTTTAAAAAACAGTAAGAATTGGAAGTTTTCCAATGTTACTATAAAAAAAAAATGAATGTGAACTGCGAGCATGTTTGTATATTAAAAATAGAATTATATCTAAAAAAAACTGCACTAAAATCTTGTACATTTATGCTTTTATGACAGTTTCGTTAAAGCATTAAACAAATTTTTTAAAGTTTATTACTTATCATACACACTGTATTTGAAACAAGATCAACTCATCTTCCGTACATGTGCAACTTAATTAATGAGCGTAAAAAACAAAGGGGTGGGGCTTCGAAACAATTGTTTGCCTGAATGAGCATCACTGTTATAAACCATCTTATTATGCTGGTATTTGACAAAATTTTACCTAACAATATTTTACAGAAACCTTAATAATCTTATTAGATTTTATTCTAATCGGTCCATCGTTGACCAAAGCTCACATAAAAATTACCCTTCCAAATATAACTTAAAATGTCATAAACTCTCTTTTTTTATTGGTATTGATATAAAATTAAGCGACGATATCTTCTATAAAGACTAATACTTATGTAATGACAAAATTTTGTACTCATAAGTCTAGAATTGGCAATAATAAACATAAAAACGCCCTCCCGAAAATTACTCTAAGATGACAAAAACTCATATTTATACAGATATCTAGCGTATATTCAGCCCACAGAACTCTTATATAAATCTTAACTTCATAACCTAATTTGATTTGCCGCTTTCATGGTTGCCTATGGGTTCTAAGTCGTGTACAATCTCGTTAATTTGCATAAATATATGGTGTAGGGTATTAGGTGTGCAGCATTCACCGTCTATACTTTCTATTTGTTTTAGTTTACGTTTATTCTTACATTGATTTTAACCCTCTAATATGTTTTTTAATGCCCTTTTTTAAATACTTCTACAAATGCCAATTTCTTTTTGCAAAAGTTTTTACAGTCATTGTGTGTCATTTTAGAACAGCTTTTTATTCAACAACAACTTATGTACATATGTATCAATGTGTGGCTATGTAAAGTTATTACACTTGTGTATACAAAATATGTACTCGTACGATAAAATACCAATAAAACCACAAGTAGTGTTGACACGCACATTAGAGATCTCTGCTTACAATAACAATAACACCAAAAATATAACAAATAAATAAAATAAAAACAACATTGTCAATGACAGTGTAAATAAAATGTTAAAATTTTAAAACACATAAAAACAATAGCAAAAATTGCTCTTACCAACACAAAAAACTTGTAATTGCTTAAATGTTTTATGGTTTTAACATATAAATATTAATAAAAATCAGACACACACACACACACACACACCCACAACTTTACCACCATTAGAGGTGAACATATATTTACATATATAATTGTATGGGTGTGTTGTAAATGGAGATTTGAGTCTCTGTGTTGGTGTAAACAAAGGTACAAAACAATTTACCCCAATGTCCTTAATTAGTATCTAGAGTATTGTTCAACATGGCAAAAATTATTGCTTTAACCACTATTTATTTTTATGAAATTTAAGTGCTTTTAAAAATTAATGAAATGTTTATGGGTCAAGTAGTTTTTTAAACAATAACAAATAGCAAATTTGTACCTCAGTAGAAGAATTAATTTAAAATGTTTTGTTTTTAATTCACCACCAAAGCGACGGTGTATTGGGTTTATCATTTCTTTTTTTTATGCTATGAATTGTTTAATTGAGATCCCATAAAGAAT
Source organism: Pollenia angustigena (assembly GCA_930367215.1). Lineage (NCBI taxonomy): Eukaryota > Metazoa > Arthropoda > Insecta > Diptera > Polleniidae > Pollenia > Pollenia angustigena. Next base: position 40,079,687 of record OV884056.1, on the reverse strand, counting down.
ATCCCCCGTGTTCATAAACGATTATTAAATCTAAAAAACTTTTATTAAGGATAATTTGCATAGTAAATTTGTTCTTTAAACCTTTTTTAAATTTAAAAAATTATTATAAATACAGCCATATCTGTTATTCTTGGTACATATTTAAGTTATTATATCGAAACGACGCAACCAAATGCTGGGTGTTTTTTGAGCAGTTCACAACTTGAAGACAAAACTGCTTTGTTAGACAACCTATTTAATAGCTGATAATTTTCTTTTGTTTTTGTAAAGTTTTATTTGACATTTCATTATGGATAGACTTGCACCAGAGCAACGCTTGCAGAATGTTCAAATTTGTTATCAAAATAATAATAGTCATAATCGCCAAACTTATTATTTTGTTCTCCGATGAAATTTTGTTCTAAGATGAAGCCTATTTTTGGTTGAAAAGGAACGTAAATAAGCAGAATTGTCGCATTTCGGTGAGGATAATCCACAAGCTTTTGTCAAAACACCACTACTTACACAGAAAATAAGTGTTTGGTGGGCTTTATGGGCTGGCGGGTTCCATATGTCTTCTAAAACGATGATGGTCGGAATGTAACTGTCAAAGGTGAATGGTATATGGTCATGATTAGAAATTTTTTCATACCTAAGTATATTAGCTGGCATTAATCTGGCTAACATGTCGTTCCAACAGGATGGAGCCACTTGCCACACAATGCGCATTACAATTGAAACTTTTGATGAAATAATAATTTTACGTTATTAATTAATTGGCAACCAAGATCGAGCGATTTAACCCCATTGGATTTAAGCCACTTGTCTACGTCGATAAGCCAGAACACAATTGAACCTGCAAATGTTGCGTAAATTTTGTGAAAATTGGTCTTCTAGATAGCGGCTTGTACGTGCCAGCCGTAGTGGCCATATGGCCGAAATCATATTTAAGCATTAATGTCATACAATTTTCTAACCACCAAAGTCCGCCTCATTGATATTAAAAATATATTTCTTATTTTTTTAACTATGATTTAATCTTGTGTAACTCTAAAACAAAAACACCCGATAAAATGAATTTTTTTTTGTTAAATTCTTGTAGTTCTCCAAGGAAATTTTAAATTGGCAATCAGCAGAAACGGTCACTGTTTTCCAAAAAAAAAAATACAACAGTTTTGATATAGGTTACCTTCAATGAGAGCATTTAAATTAGCACCTCTAGCAGGGCGATCGATCACTGAACCAGTTCCTTAAAATGGTTTTTGGAGCTGATTTTGAATTAAAATATTGAAAATATAGATCTTAAAACCTATAAAGTATCTCTATTCTGGGTCCTTATGAGTAGCGAAGTTGATTTAATGATGTCTGTCTATCCAGCTCACCGCTTGTCTAATAAAATAGGTTTTCCGAAGATCCCAGAAACGATTGGTATGAGGTTGTTTTAAATTTCTGTCGCAAATGCTGCGCAAAATCTTACTATTAAAATTTAGCCACATCAGTCCAGACATGACTTTGAAATGAGAAAAAACACTTATTTTCGCATAAAATCCCCTGTTGTTTTTGTTTTTTAAAGCTTTTTATATATTTTACAAATATATGTATATGTATATATATGTAAGTATGTACACAGAAAAAATTGTCTTTTATCAACAAATTCAAACAAATTCATTGATTCTAAGCAAACGTTTTATTGATTTTACACCTATTATCAAAATGATTGTCATCATTTTACTAAATTTTGTAAAAATTACAAATTGTGAATATTTTTATACCCTTCACCACAGGTGGTGAATAGGGTATATAAGTTTGTCATTCCGTTTGTAATTTCTTTAATATTGATGTTAGACCCTATAAAGTATATATATTCTGGGTCCTTATGAGAAGCGAAGTTGATTTAACGATGTCCGTCTGTCCGTTGAAATGGATTTTCCGAAGACCGCATATATGATGGGGCCCAGGCTATTATACATTTATGTCACATATGGTCCGGAATTGTTTCCTATTGAACCTCAGACAGATCGGTCCAAAAATGGCGGAGTTATGAGCAAAAAACCACGACTACCTCTAATTTTTCCCTTGTGGTTGCTGTTTTTGTTTTTTTTTTTATTCGAACGGGTTGAATGTTAAGCATAACAAACACATACACACGGTTGTACATGGTTAAATTGAAAAATACATACCTACATATTTAACAGATAATTTGAATGGAATATATTCTACTTTAATTCTTCATTTGAAATAGCGTTAGTAGCTGAGTTGTTTCGGCGGTTGACCAAGAAGCGTGTTGTTTTTAGTAATTAACGCCGCGGCCGTTTCGTTGACGCAAAGTTTGTCCACATCAATTTCGGTGGTAGAGGTGGTGGAAAATTTCATTAAAAAAACAAGTAAGAAAGTATAGTCGATCAAGCCCGACCATATGATATTCTACACCACAATATTAAAAAACATATCATGCTTATATGTCCATATTAATATGTTTTATCTATGTTTATAAACTTCCTTAAAATCGGTTTGAAAGTATGTAAGAGGTAGAAATTGCCCCCTACCTCCCCTTGTGGTCCTATTTTTGAAAAACTGTATAGCTTATGTGTCCATATAGAATCTATATGGACATCTATATTATAGATATGGATCTATCTATGTTTTAAATATCATTAAAATCAATTTGAGAAGCAAAAATTGGCCCTATCTCCCCTCGTGGTCCTATTTTTAAAAAAATGCATCCCTTTTGGGTCCATAAAGATATGGTTCTATCTATGTTTTAAATTTAATTAAAATCGGTTTGATAGTTTCGAGAGGAAGAAATTTCCCCTTATCTTCCCTTATGGTCCTACGATTTGGGCCATATCCTTGTGCCAATATCTCAAAAATTGCGACCTGTAGTTTGCACACAAGGTTACATGGACAACCAGCCAGCCAGCCAGCCAGCCAGCCATCCAGCCAGCCAGTCTGCCAGCCGGACGGCCATCGATAGTTCGAATCAGAAAGTGATTCTGAGTCGATCGGTATACTTTAAGGTGGGTCTAGGACCAATATTTTAAGGCGTTACACACATCAGCACAAATGCATAATACCCTCTCCACTGTTGTGGTGTGTGTATAATAAGGTTCTGCAAGCTCAGCCGTGTCAGCCTTTTGGCGGATATTGGTTTCCTTTATTAATCGCACTACTTCGCTTAACTCGTTTTCATTAAATAAAAATTTGATCTATTTATTGAGGGTATTCAAATAATAATTTTATTGCAAATAATTTTATTGTGCCATAAAATATTTCTGCATGCAGATAAAAATTAATACCATGCAATGTTTGCAAAACTTTAATTCCTCAAGCTTTTCTTTTACTGTTGAAGTTTCAAAAATCGTTTCTCAAAAAAGTCATATCTGAGTGCCACAAGTCGTTTATTTGTCACATAAAATTGATGAAGTAAAGAAAGATATTAAAATATCCACCAACGAAAAAAAACTTTGCCATTTTTGTAAACTAAATATAAAAATGGCCAAAACTATAAATATGCGAAACGAAAATAATATGTGTTGTATGAAAAAGTTATGAATTGCTAAAGTTTATAAATAAACAAAATTTTATATTTTTTCTCTTTTATCACTAGAACAATGTATTTTTTACAGTCCGCTTTTTTGTTTTCATCAACGAACAAGTCTAACGAAAAAAATTACAAAAAAATATTTTTTTTTAACACCCATATTTTTTCTCTGATTTTAAGCAAATAAAGTGCAATGGAAAAATATTTGGGGAACACAAAAATAAAATAAAAAACATTACAAACAAAAAATAAAAATAAAAAACAAAACAAAGAAAATAGAGTATAACGAATTTGTTACAATAAAGCGCTGGACCAGAATAACAAGCAAATAGCAAACGGAAATGGAAATGGCATTTATTTGTTTCTCTATTTCATGCATGGTGTCTGAGTTCTACACATAAAGCAGTTTTGTATCATTGTTCTATTTGGTTACAATTTCAGTAATAACAATAACAACACCAACATCTACAACAATATTAGTCGTTATGCCCAATAAACATTAAGGCACGTGTTTGTGATTGCCTATAAAAATTCTGGATTGAAGTGCTTTGAAGAAGTGGGCGCAACAAAACTTAATCAAATTAAAAAAAAAAAGTTAAGGCGGGCAAACCCGCCATGACTGCTCAATTAATAAAAATAAAAGTATGGAGATAACGATTCTAGAGGGTGGATTCTTTTTAAAGCCAAAGAACAATTTCAGACCTATTACCACAAACATTTTGTGTAGTACCGTAATTTCATTAAGATACCATCATTTATACGTGATTTTTCATTTTAAAATTATAGTAGTAGCTAGAATATGGTATCTTTTAGTTAGTATTAGCCCACATATACGTAACTTTGCTTTGAAGTAAAGGTTTGTTTAAGTGTTATTTGTATAAAATTTTATTTATACACCAGCGAAAAAATGCTGCTTGCCAAGAAGAAATTGTGTAAATGAGATGATTAAACCGAATCAGTTAGCAATGCGCACTAATACGGCTCGATTTTTGTTTCAGATGATCCGTTTAACCCATTTGTGCATGAAGTTCTTTTTGAAGTACTTTTTAACAAAATTCTTTTTGAACACGTAATTTAAAACAACTATTAAAATAATTTTTAGAAGTTTTATTTTAATAAAATTTGTTTTAAAGATTTAAGAAGGAGTCCCTTATAAGGGACATTATGCAATATCGTCACATGAAATGGGCAATTTTTTGAAACATTCTATTGGGTGAAGGCCCTTGTTGCATATAAAATTAGACTTGTTACCGCAATTTGCACATCTTATATCCGTTTTGGAGTAGTCTATTATGTGATTTCTAACGTCGTATCGATTGACAGCACTGAAAATCGATAGTCTGTAACCTGTTTCAGAGGGCACACCGTACGTTTCTAGGTAAGAAGTGACTATATCTCTACGGAATTGCAACAAGTTTGAGCAAACTAGATCATTTGGAGACAGCTTTCTCATTAGTAGCCAACCATTAACAACGGAAGCATCCAACAAATATGCGAAAATTGGTCACCACCACTAACGTTGTCTTATACGTGACCGATAAACAGCAATTAACTGGTCCATTTTGTCTACACCATCCATGCCTTGATTGTAATGTTGAAATAATTTTGGTTGGGTATCTGCATGGCGCCTTCTTCTCTTGCATAACGCTTTCACGTTCCAATTTCATTGTTGCCAAAATTAGTTCCTAAGGTGACAACGTTATTGTCTTTCCATCGTACGACGAGTATATTGCTAGTATCAGAACAACGATAGTCCGTAGATCCTCTTTGATCGTTTTTCATTTCCGGAACGGGACGGAGTGGTAATTTTTCGGTTCGACTATCGCTTATTGTACCAAATGAGCATATTCCAGAAGCTGACAAATGCCGAAGAAGCGTCACGGATATGAAATAATTATCAATTATAATTGTCGTCTACATATTCTAACCGCTCCAGTATTTCAGCAACTGTAAGTCTGTATAAGAATAGCAATGAATATTACCAAAGAGAATAATGAACATGAATGAAAAACGCTAATTGCTTATATTTTTGAAATCATTTATATTTTTATAAGAACGACAAAAATGAAAAAACAAACAAAAAATTTACTTTCTACTTCAAGAAGAATTCTTGACAAAAGTACGAGAAAGCAGAAGTAAGGGAAAAAACACGTAAAATCAATTAAAAATGGATAATTATTCAGAAAAGCAAATTTCGATCTACCAAAGGTTAAAATACAATTTGGTTTAAGGATTAATGTTTGACTATTGACGTCAGCAGTCGTCGATGGCTGCGAGTGTAAGACGGCAAATCCATCTGAGGAGATCGAGTGGTTGCGATCGAAACATGTCATGGTAACCTGCCGGCCGGGGTTCGAGCCCCAGCCACGTCAAGAATGAAAAATTATCAATAACAATTTTAACTAATTTTCGTATTGTAAAATTCCTTTCTTCATAAAAATAATTTAATGAAAATTAAATTTGATGAACTTAAGCCTGATTATAAAAATACTTAAAATTTGGGTTAAAAACCATAAATAGTTCAACAAAATAACCACAATACTGATTACTATATTTTAAAACTTTAACAATTCAGTTACTTAATCTCATTTTAATAAACACACATTAAAAAAATATAAATAAAGCAACAAACTGTTAATTTTTTTTGCATTCTTACATACCCTTCACGTGTGGTGCGAATTTTTTTATTCCCGTTATACATTTTTTGCACAATATTACGCACTCAATAGAATATAATTGAATAAAAACACTTGACACACAAGAGAATGAAATGCTTAATAAAAGTTTAATTCTGAATTCTTCGTGTTGCTGTAGAGTGGAAAAAAGATCGGCCCTTAAAAGGCACCTTATGCACTAATGGGTTAAAAGCAATATTTTCTGTATTCTATAATTCTGAGACAATTATTATTTGATCATGAATCTACTTTATAAATGTTTGTAATTTAGCATTCTTGGGCATAAACTGCTTCTAAATCTCAATAATTTTTTGCAGTTTAATTAAGGCTAGTTTCGGATCTATTGTTAAATCGTTCTATATTCGTGCTAAATTTTAACTCCACTCAATTGTATTCCTATTTGGAAAAAATATTTTGTGAATTCTTGGAAAAAAATATTTTAAATTCCTGGGAATTTTATGGGGCAAATTTGTTTTGTTGCTCTTCATTTAAAATTGATAATTAAGTAAAATTTTTAAGATGACAAAACTAGCGTATCATAATTTTCATACCTTGCAATATTTTTCATACCTTGCTTTAGATTTCCAGAGCTATCTTTTGAATTTTTTTGAATAATTTGGAGATACCCAAGTTACACAAGTCATATGTCTTAGAATCAGTGCTTGAAAATAAAGATTAATTATCGTTTCTTAGGGTTCGGCTCTGAAGATTTGTGGAAAACACAAACGCTAATAGTGTTTGTGTAGAAAATCATTAAAAAATAACGTTTCCCTGTTTTTAATCTTTCGAACACAAAAATAATACTGCTCTTAATCCAACTCAACAAAAGATGAGAACATTTAATTCCGTTCGGTTTTTTTTTTTAAAACCACAAACTTTATTGTGTTCAAATCAGCTCACTAATGTTTGTACCTTTTGGCTGGTAAAAAAACCAAACACTTTTTACGAAAAAAAAAAAAAAAATACACATATGAAAAAAAACAAAAAGCCAGGCAAAATAGTTTTACACACACAAGCTGTTCGTGCTGCGGTCGTTGCTAAAATTTTTGTTTGTTCATTTCTTAATCAATGTAAAAAAAAGAAACAATTTAGAAAATTAAAATATAACGTTTGTCTACAGTATCACTAGAATTGTTCTGTTTTTTAACGAAGATCAGAACACTATATAATGTTCGGCTCTTTCTCGAAAAAAGTTATGAACGTTATTAAGGGTGGTGTTCGTCTTCACAATCCCTAAAAAATATTGTTCTTGGGTGTGTTAGCCGAACGCTAAATAATGTTCTGTTTATTTTCGAACACTGGTTAAAATTTATACTGTACTTACCCAACACAACAAAAAGAACATTTATTTGCGTTCTGTTTTTTTTTAACACAAACTTCGTTGTGTTCGGTTGAGCACATTATTGGTCGTTCGATTCAGTTGTGATTAGCATCCTTTTGGCTGGTAAAAAAGACAACCAAAATTTTGTTAACAAAAACAAAATACATATTCGAAAAAAGCCAGCGAAAAAATTTTTCATAAACAAAACATGTGCACAATACACAAACAAGCATTTTTGTTTGCTTTTTTCTTTATCAATGTAAAAAATAAACACTATAGAACATTAAAATATATGTATGTCTACAGCATCACTATAATTGTTCTGTTTTTTAACGAAGAACAGAACACTTTATAATGTTCGTACCTTTCTTGAAAATAAGTACAAACGGTATTAAGAGTTGTGTTTGTCTACACAAACATTTAAAAAATAGATATCGTTATTATGTGTGTGAGCCGTACGCTAAATAATTTTCAGTTTATCTTCGAACACCGCTTAGAATAAAAACTGTGTTGCACTCAACACTTAAAAAAAACTTACTGCACCAATCGGATACATTTTAAATCAGATTATTTTGTGTATATCTTAGCAAGGTGCCTTCAATATCCCAACAATACAACAACCACTAGCAAAGCAAAAACTGTCATCGGTTTTTTGAGTATGTTAAAATAAGATTTTCAGTAATCAAACATATAATAAGAACAAGGGTGTTATGCAGTTCTATTGTATACAGTTAGTTCAGAATATGTTGCTATTGACGGACAGCCACATCAGTCGATAAAACATAGCTGTTAAATTTATCCATTCACCTTAACTGTTTGAAGTCGCCTTATGAGCTATAAACTTTACTTGACTTTCAATGTGAGTCAACTTAGTAGAATTCTACCTGCGAAAATTTATTTAAAAATTATCAAGCTACCCAGTGAAAATATCGAGCTCACTGGTAAGCAGTTATGTAAGCAAGAGACGCACGATCCTCCTTATACACCTTCTTACAAGAGGCATGATTTTTTAATGGCGAATTCCTACTTGGAAACAATATGTCTTTCCTCTGTGCTCAAAAACAATTGCAACATAGTCATATCTCAAAAAAAATCAGACTTGGCGATTAAAGGTTTCAAGCGATTAAAGGTTTCAAGATGTACCTTTATATTTAACAAAATTTTTTTTGTTTAACATATAAAGAAGGTATAAAGGAACACTTTTGCTCAAGTAACTTAAAATTTAAAGTTTTTTAAGATATGACTATATTGCAATAAAGGAGCGATATGTAATTTCAAGCATTTCTTATGTTCGGAAAAGTTTCGGAAATAATTGTAAAAATATTTTTAAATTATTGCAATACAACCTGCTTCCTTATAGGGGAACGTTGTTGGTGAATTTTGCTTTGAAATAATCATTTAAATTGTTTACTTATCCCCTGCTCACTTATACGGGATAAAGTTAAGTTAAGTTAATCACTTTTATTTACTTTAATTAAAAATTAACTTCAATCGTTTTCACTTCGCTGCTGCTTCTAAGTATAATGTTATAGCCAGCGCTTTTTTCAAGAACCCTTGAATTTTTTTAACTTTTTTTCAAAGTAATGCCACAATAGTGCCCAATCTATATGAACTGGAAAGACCTTAATTTAAAAAGTATTAAATATTTAATATTAACCTAATCAGGTTTTGGTACAATAGGGTCTTTTAAAAAGAATTTAGGTTGATCACATTCAGCTCAGATATTCTCTTTACATGGGTTAGGTTAGGTTTTGAAAATCAACGAATTCAACCTATTATTATTTTACTTAGGTTAAACTAGGTTAGATTCCATGGGCAGCCGTAATCAAGCACAGCACATGTGGGTCCGTAAATTAGTTACCATTACCATTCAATAAAGGAGTCGAACTTTTTCAAATCAGTATCAGAGAAACAAGTTTTGTCCCCAAGGGTGCATAGACCAAAAGGTTTATGTCTTAAATCTCCGAATGCCGGGCAATGAAAGGGAAGATGTCTTAATGACTCTTCCTCCTCCACATCGCCACAACTTCTACATAAGGCATTGTAAGAGAGCCCTAGCCTGGGCGTCCCTGCCAATGGTCCAATGGCCGGTTATAGCCTCAATTAGGTTCCAGATGCGATGTCCGGACAGCTGTTATGCCCGCCGAGTATTTTCTTCATCTATGATGGGCCAGATTTTCCTGGTTTTCCCACATATAGTTTCATCAAACCATCTCTGGCTGGCAATAAGATGAAACTTATCATTTTACTTAGCGCCTATAAAAGTGTGCTCCCGAAATAAGGGATTTGAGACGATGGCGCCTTTACCATACGAGATAAGTAATAATTGGCTTTGCAATACTATGGTAAAGGGTTAAACATATTCGGCACATAACTTATTTCAATTTATAAAATTTTACAATCAATTTTTTTTTGGCTTTATATTTTCTTAACACAATTTTTTGTATACAAGTATAATACTTCTTTAAACAATATCTACATTTTAATAGAACTTTAGCTAGATCTTCATGCATACGTATTTTGCATATTGGGTTAATAAATTTATTCATGGTAACTGTACTAAGCAAAACACAAAAAAAAAAGTAATAAAAAAACAAACAGAAATTCCATTAAAATATGCGCATTGAAATACATAAAACCGATATAAAATTGATACAATGCTGCTGCAGGACAAAAATTTTATTAAATAAAATTATTTTAGCAAATATTGTTACAAAATACATATTTTTTTTTATTAACAAATGCATAAAATACAAGTACGTGTAAAAACATTTGAAATTCTGAAAAATAGAATTCTGCGAGTAAAACAATCAATCAAAAACAAATAAAAAAAAAAACAACAGCTACATACATGTAGCCTTTCACGACCATATTTCATAAATGGATTGATAAGTTTTCTGAAGGACTAGATACAATTTTACAGTTTAAAAAAATTATGCTGTTAACGACTTCAAGATTTTCTTACTCTGTAGAGTGGAAATACATATCGATCAACAGAATGTGGAAAGACTTAAAATTATATTGAAATTTCTATTCTAGTAGAGTGCATAAAATGTAGTTTAAAGACTTCAAAACCCTGCAAAGCTTATCTATATATAAACGAGATAAAAAGGTTAAACTTAGACTGCAGGTTGGTCTTTCGAAGTAATAAGGCAAGATTTTTGGATTTTAGAATGTAAAATGGTTTAAAACGTGTAAATTTGGCAACCTCATACCTTCTCAACTAAAAGAGACACAAAATTATTTAATACTTATCATTGTTCCTTAAAAATTAAGTGGGCATTGAAATTTGACTATGTTTACAACTTTTGATTTTATGTATTTACAAAGTCGAAAAATTTAAATGGCGGTTTAATAAAATTCTTAATTTTTGTGAATACATAAAATCAAAAGTTGTTAACAGATTTTAATCATTTATAGCTTGTTTTGTTTGCAATGTTGTTTTAAATATGACTGTATGAGAAGCATAGCTGCATTTTTCAATTTTTTATGAATTTTTAGAAACAAAAATTCCGAAATTTTAATAAAAAAATTATTTTTTTTTCCAGAAAAAAAATTATGTTTCTAAAACGACTACGCATATAAGAAAAACGTTTTACCTTTCATAAAGTAAATTTTATTGCGGAATTTCGTTTTTTTTTGTTTTTCAATAAACTAAAGCGTTTTTGAGTTGCGCGAACATATGTTGTGCAACCTCCTTAATATATAATTTCTTAGTATGTCAGGATGTTTGCATGTTTGTCCTATTCTTTCCGCAACTTTCTGATGCCATCTGATGACAAAGGAAGCTGAAATTTGGCACACTTGAAGTACTTTCTCTGCGGAAGACCGTGACGAAGCCATATTTTTGATATTAGGCTTTTCAACTAGTATAACTATAAAGATCTGATAGAAAATATGTTTTTTTTTTAAATATGGGGAACTTTGGGCCCCACCCGGCACGGCTAGGCACTGTCGGATTGACCTGAAAAATTAGATTATGATTTCTTACACCAAACCTCATATTTTAAGCAGCGCAAACAATTAAATTTAAAAAAAAAATCCCATACAAGATGCGACCAGTCTAGTACATAAGTTAAACTTTTTTAGTATATGGGCATTTCCCCAGAATGGTCTACCAGGACGAAAAATAAAATGTTGATTATCATCGTCTTTTATTATTTATTATTTGAAAAAAAGTCTATGTTCCTTTTAACGAATGGTTTCCTAGCATATCTGAGCTGTTCTAATTGAGGAAATTGGGCTGGAAACTGGAAAATTTCATAATTTCCTGAATTTTCTACTTCTAAAGACATTTTTATATACTTATTTTACATGCAAAAAATATGTTATGTTAACATGCTTTCTTCATAGTCTCTCCATTACAACCAATTGTAAAAGGTGTATTAAGTTTTTTTGTTAAGGAAATCTAAAGACATTTATGGTAAAATGCATGTTGATAATAATAAAAAAACATATGGAAAAATCGTACGTTCGCGACCGGTACATAAGCCAATTAAACAAAATCCAAGAGAGATATTTTTTATTTTGTAAATACTGGGGCCAAAATACGGCATTCGATATCGATGGAAATTCCCATTTAAATTGTATTGTAATTTCGATCGATATCGAATGCCGTAATTTGGCCCCTGGATGGAGACCTACATTAATACACTTCTAAAATATATTAATCACTTTTGAAAATTCCGTTTCATTACGCAGATTTTTACATTTCACTACTGTCAGCCGAAGTGGACTTCTATTTTGCGTACTTTCGTGACCACACGTTTATAACTCTTATTATGAAAACATAAACACGATGAAATCCATCTTTTGTACTAAATAAAGAGCTACCCAAATGCTATCGAATCGCAAAAAAAAATGCTAGGCAAAGTTTTGTTTTCTATATTATTTGTACATCAAAAGCGTTCGAACGTACCTTCGTGACCCCAGGAAAAGCCCATATATTTTACTGCTTAATTAACTTATCCTCATTCCGATTGTGACATTTTATGCTAAGTTCACACTTGGGTTTTTAAACGCGTTTAAGCAAAAGGTTGATTTAGCTAATCAAAGCCGTTCACATTACATTTGAAATGATTAAGATGACAGATGATTAAGAAAAAAAAACCACACAACAAACACACAAAAAAACTACAAACAAATTAATGTTTCTTTAAAGTGTTAAAAATGGATAAAAACACTTTTATAAAGTTATCAGAAGATTACTTTAATCATTTTAATAATGAAATTGTGAAAATTTATGAATTATTTAAGGAAAAAAATAAAAACATTAAGCAGAAATCTTGGCCGGTTGTACACGATCATGTTGGCGATTCTACATTTGAGGTATGTTCAGTGGATTCTACGTGATTTATGAAGTGATTTAGTTGTAATCATGTCAATTTGAAGTGATTAACAAATCACTTCAATGTATGGGTAATCATCTCGATTTTGAAGTGATTAGAGTCTAATCACGTTCGAGCTGCTTAAACGCGTTTAAGAACCCAAGTGTGAACATAGTACTACACTTAAGGTGTATAAGTGCTGCTACTACCCAAAGCTAACCTTTTATTTTCGGATATGTTCAGTTATGTGTAGCTTAAAAGATTACCAATTGCATTGCAGTTAGCTGGTTTTCTTTATGGTACTATGGACACCAATAGCCACTATGAAGTAAGATTGAGCGTGCACTTATTATGAGTAAATGCTATTTGGGGATTACATGGTGGCTGTGATTAAAATTCAAATCGCGTGGCAGGGGACTTTACATTTGCCAAATCCACGAATAACAAAACCTTTCAAAATAAAAAAAAAAATTTCAAAAAATTTTTAATAAATTTATTTAAATCAATACAGCTCAGATTTTGGCAATTCCCAACAACAATTCTACAAGTTAAAATTATTTTTTAATCCAAATTTTTGATATTTTTTGTTAGGCTTAAGTTCATCAAATTTAATTTTCATTAAATTATTTTTATGAAGAAAGCAATTTTACAACATGAAAATTAATCAAAATTTACTGATATGATAATTTTTCATTCTTGACTCAATCTGGGCTCGAACCCAGGCGTTTTTACGGACAGGTTACCCTGACATGTTTCGATTGCAACCACTTAATCTCCTCAGAGGGCTTGCCGTTTAATACTCGCAGCCATCGACGACTGCTGACGTCATTAGTCAAACATCAATGCTTAAACCAAATTGTATTTAACCTTTGGTAGATCGAAATTTGCTTTGAATGATTTTCTATTTTAATTCATTTACATGTTCTTCCTTTACTTCTGTTTTTTCCGTACTTTTGTCAAGAATTCTTCTTGAAGTTCAAAGTACATATTTTTGTTTTGTTTTTTCATTTTTTTGTCTTTCCTTTTCTTCTTTAATGAAAATTAAATTTGATGAACTATTAAATATTAAAAATTTGGATTAAAAACCATAAATAGTTCAACAAAATAACCACAATACTAATTAATGTTAAAATTATTTTAATTTAAACGAAAAAATCAGTTAAGATTTTTTGTTATTTAATTAATATTAATAATTAAATCAAAATGTAATTTTTAAATTAAAAAATGATTCAATTGTCACATTAATTAAATTGGAATACTTTTAACCATTTTTTAATTGATAAAAAACTTCTGATAATTTTTTCTATGTACCCAGTAAAAACTTCGCCTACTTTTTCAAAATGAATTACTTCTTTAACTCAATATTTTGTAGGTTTCTTCTATAACTACATCTATAACAACTTCTATAACTACTTTTTTCTGGATGTATGCAGGTAAAAAAAATAATGACTTACTTTTTAATGCGTTCATTTTGGGACATCGCTTGTAAAATTCATTGGTTCCTTCAGTAGAATTGTAAGTAGTGCTCTTATGTTTTTCTAATTACTCAACACATTATTTTGTAGGCGAAGTTTTTACTGGGTTTATACTTTATGGAAGCAATATTGTGCCAATATCTTATAGATAAAGATCTTAAATATACTAATATTTGATTTTTGCCCGTACCATGGCTTAGAGTTCAATCTGATAGTGGACATTGCGATAGTCTATTGCTGTTAATAGAAGCTGCTTAAACAGAGAAGCTAAGATACATCCAGCTCCTAAGTATCAAATAACCATTGTATAAAGTAGCTTTTGTACTTTCAAGAGTCGTTGAAAGATGAACCGAATCCCAAGTTTTTATTCAATGTGTTTCTCTATTACATAGAAAAAATGTTCAGTATTTTTTTATGAATTAAAAACATTGCTTGAAAAGTATTTTTTTCAGAATAATTTTTAATCCAACAATTTGTTTTTTTTGTTAATATTGAAGGTATCAAATAAATTTGTGTTAATGTTTAAAATTTAACTTTATTATTGTGCATAAATATTTAGGTTTAGGTTTTGTGCTTAAAGACATTTATGTCATTAACACTCTTATTAGAGTTTATTGTGGTTTGAGTTTTATTTTATTTATTTATTTATTTATTTATTGATGATCTAGCACAACAAGATAAATCTTATAAATGATAGTGCTAGTGAGTATAACAAACTAAAATAGGTATGATTAAAAATTATCAAACTAAAAAAGCATTATTATTTAGTGAATTAAAATCAAACAAAAATTAAAGCTAAGTAGTATAATATACAATTACAAAAAAAAAGCGCAGAGAAAAAATGAATTAGTTAACATACTCAAATTTAAAACAAAACAATTTTAATTTGCATATTTAGTTAACATATTAAAGTTTAACAGAAGTGATTTAATAGCTCCTTTTTAAACAAGTTTGCGTTGCCTATTAGCTGCATATTATCTGGAATTTTGTCCCAAAGACGAGTGGAATAAATAAAAAAGTGACGTTCTGACAAAGGACTTCGAAATCGTTGCTGAATTATTTTCTTACCACGACGCGATCTTGCAAATTGAATTCTTCTGAATAGATATATTGGTTGTTTTTGAGTTATTACTTTATGTAGCAGTAAAAGGCATTTAAATTTAAGAAGATTTACAAAACTCATCCCATATATTCGGTATGAAAACAATGATATGTGTTCGCGGCGTCCTTTAGCGTAGATGTATCTTGCAATATTATTGTAGGCAACATTTAGCTTTTTGAGGTCAGCGCTACTACTATTAGCAAAAATTTCGCATCCGTATAAAAGCACTGGAATAAGGTAGGTTTTTGCTAACAACATTCGAATATTTAAAGGTGTTGAAAATTTCACTGCCCACAGATTACGTAGCATACCATAAACTCTCCCTACAACAGTGTTGATATGGGTTGACCAAGTAAGTTCATTATTAAATATAACTCCCAGGTTTTTTGAAGAATTTACGAAATTAATTATGTTGTTGTTTATTTCAATTTGAAATTGATCATCTAATGTTATTTTACTTTTTGAAAGAAAATACATTTCGATTTTGAAGGATTAATGAGTAAACCATTATCATTAGCCCAGTTGTTGATGTGATTTAAATCAATGTTAATGCTATTTACACATGATTGAATGTCAGCGACATTGGTGCTAGTATAAAGTTGTACATCATCTGCATACATGTGTACTTTGGTGTTAATCGTAACTTCAGGTAAATCGTTTATGTATAAACAAAATAGGAGGGGCCCAAGCATTGATCCTTGTGGAACGCCTCTGTTGACATCAAGCGGGTTAGACAGTTTTCCGTTTAATTGTACGACTTCGGATCTGTTAGTAAGGTATGAAGATAGTAAGCTACATGCGGAGCTTGAAAAATAGAACAGTTTTTCGAGTTTCTTTATTAAGATTGGATGGACAATTGTGTAAAATGCTTTGCTATGGTCTAGAAGAATAAGAAAGGTTTTCATATTTTGATCGAGACTTGACCTGAGATCCTCAACAACGTCTGCAAGTGTTGTGATACAACTTCTTGCTTTTACAAAGCCGGATTGTCGATCACATAGTAGGTTTTTTTGGTTCAAATATAGATTCATTTGTCTGCACATTTATTTTCCATCACTTTTGATAAATAAGGAAGAATTGCTATCGGTCGGTTATCATTGTTAGGCTTAGGAATTGGTGTAATTTTAGATTTCTTCCATCCATCTGGAAATACTGATTTTGTTAAAATAGTATTGAACAGATGGGTTAAGTAAGGCAATATCTTTGGAATTATCGCTTTAAGGAAAAACGGATTCATACCGTCTAGCCAACTGCATTTGATTTGATGGATAGAAAACTCTCAAGTACATCACACTGATCAACACATCGAAAGCTGAAACAATCTTCAATAGATACACTGCAGATGTCATCATAAATGTTTTGGGTCGGTGGTGGGATATTGACATTTATAAACTTGGTGTTAAGCGCATTTACATCAACGATCTGATTACTATTGAAAGTGGGTTTCTGCCCTATACCAATGTTCCGAATTTCCTTCCATTTAGTTTTGCCACACAGAAAAAATTATCAGTAGTTTTTTATCAATTAAAAAATTGCTTAAAATGTATTTTAATATAATAAATGTTATTATTAAATCAATTAACACATTAATAACAACATGGGCCCAAAATACAAGCTTATTTGCTGGCAGACTTTTCGTTTCATAAAGTACGTAGAATTTACTGTTCTTTACACGTGTAATTAACCCCATGCTCTGAAATTCAGAGTCTGAAGGAAAGAAAATGTATTAATTTTAATTTCTTTGCATGCACAAACATTTTAAAAAATACTTGTCAAATGTATCAGAACAAAAAACCTAGTCCCTAATAAATTGCCAAAAAATTTCATAATATTTTATGGCAAAATTTTTTCTGTAAACTCGTAAAATGTATACCTTGAATTGAATATTTCAATTTACCTTCTAATTAAAGTTTCAACCAAGTTTGAAAAAAATATGTTTCTATAAGCTTCTTTAAGGGTTTCAAAGTAAAGCTACTTTACTACCAACAAGCGGCGTGGCAGCTTACAAAACTAAGTAATACTGTTTTTTAAAGTAAAATATTAAATCATTATTTCCACAGCATATTTTCAATTTTAATAAAAATTGAAAAATAAATAACAATAAGCAACGTTTCCATTTTTCTATATCTACACTTGTTTTTGTAAAAATAAATCGTCTTATTGAAATAAATAACAAAATAAACGTGCCACATAAAAATGAGCAAAAATACCAAAAAAAAAAAAAAAACTAATTTATTTCTATGATTTTTCAGAGAATGTTTGTTTTCCTCTTTGTTGTTATTACATCAATGTCCATTTAAGTAGTCCCTTTTGTCATATAAAATTGCCATAAATTCCTCTAAACAAATTTTTTGTAATGTTTGTATTGTTGTTTAAGGACTTAGAAATATAGATGGTGATATTTGTTGTTGTTGTTGTTGTTATAGCTGCAGCTGCTACTGCTGCTGACAAAATGCTATTCTAAAAGGACCAACTAACTAACAGTGATGGTGTGGTAGTCTACTATAACCTCTGATCTCTCATAACTAAATTATTATGAGCATTTGCTGCATATGACACTTCAAATCCCATGCATCCTATACAACACGAAACTTGGCTAGAAGGATGAAAACCAAAAAAAATTATAAAATACTCTTTTTTTTTTTGTTTCGTTTGGTTTGCTGCAACAAAACAAAGTCATTTGGAAGCATTCTTTCGTATATGGATTTACATACTAGTCAACAGACTTTACGCCAAAAAATTGCATATACAAAACAGGAGAAAGATAAGTTTTAGTTGGAAATACAACCCACAAATGCATACACACACACACACACACACAAATAACTATTTTACCATACGTCCTTTGAGCATGTGAATAAATGAATGTATGTGTATAGATGACATGGTCATGTTTCAGCATAAATTTACATATGCATACAGTGGGTAAAAATTCTTTTACATGCGGCTGAACTGCAGCAATTATAATTTGTCATTATAATTAGCATTTGTTCTATATGCCAAAGAAGAGATCTGAACTTAAGCCTTAGAATTCATAGCGCAAAAATGTCACGCAAACGCATATCAAGGGTACCCCATGTATCTCATTAAAATTTTTAAATATTTTTGATTTAATGAAACTTAAAGCTCTTTAAATAAAAAAAATATCAAACAAATTGTTCAATAATGCTGTGCTAGTTGCAAAATCAGACAAGCCGGGCACATGGTGCTTTAGCATAATTCGTGTACGCTGAATCCAAAGGTGCACACCGTTTTTTTTTAGGTTAGCTCTTGTTGCACCACATATATTCGCGTAACTCAAAACCGGTTTAGTTTTTTGAAATTACTAAAAAAGTCCGAAATTCCGCAATAAAGTTGCCTTTAGAAACATATTTTTTTTTTTGAAAAAAAAAATTCTTTTGTATCAAAATTTTTGTTTTTTTTTATCAAAATTTTTATTTTTTTAGGCATCTAATTTTTTGCAAACATATAAAAAATGCAGCTGCAAACAAAACAAGTCATAAATGATTGAAATCTGTTTACAACTTTTGATTTTATTTACAAAAGTCGACAAATTTTAATTAATTTAAGAATTTCATAAAACGCATTATTTGTATGGGAGCTGCCCTAAGAAGAGGTGATAAAGGGAAAGTATGTCTCGAGAAAATGTTAAAGACAAAAACTAAATGAGGTCGGTCATACATTTTATCCCACTAGGAGCAACTCCTGGGCAATTATGGGACTTTTTCTTCAATATATCTCTACACTCATAAAATTATTAGAGTAACTGATTGTTGGTTATTAAATTCGTTTTCCGTACTGTTAAATTTGAATAAAAATATAGTTATTTTACGAATAGTTATATTTTTTAACATTTATGTTTGTTATTCAAAAAACAAACTACCAAAAAATAATGTTTTTTCCTTTTTATTTTTTTATGTAGTTTGATTTTTGTCGGTTAAAATGTATTTTTCAAAAGTAAAAACTATTCAATTTTAACGAATATGATGTTCAATAAATAAAAAACTTAGAAATTACTGAAAAAATCATTTGTTTTAAATGAAATGTAAATGATCCGTTTTTTAAATGAATTTTAATTTGTTTCAAATGAATTTTCGTTTGAATTTAACTACATAATATTTTGAGTGTAAAAAAATCCGAAATTCCGCAATAAAGTTTCCTTTAATATGAGAAAAAAAATTATTTTTTCATCAAAATTTTGTTTTTTTTTATCAAAATTTTTGTTTTTTTAGGCATCTAATTTTTTGCAGACATATAAAAAATGAAGCTGAAAAGTCGACAAATTTTAATTAATTTAAGAATTTCATAAAACGCATTATTTGTATGGGAGCTGCCCTAAGAAGAGGTGATAAAGGGAAAATATGTCTCGAGAAAATGTTAAAGACAAAAACTAAATGAGGTCGGTCATACATTTTATCCCACTAGGAGCAACTCCTGGGCAATTATGGGACTTTTTCTTCAATATATCTCTACACTCATAAAATTATTACAGTAACCGATTGTTGGTTATTAAATTCGTTTTCCGTACTGTTAAAATTGAATAAAATTATAGTTATTTTACGAATATTTTTATGAATTAACATTTATGTTTGTTATTCATAAAATAAACTACCAAAAAATAATGTTTTTCCGTATTTATTTGGTTCTCTAGTTTAATATTTGTCGGTTAAAATATAATTTCAAAAGTAAAAACTATTCAATTTTAATGAACATGCTGTTCAATAAATAAAAAATTTAAAAATGAATGTAAAAATCATTTGTTTTTAATGAAATGTAAATGATCCGTTTTTTTAGTGAATTTTAATTTGTTTAAAATGAATTTTCGTTTGAATTTAACTACATAATATTTTTAGTGTAGTTTGCATTGAACATTTGTTATGGGAGCCCCCTTAAGGAATGGAAATTGCGCGTAGGTATGTTAGAAATTAATGATTAAGATGAATAACAAAGTGGGGTTGGTCACACATTTGACCCATCTACGGGCATGTTAGGCGCTGCAGGAGCCAAGTTTAAGAATTTCAACCTAGGATGCACCTTGATGGGTCAAATGTATGATGTGATGTGAATGATGTGAAGTAAGGATGGGCAAATTGAAAAAATATATCGATATATATCGAATCGATATTTTTTAAGAGTATCGATAATTGAAGCACAGCCGCGAAAAACGTTGTAAACGCCACATTTTGCAAAAACTGTTTTTTTTGCAGATAAACGTTGACTTTACTCTCTTACACAGTTTAAACATCAAATCAACCAAAACTATGCACCTTAACGCCTTCAAAATGGCGTACAAAGTGTCAGCCAGTGGAAGAACATTGCAAGTTACTAACATAATGATGAAACCGAAATGGTTTTGCAGTGCGGAATAATGTTTTAAAAGCCTTTTGCATTAAAGTTTTTATTATCACTATTTTAAATAATAGAAAAAAAAAATTTTTAAAACAAATAATGCTGCTTGTCAAAAAACGTTTTTTTGCTCTCCTGAAAAATTATTATTTTGTAACTTAAAACGTTATTCGCGGCTGTGCTTCAATTATTTTTTCAAAAATATTGATGTATCGATATATCGAACGTATTACGAAATTAAAAAATTTAATAAATACATATATATATATATGTATATGCCCAAATCTTATTATTATTCCAAATATATATAGGCACATATATTGTTCCAAAACCGCATAAAATAAATATTTTCAAGTTCGTTTGACTTTACTGTTTTAATAAGAAATCTGCAAGGTAAAACCCCCGCTTCTTTCTTAATTCTTCTTATACATGCAGTCTACAACTGACATGAAATGCTTAACATTAACACTAATATGATGTTAGTGTTAAGTATAGACTCATCATGTTAGAGATTTTCTCATGTTGAAACACGTTTGTTAATGCAAATGTTTTAACAACGCTTTTATAACCATGTTATAACAGCAAATCATGTCAGTTGAAGACGGGGAGTTATTGATCTACATATTAGTATAAAAAACATATGATGCTTGTAGTGATGCCAATTTTTAAATACACAGAAAGAAAAACACTTCGGATAAACTATTTTTTTTATACTTACTTCAATCACGAATCGTACTTAAAAATTCAAGTACGAATAACACTAAAACGCACTTAAATAAATCCTAAATGGGATTACTTTAAAAAATCAATCCCGATATTTATTGAAATAAGTATAAAATGCTAAAATTAAGTACAAACAAGTTAGAGTGCTATATTCGGCTGTGCCGAATCTTTGATACCCTCCACCGACACTTCGAATGTTTAAGGAGTAATATCTGTATGATGTTATTATTATCTTAAATTGTGACGATTTGTTATTAATTATGGATTTAGGCGACTAAACTGTTTTCCGGTAGTAGGGTTTATATGGGGCCTAGGGTAAATTATGGACCGATCTTCACGAAATTTCACAGTCTTTTTCCCAGTTCTATAAAACTTTGATGTACCAAATTTTGTTATGATAGCATTATTTTTTACGAATTTAGGCGTACTAAACTCTTTTCCGGGAGTAGGGTTTATATGGGGCCCAGGGTTAATTATAGACCGATCTTCACGAAACTACACAGTTTTATTTCTTGTCCTATAAAACTTTGATGTACCAAATTTGGTTATGATAGCATTATTTTTTACGGATTTAGGCGTACTAAACTGTTTTCCGGGAGTTAGGTTTATATGGGGCCCAGGGTAAGTTATGGACCGATCTTCACGAAATTACACAGTTTTATTTCTTGTCGAATAAAACTTTGATGTACCAAATTTTGTTATGATAGCATTATTTTTTACGTTTTTAGGTGTACTAAGTTGTTTTCCGGAAGTAGGTTTTATATGGGGCCTATGGTAAATTATGGACCGATCTTCACGAAACTTAACAGTTTAATTTCTAGTCTTATGTAACTGTGACTTGCCAAAATTTGTAATGATAGCATTGTTAGTTAGGGTTTTAGGCTTAATATACTGTTTTCCGGGAGTAGGGCTTATATGGGGCCTAGGGTAAATTATTGACGGATCTTCACGAAATTGCACAGCGTGATTTCCAGTTGAATAAAACGAATTGTTGCGAAATCTTATATCATTCTGTGCATTTTTCCACCATTTATGTTAGTTTTTGTAACAAAATAATCAATTTTTTTTAGGTGGTGGTTCCACATTTTGATTCATAGCTCAGATCCTATTGAACCGATTTTGCTGAATTTCCATCCCAAACTGCTTAGGATAACTACAAGCAATTTGACACCAAGCTTGTTGATTTCTTTTGGGTTTTTCGAAAGTGAGCGTGTTTTCAACAGATGGACAGACGGACAGACAGACGGACATGGCTAAATCGACTTAAAATTACTCAAGGACCCAGAATATATATATTTTATAGGGTCTGAGTTGAATAGTAAAAAAGTTTCACACGGAATGACAAACTGAATATACCCTCTTCACAACTAATTGTGGTGGAGGGTATAAAAAGATTAAACTTTTCGTTGAAAGTGCCACTCTGAGAGTAAAATTACAAAATGAGGGCAGAGTTGCCAATTTAGCGCCTTTGGCGCTAGATTTAGCGCTTTTTAATTGTCGAAAATGCGCATATTTCTTCCTTAGCGCTTTTTTTTTAAAGAGCGCTAAATTAGCGCTTTTTTAGATACCCGACATTTTTGTACTTTTATTTGCATACATTAAAATCAAGACACATTAAAACAAAATTTGTTTCCGTTTTTTAAATTCTTTTGATGTATAGGTACTCTGAAATGCATATAGTATACAAGGAAAGAAGTTTATTATTTTCTAAAGTAATCCATTTCGTTTCTTAAAACAAAAAAATTCAAAAATAATTTCTTGATTTTATCTTGTTTTGTTCCTATGTATTTAGTAAAACTTTCTGAAATAAACAAACATTTTCTCATGATCAAAAAATTCAAGTTTTTGGTATATGATCAAAAATTTCTTAAAACAAGATGTACAAAAGTAGCTTAGTTTTATTAAAAACAAGAAAGATATTTCTGAAATCAAGCAGCATTTATTTAATATTAGTCTGATTTTTTTGATTTTTCAACAGAATCGAATTTCTTGCATCAAGAAACAAAGTGACTTTAGCTTGCTGAATCCAAATAGTTTATTCAACCACGTCTAGTTAACATTTTGTTTACTGATCTTCATGATTTCATGTCTTATTTTATTCTTAATATACCTGGAGTTCTGATAAATGAGATTAGCGCTGTAAAATCGTTGTATTTGATATATTTCTATTTAAAACGATTTTCTTTTTGACGGCCAGTGTAATAAATAAAACTTGGTTCTTAAACATTTCATTAAGTTTTTTGTTATTTAAATTTTAATTAGCGCTTTTTGATTGGGGGCACGGCGCTTTTTGATTAGAAATAGTTCACAACCCTGAATGAGGGTCTTATCTCATACAACTTATTAGTCTCATCTCTCAGCATTGCATTTTTTTATGCGTGCTTACGTGTGTGTTTTTCAAAATTTGTTGTAAAATTATTTTGTTTGTAGTAACAACAAAAACAACAGAACAAGAAGAAAAACATATACATATATATGAATGTATTATTTTTATGTTTAACCCTCCGGCTTAGGCATGTTTTGATTATCTATACACATTAAACAAAGGTACGGCCAGACTGATGTGTACCACGAACGGTTAAAAATTAAATTTGAAATTTGCGTCTCATTTAGTTTATATTTTTAGTTAATTATGTACATAAGATTTTTAAAGTATAAACCATATCGGGCATGATGTTGGTGTTTTATCATTCTTTAATGTGTAAAACGGGTAAGTAAATCAATCATAATAATTTTTTCTTTCTAATTTCTTTTTTGGTTTTTTTCAAGAACAAATTGGAGATAAAATTAACTTTATAATACTTGAATCAAGCGCATTTTGAGATTAATTCAATCTTACTTTTACTTAAACCAATCTCATTTTCGCATTATTTTAAGTACGAGTTCGGATTAAAACCATTTTATAATTCTTGAATCAAGCGCATTTTGAGATTGATTCAATCTTAGTTTTACTTAAATCAATCTCATTTTCGGATTACTTTAAGTACGAAATCGGGATTGAATATGGATAATTTAAGTATTTTGGGATTAAAAATCCGTACTTGAATCAATCTTTCTGTACTTGATTCAAGAAAATACGTACTCACCGTACTATCAATACCGCTTCGGATTGATTTGAGTACGTTTGGATTGATTTTTCTTTTGAGTGTACATATTGTTTGAAAAAACGGCTAAAATTTTGAGTTTTCAATGTAAACTGACTTTAAAAATATCGAATTCGATAGTCATATTTCAATATCGATACATCGATATATCGGTATTTAAAATATCGGCATAATATATCGATTATTTTTTTTTAAAATAATGATATTTTTTGCCCATTCCTAATGTGAAGCTTATCCTAGTTAAATTGTTTTGCACTGATCAAAGCAAATGGTAGAATGTCGGGTCAAAGCCAAGGCCTGTCACACATTCCGTGCAAAATCGTCTTAGTTCCGTATTTACAGTTCGGTTTGAATTTATTTTAGGTTCTGTAACTAAAATTTTCGTTTTTCTGGAAATTGATTTCTGACAGGCCTGTATGCCAACAAGTTTTATAAGAATCCGTCCATATTTGTTTATATGTAGATAATAAAAAACCAAAAATTAAAATAATCATATTTCTAGATTTAGAAAATTCTGTAATTTATATGATTTTCCTTTATACTTTTCCACCACTGTTAATTCATAGATATTTATATTATTACACATATGAATGCATTAGCAAGAAAAATAACAAACAAAAAATAAGGTAGTTTTATTACAAACTTCAGCAGGAAAAACAAAATTCATAGAGAACGTAATTTTATTTCATGTTTTCCTTTTTGTCTTCTTGTCTCTAGAATATGTTGCTGCATACATGCTGGTAACTCCATTATAGAAGTGTTCAAAAAACTAGTATGTTTGCTTAAACTCATAACCAAAAATGTTCAAAAGGATAACTCTGAGATATTCTTACTCCCTTGTTGTTGGTATTTTACTTGCATATAGCATTCATATAATACTACTGCTCCTTTCTAAAATTTATTATTTGTATTTTTTATTATTTTATTTTTGTATTTGTTTTACATTCATTTGCATTTTATTTCAAATTTTTTTCTTGTGCAATAGTTTACAACAAATATTTTATACATGTATTTCGAGTATTTTGTAATTTATTTTTTGCAAGATCTAATTTAAACAAAAGATTTTTTCCGAATGAAATAAAAAAAAAAGTAGATATAAGGAATAATGGAAGTCCAATTAAATTTAAATTAAAACTAAGCAAATAAATAAGAAAATACCTGAAGCTATTTTTTTGATATTGGATTATTTATATCGAATGTTATCGTCAATAAGATTTCAGCATTTTTTTTTTGGAGTTCTGAGTAAACTTTTGTGTATTGAATGTAAATTTATTTTATTTTTTATTTAAAAAAAAACGAATTTTTGAAAAATTGCAAATTTTGGAAAATGTTTAAGCAATAGCATTTTTTGTAAAACAAATCCTCTAAATAACAAATTAGTTTCTAATTTCTTACAAAAATTTAAAAAAGTACGATAATACAGAAGTAAATAAATTAAACAAAAGATAGTCCATTACAGCAAATTACGATCCACCAATACCATTGGTTTGACTATAGATTGCCAGGCGTCGCAGAAACGGAAAGGGTAAAACTGCAAAGAATTTTGGTGATGTGAATGTGATTGCTCTCGAAACATGTTAAAGGTGGTCCAGCCAAAATGAACGATGTTAATAGTAAATAAAACAAAAATTTTTCAGAGTATTAACTTAATCGGGGTTATTCCAAAATACGCGTCGAAGATTTGAACATTTGCATGAAATCAAAAACAAAACTAAATTGACAAAAAATGTTTTTGTTTATCATACAAAATTTACAGTGTTAAAAGAGAAAGAAACGTGTTTTAACTCTCGCGTTAATTTTATTTTAGAAGTGTATAGATAACAAAAACATTTTTCGTCACTTTGGTTTGGTTTTGTTTTGTTTTTATGTAAATGTTCACTTCTTCGACGCGTATTTTGGAATAACCTCGAATATCTTTATTGTGAAAGAAGGACCTACGACAATTATATGCGAAACAAAATTTTAGCCAAATGCTCGCAACGGCTTCGGTGTCATACCTCTATCTGATCGTCCAATGTCGTTAACGTGCCGAATTATCTCAAGCCACAGAAAAAGTTATTAGTAATTTTTATATCAATTAAAAAAATTATTTAAAAGAATTTAAATTTAATTAATGTGATAATTGAATCAGTTATTTTTTTTTTAAATAATATTTTTTGTTTTTGAGTGGATTTCTGCCAATCACCTGCCCATATCGGGTCAATATATATCACTGATACTTAAATTCCCATGTATCGATATTTATTTACGACGATTGAATTCGATATTTTTAACCGTTTTTCAACTCCTTACATTACAACTAATTAATACATCGTCGTGCCGAAGTTATCTTGCCGTATATCCCAAACAATTTTTTTTGGGAAATCGAATCTTAAGGTTCAAATTATTATTCACAAAAATGTACCTGAAAAAAGTCGTCCAATATTTTTGTCAGATATAGTAATTGAAGTTCTTTATCGATTTATGTAATAATAATTAAAAACCAACATTCACGTGTTCTAACAATATTGAAAATTAAATTATAATAATTTTCGAAACGAAAATTTATGCAAGTGGCAAATATATTTACGCATAGTTATAGTTTTTTCATAATTGAATATCCTTATGTATGAATAATTTTAAGGTTTATTATTACTTAAGGGTGGTCTAACCATAATGCACGATGTTAACTGTGAGTCACACCGTAACGACAAATTTTTGCCTAACTTAATTTGTCATTTCTTGGTATCAGTGCCAAATTCAACCATGGAGAGGTGCAGCATTGAGCAGCGCGTTAAGATTGCTGAAGCCTTTTACGAAAATGGGCGTTCAAATCAAAACTACATTTTGTGTACATCTTAATTTTTTTGGTCAGCAAAATCGATCAAATGTGTCCACAATCGGTATATTTGTGTGCAAATTTTAGCAAACCGGCTCTGTAGGAAATGTGAAAATGCCTGTGCATGCATGCTTGGTGCGGTTTATGGCCAGGCGGCATCATCGCCAAGCAGTTACTGTGAATGGTGTTTGCTATCGCGAGCTGATAACGGATTTCTTTTTGCCAGAAATTGAGGATATGCCCCTGGACGATAAGAAGTTCCAAAAGAATGTGTCACACGGCCAACACAACAATGGCTCTTCTGCACGAGAAATTCAATGTCCATGTTAACTCGCCATCACGATCATATGATTTGGCACCACTGGCCTTCTTTCTTTGGTAATATTTAAAATAAAAAGTGTACGTCAATAAGCCAAGAACAATTAAGAGCTAAAGTATTAGATAATTTGACACTTTAAGGACATTGAATCTCAATTATGTCTCAGAGGCATTGAAAATATGGACCATAGGACAAAGGTATGCTATCGAAGCCGCGACGAGCATTTGGCCGATATTTTGTCTCACGCATAGTTGTCATAGATCCTTCTATATAATAATAAAAAATATTCAGATTATTCTCTAAAAACTTTTTTTTTTATTCACAATTAACATTGTAAATTATGGTTGGACCACCCTGAATATTAAACCTTTAATTGCTTAACAATAAAGTGAATTAAGGCAATATATCAATAATTCCATCAATATAAATAGCCGTTGTGTACTTCGTCCGAAAAATATCTTTACATATAAAACGAAAAATGTTAAAATAACAGAAATAATAATAAGATAGTCTCATTTTTGTAACATTCCTAATATACTTTGTTCACATACAACAAGATAACGCAAGATTTTTTTTATTGAAAGTTTTCATACGTTTTTTTGTCGTATATCCATAATTATGCTACATACGATATTATAATGTATTAAATTTTTCGCAAAAGTGGATATACAACAAAATGGCTTCGTAATATCTCATTAACTTTAAGAGATAGAGACGTGAGGATTGCGCAGATCGACAAATCTGTTAAATTTACCAGAGGAAACGGTCCTATCTAATTTTTTTCGATTTTGTGATATACGACAAGATAACTCCGGAACGACGACATTACATTTTTATAGTTTACACAGTCAAGGCGATACAACTTAAAATAGTTTGTTTATGCAAAGCATTATGTTTTCCTTGTAGAAGTTTTTTAAACAACAGAAAATAAAAAAACTGCTTCCAACACTTTATGTAGAAAGACGTACAAAACTTTTAGAAAGAAAATCAGATCCTGCAAAGTTTTTGGTGAATTTCCGATATTTCACGCCTGTTTTTTTTCGAAAATTTCCCTTATGTATTAAATCTTCCAGGCTTCCTCAGTATCGTCCAAACTTGTTGCTTCGGCTGTTGACTTGGCAATGCCGGATAAAGAAGATTAACAGGAGAACACATTAAATAGAGAGTGAACCTGATGTCCATATCTGAAGAGTACCTTAAATAATTGAAAACACGTCTTGTAAAAGTTGGTATTATTTCTAGTAAAGTTCAAATTTAAATTTTTCATTTGTAAATTTTCTAGAATTAAATTTGAAATAAAATCATGTTCATTAATATATTTAGTTTTTAAGTTTGATAACAAAAATTTCAGTTAAATATGTACGATAGGGAAATCGAAGTATGATTAAAAAAGGAAATAAATAGAATAGCGAAATTCTTAAAACATGTCGAAACGATATATATCAATATTTTTTCGAATTGCCCATCGCTAATATCAGGTAAAGGGGCACTGACTTGGGAGGGGAGGAGTTTTTATATCTAAAAATAATCCTATAAGATGCTATTTTTTTTATTAAATAATCATATTATAATGGGTTCAGGAGTATCCTGATTATAATATTGCGTACTAGTTTTTGGTAATGTGGTCTATGGGTTTTTTATTCCGCGTGAATATTTTTTAATATTCATCTAAAACCCCATACAGTGTAGATATTCTGTGTTCTTAAGTAATTTTAAGTCGATTTAGCTATGTCCAACCATCTGTCTGTCTGTTGAAATAACGCCCACTTACATACGACTACAAAGAAAAGAACAATATTGGTGTAAAATTATTTCTAGTTCTCCTTAGCAGGTTGGGATTAAAATCCAGCAAAATCGGTTCAGTAGGAAAAGAGCTATATATTAATATGTGGAACAACCACCCTAAAAATTTGATGATTTTTTTTTACAAAAACCAGTATTTACAGAGGCAGAATGCACATATTGATAAAAGATTTCCATAATTTATTATTAGAATCTTATGGAGTACCCTATTAAGTATCACTTTAGTACACCTTTAACCGTAACGATTAATGTTATTGTAATAAATTTTGATATGCCACAGTTTCATATGAATATAAATTACACTGTTAACTTTCGTTAAGATCAGTCGTTACCCTAGAGGGAAGCGAACTGACACCAAAGTAGTCCTGTGATAGGTCTCTGGTGGTAGAGACCGGTTCTAGTTTTAACACTTTCTATGAATAAGAC
This sequence comes from Pollenia angustigena, assembly GCA_930367215.1. Taxonomy (NCBI): domain Eukaryota; kingdom Metazoa; phylum Arthropoda; class Insecta; order Diptera; family Polleniidae; genus Pollenia; species Pollenia angustigena. The sequence goes on along the minus strand of OV884056.1, from coordinate 40,049,728 downwards.
CTATCACTTTTACATGGGGTTGTCAATGGACACCATTTGACCAGTCACAAATCTATTCTCAATGGACGTGTTTAGTGACAGTTACTACAATGTAGTATTATTTCAATAAAAGAAGTTCTTGAATTAAATTCAAGAACTAAATTTTAGAAAGTTTCAGAAAATGTGTCACGCCCGCGGTGAAGACTGTACTGTAATTAATTACTTTCTCTACCTTTTTGTTTCTCCTTTCACTGGTCATGAGTTCTTTCTTTTTGTACCTGTCCTATTTTCACAACTCCCAGGACCAGTCTGTGGGTCCAATTGACACAAATTTCCCGCAGGTTAATTTCACAAAAAATTCTCTTACATTTTTCACCAATTAAAGCATTAATCAAAAATAAAATCAGTTTTAATTAAAAATTTAATCAGGTGAATTAAACGTTTAAGCAAGTGAACTAAATGTTTAATCAAAAGAATTAAACGTTTAATTGATAGTATTAATTTGTTAACTAGTGCCAATTTAATTAATTTTTTTAATTAATATTACAAACTTTTAAATTGAAATCAATTGTCCTTTCCTGAAATATTCTGTCCGTCGGTGAAGGGTACCAAAGATTTGGCACAGCCAAATATAAGGCTTTAACTTGTTTTTTGCTAAATTTGCTGACAGACAATTTTTGAAAACAATACTTCAAGGTTTCGTTGAACTTGCATTTTTTGCTATCAGCAAAATTCTATAAGTTTAAAATTTTTGGTTATGTATTATAAAATCTATCTTACTTTTTTTTCCATCAAGTAAATATTTGCTTAGATTAAAGGTTTTGCAAAATCTTTTAAGTCTTATGTTTTATTTCAGCCCTCCTAATATGTTTAGATATTTTATTCTCTGTATCCTTATAGACATTTCCTGAAAATTTCTTAAAATTAATAGTTTATATTGATAACGGTTAAACATTAGCAGGAAAAATATGGTACATTGTGTGTAATATACACACGCATTTATATATTTTACACATACATACATATGTAGGTATATTTAAGGAAATAGCTAATGTATATGTATATATATGAACATACAATACACATTGCTAAAAGGTACTAAAAATAAAACAAATAAAACAATAAAAACGATTTAAAATTTTTTTTTTATATTCATGTATTAGTTTTCTCCTTTTTATTTCTTGGCTTATTTACGTTACACTAGGGAATTGTGTGAATAATAAAGAAAATATGTGTAAATTCAATTTAAGATTGAAAATAGAGAAAACAGTAGGAAATTTAATATCAAAATTGGACTTTTAATTTATCAAGTCTAATACTAACAAGTAGGTATTGTTTGAATTTGGTTAGAAAGAAAAGTTATTGGAAACTAAAACGAAAGCTTTCAAGATAAAAAGAAAATTATTCCTTTTGGAATTGTAAACAAAATTTTACGAAATATACCTGGGAGAATTTCTTTATATAAAGTTTTAGAAAAGTTAAATTTCTGGAAAAATTCATACTCTGTTGAAATGTTTTAAATTATTTGCTTATTTCAAAGAGAACATTGATTGTGTTGACCTTTTAAAAATAAAAATCTATCTAAAAGTCAATAATTTATTAAATGCAATAGAAATGTTTATCTGTTGCAGAAGGCAGCAAGTATGAATGTTTAATGCAATAATATTGCTCATACGCTAAAGGTAATAAACTTGATACGCTGTATATAAACTTAACAAATAATCATTAAACCTAATAGTTCTATCGTTAAGTAGATTTTGCCCCCTGTAAGGTCTTAAACAAATATTTAAAAGAAAACTAAGCCATTTTATAACTGTGTGCAATTTATTTATGCAATTTAGGGCAACTTTTACAATTTAGCGTTGGCTAAAGGAAGGATTTCATTTGACGGCATTATTAGAAATTTTTTTTTAACGTCAACTTAGCCACCAGATTAAGGCAAGTTCACCCTACTTGGTTTGTAAAAGTACAGTTGTAATAATGAAATATTTATTAAACGTCCGACAAAATTCTTACAATAATCTGGTGCACTCACGGCAAACTTACTCAGTTTAATTGTAGTAAATTGAATCGTTTTATTTTTAGCCACAACCCTAGACACCTTTCACACTCGGAAAGTTACTTGCGCAACTCTTGGTTTGTAGACGTCGGCGGTAAGGCCGGGGTAAGGAAACAAAAATCTTATACAGACTTTGTTGTTGTCGGCAAGTAACTTGCCGAGTGTGAAAGGGGTCCTACAATGATGGAATCAGTCCCTTCTGTGTCTTTTTTTAACAATCAAAAACAACGTGGTATACTACGCGGCCATAGGCATACATTTCTGGATATGTTTTAATCATAGAATGGTTGGAGGTGATAATATGATAGCAGAACTGTTCATTATGTGCATTAAAACAGTTAAGATCACCATATGGAAACATATTTTATCTCCTGGTGCAAATACTTTGTTTTTATACCCACAAAACAAGAGTGGAGAGGGTATTATGCGCATAAGCTGATGCTTGTAGCACCTTAAAATATTAATAATATACCTAACTTGAAGTAAATATGTTTAAGAACATACGTAGGTTATAATTGACATACTCCTGGTAATAGATTTTTTTAGAAAATCGTTTTTATCGCTTTATCATATTGCTAATACAATGAAATTTTTGGTTTCAAAAAAAAAAAAATAAAAAAATTGTGTGAGTTCTTGCGATAGCAGAACAAAATTCAATACAAAACGCAAACGCTCCCAGCCCGGCCCAAGTGGCAGTTTGTGCCATATCAATTAGGTATCCACTTAATGGCTATTCAATGGAATATAAGTATGTATGAATTTGTAAAATATCTGTTAAACTAAGTTTTTTACAAAGGTATTAACAAAATCTATTAGATTTATGTACGAGATTTTTGAACCTGAAATTTATTTAACTTAACCATATTATGGCATGCTTGAAATATGTATGTATGTATATAAAAACTTTTTTTTGTTACTAAGCCTCACCGAAGGAAAAAGTCAATTCACGTGATGAATTTAAATGACATAATAATACAAGAACAAGAAAAACAGATAAAAAATCACATGGGCATATGTACACAATCAACAAACAACAAATTTATTAAAGTCATTTATTTTCTTTCTATTTTCCGTTTTATAAATGATTAAAGTGATGACAGTTGCTTTTATTCACCTGTCACATATGCTAAACTGTTGATAAATAATACAAGCAAACAAAAGTAAAAAGAACATCAATATCGAATTATGAAAGTAGAGATATTAAATAACATGAAGCAAAAAAAAAAAAAAAAACAAAAAGAAATAAAAAAGGAAGAAGGGGACACAAGAAAGTAAGAAAAATGTTATAAAACTAAATATCACAAAACCAATAACTCTTTCAAAAGCATGCTGATAACACAAAAAACATATTGACATAATCTTTCAACAGCAACAAAAACAGCCATATCAATCCAAGACAGCAACTTCTCAAGCTGCTCTACACCTTACAAGCGTTTAGAAATAGAGCGGAAAGTGGAAGTGACTTATTATCACTTCTTTTACACTTACGGATGTTTAAAAAAAGATTTTATACATTTTAGAAAATTAAAGTACATTGCAACTGTGTTTTCCCCGTCTGATTGAGTCTTCTTCAGCACTTCCATAGGATTCTAAAGAGAGACCTAGAATTTGTAATAGGCAAAAAAAGCATCAGAGAAATCATATCTGTAAAAATATAAGACCGTCAAAGTTGAATTTTTTTAAATTAATAAGAAATATAAAATAAATTTGCTTGTAAAATTGTTTTTTTAATAAAACATGAATGAATTCGAGTAAATATTGATTATATTTCCAAACAAATGGGTAAGTTGCAAATCGTTTTATTGTATCCAAAAATTCGCTCAATGGAACCAGAAATCTTTAACATTATTTAAAATTATGATTTGTTTAATGCGCATGCATAGTAAAATAAATTTATATGAAATAATAAGCGAAATATGTTTAAAACTTTAAGTGTGTTTTCTCGTATTTAAAAAAAATGGAGTTATCTAGTTTTTCCACACGGCCACAGATACTTATATTGTTCGAAAGGCTACTGACGCGCGTCGCATCAGCTAATTGGCATAGATTCGAATGACTGAGATATAGTGGATCAAAGCTAAAATTTCAAGAGAATATTAACTTAAAATTTAATTTTTGAGAAAAAGGACATATTAGCGGTGGTTATGTCCTTGCAATGAATAGAACAAAATTTTTAATGGAGCTAATCGTATGCAGCTAAGAAATCATTCTTGAGAAAAAGGAATTAAGTGAGATGCACCGACGGAAACCTAATTTACAACAGAGCTATCATGCATTACTTTAGACACACCTGTTAATTTTGTGTTCATTATAAAAATAATAAGAGCTTAACATTCGCTCTAATGAATATATTTTTATACGTGAACTCATGGTATCTACCTGGGTAGATAATCACTTCTTCCATTCAATTTATGTAAGGCATTTCATGTTGTGTATCAAAAAATCTTTTATTATAAGAATACTTAGTGGAGAAGTTGACCCAATACTCAACAGCAACAAGACTTTGGCCTTTGGCCATGTTTTTTTAATAATTGGATATTCCAGCCCTTGCAGCTTACAATATATATGCACTGAAAGAAAAATGCTTCATATATTTAATGAATCATTTTCATAAAAAAATTTTCCTTGGGTAAATGAAAATTTTCATTGTTTAAATGGAATTTCACAGTTATAATGAAGTATTTTCGTTAAGATCGCTTCATTAGATTTCGTAATTACGTTAAAAATGTTCATTGGATATATGAAAACTTAAGTTTGTCCAAGCTAAACGAAAAATTGAATTGGGAACATAAAAAACAATATACAAACATAACTATATTTATAAATTAATACAAAATTATAGTTTCTTTAAAAAAATGTTTAATTGTTAATTAAAAAATTTAAGATTTAATAATTTCATACATCTAATGTTACATGTATGCCATTAACTTTATGAAATCAAAAATTTTTTTTATAAAAGCAACATATTTCAATAATTGCCTTCATAAATTTAAATTTTCATTATGACAATAAAAATGTCATTATAGTAATAAAACAAAAACTTTCAATCCATTTTCAATCAACGTTGTTATTGTAATTATGGACAATTTAATCTCATATTTACGCTCTTAATTGAGTAAAAAACATAGTTTTTTTATCCAAAAACTACAATGCCCCGGTAGACTAGCTGGTAGTGAGCTAGTCTATCAGCACCGAGGTTGCGCGATCGAATCCCGCCAGAGACAGAAAAAAAAATAAAATAAAGTAAAACAAAAAAAAAAAAAAATAAAAAAAATAATTAAAAAAATTAAAAAAAAAATAAAAATAATTAAAAAAATAATAAAAAAATTTTTTTTTACTTTATTGAAAGTATTTATCCAATGAATAACATTCAGAGATCTAATGTAATGTTTCATTAAATCCTTTTAATAAAACAGGTTTCATTGATCCAACGAAGCGCTGCATAGGTTCCTTTTTAATGCAATTTTTCATGGGATTAATGTCAAAATTCATTGGTATTGCGAAGAAAATTCTTTCAGTGTGCCAAAAACAGCACACAAATTACAGTTTAAAACTCTCGACGTAGATTTTTCTTGAACTCCCTGGGAAGAAACCTATGAGTATCACAAATAAAATCTCGATCCGAAAACCAGAGGGAAGCTAGTAAGTTTTTTATCCGGATTGGATTATCTAACACGGTATATATTTATAAGCCCGAATATACAAAAACACAACATACAAAAAAAAAAAAAAACTTTCGCAATCTAGCTTTAAAATTTTTTGGTTGTTTATTTTCTAAAAGTTAGCCAAATCTTGATAACTGAGCTGAGAGAAATTTAAAAGTAGATGAAAACTGTGTAAGTTATTACCCAGTAAAAAAATTTGGGTTTTTTGAAGCACTTAACAGAAAACGCGCATAATCGAACGCTTCAATAAAAGAGCTTTTATAAAGCAGTAAATGATATAGAATAAAATATACAAAAAAGCTCCTATTTAAGTACTGACAACGAAGAAGGTTGCAAGCCGAAAAAAATAAAAATATACGAAAATGATTGGAAAAAGGCATTTAAACAAAAGTAAAAGCAAAACATTAAGGAATATGTTAATATAGTAAGCCACTAAAAAGCACTTTAGGAGTGCTTTGTTTGCATGTTTAAAGAAGCGCTTATTGTCAGTAGAAAATAGTCTTCCAAACCGGGAACACCCCATACAAAAATCAGGCATCCCATCAGCAGGTTTGAAGCGAGTTGTGGTATGAATTCATACACAAAACCTGCTCCTTTTGGGGCAGATTTTTTACTGGGTAAGAAATTAAGGTCATAATATGAAAGCGAAGGTTTAATTACGTTAAAAAGAATGATGTATAGTAGTTAGGCATGTGCCTGCACCGAATGTAACAAAATGTACAGCAACGCTGAACAGACACTATCTGTTACTACAGTACTGATGGTAACTGTAGCTAAAAAAAACTTTATTCCAGGATATTTCACAAGTTAATTGTTTATTTTAAGTTTAAGCTTTAATATTGTTACAAGCAGAATTTTGATTTAATTTATAATTTTTATTCGCTTGACAGTTTTACTAGTACAACACTGAAAGAATTTTCTTCGCAATACCAATGAATTTGGACATTAATCCCATGAAAAATTGCATTAAAAAGGAACCTATGCAGCGCTTCGTTGGATCGATGAAACCTGTTTCATTAAATCCTTTTAATTTTAATAATTACATTAGATCTATGAATATTATTCATTGGATGAATACTTTAAATAAAGTAAAACATTTTTAGTTTTTATTTTTTTAATTATTTTTTTTTAATTTTTTTTTATTTTTTTTAATTATTTTTTTTTATCTTTTCTTTTTTTTATTTTACTTTATTTTATTTTTAATTGTTTTTCTGTCTCTGGCGGGATTCGATCGCGCAACCTCGGTGCTGATAGACTAGCTCACTACCAGCTAGTCTACCGGGGCAGTGTAGTTTTTGGATAAAAAAAACTTGTTTTTTACTCAATTAAGAGCGTAAATATGAGATTAAATTGTCCATAACAACAATAACAACGTTGATTGAAAGTGGATTGAAAGTTTTTGTTTTATTACTATAATGACATTTTTATTGTCATAATGAAAATTTAAATTTATGAAGGCAATTATTGAAATACAGTAGAATCCCGATAATTCGTAATCGCAAGGGACCGGCCATTTCTTACGAATTATAGGGGTTTTCGATTTAGCGGGGTTAAAATAAAATAAATACGAATTAAAGGGGTTTTTCAATTTATTTACTGAAACGATAAAAAAAACATAAAAAACAATTGTTAAAAATAAAATATATAAAAATTATTCATGTAACAAATTGATCTTAAGAACACTGCAAATAATAGGACCAGTCCAAACACGCGTGTAAAGAGTAGTCCACAAGGGACCAGGACTAGTCCAAAAGAAACCCAAACGTATGGAAAAAAACTGGTCTATTTAACATTACGATGTCCTAGGAGAGGACCATATAACCCACCTTTGGCCACTAAGGAGTAGTTTTAAAACTACAAGTGAACACAAGAGGATAAGTTTTGAAGTCGTTTAAAAACGAAAGCATGTCGTTAAAAAACGAAGACATGTCGTCTCACTACAAACACTTTTTAACAATGACATGGTCCCTGCTTGCATTACATCGGACCAGTCCATGGAGTAGTCCATTTTATCAAAATGGATCAGGTGGTCCAATTTTATTTGCAGGGAAAATAAACACACACACAAGCCAATGCAAAAACCCACGCAAAAATATAGCGGTAAACAAAAAGTCATTCTTTCCATGTTTCTGTTGTTTTTATTACGAATTATAAGTGGTAGTTAGCAAACTATTACGATTTATAAGAGGTAAAGAAGATTTTATTTGAAAAAAAAATTACGAATTAGCGAGGGGACCAAAATGTATGGAAATGTTACGAATTAACAAGATTTTTTCAGGGGACCGATAGTTTATTACGAATTATCGGGAATTACGATTTATCGGGGTACGAATTATCGGGATTTGACTGTATGTTGGTTTTATAAAAAAATTTTTGATTACATTAAGTTAATGGCATACATGTAACATTAGATGTATGAAATTATTAAATCTGAAAGTTTTTAATTAACAATTAAACATTTTTTTAAGGAAACTATAATTTTGTATTAATTTATGAATATAGTTATGTTTGTATATTGTTTTTTTATGTTCCCAATTAAAATTTTTTGTTTAACTTGGACAAACTTAAGTTTTCATATATCCAATGAAAATTTTTAACGTAATTACGAAATCCAATGAAGCGATTTTAACGAAAATACTTCATTATAACTATGAAATTCCATTTAGACAATGAACTTTTTCATTTACCCAAGGAAAGTTTTTTTATGAAACTGATTCATTAAATATATGAAGCATTTTTCTTTCAGTGAATATTTTTAGCTTTTCTAAAATCTTAGGAAAAAGGTTTCCTGCTGATCTGGTTTAAGCAAGCAGCGAAATGCGGATAGAAAGTAGCTTTCGCTCAAGAATAACTTTCAGTGTAATTATTAAAAATAAAAACGCAATTTCATCTTTTAACAATAACTATTCTATTTTTGTCGATTCACTACATGGACACAAAGCAGTGTGCGACGCTTTCACTGTAAAACAGCCGCTCGTAAAGTTCCCCGAAGTTACTGCCATGCAAAACCAACTTCAACATACCCACACTAACACATTTACTAGAAAAAATATCAATATAATTTATCAATTTACATCTTATCATTGTTTATTTACTTCAAATAGCATTACTGCTATCAAATTCGAACTATGGTTAAACAATTTATAATATTTTATACAAGTAGTAGATGTTTACACACCCATGTAAAAACATTGACTCTGAAAGGAAAAATTACCTTTTCCTGAAAGCTAAAAAAATTAAATGTTAACTGTCAATTACAACACACGCATACAAACATGCAGCAGCAAACTCTTAGAGTTAGAGAAAATAGTATTTTAGTAAAAAGCTAAAAGGCGACAAACATTAGCAACGTCTGCTTGTAATGTTTGTCTATTTTTAATAAAGGTTTTTTTTTTTTAAACATTATATTTCATAGTCTATTTAGTTTCTTCCTTAATTCTTTTCTGTCTTCCTTCCTTATTTCGATAAAAGTTACTTGAACGTTTTCATCGTTAATGTCAAAAAGTTCAAAGGCAAATGATAAATGACATTATGTGTCAGTGACATACCAGAGTATTCATATACATCAAAATTGCGCAATAAGGAAAATTAAGTATAAAGTTTTGTTAGTTAAATATATTTAATTGGTATTTTGTTAGAGGGTTTTAATATAATGGGTGATTTTTTAAGAGCTATAGCAAAGTTTAAAAAAAAAACACATAAAATTCAGAAAAATGCATGAAATCTTTATTTGAATCGATAGTACGGTCCATATAATTTAATGTTTGCAGATTATTTCATGCAAATGTTGACCGTGACTGCACCTTAAATGGTTCATCCGCTTAGTCCACTTTTGGCATAGTCTTTCCAACATTTCGGCCGGTATCTCATGAATAAATGCTTCAATGTTGTCTTCCAATGCGTCAATTGAAGCGGGCATGTGTGTATAGACATGAGCTTTAACATAGCCTCACAAAAAATAGTATAAAGGCGTTTAATCGCACGATCTAGGCGGCCAATTGACCGGTCCAGAACGTGAAATAAAATGTTCACCGAACTCGCCTCTCAATAAGTCCATTGCTAAGCGTGCTGTGTGGCAAGTGGCACCTTCTTGTTAAAACCAAATGTCATGCAAGGCAAGCTCTTGCATTTTGGGCAAAAAAAATTGGATATCATCTCACGGTAGTGCTCACCATTCATAGTTACGTTACGATTCGCATCATCTTTGAAGAAGTACGGTCCAGTGATGCCACCAGCCCATAAACCGCACTAAACTGTGCCTTTTTCTGGATGCATTGGTAGCTCTTGCAATGCTTTTGGCTGATCTTCACTCCAAAATCGACAATTCTGCTTATTAACGTAACCATTGAGCCAAAAACGAGCTTCGTCGCTGAACACAATTTTTCGATAAAAAAGTGGATCAACTTTCTTAACAGAGCACGCATTTTGATAATAAAATTCAATAATTTGCAAGCGTTGTTCGTTTGTAAGACGATTCATGGTTAAATTATAGACCAAACTGAAGATGTATGACAGTGAAACAAAACACGAAACGTGTGTCAGCTGTTTAAACCAGTGTTGCCAAAAAGATAATAGCTAAAAAAGGTGGCATGTCATAACGTCCAGTGTCATAGTGTCCATGGATGTTATGACACTTTTGAAAGTGTCATAGTGTCCATGGGCAATATGACACTTGCAAAAGTGTCACAACGTCCATCAAAGAAATGTCATAGCGTCCACGGACGGCTTCGCTAACTAAAGCTTCTCTGTATAGCCGGTCTTTGGCCGGGTGTAAGGATTTTCTCCTCTATGGTATAACAAACACCGGCTTCGCTAAGTAAAGCTTCTTAAATCTGCCTTGCTTCTGAGCGAAGGCCGACTACGCAGAGAAGCTTTAGTTAGCGAAGCCGGTTTTTTTAATACCATAGAGGAGACAATTCTTGCGCCCGGCCGAAGGCCGGCTATGCCGAGACGTTTTAGTTAGCGAAGCCGGTGTTTGTTATACCATAGAGGAGAAAATCCTTGCGCCCAAAAGTGTTTTCGTTATATATTTAATATATACACCCGAGGAGCAAATCCATTTTTTAAATTTTTTAAATTAATTTAACCAAATCATTGTCACCGACAACCATATTATAGTTCCATTAGTTTCTTTAAAAATAGTTTTGTTGGTTGCGACCATAATAAAACATGTTTTCTTTGCGCATATGCAGATCTTGTTTTGTATTTAACTTCTTTAGTAATTATGGACACTGTGACACTTTTTAAAATGTCATAATGTCCATTTCCAAAGGGTCATAATGCTCACGGACATTATGACATTTTCAAAAGTGTCATAAAGTCCATGGACACTGTGACACTTTCAAAAGTGTCATAACGTCCATGGACTCTATGACACTATGCAAATGGACATTATGACACTTTCAAAAGTGTCATTAGGTCCATAATTACTAAAGAAGTTAAATACAAAAAAACGATCTGCATACACGCAGAGAAAAACATGTTTCATTATGGTCCCAACCAACAAAACTATTTTTACCATAATATGGTTGTCGGTGTCAATGATTTGGTTAAATGAAACATAATATAGTAAAAAAATTTTTAAAAAAGGTTTTGCTGCTTTTTTTCTGGGTGAATCTATTAAAAACATAACGAAAACACTTTTGGGCGCAAGGATTTTCTCCTCTATGGTATAACAAACACCGGCTTCGCTAACTAAAGCTTCTCTGCATAGTCGGCTTTCGTTCGGAAACAAGGCAGATTTTAGAAGCTTTACTTAGCGAAGCCGGTGTTTGTTATACCATAGAGGAAAAAATCCTTGCGCCCGGCCGATGGCCGGCTGTGCAGAGAAGCTTTACTTAGAGAAGCCGGTATTTGGTATACCATAGAGAAGAAAATCCTTGCGCCCGGTCGAAGGCCGGCTATGATCCCAAATTTGTTTACATTCTTGCTTGTAAGAATTTTTGGCATTGTACTTACTTATTTTGATATTTCAAAATAAATTTTACACATTTTAATATTTTTCATTAAAAGTTTAGTTGTGGACATTATGACACTTTGCAAAGTGTCATAACGTCCGCGGACGATATGACATTTCTTTGATGGACGTTATGACACTTTTGAAAGTGTCATAGTGTCCATGGACGTTATGACACTGGACGTTATGACATGCCACCAAAAAATCGCCCGATACAAAAATACAACTTCCGATATGAAAAACTTTTTAACTGGTTGTCATAATAATGAAGTGTGTTTACCTTTTTCTCAGAATACTTTGGCAAATCACCATGCAAAGTCTAACACGAACACAGAAAAAACTTCAAATAACGTATTTGTTAAAAATTTGTACTATTCACGAAATTTCGTACTGAATTTCCGCCTGCAAGCAAATTGATCATATCCATGGCGTTTTGGCAACACATCTTAAGTCGAGATATGGTAGCAAAAAATTTTTTAAAAAAAGCTCGGTGAAGCAATAATTTTTATTTAATAATAAAATAAAATAATATTTCGTTTATAATACAAAATTTTAAAAACTTAAACAAAAATTTATTTTGAATGCAAATTGGTATGATTAACAGCATTTTTTTTCAACTTTTTAATTCGATGTTTTGTCAAAATGCCACAGATATCAATTCACATATTTGTATGTTTGAGCTTTTCTTTGCTGTTGAGTTTTAATGAATAGGTTTAATTGAAATCTTACCACCAACAAAAGAGGCTATATAAAACGTAAACACTAATTAAAATATTTTTTTCAATCAAAATAGTTAATTGGAACAATTAAAAAAATTGTTTGAAACAACATTATTGAATTAATTGAAAAAATGTTGGTGAACCTTTTTTACTGTGAAAACATCGTTTAAAAATCGTGAAAATGTATTTCCAAAGTTCTCGCTCTGTATGCCAAACTTATAAAACATTTCGTCAAGTTTACGGTAATCAATATCGTCCATCTGAGCAGCTACTACGCAATGCTATAGTTCAATTCATGACCACATATTCTCTTTTGGATAATATTTATTAATAGAGAGCCTGTATCATGCGTACAGAAGAAGCCATTGCCGCTGTAGACGTAAGTGTAACAGAGGACTCGAATTTATCGATTCGTCATCGTAAGTAATGGCAACCCTCATTATTCATAGAATCTCCCCTATTGTGGATCAGATATTGCGTGGTGAGCAGGCTGGTTTTAGACAAGGTCGATCGTGTGCTGACCACATTAATACCTTGCGCATTATAATTAAACAGTCCGCTGAGTATAACACCCCTCTTTATTTACTTTTCGTCGATTTTGAACGTGCATTCGACACTATATCCCGAAACTCTATGTGGTCTGCATTAACCTAAAAGGGAATTCCTAATAAAATAGTAATCATGATACGTGAGCTATATAGGGACGCTCAATGTAGGGTACGTTTCAATGATAATGAGAGTCGGTCATTTGTTCCAGGCACAGGTGTGCGTCAAGGCTGTGTCCTCTCTCCAACGTTGTTTTTGCTACTGCTCGATTGCGTATTGGAACAAACCAACAGAGATGCACCATTCGGTATTCGTTGGACATTGTCTGATTTTCTATATGACATAGACTATGCCGATGACATATGTCTAATGGCCCATCGTTTCTCAGATATAGAAGCTAAACTTACAAGTCTGTCTGAAAACGCCAAAAAAGTTGGTTTAAAAATTAACATAAGTAAAACAAAACTTATAGGTACATATATCGTTACCCCATTAATAATGAATGACCAGCGTATTGAAGATGTGGATGCTTTTTGTTATCTTGGTAGCAAGATAACTAAGGATGGTGGTTCAAATGCTGACGTTACCGATCGCATTAATAAAGCTCGAGTAGCCTTCTTTTTCTTATCTAAAATTTGGCGAAGAAATAATATTTCTCGGAAAACCAAAATCCGCATTTTTAACTGCAGTGTGAAGTCAGTATTACATGGAGCTTAACGCAAGCTACCACTAGAAAAATTCAAACTTTCATCAACAAATGTCTAAGGCAGATCTTTAACATCTACTGGCCAGATCGTATTTCAAATGAAGCTCTGCTCCAAAGAGCAAACTCCTTGCCAGCACACATTGATATTCGTAAACGGAAGTGGACGTGGACAGGCCACATATTGCGAAGACCACAAACAGAAATTGCAAGAACAGCCCTCGACTGGAACCCCCAAGGACAACGCCGCCAAGGTAGGCCCCGTAACACCTGGGTTCCTTGCCTTAAGCAAGAATGTTTACTTGCTCGAGTATCCTGGAATCAAACAAAAACAATTGCCAGAGATAGAATCAGATGGAGAGAATTTGTTGACGCCCTATGTTCACACTGAACTTTATTTAAGTATTTATGGTGTTCAGAAATGTAATTCTTGGACATTCTACTTATTTAGATTCTACTTATATTTAGATAAATAAAGGACATATATATATATCGTTCTCAGCAACTCAGTCCGCCCCGTCCACTACTTGGGAAATTTTAAGGAAACATCTTGCTCTACATCCATATATGATCCAACTGGTGCAAGAATTACAGCCAGCGGACTGCAACTGCGTCGTGTATTCGGTGAATTGGTGATTTTAATTAGGCTCATTTCTGACTTAGCAAACAGAATTATCGTATTTGGGGAGAGTGCATAAGTATAGTACCAAAGTACAAAAGCATTTAAGGATATGACTTTAGTCCTTATTTTCTTAAACCGTAAAACAATTTGTACTTTTGAAACCTAATTAGATAAATTAAGACAACACTGAACATTTCGACTGTGTAATGATATTTTCCCAGTTTTAGCTTTCTTTGAAACTTTAAACCCTCTTTTTTTTGTTTTTGTTAAGCCCTTAAAGTGTGCGAAAATTTTTGCGAAATTGTTAACAACATGGCCAAAGATGAAAATTTTCCAATTCGATTTTAACTTGAATTTTAATAATCCTCTACACAAAATATGCATGTATCTGCTACAGACATTTAACAGCGCACACAGCAGCTATCTACCTACAGTCATGCAATATTAGTGAAGTGAACAAAATCCGACAACATGTGAAATTACGATGGTTAAAGACAATTTCTTGCTATCGATGTACATGTGCATGTGTGTGCTTCTCTGCAATTAAGTATTTTCGTTTATTTCATTGCATGTTTGTGTGCTCAAAACCAAATTGGTAGAGGCCTGGCAAAGATGCGAAACATTGCAGTTCAGTTTGAAACAGAACAATCGCATAACAAAACGAAAAGCAAAAAGTAACGTTACATTGGAAAACACTGAAATAATTTGCATTTATCACAGATAAGCATTTGTAAATTCCTACCAATTTCAAAACCATTATTTGAATAGATAAAAATGCATGTTTGCCTCTTCTTGTTACTTGAACACGAAGTAAGTAAACCATGGCAAAAGATAGACTATGCTGTTGTGCTAGTGAAAGTAGGGTGGGAAGGCGGGTGCAACGCTGTGGAAGCAGTAGGATGCATTGTGGCAAATTGTATGCAAAATGTTGGTAACATATGAACGAATCATGTCAATCTTGTATCCATGTGTTACCGCCAATACTGCGGTTGACATCATCAGATGCTGCTGGTGAAGGTGGTGGCTGTAGCAGTGGTAACGTTGGTAAATTATGTTAAATCTATTATTGTGGCTTTACTAAATGTATCGTCTAACTCATAGCTTTTATTATTAAACAGGAGGGTAAACTAATTTTATTTTATTTTTTTTTCTCCTAAAAAAGCGGAAATAATATTAGGTAGCATCGCTTTTAAACGCAAGTTTGCACAGATGTTATGCTTAAACTATTTTAATTCTGCTCTTTAAGGACTTTAAAATTTTACAGGAAAAATAAAAATGACGAAAGTTATGCACGATTACAGAAATTCCTTGCATGATTTGTTTCGACAAAACAGGTTTAAAAAAATGTCAGTGTTTATGAAACGAATTTTAAATTAAAATTAACTAATTTTTTTTATGAATATGGGGGTTACACGCAAAGCAAAAACATGGTTGTGGTAAACATATTCTAAGAGCAACATATGTATTATGATAAGATTCATGATTGTAGTCGCCATATTAAGATTATTATCGAATCATATTATGACTTAATATACTCGTAATATTACATGATAATTTTTTTCCCTTAATCATATTATTATTATTCTGTTAATCATACTAAGTTAAGAAGTAATCAAGTTATTGTCATGTTAATCATAATAAGTAAAGAACTAATCATATTATTGTCGTGTTAATCATAATAAACTAAGAAGTAATCATATTATCATCATGTTAATCATAATAAATTCAGAAGCAATCATATTATGATACAGCACCTATCATAGCTGTCAAAAAAACACAAAATACATATATTAAAAATTTTTTGCATCGATTTTTTATTTTGTGTCTTTTTACAGTTTTCGGCTTTCCTAAAAAATTCATTTTAAGACATACGCGGTTGCCCAAGAAAACCACAGAATTATCATAGCACTTTTATAAAATATAACGAAATTTCTGTGTGTTTTGTTGTTGGATTTTAAAAAAAAAAAACTACGATATTTTGCATTTGCACTTTTACATCACTAACACTGAATGTACTCCGCTAATATTTTAGTTTTTTTAATTTCTTTAAACTTATTTTTTTCATGGGAATGGTAAACTTTAAATTATTTAACCGCTCACATATAAAATAAACTAGGGATTGCTGTTCGGTTTTAACTGAAACCGAAACCGCGGTTTGAAATGCCTAAAAACCGAAACCGAAAACCGACAAAAAAAACCTCGGTTTTAGCTTTTACTTTAACAATGTATTAATGCTTGAAGAAATTGCAAATTAAACATCATACTTCATATACAAAAACTTTATACATAACAGCCTTCAACAATGACAAGGTATTTCAAAGTTCTTAAAATTCAAAATAATACAAAGAAGAACAAATGTTATCTTTATAACTCTTAAGTACACACCTTATTTGTGAGGCATAAACTGCCACCTGGGCCACTTGAATTTTGTATGGAGTTTCTTGTGGCTATAGAAAAAACTCACACTAATGAACCCCTGGGCAAGGCTGGGACTACTTTTTAGTTTGGAGTCTTATGGCTATAGCAGTAACATTTTGTTGGGAAATAAAATAATTTTTCGAAAAAAAAAACAGAAAAGAAAGAATTCTTATGTGTTGTGTATGCTTTTTGAAACGTTTCATTTTGATTTTATTTACTGCAGTACATATATTTTAGGGAAGGGCCTGACCAGGCCCAGGTGGATACAATATGCACAAAATTTTCATTTGGCCAATTGCGAAATTGAGGAATACATAAAGTTTCGTTCTAATATACTTAATAATTATATTAAAAAAACTGGAAAAAAATCCAAAAATGCCTGGCCAGGCCCAGGTATACACCTAAGGGCGAATAAAAGTACCTGAATTGAAACAAATATTCATTTTAAAACCGAAACCGCGATTTCACATTTTTACGGGTTTTAGCAAACTCTAAAATAAACGAAACAACTGATCTAAAATTATTATACAAATGACGCTAACATAATAGTATTAGAGTAGTAAAAATAGTGTGATTGCATCTTTAAAAGAACATGAGAAATGTTAAGAAAGTTATCATGTTATAGCTTTTAGATATCATAATATGGTTGTGAGTAGGAAGTTGTTAGAAAAAAAATTATTTTTCGGTCAACAATACTCAAATTTATAATTGCGATAAGCATTTTTAAGTTTACAGTAACTATAATATTATTGATATTAAATAAAAATAACAATTATTTGTGTACGACAACAATATATTGTTACATTAAACAAAGTGTTGTTGCCGTAACTATGCCCAACCATAATTTTTCTCTGCGCGTAGGCTTTAACAAAAACATTTAAAACATAAAGAGTGATCTAATATAATTTTTAAATTCATTAAATTTATCGTTTGAATATATTTTAATTGAATATGGGCACTTCCAAGATTGTAAACGGGACATTCGCACACGTTTATATTGACAAAACTGTAAAAAACAACCCGATTTTCATTTTTTAAATTAATGATTCTTTTAACTCTCAATTAGCTCTTTAATTTCATCTCATCTTACATTTCCCCACTACAAAAAAAAAAAAAAAAAAAAAAAAAAAAAATTTAAGATGAGATGAACCCACTGTTGTTTATTGTTGATGTGTTTTGTTTAAACTTTGATATTGTTACAAGTAGAACTGTTGCTATAATTCTTATACGTTTAACAGTTTTATTTGGTTTAATATCTTTAGTTTGTCTAAAACCTTTATGGATGAAGTTTCCTGATGATCTGGCCTAAGCAACCAGTGAAATGCATAGGAATAGCTTATCCCATCAACAATAAATTTCAAGTGTTTTTATCAATAATAAAAACTGGGAATTAAGCACGAATAACAAAATCTTTTGAAATTAAAATTTTGTATTCCCAAAAATTGAAATTACTTTTTGAAAATATCGATATTTTTATTATTTAAAATACAGATATGAAGACATCTAACAGCAGCTATACACACAAGGTATTTTGCCGCAAATTTTTAATTGCTATTATTAATTCGCGCTGAATTACAGCAATGAATACAAACAACAAGAATGGCAAGTGGTATGAATTGCTTACACTGAAAGAATTTTCTTCGCAATACCAATGAAATTTGACATTAATCCCATGAAAAATTGCATTAAAAAGGAACCTATGCAGCGCTTCGATGGATCGATGAAACCTGTTTCATTAAAAGGATTTAATGAAACATTACATTAGATCTATGAATATTATTCATTGGATGAATACTTTAAATAAAGTAATTTTTTTTTTTTTTATTTATTTTATTTTTTTATTTTTTTTAATTATTTTCTTTTATCTTTTCTTTTCTTTTTTTTTTTTTTTATTTTACTTTATTTTGTTTTTTATTATTTTTCTGTCTCTGGCGGGATTCGATCCCTCAACCTCGGTGCTGATAGCTCGCTAACAGCTAGTCTACCGGGGCAGTGTAGTTTTTATATTAAAAAACTATTTGTTTTACTCAATTAAGAGCGTAAATATGAGATTAAATTGTCCATAATAACAATAACAACGTTGATTGAAAGTGGATTGAATGTTTTTGTTTCATTACTATAACGACATTTTTATTGTCATAATGAAAATTAAAATTTATGAAGGCAATTATTGAAATATGTTGCTTTTATAAAAAATTTTTTTGATTTCATAAATTTAGTGGCATACGTGTAACATTCGATGTATGAAATTATTAAATATTACATTTTTTAATTAACAATTAAACATTTTTTTAAGGAAACTATAATTTTGTATTAATTTATGAATTAAGTTATGTTTGTTTATTGTTTTTTTATGTTCCCAATTAAAAATTTTTTTTAACTTGGACAAACTTAAGTTTTCATATATCCAATGAAAATTTTTAACGTAATTACGAAATCCAATGAAGCGAATTTAACGAAAATACTTCATTATAACAATGAAATTCCATTTAGGCAATGAACGTTTTCATTTACCCAAGGAAAGTTTTTTTATGAAAATGATTCATTAAATATATGAAGCATTTTTCTTTCAGTGTAGTAGTGCTTTTTACTGCTAATTAAAGGTCTTTAAGTCGAAATTTGTACATGTTTATATGGGGACTGAAATGTTAATGAACGACTATTAGAGCAGAGATCTGTAAAACACCGCGCATGTGCGAATGCTCTCACACAAATAAAGAGAGCATGAGAAAATAATTTGTATTTTTACTCGAAAACACTGAACAAACAAAAACAATTACGCTCAAAAATAAACAACCAAGAGAAACAAGAAATGTAAATGTATGTGTTTGGCGGACTCTGCATTAGAGGATAAGTCCGCTAGATTGATTACCTTTTTTGGTTTAGAATTTAGAAAATTTTTTAAAGTTGCAATGGAATATCTTTTAGTCCCTGCTACTTCGGTTCCTTCAGAAAGGTACTTATCAATTTTTAAAAAACTGTCATCTAAAATAACGTGCGTATACACACACGTCTCATACATTCGATAAAGTGATGAAAACAACGGACTGTAGCCTTATAAAAAAAAAAATTAAAGTTTTCCTGCACAAGTACAAGCATTCAGTCGATAGTAATATCGATATATTGATAGTGAAATCTGAACTATCGATAAATGTCGATAGTATCCCAGCCAGCGTTCGAAAATAAACAGTACATTATTTAACGTTCGGCTCACACACCCAAGAACGACATCTATTTTTTTAGTGATTGTGTAATAATACATAACCCTTAATACCGTTCGTAACTATTTTCAAGAAAGAACAGAACATTATATAATGTTCGGTTCTTCTTAAAAAACAGAACAATTGTAGTGATACTGTAGAAAAACATTATATTTTAATGTTCTTTAATGTTTTTTTCGTGTGTGCATTTTGTATTTGTAAAAAATTTTTGTTTTTTTTTTTTACCAGCCAAAAGGGACGAACATTAATGAGCCGAACCGAACACATCGAAGTTTGTGGATTTTCAAAAAAAACCGAACGGAATTAAATGTTCTCATCTTTTGTTTTTTTTTAATGATTTTCTACACAAACAGTATTAGCGTTTGTGTTTTCCACAAATCTACCGAACCGAACATTAAGAAACGATATTTAGTGTTTATTTTCGAACACTGATCCCAGCACTACTGTGTACTGTTATGAATACGATTTTACAGCAAATATTAATGATTTATTTAAAATTTGAAAGAAAGCACTTAAAGTTTTATATTAATTTCTTCCATTTTGCATTTATTTATTAAAAAAAAAAAATAGTTAGTAGGAAAATTTGTGAACACAATTTCAATTTTCCATCTCTGATATTATTTTTGTGCTTCTGCAGTACAACACTGATTTAACCCCTGTTCATCGATTTCGAACGAAGACTTCGTACGCTTAACTTTGATGTAAAACAAAAACAATTTTATAATTTGTTTTTGTTTTTAATGTAAGTTATGCGAAAAAAGTCTTCGTTCGGAAATATATGAACAGGCAGGAAATGAAAAATCTTATCATTTAGGAAAATTAAACAAAAAGATATAGTGAGAGCCAAATGATTGGCAGATTTCTTTAGGTATTTTTTGACATTTCATAACAAATGGTTTTCACACTTTTATACATTTTGAATTTATACGACTTGTCTTTATACTCAGTATTATAATGTAATATGGCCTTAATCAGTACATATTTCGTTTAGTAATTACTTTTTGTATACTTCTTTTCGATGAATTATTGTACTTAGGCAAATGTTACTATACCAGTGAAATCTTACTTAAAATATAACCTCCTCTTAATTTGAAAACTTCTGACTATCATAAACATTTTTAAATTGTATTTTTTCAATACGGTAATTTGGCATTAATTATATTGAAGATGGATAGTAAAAAATCTATATAATTTTAAAATTAAAACGCCTTTTCATTAACAACTGATATAACTACACTACCAGTTGGCTAAAAATACTGCTTTTAAATAAACGTATCCAAAAAAAAAAAAAAAAAAATTATATAATTTTGCGAAGCACTAAAATGTTACATTTAAAATAATAAGCGCACAATTAAGACATACAGAAATGCAGTTAAGTAAGTGAAAGAACTTTCAACAACTTTTATAAAAAAAATAACATTTCAAGTGCTACGGCATTCCCTTACTACGAAGCAGGTGTGTAAAGGAGAATACTAAAAAATAACTGTATCAAAAGATTCAGTGTGTAAAGCTCATCGTTACATCCAACAACTTTTATATGCGCTGAATAATGCGCTTTATGTGTCAAAAATGTATTGCGTCAAAGTGGGAACTCACCATATTAAATTCATGTCTTCCGTGAGCGCAATGGTAAGCGAAACTTTTATGTTTCTCCCTTACAAACCTGATTCGTTGGAAGCTCTATTTATACCCACACCACAATAGTGGAGAGGGTATTATGCATTTGTGCTGATGTGTGTAACGCCTTAAAATAGTGGTCCTAGACCCACCTTAAAGTATACCGATCTTCTCAGAATCACTTTCTGAGTCGAACTAACGATGTCCGTCCGGCTGGCTGGCTGGCTGGCAGGCTGGCTGGCTGTCCATGTAACATTGTGCGCAAAGTGCAGGTCGCAATTATGGAGATAATTGGATGAAATTGGGGTCATAGGTTCTTATTGGCACAAGGACGAAGCGTATTGAAAATGGGCCAAATCGTAGTACCACGAGGGAAGATAAGGGGAAATTTCTTCCTCTCAGAAACTATCAACCGATTTTAATAAAATTCAAAACATAGATAGAACCATGTCCATATGAACACAAAATGTATAAATTTATAAAAAAATCGCACCACGAGGGGAGATAGGGGCAATTTCTGCCTCTCAAATCGATTTAAATGAAATTTAAAATATAGATAGATCCATATATAT
Source organism: Pollenia angustigena (assembly GCA_930367215.1). NCBI lineage: Eukaryota > Metazoa > Arthropoda > Insecta > Diptera > Polleniidae > Pollenia > Pollenia angustigena. Next base: position 40,027,651 of record OV884056.1, on the reverse strand, counting down.
AGGGACATATTAGCTATACAGTTTTTAAAAAGTAGGACCACAAGGGGAGGCAGGGGGCAATTTCTGCCTCTGACAAACTTTCAAACCGATTTTTATGAAGTTTATAAACATAGATAAATCCATATTTACATGGACACATAAGCATGATGTGTTTTTAAATACTGTGGTGTAGGGTATCATATGGTCGGGCTTGACCGACTATACTTTCTTACTAGTTTTTTATTGAGTATGTGCCATAAAATAATTTGTTCAAATCATAAGGAAAAATTGGTGCCGTTCATTAAAGCCATATGGATTTATTTCCCTGTAAGGAGTGAAATAAAGCCGTGCATGGCCTTATTTCCCATTTAAATTTTTTTCTTTTAATATAATTCTAATTTTAATTAAAAATTGTTTTTTCTCTGGGTGCACACGCAGAGAAAAAACATGTTTAAATATGGTCAACTCCAACAATATTATGTTTAAAGTAAATTTTAACCATATTATGTTTAATTTAACCTTACTTTTGTCACCGACAACCATGTTATGGTAAAATTAGTCCCCCATCAAGAAGCCACGACCATATTATGGTTGCCTCTAAACATGTTATGGTTAAATATGACAATAATTAGTTTTTATATTGACAATAGTATTTTCCTCTTTTTCAAGAGCAACAAGCTATGGTTGAAAACCAACAATGCTATTATAAGTGTTAAACATATTTTAGTTATTATTAACCATAGTGTGTTCGGAGGCAACCATATTATGGTTGTCGTTGGCAATAATATGGTTAAATTTAACATAATATGGTTAAAATTTTCTTTAAACATAGTATTATTGTAGGTGACCATATTTAAACATGTTTTTCTGTGGGTGTATATATTAAAAATATAACGAAAACACTTTTGGGCGCATGGATTTTCTCATCTATGGTATAACAAAGACCGGCTTTGCTAACTAAAGCTTCTATGCATAGCGCAAGGATTTCCTCTTCTATGGTATAACAAAAACCGGCTTCGCTGACTACAGCTTCTCTGCAAAGCCGGCCTTCTGCCGGGCGCAAGGATTTCCTCCTCAATGGTATAACAAACACCGGCTTTGCTAACTAAAGCTTCTCTGCTTTGAGAAATAAGTCCATATAGCTTTATTTCCTATGGCTTTATTGCACGGCACCGGAAAAAATATCATGAATTCTGTAGTGAAAGTGGCCTTTAGCTAAAACTGTGTCTTGAGTCTTTAATGATCTGGCACGTTTACAAGAAAATGATATGTGGAATTCTCACGCTTTCTTATGAAAGATTTCCAAAGTCTCACAATCACGCACACTCTCGAAATAACTATTTTATTAAATACATCCGCTATATTTTCAGCCCCTGCTTATTTAATTGCAGCAGTGGGAGCGTCCCGTAGATTTTAGTTTTGCCTGGATTTTACATTTTATCTTCAGGATGAAACACCAGGAGATAATACATAAATTCCATAACCGGAATATAACGCCTTTTCTATCAACTCTAATTGTCAAGGACTTTTGTCCGCCTATTAAACTATTTTATAACATCCAAAAACCACACTAGAAATTTTTCACAATTTTTAAAAATAAGGTCGGTCAGATTCTGATTATTATTTATTTCCAATAAAAGCTTTGACAGAAATACATTAGAAAATTAAACTTACATTTAAGCACTTAAAGAACCAACTCTAATTGGAATTTAAAAATATTTATTTATTTTTTGTTTCTCCAGACCACATAGAGACACTTGGTTCTTTGTTCTTTCATTTTGCAATCAAAAAAACGTGTTGTTTCTCTAGTTCCTCTTAGGAAAATATAGTTGATGAATAAAAGTTCAGTTTTGCTTCCTGTTTTTCTTGCCCACAGACCAACAAAATAAATTATTTAAAGAAGTCATAAATAAAAAGCATACAAAAAAAAGAACACTTTAAGTTTGCAGAGACTTAAAGCAAACATGCCACAATGTTACAGAAAACGTCTTTTTGTTAAAAAAAAATAGACATTTATATATGTAATTTAGGTCAACTCGTATATCTGGCCAACAAACTGTACTTGAATAAATAGACACCAGAGAGCAATGTGAAACCGAAAGAGGAAAAAGAATCTGTATGACTAAAAGGAGAATAAAATATACACATCCACATAAATAAAGTATATAAACATAAGTATATACATAAGTACATGAATAAAACTAAAGTTTTCCGAGGTTACAGTGTTAAAGGACAAAAATCTCGAAAATTAGTTTCAAAAGGGAAAAAAATATATAAACACAAGCACGAAAAAAATTAAAAGAAATAAATAAATCAACACTAAAAAGAAAAATAAATGAAATTTAATGAAAAGTTAAATAAAGAAATCTGAACAGCAGCACATAAAATATAGAGAAGTGCTTTAATAATGAAAAAATCATCAAAAAAAGTTACCTTGAACTTTATGAGTTTATATTGAGGATGCTTAAGATTATAATTTTCATTGCATTAACGCTTAAAGAAACTCTTGATGATTAGATTTATTAAATGCTCTTTTAATTTATTAATAGACCCCTTATCATGATATTTAAATTTCAAGTTATTTAATGAATCTTAAGAAAAAAAATGTAAAGAGGTTAATTTTTTATAAATCATTAGCTATTTTTTTAAATCGTGCACAAATCGTTTAACCCATTATTTTATGTATTAAACTGGGGGTCCGTAGAAGTTTCTTCCAGGAAAAAAAGTTTTACCTCTTTCCACTCCTGGGATAAGACATGGTTACTTTAATCCCTAACAGGCTTTCGGGGCTGCACAAAAGGTCGCAGAGTATCTTTTTAATCCGAAAACTACCCGCACGTCATCGCTATCTATGGTTAGCTGGAAATACCTAATACGAATGCTGGATGTTGCGGGAGAAATTGCAAATCAGGTTTTTTTTTGTGAAGTAGTAATTGAGAGAAGAATAAAATTTGATTTTTCAATTGTATTGGGTGAAAACTTTAGACTTTAATTAAAACCGTTTTCTGTAAAATTAGCATTTTAGAGTTATGACAATGTTGCAGCAAACTTCCGATATATCATAGCTAGTTGCAAAAACTAAAAAAAATTACTGTTGCAGCAATAGCTCTTAGCTAGCCTATGCAAGAATCATCGCTGCCAGCTTCAATATTAGCAACGTGAAATGAAACTAGACTATTGGTAGAGCAAATCCGCCAAAGCGTTTTGAAAACCTTTGATATTCGTGGAACATTTTAACCCTCTAAAGTGCCGTTTTAGTATTCTTTTGTTGGGATTTAAAAAAAGACATATTCTAAGAAAAGAATCGCAATAAAATTCTACTGAAGACACTTCAAATAGTATTTTCGCTCAGAAAGTATATTTTTTTGAATTTTCAAAAAATTTAGGCAGATTTGCTCTACAATAGTCTAGTTTCATTTCGCGTTGCAAGTATTGAGGCTTGTTTTTGGTTTGTTGCACAGTGCAATAAAATACTTGCTCACACTTAATAATATACACCAAACCTAAACAAAATGCTTCATAAAATTTACGTTAGTGTGCGTAATATTTTGTGTTGGGAAAGCCTGCCATTCAGGACATGTTTTTGTTTCATCTGCTTGTCAAATTTTCAACTGACGTGTAATTCTGCATGTCTGTCAAAATTGTTGTTTTACAAAAGATTTATAAAATTCGCTTAAAAGCATACATGTTAATTGGTTTTGTCAAAGTTTCTGTTTTATTTTTCGCATAGTTTTTTTTAAACACAAAAGTCGTTCTCGGTGCCGCCACAAACAGTTTGTAAAAGAGTTCAGTAATTTTTGAGATTTTTTTTTTCTTTTCTACAAATTCGGAGATACCAAGTTAGGTTATAATAACGAAATGTATGTACACATAATTGATACCCTGTAGGAATAGTGAAACTGTACTGAATAACTGTTGCCTTTGTCACCAGTACTACTGACTCTACTTTAGAGTAGCCAAATGCTTTCCGCTATAGACATTTGGATATGTGCTTGCCATTGCAAGTCAAATAAGATATGGACATTTCCTCAGAATGGTAAACCAGGATGAAAAATTTAAATGTTGATAGTCATCGTCTTTTATTGTTTACTAGCTGACCCGACAGACGTTGTCCTGTCCAAATTAGGAAAAATGTTTGCGTTCGATTTTTAAAACCCGTTAAAAAGGTGCGAACATTTGATAGAAAAATTAGTCAAATCGATGGAGCCGTTTTTTGATTTTAGGTAAATCGATAAAAGTGGGCGCTAAAGTCGGCGGGGCAAAATTTTCTTTCCGTAAAAACCTATGTTGGACCATGGCGATGATTTTAAAGAAAAAAATCGTTTAAATCGCTAATAGAAAAAGTGGGCGTAGAAGTAGGCGTGGTAAATTTTTCTTTCGATGAAAACTTAAAATGGATTAATACGAACATTTGAAAGAAAAATTTGTCAAATCGATGGAGCCGTTTTCTGATTTTAGGTAATTCGAAAGAAGTGGGCATAAAAGTGGGAGGGGCATAAATATAAGTTGGTGCAATATGAAAATTGGATTTTGTCACGCCCCTCCGCCCGCAGACCGAAAATCAAAAATCCTACTTCACAGTGTCACCCGCCTGAATATTCTGAAGATTCCCGGAAAATTTCATCATTTTGTAGTCCATACGTTACATACATACATACACACATCCTGTTTTATATATATATATATATATATATATAGATTGAAGATAGAATGGTTTCATAGCATATCTCAGATGTTTTACTTGAGAAAATTAAGCTGGAAACTGGAAAATGTTATATTTTGTTTTTAAGCTACTTCTAAAGAAATTTTTATATAATTATTTAACATGCAAAAAATAGGTAATGTTTGCACTCTTTCTTCATAATCTCTCCATTACAATCTATTGTAAATTGAGCATTAAGTTTTTTGTTAAGGAAATTTTAAGATATTTTTGGGAAAAATATGGAAAAATCATACGGTCGCGACCAATTAAAGCCAATTAAACAAAAACAAATATAGATATTTTATTATGTAAATACTGAAAAGAGACCTTAATTAATACACTTTTAAAATAAATTAATCACATTTGAATACTCCGTTCCATTTTACAGATTTTTACATTTCAATACTGTCAGAAAAAGTTGACTTAAATATCGGTTCGTTCGTGACCACATGTTTATAACTGTCATTATAAAAACTAAAACTCGATGAAATCCAACTTTTGCACTAAACATAGAGCTACCCAAATGCTATCGAATCGAAAAAAAATGCTAGGAAAAGTTTTGACCCCAGGAAATGTCCATATTTGATAAATAGAAAAAAACTACATAAAATTACTTAAAAAAACAAAAAAACAAACTTTCGCTTTTCTTAAAGGCAAAAAGTGTCGCCAAAAGTTATATATTAAATGTGTTGAAAAACTTGCATATATCTGTATTATAGAATATCAATTTCAACCGAAAAATGCTTCCGTCAGTCGTGAACCTACGCTGCCTATTTCCTCACGGCATAGATTTTTGACATCATATTTTTTCATAATTATAACACCTGCTATATATTCCCAGTAAAAAATTTTCTTCAAAAGAAGCAGGTTTTATGTATGAATTCATACCTCCAATCGCTTCAAACCTGCTGATGGGATGCCTGATTTTTGTATGGGGCGTTCCCGGTTTTGAGGATTTTTTTCAGCTGACAATAAGCGCTTCTTTTAACATGCAAACAAAGCACTCCTAAAGTGCTCTTTTAAGGGTTAACTATATTAACATATTCATTTATGTTTTGCTTTTACCTGTTTAAAGGCTTGTTTCAATTATTTTTTGTAATTTTTTTCACTTTAAAACCTTAGTTTTTGTCAGCAATAAAATATTAGCTTTTTTTATATATTTTTTTATAGTTTACTGCTGTATAAGAGCTCTCTTATTGAAGCGCTCGATTATGCTCTTTTTCTCTTAAGGGCTTCAGAAAAAACCAAATTTTTTTACTGGGTTAGGAGAAAGGCAAGAGCCAAAGTTTCCAAATTAGATAAAAGCATCCTGGTTGTTGGTTTCGGTAATAAGAGTTATTTAAGACGTACAGCTTATTTGACTATAGCGTCCGATCCTGGTGTTGGGGCTGCCAACATCGCCACCAGGCATGCAAAGGAAATACCGGGATTAGCCGTGCAAGTATTAAGGTTATACCGCTCATGGTCGGTCGTCAGAGCCTCGTTAGCGTGACAGGGGAAACCAAGCCCGTAAAGGACAGTGGGTGAGATTGACTTTTGGAAAGGATTGGCTATGTGAAAAAGTACGTAACTTGTTAACGCTTCACTTTCCCATTAGTGCCCCATTCCCATTAGTCCCCCAGCGGCCCTAGCTCCCCAGATTAGTAAAAGGAACAAATATATCCTGGTTGTTAATACACATCATCCCTTAAAATGTGGACGGGATTGGTGAAGTTTATGTGTCACTTCCCATACAAAAACTTTATATTTATATTATTATCTGGAAAACGGAAAGAGCCAAAGTTTTCAAATTATGTACAAGCATCTTGGTTTTTAATACACACTATCTTACAAAATGTGGGCGTAATTGGACAAGTTGGCGTGGGACAAAATAGATATATTTTTTAAATCTAAAGAATGGTATTAGAAAAATTGTCCACATTTTGTACGCATAGCCGGGTTATCAATACACAATCTCTCTAAAAATATGGGCGGGGCTAGAGAAGTAGGCTTGGCATCTTCCGTACAAAGACATTTTATTAGTCTGTATATCTGGCGAACGGCAAGAGACAAAATTTTCAAATTAGGTACAAGCATCTTCGTCATCAATACACAATATACGGCAAAATGTTGGCGGGACTGGGGAAGTTGGCGCGGTATATCTGATATAAAGACATTATAGATTTTTGCATATCTGGAGAACAGCAAGAGCCAAAGTTTCCAAATAAGGTATAAGCATCTTGGTTGTCAATACACAACATCCGACAAAAAGTGGGCGAGGCACAAAATAGATTTATTTATATCTAAAAATATATCTTTATATAATTTTCTTATCGCACCATGTTAAATAGTAAATAAGATTCGGTATAGCCGAATAAAGCACTCAAAAAACCATATAAAATTAAATACACAATAGGTTTCCTTTGTTCGTTCAAGTTATTTAAGTATTGGAATTTCAAAAAAAAAATTTTTTTCCAATACTTTAAACCAAACATGACTACACAGGGATATTCAACAGTTTTTCTATTAACGTATTCGAAAGAAATATTTTTTTTTTTTTTTGCATCAATAAATATTTACAAGCCGGCACTATAATCCGTTAATAAATAAGACTTGCAAGTCATGATGAGTCGCAGTCATTGGCATTTTTCTTATTCCCGAAACATTTGTAATCTGTAAAAGATTTATTGTTGAAGAATTTACTTGTTCATTGCATCATTTATTTATATTTTTTTCTTAAAAAAAATTTTATCGTTTGGTTATTTTTTCATTTGTCCGTAATAAGCTTGTGTGTGTGTGTGGTTTAAGATATTTTCTTACTTTTTATTTTATTTATTTTCTTATTTTTATATTTTTATATACCGCAATATACTATACATCTTTATATATAAAAATGAAAAAGCGTTGATTTGTTTGTTCAATATAGACTTCAAACCTTCTGAACCGATTCTCACACCATTTTCACAATAATTTCCCGAATACTCGGCGCTTAACTAAGGCTTTAAATCTGTGATAGGCAAGTTCAGGGCACCCAGTGGAAAATTTTGCTCATTTTCGGATCAAAAATCTGTAACTTTTGAATGGATGAGTATTTTTGTAAGATTCTTGTTTTATTAAATAGGTGGGAGTTTAGCCTTTATGTGCTCGGGATTGAAAACTTTCGTTGACAGTCGGAAGTCTACATTTGTAGCAAATATATATTTGTATGGAAAACTATGTCCACATATGAAAAAAACCCTAGTATGCAGAGCACTATAATATTATAATTTAATGCATATTTATAAAATACTAGCTGGCCCGGCAAACGTTGTTTTGCCACATCACTTATGTAACAGTTACTGCTAGCCAAATTTTAAGAAAAAATTATAGGCTCAAGTTCTTTCCAGATGTTACACTATTTGCCTGCCCCATTTCAAAAAAATTAATTGATTAGTTAAGAAGATATAGGGAGACGGAGCTTTTACCCCTCTTGTCCCATTTAATGCCCTGCCCTCTTTCCGATATTACAGTGTATGCATGCCAAATTTTAGGAAAACCGGTTGATTAGCTACGAAGATATAGAAAGGGGGAGCTTTTAGCCCTCTTACCCTATTTCACACCCTATTCCTTATTCTCTTTCAGACATTACATTGTCTGCATGCCAAATTTTAAGAAAACCGGTTGATTAGTTAAGAATATTGGGGATTGGGAGCTTTTAGCCCCTTGGCAATATTTTGCGCCCTCTAGCGATATAAAATATACTCTACGACCTATTCTCATATCTAACAAATACACATACAACATTTCATGAAAATTGGTCAAGCCGTTTTCGAGGATTTTAAAATGGAGGGCATTTTGTTGATATTTGTATAGGAATATAAATACATGTTTCGGAATGAATGCAGTGTTCACTAAAATGGCTATAACTCATGAACAAATACACATTTGAAGACCATTGATACATTGGTATTGACGTCACCTTCCACATGAACTCTACAGAAACAAAATTGGTTCACGCGGTTCAGAGAACATCCATTACTAACACAATGCAACTTATTTTTATATATATAGATAATAAAGTGAAATATGAAAGCACACCAGGGTTGCCAGACGTCCAGGATTCTCCAGGTTCCAGCTAAAATGCAATTTATCCATTTAAAGACTTTATTTAATTTTAAAAAATTACTTTTTTATTAATTATATATTTTTTTTATTATTAAATTATTAATTTGTATAGAACAAAATCCTAAACTAAGAAAAAATTGTAAGGACCAAATTTCTTTTTCAAAAATGCGATACAAATAACGTGCAAAGTTTATATGAATTGATCTCGTTTATTAGTCATGCCATCTAGCAATCCATTCCTGTGACCGAATAAAATAAGACTAAATTTTGATGAAAGTTGCAAAATGTTTCAAACATTTTTGCTTACAACAAAAGTAATATAATTATTATATTCTCCAAATAACAATAAAAAAATAAATACATACGTGGCTAAACAAAACAAAAGTTCTCAGCCATGTTCTGGAAATCGAATTCGACTAAAATCAAAACCCAGTGTTTAAAGTTCATTAAATAATTTTGTTTTATATACAACATATATCGAGTCCTAACCGCGGAAATAACGTAAGCGACATCATTATCAATTTTCGTTTTTTTTTAATAAATGACTTTATTGGCAACACTTGCTTCATCTCCTAAAATTTCATGGTCACATAAGGTACCGTTACGATTTTATAACAAAAACAATTTTATTGTAAGCGACAAATTTCATACAAAATTCATAAGAAATAAAATAAAAAAAAAACTCTCTCCTCTAAAACTTGGTTTTTTGCGCTTACGTTATTTTCGCGGTAAGGGCTCGATATATATATATATATATATATATATATATATATATATTTACAGCTTATCTTCATTAGAACTTATCTTAAAATAAAAAAATTCACGGTAGTTTAAACCAAAATTTAACTGAAAATCTCCATTGATTTCAATCAAATCAAAATTTCTATAATTTTTCCCATTATTTTGTTAACGCCAACGTAAAAAATATGATGATTCGCTCATTTATCTCTTGTAGGGATTATGAAACCAAAACAAAATAATTCGAACTGTCAAAGTCAGCTGGCTTTTCGCTGCCACTTGTAGTGAATTTGCCCTGATAATTATTTTGCCATATGATATAAGACTGAATTTAAAGTTTAACGTTTCCTTGCTTTCTAAATTTTTTTTTTTTTTTTGCAAAATAATATCTGAAGTAAAATTTTACTCTTATTTGTAGTTAAGTGCATTTTCAAATTGTCCAGTTATTTTTCAAAATCCATGTGAAATTTTTCTATTGTCCAGTTATTTGACTTTTGTTATCTGGCAACCCAAAAGCACACGCATGCATACACAAACGTTCGCAAGAAAACAAAGAGTAAATAAATTCTAAATGGCATGTTCGACATTTACGTAAAATATTGATATGAATTTCCATACATTTTATATGGTGTCTACATTTGTAGACTACCGGCCAGGAGATCATTTTGAAAAGGAGGGTCTTTGGGGTGTTGTAAATTATTATTTAATTTTTTACGTGTTAGTGGCCAAAACTGCTTACAATTGAGTTTTAGGAAGCTACTGAAAATTTCGGACCCTGTTGTTGTGCAAATTTTTTTTATTCAACTTTTTCTGCAAAAATACTACAAATATAGATACCGGGCACTTAAAGGTTAAGCTTTAATTTGTATTATCAATCTTAACCTATTAAGGCCCTGCGTTGCGTTTTCGCAACGTTCACTTAAACCTCCCCTCAGGCATATTGTTGTTACGTGATATTGTTATAAAGCACAGAGAAATAAAATTTAACTTAACATCTAATCGACCTGTTTTTGGATTTGTATCATACATAAGTTTTTTTTATAAAAATTTTTAATTTAAATTTTTATTTTTCCTGATTTTAGGGTACTTTTGGAAAAAGTTTAAAAAAATAAAGTAATATATCATATACCTATCTGAAACTTCTGAAGGAGGTAGCTAACATACGAACATTATTATTTCTACTCAAAAATCCAATCATCGTAGACATTTGAGACTTTTTTATGATTGGATACATCCGTGATGCGAAAACGCACCACTGGGCCTAAACCATATACAAATTACATAAAATTATCAAATAAAATATATTATACAATCACTTGCTATTTAAATAAAACATGAATACATGTAAATTATAAGTTGTTGTTATTACGCAGTAGGTAAATTCTCTATGTCAAGTGTGCTATTTTCCTAAAGGGAAGCAAACTTCCACCAAAGTAGTCCCGTGGTAGGTCTTTGGGGGAAGAGACCGGTTCCAGTTCTAACAGTTTATATGAATAAGATCTATCACTTTTACATGGGTTTGTCATTGGTTAATTGACACCATTTGACCAGTCACACATCTATTCTCAATGAACGTGTTGAGTGTTAGTTAGAACAATGTAAGATTATTTCGATACAATGTAGTATGTACCGTAATTCATTACTTTTTTTACCTTCTTGTTCTTTATGCACCAGTTAGATGATTAGTTCTCCTTTCACTGGTCATGATTTCTATCTTTTTGAATTTGTTCTATTTTCACAAATCCAGGAACAATTGACACAAATTTCCAGCAGGGTTACTTCAATATTTGATACCATCCACTGACAGCTAGGATATTTCAGGAGTGGGCATTATATTAAACCTGTGGTAAATTATGAACCGATCGTAACGAAAGTTGACAGTGTGATTTCTAGTCATTTAAAACTGTGACAGAACAAAATTTATAACAATATAATTATTTTTTATGGTTTTTGGCGTACCAAAGTGTTTTTCGAGAGTGGGCTTTATATGGGTCCTATGGTAAATTATGGACCGATCAATTTACAAATGTGAAAAAAGTGACGTAGCAGTGCACCCAAAGTGCCTTGGAGCATATCATAATTGAATTAAAAATAAAATGTAATGAATATCTTTTTTATTTTTTTTTCTAAAGACGTGAATAAAATATCGTCGGTCACAGGTTGACAACTCTTAACTCGCAAAAAAATCGTATCGGGTTTTTGATGCAAAAAGACTGTTTCTGTCCTTCTGCATGTTAGTACGTTTCATTTATAGTTTTACACCATCTTACAATAAATATCTCCTACTAATTTTGGTTTTTTTATTTACTTCCAACACGGTTTAGTAACGGAGTAATAACGTTTTTTTTTGTCTCCTGAAAAGTACAAAAAAACATGTTAAGAGTTGTCAACCTGTGACCGACGATATTTTAATTTAAAATTTTTACAAATGCGCTTAATTTGTATATCGTTAAGGCCAAACGTTTCATATTTAGGTATAAACAATTAAATTGTAAAAGTTTCATCATTATAGCTCAATGGGATCATGGTTCGGGCCTTAATGGGTTAAAAATCGAATAATAAAAAAAAGTTATATATACCTCTTTACCTTCGGTGAAGGGTATAAAAAGTTATAAACGGTTAAAAAAATATTTTTTTCAGTTTTTGTAGAAAAGTAAAAAAATGTTATTATGTATTTGTTTCATTAGTTTGAATAGTATTAACAACTGGCATTTGTTAATAGCTTAAATTTTTTTTTTTTAAATTGACCAATTTCGGTCCAAAGACTTTCAAAGCCCCAATATTTACAAGGGCCAAATGTTGGATTTTTTTTTTAAACATATTCAGCTGCAGGTGAATTACAAATGTTAGATACTTGAAAAATGCTTATGAAGTTTAAAGTTGAGATTTATAATTTTGGTGATTATTTGAATAAGTTTTTGGAACAAAATATTTTGATAATAATTATTTACAATGAAATAAATAAATTATGGCGCATTTTGCCAAACAGTAAAGCCTGCATCTTCAACTACAAATTTAATTTTAAAATGATGTTAGATTACACTTGAAATGGTTTTTTACACTCACTTTATCCTGACGAACCATCACACCCCCATTTGCAGTGCAGAGTTCATCTTTGAAGATTTTTAGTATCCACAGACTCTAACATTTACAATCCTGTGCCCATGTTCTGTAACTCTCGTGTCAAGAAACTTTTCGATTGAAATGTGTGAAAGGAAACAAAAATACCATAAATTGAAACAAACAGCCGTTTTTCTCACTAAACTGTGTCTTTAACTTTTTTGGCTAGCACTACCTGTCACTTAAGGAAATTACTCGCCAATTTACAGAAAAAGTGTGCCTGTAAAGTTTCTGTGAGAAAGTTCCCGCTTTCAACTGTGAAATAAACTCCCGAATAAAAATGGGGCGAGAAAACATTTTAACACTTAAAAACATTTAAAAATGCAAAATGCGAAGAATAATTATAATAATATTTTGTTCTATGCACATTTTTTTCATTGTTTAATTATTTTGCTTTTAAAATTTTTATAAAATAATACGAATGTTTTCATTTTCAAACAACATTATTTGGTATAGCCGACGGTTTTTTTTCGCCTCCATCGTTGAAAATTATTAAATTTTAGTAAATTTTGGTCGCCGTCAGCGATATGTGTGACTGGCAACGCTTGCAATGTTACATCGGCTTCGAGTGCAATGTTGTGACATTTATAACGTAGTCACGTAATATATTTTGACAGTTTTCGACATGAGTTACAGACACACTTTTTCTCGCTTTTCGAGAAACCATGGTATATTTTGTTTCACAAATTTTCGAAGCGAGAAGTTCTCACTAAAGTTACAGAACATGGGTACTGGATGTTGTGTGATCAAGTATATCTTGTAAAAATGTTACTTTAGCAAACGTATGTATTTGTAATTTCTATTGATGCGGGGGGTGGATAGCAACTTTGTTTTGCTTGCCGAAATTGATATATGGTGGAAATACAGGAAATTTTCTTTCCTAAAAAAGCTTTCACTCCAAGAGGTCTGTTTTGAAAAAAGTTTTATTAATTTTATTTTAATGGTGAAAGCGAAGCGCACCGGGTAAAGCTAGTGCAACATATATTTTTATTGTATATGTCAACCATTGATGGTAGGGTAATAAAATGTTTCTTTTTTTTTAGTTTTCATACCTACACATATGCTATGCTACACCTCTTATACGTGTTGTTGTATACTTAAACACCTTTATGGCTAAAATATATGGTTATGTATGCTTAACTGGCTTAAGAAATGGAAAATTCAAAGAGAAAAACACTTAAATTGCAATAAATGTTGCTTTAGTTGAGGGCGATTGGTGGTAGTGTTTTTTTATTGCAGCTTTTAAAGAGGACTTACTTTTTTTCTTGTTTATAAAAACAATTGTATTGACATTGTAAAGTCTAGAATATGCAACGGTTAAAGATTTTATAGTCTCTTTTGTTTACTAAAGGCATTCAATGGTGATTGACTTGGTGAACATAAAACTGAAATAACTGTAGAGATTTTGTCTTTGCAGTATGCATTATTGAAAGTCATATCATTATACTGTTTTTGTAATTGTTATTATACCCATGCCAGCATAGTGGTTTAAGTGTGATACACATCCGTTTGTGCTAATGTAAATCACCTGATATATCGTTTCTGGAACTATATATAAGCGATCTGAGAGTCCTAACAAGTACCTTTAAAATAAAAGATTATCTTTTGTAATATCTTGACTGTAAACTCTTTTCCCAGGGCTTTGACTTTTTCCAAATTTTGTCGATTTGATTATTGTTTTCAATTAAACTGCCTCTGCAGTAAATAAACTTGAAGATTATATTTCGCCTTACCAAATACTGGTATGAACACCTATTATCATACCCACCCGGAAGGGAGTGCTTCTCTATATTTATGCTTAAAGGCGATGAAAAAGTACTTGTCATACAAATTTTTATTTTGTAGTTTTTCACAGTGATCGAAAATAAACAGAACATTATTTAACGTTCGGCTCACACATCCAGGAACGATATTTATTTTGTTTAGTGTTTGTGTAGGTGAACACAACCCTTAATACCGTTCGTAACAACTTTCAAGAAAGAGCTGAACATTATATAGTATTCTGTTCTTCGTTAAAAAACAGAGCAATTGTAGTGATACTGCAGACAAAACATTATATTTTAATGTTCTATAATATGTATTTCTTTTTTTACATCGATAAAGAAATGAACAAACAAAAAATTTTAGCAACGACCGCAGCATGAACAGCTTGTGTGTGTATTGTGTATATATTTTGTTTGTATAAAATTATTTTTCATGCTTTTTGTTTTTTAATAAGCTCAACCGAACACAATGAAGTTTGTGGTTTAAAAAACCCGAACAAAGTCAATTGTTCTCATCTTAGAGCAGATAAGAACAGTATTATTTTTGTGGTTGAAAGATGACAAACAGGGAAGCGATATATTTTTTTTTTCATATTTTACTACACGAACACTATTAGCGTTCGTGTTTCCCACAAATCTACCGAACCGAACACTAAGCAGCGATATTTAGTGTTTCTTTTCAAAAATTTATTCAGCATCTTCTTCTTCTGGTGTACAGTTTGGTGTTGGTTATCATCTAAATGAATTTTTGGAGCATTTTTCCTTATGGACAAGGTTGCTGGAATGTCCTTTAGGACATATACAGGTGACTACGCACAAATATAGTTCTAGCAATATCAAGACAAAGTGATTACAGATGTTTTGGGATAAGTTGAGTACCTGTCGGATGGTCCTTACCCCGTCCTTGAGCTCAACATTGCTGGATAACAATGTGTTTGCTAGCGCCCCTATGTATGATCGTCATTTTATTGTACTGTCCGATTGAACCATAAACTCGCCCGCGTCAAGGAGCTGTCTAACCTCCACTACTGAAACGCAAGCAGTAGCTGCTGTTTAGCAACAGCAACTAGGAAGATCCGCCAGTAAGTCGAACATCCATACAAGTGGTGCCTTCCCGCGATTCTAGTTATTAACCACAGCAACCACATGATACCCAAAGAAGCGTCACAAAAAAGCCTAGGCGTAAATCCCATAATGCCAGTTAATCATATTTTATAAACCATGAGCAACATCTTTGAAAAAAGGAATGACGCATATAACACAGCTAACAGTGAATCTTTTACATGATATTTTTGGAAAACGCATTATTTCCCTTGGCACTGATGTTTTTTACCTTCCTGGAAATTCGCAAAAAGTTTAGTTTTTATTAAAAATTGCTAAAGCTGTTAAGAATCTGTTTGTCGCAGCTAGTTTCGCATACCGATGTTAAGCCTAAATCTCAAAATTGTTCGTGTATAAGAGCGTTTTTGATGTTTTCCTTAAGTTTTCACTATATTATATGATCATAATGAAATACGAAAATGCCCAAGTCTGCCTGTAGACGGGTGTAGCAAAAGCGTCATAGCCAAGTAGCTTGCTTAACCCTTAGATGTCCCACATGGTATGGCCAGACCCTATTTGAATTTCATATGCAATATCTTCTTTTGTAGCAAAAGTTTTAACAAACGAAGACTATGAATTCTACAAGTAAGTCGTCCTGAATCGAAAACAAATTTGGAATCATTTGGATCACATTTGGGGCACAAATGCCCCCCACAAGAAAAAGTTCGCTAAGTGCACCTCATGGTCTGGCTGGACCACATGTGCCCTTAAAATTGTTTAACGGAATAATTTATATATTTAACAATTATTAAAAAAAATTTTTAATTATTACAAAATTTTGTTAAGTTTACCTCTTTGACTGGGGTTTTCAATCGTGTTCTGGCCAGACCATGAGGTGCACTTAGTGGTACTTAGATTGTAGAACATCGAAGGGTTGAAACGAGCAATTATAAATATTTTAAGTACACTGATAGAAAAATGCATCTTCATATTGATAATGCCATAACATCAGAATTGTGACATCAATGTTACTACAAATGGCATCAATTATGCAAAAAATAACATCAATCCAATGACTTACGTCTTCGTACAATTTTGTAATTTTTTACGTGTCATGTATTTTATGACTATGGTGACATCAATTCGATGCCACATTTTGTATATTTTTAACATTATTTTCATGATTACAATGTTTTATAACAAGCAAAAATTCCTATAATCTATTTTTTTAAATGATTTTGTTAAATACATCAAATTTTTTAAGTAGAATGATTACGAAAAATATATGGGGCATGGTGCTTGTGGCTTATTATTGAGAGTTCTGCTGTAAACAAAGGTCGTAATTCAACAAACGTGAAACAAACGTATGAAGCGTGTAAGTAAATAATAATATTCTCTCTTAAGTCAATTCCAATGACTTTGACTTAATGACAAATTGTCATTAAATATGCCAATATGTGCTTTCTCCGAGGTTACTGAATCATCGCTCTGAGAACATGTTCGTCATTTCTGTGATGCCGATGTGTCATCCCATTGATGACATATTTTCATTTTGACCCTGATGACACTTTGGCCAAGTGATGTTAAGGTTGACATCACCATGATAAAAAGTGTCATGGGGTCAAAAACGAAGACACTTGTCATAGTACTGATGTCAAAATACAACAGAGTTATGACGCCTTTTCTATCAGTGTAAGAGGTTAAGTAGCTTAATTACAAGATATTATAAGAACTTACGATATGTTCAGAGCTAACAAATATTTAACGAAAATATAAAAAAAAATTTGACCAGTAAATTAAAACTATTGGTTATGTGTAGGATGTCAAATATTTGATTGATCTGAGCATAGCTTTAGTTAATCACTTCCGATGCACAAATTTATTTTTTTTTTATTTATTTATTTATTAAATTGTGTAATAGAAAAGCCTTCAATGGTCAAATATATATTACAAATGATATTCAAAAGTTGTTATATTTTTCATAGTAACCCAATTAATTCATCTTATAATTAAGTATATCCTTAATACTAAACTAATTAAACAGCCTCAAATTTATAACATTTACAAAATAAATACGAAAAAAATGAATATAGATCCAAATCAACGATTGAACATACATATATGATATATTATTAGTTATTTTGATTGATGTATTCAGTTAACCTTTTGCGATATGCATTATAAGACAATGAAAATTATCTTTAATCGCTTGGTAAATTATTCCATATTCGCGCAGTCTTGATCAAGAATGATCTTTCAAACAAAGAATTATATATTCTAGGAATAAAAATCTACATATTTCTAGTAGAATGTATGAAATTAAAATTCTTAAATAAGAATTGTGGTGTGGCCGTTTTTATTATCTTGTAAAATGTCAACTGATATTTTAAAATCACAAAATTTTTAAAAGAGCATTTAAGAAAACGCTCAACATACTGCGAAATATGAGTGTTACTTCGTTGATTATGATTATAGTATTTTATGCCAAAGACAAAACGTACAATTTTGTTTACTAATATTTTGACCCTACTGACATTAGCAGAGGTTGTACACATAAATACAGTATCCATACAGTAAGAAATTGGAGATAATAATAATGCATGCGCCACTCTGCATCTGACATGATATGGCAGGTAAACGTTTAGGCTGTATAATCGGCGAAGTGTGAAACATATTCTAGCATAGATTTTATCTATATGACACGAAAAATCCAGTTTATTATCTAATGTGATGCCCAAAATTTTCATTTTTTCTACCGTCTATATTTTGATTCCTCTTATATCAATTTTTGCATTATCAAGTTGAATTGAACCAAATTTCATAATCGTAGTTTTAGATATACAGTCAAATCCCGATAATTCGTACCCCGATAAATCGTAATTCCCGATAATTCGTAATAATCTGTCGGTCCCTTGAAAAAATGTCGTTAATTCGTAAAATTTCCATACATTTTGGTCCCCTCGCTAATTCGTAATTTTTTTTTTCAAATAAAATCTTCTTTACCTCTTATGAATCGTATTTGTTTGCTAACTACCACTTATAATTCGTAACAAAAACAACAGAAACATGGAAAGAATGATTTTTTGTTTACCGCTATTTGTTTGCGTGGGTTTTTGCTTTTGCTTGTGTGTGTGTTTATTTTCTTAAGATCAGTTTGTTACATGAATAATTTTTGTATATTTTATTTTTAACAATTGTTTTTTATGTTTTTTTTTTATCGTTTTAGTAAATAAATTGAAAAACCCCGTTAATTCGTATTTATTTTATTTTAACCCCGTTAAACCGAAACCCCGCTTAATCGAAAACCCCTATAATTCGTAAGAAATGGCTGGTCCCTTGCGATTACGAATTATCGGGATTCTACTGTATTTAACATTAAAAAGTTTGACGACATCCAATCGCCGACCCGATCCAGTACCCTATTTATTTCCAAATAGAGTATTTCCTGGGAGCTATCGCCTTTTATAAGTAATTGAATATCGTCAGCAAATGCAAACACGCAACATGTTTCTGATTCAATCACCTGAAAAAAGCTATTCAAATACATAGAAAACAAAAGAGGACCCAAAACAGACCCCTGCGGTACACATAACTTCACCAACCTCTGGTTTGACACTTGGCCACAAAAAGAAACAAACTGTCTGCTGTTTGTCAGATATGAATAAATAAGCAAACAGGATGACTTTGAGAATCTAAACTCATCTTTTAGTTTCCTAATAAGATATACATGATTAAGACGATTGAAAGCTTTTGATAAGTCCAATGACACTAAAACGCAGTTCTTTCTTCTATTAATGTTATTTCGTATAGACTCGGTGATTCCTAACAAAACAGAAGAAGCGCTACAACTACGCCTAAAACCTGCTTGACGGTCATTTAGTAATGAATATTTTATTATGTGTTCCATAATTTGAGCTTTCATAACATGCTCAAATACTTTTGATAATACTGGTAAAATGCTTATCGGTCTAAGATTTTCCTTTTCAAATGACCCACCAGTCTTTGGTATGGGAATTACTTTTGCTAGCTTCCAATTCATAGGAAAAATTGAACTTGTTAAAACCGAATTAAAAAAATGTAAAATGTGGACGCCTACCAAGGGTAAAATTATTTTAAAAAATTTTAACGGTACACCATCTACACCGCATGCATTTGATTTGCCGTTACTAAAAGCTGTATATAATTCAGATGTATCAATACATCTAAACGAAAACATTTCATTGCTAGAGTTTAAATCTAAATTATTTAATGAATCATCAGAATCGTGGTCCAATCCATCTAAAAAGTAGTCATTTATTTCATCAGCAGTAAATTCTACATCTAATGGTTTTGCACTATCGGAGGTTGCTTTCCTTAGACAATTCCACATACCTTTAGTGTCCGCAAACACATCACTAAAGAAACCTTCTTTTATTCTACGAATGGTTTTCTTGGCTCTGATCCTGTATTTGCAAAATATCCTCCATTTTACCGGGTTTGGGTTAGCAATGTATCCCCTATAAGCTATGTCTCTAAGTGATTTTGCAAATATTATTTCATGTGACTTTATCCAATCCACATTTCGTCTAACTTTGATTTCACTTTTTTCACATACTAATAAAAATTGACAGTTGCTTGTAAATTCAAGTACATATAAAAATTTTAGTAAAACCAACTATGGTGCTGCTATAGATCAACAAGTTTTGCCCAAACTAAAGTTTGAGAAATACCTTGATTAGTTAATTAAGGAAATATTGTACAAAAATAAAAATTATACAAGGGTCTAAATGCGATTATGGCCATTTAAGGGTTAAAAAAGTTGAAATGCCTTTAGAAAATTATCGATCTTTTAAAGTCCTTTTGTTTCTCCTGGGAAACTCTGTACTAAGTAAATCCTTAAAAAAAGATTTGACTGATTCAATTGAATTTTCTGTGAAAAAATTATTTTGCTTAAAAATCATAAATTTTTAAAGAACCCTAAGAACCTTCAAGACTTTATATTACATACATTCTTACATACACTTTGGGCTTATAAAAAAAATCTTTAACATTACAAATTCATAAACTACATTGCAATCTAATGCCAACTAAATTAAAAATGCTGCTAAAGTCGTGAAGTTTGATTGAAAAAAAATCTTATTTTATTTTTTCCAAATAAAATCATTTATCAGAAAAATATTTTCCAAACAAAAAAACTAAGCTCCCTTTTCTAATATAAAAAGCAAACAAAAGACTTTTCTTACATAAACAAACATACATATTTCCATTTATTCTATTTTATTTCGAAATAATCTCTATAAAACCATAGAAACTTGTACAACTTGCCCCAAAATCAATCATTCATTGTTTAATTTATTTTTTTTTTCTTATTTTTCAATTTCTATTTTATCTCCGTAATGGTTAAAATTCGAAATTTTTTCATTAATCAAAATTGTTTCTGCTGTTGTTGTGGTTATTGCTGATAACAAAAACTAAACAAATACATCTAAAATTTAAAATTTTCCAACAATAAAAAACTTAAAAATAAAAACGAGATATACTGGTACTCAGACAAATGCAATGTTAATAAATTAAAATTTCCGACAGTGAATGCAGTTTTTTTTGCATGTCCCTTTTTGAATTAGAAAAGTGTATCTACTTGCTCTATCAAAGATCTCTGTGGTTCTAAAACAAATTTCGTGGTGAATGCATATTTTATATATTAAAAAAACAAACTCAATAGCGAAATTCTGTTCCATGCTTACAGATTTTGTTTTTGCAATCTAAAATGGTCAGTGAACTTGAATGGGTTTTATTTGCTGCTTTAGAAGAGGAAGTCTTTAGTTTAGTAACACCTGAAATTCTGTTTACACCCACATCACCATAGTAAAGATGGTATTATACGTTTATGCTGCTGTGTGCAACACATAAGCATATTTATTCGAGATCCACCTTTTAAGTATACCGATCAATTCCGAAAAATTTTACAGTCAATCTAACAATGTCCGTCCGTCCGGCTAGTTTTCTGTCCACGTAAATTACAGGTCGTAGTTTTGAAGATAATTTTATGAATTCATAACTGTCATAGAGAAAAAGCTTATTAAAAATTTAGAGAATCGGTTCGTAATTTAAGTTTTGCCCCAAACAAACTTCTTTCAGCTATAGGGTCTTCGTGCCCATAAACTATCTTATCATGAACATGCATGTTGGTATTAAGATTCGAAATAATTTTAACAAAATTTGGTTTAAAATCAATATGTATTTGTTTATAGCTGCCCAAGCCGAATTCAATAGAAGGTGGGGTCAAGTCAACATATGGTGTTTTTTTCGGAGGTCGACTTGTCAAAGTTTGTATACAAACCAGTTTTTTATGTAAACAAACCTATTTTCTTTACTAGCAATATTTTTGACAACTCGACCACAGAAGCAGTGTTGTTGTAGAGTTGACCTCACCTTCTAGTAAAATACCCTTGATAGCTGCCATACAAAAACCACTTCCGAAAGTAAATTTAATTGGCCTTACTTCCATATAAATATTTATATTCTAATAAAATTTAGCGAAGATAACTTTTAAAGTAGATACGACGTCAGGTCAAACTTTTGTAGTGGTAGGTCCAGAACCGACCATTGGTCCCACTCTTCAACATTGCTTAAAGGCGAACAAAACTCATATAGATGTTGTTATTTACATAATATTCAGCACGAAGAAGTCTTATTTGAAATCCAACGTCATTTAATAATTATTTTTTGCCGGGTCCATAATTGGCAATGTGTCTCAAAGAAGTCAAACTCTCGAAAATGTGTTTTTATATACTGTGGTGTAGGGTATAAAATGGTCGGGCTTGACCGACTGTACTTTCATAATTGTTTCTACATAAATCTATTGTTTCCTGAGCCACAGTGTAATAAAACAAGTATAAGTTTGTCACAATATTTTCAAGCATTAGTAGTGAGCAGTGGTATTTATTGTGGGGGAAAAAGTAAGAAAACGATGTAAATAAAAACACCATTAGAAAAACTTAAATATTTCGTTGTTTGATAAAGTCATGCCATCAGCCAAGCATATAACGCAAACAAGTGTGCAACAGTATTTCTTATAGAAATAAAAACTAACATACACAAACCCAGCGGTAATAATTATGAGTAAAAAGGCCTTATAGAAGGGCTTAATAAGGTAGACAAAAGCACTCTTGACCGCATTCCATACGGCAATCCCTTCTTCTTACAGGAATTCTGAAAGGCTTTCCGATAAAGCAGTATACGGTTCTGTTCTGAAAACCACACGTGTGACTTTGTGGCGTTCTGAAAGTCATACCGTTTTTGAGTTTCTCGGTGTGCTTTCTGCAATTGAAGATCACACAAAAACGGGACGCTAAAATATCACAATTGTGATTTTAGTAGGCACATGTGATTTGATATTCAGGTGATTTGAGTTAAAGTGATTTTTAGAACAGACCTGATAAAAAGGGAATATTAAGAATGTTGCGCTCAACGTGTTAAGCCTAGTACTCTGTTCAAATTTGTGAAAAATGTTGAGTAACAGTGATTATTTCACACGAACGTTTTGAGATGTATCAATGTTACCTATCTTGCAAGTTTGTACAATTTGACGTTTTTATTCCTGCAAAGTATGCGTCATTGTTTTGCGTATGTAAACAAACACCACATGTATTTTAATAAAAATTGTTGTTTTTATAAAAAATTTAATAAAAATTAAAGTAAAAAATTGTTACCGGCTGTGTTATTTCAATTTTTTATTTATTATTTAATAATCAGTTCATACGTTTTTGCTTTTGCTTCAAAATTCCACGTGAAATAAGTGCAGCTTACATTATTTCGCAGTTGTAAAAAAATGTTGCCAGAAACATTTCGGAAGTTTTTCACAAAATGAACAGAGTACAACTCTATCAACATTATTTCATAGATATTCCGCACTAGTTTTTTCATATGCGTTTTGACAGCATTTCACGTGAACAGGCTTTAAATATAAAAATGGTTAACATTAATACAATTAACTAGCCTAAGGCCGAGGCCACGCAATGAGCGGCTAAGCGTCAAGCGGCTGAGCGATGAGCGTCAAAACGTCAAGTTTGAGCGGCAAGTGGCTTATTACTGAGCGTCACTTCTGAACGATAAGTTGTTAAAATTGTAAAGAGTGGCTTGTTTAATGTTATCTCCACTGTTGTGGTGTGGGTATAAATATATATATAAACATATATCGAAATCGACGAACAGGCCTTGGTGTTCATCCTATAAATCACGCAAGGGGAATTTAACCATTAATATACAAATCTACCCAATAAAATACTGCCGTATGTCTGTGAAATGCTTTGATTTGCTGTTGCTAAAAGTTAACACCAAATTGACAAAACAAAAAAATAATTTCTCGGTCATATTTTTATTTTTAAAATATGGTAATCTGTCTTGTCATAATTCGGTCGGCTTTGTACGGATAAAATTATAAGTTCCATATTCACTTTTGCCATGTTTATTTTTTGACGCTCAGAAAACAACGAAAAATTAGAACAAGTTTTATTCCTGAGCGACGCCGCTTAGCCGCTCAAAAATTTCGCTCACATGCCGCTCATTGCGTGGCCACTTCAGTAGTATTTCATATGTTTTAATTTTTTGACGCTCATCGCTCAACCGCTTGACGCTTAGCCGCTCATTGCGTGGCCTCGGCCTAACAAGGTGCGCTTCGCTACACTCATCGAAATAAAATTAGCTTATTTTTTTTTAAAACATATACAGCCCAATTATGAATAAAAATTTCCCGGGAGTTTTCTCCCTTTCTCCATTTTTCCTTTGTTAATTCAATTGTAAAAATGAGAAAAGGGAAAAAACTCCCGGGGAATTTGTGTTTATAATTGGGCTGATACACTCAAAATATTATGTAGTTAAATTCAAACGAAAATTCATTTTAAACAAATTAAAATTCATTTACATTTCATTTAAAACAAATGATTTTTACATTCATTTTGAAATTTTTTATTTATTAAACAGCATATTCCTTAAAATTTAATAGTTTTTACTTTAAAAAAATACATTTTAACCGACAAAAATTAAACTACATAACGAAATAAATACGAAAAAACATTATTTTTTGGTAGTTTGTTTTTTGAATAACAAACACAAATGTTAAAAAAAAAAAATATTCGTAAAATAACTATATTTTTATTCAAATTTAACAGTACGGAAAACGAATTTAATAACCCACAATCAGTTACTGTAATAATTTTATAAGTGTATTGTTTATTGCAAACGAAGGAATTTTTATTACAAATAAACAGAAATTTATAGCGTCTTTTATGGGAGATGCCATGCCTACTTTTCTAATTGAACATACTTTCTGATAGATCTTGTGTATTTATATTAAAGCTACTTGAACAAAGTTTAAATACTTTCACTGTTGTATTACTTCATAAATGTATATAGAAATCTGTATTGTCTTTGAATGGAAGGTACTACGCAAAGTTGGGCATTTCTGACCGAGCAACCAAATTTGTAAACCTTAGCTGTTAGCGTTCTCCAGACATATACATATATCGAAAAATATAGTGTCTTAGTATTGGAGGCGTCACACAGTGCTTTGTCCGAAGGGACATAAATAGAAGGAGTTGTCAGAAATTTGAAATTTGGCACACTAGCATAAAATAGCTTAGTTAACAAAATATGAATTTTTGGAGAAATCGGTCCAAGGACACGCCTACCTCCCATGTGTCGTGAAATGGAAAAATGTAATTTTAGCTTCAATAATGCCCACAAAACTACAAAGAATGGTTATGCTGATACACACACAACTAGCAACGTATGTGTAAATTTTCATTTAAATCTGAACAAGGACTCAAGGGCCTGCCATATATCCTTAAAAATACTATAACACTTACAAAAATTATCTAATCGTAATAAAATTTGGTATGAAAATTGATATTTATTAGATATATATGTATTGGTAGAATCGGATTATTAATGTGAAAAATACAAAAACATCATTTAATGAAAAATGAGTTAAAAACGCTTAAAATGCTGTTGCAAAAATAACAAGTAAGAAAGTATAATCGGTCAAACCCGACCATGTGATTCCCTATAGCATAGTATTTAAAAACAAATTTCCTAGAGTGTAATCAAATTTCCTCGAATGTAATCTATTTGGGCAATCAAGGACCCGCCAGAACAAAATTATGAAATGAGGTTAAGATTCGTTTAAAAGTTCTTTCTGCCGAATATTATTTAGATATCTTCAGCTACATATATGAGTTTTTTGGATGAGGGTTTATATGGAACCTTTGCTGTATTTTGGACCTACCTGGACAAAATTTGTCATGACATAGTAGCTGTCGTATAAGTCATTGTCGCCAATTTGTATGTAAATACTAATATTTTTAGGTAGCTGGCATTAAAAGCTATTTTCGGGAGAATGATAGAAAGATTCAAATAAAATTTGATAAGCTGATTTTGATTGCAATAATATTTGTTTGGTTTGGACCAAATTTAATCTTGCCGATGTAATAGTGGCTTTTGTGAAATTATGGATCGATTCGTTCCATTTTCAATAGGCTTGGTCCTTGTACCAGTCAGAGGCTCTGGGACAAATTTCATCAAATTGTCTCCGAATTCGCGATCTGAATACACAAGGTTGCATGGACAGCCAGCCGGCCGGACGGACATCGTTAGATCGGCTCAGAGTCACTTTCTTTGGAATTATTTCTTATTATATTCCTAATTTATTTTCTTTAAACTAATTTATTTATTAATTACATATATTCAAATTTTTAAATACAATAAATCATCTTCAGTACTGGATTCTTCGAAAAAAATATTGCCGCTCAACGAAACATTTGTTTCGTCATCTTTAACTGGGTTGGGTCATCAACATTTTCTCTCAGTAAATATTTCTCAATTTCTTCAAAAAATAGATTTTGTTTGTTTTTGGATTCCTTTTTGAAGACAACAACGGATCTGAGGAAAGTATTAAATGAGTCATTAAATCTTTATGAGTGTCTCTTCGTGAGGTTTTTCTCGTATGGGACAGTCTTGTTTTTCTCACGATTTTGTGGTTGCCTTCCAATGCTTCTTCGGACAAGCACCCTGAAATTTATTTTAGTTATTAGTTACGTTTCATTATAATAACATAAAGCCACTTTAATAACTAATGTTTCTTATTATGTTGTAAGTTTATTTTTTTTAAACTAATTCAATCTATGAAAATTTGAGCAAAAATCACGAAAATAGCATTTATTTTAAATAAATTTTTTTTCAAGTTGTGGTAAAATATTTTCAATTTTTTTTTAAATTTTTGAAGGATTTGGCGTGCTTACAAACCAACTATGTGTACCAAATTTGGACAATTATTCTCCCTCTCTTCCACAGGTATAAAGAAATCTCTTTGTGTCACGCCCACATCTCCATTTCCGCCCACTTTTTGCTAAATGTCATGCATTGGCAATGAAGCTATTTGAACCAAATTTGGAAACTAAAACTGGTACGGTTCTCCAAACATACAGAAATCTATTTTGAATTTGCACTTTCAGTTCTCAAAACTCGCCAACAATTTGTCGGAGGTTGCGTATTGATAACTAAGTTGCTTGTACCTAATTTGGCAATGTTGGCTCTTGCCGTTCTCCAGATATACAAAAATCTATAATGTCTTTGTATGGTAGGTGCCACACCCACTGTCCCAATCCCAGCTGTATAAACCAAATTTTAAAAACTTTTTTGTTAGGGCTCTTAAGCTTTAAATAAATCAATTTTCATGCCACGTCCACTTCTCATATCCCGCCTACAATTTGTTGGATGTTGTTTTTTGCTAACAAAGATACTCTGTTTTAAATATGATGGCTTTTACTGTAACTGTTCTCCAGATATAAGGATATTCATATTGTCTTCGCATAGGAGGTGCTGTGCCCACCTAAAAGTGTTCAAATATTTGTAGCCTTTGTTAAGCGCCAGGTAGTGAAGATTACTGTGAAAATTTCAGGAAAATCGGAGTCATAAAGGGGTCTAAAGCAGCGGTAATCACAAAGAGAGACAGTTAAAAATGTGTATAAAGTGGTGAGTGCAAAGAGAGGAAAATAAATTTACTAGCTTGAGACTTTTACTATGTGTTTTGTTCTTGTTTTTTAAAATTATGGCTTTTTACAATTGTTTCGCTAACCTTCGTGTTGTATGTGTGTGAAATTCACGAAAAGTGCTCGGCCCCCGCAGGCATAGCTTGATGATCGTTGGTCTAAACTTTAGACTCTAAAGCAGCGAACATCACGCTATGCCCCCGGGGGCCGAGCACTTTTCGTGAATTTCACACACACACAACACGAAGGTTAACGAAACAATTGTAAAAAGCCATAATTTTAAAAAACAAGAACAAAACACATAGTCAATGTCTCAAATGAGTAAATTTATTTTCCTCTATTTGCACTCACCACTACATACACATTTTTAACTGTCTCTCTTTGTGATGACCGCTGCTCTAAAGGCATCAAAAATTCATAAATGCAATCATACTGATTTGCTTTTTCCCTTCTTAAAGAAGGGAATAGCAAATGCGTAATAAATGTTTGGAAGGTCTTTTTAAATGAAATGTATACCTTATAGATGGCATATTTTTGAAGGCAGTATACTATAAGAAATTAATCTTTTAGAAAGGAGTATAGGGGCCTTCAAAATTCCTGCGACTTAAGATTCTTTCATAATTTACCGCTGGTTACTTCTTTTCAGTATCCCCATACAAAAAAAAAAAAATAAACTAAAGAAAGTACAAAAAAAAAAAACTGAAACTCTACTTTAGAAAAAGTATTATAATACCATTCTATACAATAATAAGAAACAGGAAGTAGTAAAGTATAGCAATAATAGCAATAATAATGTACAGAGTTTTTGTAAAATATCTTCTTCTGGGTTTCTTTATATCACTCTAAGCATAAAGTCTCTATTTTTATTTTTTTGTTTCTTTTTTGATTGCAAAACTATATACACCATTATTTCTTCGCTAAAGCCAAAGAAAAATAAGCTTAAGAATTTGAAATATCTTATTTCCTGTACGGATTTTTTGTTGTAGTGTTAATGCTAAAGTTTTAGTTATTTTTTTATATTTGTTTCATTCTCTTTAAATCATTAAAATAACTTGCTGTTAATGACACAATAAAGTGTAGAAAAAAAAAATTTCGAAGAAAAAACCGTTTTCCACTAAGAAGATTAAGCAGGAGAATTGTTTCCATAGAATTTATAGTTTTTAGTTGTTTCTGTTACTTATTCATGCACCTTTTTTTTGTAAGTTAGTATTCAGGTTTTTAATTATTATTAATGTAGTTGCTAAAAGGAAAACAGATCGTTATAATACTCTTCAAAAATATATCTTGCAAATTTTTCTATGAATAGCATATTTGCGCAAAAAATTCTACTTAAAAGGAAATTTGCGCAAAACTTTCAATAAAAAGAAAATTGTACCAAGTTTTCCTATACATTGCAAATTTGCGCAAAATTTATTATACAACACAGTTTCTTGAATTTTTTTTATAAATAGTTTTTTCTTCGATAACTAAAGTCTTTACCCATGAACGTTTTAAGGATGCATAACAATATTCTGAAAAAATATGGCTTTTTCTTTCATTTGCGCAAAAATATGGCTATATCTCTCATTTTGCAAGATTTTAAATATGACCTTACCTCTCAATGATTGGGCAATAAGGCCATTATTGCTTAATCTCCCATTAAATTGAGCAATTAAGCCATCATGGCCTTATCTCACAAGGTTTTAAAGCACCCTCCCCCCCCCCCCCAAAAAAAAAAAAACAAGTAAGAAAGTATAATCGGTCAAGCCCGACCATATGATACCCTACCCCACAGTATTAAAAAACACATCATGCTTATATGTCCATATAAATATGGATTTATCTATGTTTATAAAAGTCATTAAAATCGGTTTAAAAGTTTGTGATAGGCAGAAATTGCCCGCTACCTCCCCTTGTGGTCCTATTTTTAAAACTCTATAGCTTATGTGTCCATAATGATATGGATCTATCTATGTTTTGAATTTCATTAAAATCGGTTTGAGAGGCAGAAATTGGCCCTATCTCTCCTCGTGGTCCTATTTTTTAAAAAATGCATCCCTTTTGTGTCCATATATGTTTTAAATCCATGTATGTTTTAAATTTCATTAAAATCGGTTTGATAGTTTCTGAGAGGAAGAAATTTCTCCCTATCTTCCCTCGTAGTCTTACGATTTGGCCCATTTTCAATAGGCTTGGTCCTTGTGCCAATAAGAACCAATGTCCCAAATTTAATGAAATTATCTCTAAAATTGCGACCTGTACTTTGCGCACAAGGTTACATGGACAGCCAGCCAGCCTGCCAGCCAGCCGGACGGACATCGTTAGTTCGACTCAGAAAGTGATACTGAGTCGATCGGTATACTTTAAAGTGGGTCAAGGACTAATATTTTAAGGCGTTACACACATCAGCACAAATGCATAATACCCTCTCCACTATTGTGTGGTGTGGGTATAAAAAAAAGATTTTGCATGTCCGAATCGCCACAAAATAAAGACATTTTTAAATCGAAACATCACTGGCGATTAAAAATGAATTTATTAAAGAAATTTTATATGGGTGTTTCTGCGTTAATACTATCGACGGCTACATTAAAAAATCATATAAAATTTTTAAATTTGTAGAACTTTTTTACTAATAAATTGCAATACCTAAATTGCCTTAGTTTAGTCATAACTTCATGTTTACCTAGAAAAAAATATCTACCCTGGCCTGTCCCTTTAGTATTCTGTAACAAAATCTTTGAAATTTAACAAATTGCTTATTCAGTAAACATTAAATCGTTAGTTATTACATAAAGTAGTATAAATAACAATGATAGTCATTTTAAAAAACTTTCAAAATACTTTCATATTTTATTGAAAAAAATTACATATTTGTTGTGCCGCTAAAATGCGTTGACGCTGCAGATTTAAATAGCAGAACATTTGTTTCGAAGTGAATTTAACAATATAAGTCACGTGAGCCACTAGCGTGTTCTTATTGGGCCAATAATTCGACCAAACCACTCGGGTTGCTCGCACGTGTCATCGTTTAATGTTTTTCCACTGGAGATTTTTATTCCCTTGTTATTTATGGTTTTAGTTTGTTTGCAATATTTATTTATTTTAATTTCAGTATAATTCACTGTGTTAGTTTGATTTTTCATTACAATACATATTTTTCCGATTGTGCTAGTTTTTTAATGAAAACATCTCTCCCCTGCCGTATTTCCCCTGCTTCATCAGATGCCAGGGTAGAGATTTTGCGTCCAGGGTAGAAAGGAAGCGATATATTACTTCTCTCTTAGTATTTTACGTTAAACCAACACATTTCCACTCTATACGTTATACGTGCTTTAAAGCTTCAAAAAGGTATGTATGCCTTACTTAATATGACTTTTGTTTTAAGTTAGTTTTATCCCAGTAAATAATGTGCTCCAAAAGAAGCAGGATTTCTTTTATGAATTCATACCTCAAATCGCTTCAAACCTGCTGATGGGATGCCTGATTTTTGTATAGGGTGTTCCCTGGTTTGGAGAACTTTTTTCTGCTGACAATAAGCGCTTCTTCTACCATGCAAACAAAGCGCTCCTAAAGTGCTTTTTTAAGTGCTAACTATATTAACATATTCATTAATGTTTTGCTTTTACTTGTTTATATGCCTTTTTTCAATCATTTTCGTAAACCATAATATATTTTTATTTTTTTCGTTTTAAAACCTTCTTCGTTGTCAGCACTAAAATAGCAGATTTCTTGTATGTTTTATTCTTTATCATTTACTGCTTTATAAGAGCTCTCTAATTGAAGCGCTCTTTCTCTGTAGTGCTTCAAAAACCCCAATTTTTTTTTTACTGGGATACTACTAACATACATATGTGGCATTATACAATAATAGAATGTAGTCCAGTACTTTCTTTCGTTGCCACATTAACGTTCTGACATACAAGAGTTATAAGAAATCGTGCTAACCAACTTTTTAATCAAATTCAATATTCGTTTTTTATGTTTTATGCACTGGCAACCAAATTGCAAGAACTTTACCTAAGTTAAGTAAAATTTATGTGGAATCACCACGAAGCCGGTCACTGCAAGGGCGCGCCTGATGGAGTAGGTGCGACCTGCAAAAGGACTACTGCTAGACTTGGTAGAGCTGGCAATGACTATTCTTCGCTGGAAGCTTTAACGAACGCCTTTCAGAAAAATTGTCAAAATGTAAAAGTGTTCACCATTGATGACGAAGACATTTCAAAGAAAGAAGAGGGACTTAATAAAAAAACGTTTTAAAAGTTCCTCAGCCACTATGAAGGTCCATAAAATTACTGGAAGTATATTTCGCCCCAATAAATTGACAATGAAGAGCTTAAGCTGTTTCTGTGATCTTGAAGTATCCAATAATTTTGTGGTCGGCACTTTACATTTTGCTTCCATGAAAACCAAACCGCGCCGCAATGTTGATAATGTATATGGGCCTGAAAGTGAATCTAACGACGAACCACGAATAAAGTATCTTCTCAGTCTTGTTCTCAAGCAGTTACCGAGAAGGCATGCCAGCTTGTAAGCAAACGAAATGAAAGGACAAAGGATTTTTAAGCTTTTGACGAAAGTGTTAATATCTATGAACAGGCGTGATCTCTGTAGCTATATTTTTTAATGTTTGTTTTTATAAGTAAAAGTTCTTATTTAAGTTTAAAGTTTTTATTGGAGCATTGATGCTCTATATATTTTTGTCACCTTATATTGCAAAATAAGTGCAATTAAATAATTAGCTTTTTTTCGACTACGTTTATGTAAGCATTTACTAAGTATTTTTGTTTTCTAGGTTTTTTTTTTTTTAAACTATCATCGAATATTGAATAAATAAAGTTGATTCTTACGAAAATAAGGTTTGTTTTAAATTTATCTCTCCTCTTAAAGTAAGGTATCTTGTCCTGGCCGTCATGTCTTTACCCTGTGTAGAGTTTCTCCCCTGGTCATTTAAAATACCGAAAAATGTAGATTACTTGACTGGCCATTATTAAACAGGCATTCAAACTTCCTGATTATATACGATTATATTGAAAAAATTATTATTTTATATATTTTTATCACGCCGCCATTCATAATATCAGATAACTTCTTAAAGGCGACCGTACACGACATGTTTTTGTCATCTGACATGTCAAATTTCCCACTGCAAAATACATACATGTCGTGTGTTACCTTTTAAACTTTGCTTCTGTAGAAGTCAGATGCAAAGTCATCTGACAAAATTTCAATTAGAGCGTGCTCTAATTTCTTCTGACAAACCATCTGACATCAGAAATCTATGCCGAGAGGAAACCGGCAGCGGCGTCCGCTATTGACGGAATCATTAGCCGGCTGAAGTTAATATTTTACAATACTGAAATATATATAATCATCGCACCATTGAATAGAATTTATGTAATTATATATATAAAAACCGTTTCACTATAATATCCTAAATTGGTATCTTTGAATTAAAAGAAAAATATGTTAAGATGGCTAAATTATTTAACGGCGTAAATACAAACTTTCGTGGCGGCATTATTATTTTGGTTTTTGTAACAACTATGGGAAAAAAACAGAGACAATGTCAGAAGCAAATTACATGTACGTTTGTGACCGAATATTATAAACCTTCTGTAAAACAGCCATTTTGACAGACATGCACAATTACATGTGACTTGAAAAGTTGACAAGTCAGATGTAAAAAATGACCCATATAAGGCCCGCTGAACAAGCGATTTAGCGCTTAAGCCAAATATCTAGTTTACCAAAAAGCGGCTTGTGAAGGTCTGAAAACTTTTTATGAACACTGCAGTTAAAGCCCAGGACTCGCATCCATAGAGAAAGACTGAATTTACATTAAAGATAAATATTTTCAGTTTTGTTTAAAGCGATATTGAGCTTGATGCCCATATTTTTTGGAATTGGAAGAAAGTCCCTCTGGCCTTTTTTATGCTTCCTTAGTAGCAGAAACTATTTGTTTGTGCACTCAAAATAAAAATCAATCCATCCGTACTCAAATCAATTCGAAGCGGTATTAATAGTACGGTGAGTACGGATTTTCTTGAATCAAGTACAGAAAGATTGATGCAAGTACAGATTTTCCATCGCATAATATTTTAATCATCCATAAACCGATTTCGTACTTGAAATAATCCGAAAATGAGATTTATTTAAGTAAAACTAAGATTGAATCAATCTCAAAACGCGCTTGAATCAGGTATTATAAAGTTGATTTTTGAAACTCGATATTATTATGATTGATTTACTTACCAGTTTTACAACTTACAGAATGATAAAACACCAACATCATACCCGATATGGTTTTTAGTTTAAAAATCTTATGTATATATTTAACTAAAAATATAAACTAAATGTGAAGCAAGAGTTCAAATTTACTTTTTAACCCTTCGTGGTACACATTAGTCTGGCCAGACATTATTTCAATGTGTATAGAATATCAAAAAATGCGTAAGTCGGAGGGTTAAACATGAAAATAATATATGCTTTTCTTCTTGTTCTGTTGTTTTTGTTGTTTAAAAAAAGTTTTTTTTACTTGATTTGAGAATTTTATACTTATTTTAAGAAATTCCGGGATTGATTTTCGAAAGTAATCCCATTTAGGATTGTTTTGAGTACGTTTTAATGTTTTTCGTGGCTGTAGGAAATATCGCCCAAAGAAAAATGGCGCAAAAAAAAATGAAAAATCGCCCAAATGAAGAATCGCCCAAGCGAACATGAAAAATGACCCAAAAAGGTAAATATGATATTTTGCCCAAAAGAAACGAAAAAGGGCCAAAAAAGAAAATGAAAAATGACCCAAACAACAAAAACGAATTTTTTCCCAAAAAAAAAAATTACTAAATTTGCAAAAAAGTGTTTATTATTCATATAAATTTAGGTGACATGTCATAACGTCCAGTGTCGTAGTGTCCTTGGACACTTTTAAAGTGTCATAATGTCCATCGAAGACGAGGACGAGGACGTTATGACACTTTGCAACGTCCGCAACTTAACTTATAATCAAAAATGTGTAAATTATTTTTTAAAATACCGTTAAAATTTTAAGTGATTTTTTTAAAGATACTTATTTAACCATAATATGGTTGTCGGTGACAATGATTTGGTTAA
The DNA here is from genome assembly GCA_930367215.1 of Pollenia angustigena. NCBI lineage: Eukaryota > Metazoa > Arthropoda > Insecta > Diptera > Polleniidae > Pollenia > Pollenia angustigena. Next base: position 39,993,104 of record OV884056.1, on the reverse strand, counting down.
AGCTTCTCTGTATAGCCGGCCTTCGGCCGGGCGCAAGGATTTTCTCCTTTATGGTCTAACAAAAACCGGTTTCGCTAAGTAAAGCTTCGAAAAACTGCCTTGTTTCCGAACAAGGCCGACTACGAAGAGAAGCTTTAGTTAGCGAAGCCGGTGTTTGTTATACCATAGAGGAGAAAATCCTTGCACCCGGCCGAAGGCCGGCTATACAGAGAAGCTTTAGTTAGCGAAGCCGGTCTTTGTTATACCATAGAGGAGAAAATCCTTGCGCCCGGCCGAAGGCCGGCGATACAGAGAAGCTTTAGTTAGCGAAGCCAGTATTTGTTATACCATAGAAGAGAAAATCCTTATTTTCGATATATATGTATTTAATATATACACCCAGAGAAAAAGCTACAAAACCATTTTTAAAAAAATTCTACCGATATTATGTTTAATTTAACCAAATCATTGTCGCCGACAACCATATAATGGTTAAATTAGTTTCTTGAAAAATAGTTTTGTTGTTTGCAACCATAATAAAACATGGTTTTCTCTGCTATGTAAGATTATGGTAGAATTTTAAAAATAGCCCATTTTTTTTGGGCCATCACCCAAATTTAAAAAACGAAAAATCCCCCAACAATAACGATAAATAGCCCAAAAATTTTGGGCCATTTTTCATATGAAATCAGGCCCAATTTTACATGCAATTTTTTTGGGCGATTTTTCATTTTTTTTTTGGCGATTTTTCTTTGGGCGATATTTCCTACAGCCGTTTTTCGTACTTGAATTTTTGAGTACGACACGTATTTAAAGTTATCAAAAAAAACTTGATTTATCCCGAGTGTTTTTCTTTCTGTGTGCAATGGTTTCATTGTAAATGTCGAGCGAGGTAGCATGCGGGTATGTGGTGAGAAATTCGGTTTTCTTAGTTGCCATTCATTAATTTGTTCCAAAATTATCCTTTATGTTGTGGTATGGTCCGCAGAGGATATATTTGGGTGAAAGCCTGTTTGGTTACGACACAGAGACCTTTCGATCTTGTTTTTGATGCGGTTAAGCAGTATTCTAGACAGAACTTCGGAAGGAGTTGTTGGAGCATTTTACCCCTGTAGTTTTCAAAAAGGGTGATTTCATTTGCCCCTCCTAATTTGAAATGGGTTTTGCGAAGACCCCAGATACGATGGCAACAAAGTTGTTATATAGATATGGGCGATTCTATTATTACGGGTGCAACATTTAGACGCTTTAAATGTCTTTTAGTAATAGAAAAAAAACACATTTGCAATTAAGTTATTTCTAGAAGGGGTAACATTTTTTTATATACAATTGTTATCTATTTTCAAGAATTTATATCAAACGATCAAATAGCCACGAGAGAGCTTTAAAGTGCATGACGGGTGCAACCAAATTGGCCAACTTTCATAAGATCATACCACAAAAACACAAAACTCTGTTAATTTTTAAACATTTATTGTATTATTCTTTTTTATTGTGAAAGTAGAGATATCAGACGATGATTATCAAATCAAACATTGTAGAGAAATACAATCCAATAATAAGAAATTTGCTCTTTAAGCCATGACGGGTGCAACATGCAATGAATTTTCTGTTCGCGCCAAATCTATGGATCTTAATGCATCGAAGTGCACAACAAATTTATATTTAAGCTTACGTCTAAAAAAATTATATTTTTATAAAATATAGATATTTTACTTTAAATTGGCATCAAAAAAGTATCAAATAGTGTGATTTGAAAATTGATGTTAAAAGTTGTCTAGGATAGAATCGCCCATATATTACGCTTAGGCCTCAAAAATTTTTTATTAAAATTTGATCATATCGTGTTTTTTGCAGCGATATGAGCAAAAAACACGACTCTAATTTTCTAAAAAAAAAACGACCACAACTTATCATGGCAGGGTTGTATTTTCCTCAAAATACATAAGACTTGTAAGACTCATAAACCTTTAACTTTGGAGTCTTTTTATAATCTATGAACTTTTCTTTTTTCCTTTCATCTTAATTATTTAATTTAATACTAAAAAGTAACAATGGCGATTCATAAATTACCGTTTTCGCCAAAAAAATCGTTTTAGTACCCATACCATATGAGCTAAGGGAGACAAATTTGGTTGGTCCTCTTAACCAGATGTATCTTAAATACTTTTTTGCAGGGTTTAAAAAACTGCAGTCGAAACCGAAAACTTTTGACAAAAAACGAAAGCTTTTTGATTTGGTTTGACTGCGAGTGTTCATATTTAATAAATTTAAAGTAAAAGCAACAGTTTTTCTTGGGCCAATGACAAATGAAGAAGTGGAAAAAATGGCAGTTTTTCTAATTTTACTGCAGTTTTTGAAAAGCTGCTTTTTGGTATTTTGCTACGATCCATATAAAACAATTTTGGTTAGTAAAATTAAGCTCAAAAATTTTCTACTTATAAGATTTATTTGGTTTTCAATGTCAGCTTAATTGATTTCCTCTAGCGCCCATAAAAATGTGCTCTAAGAAAAAGGACACGATAGTGACCATACAATATGAGCTAGGTCTGTGTTCATACGGCTCATGTCTTATTGACAAGGCGAGAGGGACGAGGGGAAAAGAAACGACTACACAGATGCATGTACTGTCTTTACGTTTTGCTTTCTTATTCGTTGTTTAATTTGGTTTTTGTTTTCAATATCAAATAAAACAAAATAAAAAACCTGGCGTCAACATGACATGAATCATTTGAACGCCAATTCATGGAAAGGAAGAATCTTGTCAATACGACATGAGCCGTATGAACTCAGACTTAGGATCCATTGTCATTTCAATACTATGATGACTCTGCACAGCCCTTATGATTGTTTTTATTTTTTTATATTATCTTAAGAATTGGAGCTATTCTGATAATGAAATGGAAAATAATGAGTCAAAGCTAACTATGTACGTATACTAGAAGTTTTAAACCTTTTTTTTTGAGCGAACTCTGCAACAAAAAATAGATGAAAAAAGATGATAAACAGCTACAATGTAAATGATAAAAACAAAAGTAGTATTTTAAAGACAAAAAGAAGTGGAAGCAACTATCTGTACATAGTAAAAGACAAAAAAATGTAACAGTTTGAATTAAACTAAGATATGTTATGTGAAAACTTTTTAAAATCATAAAAAGAAGTTAAAGATGTAGAGAAAAAAACACAACATGCGAATTTAAAATGTGCGACTGACTACTTTTATGAAACCTTTAGTTTGTAACAAATGAACACAGCTAGAGCGAAAAAAAATTACAAAAACTGATGTAAACTACAGCATAATAAATTACAGCTAGTGAAAATTTAATAAAGATGCCAGTAACATACATACGAGTACATGTGTGTGAGAGGGTCTGTAGGAACAAACTCGCGCTCGTAAAAGAGTACTTATGTATATGTTGTGAAAAGAAATAACGGTGTGGAAGAAAATAAAATTGTTTAAACATTACAAAGCAACTTACAGGTGTTGTTAAATATCAAGTATACCAATGAACATGTGTGTATTTGTTTGTTAACTGTGTGTGGGTGTGGGCATGTTGAGATATGTGTTAAAAATGATATATAAACTTTTCTTAATATTATTTGCAACATATAAAAATTTTCTTCTCTACTGATTTGCCATGGTTGTATCTCGTCATCATCATTTCGGTGTTTGTAAGGAAATGTATAAATGTGTTTATAACTTTTTTTTTAACAAAACTTACCACATAATGAAACAAACCACATTCTTCACTTGTTTCGCACTTTTTTATTTAATTTACAACATTTAGATAGGAAGGTATGACTGTTTATTTGTACTTGCACAAGAGAAGTAATAAAGTAGAAGAGATAAGGGAAATAAAACAAAGTAAATTACGCTTGTTGTTTTTTTCCCTTTATATCTTTAATGTGTATTATTACGGATATTTATGTATGCATATGTTGTGTTAATTGAGGTATAGTGCGTTACAAAATGTTATTGTAATTTGAAAAAAGAGAAAAACTAAAGGTAGATTCAGACCTAAGAAATATTTGACGAAAAAATACAAACAAAGCGTAACCAGAAAATTTATCAAACTTGAGCTTTGTTTTTAACCATTTTTATTAAATTACTTAACTTTATTTGTATGAAGATAATTTGTCAGCTCATTATTGGTTTAGCGCAAATCATGGCAATTTCACCATGATATGCGCCAAACCAATAATGAGCTGGTATAAAATGTAATTTAGAAATTGTAATCTAGCAAAAGTTTTTGCAAAAGCAAACAGCTTTTATATAAAACTAGTGGTTACATGTAGGACGTTAAATATTCGATAGGTGTGGACATAGCTTTATATAGACAAACATTTATTTAATACTTTTTATGACTATAGGTTTGTTAGCAAATGTTTAAGGAAAAAAAAAAAAACGAAAAAAACTAACAACTAATTGTATAAACAACTAGCTGACCCGACAGACGTTGTCCTGTCCAAATTAGGAAAAATGTTTGCGTTCGATTTTTAAAATCCGTTAAAAAGATACGAACATTTGAAAGAAAAATTAGTCAAATCGATGGAGCCGTTTTCTGATTTTAGGTAAATCGAAAAAAGTGGGCGTAAAAGTGGGCGGGGCAAAATTTTCTTTTCGTACACACAGAAAAAAATCAAGTTAAAAACGTCGAAAACAAGGTTGATTTAAATGTTTTCGGTGGTGATTTTGCTTCATACGGGTTTCATGTTAATTCAACCTGATTTTACAATAACTGCGAACAACATTTTTTTCTTTTGATATAACTATAATTCATGTTAATTTAACATTGCAGTAAAGTTAGAGCAAAATGTAATTTATATTGAAATAACAATCGGAATCACGTTGAATGAAAGTTATTTCCAGTTGAAACAACGTGAATTTCATGTAGAATCAAATGGGTTTGAGTGTATTTTAACAGTGTAAAGAAGCTTCAGACAACATTTGCATTTATGTAAGAATAATTCAAAACCCTGTAACACATGTTTCACTTATTTTGTATTCTCCTTTGTTAACAGAAGCATCAGCAGAATCGCCCGATATGGTCATCATTCTTCTTTGAAAACTTGATGTACTATTTAAATAAACAATTTTAATTAAAAGAATACGGGAATTGTCTTCTTTTTATAACATATTTTAAAAGTGAAAATAAAATATGTACATAATTAAGTAGGTATGCATGTTAATTTAACAAGATAAACTTTTGATTTTAATACAAAACAGGTTTTTATGTGTTCAATATTGAATCCAGATTTATTTATATTTTAATATTTTTTTTTTATTTTTTTAACAGTGAATAATATTAAATAAACGTAATTTAAGGTTATTTTGATATTTTTTATTAAAAATTAATATGAAATAATGATAAATTTAAGTAAAGGGCATAATTTTTCTGAAATTTAACATGATTCTCAATCAACATTTTTCCATGTTAATTTTACATGGGTATTTTTTTCTGTGTGTATAAATCTAAGTTGGACCATGGCTATAATTTTAAAGAAAAAATCGTCCAAATTATTTAGAAGTAAAATTTCATCAAAATCGGCCCAGCCGTTTTGGGGTCCATACGTTACATGTATCCTATTTTATATATGTATACAGAAGACAGATAGATAGAAGATTTACTTTTTTGCCCTTAGGCACTAGTGGTGAATGAGGGTATTCTAAGCAGTGTTCGAAAATTAACACTTAAAATCGCTGCTTAGTGTTCGCTTCGGTAGACTTGTGGAAAACATAATCGCTAATAGTGATTGTGTAGAAAATCATTAAAAAAATAACCTTGCCCTGTTTGTCATCTTTCGGATACAAAAGTAGTACTGTTTTTATCCAACTCAACACAAGATGAGAACATTTCCTTTCGTTCGGGTTTTTTAACCACAATTTTTATTGTGTTCGGTTCAGTTCATTAATATTCGTACCTTTTGGCTGGTAAAAAAACCAAAAATTTTTTACAAAAACAAAATACACATACGAAAAAATAACAAAAAGCCAGCAAAATAATTTTACACAATACACACACAAGCTGTTCGTGCTGCGGTCGTTGCAAAAATTTTTTGCTTGTTCATTTCTTTATCAATAAATTAAAATTTAAAATATAGGCCCTAAATTTGTAAAACGCAACGCAATCCCAAAAATAACATTGAAACCAAAAACAATGTCAAACATTTTTCAAAATTTTATTGTTGCTTTCTACAGAAATACATATTGCGTTTTAAAATTATCAACGCCACAAGATATGCAGCTTTTAAAATTTAAAAATTCAATGTACATTTCTATAGAAAACAACAAAAAAATTATGAAATATTTTCGATTTTGTTTTTGCGTTCAATATAATTATTGGCGTTGCGTGTGCGTTTTACAAATTTAGGGCCATAATGTTTGTCTACAGTATCAGTACAATTGTTGAAGAACAGAACACTATATAATGTTAGGCTCTTTCTTAAAAATAGTAGCGAACGGTATCAAGGGTTGTGTTTGTTTACACAAACACTAAAAAAATAGATATTGTTCCTGATTGTGTCAGCCGAACACTAAATAATGTTCCGTTTATTTTCGAACACTGATTTTAAGTTTGTCAAACCGTGTCAGTTACACAATTATGTCCCTCTTTCCATCTGTCATTTCGTCTATCCATCTGTCATTCCGTCTTTCCGTCTATAACAATAACGCCCACTTTCGACACACTCAACATAAAACAATGATTCTACCGTCACATTGTATCTAGTTCTCCAAGACTATTTAAGGTAGAAACTTATCACAATCGGCTCATTAGGAAAAGAGTTATAAATCTAAATGTGGAACAACTCCTCTAAAAGCTGGATTGTTTTGATTCAAAAATAACCCTTAATTGGTGATTTAAATCAAATTCTCTTATTACTTTATTTTATGATGACCGCTCTATAATTTACAACAGGCCCCATCTAAAGCTTACTCCCGGAAAGAACTTTTGTATGCACAAAACTGTAGCGAAAAATGTTATTTTAGTAAAACTTTGTTTGTCATAGTTTCATCAAATTAGAATTCACTTACCACCGGCCCTACCTAAAGCTTACTTAAGGAAAACACCTTAGCATGCCTAAAATCGTAAAGTAATGCTATTGCAGTAATTTGGTATGCCATAGTTTTAAAAAATAAGAAATAATACTCACAAAATCGTTAATAATGTATCAAAATTCTAATGCAAAGCCTTTTGGAAAACAATTTAGTATGCCTATAACAGTAACGAATAACGCTTTAATAGTATTCATAAACGTTTATTATATTTAACAAACATTTATTAAGGATAATTTTCATAGTAAATTTTTTCTTTAATTTGAGAATTGTTTATGAAAACAGGCATTTGTCTTTTATACTTTCATAAAATTATAAATCGTCATGCCAACAATCGTAAAGATTGGTCCGGAAAAAAAAACCATAGGCCCCATGTGAAGCTTACTCCCAGCAAACAATTTAGTACGTCTTAAACAGTAACACATTATGGTTATGGTCTTATGAAGTTTTATAGGTCCATAATTTACAATATATAAAGCGAACTTTTGGAAAATACTTTGATACGTTTTAAATTGCACAAATTTTTTTTTACTTTTTTTTTTAATAGCCTTCCAACAAATAGAGTTAATTTTCATATCTTCTAGTTTCACTTCAGTTTATATTCAGTGTTTGACTGACTTCTTTGCTGAAATAATGGAAAATCGACGATTAAACTGCAATGAGAATGTTCACAATCTAAATAAAAGCTTCTCTGATATTTCAACTTTTAATAGCGTGGAGGATGATATTGAATAAAAATCACCGGAAGAAATGCTTCTTATTCAGAAAATAAAGAGAATGCAGCAGCTATCGGTGACGTGAAGAATTGAAGAATTGGATGTCGCAAAAAATGGAATGCTATAAAATTCGTCTCCATTGCACAGTGGCATAAGAACTTCAGCTAAAAATATCATGTCTATACAACCGGGGCCAAAATGATTTGCCGTTTCCAGATGCCATGATATATTGCGTTCGTTTTTATTATTTTTTCTGGTGTTGGGGGAATACAAACATGAATTGCAAGGTAAAATTCGACAAGATATGGAAAGATCTAGAAACTTCTACTTCGCGTGCATATATTTCTGTAATAATTCTTGCAGGAGTTTACCGCATGAATAATTTTCATATAGCAATAAATTTATATTGTAGTTGCAACGGAAGATAAGCTGCTCATTAGACTGGTCGCATCTTGTATGGGATTTTTTTTTTAATTTAATTGTTTGCGCTGCTTAAAATATGAGGTTTGGTGGAAGAAATCATGATCAAATTTTTCAGGTCAATCCGACGGTGCCTAGCCGTGCCGGGTGGCGCCCAAAGTTCCCCATATTATAAAAAAACATCTTTTCTATCAGATCTTTATAGTTATACTAGTTGAAAAGCCGAAAATCAAAAATATGGCTTCGGTACGATCTTCCGCAGAGAAAGTACTTCAAGTGTGCCAAATTTCAGCTTCCTGTGTCATCAGATGGCTTCAGAAAGTTGCGGAAAGAATAGGACATACATGCAAACATCCTGACATACTAAGAAATTATATATTGTGTAGATAGATTAACATATGTTCGCGCAACTCAAAAACGCTTTAGCTTATTGAAAAACTAAAAAAAACCGAAATTCCGCAATAAAATTTACTTTAAGAAAGGTAAAACGTTTTTCTTATATACGCAGTCGTTTTGGAAACATAATTTTTTTTCTGGAAAAAAAATAATTTTTTTATTAAAATTTCGGAATTTTTGTTTTTAAAAATTCATAAAAAATTTAAAAATGCAGTTATGCTTCTAATTTTATGCAGACATATAAAACACAACATTGCAAACAAAACAAGCTATAAATGATTAAAATCTGTAAACAACTTTTGATTTTATGTATTCACAAAAGATGTGGCGGTTTAATAAAATTCTTAAATTAATTAAAATTTTTCGTCTTTTGTGAATACATAAAATCAAAAGTTGTTAACAGATTTTAATCATTTATAGCTTGTTTTGTTTGCAATGAAAAACGTTTTACCTTTATTAAAGTAAATTTTATTGCGGAATTTCGGTTTTTTTTAGTTTTTCAATAAGCTAAAGCGTTTTTGAGTTGCGCGAACATATCGATACCTTCCCATAAGAATATATTAAGCGACACTTTTTTCGAAAATGACTTTTTGATGTGGAACTATACTAGAAGTTAAGCTCCACATTTTGGCCTGGGTTTCGCTGCCCTATCATGGATGCAAAGGAAACTAAAGTGAAAATAAAATTGTATCAACCGTCAAGTTTTCTCACTGGAATAATGTTGCACCCTGTAATTTGTATTATCCGCCAAAGAAATTATGCTAAGCCACATTTTTAAATATGTTTTGTATTCTGAAAATCGCTTTCCAAATATGTTCCTTTCAATAAAATCCGAAAAATAAATAACTAAATGAGACGTTTTTATCGTTTCCTACACAATTTTAGAAATGTCGCTTAATACATTCTTATGGGAAGGTATCGATATGTTAATCTATCTATACAATATATAATTTTTTAGTATGTCAGGATTTTTGCATGTATGTCCTATTCTTTCCGCTACTTTTTGAAGCCATCTGATGACATAGCAAGCTGAAATTTGGCACACTTGAAGTACTTTCTCTGCGGAAGATCGTAACGAAGCCATATTTTTGATTTTCGGCTTTTCAACTAGTATAACTATAAAGATCTGATAAAAAAGATGTTTTTTTTTTTATAATATGGGGAACTTTGGGCCCCACCCGGCACGGGTAGGCACCGTCGGATTGACCTGAAAAAATAGATCATGATTTCTTACACCAAACCTCATATTTTAAGCAGCGCAAACAATTAAATTTAAAAAAAAAATTGCGACCAGTCTACTGCTCATCATATACTGAGAAAATTTAATTTTATTTCATATCAACAAATCTATAAAAAAGAATGGACAAAAATGGTCCTTAACCTAAGATTCGTAATTTTTTCATTTTACTTATTTCCTTTACATCATTCATAATAAAAAATTTTGCAGATGTAAAAAAATATAAAAACAACACATTAGCTTACGTTTTAGGTTGACATATTTAACCATTCCGTGGATAAAGCGAAAAGAAAACAAAAAATTACCAAAATGGTCCAAAGCTAACAGCAGGGTTTAAAAATATTTTATCCAGCAACGTGTTGCAAAATCAAACAAATGTTCAAGAAAAATAATGATTACGTCTGGGGTAGCAAATATTTGTTAAATATAACTGACCACGGCTTAAGGTTTAATTTTCAAATAACACTAGCCAACAACATTTTGGACAAGAGCAACCAAATATCTTTCCTAGGGTAATTTGGTGGGCTGAATTCGAATCTGTAATTGGTTTTTCTCTATCCTGTCAGGTTTTCCAGATAAAAAAAAAAATTTGTTTTTTCGTTTCTTACATAAAAAAGCACTAGTTTATTATAAAATCAATGAATTTTCAAAAGGGAATAGCGTGATTTGAACGTCGTTTGTATTTTGTTGGTTCGGTTTTCCGTATAAGAGTCCAGCAATAGTGGCCCAGCATGCTTTTGTCTTAAAATCCTTAATAATCCTCTTGTTCGCACTCACTTCACCAAATTTTTTTTTTTTTTTTTTGCAAAAATCTTAATGCTAATGAAGAAAATGCAAAATATTGCCGGTGTCCACGGTTTTTTCAAGTTTCTGACTGCAAAACCAAAATAATGTAAATATGAATATTTTAATGATTCTGATATTGCATATCCTTTTTTTTTCCAACCAAATATTCACCCCACACAAAGCAAAAATAGCTTGAATCACTAACACACGATCTCCCTGACATGCTTTAACGCTACTATTATGAAGATTTAGCAAGAATGTGGGCTTCTGTCAAATAAATATTTGTGAAATTGTTGTGTCAGTATTGTCTGTTTTACAGTATTGCCAGCATGCCATAAAAAATTAAGAAGACGTGATAGCTCAATTTCTGCTTGGTTTTTGCAGTCAATTTTTTTTCCAAATTTGTAGACCAGTGTAATTAGTTAAAGGTGTTCGTTCATCCAATATTACTTTTATAACCCACTGTTCACATGTGCTTGTACACACTATAAACATTTGTCGTATGATTAACTTTTGTTGTTTATGATGTTCACAAGTTGGATTTTTTTTTCATATCTTACAAAAAAGTAAAAAGAAACTTTTGCAATTACGTTATTTAATATTTTATTTAAATATTATTTTCATAATTCTTTTTTACAAAAACTTTTTTGTATGCTCTTAGAAGTTTTGTAACAACTTGTTACCAACTTTTTTTTTAAGACTGAAAGATGCTCATAGGAATAATTAAGATAATTAAAAGGAATTAAAGAAACAAGAGGAGGAAACGAAATCTTGCATTGTTTTAATAATTATAAATTAAAGGAAATTTGAGCTTTCTGATCTAAATTAAACGAATATAATTATATATAATTAGTTTTTCGGAAGGCTATTTTTCTTGCGAAATAAAGATTTTAATCTAAAATCCCGGTTCATTGGCTTACCAAGCCCCAATGTTAACCCAAAGCAATCCTGTAAATGATGGACATTTTCTGCTTCGCATGTACATGCTGTTTTAAAGATATTTTCAATATATATTCCGAACATTTCGGATGAAATTCTTTTCGAATGTGGGTTCCTAGTTGGGGGATGGTTCATGGCTTGTAAGCATACACTCTTCCTTTCCTAGGAAACTGTCAGAAGCTGGCAAACCTAGTCTTTTAATAGGAAATGGGTTTTATCGCTCATCTGTTATATACAATTATATACAATTTAAACCATATTGTATACGTTGTAATATATCCTTATTTTTTTATTTATTTATTTATTACTTGGATATCACATACAACAAGAATTTAATCTTTTTAATTACAGTATGTGATCTTATAACGATACAATTTATTTTAGTTACATTCATTAAATAAGACAAAAATAATACATTATTATAGTTTTATATGAAAGACAGAAAAACATAAAATATATTATAAAAAAAAAAAAAAATATTTATATATAAGATACAGAGGTATATAAAGAAAACAAAAAAGGTGTTATTATTGAAAACTAGAGAACAATTTATTTTTGAATTGCATAACGTTGCCTATGGTTTGTACAGTGTTGGGTAGTGAGTTCCACAATCGTATGGTATTTGTAAAGAACTGCAATTCAGAAATTAACGTACGATATCTTAGTTGTATGATGTGTTTTCCTCGTGAAAATTTTAGGCGGTCATATAAATAACTTGGTTCTTGGGTGTATATAATTTTATGAATGAGTATAAGTGATTTAATTTTAAGCAATACTTCAAGATCAACTCCGTACAAAGATTTAGAATATAGAGAAGTTCCATCATATCTTTTTATTCCGTAGACGTATCGTAGAATCGCATTGTAAGCTACAGTTAATTTACTCTGACTGTATGAATCACAGAAAGCAAACAGTTCACAACCATATAGAAGCTTTGCCATTAAAAAAGTTTTCGCGAGCAGCACGCGAATATTAAGAGGTGTAACATGTTGTGATGGGTATAGAGTTCTTAACATAGAAAAATTTTTTCCAGAAACAGAAATAATGTGAGAATTCCATTGAAGAGTTTTATTAAAAATAACACCAAGATTCATAGCTGATTCAACAATTGAAATAGTTTGATTTCCTAATAGTACCGGAATATCAACAACCATATTTTGATTCCTTTGAGCTATAATCAGGCACTTAGATTTTTTTGGATTTAAGTATAGTCCATTCGACGAGACCCATAAATATATCCGATTTAGATCCACAGAGAGTTTAGCAATACAATCTTGCATCAAGTTCTTTTTACAACTAATATATATTTGAACATCATCAGCATAAATGTGACTGCTGCAGTGCAAAAGGCGGCTAGTTAAATCATTGATGTATAGTGTGAATAATAGAGGCCCAAGAATAGATCCCTGTGGTACCCCCATAGACACATGTAGAGCAGTAGATAGAGAGTTACCAGCGGCAACGGATTGGTACCGATTAGTAAGATAAGTTCCTAGTAGTGTAGTGGCAGTTGAAGAAAAGTTAAACTTATTATATAAATTAGTGCAAAGTATTTTATGGTTAACTGAGTCAAATGCCTTAGAGTGATCTAAAAGCACAAGGAACGTAACTCCTCCTTCATCAATATTGCGTCTGATATCTTCGGATACACTGATGAGCGATGTAACACAGCTATGCCTTTCTCTGAATCCAGATTGATTTTTAACTAGTAACTGGTGATTTGTCAAGTATTTACTCATTTGCTTATGGATTCGTCTCTCGAATACTTTAGATAAATAGGGTAGTATTGATATAGGACGATACTCATTTGCAGTTTAAGGTACAGGGATGATCTTTGCATATTTCCAGCAATTTGGAAACTGACTGGTGGTGATAATGGTGTTAAATATGTGAGTGATGTAACCTAGTAACTTAGGTAGAAGAAGTTTTACGAATCTTGGATGAATTTAGTCCAGCCCGACCGCATTCGACGTTACAGATAGACAACATGATAGTACTTCAACTTGAAGAACACCAGAAAATTCAAATCGGTGTACGGTAGGTGGTGCCGAGAGATGTTGTAAAGATTCTGAATTTTCAGCCATCACATCTTGATTCACAGCTTGGGTACTATTCATTGGTATACTTGAAGGAATATTAACAAATGATTCATTTAGTTGATTTACATCGATGTTACATGCAGAGTTAATTTTTTTCCCAATACCAATTTCCTTGATTGTCTGCCATTTCCTTTAAGAGTCTTAAGCTAATCTGAAGCGTCTTGCAAAATAACTAGTTTTCGCGTCCTTAATGCTTTTATTTACGTACTGACGAGCTCTGCGGTATTCTTCATGTAATTCAGAAGTTCTAAATCTTTTCCAACGTCTATAGGTCTCATCTCGAACATTTATTAGGGTTTTTATGGTTGAATTGAACCAGTTTTTCGTCCTTTTTTCACCACGGTATGTACGCACAGGAACCATGATATCAAATAGCTGGAGCAAGTGGCTATTAAAAAATTGAAGCTGTTCTTCAGCAGAAACCAAATTGTAGATCAAACTTCAGTTTATTGTGTTAAAACGTTCTTCCAATATGTTAAGGTTGATGTTACGGAAATCATAAAAACTTTTTGGTGTTTCAGCGTTTACTACTTTAAAATCATAGGATATATAAATAAGGTCATGATTTGAGAAACATGGTGCTTTGATTTGGTCAAATAGTAACAGGTTCGATATATTTCCTATTATAAATATATCAAGTAATGTTCTGCTAGAACCAGTAAAGTGTGTAGGTTGCTCAGTATTTACAATACATAAACCAATGGATCTTAGTTGATCTGTAAAATTGGAACTTGACCCAGCCAAAATATTGCAGTTGAAATCACTCGCAACAACAATATCATTGTATTGAGTAGCTAATACCTCTAAGTTCCGCATAAGATCATCAAAAGGTACGTCAGAACATGGACGATAAGTGCAGCCCAATAATAGATTACTGTCACCATCAGAAATTTCAATGAATAAAAATTCAATTCGCTCACTATCCATGGATCTCGATACTTCCTTAGGCAATTATTCTTGGACCAATTAAACTTTATATGAACACATCCCTAGAATAACTTTTAGAATGCATCGCAGCGATGTTCTGAATTTAGATTCTTAAGATTTCAAATTGAGTAGACCTTTGAAGACGAGGCTCAGATGGATACAAATGGACACTTTCCTGTACAGCATCCACAGCGGATAACTAATGGAGCTGTTGAAGCATTATTTTTTTTTTTTTTAATAACATCAGTCGATAAGTTGTTTAAAAAATTGTTTAATGCAATTTATTAATTAAAACTTAATGCATAGAAAATTCTTAACCGACATATTAGAATTTCCTTCTTTTCAATATTTCCGGCCGCCAGTTAAAAGCATGTGTTTCTTCGGAGGCCTCCCTTATAAATTTTGATTGTTTTATCGGCTTCAGCTGTTATTAAACGAGACCCTGATTGATCAAAACATATGGCAAAAATGCTAGCCTAACTTTCCATAGAGCCTGGCTGACAGGAGCTTGAAGACGTTGGAAATTAAAGCCAGTACGCCAGTCTCAAAAGAACCAAGATTTAAACCAGAGGACACACAGTTTCTAAACTCAACCCCCTAGACGACTGAACCATAAACGAACGTTGTTTGAATATCATTAAAATTAAATATGGCCCGTTTTAGGTTTCACAACTCAACTCAGTTGTGTCAACTCAACTCAGCAAAGTTGTAAACCATAATACAAAAATTATAAATCAACTTATTTGCGTTGTGAACCGTAATAGTGACCTATATTCACCAAAATGGTTTGTACCATGTATGTGTGTTTGCTTATTTCTTTTAGTATTGGCATTGTTGTCATACCGTAGATTTATCTTTTTTGGCGAGTTTTTAAGTAGTAATAATTTTCGTTAAATAGATGAAATAATAAAGAAGGATGGTAACGAAAATCATATTGGGAATTATGCTAATATATGTGGGGTTGGGGGGAATAAGAGACAACCGGTTTTGAACTTCGCTTCTCATAAGGACCCAGAATATATATACTTTATAGGGTGTAGGATCAATATTGTAGAAATTACAAACGGAATGACAAAGTTATATATACCCTTATTACCTTCGGTGAAGGGTATAAAAAGATTAATTTTTGAGAATTCAGTATTTCGGTTATAACTCAACCGATTTGACAGATTTATATACCAGCGTATTTAAGAACAAATTTGCCATTTACTAAAGTTATAAAGCTTGGACTCGGGGAGATCTATGGTTCCCGAAAGTGGGTATTTAAAAAAAAATTAATTTTGGTCATAACTTTTTTGTATCTGAACCGATTTTCCCGAGCTTTTTATAAAATATGTTCTACTAGGATGGTGTGTATTGGCAACCTAAATGTGTGTACCTAATTTGGAAACTTTGGCTTTTGCCGTTCCCCAGATATAGAGCAAAAAGTAATAAAAATACAACAACCACAAGGGATTTTTGGAAAAAATTAGAGGTAGTCGTGGTTTTTTGCTCATATCTCAGCCATTTGTGGACCGATCATAAATGTATAATAACCTGGCCCTCATCATATATGGGGCCTTCGGAAAATCCATTTCAACGGACAGACGGACATGGTTAAATCGACTTCGCTCCTCATAAGGACCCAGAATATATATACTTTATAGGGTCTTAGATCAATATTGTAGAAATTATAAACGGAATGACAAACTTATATATACCCTTTTTACCTTCGGTGAAGGGTATAATAACTACAGCTCTGGAATTGTTTGAAAAGACATCCGAGCCGAGTAATTTACCAAACTTTGAAGTAATATTTTCTCCAGAAAAGCATTATTTTGACGCAAAACATGAAAGGGTTTAATAAATTCCGGGAACGCAAACACTTCATTCAATAGTTCCTTCTAATGCTGGTACAATAATTGCTAAAAAAGGTTTTTGCATCAAAAAATATAAATGTTTTTAAAATTGAAAAAAACTTAAATAAAATAAAAAAAAAATAATAATTATTGTTTTTAATAACACTACGTGACAGTTTTTTGAACAAATGAATCTTTATGTAAAATTTTCCGCTGAATCTGAATATGAAGTTTGAATTGTCAAAAGTAGAACAGTTTTTGAGATATTCCATAATAACGGTTATTTGTGTTTTTAAAAAACATGCTGTGACTGAAATGCAAATATCCAAAAAATAAAATTTTAGCCTATTTAAATACGAACATTTTGTGCCCAATAGGAACCAGATCGGTGCAAAAATGACAAAGTTACAGAAGATTAATTGAATTAACCCACAACAAATTAATATACAAAGCTAAATTTTTAGTAACAATATTAAAAATTGCTTAAAAGTATTGAATTTCTATGTGGGTTAATTTACTAAATCTTCTGTAGCTTTGTCATTTTTTACCAATCTATGTCTTGTTGGGCGCAAAAAGTTCATATTAAACTAATCTAATGTCGCATGCAATAAAAGATTAGGATTTTTAAATCATTGGTTTAAAAAAATGGCTTGAATAGAGCAAAATTGAACAAAATCATAACATTTTCAATGAAGCTTGAACTTTTGTCCCCTGTAACTCTGTGATTTCTTGACCAATCTTCACAAGAAATCCATGGTTATTTTAGAAATTTTATAGAATTACATAGTCCGACTAGTGAGTCCACCTGCTTGATATCCAGGCTATTATGGCCTGGTTATGATGAACGGAGGACAAGCTCTCTACTTAGGTTCAAAAGGGACCAGATTAGGACAGTTGTATCGGTTGTTACTGGGCACTGGCCGGTGGGGACTCATGCTGAAAGAATGGGTCTGGAATTTAATGACTACTGTAGAAGTTGTCAGGATGAGGAGGAGGAGGAGACTGTGCTTCACTTTCTCTGTCAATGCCCTGGGTTGCGGGGCATTAGGGAGGAATGCCTGGGGAAACCGGCATTTGCCTGCCTAGAGGATCTATCCAGGATAGAACTAAGATCGCTGATTCGCTTCATTAGGAGGACGAAGTGGCTGGATTCTGCAGTGACGCCATCTGAGTAACTGCTCTATAGGATGGGCATTGGCGCTGGGTATCACAAAGGGACCAATAAAGGACCCAAGTGAGCTGTCTGTTGATAGCTGCCCATGGAACCTAACCTAACCTACATAATCCGTTTACAATTTTTAAAGATATTTGCATTTCAGTCACATCATCTTTTTTAAAAATACAAATAACGGTTATTTTGGAATATCTCATAAACTATTCTACTTTTGACAATACTGACTTCATATTCGGATTCAGGGGAACATTTTACGTAATGATCAGCTGTCAGATTCATTTGGTCACGACTTTGTTGAAATTTTGTCATTTTTTGTGTAATTAGTATTGTGGTTATTTTGTTGAAATATTCATGGTTTTTAATCCAAATTTTTAATATTTTTGAAGAAAGGAATTTTACAACATGAAAATTAATTAAAATTGTTATTGATAATCGTTTATTCTTGACCGTAGCCGGGGTCGAACCCTGGCCGGCAGGTTACCATGACATGTTTCGATTTTTTAAAAAACAAAAAAATGTTGCACAGTTGTTTATATCAAAAAAATTTGACATGGATTGCCCGTTATACGAAAGTAAAACAAGTTGTAGTCAATGTAATTGAGTCAGTCAAAGCTGGCTCATTCTTAGCCACCCTGTAACACTTCCTCCAAATAAGAGCAATCAAATATATTAGATTATAAGTTAAACCTTTATACCTCAGTTGGGTGGCTTCTTTCTTTATATGTGTAACCCTTTGATTAAAAGTTTGGGCACGAAATTAAGCACATATACTTTTGTCATATAAAGTTTGCGTGGCACTGAAATTCTATATTTTCTATAATCTTCAATTTCACATAGCCTTAATATTAGATATTTAGCAAAAATTCTAATTGCGCGATTTAAAATGTAGATAATAAAAAATTTAAAAATAAATATTTTCGATGCTGATTAAAATACATATTTATCTAATTCGGTATGAATATTTTTGTTTAATACAATTAAATTTTAAATTAAGTTTCCAACTTCTAAACAGATATTTATGTGTGCATTTAAATGTACATTGTACAAAATTTGCTTTATCCTCCTCCACCTTCTTTTTTACATTCTATACCAATTTTATAGTTTCGAATGTACATCCGCTCTGACCGCGACATACATTATTATTATTATTTTTTTTTTTTTGCATAAAGCTAAAATGTCATTAGAACTAACCACACAATTTTCATAGTCATAAAATATTATTAAGTGCAAATTTGTTAAAAACTATAAAATTTAAAACCCTGAACAATTTTTATTTAAAATTCTTTTTAATTATATTATTTTTTATGATTATATTTTCAGCATGCGTGATTACGTAAAATAGTTTATAATTTTGTTAATAATTTCCATGTTTTATTTAATTAGATTTTATTGACAAGACACACGTACAAAATGCAGATAAAATTTGTATATCTAATTAAAAGCTTACAAAGAATATTTAGGCAAATAATATTTACTGAAATATAAAAGTGCAAAACAAGGCCTGCCTGAATTTATTTGAAAATCAAACACACAACAAAAATCAAATGTGGGTACCAAGGCGAATTCATTCTAGGTAATCTCGGTACTACAACAAGTACAACTCGAGCAAAAACCACAAGCAATTTGGTTTTGAAAAAGCATTGTACAATGTCAAAAACAGAAATAAACAAAAACATTGATAAAGCTAAAAAAAAGTTATCAGCAGGGCTTTTAAGACCACCTGTAATGAATTCGGCTTGGTTTGTCGCACACACCCAGAGAAAAAACATGTTTAAATATGGTCATCTCAGAATTGTAAATATATTATGATTAATTTAACCATTTTATTGTCGCCGACAACCATATTTTGGTTAAATTAGGCCTCCATAAAGAAGCCGCAACCATATTATGGTTGCCTCCGAACATGTTATGGTTAATAATAACTAAAATTTGTTTAACATTTATAATAGTATGGTTGGTTTCATCCTATACTATTGTTAATTTAAAAACAAATTTTGGTCATATTTAAACATAACATGTTTTGGGGCAACCATAATATGGTTGTGGGCTCTGAATGGAGGACTTATTCAACCAAATTAAGCTTGTCGGTGACAATAATATAGTCAAATTAAACATAATATGTTTAAAATTTTCTTTAAAAATAAATTTGTTAGAGGTGACCATATTTAAACATGTTTTTTTCTCGGCATGCAGTTAAACTAGTGCTGTGAGGGTACAAGAATGCAAAGAACTACACTCCAAACAGTACTTGTTTCTTTCAAAACCTATCAATATAGTAAAAAAATATTTGGCTTTATTCCTAGTATTTGAAAAATACCTCCTGCAACCTGCGAAAATTTGTGATGTAACGGACAAATACAATGGAGTTGTGTGTTTTTTGGTTTTTGCAAAGTATTGGTATTGTAATATTATTACAGAAATATAATAATAAATTAATATTCGAAATATTTTTAAAACACATATTCCAAACTGACCTTAAACGAGGCGTGAATGAGGTGAACAATTGTTACACTAGCTATGCGGTGGGGTATGACATACCCCAAAGTTCGATGCAATATTTTAATAATTTTTATTATTATATAATAAACATTTTTTCTTACCATATGTGAACATAAGGATAAGGATCTTTTTGCTACGATTAGTAAATCAAATGCTATAATTACATTAATAGAGATTTTTTTTTATCTAAAATGACAATATCCTTAAATTTTTGTAAAAAAAAGCTGGTTAAGGTATCTTAAAATATTTGGGTGTGTCATACCCCAGCCACGTTTGTAACTGTGTATCTCCCGTTGACGCTATCATAACTCTTAACCCTTATCCTATGTAAGTGGGTCAAAACCAAAAAAACTACTTTTATTTTGCTTTATTTTGAAAAGTTATTAATATATCGTTCTGAAACTTCGTGACTTTTAATCATTCGAGAAAATGTATAGAATGCAAAAACAAAAATAATCCTATCTCCTAACAGAGTGTCCCCATAAAAAAAGTTGCGTATAAGGTGTAAGTGGGTCAAAATTGCCCAATACAAATTGCATGATAGTTTTTTACATTTTTGTGTGTATCTACTTGTACATAAAAACTGCCGTTATTTTAGAAATAAGAATTTTACTTTACTATGAATATTTTTTAGTCTGAATACAATTTCAAAGCGTGCGGTTGTTGTAAAAAAATTAAAAAAATGTCGCGATTGAACGAAAATGAAATTCATGATTTGTTATGTGAATCAGAAGATGATGAAATAGCTAACGATCTGTCATCAAATGAAGATGATAGTGTGATAACAGATATTGATTCCGTATATAACCAAAGTGAATCAGATTTGAGTGAAAGTGATGAAACCAATGATAATGAAATCACAGAGAACTTTATCTCTAAAGACAAAAAATACGTTTGGACAGCCCCGATTCCAAATTTAGATAATGCTGGAAGACGTGCAGCTGAAAACATTATGGATACCAAACCTGGACCCACTCTTTACGCAATTACGAGAATGACTTCTATAGAATCATCTTTCGATTTGCTTATGCCCAGGGAGATCTTTAAAATTATCATAGATATGACCAATTTAGAAGGTAAATTATAAACTTACATTGTTATATGTTTTTTTAGAATTTAGGCGCTTCATATTTATTTTTGAAATTTAGGAGTTTCTGTATATGGCGAAAACTGGAAGCCAGTTGACGAGATATCAATGAAGGCGTATTTTGGTATTCTTTTGTTGGCTGGTGTTTTTCGTTCGCATGGTGAAGCTTTGGAAAATTTATGGAATGATAGAAACGGAAGACCTATATTCAAAACAACTATGCCTCTTTACAGATTTCAAAACATAACAAGAGTAATCCGTTTTGATAAAAAAACTGATAGAGTGGAAAGACGTGCTCGTGATAAACTTGCTCCAATAAGAAACCTTTGGGACCGTTGGGAATATAATTTACGGAAACTGTATAATCCTGGTCCATGCGTAACAATTGATGAGCAATTAGTTACATTTCGAGGAAGATGTCCCTTCAAACAATTTATACCGTCAAAACCCGGCAAATACGGGTTAAAAATTTGGGCTCTTTGCGATTCTGACACAAATTATGCATGGTCAATGCAGGTGTATACAGGTAAACCAAGAAATTGCCAGCCAGAAAAAAATCAAGGACGTCGCGTAGTTTTGGATTTGGTAAAGGATTTGAAAGGCAGAAACGTCACCTGTGACAATTTTTTTACTTCCCATGAACTTGGTATTGAACTTTTACAAAAAAAACTAACAGTCGTTGGTACCGTTCGAAAAAACAAAACCTTCCTTCCACCTTAGTTTACCGACCTAAAAGGAAAACCACAACATTACTCGCAATTCCTTTTTGATGTAACCAACAAAACTACAATTGTGTCATATGTGCCAAAAAAGAATCGTTCTGTCATTTTATTGAGTACATTACATCATAGCACTGAAATTGTTTCTGATACCAAAAAACCTGAAATAATCCATTTTTACAACAGAACGAAGTCCGGCGTAGATACACTTGATCAATTAGTCCGAAACTATACTTGCAAGCGTCGATCAAATAGGTGGCCACAATCCTTATTTTACAACATGTTGGACATTAGCGCATATAACGCTTTTGTTATATATACTGCCATTGACGCTGAATGGAACAACCAAAAACATTTTCGACGTCGTCTTTTTTTAGAAGAATTAGGTAATGCCCTTGTCCATGACGAAATATCACGTCGTTCCATAATGCCGAGAAGCAGTTTTGCCAAGTCAACTGTACGAAGTTTGCAGAAGGAAGATAAAGTGGTTGAGAAGAGCGCTCTAAAGAGGGGCCGATGCTATATATGCCCCCAACGTTCATCCAGTACAAAATATTCAAATAAATGTACTAACTGCAAAAATTTTATTTGTAAAAGCCATTCAAATGTTATATTTTCATGTGAAAACTGCAAAAATGATACATAATTTAATGTTTTTTATAAATAAATACTATTGGGCAAATTTGACCCACTTACACCTGATACGTAATTTTTTTTCTACACAGGATAAGGGTTAAACCAATGTTTCAACTCGTATTCTGCACCCTTAACTTCAGCTGCTGAAACAATAGAAATGCCGGCAAAACAATATCATTGAAAAATCTTTCTAAAATTATCTGGGATATGATACAAACCTTGATACAAAAGAATATGTGTATTTTTTATCCCCTCTCTCATTGCTGCGTGTGTTTCCCTTTATCAGGTTAATTTTTGGGAGTATATTTTATACCCGCAACTTATTTGACTTCCATAAAGTTAAGCAATTTCTTTTTGGTTTCTACACTCACACACAGTGTTTGTATGTAACAGCGATACTACAGTATAGACTTTGAAAATTTTCAATGATTAAATTCTGTGCTCATTTGAAATGGTGCAGACTTCTAGTGTATAAGAACAATTATTTTTATACCCACACCACAATCGTGGAGAGGGTATTATGCGTTTGTGCTGATGTGTGTAACACCTTAAAATATTGGTCCTAGACCCACCTTAAAGTATACCGATCGACTTAGAATCACTTTCTGAGTCGAACTAACGATGTCCGTCCGGCTGGCTGGTAGGCTGGCAGGCTGGCTGGCTGACTGTCCATGTAACCTTGTGCGCAAAGTACAGGTCGCAATTTTGGAAAAAATTTGATAAAATTTGTGACAAAGGTTCTTATTGGCACAAGGACGACGCCTATTGAAAATGCGCCAAATTGTCGGACCACGAGTGCAGATAGGAGGAAATTACTTCCTTTTAGAAACTATCAAACCGATTTTAATGAAATTTAAAACATACATGGAATCATATCTTTTTGGACACAAAAGGGATGCATTTTTTAAAAAATAGGACCACGAGGGGAAATAGAGCCAATTTCTGCCTCTCAAACCGATTTTAATGAAATTCAAAACATAGATAGATCCATATCTATATGGACACATAAGCCATACAGTTTTTCAAAAATAGGACCACAAGGAGAGGTAGGAGGCAATTTCTGCCTCTCACAAACTTTTAACCCGATTTTAATGACTTTTATAAACATAGATAAATCCATATTTATATGGACATATAAGCATGATGTGTTTTTTAATACTGTGGTGTAGGGTATCATATGGTCGGGCTTGACCAACTATACTTTCTTACTTATTTTTTTTATTTAAAAAGCTACTTGAATTAGTAAAATTTTAAAATTCTGATAGTTTAATTTTCCATTAGCTGGCTTAGAGTATTTCTATAACACTTTTTTTGAAAACAGAAGTGTGTTTTTGATTCGATTAAACTGTTAAAAGTAGTTTTTTAGTTTGAATATTAATTTTATTTTTGTGATTTGTTTTAATTATTTATTTTACTTAAATTTGCATAAATGTTTTTAGTTTAATTATATATATGCAAATGAAATGTGGTCAGAAGCTAAATTGTTGTTAATGTTTTGCGAAATTAATAAAGCCATTGAAATATTTTGCTATTAATTTAATATAATAAATGACATTCTAAATAATTTATTGTTGGTTGTAGACTCAGCTTCAATCCTGATGTTAAATAAAAAAAACATACGAGCCTTACATAAATGGACCAATTGGTCCATACAAGATCAGTTAACTTGAAAGTAAAAATTAAAAATAATATTTTGTATCTAATTCAAAATCAAATTAAATAAACTGAATTTTGTAACAAGAATCTCTAAACAACTTAAAGAAAAAAACTACTTATTTGGCATAGAAACTAAACGAGACATGGCCGTAAACACAACCATTTTTAAAATAATTTTCAGACATGAGGTATCCTCTTTAGACAGAGCAGGATATAATTGTTCATAGTCAGCAAAAATGTTTGCATATGCAGAGGGTATAGCGCTCACATCACATAGTGTAAGAGATTTAGGGGAACATTTTGATATTTTGGAAACTTGCGCAAAAAGACATGGTTTGATTATAAGCGAATATGGAACTCAATTTATACCCGTATCAAGAGACATGACAGGAAATACACAACAATCAAAAGAGTTTCGAGAAAGTTAATAGTTGTAGATACTTAAGGTCACCAATTGGTAGTAACGACGAAATGCATAATTCTATCAATTTTCTGCACTTACCTTAAACTATTTGAGCCAACGCTGATGCCGCAATTTTCAGGCTACACTCATAGAACAATGCCCTTATATCAGAGTTATGACATCAATGCTTAAACTATTTCAAATAAAATCAATGAAGCAAAAAAACGAATGTCATCAATGAATTTTGTCCTATTTTACGCGCCATCTATGCTATGATTGCAGTGGCATTAACTCGACGTTTTGTGTATTATTAACATTATTTTCATGTTTAAAAAGTAAAGAAATCAAAAATTCCCATATTCTATTTGTTTAAATCAGTGATAACCAAGCTCCGAACTAAGAAAGCCCCGAACGCACGCACACAAAGATATTATGTGCTTGTGTGCGGTCGCAGAGACTGATGATAGTCTGATGTTTTGAAACGAACAAAGTTGTAATATTCATGTGAATTGCCGACCGTGTCTGTGTGAAAAATACGATTATTGACTGGCTCGCGAGTCTATGGAGTGGTTGTCACTGGTTTAAATTATTTAGTTAAATACATAAAATTTCCAAAGTAGAATGATTACGAAAAGCTTATCGGGCATGTTGTGTTTTATAATTGAGAGTTCTTCTGTAAACAAAGAGCGGAATACAACAAATGTGAAACAAACATGTTTAATGGGTAAATAAATAATAAAATTCTTTCACTTTGACTTAAGTCAATCCCACTGACTCAATTTCATTACAGTTTGTCATTAAATTGAGCCTAATGAGTTCTTTCTTCGATGTTATTGAGTCATCGCACTGATGATATTTCTAATTAAACGTACTCCAATTCGTTATTTCTGTGATGCCGATGTGTCATCTTATTGATGACATAATTTCACCAGATAACAATTTGGCCATGTGATGTTAAGGCTGACATCACAATAATGAAAAATGTCATTGTGGTCAAAAACAAAGACACTTCTCACAGTACTGATGTCAAACAACATCAGCATTGTGACACCTTTTCTATCAGTGTAGCGTTACAGAAAATCGATGTGAATTTTTTACTGACGCACAGTTGTAAAACTGGAGCACTGACAATAGGTTAGGATAGGTTAAATGGGCAGGTGACACGAGGACGGCTTACTTTGGTCCTTATAGCTGTCTGTTTGTGATACCCTTAGCTAGTGACAAGAGTCAGCCAGTATTCACCAGATTATTCCCTAGAAGTCACTTCAGTCTCGAACGACCCTGCAGAACAGAGAGATCGATTTCAGTCGTATACTATACATATCGTCCAGACACGGAAATTCCGGTCTCGCAAAATTCCTAAACCTTATATCCCCGAGACCGAGGTATGCTCCCCCTGCCATCTGTCCTGATCCCTTTTATACGACTCTCGTCCGATGAGAGCCTTGCAGCAGGCCATTGAAATGCCGATCAGGCCGTCGACAAACATGTTGTCCAAGAAACAGCCCTGTTTGGCTAGACTGTCTGCTGTCCGTCAATATACACATATCTCTTGATACACGATAGTATCACAGCCAGTTAGCAGCCCGCTTAATGGCAGTGATTTCCGCTGGGCGCTAATAATGGTAGAAGAGAAAATCCGAGAGTGTTTGACAAAAATATTATCCGGGTAAAATCCGGAGATGAAAGTGGAGACTATACCATTAAGTGGGGAACAGAATAGTTGCTGTAGTACAACGTTACGAATAGCTCTGCAAGTTGTCAAAAGTTAAAAACGGCAGTTTCAAAGTAGTCTCAACAGAATTCGTAGTTGTTGTAGTCGTTGCAGTTGAAGTTGAAGCGCAAAATTCGAAATTTTTAACTTTGTTGCGCTACAGAGCATTCGTCAACTTCAGCTACTACTACAACTACTTAATTCTGTCCCAGGCTTTAGAAGTAAGCGAGACAATAGTTTGATGTTGAAAAATTAAAAAAATCCCACGTGACAAGAATACTCAACAGAAAAGGGCTTTACAAACAATTATAAATGCAATGCCTTAAAGAACAAGAGCAAAGTAAAAGCCTAGAATTTGATGGATCGACGGCGTAGAAGAAAAGTGCTTTTGGTGTTATAAGCTGTAACACCAAAAGATGATGATATTATCTTGTTCTCAGTAGTTTTTTGGAAATACCGCAGTAGGGTTCCTTCTTGCCTCGCATAGAACTTGGAAATAATATTTTTTTTAAGTATTTTTTATTTTTTTAGATACTCTTCATATGCATGTGCTTATAACTGAAACAGAAATTAAAAAAAAACTAAAAATATTTCAATTTTACTTGAAAAATTTTTAAAATATTTACTTTTTTAACTAATGAAATGTCGACAAAAGCAACTAACTTGCACAATTTTTGTGGTTGAACTTTATCAGCATTGAAATAAAAGGAGCTCACTTTAATTTCAATACATAAAAACAATTTTGTAAACTGTTTAACCCTGGAAGGTTGCTCTTCATTTAAGTACTTTAAGGTTACTGTTCCTCGAACCGACGAAATATTAAACAAAAATTCTAGCGGATCGATTTTTGAAGAAAAAAAAAAACCAACAAAAATATTTAAGGTTAAGCATTTTATTAATAAATAAAATAAAACATTAGAAATAAGAGTTGTTTTCCTCTCTCAAAATTTGATACGAATTTAAACAATTTTTGGGGTTTCAAATTAATTAAATTTTAAAGCTTTCTTTATCAGCCTACTTTGTTGAAAAAGAGCGTAATTTGAGAACACATAAAAAAGTTATATGACAAAGAGTAACCATCCAGGGTTAAGATATTTATTCTTATTTTTTATAATTTCATAAGATATCTTCTTATAAAAACACAAAAAAAAAATATATCTTTTTGTAATCCTTGAAGCCGCAAGGTGCTGATTTGTTGTTGTGTTTACAAAACTAAATCTCAAATATTTATTTTTATTTTTATTTTTATAACATGTTTATTTATTTTAAAAATAACATTGCTAGCATATCTGAGTAAAGATTGTTGAAATGTTTTTTGCTTATTTGACATAACTAAAGTACATATTCTTATTTTTTTAAAGTACTTTCTGTCTGACATTCTACATTAAAGTAATATATTTTAAGTCTACTTCTATTTACATATCTGAGAGAAAAGATTGAAAGTACTTGCAGACATATTTTTAAAATAAGCAAACAATACAATTTTTATTTTCCTAATGGTTAATACGAATATGTCGATACTTTATACAATTTACTAAGACTTTATTTTTAAAATAATTTTAAACAAAAGCTTTTCTGTACTGAAATTCTGTAACTTTTTAACGACAAAAAATTGTCGTTAAGTAGTCAAAATTCGTTAGCTAACGAAAATTGTCGTTAAGAGATATTCTGCAATAAAATTTTAACAATTTTTATCGGCAAAAAATGTCGGTAGTTAACGACACAAAAAAAGTTCTTGTTAAATAATAACGACAACAAATGTTCTGTTAACAGATTAAAAATATAGAGTAAAGTAGCCAATTTTGAACACAAAAAAAGTAAAAAAGTATAGTCGATCAAGTCCGACTCTACATTGCAGTATATGGGCGATCATGTTTCCGCCAAAAAGAGTATGTTGTGAGGTTAATATTCACATAAGACATTTTTGTGCCAATATTATCTTAGTATCTACTACCATTATTAGTGTATTCGTATGGGAGCTGGGTCAAATATGGACCGATTCTAAAAAAATATGTTCTGGGGATTTATGTAGGTTGCGACAAAATATTTTTGGATCTTATTCAACTCAAATGTCTATAAAACAAAATAGCTATTAATAAAAACAAAACCCTATTCCGGAAAGAAGTTTTCATGTGGGATATTAAAATTAAATAACTGCTTCTCACCATTATAAAATGGTGCCAAATTTTATAAAATTATTTTTGAAATTGCGACCTGTAATTTGCGTACAAGGTTATCTTGGACAGAAGACAACCAGCCATCCTGATAGAAGAACGGGCTTCGTTAAATGGATTCTGACATTGATTCTGAGTCAATCGGTATACTAAAAGTCAGGCCCAGAACCTTTATTTAAATGTGTTACACACATTCGTACAAACACATATAATATCCTCTTCACATACAGTAGTGTAGGTATAAAAAGTAAGAGCAGAAATGTTGTGCTAGAGTGGCTCAGTCACCTGGAAATTTTTCCCTATGCATAGAAAGATTTAAAGCACTAAAGGTACATTTAAAAAAATAAGCGCACAATTACGCGCTACGCAAAATGACATACAGAAATGCAGTAAAGTAAGTGAAAGAACTCTCAACAACGTTTATAAAAAAAAATAACATTTCAAGTGCTACGGTGTTCCCTTACTACGAAGCAGGTTTGTAAGGGAGAATACTAAAAAATAACTGTATCAAAACATTCAGTGTGTAAAGATGATCGTTACATCCAACAATATTTAAGTGCGCTGAATAATGCGCTTCATGTGTCAAAAATGTATTGCTTCAAAGTGGGAACTCGCCATATAAAATTCATGTCTTCCGTAAGCGCAATGGTAAGCGAAACCCTTATGTTTCTCCCTTAGAAACCTGCTTCGTTGGATGCTCCATTTTTTATTGGGATATTTGTTTAGAAATATAATCAATATGTACGCGTTTTTATTCATGTTTTGTTGAAATAAATGCAATAAAGCAAATTAATTTTGTATTTTTTTTTATTAATTTTAAAAAATTTTCACTTTGACGTTCTTACATATATTTTTTACCGATATTTGTCGTCAATATTTCTAAACAAAAATATTTGTTTATTTAAAATACAGAATAACAAATTCGTTAAAGTAACCGAGATTTCTCGTTTATTAACGATATCGGCAGTTAAATTCAAAAAGTTACAGAATTGAGGTACTGGTATGTTCAAAATTAAGTCATACAAAGTTTTCTTTTTTTAAGTTACATTTACTGAACTATTTTCAATTATTTGTTTGTTAAAAGTAGGGTGTAGTACAAATAGTTTTTAAATATCTTAAAACCAATAATTAGTATTGTGGTTATTTTGTTGAACTATTTATGGTTTTTAATCCAAATTTTTAATATTTTTAATTAGGCTTAAGTTCATGAAATTTAATTTTTATTAAATTATTTTTATGAAGAAAGGAATTTTTACAACATGATAAATCCATCTGAGGAGATCGAGTGGTTGCGATCGAAACATGTCATGGTAACCTGCCGGCCAGGGTTCGAGCCCGAGCCACGTCAAGTTCATGTTGTAAAAATTCCTTTCTTCATAAAAATAATTTAATAAAAATTAAATTTCATGAACTTAAGCCTAATTAAAAATATTAAAAATTTGGATTAAAAACCATAAATAGTTCAACAAAATAACCACAATACTAATTATTGTTAAAGCTAAGGCACGAGCTCTATGTGTACATTTGTCCTTCAAGTTGTGCTGAAAAAGGTCAACAGAAAAGAGAAAGACAAAGTGAAAAAACAAAAAAATGTACTTGGACTTCAAGAAAAATTCTTGACGAAAGTACGAAAAAACAGAAGTAAAGGAAAAAACATGTAAAATCAATTAAGATGGATAATCATTCAGGAAAGCAAATTTCGATCTACCAAATGTTAAAATACAATTTGGTTTAAGGATTGATGTTTGACTAGTGACGTCAGCAGTCGTCGATGGCTGCGAGTGTAAGACGGCAAATCCATCTGAGGAGATCGAGTGGTTGCGATCGAAACATGTCATGGTAACCTGCCGGCCAGGGTTCGAGCCCGAGCCACGTCAAGAATGAAAGATTATCAATAACAATTTTAATTGATTTTCATTTTGTAAAAATTCCTTTCTTCATAAAAATAATTTAATAAAAATTAAATTTCATGAACTTAAGCCTAATTAAAAATATTAAAAATCTTAAAAACATCTAAACTACTCTGGTCTAATAGATTTATTGCTACTTATATGCGCAAGAGTTTTTTTATTTTATAAATTTTTGTAAAGAACTTCTTTCTGGATGACTAAATAAGTTGTAAAATTAAATAATTTATGTTTTTAAAATTTATGTAGGCTTTTTGAAATTAAGGAAATCTTTTGACATTGTGAGTTTTTGCTAAAAAGTTTTGCTTTAATTTATAAAATATATGTTTTTGCTAAAGTTTAAATAACTCATGCGTTAGAGAAATATTGTTTGTACACAAAACTTCTTGCATAAATATTTTCAGCCGTACTTTCAGTTACAGAGTTAATTCATTACATTATGGTTGATTTTTTAAGAGCTATAGGAAAGTTAAAAAAAAAAACACATAAAATTCAGAAAAATGCATGAAATCTTTATTTGAATCGATAGTACGGTCCATATAATTTAGTGTTTGAAGATTATTTCATGCAAATGTTGAACGTGACTGGGCCTCAAATGGTCCATCCGCTTAGTCCAATTTTGGCATACTCTTTCCAACATTTCGGCCGGTATCTCAAGAATAAATGCTTCACTGTTGTCTTCTAATGCGTCAATTGAAGCGGGCATGTGTGTATAGACATGAGCTTTAACATAGCCCCACAAAAAATACTCTAAAGCCGTAAAAGCGCACGATCTAGGCGGCCAATTGACCGGTCCCGAACGTGAAATAAAATGTTCACCGAACTCGACTCTCAATAAGTCCTTTGTTAAGCGTGCTGTGTGGCATTTGGCACCGTCTTGTTTAAACCACATGTCATGCAAGTCAAGCTCTTGCATTTTGGGCAAAAAAGGTAGGATATCATCTCACGGTAGCGCTCACCATTCACAGTTACGTTACGATTCGCCTCATCTTTGAAGAAGTACGGTCCAATGATGCCACCAGCCCATAAACCGTACCAAATTGTGACTTTTCTGGATGCATTGGTAGCTCTTGCAATGCTTCTGGCTGATCTTCACTCCAAAATCGACAATTCTGCTTATTAATGTACCCATGGAGCCAAAAATGAGCTTTGTCGCTGAACACAAGAAGCGCGCGATGAACTTTCTTAACAGAGCACGCATTTTGATAATAAAATTCTATAATTTGCAAGCGTTGTTCGTTTGTAAGACGAGTCATGGTTAAATTATGGACCAAACTGAAGATGTTTGACAGTGAAACAAAACACGAAACGTGCGTCAGCTGTTTAAACCAGTGTGGCCAAAAAGCTAATAGCTAAAAAATCACCCGATACTTTTGTTTATCTGCAGTTTAGCAAATCGTTGGCGAGAGTTTGGTAGTGTATTATGAATAAACTTTGTGCTAACTTTATGCCAAATTTTCATTATGAAAACGGCTGTAAGAATTTATGTAGAAAAGTTAAATATTTAATTTTATATCGTGCTTAATATTTGTACACCCCTCACCTGCAAGTGTTAAAGTTATATTTTGTCTCTATTTATAAATTACTTTCTTAACCCGGTGCGCTTTGCTACCCCTCATCGAAATAAAATTAGTTAAATTTTTTAAAAACAGATCTCGTGTTTTGTTAACTTTTTTGATAAATTTAAATGCTTTTAAAGTATCCTTTCTTCGGATATACAGAAATTTCAAGTGTAGACGTATGGGAGGTGCCAATCCTACTCATCCCATTGAACCTACTTTTTGAAAAATTTTGTGTATTATTATCTTAGCAATTTGATAAAAATTGGAATACATTTACTGTAACAGTAGTACTCCAAATATGAAGAAATCTTTGATGTCATTGTATGGGAGGTGCCACGCTCTCTTAAAATTTCAAAAAATATTAATAGGCTTTGTGTCGAACAATTGGTTTACCATAAGAGTGGGTCCTACAAAGCATATAGGCTTTTGTCTTCAGATATTCGGTATTTAATATTTTCGTTCAACAGATGAAACTGCTCTTCCTCCGTCTCCCCACCCATTTTAATTTTAAAATTTATTGTTTACCATAAGCCTTAACCACGTAAGAGGACTCTAGCTATAATTAAATATGTATATATATCTAATGTACGCATCGGGGGGCCATTATGGTCTTATCTCACACTAGCAATATTAGAAAATGGCTTTATCTCTCATTTCAGTTCTGGAGACACTAAATTTAAGTATTGAAATTTGGCTTCGCATACTAAAGTTTTTCTGCGGTGCGGCCTGCGGCCGTGCTTAGGGGTTTTTTCCTCCAGTAGGACGCGGCAGGTGGCTTCGCTGAATAAAGTTTTCCTGCGTGCGTCACAAGAATAAAAAAATGTTTTTCAATGATAACTAAGGATTTTCCCTTTTACAGAATGTTTACACCATGCATAACAATATTCTGAAAATATATGGCTTTATTTCTCATTTCGCAAAATTTTAAATATGACCTTACCTCTTAATGATTGGGCAATAAGGGCATTATGGCTTTATCTCCCATTCAGTTGAGCAAAAAAGCCATCATGGCGTTATCTCACAAGGTTTTAAAGCACCCCCTAGAGGAGTATTCCTCCACCTGCGCCTACCCCCTTAATTTTAAATTTTAAAGGTGTTCTTTCCTATAAGAATGACCCCAGCCAAGTTTGAACATTCTCATTACAGTACTTTTCGCTTATAGTCACATCCTTTAGTTGCAACAATAACGTGGACTATATCGCTAATGTGACTATAAGGCTAATTCACATATATGCCACCATGACGCATATAACCGAAATCGAATATAATCAAGTTGTGTGAATAAAGGAAATAAAAAATTCATATAAATTACACCGACATCAGGCTTATATTTTAACAACAGACTTGCATACTGTATAAAAAATAGTTAAAATAATAACAAGATATTTCATAAATGATACCAACGGCAAAAACTAATTTTTTACTAGTAGAGAGTTGATGGCAAAAATTAAATGATATAATTTATTCTTTCTTTGGATGGATTTTTCATTCGAAAACTAAAAAGAACTTAGTAAATTTTGCTAATGTGACTATAAAGCCATTAATTTGCTTTACTTTTTCCTTTGACTACTGTTGATAAATGGCATATATGGTAAATGTGCTTATATCGCTAAATGGACTATAACATTAATACTTTATATTAAATTAACTTATAGCGGCAAAATAAACAGATAAAATGGACTATATCGATAATGTGACTATAAGCGTAGTGACTATAAACGAAAAGTACTGTATAACAGTTCTTAACCCCCTAATGCCAAATTTTTTGTTTGCCTTAAAAAAAATCATATTAAGCTAATTTTAGGGTGAGAAACACGAATCTGTCTTCAGTTTTTCCTTTGAGTACTCGTTTACCTGTAAGGGGTCAAACTGAAAAGTACGCCTTGAGGTGAAGTTGGGCATTACCGTAATAATTTGAGCAACGTTTTTGATTAACATCCCAGCATTTTCTGTGTAATAAACCAATCCGCCTCCAGACGGGTTCAGCAGAAACATCCATTTTCAGTAGCGACTATTTTTTTATAATAAAAACTTAAAATTTATTTCAATTGAACGTTTAGATACTCACCAGTGATTTTTCGGCCCGATTTTTTCGATGCCGCTGAAACTCAAGATGACAATGCACTTTTTTCAAACTCGTAAGAGTGTTGACACATAATGAAATGTTTTTGAAAAAATCAAAGCTTATTTGTTCAAAAACTTTATATTTACACCTAGAATTATGTATTAATGAAATAAAAACTTTTTGGTATATATTTTGTTTTTTTTTTTGCTTAACAATTACAGATAAAAATTAAAATGATTACATGGAATAAGAATCTAAAGTTTATTTTTATATACAATGATTATTACACATGTTTATTCCTTGTTGATTAATTTTTAGAAAAAAAAAAAAATATACAATAATATTTATTAACAACATAAAAAAAAGTTTCCATGTTTTTATTACTGAAAAAAAAAATAAATAGACTGGAGATTACATTAAACTCCTGTTGGATTCCTTGTCAGATTCAAAGAATTATAACTACTCTTCTATTTCATATTAATGCAATTCTTAAAGCCCATTTTGTCATTTCCTGTTTTTCTTTTTGCATATTTGCACTTAGACATAAACAGATTTTATTTTTGTTCGCTCTGAAAAAGAGATTTTCTTTGAATTTGTCTTAAAAGAAACTTTTTTTTTCGTTAAACATATGGTAGTTCAGCTACATCTCATACAATAATTTAAAAGAAAAAGCACTTAGGTTTTCTTTCAACAAATCGTTAAAAGAAGGCTTAAAATGAAATAGGATTTTATTCAAAAATATTAAAACGTCACTCTACTAAGAAAAGAAATATTACAAAGAAAATCGTTTTTAGAAAAGGTGACTGTCTCAAGTACTTTTGTCATACACAAGTAAGAGAAAGGACTAAGTAGACATATTTCTATTAATGAAAAAAAAAAAAAAAATACAATGATTTATATAAACACTTTTGTAATTTATTGAAGTTTTATAATTGAAATTCCACCATATGGAACCACTGGTTAAAGATTGATGTTTGACTGTTGGCGGGCAGGCACCGCAGTGGTTAGAACGTAAAGAATTCTGATGATAGAATTGTGGTGATTCTTGAAACACGTAAGTTCAACCTGAGTTCGGGCTAAAAGAAATATTCATAAAAATTTTAAAATTTAAAAGGAAGGCCCTTTAGAAGTGTACTAAAAAATATCACAAAATAAGCGAAATATATATTTGTTATTTCAATAATCCAGAAATATGTTTGTTTATTTGACTTTATTTATTTGTTTTTATTAAAACAATTGGAAACTATATGTATAAACATTAAGAGCTATAGGAAAGTAAAAAAAAAACAACACATAAAATTCAGAAAAATGAATGAAATCTTTATTTGAATCGATATACGGTCCATAAAATTTAATGTTTGAAGATTATTTCATGCAAATGTTGACCGTGATGACTGCGCCTCAAATGGTCCATCCGCTTAGTCCAATTTTGGCATACTCTTTCCAACATTTCGGCCGGTATCTCATGAATAAATGCTTCATTGTTGTCTTTCAATGCGTCAATTGAAGCGGGCATGTGTGTATAGACATGAGCTTTAACATAGCCCCGCAAAAATATTTTAAAGGCGTTAAATCGCACGATCTAGGCGGCCAATTGACCGGTCCCAAATGTGAAATAAAATGTTTACCGAACTCGCCTCTCAATAAGTCCATTGTTTAGCGTGCTGTGTGGCATGTGGCACCGTCTTGTTGAAACCACATGTCATGCACGTCAAGCTTTTGCATTTTGGGCAAAAAAAAAGTTGGATATGATCTCACATTGTTGAGTAACAGAGGCCCAATTGCTGCGAACTGGGATGGA
The DNA here is from genome assembly GCA_930367215.1 of Pollenia angustigena. Taxonomy (NCBI): domain Eukaryota; kingdom Metazoa; phylum Arthropoda; class Insecta; order Diptera; family Polleniidae; genus Pollenia; species Pollenia angustigena. Next base: position 39,957,316 of record OV884056.1, on the reverse strand, counting down.
CATCATTAACACTGGCCGATACAGCTGCGATAATTTCTTCACTTCGCACTCTACTTAAGCGTGTTGGTGCTTTAATGTCCAACAATGTAAATTTGGTGCGAAATTTAGACACAATAGCCCGAATAGCCGGTTCAGTGGGTCGATTAAAGTGACCAAAAAATGGAAGAAACGCGCGATGAACTTTCTTGACAGAGCAAGCATTTTGATAATAAAATTTAATAATTTACAAGCGTTGTTCGTTTGTAAGACGATTCATGGTTAAATTATAGACCAAACTGAAGATGTTTGACAGTGAAACAAAACATGAAGCGTGCGTCAGCTGTTTAAACCAGTGTTGCCAAAAAGATAATAGCTTAAAAATCACCCGATACATTATATATTTATGTTTTTATAGGAAGGCGATTTTTGTGAAGTCAATTTAAGTAGTTTTTTTTTTGCAAAATTTTAAGATTTTTACGAAATTTAGTCTAGCAATCATGGGTAAAGGGTATAAATGTTGTGCAGAATCGTAAGTATATTAAACTCTGGCATCTAATCCCGCGAATCCTATTGGCTTGTCTACCAAATTAATTAACCAAGGCAAACATTTACACAAAAACTTTTATTTAAAAATATTTATTTTTTACTTTTCAAACTTAAGTGCACCCAGAGAAAAAATATGTTTATATATGGTAACCTCCAACAAAACAAATTTTAAAGGAAATTTTAGGCATATTATGTTTCATTTAACAATATTATTGTCACCTACAACCATTTTATGGTTATAATATTCCTCTATCAAGAAGCCACAACCATATTATGGTTACATCCGAACATGTTATAGTTAAAAATAACTAAAACATGTTTAACACTCATAATAACATGGTTGGTTTTCAATCATGACATGTTGCTCTTGGAAAAGAGGAAAATACTATTGTTAATTTTAAAACAAATTATTGTCATATTTACACATAACATGTTTAGAAGCAACCATAACATGGTTGTGGCTTTTTGATGGAGGACTAATTTAACCATAATATGGCTGTAGGTGAAAATAACATGATGATTTTAAATATAATTTGTTTAAAATTTTCTTTAAAAAAAGTTTTGTCGGAGGTGACCATATTAAAACATGTTTTTTCTCTGCGTGTGTGTACCCTTCTAATATTCTAATATTAAACTTATAATTCAATTCTTTTGTCTAAATCAAATCTGTGGCATTTTGACAAAACATCTTAAGTCGAGATAAGATAGCAAAAAAGTTTTTTCAAAAAACTCGGTGAAAAAATCATTTTTATTAAATAATAAAATAAATCAAAATTAAAGAAAAATTTCGTTTATAATACAAAATTTTAAAAACTTAAACAAAAATGTTTTTTGAATGAAAATTCGCATGATTAACAACATTTTTTTCAACTTTTTAAATTCGAGTTAAGATGTTTTGTCAAAATGCCACAGAAATGTTATTCAAATTAGAATGTGACCAAATTTCAAAATAATATTTCGGTTCAAACGGAAACGCTCAACAATACTAAAGTTTTTTCACGTACGCAAGTATTTTATGTATCTGTATTTGAATGATTTTTTTTATAGTTTATGCGCCATTTTCTACTGGTCGTCTCTTTGTCTAACTGTCTTTATCGATTTATATAGAACCGTTTAATGTTGATTTTTAGGCCTTAAAATCTAAACTACAATATTTATGGCGGAGATTTGTGTTGTGTAAAGGTTGATATTTGATTTAAGTTTCTGCTCCATTCGTTTTAATGGGCCATCTTTTTTGGTGAAAAAAAACCTAGACAAATTGAAGCATCAGTTCGTTCTGTTTGAAACGAAAGAAAAATGAAAAAAAAAACATAGAATCTATTTTATTTCAAAATAAATAAAGCATTAATTCTCTAGACAAAATAAATCCATTATGTACATTGGCAGTGGTCTTTGATTTCTTCTTTACACAGATTCATTCTTTCAATTTCATTTAATGGCAAAAAAGTAGGTGTTTAAAGTTGACATATGAGAGAAGCATTTAATTTAATTTAAAAATTGATTGCAATTTATTTGTTATTTTAAACTTTTGATGTTCTAGACGCCAATGAATAAGGAAAAGGCAGTAAAAAGATTCAAAATTAATGATTTCTTATGAAATTTTATCTTGCTAGCTTTGAATTTATTAGTTCTGAAAAATTAAGAGGCTGTGCCAAACATTTGAATCTTTGTTACATCGGGCAACAAAATTTCCAGTCATATAAACAAATGTGTGCAATAAATTAAGGAGCGATCTTTACGAATTTAGCAGTGAAATATTATCTAATTTATATCGAGGTTGTGAATAATTTAATAACAATCGGTGTACCGAACAAAATTATCAACCGTTTAGAGTGGTTGCTTGAGGTTGATTACTGTTTTCCTATTTAACGGATTGTCCTGAATTTCAATACAAAACTGTTTAAATAAACTAAAAACAATTTCGCAACAAAATTGTTTTTCTATTTTGAGTCCCTCGAAAGTGAGTGTGATTTCAACAGACTGGTAGACGGGCATGGCTAAATCGAACTAGGATAACCCAAGGACCCGAAATACGGCTCAGTTCAATTCCAGAATTCAACAATCCAACCGCTTTGAGTTTTGCAATTTTATCTGTCACATCCCTACAGATAATATTGGACTACGTGGTCCATTGTGGCTTAAATGGACCATGTTATAAGAAATTAACATGCAGTGCTGCCAACAGCTGCATGATGTATACTTTTCTATAGTTTACAGTATTACACATTGGTAGCCCTGATGGTATCCATTATTAATTGTTTATTTAAAAGTGAAAGTTTGTGAAATTTGTGGAAAAAGGGTACACAAATTAAAAATACCAAGTAAATATATTTAATAATAGCAATAATAGACTTCAGAACACACCATAAAAGGCGATTAGTAAAAAATGAAAAAGAAAAATGCTTAAACTACCCCTAAAGTGTACTCCATACTGTAGTAACATGGAATACTTTTAAAAATAACCCTTTTTAGTACTCCATGGAGTAGTTTAGGGTCTACTTCGGTGGGTTATATGGTCCCCTCCTAGGACATCGTAATGTTGAATGGACCACCTTTTACCCATATATTTGGAGTAGTTTTGGAGTACTCCTACTCCTTTATGTACTACTCTTTACATGCATGTATGGACTAGTCTCGTCATCTGCAGGGATAGTGCACCAAAAAACTTATCGATGAGTACACAATAATCAAACTTTGCATCGCTAAACTTGATGATACATTTTCAATTTTTACTGCAAAGTATTATAATGTTATGGAACTCAGCATATACTCTAGGTGTTCTTAGAGAATATCAAATTTTCACACGGAGTGAAAAACTTAGTATGCCCTTCTTCACCAATGGTGGTGGTGGGTATTAAAAGTCTTTAATGCTACAATGGGTACTTATTGACTGGTAGGAATCCCAAAAGTTTACTAAAGATTTTAAGTTATAATAATATGTGCACAAAAATAAAAGAAAAGTGCCTTAAAAGTTTTTAAAAAAGTAAAGCAAAACTTCTGTTTCCAAATTTTTTTTAAATAATATATTCTGATGTAACTATGTAATTGGCAAAATGTATTCAAATTTGTTAAAAGAAATTGATTCAAATAATTTAAATAAAACGAAGAGATTTTGGTGGAATGTCATTACGTCCAGTGTCATAGTGTCCAAAAAGTGTCACAGTGTGCATGGACTTTATGACACTACTAAAAGTATCATAATGTCCATCAGAGCAGTGTCATAAAGTTATGACATGCTTACAAGCTCGAAAGCATAGCCGGCCTTCGGCCGGGGGAAGGATTTTGTCCTATTTGCTAAAACAAGTACCGGCTTCGCTAACTGTATAGCCGAGATAAAGGATTTTCTCCTTAAAGCTTCTCTGCGAAATCGGCCTTCGTTCGGAAACAAGGCAGATTTTAGAAGCTTTACTTAGCAAAACCGGTACTTGTCATACCATAAAGAAAAAAATACTTTCGCCTGCCCAAAGGCCGTCTGTGCAGAAAAGCTTTAGTAAGCGAAGCCGGTCTTTGATATACCATAGAGTAGAAAATCCTTGCTCCCGGCCGAAGGCCGGTTATGCTGGGAAGCTTAAGTTAAGCCGATGTTTGTTATACCAGAAAGAAGAAAATCCTTGCGCCCGGCCGAAGGCCGGCTGTGCACTGAAGCTTTAGTAAGCGAAGCCGGTCTTTGTTATACAATAGAGTAGAAAAGCCTTGCGCCTGGCCGAAGGCCGGCTATGCCGGTATTTGTTGCACCATGGGGGAGAAAATCCTTGCGCCCAAAAGTGTTTCTGTCATATACTTAATATATGCACCCAGAGAAAAAACAACAAAACCATTTTTAAAATTTTTTAACCATATTATGTTTAATTTAACCAAATCATTGTCACCGACAACCATATTATGGTTAAATAAGTTTCTTTAAAAATAGTTTTGCTGGTTGTGACCATAATAAAACATGTTTTTCTCTGCGTGTATGTAGATCTTTTTTTGTATTTAACGTCTTTAGTAATTATGGACCTTATGAAATGTTTAAAAATGACATAATGTCCATTTGCAAAGTGTCTTAATGCACTGTGACACTTTTTGGAGTGTCATAGTGTCCAAGGACTCTGTTTTGACAAGAATACACCTAGAAGATCACACACGTGTGTGGTCCTGTAGATTGCAATGAATAATTAATATCAGATACGGCCTGTATCCGTTTAGTCTCAACCCAGATATCGCACAAATTTTAGACAACTTGTATTTGCCAAGGAATCGGTTTCTCCTGACTGAGATTCGCAGAAAAGGTGGAACGCATTTCTCCTTTTACTCTGTCATTGCAGCTGCGACAGTGGTCGTTAGACGAAAGTCCGAGTCGAATTTCTTGCTTTCCTGGCATCCGATATCCAGTAAATGCTTCCACTAACCCCAACATATTATTTCTTTTGCAGGTTACAAGCTTCATAGTGCATTTTTGGTCAAATCATATCTAGCCCTAACCGCGAAATAGCGTAAGCGATAACATTTTCAATTTTTGTTTTTTTTTTAATAAATGATTTTGTTGGCAACTCAGGCATCATCTCCTTAAATGTCATGGTCACATAAGCTACCGTAACGATTTTAAAGCAAGAACAATTTTATCGTAAGCGACAAATTTCAAACAAAATGTATATGAAATAAAATAAAAAACTCTCTCCTGTTAAATTTTATATGATCAGTCTAGATTACTCTGAATAGCTCCAGCCGGTCTCAGCCTGTTGAAGAAAGAACTTGAATTTGTTACTGGCGTAACTTTGGAAGTTTTAATCCCATTCTGGCTAAATTATCTGCCTGTTTATTACTTTAAAGCAATATTATGCCTATGACCCAGCCTTGACAGCTCATTCTCTCACTATTCGGCCAATAGAAATGTAGTAGTGTATTCATCAAATTAAAGAAGCTTCGCCGGACTGTAACCAAACAAAAAAAAAAAAAAAAAAAAATACGATCAGCTTAGAAAAACTTAAAACAACGAAATGATTGCTATCAACAACCACGATATTTTATCTCTACAGCTCCGTTGCTTTCTAAAATGAGATAAGCCTTCCTTATTTAAGTACTTTCCAAAAAAATAAGGTATTGAAATCAATTTCTTTTAAAACAAAGAAGAACATTTTTTGCTCAACTACCAAAACTTATGTTCAATTAAGAAGTTTGTAAAACATGCAATTTTTCATCAAAGTCATCAACACGTATTTTCAGTTAAAACAAAACTGTTACCTTTTGTGTAGTACATCATATTGTTAACGTTCAAATCAGACATCAGTTTAATTGATTTGACAGTAACAATGTATTTCCATACTTGGTTACTCAGTATTGATAAAAAAAAATTGGTATGTATACGAGGACATATTTGTATCTACATACATGCATAATCACACATATATAAATTATATACCTTTGTATACATACACACATACATAGCTTACGTTTAGGGCTCCCCAAAATATTTAAAAAGCCAAGAAACTTTTAAGAAAAGATAAGTTTTTCTACTTATCCAGTTGAGTTGATTAAACCCAGTACGTTTATATGGCTATTCTTAGCCCATTTTTACAAATGGAAGCAAATTTTTTGAGAAATTGTTCAAAATACGTTTTTTACCTCAATGATTTGTTATTTTAAATGGCATGGTACTTTTAATCAAAATTCGGTGAAAATATAAAAAAAATTTTGTATAACACAACTGATTCAAAAAACAAGCAAAAAGAAATATTATTTTATTATATTGTATCTGCCTGAAGAAGGGTTTCTATTTTTCAATGACTTGTAGCATTACCGGTAACGCAGAATGTTGTTCTTTCATCATCGAAAATTCACAGGAAATTAATCGATTGTATAATATTTTGAATATATGTAGACGTTTTCCGTTCTTTTTTCTTATATTGTTTGAACGTTTAATACTAAGACGCAAAGAAGAGCACATTGAAGTGTACTGATCAAATCCTTGCTCTACAGAATTTCATTGAAAATGGTTTTGATCAGAGCAAAAAACAGCAGCAACGTTTGTCGACCGAACAGCTGCTTATGATACCGTATGAAAAAAGGGCCTTATCTCCAAACTGACCAAAGTTATCCCATGCAGTAGAATTTGCAACAATATCCTGAGCATGCTCAGCGATCGGCTTTTTAACGTTTTCCTAAACGAAAACCATCGTACAGTACAAGTTCTAGTCCCAGTTCTCTTTAACCTCTTTATCAGCGATCTTCCGAACTCTATATCACGCAAATTCAGTTGTACTGACGATCTGGATTTTGCTTATCAAGATGAGAGCTTTGAAGAGCTAGAGAGAGAGAGAGAGAGAGTTATAGAAACCGACCTATTCAAAATTACATTTTACTGCAGCAAATAGAAACTTAAGCCAAGTCTCATAGAGAAGCTGATAGAAAGCTATCAATACGTTTTAATGCAGTGATGTCCAAAATTTAAATTGTGGTTGTATTGCTTTTTATTAGTATTAGTGAATAAATAAAAAAACAAAAACTATGTAAGCAACCGCCGCATGTTTACTCGTCGCTTGGTAATCGACGACTGAATTGTGTACTCTCGTGGACTAAATGAAAGAGCGTAAGAATGCATGTAAATAATGTTGAATGTGAATTTTTTTCCACAATTGTGGTATGGGTTGGACACCAATGTTTTAATGGTACCAGCCTTTCACACATTTTTTTATCCGAAATATTTATCTAATAAAATAAAGTCGAGAAATAACATAATACAAAAACTCGCAGAAATAAGATGGGGTGCTTCCGAAAACTGCCTACGAACTTCTTCAATAGCATAAGTCTACTCGACGACTGCCGAATTCGGCGCTGCAATATGATTGAACAGCCACCACGTGAAAATAATCGACACAAATTTAAACACGCCGATGCAAATAATATCTTTTACATTAAAAGCTACACTTGTCGAATGGCTGTAAATGTTAGCAACCCTCCTGGCCTTAGACAAAGTCAAGCGCTCCTTCGGAAGTACATTTAGATCAGCGCAAGCCCGCACAGCCCACTCTACACTGACTTTTACTCTCAATACGGTGCAAGATTAATATTTAAGGCTCAGTTAGCCGGGAGTAACAGTAACGTTGCAAATCAGCTGCTTCATTTTGTTGTATGTAAAGCAATTAGAACGATTATAGTTTGCAGTAAGATGTTACGTCTCAATCTGTAACAAATAGATTGGTCTTACTTTTTTACGGTAAGGTTACTGTTACTGTTACTCCCGGCTAACTGAGCCTTTAGAAATCCGTCCCTGCTCTTGGCTAAAAAACTACGTGACGATCATTCTGATTTACTCTCCGCATGGACATTGCAGTGGAACGACTCGGGACAAAGCAGTCTCTTATTAAACCCAGACGGTAGGACCACCGATTTTGGCCTCCCACGCAAAACCTGGTGTAATTTAAACCGCTAGCATCCATCCACTGCCAGAACTATGGATTTCCTAACCAGTGGGGACTTGCTATACTTTACAAACAGTTGACCACATAATTCATAATTTCCCATTCCTGTCATTCCCAGTAAGCACTAAATAAATCAAGAACCTAATAGCCGAAGTCATATATTGGCTAAAGTCTTCAAACTTGTAAAATAAGTGTATTATATAAATATTATATAAATATTTAACAACAAAAAAAAAAAAACAGAAAATTAGGTATATATATTCTCTCTGTATTGTAAATCCATACGCTAAATAAATAAATATCATCTTTTTCAACGGTTTTCTTGGGATTCAAAAATTTAATTTACAAGGTTTCGTTTAAATGTGTTAAATTCCCATTTCATACTATTGAAAAACTTCGCATTTCACTGGTTGCTTAGGCCAGATCGTCAGGAAACTTTATCCAAATGTTTTAGAAATACTAAAGATATTATACAAAAAACAACCCCAGTTTTACTTGTAACAATATCAAATCTTAAACAAAAACAACAACAATAAACAGTGAGTTTATCTTTTCTTACAGTCCCGACAACAATTGGTTGATTTTTTGTCAACTCTAAATGTTACTTACGACTGGGTAAAGAAAAACCAAAAATAAAAACAAATTTCTTTATTTTATTTTGTCAGTCCAGTTTTATTTACACTGCCACATGCATATACGTTATCAAAGGTTTTCTTGGGATTCAAAAAATTAATTTACAAGGTTTCGTTTAAATGTGCTAAATTCCCATTACATACTATTGATAAACTGAAAGTTATTGTTGAAGGGATAAGCTATTTCTATATGCATTTCACTGGTTGCTTAGGCCAGATCAGATTTCAATTGAACTCTTTTCTTTGTGTCTGTAATAGCGTTACAGACTTAACCATCAAACATTACCAGAATTAGTTCGTGATTAACTTGCAATAAACTCTCTAACTAATAATTTGAAATATAAAAGAGCATTTTTTCTCTCTTCACTCTTTCTTTTTTTGAGTCTACTATTGTTGGCCGTTTCTTTCCTAAATAACATTTTAAAGGCCTGCAAACACTAGTGGAAGATGGTAGAGGATTTTCCCAAATTGATCAAACTTGGCTACCGTTCTTTGGGTAATGTGTACATTTTTGCTGGGAATTTCTGAAATAAATTTATTGTAAATATTTTTTATGGCGGTAATTTCTGATTTTTTCACATCATCTATTTGAAGCTTATATTTGTCTTATATTCTTGCCCTTAACTTACTTTTCAATCAATTCATCAAAAGAATTATTTTTAATGATAACCCTAAAAAATAATCTACTCCTAAAAAGAAAAATGTTGTATCAAATATCAAACCATCCATATAACTTTGCATATGTTCAATGACAGAAAAAAACTGTAGTAAAGAAATTTGATATACGACCAAATTAAGCTGTAGGCTTTTTGCACATACCAAACAGCAGACAAACTCAGACCCACTCATAATATTGATTCGTATCGACACACGTTGTTGTCACTGGCATATATTTAACAACATGTAATTGGAAATGTTACAATGTTGGAATTTGTGTCTTCTTTTATTTTTTGCTTACTCTTTATATACACATATGTATATTGTTGTCCTTGTGTAGAAAATATTCACATACACGTTTGTAAATATGTATCATAAAAAAGACTACTCTTTTTACGTTCTCTTTGTACGTACTTGCGTGTATTCTACACTATGGTAAAATGCAAAACAAATGTTAAACATGACCTCACTCACTTATGTTCTAAGAACATTTTCACCTTATCCATGAGCATGTAAGTTTGTACAATTTTTTTTTTGCTCCTAAGGATACACTGTACACGGCTGTAACCTTAGCTCTTAAGTTGCACAGTACAAAATAAAAAAAAAAATTGTGGCAAAGAGAAATTATAAGTGTTGCTTTGGGCTGTTGGCTGACTTGCCTGGTTACATTTAGACAGCCCGAAAACATTGGCAGGTTCAAAGAAACATGCTCCATGTCATTAGATTTTTCACAAAATGTACAGGTATGTATGTATAGCAATAAAATACACGCATATGTGTGTTTGGATTTACGCAGATCATTTGTAAAATGGTTTTGATTAAATATTGTTTACTTGTAAATATAAACATACTAATAAGTCATGCTACGAATATTACAGCCTGTTCATCGTTTTCGAACGTTAACGTTCGCATAGAAAATTACATTTAACCTTTATACGGTCTTCGGGTGAAATTTCACCCATTTTGTGATTCAAAATATAATATCTCTTTAACATTTTGCTGGATCTGAATGAAAATTTTTTCTAATTTTTTAACCCTAGTCGAACGGAAGAATATTACAACGTTAAACTCAAAATACAGATTATTTTCTAAAATAAGGTCATAATTTACTTTAATAATTAAATATTTTTAAGCACACATTTTAGAAATATGTACTTTTAAATTTGAATATAGTAACGTCAACTTCTAATAATGTTAAAATAAGGAATTACTACAATAAACCTGTGACAAAAAAGAGTTGAGTTTTGTTTGTACCGCAAAAACAGTCTGCGAAGCTTATAACAATAAGACAGCAAAAATGTTTCCTAATTCTTCTGAAACAGTTCCCAGAAAAACATTTCAGCCATTTACCGAAACTGAATTTCATACATTTTGGCTTATTCTTACCAGCGTTTAAAAACTGCAGTCAATGTAGAAAAACTGTAATTTCTTTCACTTTTTCATTTGTCATTGGCAAGAAAAAAGCTGTTTCTTTCCTCTGATTCATTAAATGTAAACAGTCGCTGTCAAGCCAACTCAAAAAGCGTTGGTTGAAAGTTTTTGTTTTCGACTGCAGTTTTTTAAATCCTGATTTCTTTTACATCTGGTGAACAGAGAGTCAATAGAACTAATCTGGCCGTATTGTGGAATCTTGATTCATTGCCTCTTATACGTGCGGAATTGTCTCGCGAACACTTCAAGATGATGCTGAGATTTATTCGATTTGATAATTTGAACACACGTTCAGAACGTATGAAAACAGACAAAGCTGCACCAATGCGTGACATCAGGGCTATGATGAATACAAATTAGAGAAATCATACAAGCCATATGAATGCATTACCATCGATTAGTAACTGTTTCCATTTAGATGACATACTAAGTTAACACAATATATTCCCTCTAAGCCGGCTAAGTATGGCTTTAAGATTTTCTGGGCTTGTGACTCAACGAATGCTTACCCACTACAAGGCCACATTTATACTGGAAATTCAAAAGACGGTCTACGGCAAACTAATATTGTAGAAAGAACTGTACTTGACCTAGTTGAATTGTATAAAGGATCGGGAAGAAATGTAGTGACAGATAATTTGTTTACGTCCTTAGAACTAGCTAAGAAATTAAATTCTTGAAATATGACATTAGTTGGTACAGTAAGAAAAAATAAGAAGTTCCTGCCAAACAATATGCAGCCTACAAAGACCGGCCTTTTTATTCAACCAACTTTGTCTACAACAGTACGACAGGAGATGTTGGAAACACACTATTACCAAACCATAATAATCAAATACTTCAACAAAACTGAAGGTGGAGTTAATGTAATAGATAAAATGTTGCACTATTTTATAATATGACTGGCGTCACTGTCTTAGTTTCTAACGTAATAAGTAGAGAACATCATCAAAGGTACAGGGCAAAAGATCAGCATAGATAGTTTGAGAATGATCTTTCCATGCAGCTTCGTATGCCAGCAGTTGAACAACGTAGCAGCAACGAATTAATTGCATGTACATATTTTGCACAAGGAACTATAGAAATGGTCCTGGTACAGCAAATAGCAGCATCACCAAATCTGGAAGCTGGTTCCAAAGTGTAGCATTTCCAGTTGTTATGTTTTCCAAAGTGAGAAACGTATACAACGTAAGACTAGAAAGTAATATGTATCTGCGAGAAACCTGTTTGCGACAAACACTCAACTCAAAATACAACATGCATATCATGCGCACAAATTCAATAAATATATTTCTAATTTCTTATGTTAATTTAAGTGCTCATGTATATTGCAGCGTATTTATAAAAGATATATAATTAAATTAATTTTAATTCGCTTTCTTTGTTTATGTTCATATAAGATATATGAAGGTACAATTGTACCTTGTCTGCCTTTTAAGGGTGTGAAATCAACTTATCCTTATAAAATATGTAAGACATTGACATATTTTCCTGAAATTTCAAAAATATTAATCATAATCAATGGCTTGAAGATGTCACAGAACTTCAGATATCTCCTATTTGCAGAACAAAATTATTGCAAATTATCCGACTAGGGTTAAATTTAAATTTTGCATAGGGGCATTTCCACCGAAAAGTCCACCGCAACAAAAAAATTATAAGTTCTTGAAAAGACTTTGTTTTACCATATTATAACAGGAAAACAATCAAATTTAATAAAAGTAAAGTATTTATAACCCATTTCAAGATTTATGAATGCAAAGTAGAACAAGTGCAACTTTTCTTATTGGGATATTTCTATTGTATGTTTTGCTATGATAACAGTTCTTTAAGAGAGACATTATGCATTGACTTTTTCTCTCTAAAACCTTTCGGAAGGTACAAAGAGTCAAAATAGAATGCACAAGGAACTATGCGATTGCAAATAACTGTAATTTTTTTCTTTGTTTTATTTCATATTTTGATGTCATGTGCGACATTGAAAAACATAATTTTCTATCAATGCGTCGAAAGTAAAAGTAGAAAGCTCATCAAATTACCAGGCCAAACAGAGATTTTTTATAATATTAAAATAAAAAAAAAATTTCTGTAAAATAGCAAGATTTGTGATCTTGTTACTTATGTATATAAAGTTGTTCACGTGCGACATCGTAAGTGTGAAAATTAATAATTTGAAATTATTTTTTATATATGTAAATGATTTATTTATGTTAATATATACATTTCAATCATTTAAATCTAGATGAGCAAAAAAAAAGCACTTAATTCAAAAATAAAGCCATATTCTAGCCACTAACAATGATATACGATACGATGAGATTAGACTTTAAATGACGATGCTATATATGTATATAAAACAAAAAGGGCTGTAATTTAGGGCGTGGCAAAAACAATTTTTTAAAGGTTTTCAAACTTAATAAATATACCTTTTATTTTAGGGCGTGACTGATGAAAATATTATTGCTTGTATTGGTTTCTACCTGATTTAATGTAGTATGTGTGTGAAAAAGAAAAAAGGGGCTTAATTTGTAGGCGTGTAATAAAAGTGGGCATATTAAAATCTATACATACGTAGTTTAAGAAGGACTTTCTTGGCACGTAAAAAAAATTGGACATTTGGGGGAATGATCCGAGATGGCATAGGTGGCGCCCAGAATTTGAGGTCGGATTAAAAAGTCACTAAAGACAAAAATGAAGCCACTATCAAGCCATGAATAACGATATGCAATATGATGAGATCGGACTTTAAATGGCAGCGCTAAATATAAAAAACCAAAAGGGCTGTATTTTGGGGCGTGGCAAAAAAAACTTCATTGACATATCTTTCATTCTAGGGGGTGACTGGCACAACTTTTTTTTTTGCATGGAGGTCGACCCGGTCTAATCAACAAATATATCATGATGGAAAAAAATGTCATGTGCGACAGATCACGTGCGGCAGCGATTAAAGCTAAATAAAAAAGTATACATTATTTTTATTTAAAATGACAGCCATATTTAAGAGATATGAGTGCATAACATTCTACAATTTTTTGCATTCAAATATTGCCTCAGGTTTCGCTGAAATCGGCATTCGAAAAAATGGCCACAAAAACCACGTCTGTTTTCGTCACGTGCAAATGCCTTGTTTTTTTGCAATTTTCTTGAAAACGAAACAATTTATCAAAATGAACAATAGCACCAATTAAAAGCTATAACTTGAATCTATTGCCAAAATAAATATACGTTTTATTTTGACTTTTTTTTAACTTTAAATGTGTACGATGGTCACGTTCGACATGATGGAAATGCCCATATACAATATTAAGTTTAATTTTGGTATATCTAAACGTTACAAAAGTCCCTCCGGTGAAATTTCAACCATTTATAAAAACGTGTAAAGGTGGAAGTACATGACACGCGTTAGTTCGTCGACGAGTATCGTGCGTTTAAAAACTTTGGCGCGTGAAAAATTGCAAGTTACACAACACGCGTTACAAAAGCCATTCCTGTCAGCTGTTTTTTATTTGTTTACTTATTTTTGCATTGAAAACGGGTTCGAAAGTATATCAAAATTTTATTATTTAATTGAATTTATTATTTTTATATAAATATTGGGCCATGTCACAGAGTACAATTCCGTTCGGAACGATTCCGTTCGGAATTGAAGAAAACATATTTGTTTGTTGATGGAAAGTGTATTTTGATAGTTTTATGGCCTTTCAGATACAGACAACTCCCATACCGTTCATGAAAACAAAAATTGTTTCATTCCGAAACATTTTTTCGTCATTTTCTGAAGCACCAAAATACGGAATGAATTCCGTTTCCGAACGGAATTGTACTCTGTGACATGGCTGATTGTATCTTTTTTAAGCTCTTCAATAAGTTTTTCTTTCATGATTCACAAATTTGTTAAATTATTCTTTTTATTGTCAGCTGATTACTTGTCAAAAATACACAACGCGTTAAAAAGTTCAAAGTTAACCAACTTTCTGGCGCAGACGCGTCAAAATATTTTGCATTTAGCTTGTTCTATAAAAACACACTAGTTTAACTTTTTTTTTGACAGATGTCTACAGAGCGCGCGCGCACTAACGCGTGTCATGTACTTCTACCTTAAGCTAACTACATCCGATTGAATATTATGGATGATTTTAGTTAAAAAAATTATTTAAATTAATTAAATTAAATATAATTATAAAATTAAATATAAAATCTAAAAAAAGTTAAAACACCTTCAATAAAGGAAAAAACTATGTATATTTTCATTAAATAATCACTATGGGTTATTTTTCACAGGGTTAAAACAAAAACAAATTTTACAATTTGATATTCGTATTAGGCGAGTATTGGCGCAGATATCCGTATTCGCGAATATTAAAAATTAACAGCCTGTTCATCGATTTCGAACGTTAAAGTTCGCATAGAAAATACGAATATCAAATTTGAAATCTATTTCAAATTTTATTGAAAAAATCTTCCATTTGCGTCGATAACAATTTATTAGATTAACTCCGCACCTTTTCAACTGAACTTTTTTTAAATTAAAAAATTTTTCGCTCAAATTTAATTGTAATTATTTCGCATATTTTGGGGACTATAAAAATGTTTAATTTAAACTAAACACTTAAAAGTATGAGCCCAAAAGAATCAACAAATCAATCTTCTTCATTGCTGGCAAGAGTTTTTTCTTTGAATTAAAATGCGTTTTTGATTATGTGTGTAACATATAAAACTATTCGTTCTAGTATACCGATCTACTCATAAAGTAATTCTATATTGGCACTATTCACCGACGTCCGTCCATCCACCAAACCAGCAGGCTAGCTGCCTGTCCATGTAAACTTTGTGCTAAATTTAGTACATAAGAATATACGATTTATTTGTTATAAGGATCAACCCTGTTGAAAATGTTTACAATCAGTCCATAATTTCAGATAGCCCCCATATAAACTTTTTTCAGGAATTAAGTCTTTGTTCCCTTAAACCAACTTATTGTATTTAGATTAAACTAGGCCTCAAAAAATGTGTAATAAAATTTTATTCGAATCAGTCCATTGTTGACAAAGTCAATCTTAAAAATAGCTTTAAGTGCCAAAACCTTCTTTTTAGTGTTGTTATTGATATCAAATTTGTCAAAAATAATTTCTGTAATAGTTACTAAAGGGCAAAAATATAGATGATATTATTTAGAAAATATTTCTTTAAAAGTTACCTCTTGACGTCATTTTGTTTTAGTAAGTCTTTTAGTGCCCGTGGGTGCTAAATAGGGTATACTCCCGAAAACAATCGGAAAATACTCTGATGAAATGTATCAAATGGTCCGGCTTGATCAGAAACTTTAAACCAATTTGTCTAGGATTATTTACAAAGTAGAACACGGAAATAGAACTAAAGAAAAAACAAATTAGCTTTTAAAGCTTTTGGAAATAGTTGAAAAAGACAAAGTTTTACTAAGTCTATCGTTCCACCGTCCATTATACCCGCAACACAATTTTGGAGAGGCTATTATGCGTTTGAGCTGATGTGTGAAACACTAACAGGAATTGGTCCTTGACCCACCTTTTAGAACACCGATCGTCCGTCCGTCCGACTGGCTGACATGCTGGCTGTTTACCTGCCCATATAACCTTTTGGGCAAATTAATGTCACAATTTTGAAGATAATTTGATGAATTTGGTACATACCGTGCAATAATTTAACTAAGCCCCCATAAAACTTCTTTCCGGAACAGTGTTTGCATCCATAAACCATTTTAATATGCGGTACAGTGAAATAACTCCCAAATGAAATAAGTCCCAATGGAAAAATGAAATTAATCCCAAAAAATTTTCCACACAAATTGGGGCTTATTTCATAATTTTTGTTGGGAGTTATTTCATAAATGAAATAAGGCCCAACAGTTTTTTTTTTGTTGGGAGTTATTTCATTTGGGAGTTATCATTGGCACTTATTTCATCGCATTTGGGACTTATTTCATTTTAATTGCAAACACAATTTTAGCGCTGGGAGTTATTTCATTTCTCTTAATCTTGAATTTTAGTAAATTTTGATGGTTTTTGTAACGGTTCATAAAACCGCAAGTCGCGATTGATTTTAGAAAAGGGGCAGTGTCGTAAGGCAACTGATTTTATTGAACATAACCATAGAGACCAACAGCAACTGTATGATGAGCTAAAAGCCCTCAACGAAATTAAAGATAAATGTTTGGATGTTTCAAGTACTTTGGGCACAGCTAATGTTGTAAACGGAATACGGGCGAATTTTGGGAGCGTTTGCGTAAGGTAAGTGAATAGTGTTGTAAACCAATTTTACTTTCATTGTGTGATTACCAATGCTTTTCATTAATAAAGCAACTAGGAAGCAACGAAAAATATTGATTTTAACAAAGTCAAACGAGGTCTGCAACAGAGAACGACAACAAGTACCCATAAGAATAATATACAGAGGTATTTACCCACGCTTTTCGTTATTGTGTATACACATATTTATAACGCAAAAAGTATACTTATGCACGGCAATATCTTCACGCAACCACATTCAGTAAACAAAAATACATGAATATTATGCAGATGTTATTCAATACCCATGAATGTGTTTTGTTTATCTGCCATACAAATAAAATATCCATGTTTAAAAAAAAACCTTCAGTATTTTTGGTACTTCTGTGTAAAAATTAAAAAAAAAAATGACCAAAAATGTGCTTTGTCCCCAGGCAGGTATGGGACTATGTACTACATATTATTTATGATATTTAAAATAAATTTGTCCGTAACATCAGCAGTACCTATGTAAAACTACACATAAGCTATACATTTTTATAAAAAAAAATAGGACACCGAGGGGTGGGAAGGAGCAATTTCTGCTCTCCGAAGCTATCTGACAGATTTTAATGAAATTTAAAACATAGATAGATTCATATTTATATAGACACTTGAGCTATGTATTTATTTAAAAAATAGGATAACGAGGGGAGATAGGGAGCAATTTATTCCTCTCCAAAACTATCCAACAGATCTTAATGAAATTTAAAACATAGATAGATCCATAGTTACATAGACACATAAGCTTTGTATTTTTAAAAAAATATGACTAAAAGGGTTATAGGGGGCAATTTCTGCCTCTCCGAAACTATTTAATAGATTTCAATAAAATTTAAAAAATATAAAGGTTTTTATTTATTTGGACACATTAGCTATGTATTTTTTTCAAACTATGACCACGAGGGGCAAATTACATGTACGTTTTTGATCTAACATTCACCCTTATTGTGTTTGGCGTATTTAAAATATGCCTACGACTATTTGGTTATATATTAAACAGAACGTGAATTTATTTTCTTTAATCTATTACCAAACACAATAACAATAATTAAAAAAAACTTTGTAACACACATGCACAGCAACATGTGACATGAAAAGTTGACAAGTCAGATGTAAAAAACATGTCGTGTGCATGTATCTTAAGCAAACGCTATACATAAATATGTAGTGAGTGGTTGTTTCACTCTTTCTTATTAGCACAACATACAAATCAATACTTCATGCATACATAAAAAACAATATCTTCCATCTCGTGTCGTCTACCTATGCTATGTGCGTGTGACAGCAACAAGTGGCTCTACGATATTTTTATTTTTGCATGAAAAACCCTTTACCCATCCGCACAATTTTTTTGCACTTATCGCTGTCACACACACAAAGCTAGGTAGACGTCACGAGATGGAAGATATGGTTTTTTATGTATGAATGAAAGTATTGTTTTGTATGTTGTGTTAATAAGAAAAAGTGTAACCGCCACTTAATACATTTAGCGCTTGCTTAGACGCCTTTCTGTAACGTTTTAAAATTCAAACATTTCTTTTTAATAAGTTGTAAAGAAGAGTTTTTCTTTAAAAATTTCATCCAGTGTATGTATGTATGTAGTATATGAAAAATTATAAATTTAAAGTTTTAAAAATAATCAAGAAATTTTAGAGAAAATAAATGATTTTGAAGAGGCATAAGTCGCCTCCTATCTCCCCTCGTTATCCTAATTTATTTTAAAAATACATAGGTTATGTGTCTACACAAATATGTATCCATCTATGTTTTAAATATCATTAAAATCTGTTAGATAGTTTTGGAGAGGCAGAAAATACCCTCGAGCTTCCCTCGGGGTCCTATTTTTAAAAAAATATATAAAGCTTGTGTGTTCATATTAATATGGATATATCTATGTTTGAAATTTTATTAAGATCTGTTAGATAGTTTCGGAGAAGCAGAAATTGCCGCCAACCGCCCCTCGTTGCTCTAATAAAATAAGCTTACCACCTTGGTCAAATGTTAAAAAGCTTTAAAATTATCTTGATATTTTTCTGAATAACAACACAAAAATATTTTGCCTAGTTTCAACATTTTTAAAATTGAATTTGCCATCTCTGCTCTCTCTCGCGCTCTGTATATTTACGTTATACTTACGGTAATACACATACTTATATGGGTATTGCAGATAGCTAACAGAAATTTTATTTATATCTGCATGTACATTCAAAAAGAAGAATGTGTATGCAAATACACATTGGCAGCGTATATTTGCCAATACATATTCAACTTTAGCTTGTAATGGGTATTGGTACGTATGTGTATGGTTTTGATCTTTACCCATACATGTCCGTACATGTTTTCTCACTAATATTGAAAGAGTAAAATGATACTTTTGTCATTCTCTGGTCTGCAATATTTGACATCAAGAGGTTTTGAGGCATCTCCGAAGACTCCAACTGATGTTGTCAGTATGTTTCAGAAGGAAAATATCTTCACCAATTTTAGACTTACTTTGCATGAGGGCCAAGAGAAAACAACGTTTTTTAAAGTGTGCCACGACTCGAAGGACTTTGCATACTGCGTCTTTGGATCCGATAATATAGTCAAGCTCATTAATGAAAATATTCCTGACAACAACAATAAAAAGATTTTGATCGATGGCACATTTTCAATTGTACCGCTGGGATGTTTTAAGCAATTGATTTTGCTGCATATCGAATTTTATGAAAAGGTTTGTCACCGCTGGGGGGGGGGGAGGACCGCGCCCGCGCTAGCGAAAGCAACTCAAGCCGCGCCGCCACGCGATTTCTTATATAAAGGATGGAATTTACTATGTGAAGGATTGAATTTACTATGATTTTTTATGTGTGAATTTGTGTGTTTCGCTAAGTTGTTTTGAATGCTATGCTTAGCCACAGCACGTTTTACTTCTTCTGAGCACTGTTTAAGGTGCCCGGCTAGAAGGTTGAGAACAAGTTTGAATTTCAAAAATATTCTGATTC
Organism: Pollenia angustigena; assembly: GCA_930367215.1. NCBI lineage: Eukaryota > Metazoa > Arthropoda > Insecta > Diptera > Polleniidae > Pollenia > Pollenia angustigena. The sequence goes on along the minus strand of OV884056.1, from coordinate 39,937,382 downwards.
TTTATTGGAAAAATGTTTCTTATTTATACTATTTACAAATCTTAATTCTATGTTCTATCCTATCTTCTCTAACCTATGGTGAGGTTTATTGAGTCAAAACACTAGATTTTGATTGGTCAGTGTTTTAACCCAATTTTCACTCAATTTCTTATTTTTAATTATTTCCTATCTTTCATTCAATCTTTTTGCTCATAACTTTATTTCAAGTGCATTGGCTTATATTTTGTCTGCTTGCATTTACACATTGTGTTTTGAAATATTATCCCTTAAATATTTCGAATGCAATATTTTTAGTCAAATCGCTTGCATTGACATAAGTTCAAGTGCAATGCCTTTTGATTGTACACACAAACATTGTCTTATGTGTGGTCTCACTAAAGTGTGCCAAGCGGTTTCAATTTAAATAAAGAATTTTGTATTATTGTTGTTGTTGGGTAGTTGTGTTATAATATACACTCTACACATTATTTTTAGGTAGTTATGATGTGTTTTGACAAACACACTACATTATAAAATAATGGGACTAATTTTTATTTTTACTTTGAATAGGGTTTCCAGTATTTTTTATTTTGACGAATAAAAAGTCAGCAAAATGCCATGCCCAAAAAAAATTGGGAGTTAATTCATTTTTATTGGGACTTATTTCATTTTTATTGGGACTTATTTCAATGGGAGTTAATTCAATTTTATTGGGATTTATTTTTTCATTTTGAAATAAGTCCCAAAAATTGGGACTTATTTAATTTTTGCCTTTGGAAGTAATTTAATTTTTTTCAGTTGGGCGTTATTTCGTTTTTCATGGGACTTATTTCATTGGGAGTTATTTCATTGGGACTTATTTCATTTGGGAGTTATTTCACTGTACCTTAATATGCTGGTACAAAAAAAAAAAAAAAAAAAAAATTTAAACCAACTTCAATTAACTTATTTGTTAGAAATTTGTAGTATTAATGAAACTCCGTATTTATTTTCCACCTGCAAACAAGTTGTTCGTATCAACTAATATTTTTGTAAGTTTGAGCTTTTCTTGCTGTTCAGTTTCAATCAATAGGTGTATTTGAAAGTTGACCACCAGCAAAAGAAGCTATGTAAAACGTAAACACATATCAAAGAATTTTTTTTTTCAATCAACACCGTTAATTAAAACAATTAAAAAATTGTTTGAAACTTTAAAATATTGTAAATATGTTTTCATATTTGCAAATATGCATACAAACATTATAATTTTTATTTTCAATTAAGGAAAATAAATTGGAACAATTAAAAAGTTTTTTGAAACATCATTGATAAATTAATTGGAAACTGTGATGTTGGGTATCAAATGGTCGGATTTGGGTGACTATAGTTTTTTACTTGTTTTTGCAATACCCAGTAAAAACTTCGCCTACAAAATAATGTGTTGAATAATCAGAAAAACATAAGAGCACTACTTACAATTCTACTGAAAGAACCAATGAATTTTTCAAGGGATGTCCCAAAATGAACGCATTAAAAAGTCATTATTTTTTTTACCTGCATACATCCAGAAAAAAGTAGTTATGAAAGTTGTTATAGATGTAGTTATAGAAGAAAGCTACAAAATAATGAGTTAAAGAAGCTATTCATTTTGAAAAAGTAGGCGAAGTTTTTACTGAGTAATAAACGATAACGACAAACAATTCTGATATATTTAATGCCTTATTTTCAGTATTATTTTTAAAGTTTCTTCAAATACTTCAAGTACTTTTAGAAACATCATTAAAAATTTGTGTTCTTCTGGTTATGACACACACTCTTTTCTTATATTTGTATTGAACAGCATGAAAGTCACTCAGATGTCAGTCATTTTAAACTAGTCATCACCTGAATGAAAACGAAAAAGGAAAATTTTAAAGTGTGAAAACTGTACATTTTATTAAAAGGTCTGGTCTTTATTAATAATTTCACTAAAGATTGTAATTGCAAAAAACTCAACCGAAAATAAAAATAAAATTTTAATGAGCAGAATAAATTATTTTTCACTGTAAGGGTTTATTTTTCATCTAACTTATACCAAAAAAAAAAAAAAAACACTCTCTTAAACTTCCTTAAATTTTTTGTTTAAACAGAAAATGAATAGGCTTCATTAAAACATGAAGAGGTCTGCAAACGATGTTTAAAACCACCAATTGCTAATGATGGTTTTTTTATATTTACAATTACAAATTATTCCACCGTAATAACCATCAGCAACCGTGGAAACTTCAATTATTATTTTCTTTTTTTTTTTTTTATTTTGTAATTTTGTGTAATTTAAACAGTTTTGTATGTTGGATAGATGTTTTTTTTTATTGAAATAGCAATTAACAAACAATTTAAAAATAAACTAAAAAAATTAATGATTACGCAAATCATTACGAACTAAATATTCATGAAAAATTTAGTAAATAAAATGTCTATTCGCTTACACTTGTGCGGTTTAAATAATGAGTTTTTAACAGTGTTGGTACAACAATTTTGAGGTTTTTCTGCTTTCAGAGAGTGTTTGATAAAACCATTTTTTATAAATATTTAAACTTATCGAGGTATTTTTAAAATTGTAACTCAATCCTTGTTAATTTTAATTGAAAATGGAGTTTGATTGTATTACATAGCAAAAAAAAAAGTTCATTAAAGACCAAGTTGTAGTTTGTGGGTGTTGTTATAAAATAAATGGACTAAGAGCAGAACTTTAAAACAGCTGTTCAATGGACTAAAACATAGCTAGAGGGTGCTTTTTAAAGCCTGATAAAACTTTCTAATCAGACTGTCATGTATAGTAAGTATACTCCGGAAATCATTATGATTGGATTGAAGCTTGAACAACGCTACCAAATTATTAAAATTTAATTTGAAAATTAGTCATCGATTTGCGCAACTTATACACGACCTCGTGCTTTTTATGGCGCACATCAATGAGTATCATTTTTAAGCTAGCGGGTTTTTTAATAAACAAATTTGTGGAATAAAGAGTGATACTTATACACATCAAACTCTATAGACTCCATTAAAGCCAGGAAAATGCACCGTTTGGTGCGGTTTAAACGCTGGTGGCAAAATCGTGCCCTTTTTTTTCTCAAAAATTAAGCCGGATCTAGCATTATGGTCAATGGAGATCATTATGCCAACTTTTTAATGATTTTTTTGTGGTTAAGACCGGCTCTAGTTATAACACATTACATGAAGGGAACTAATCTGTTAAACACGGCTATGTCGTAGGAGCGGGCTAATTGGCACCTTTTTGACTCTTTGTAACAGGTCATTGAAATAGCCTTAATGAACACATTTAATTCCGATTTATATAAAGTCTGTCGCTGATTTCGTCCCGAGTGAACTATGTTATTATGATAGATCCCCTTAGGTAATAGAACCAGAGAGATTTAGCCACTACCCGCACAAAATCCAGTCACATGACTTTTTTTGTGTCAAGTACCTTTCCACTGGAGTAACAACACTTTAAAAATGTTATCACTAGTTAAATGATACTTATTATTTTCACCTATTACAATTTCTTCCATTTTATTATAATACCGTGTTCACAGGTTACGAGATAAGTGCTTTAAGAACAATTGACACATATTTCCCGCAGGGAAGTCACTGCTTCATGCTTTAAGCAGCAACAATTGACACCACGGAGGAAACATTGGACGTTCCGAAATCATTTTCGAACATTATCGACATTATTGTTCTTTCCAAAATAAATTTTTGTTTTATTTATAAATAACATTTTTGGGTTATTTTTACGATTTTGAATTATATCTGGCTAAAAAAATCACTCTTGACCAAATAATGATAACCAGAGAAACCATAAATATGCAATTGCAGGTTTTTCCTTGTGCGACCAATGAAGGCAGAAACAATATATTGAACCGTTTAAGGGCTTGTTATGAATTTTGGCATCGATTTGTTAATGCATATTTTTGCATATTTTACCGTTTGCAGCATTTTTTTTTTGCATAAATTAGTTAAAATACCCTTTTAGCAGCTTTTTTATGTTTATAGCGCATATTTTGCCTTTTTGGGGCTAGGGAATGGTAAATCGATTTCGATTCCAATCGAAAATCGATTTTGTGGTAAAAAATCGATTATTTGCAATCGAATTTACGTATGCGATTTTGTACTGAAATCGATTATTGGGCTTTTAAAATCGATTTTTTTATTTTTTTGGCAATTTGTAATCTTAATTAAATCGATAAATTATGGGCATGCACAATATAACGTATTTTTTTTTTGTGTACATACGTCTGTAGGTATGCTTATGCAGTTTTCCCAGTTTAAAGTTGTAATTTTATGTATTTTCCTATTAGTATCCTTAATATACTTCCAAGTTTAATATAAGGGCTCTGTGAGCGATATTTAAATCTAGTTATAAGCAGAGTGAAAAAACAAAAAGTATGTAATTTATCCTAACAAATACGAAATTACAAGCAAATGTCTCTGCATCTTTTTGGCATCAATGGCATGCAAACGTTGTTTTTTTAAACTAACTTAATAGAAACTTAGCAAAGGAACAGTCGCCACCGATCAGAAACTACTGTCATAATCCTTTGAAATACTATCGATAAATTTAGGCTTGTCACAGAATTAAATCCGATCAAAAGTGATTTCGTTTAATGTGAAGCAAGATACGAAATCACTTGCACTTTCGATCGGAATTAATTTATGTGACAGGCCTGATTGTCTACAGAAGAACACAATTTTAATATGTAAAATGTACATTTACTTGTTCCTCTAAAGGCGATTTCAAAATTTACACATTTTCACTTTTTGCAGGAAAATAAGAAAAAGTAGTCATATCTACACACTGTAAAAATCTCCGTTCAATTTATCTAGTAGTTTTCCAAAAAAAAAAAAAAATGCTGGAGTATACCCCTTTGTGATATAAGGTATGATTTTAAAATCGATTTTGAGGTTCGATTAATCGATTTCAAACACCGTAATAAAAAAAGTCGATCGAAAAATCGAAAATCGATTTTGGTATCCGTTTACCATTCCCTATTTGGGGCATATTTTGATAAATTTTAACTGTTTTTAGATGCCTACAAGAGCTTCCGCAGCAAAAAAAAATTTTTTTTTTTGCGAAATTTTGACTTTTTTATTGTAAATATTTATCTTAATACCCAACGTGTCGCTTCAATTTCGCCATCTACATTTTATTTTAAATCAAAAATGTTAAGACAAAGCAGGTTGTCATTTTAAACTTTTAAATTTTATAATGAATGAGCAAAAATTAAGGAAAAATCAATTATATAAGTTTTTTTTTAGCGTTGTTTGTAATACATAAAAATCTGGACTAATCTTTAAGCATAACGATCGACTTAGAATCACTATTTAAAGCTATCTAACGATGTCCATCCGTCCGTCTGACTGGTTGCCTGTCCATGTTAACCTTGTTCGCAAAGTACAAGTTGCAATCTTGTAGACAATTTGATCAAATTCCATAAATACATTTGAATTGTACTAAGAACGAAGTATATGTAAATGGTGATAATCGGTCTATAATTTGCGTTAACTTCCTTTTAAATGTTAGCATTAATAAACAATTTAACGACCGCTTCTTAAATCCCATTAAGACAAAAAATCTCATATGGTTGTTAATAACAAGATAATATTCGGCACAAATAACTCTTATATGAATTTCAATTTCCAAAAAGAGTAAAATCTTGAAAGTTCGTCTGTAAATACAATGGCGCTTAAGCTTTACCGATTATAATTTTAGGATTGTTTTTATTAAATGGAACTGTTATAAGGTGTTGAATACTTTGTTTTCAATTTAGCCATTTTTGAATTTTTTGGGTCATATTTTTAACAATTTTCAGGGCATATTTAATGCGTATTTTTGGCTTCCCAGATGATTACTAATCGTTATGAATAGAAATTGGCTTATTTTCTGAATTAATTGACTAAATAAGTATATTTCCATTTTCTTTGGAATAATAGTCTATTAGTAACAAATCTCTTAAATATGCAGTCAAACCAACAAAATGCTGCATGAATAAGTAAAATAAAAATATTAATTGTTGTACAGAATTTAGTGGTGGTATAGACCGCACCATAGCTCTTATCTATGTATATATTTTTTTTTTTTAATTTAAACAAAGTTCATTAATTATAATTTTTGTATGCGTCAGACAACCTCATTCTTCTTAAACAAATTTAATGCAAACCCGAACCAGTCACAACGTTTTGGCATTGTTAGTGTCTGTAAATACCCTTAACTCCTATGAAAACATCACACTCGACAATCAGTTTGATTGCCAAAAATATTTAAAATATATTCGTAAAAAAATCAAGCTCGGCACATATAACTTTTAGAAAAATCCAATTCACGTCATACTTATAAAATTACTTCGGAACAAATCAAGTTTACCGACGCAGCTCCAAATAAAAAAATGTACCTAGGGTGGTAGAAAATTGAAAAATAAGTAGAAAAAATTAAATAAAAATCTTAGCGAAAACGCTTAGTTTTCGAGTTATGCACGTTTTTAGTTTTTATAGAAATGTGTGTCGGTAAACTAGATTTAAGCCATTACTTCACTCGGCTGTGCAGAATCTTTGATACTTTTCACCGAGAGTAAGGTTATTTGTGTGGATTAGTAATTAAGTGTTAGTTATTAAGTGGACTTAATAAGAGATCTATAAATGATATACCAATCTTTATAAAAAATTACCACACAGTCCAATATATATTTATTCCTAAAATTCCTATGAGGAGCACAGGGCCATTACAAAGTTCTGCCAAGCAATCCTATAATTTGCTAGTTGTCTTACTTCAGCCCAGCTGCGTTCAGTCGACCTGAATTCTTTCTCAAGCTGCCTCCTTTATGTGTGCGGTAGGCTACCGATGCGTCTTTATCCTTGGGGGTTCTAATCTAAGTGGGTTCTGGTGTTATCGCCGGATGCTTTCCTAATGGCATGTCCTATCCAGCGCCATTTACGAGCACAGATTTCGGTCATTAAAGGGGTTTGGTGTTTAGTAGCCCAGAGCCTTTCCTTACTGATACGCGCATGCCACAAGATTCGCATTATTCTGCCTGAGAAGCGGCAAACGAATCTTTGTATAGCTGTGACATCCTTTGGTGCAGCTTTCCAAGATTCGCAAACGTACAACACTGTGTACTTAACATTGATGTTACAAATTCTAATGTTAGTGCCTGTGGAGAGTTAGAAAGAGTTCCATATCGCGTTTAGTATGCCATACGCACGTTTTGTCTTTCCGAGTCTATTCTTTATGTTTTGGCAGGAGCTTCCCGACTTCGAAATAACAGAGCCTAAATACAGGTATACAAAATACCCAAAATCTTCAAGGGAGCCATCAGACAACACAAATATTTGGGTTTTTTCTGTGCTGATCCGAATAGTTTTCGTCTTTTGGGAGTTTATTTTTAAGCCCACCTTAGCAGCCATCAACTCAACCATGCGTAGCCTTCCTTGCATGTCGGGGAAATATTGCGTAAGTAAACATGTGTCAATTGCGTAGTCCAGATCTTTTAGGCGGCTGTGGAAGCCCCAACGGATGGCTCTACTTAGCTGAGTTGCTTTGGTCATGATGTTCTCCAAGACGATAGTAGATAAAAGTGACGCTTGTACGCAAGCCTGCCTGATACCCTTCCTGACAGCAACTATATCACCGAGCTGGCTTTCAAGTATCACACGGCAATTAGAAACGGAGTTACTTTTCGGGAACACCCCTACATCTTAATGTCGGTCAAAATGCTTCGTGGTAAAGGGTATCAAAGGCCTCCTCAAAGTCCAGAAATGCAAGATAGAGTGTTGAATGCCTTCCAACCGATTGTCCTACTATTATTCTAAGACTATTGGCATGGTCAGCGCACGATCTTGCTGGTCGAAAAACTGTCTGTTCTAGCCTTAGATCATCACATAGCGATGCACTGAGTCTTGCTTTTAGGATGTTGCTATGACTTTGTATACCATACTCAACAACGTTATCCCTCTCCAATTTTCGTACTTGGTGAGGTCACCTTTTTTGGTAGCTTGTTAACCACGATAACTTCTTTGATGTCTGTTGGTACTTGATCGAACCAGACACAGTCCAATGGCTGCGCTTCTTTCCGACCACTTATAACTTTATGCCCACTTGAATTGAGAAAATAATTTTTTTTGTTGCATTTCCAATATAAACTTAAAAAATAAAACCACTTCCACAAATAATTTTTTTACAAAATTAATCCAAAAGTTTGAATATATATGAAGCTGAGCTTGATGATTGCATGGTTACATTAATTACTTTTTAAATTCACTTTCGGTAAATCGGATTTATTTACGAAATTTTTTTTTAGCTTTTTTGCCAATTTTTTAAATTTTTTTTTACATTGTTTAATTTCAACGCGTCACAACAAAAGCACCGTTAGATATTTGACATTTATTTTTTTGCCGGCTGATGCAGAATTGTGCACTTTGACCGAGTATTAAGTTTACACGGTACTTGAACTTTTATTTTTGAATTAATCCGTGAAATCCCTGTCTTTTTCCCCATTGTGAGACGGTCAGACAGATAGATATGGCGTAATCGAGTAAAGATAATCCGATCCGCTCCTTAAATAACTTTAATGGCAATTTTCTCAATGTATCGAAAAACTGTCTGTTACTTAATGTCAACATAAGTTTATTGGACCGATAAACTGTCCGTTAACGATTTTGGTTTTCTCAATATACCGACAAAAAACAAAGTTTTCAGCTGGCAACACCACTCAAAATACATGTAAAAGTTGGGAGTCAGCTGATTAAATTTATATGTACGGCAAATAAAAGGAAAATAAATAATTGGCAGATGAGTGCCGGTTAGCTTTGCGATAAAACCGAAGCAAATGAGACATTGAGAAAACCAAATTTCTTTAATGTGCAGTTTTTCGTTGGGAAAAAAGATAATCGCCTAATGAGAAAATGGCCATAAGTCTTATAAAATTGTTAGTAGTAAGACCAAGTTTTGGACTTGTGGGTCTATAATAAATTATAATATGGGAATTATCCCCATTCTTGAAAATCAGCAAACTTTAGAAAATCTCATAAAAAAAATACATATCAAAATATCTTGTGAACAAGTTCCAGTATACATGATTTTAAATTTCTAACAGTTTCACTTCTAATAGTTAAATATTAACGTTAACTTTATCTCGAAATTATTATATTCCTTCGTCTTTTATAACTTTTCCGTCATACATACCATAGATTCGTCCGACCCAAATAAATATTTTTTACTCGTTTATGTTCGCGATGATATTCCTACTAAAACTGTACTTAAGAGATGTTTTTCCATCCTAAAAATGTTTACAATATTCAATAAATTTTATTTATTTTACATATTTTTGTATTCATTCTAAATTATGTAAGCTCATGAAAAATGTGTGTCCTTATCAAATAAATTTTAATTATTTTCCAAAAAAAAAAAAATTTATTTTAATAAAACCATGAATAAATTGTAATTTGTTTTTATTCTTTCTTTTTCGTTCCATACTTTTTCCCCTCCCTATTTACCATTGCCTGATGTATGTGTAAATGCTTGTGCGATTAATGTTTATAACCAACAGCAACTAGTCATGCCGATGTCATCAGAAATTTTGATTTAGCATCACCACCACAATACACAAACAGTAATGGCAATAGCGGCGGAAGCAATGGCAATGGTGATGGCAGTAGCAGCGGAAGCAGCAGCAGTAGTGGTAATAGTATAAGTAATAGTAAATCAGTATCTCCTTCTTTAACATCTTCCTCGGCTACAATGTATGCGTCGTCATCAATAACGTCGGCATTAGTACAGGCAGAGGCGCCGTCATTAGAAACATTTGTGTCAGCAGCATCAACATCAGCATTTGTGGAACCCTATCTGGATGGTTATGCCACAACAAACGTTACAACACAAATTGGTACACACGCATATCTGCCATGTCGGGTAAGTGTTACATTTGTTTTCTAGTGGGAATTTAATTTTGTTTATATTTCGAACAACGAAAACAATTTTCACATCTTGCGATAAAACTAATAGGTTTTTGTAAAATTAACTCTTTTTGAGGCGCAAAAATGTATTTTCACTTAGACCATATTTTGGATAAAACAATTTATTCAACTAGATAGAAATATTAAAACTGCTGGGGATAACGATACGCCTTTCTATGGATACGAAATTGATACTCCAACATGAATTCAACTTTAAATTAATAAAACACAAGTACAGTAATTTTCTTTATTAGGCAAAATAAAAGCGGAAGATATTATTCATATTTTTAATTGATATTAATAAGATTTGAAAAAACAACGAATTTTAATTCATGGTTAAATTAACAAAAATGAAATTATTTTTGAAACAAAAAGCACCCTGCATGGGTTAATAGTAAATGGTCCAAATGCCAGTAGTACAATTACTAGAACAAGAGGTACAAGGGCTAGAGTTTTAACTATAAAAGTACGGCTTAGGAAATATCGCCCAAAGAAAAATGGCCCAAAAAAAAAAAAATGAAAAATCACCCAAAAAAATTCCATGTAAAATTGGGCCTTAATTCATATGAAAAGTGACCCAAAATTTTTGGGCTTTTTTTCGTTATTATTGGGTGATTTTTCGTTTTTTAAATTGGGTGATTTTTCGTTATGAAAAATCGCCCAAAAATATTATATGAAAAATAGCCCATTTTTTCGGGCCATCTTTATTTAATATAATTGTAATTTATTTAAAAATAAGTTTGTTGTTTTTTTTTTCGGGTGTTTATATTAAATATATAACGAAAACACTTTTGGGCGCAAGGATTTTCTCCTCAAGGATATAATATATACCGGCTGCGCTAACTAAAGCTTCTCTGTATAGCCGGCCTTCGGCCGGGCGCAAGGATTTTCTCCTCTATGGTATAACAAACACCGGCTTCGCTAACTAAAGCTTCTCTGTATAGCCGGCCTTCGGCCGGGCGCAAAATTTTCCCCTCTATGGTATAACAAACACCGACTCCGCTAACTAAAGCTTCACTGCGTATATGGCCTTCGTTCGAAAACAAGGCAGATTTTACAAGCTTTACTTAGCGAAACCGGTACTTGTTCTACCATAGAGGAGAAAATCCTTGCGCCCGGCCAAAGGCCGGCTATACAGAGAAGCTTTAGTAAGCAAAGCCGGTGTTTGCTATACCATAGAGGAGAAAATCCCTGCGCCCGGCCGAAGGCCGGCTATGCAGAGAAGCTTAGCGAAGTTAGCGCAGCCGGTATTACTGTCCTTACTGCCGAGCAGTTGTTGAAGATAGAATGCAATTTTTTACATAAAACTTACACTTGTATGGAACTAAATTTATATGAATAATAACCACATTTTTGCAAATTGGGTAATTTTTAATTTTTTTTCGGAAAAATTCGTTTTTGCTTTTTGGGTCATTTTTCATTTTTTTTGGGCCCTTTTTCGTTTTTGTTGGGCAAAATTTCATATATAACTTTTTGGGTCATTTTTCATGTTCTTTTGGGCGATTCTTCATTTGGGCGATTTTTCATTTTTTTTTTGGGCCATTTTTCTTTGGGCGATATTTCCTACAGCCTAAAAGTACTAGTGTTTATGCGTTAGAAAACTTAAATAAAAAATATTAAAATGGAAAATGCTAATTTTTTATACATAAGAACTAGTAACAAACTGGTTCTTACACTGATAGAAAAGGCGTCATAACGCTGATGTATTTTGACATCAGTACTATGACAAGTGTCTTCGTTTTTGACCCCATGAAACTTTTTATCATGGTGATGTCAACCAACTTGGCCAAAGTGTCATCAGGGTCAAAATAAAATTATGCCATCAATGGGATAACACATCGGCATCACAGAAATGACGAACATGTCGTCAGTGCGATGACGCAGTAACATCGGAGAAAATGTGTCCTTTCTCCGAGCATCAATTAAATGACAGTTTGTCTTTAAGTCAAAGTCAATGGAATTGACATAAGCCAAAGTGAGAGAATATTATTATTTTACTTGTCCGTTACATATGTTTGTTTCACGTTTTTTGAGTTGCGACCCTTGTTTACAGCAGAACTCTCAATAATAAGCCACAAGCACCATGCCCCATGTGGTTTTCGTAATCATTCTACTTTAAAAATTTTCTGTATTTAACTAAATAATTTAAACAAATAGAATATGGGAATTTTTGCTTCTTATTATACATTGTAATCCTGAAAAGAATGTTATTAATATACAAAATGTGGCATCGAATTGATGTCACTATAGTCATAAAATAGATGACACGTAAAAAATTGTGTTATTTTTTGCATTATTGATACCATTTGTAGAAACATTGATGTCAAAATTCTGATGTTAGGCCTTCATCAATTTTTCTCTCAGTGTAAGCACCCAATGTGGTCCAAGTGTACTTGTCCACGTCTAGCACCAATAGTACTAGTGATTTTCACACTAAATGCTTATCTCAGCATTAAGATGGTTTCGAAAAGTTTACAGTTGAGAAATAGTACTGGATATTTTTGTACTAGTTCAATCTCAGCCAGGGCATATTATATATTGAAATTAATAAGATATTTTTTTAGATTTTTGTTTAAACACAAAGTATTCACAACTTTTTTAAGCCGGGCCTGTAGTAGAAAATAGACTCTAAGATACGACAGAGATCATTTAAAAACTTAATTATTTCTGCGCCACTTTTTTTAAGATTGGATATAATTTATACCCAAAGTATTGCCGATATATTGGTATACCATACCCGGTAAAAATTTCGACTACAAAGTAATGTGTTAAGTAATCAGAAAAGCTACTACCCAATAAAAACTTCGCCTACTTTTTCAAAATGAATAGCTTCTTTAACTCATTATTTTGTAGCTTTCTGCTATAACTACATCTATAACAACTTCTATAACTACTTTTTTCTGGATGTATGCAGGTAAAAAAAATAATGACTTACTTTTTAATGCGTTCATTTTGGGACTTCCCTTGTAAAATTCATTGGTTCTTTCAGTAGAATTGTAAGTAGTGCTCTTATGTTTTTCTGATTACTCAACACATTATTTTGTAGGCGAAGTTTTCACTGGGTACAGAAGCTCTACATACAATTCTACTGAAAGAACCAATGAATTTTACAAGGGATGTCCCGAAATGAACGCATTCAAAAGTAAGTCATTATTTTATTACCCACATACATCCAGAAATAAGTAATTATAGAAGCAGTTATGGAAGAAAACTAGTAAATAATGTGTGAGAGAAGCTATTCATTTTGAAAAAGTAAGCGACGTTTTTACTGGGTAATATAATCTTTAGAAGTTCGAACAACTATAAAAATTTTTAATATTGCTTTAAATTAAGGTAATCAGAATCACTTCTAAATCGATCTAGCGATGTCCGTCAATCCGTTAATTCAGCTGGCTGATTGTCAGTTTATGTATACTTTGGTCGAAATTATTTACATGAATTTAAATTTTCATTAGAACCAATCTTGTCGACAATTATTTAAATCAGTCCATAATATCACAAAGCCACCATTTCTATGTGCGATTATGGAATCGGTCTTAAGTTCACCATGGCACTCCTGAAAAAAGCATTAAATTCCACAACATCCAATGTTGGTACAATATACAATGCGAAACACAGTTCATATGTTTGTTTATATTTAGATAATATTTGTGACGAATATATTTTTATGAATTTTAACCTCTTAACACAATTTTTCTTTAGTGAGCCCATGAGTATGTTTGGGTCCCAGTGGCTTACATTCTAACATTTTTTTTATGATTAACTCTATTTCATAGTATAATTAATTTTATAAACTGTTAACTTAAGCTGATGTTATGCATAATCTTACAAATGTATGGTTTCGAGCGGCATGCCAAAAAATTTTTGGATTCCAGCTTAACAATTTAACCGTTTTACATTGCATAAATGGTTACATTAACAAACAAAATTGTCAAATGCATCTCGAACAAATTTAAACCGCTATTGGTCGATGATTACCAACTTCTTTGTCCCGAATCAGATGATATGGATACCAAAGGTATGTAATGTCAAGTGGACGGGCCTACGGACTAAATAACCCAAGTCATATTGGACATGGTGCTTGAGCTATTTGAAGGCGTCTTTTAGTTGTCTTTTAGTTGTTTAGCACGGTTTTTTCAACCACATTTCTAAATAAGCCACACACAACAGCGACATTCGCGATACGGGGATACGGTGCGCCTCTCAGGGGAAGTAGTTAAGGTATGTTGAGCAGTTGGACCCAGTAAAAACTTACTTCTCAAAATGAATGTTTCTTTAACTCATTACTAAGTAGCATTCTTCTATCGAGTGATTTTTTAGCTATTATCTTTTTGGCAACACTGGTTTAAACAGCTGACGCACGTTTCGTGTTTGGTTTCACTGTCAAACATCTTCAGTTTGGTCTATAATTTAACCATGATTCGTCTTACAAACGAACAACGCTTGCAAATTATTAAATTTTATTATCAAAATGCCTACTCTGTTAAGAAAGTTCATCGCGCGCTTCTTGTGTTCAGCGACGAAGCTCATTTTTGGCTCAATGGGTACGTTAATAAGCAGAATTGTCGATTTTGGAGTGAAGACCAGCCAGAAGCATTGCAAGAGCTACCAATGCATCCAGAAAAAGTCACAGTTTGGTGCGGTTTATGGGCTGGTGGCATCATTGGACCGTACTTCCTCAAAGATGATGCGAATCGTAACGTAACTGTGAATAGTGAGCGCTACCGTGAGATGATATCCTTGACTTGCATGACATGTGGTTTCAACAATACGGTCCAACATGCCACACAGCACGCTTAACAATGGACTTCTTCAGAGGCGAGGTCGGTGAACATTTTGTTTCACGTTCGGGACCGGTGAATTGGCCGCCTAGATTGTGCGATTTAACGCCTTAAGACTATTTTTTGTGGGGCTATGTTAAAGCTCATGTCTATACATATATGCCCGCTTCAATTGACGCATTGGAAGACAATATTGAAGCATATATGCCAAAATTGGACTAAGCGGATGGATCATTTGAGGGGCAGTCACGGTCAACATCGGACTAAGCGAATGGATCATTTGAGGCGCAGTCACGGTCAACATTTGCATGAAATAATCTTCAAACATTAAATTATATGGACCGTAATATCGACTCAAATAAAGATTTCATGAATTTTTCTGAATTTTATGTGTTTTTTTTTAACTTTCCTATAGCTCTTAAAAAATCACCCATTATATCTACTTGCTTAACAATTTTTTTAACTACTTTTTTCTGGATGTATGTAGGTAAAAAAATAATGACTAACTTTTAAATGCGTTCATTTTAGGATATCCCTTGTAAAATTCATTGGTTCTTTCAGTAGAATTGTAAGGAGTGCTTTTATGTTTTTCTGATTACTCAACACATTATTTTTTAGGCGAAGTTTTTACTGGGCTGTGAATTCGGCCAAATAACTAATTTTTGAGCTAGAGCTATGGAAAATTAGACAAGTCGTAGCCGCGCCACTCATTAAAGTCACGGCGAACATTTTTATGATAATTTATTCCATGCATAATAGCATCGATAAGAGTTTCAAAGGAATATAATTTGCCAAATATATTCAACACAACCACAAGTTTTATACAGCCTAAAGTACATATATTTCCTTACCGGGTATATATTTGTATGGGAACAAGATAAAATAACAGATTGCATTTTTAAAGGCTAATTGCTTACCTTATTAATCCAATCAATACTAACATTACGGCCTAATTATTATTTTCAAGGCTTAACCTGAATGACAACCTGCCATTCGATTCATAAAGTTATTAACGACCATGCTTCAATTTCTTTTTGATTTTTGAAATGTTTTTATAAATTTCGTATGGAAATCAACATTTTAACGACATAAAGTTTATTAAACGAAATAAAATTTTATCTAATTCTTAAATTTTATTTAACTTATAAGATGTCTTGCTGATAACATACCTTATAATTAATTATGTTTTTTTTAGTTAAAAAAAAAACCTAATGCTTATTATGGGTTAAACAAACATAAAAAGAAAATATAAATTATGTAGTTCTCCAAACAATTTTCTTTTATTTCTAGAAAACCACATTTTTTTCTTCATCAGCAATGTGTGTGTTTCATAAAATTTTCAGTTTTATTGCTGTTTTGTCTTAACATTTATCCTGACATTTACGTAAACAATAAAATAAACACACACAAACATGGTGTAAAAAGTATATACATACAAACAAATGTATATATATGAAAATATGTAATATTAAACATTTATTGTTTATTGTTGTACCCTTCATCGAAGGTGAAACGCATATATAAGTTTGTCATTACGTTTGTTATTTCTACAGTATTGATCTTAGACCCAATAAAATGCATATGTATATTCTGCGTCCTTATGAGAGCAAAGTTGATTTAGCGATGTCCGTGTGTCCGTGTGTATGTTGAAATAGGTTTTTAGAAAACCACAGACATGTTTGGAATTTTGAAATTGGAATTCAGCCACGACTGTCTCTAATTTTACCCATAAATCCTCTTTTTTTATTTTTGTTTTTTTTGCTATTATTTTTTCTGTATGTCTGTTGAACGGCAAGAGCTAAAGTTTTCAAATAAGTTACAGGCATATTGTTTATCAATATGCAACCTCTCTAAAACACAAGCGTGATTGCAGAAGTGGGCGTGGAACTCCCGATAGAAAGACATTATAAATTTCTGTATATCTGGAGAACAGAAACATCCAAAGTTTCCAAATAAGGTGAACATATCACTGTTATCAGTACACAACGTCCAAGAATTGTGGGCGGGATTGGAGAAGTGGGATTGACACAAAATATTTGTTTTACATCTAAGGAAAGGTAAGAGAAAACCTGTTTGAATTTTATACACAAAGCAAGGTTATTTAATACACCACCTCTCTTAAAATATGGGCGGAATTGGAGAAGTGGGCTTGGAACCTCCCGTAAAAAGACATTAAGAAATCTGTATATCGTAAGAACGGAAAGAGATAAAATACGGTACAATCATCTTTGTTATGAATACACAACATCTTAAGAAATGTTGGCGGGTTTGGAGAAGTGGGCCTGACACAAAATAATTTTTTTACATCCAAAGAAAGGTAAAATAAAAATTGTCTGAATTTTGTACACAATCAAAGTTATTAATACACTACCTCTCTTAAAATATGGGCGGGATTGCAGAAGTGGGCATGGCACCTCCCGTAAAAAGACATTATAGATTTCTGGGTATCTCGAAAACGTCAAGAGCCAAAGTTATCAAATACGGTAAAATCATCTTGGTTATCAATATACAACATCCTATCAAATGTGGGCGGAATTGCAGAAGTGGCATGGTACAACACAGGTTTATTTACGTCTTAAGAACAGTATTTATAAAACTTATCCCACCATGTTGAAGGATATATAAGATTCGACATAGCCGAATATACCACTCTTATTTGTTGTTATTATTTTTTTCCTTTTGCTTTTCTTTTGTCAAGGATACAAAACATTGAATGGTGGTTGTTTACATAATTTTTGGTTGTCGTTGTTTACATTTTCGGTTGGTTGGTTGCTGGGTTGGCTTATTTGTCTGTTTGCATTTGTCATAATTATTTTTTAATAACAAACCATTAATTTTTATTTAATTGCTTGATATTCATAAATTCCATTTCTCATTTTCCCACTTAATACAACGGAAGAATGAAACAAGAAAGGTGATTTTTAGTAGTGCGAGGAAAGCTGTTAAAAAAAACATACATACACATACAAATATATGTACATATATATAAAAATATTTCACACAGACAAAATATAAATAAGAGAGTGAAGTTGAAAAAAATCATCATTAATAATAAAAACACCTTTGACTTGTGACTGAAGATGTAAGATTTTAATGATAATAAATATCAAAATCATTTTTTATTTATTGCTTAATTTATTATTAAATTTGTACATAATTGGTAATTATAATAATCAAAATAATAATAATGATAATAATAACAAAAATGACAATTTTGCTTTTCAAGTGGCATACAATCGTCACCTAGAATGAAAAATAACGTAACAACACTTGTTAAAGTTAACACGAAAAGCAAAAAATCAATAACAACAAGGTTTCCTTGTCGTTTTTAATATCGTCGCTATTTTTGATCACAAGAATCAAAAATTGTATGCCAATTTATTTATTTCCTGATACGTTGTCTTGCATTTTAGGTGATGATACTTCAACATATTATGATCTAGGACATAAAACTGGCCATGCGTTTAAAGAGAAGAAACTAATTATATAAAGTTTAAATTTAGCGCTGCTTCCATATCCCCATGGCTTAGCCATGTGGCATTTCTGGACATTTTGGAAAAACTTTAACACCCACCAGGATGCGACCGACAATCCTCAATTTAAAGATTATTTGTCCAAATTTGTATTCCATCAGTTTATTTAAACAAGATTCACCAATGGGTGGTTTTTTTAAGCACTTTCAAGTTTTAAGATATTGCACTGATTCTCTGAAGGATTTCTGGACATTTTGAAAAAACTGAAAGACCCACCACCAGGATGTGGCATACGTCATATTAAAGCTTCTATATGAACTTCGTATACCAAAAGACTCAGCATCACTCTTCGAGCAAAATCAGGTCACAATTTTGCAGATAGTTAAATGAAAATTTTTACATATGAAAAAGTTTGATTTTTAGTTGAACTGTTAATTTTTAATTTTTGATATTATTAGTAAGGCTTGATTGAGTTCATCAAATTTAATTTTCATTAAATTATTTTAACTGAAGGTAGGAATTTTTAACCCTAGGTTTAATGTCTTGGCCAGACCAAATTTGTGATTTGCTTGCAATATTTTTCGAATATAACAAAAAATCAAAAAACCAGGGACGTGAATTCAACAAATGATATGTGCTGAATCGAATGAAACTAATTTGGGTTCGGTTGGAACAAATTAGTGGGGTGAAATATCAGTTTTATGTTAAAGTCTATTAAATTACCCTCTTGGTCTGGCCAGAAAAAATATTTAAACAACAGAAACGTGAATTCTATAAATGATATGTTCTGAATCGAATGGGTCAAGTTTGAAACAAATCAGAAAACAACAGCCCATTATGCGCTTAGTTTATTTCAACTACAAAAACCAAACGCAAAACTCGTTTGAGCTGTGGTAGATGCGAAGAAGCAATGTACGAACATAAAGACCACATTTTCGATGACTTAATGTGGCATAAAATGATGATATAATAATATTATACAATAATTTCAGTAAAAAATCTATTTAATTACTTTTTATTAAGGTGCGCTTTTTAGCTGTCCTAATTGTGGTCTGGCCAGACCAAGAGGAGAACTTAGTGGTAAAAAGTTACCAAGAATCCTAGGGATAAAACATGAAATTTTAGTAAAATCCATTGATAGTATTCTTGGCTGAGCTGGTGCTCGAACCCGGGTTGAATTTACATGTTAAAAGAATCACCACATTCCTTTATCAGAATTCTTTGACGTTCTAACCTCTGCACAACTGCGGTGCCTGCCAGCAAACAGTCAAACATCAATCTTTAACAAGTGGTACTGGTGATTCGTAATTTGCTGTATTTTTTAAATTTTCAATTAATTTACATGTTGCCTCCTTTTCTTCTGTTTTTATAACCTTCACCACAGGTGGTGAATATGGTATATATAAGTTTGTCATTCCGTTTGTAATTCCTATAATATTGATGTTAGACCCTATAAAGTATATATATTCTGGGTTCTTATGAGAAGCGAAGTTGATTTAACAATGTAAGTCTGTCCGTCTGTCCATCTGTCCGTTGAAATGGATTTTCCGAAGACCCCATATATGATGGGGGCCAGGTTATTTATTTTATTTATGTCGCATATGGTCCGGAATTTTTTGCTATTGAAATTCAGCAAGATCGGTCCACAAATGGCTGAGATATGAGCAAAAAACCACGACTGCCTAAAATTTTTTCCTTTAAAGGTCCAATTAGACGTGACATTACCATACCAACACTGTATTACCAAAACAACATAAACATACCATACAAACCAATTCAATTTTGGTTTTACGGTCATACAGTTGCTATTGGTAATGTGGTTTTTTGTTGTTTTTTTTATACCCTTCACTACAAGTGGTGGATTTTATTTGTAATGTGTTTAATTTTACGCATGCACATACACATTAATGCATGTATATGATATGCCGCTCAAATAAAGAAACAAACTCATAGACTCAATATATTTTAATTAAACGCTTCTTCAGTAAAACCGTTCGTAGCCGAGTTGTTAAGCTCGCTCCTGAGACTGATGATATTGCCAGTTCGAATCCCAAAAAGAATTTTTTTTAATTTTTTTTATTTAATTTTTGTATGTTCTAAAAAACGATTTTAAGATTATAAAACGAAATTCAAACATCAACTTTGGTACAAGAGGAAACGGGCTTAGGTACATATAAGAATTTTTTGTTTTTTTTTATATTCTTCGGCATGACGAAATGAAAAGTTATCGTGGCTCAATTAATATTTATTTATACCTATCTAAAGAACGTTATTTATGTATATAACTTTTTGTTCTTATTTCATCATGGTGAAGGGTATATAAGATTCGGCATAGCCGAATATAGCACTCTTACTTGTTTCGTATTCTTTCCGTCAAGACTTTGTCTTTCAAGGAAATTATCAATTAATTTTAATAAAATTCCATGTTGTAAAATTATTTCCTTCAGTAAAAATAATTTAATGAAAATTAAATTTGATGAACTCAAGCCTAACTAAAAATATAAAAAATTTTTACATATGATTTAATTATCTTAAGTATTAAGACTGTTAAAAATGGTGGGAATCCGTCCATAATTTCACAGAGTCTCTTCATACTTATTTCCGGAGAAGTGTCTTTGTCTCCATTAACCAACTGGTAATCATTACATCATACTTCTATACAAAAACTACTCCCGGAAACAGCTTTTAATGCCATAACTTCCTTATGAATGTTGGTATTAACAAAAAAATTGGCAATAATAACTTTAACGATAGCTTCTATATCATGATTTTGTCCTGGATAGCATAGGTGCCATATAAACCCCCATCCTTAAATCTCATAGGATAAAACCCAAATAGGGTACACTAGCCTTTAACTGCGGAGGTGACATTTTGGGACATACCTTGTGACGTGGCGGTAAATTTTACCCCTCCACATTACGCTAAGAAAAAAATTAGTATGAAATATTTTTTTATAATTATTTGTTTTTGAAAATAGGCATTTTATTAACCAAAAAATAAGAAATTAAAAATTATTTTTATTTGTTTAAACAAAACTTACTTACTTACTTACTTACTTACTTCACAAACCTTTTTTTAATTTAAGAAAAAAAAAATTTGAATTAAAAAAAAACAAAAACTTAAGGGCAATTATTCACAGCCAAATGTATACATTTAAAGATATAAAAGAGATCGTGGAAAATAATCACGTGCATAAACTTAAGGTTAACCTTTTTGAAGGTTTTTTACTCATCAAAAACTTCTTTGGTCGAAATATCTTGGTTATCAATACACAACATCTGATAACATCTGGGCGGGCACCTGCAAAGCAAAGACCTTATTTTTGTACATCTGAAGAATGCCATGAGTCAAAGTTAGTTTTAAACATCTTGGTTAGCAATACATAACATCCAACAAAATGTGGGTGGGATTAGAGAATTGGGCGTGACACAAAATTATTTTTTTTTAATCCAATGAACGGTAAGAAAAAAATTGTCCAAATTTGGAACAGATAGCTGGGTTATCAATACACAATCTTTCTACATAAATGGACTTGATTGGAGAAGAAGGCGTGGTATAAAACAGATTAATTTATTTTTAAAGAACGGTAAGATAAAGTTATAGAATTGCCCAAGCGGTAACAGCTTAAGTTTCCAAATTATGAACAAATAGCATGGCTACCAATATGCAACATCAGTCAATAAGTGGGCGGGATTAGATAAGAAGGAGATGGCATAAAATACAATTCTTTATATGTATCTAAATAACGATAAGTGTAAAATTTTCCAAATTTGGTACAAATATAATGGTTAACAATACCCATCATCTGTCAAAAATGGTCGGAATTGGAGGAGCACATCTCTCAAAAAGTAGACCTTCAGTGCAAAGAACCAATAGATTTCTGTATAACTGCAAAATGGCAACAGTATGAGTATTCAAACTTGGTACAAACAGCTTCCCTAGCAAATGAACGAGATTAAATAAAATGTCCTTATTTTAATGAGGGTAGCAAAGCACAAATAGTTAATCTTGTATTACATAAAATAACGTTTTTGAAATAAATAATTTTTTACCAACAAGAAAACGGACGAGTGGTAAAAATAATTCCATGAAAATATTACATTAATTTTGATGTGGGGTAAATTTTTTTCTGCTAAATACTTGCGCTAACGTTGTGGTAAAATATTTTCAAGCAAAAAAAAAAAAAAATTACGTCAATGATGACGAGTGGTAATTTTTACACCAGCATGTGCGTAGATCCGCTCGTGATAAGTTGAGCTCAGCCTAAACACAAGTGAATAACAAGGATCACGGTATGAAAAGATACTAAAATATTTAAATTGATTGTGCGCAACGGAATATGGTACACAGAAAAAATTCTCCAAAATTTTTCACCAATTAAAGAATTAATCAAAAATAAAATCAGTTTTAATTAAAAGTTTAATCAATTGAATTAAACCTTTAGTTAAGTCAATTAAACGTTTAATCAAGTGAATTAAACGTTTAATAGATACTTTTAATTTGTTTACTGGTGCAAATTTAATTAATTTTTTAATTTATATCACAAATTTTTTAATTGAAATCAATTTTTATTTTTTTCTGTGTAATTAAAAAAAAATATAAACAGAGGGTAACATTTACCTCCAACTCCACCTCCACAGTTAAAGACTAGCAAAAAATGTTCTATATACTGTAGTATGGTCGGGCTTGCCCGACTATACTTCTTTACTTGTTTTATTTGCAAATACTCTAAAACGGCGCTGCAAATTATGGCTCCAGAAAAAATGGCCTAAAAAAGGAAAATTTACCAAAAATTAAAATTAAATGTCACCCGAAAAAAATGATAAATAGCCCTGAAAATGATATATGTTATATGACTCTAAACTTGGGGTGATTCTTTTTTATGAAAAATTACCTTAAATTTTTGAATAAATTTTTCCCCAAAACGTTAAATAAATTAAAAGAAAAAAAAAATTATGTTAAGATTTTTGGTTGGTAAAATCCCAAACTCAAGATTGTGAATTTCAGAAATCCAGAATCTCATTATCCTTAATTTAAATATTAATTTAATATTGTACAGTTTCGTTTTAAAAATTGCACGCTAGAAAGCATGGTTGGGCCTGTAGCTGGACGCAAGGATTTTCTTATCTACGCTTTAATAAACACTGGCTTCGCTATCTAAAGCTTAATAATAAATTTAGAAGAAAACTAATAAAAACTCTCCACCCATTCCAAACGAAAGAATACTTAAAACCTAAATATAATAAATACCACCTTATTAGAGATTCATATTTATTCAAAGTCTTTTCAAATATTACCCTTTTTATTGTATTTCTTCTTCCCTCAATAATTTATTACACAGAAATGTTTCCTTAAATCATGCATTTATTGCCGTTACTTTGAAGGGGAAGAGGAGAATTAAATAAAAATTGTTTATGGCCATTATGGTGGACACTTGAAAAAACGTGTTAAATATTATTAACACCAGTCAGCCAAACCCAAAGAAATAAACAGGAACTGGGGGTGTGATAATGTAACCGCTGCTAATGTTGTCGTTCTTGTTGTTGTCATGAATGATGGCACTAAAGTTTTGCGTGTTTTTGAACAAAATAATTTTTATGACAAACAGTAAATTATTCACAAGCTCAGCCTTTTATTTTAATGGCACTGTATTGCATATTTTGCTCTGTAAGGCAAGAAATATTCATTAGGGATTGTTTGTTGAAAATATTTGAGGAGGTTCTTTTCAATACTCGACTATTCCTCTTTTTTGAATAATCAAGCTTTGAAATAACCTCTTTATATAAGGTAATACTAAAGCTTGTCCCACACGCAGAGAAAATATATGGCTGGTCATGGTTACGGAAACTACACTATGTTTATCCTTCTACAAAAAAAACGACACTGTCGATGACGACCGGAATAAGGCTGAGAATTCTGTTGTTATACACAAAAAATTTTTATTTTTGTTAAATACAAGCAATATTATAGTTACTGTGAACATAGAAATTCTTATCGCAATTATAAATTTGATTATTGTTGACTGAAAAATAATGCCTTTTCTAACCACTAAATAATGATAACGTAAAAACATATTTTAATACTCACAACCATTACATGATATTTAATAGTCATATCATGATATCTGTTTTGTTTGCATCTTATGTGTTTAAGATGCAAACAAAATATCTTTACTCTAATAATATTTTGTTATCGCCATTTGTAAAATAGTTTTGTATCAGTTGTGTCGTTTGTGTTAAATATGCCTATCGAATTATTTGTTAGTGACTGGTTAAACAATTAAAAAAAATACACATTAAAAAAACAAGCTTAAAAAAATTAAAAAAGTAAAGAATTGTATTAACATTAAAAATATTTGTTATTGTTGTGAAAGTGTTGCTGTATCTTAATATGATTACTTATTAATTTATGTTAATTAACATGATATTAATAGGATTAATTATTAACTTATAATGATTAGCATTACAATAATATGATTGCTTCGTAACTTTTAACATGATAAAAAAATATGATTAAGGGAAATATATTTGGATGTAATATTACGAATATATTTGGTCATAATATGATTCAATAATAATCGTAATATATGAAATACAATCATGAATCTTATCATAATATGTTGCTCTTAGAATTTGTTCACTCCAATCATGTTTTATTTGCGTGTACGATTTTGATTTCGCCTAACTTACATTAAAAACAAAAGCAACATTTTAAATATTGGTTTTGTTTTATTTTTTCCCTGAGCATCGCTCTTGTTATTTTTTAAATTTCAAATCTTGAGTGGATATTTCTGAGAGCCAAAAGTTTAAAAACGGTTGCAATTTTCATAATACTGTTTTTGGCTGAAATGTCAATGATATTTTAACCTTAAATGTTTTATTAATTGTGGTAAATAATTTTATGTATTTTTAATTATATCAATGTGACAGGAATGTTATTTTTATGATATAATCGATTTTAATGATAGTTTTTTAGGTAATGAACTGTAGTTATTTGCTCTATTTAATATTAAGTAATTAATATTTTTCATTAAGTTGTACAAGCTATGAAGTCACCTAATTGATTGTGGCCCTTTGTTCCTTTTAGGAACCACAGGACATGAAAGTTATAATTGATCAAGTAAGTTAAAAGTACATGCAACGTTATAAATACTGTGTGTTGGTGTACTCCTAAAGATTTGTACTGCAACATTTTTACTGAAGTTTTCACAGTATTTTTGCTAATTAACGTTGCGCTTAAATTTTACATACTTTAAATATTAAAAAAATAAGGCTACAAAAATCCAAGTGGGCGTGGTACGTCCCATGCGAAAACAATATAAATTACCATGCAACTAGTGTTATGTTAAAAAATCTTAATTTGAAACCAATTGTTTTCTGATCTAAAAAGTGGTTCGAATTAGAGATGTGGAAGTCAACCTCCCATACAAAGACAATTTATTATCAGTCTGGCCTACGATGTTGATCGACTATTTAGTCGAGCGACAACCAGTCACTCATAGTCGTTCTCATATGTGCCCCTATAACTTGTCTGTCGCCAGATTCTACGTTTCGAACGTAATCCATTTTTTCACAATCGAGTGACTTCAATGCTTTAACTGTTTTTAGAATATTGTGGAAAATATGCTACAAAACAATAAATAGTGGTGTCCTTTAAATTCAATTGGCTTTATTTTAACTTGCAAACTAGTCATATGTGTAATTAGTAATCTTCATTTAACAAACTTGTCTCTTGTCTTACAAATATTTGATCAATATTTGTTTACTTATAAACGAGTAGCTTACAATATTTGTGACTGATACAAAAAGTCACAAGGCGTTGTTATTTTATGCCATTAATAGTAGGTATCCATATATAGGGGCCTAAGTGGGCGTATTTTGTACACAAAGTGTTTAGACCTCCATCAAGCTCAATGAAGGAACTTATCTTAGTTTTGCAAACATTTGTATAACTTGCTTACTTTGCGAGCATTACTGGCCGCATATCATCACAAGCATTAAGCATCACAAATTGCTAGTGTATTAGCATAAGCTAGTGACTTTACGTAGCCGCACAGGAAATCAAAAAAAAACTTTTTAGCAACGCTTGTTACTAGTATTATTGTTGTCGTTGCTTGACAAATTTCACGAATAACCTGTTTGCAGTGTTCGAATATAAACACAAACTGTCGTATTCATAAAAAATTAAAATAGATTTGAAATGTATTTTAAGAACATTTTTTATGAAAATTTTGCTTTAAAACACGTTTCAAACTTGTTTTATTTTTTATGAATACTGCAGTAAACATCGCTCCTAAGTATTTGGTTTGGTAGATTTTTGGAAAACACAAACGCTAATAGTTTTTGTGTAAAAAATTATTAAAAAAAATAACGTTTCCATGTTTGTCATCTTTAACACACAACACACAAATAATACTGTTCTTATCAGTTCTAAGATGAGAACAATTGATTCCGTTCGGTTTAAAAAAAAACTTCATTTTGTTCGGTCAGCTCATTAATGTTCGTTCGTTTCTGTTGTGCGTAGCGCTCTTTTGGCTGGTTAAAAAAAAAAAACAAAAATTTTTTACAAAAACAAAATACACATACGAAAAAAAAAAAACAAAAAGCCAGCATAATAAACGCACAAGCTGTTCGTGCTGCGGTCGTTGCTAAAATTTTTTGTTAGTTCATTTTTTTATAAATGTAAAAAAATATTATAGAACATCAAAATACAAACATTTGTCGACAGAATCACTAAAATTGTTCTGTTTTTTAACGAAGAACAGAATAGTTACGATACCATTCGGGTTGTGGTCGTCTACACAAACACTTAAAAATAGATATCGTTCTTGGGCAGGCGCGGATCCAGCTTGAGCCTTAGGGGGAGGAAATTTTTTATAATACAAAAAAAATTTGTTTTTAAAAGTTTGTTAAAAGCAATTTGTGTATATTATATTAAAAAAACTCAACAATAAGGTTAAATAAAATATTGAATATAAATTAAAATAAAGTTACATATCTTTTTAAATAAGCAATTTATGATTTCCTTGTGAGGCAAATTTAGATAGTACAGTCTATGTTCAGTTTGTCTATGTTGATCTGAGCCATGTTTTTATTTGACGAAGGGTAGGAAATGACCTCTCGCTCGTAGCATTACTTACGAGCATTGAAACGAAGATTTGAAATATTTTTCTTCGATTTTGGTAGATATCTTCATCACAGTTTATTTAAGCATCTACAACGTTATCTGATAGATTTTTAGATAATTTCCATGTTTGTTGCCAATGCTAGAGTTCAGGCTCAAGTTTAGATTTTAGTAGGTGTTTATCTCGAGTTGTGGTTTTAAAAGTTTATATCTGTATATGACTTGATTACACTTTGAGTAGAAGTTTTGGTATGTTCAATACATTAAAGATATCTATTGAAAAGGTGTTTTGAGATCTTCTAAAATAAATTCAATAAGAGAATGAAACCTACAGCTCGGTAGAAATCTTCAACATTTTGGATGTGATTATTTCGTTCAAATCTTGTTTTTTAGGTTGGAACCTCGATTTGAACGCAAATAACTTTAACTTTTTTAAAAATCACTTTAAATTGTTCTTCGGCTTTATTTCTTTTTTCTTCAAGGCACATGATTAAAGTTTTGATAAGGCTTGATCCTTTTTGAAGATCTATATCGTGCTTTTGTAAAATGATACTAAGCGGCTGTGTTACAATAAGTATCACACTTAATATGTTTATTCCGCAAATAAATTCAAAAGTTTAAGTGAGTTCCTTAATATAAGGCTCTTGATGAAGTATCTCTACCTTTCCACTCAGATATTTTTTCCAAAGCTTCTACTATATGATGTACACTTGTTGCAAAGTGTAAAGCTGAGTCGTGACGGTCCACCCATCTTGTCTCGCATAATGTAGAGAGTTTGGCTCCCAAATACTTTAATAAGAACGTGTTTTGCCTGATTTACGGGAAATAGCAAGGCGTTTGTTTCGCATTTGTCGCGGTTTCCAGAATTTTTGAACAGCTTCATTTTCTGCTGACATCAAACGACACCCATCAGTTCCAACTCCTATACAATTTTTTAGGTCAAGACTAAAATTTGTCAAAGTTTTAAGAACTGTTGATGATAGTGCCATCGCATCAATTGACACATCAGCGTCATTATCAATATCCTGTGAAGGCTCTTCAAATGCTTTTACAACAAAGCCAAAACAATTCTTGCCTAACAACTTTTTGTTGTATGTTGAAATATTTTAAAGATAAGGAAATTTGGCTTTTCCCCGAAAAATTCGTGCGTTCGTAAAATTATCGAATAGGATTTTTTTTCATATAACACATATATACATAAATATTGCAAATACTAAGGCTTTTTAATAATTCAACCGCACGCATTTTCAAGTCAAACGTTTACTCTTTGGTTATACATAGATGGCGCCTGCTGGTATTGAATGTATAATAATAAGTATTTGAATACAGTAAACTAGATGTTTCATTGAAAATATCTAATAAATAACTATTAGGATGAAGATTTGGATACTTATTGAAAATTTGGTTAGAGATTCAATAAAAAAACAAAAAAATACTTATTGAAAATTTCGTTAGAGATTCAATAAAAAAACAAAAAAATACTTATTGAAAATTTCGTTAGAGATTCAATAAAAAAACAAAAAAAAACCTTGCTGGGATTTCCAAAAATTTTGTACATTAAAAAAAGATAATATTAATGGGTATTCTTGTATTATCGAAATAAACAAAGCATATTTTTATAATTTACGGGGGGGAAATTTCCTTATTTCACCCCCCCTGAATCCGCGCCTGTTCTTGGGTGTGTGAGTCGAACGCAAAATACTGTTTATGTTTATTTTCGAACACTGCCTTTGTGTATTTGAAACAACTTTTTGTTGGCAGTTTGTTTATTTTTCTTGCGTTAAGAAATCATATTATTTTGTTTTTGTTAAAACTTTTGTTGTGCTCACCAGCCAAAGGCGCCCTGAACTCAACCAAAACGAATGAGCATTAATGTGCTGATCAGAGCACAACGAAATTTGTGTTTTTTTACGAAAAACCAAGGGCAATGAAATGTTCTTAATGTATACGAAGATCACAGAGACATTTTTTAGATATTTACTACACAAACACTATTAGTGTTTGAGTTTTTCCATATTTTTAGCGTACCGTACCCTAAAGAACACTATTTAATGTTTATGTTAGAACAGTGCTATTAAATCTATATCAAAATGTTAGTGTTTAATTATGTTTCCTTGCATTTTCCATCAATTAAAAAAAAATGCGTAAAGAAAATTATCTATTTATCAAAATTTAACATGAAAACCTCCACAACAAAATAAATGTATTGGAAAATTAAAACGCGACACTAAAATGCTGCTTTTTATAAAACGAATATAAGACATTTAAAGTTAAACATCATCCGTAAATAAGTTTCTGTTATAAAAAGCAATGTTTTACAAATTTATTTAATTAACCCATTAAATTTTGTTCTCTAAATATGCATTAATTTATGTATTTTTGAATTGCTGAATATTTAAATATACTGCTGAAAATAGAACTATTTTCTTCAGTGACTCATAAAATATATACACATTTATTTTGAACTCTTTCTTACACAACTTCTACAAGTCTTTTTTACAGAAACGCAAACAAAAGACTTCATTGTTTTGTCATTAATTAATGCTAAATTCCCAAAACCATTTTGGAGAATTTTGACATTAAATTGGCTGTAGAATGGGTCTTTTGCAATAAATTTCAATAAAAATTCTAATTATTATTCACTGGCTCATTGATTTTGGCCACCCTCAATAACAAGGAGGAATATTTACTATTTCGGATATTTCGTTCGCGCACAATATGCTCAGAATTGATTGTCAATTTATTTATTTAAAACAAAGAAAATTTTCGTAGAACTTTATGCATACAAATTATTTAATTAGTAGTTGTCATTGTTTTATTTATATACTGCTTTCCTTTCCTTTTTTTTTGCTAGAAGATAGATAAAAGATAATTTATATTTACACATCATTTAGAATTGAACTTTAAGCGTATTGTAATGAGAATTTAATTAGAATTTGAATAAAGGCTGAGTTCTTAGAATTTTAATTAAACATATCAAATTTTTAAAACGTTGTGTTGTTAGATTAATTACAGGATTTAATTTAAAATATGTATTTAATTCGGGTGATTGTTTTAGCTATTATCTTTTTGGCAACACTGGTTTAAACAGCTGGCGCACGTTTCGTGTTTTGTTTCACTGTCAAACATCTTCAGTTTGGTCTACAATTTAACCATTAATCGTCTTACAAAGAAACAACGCTTGCAAATTATTGAACTTTATTATCAAAATGCGTGCTCTGTTAAGAAAGTTCATCCACTTTTTTATCGAAAAATTGTGTTCAGCGACGAAGCTCGTTTTTGGCTCAATGGGTAAGTTAATAAGCAGAATGGTCGATTTTGGAGTGAAGATCAGCCAGAAGCATTTCAAGAGCTACCAATGCATCCAGAAAAAGTCGCAGTTTGGTGCGGTTTATGGGCTGGTAGCATCGTTGGACCGTACTTCTTCAAAGATGATGCGAATCGTAACGTAACTGTGAATGGTGTGCGCTACCGTGAGATTATATCCAACTTTTTTTTGCCCAAAATGCAAGAGCTTCACTTGCATGACATGCGGTTTCAACAAGACGGTGCCACATGCCACACAGCACGCTTAACAATGGACTAATTGAGAGGCGAGTTTGGTGGTCGTGCGATTTAACGCCTTTACACTATTTTTTATGGGGCTATGTTAAAGCTCATGTCTATACACACACGCCTGTTTCAATTGACGCATTGGAAGACAACATTGAAGCATTTATTCATGAGATATCGGCCGAAATATTGAAAAGAGTATGCCAAAATTGGACTAAGCGGATGGACCATTTGAGGCGCAATCACGGTCAACATTGCATGAAATAATCTTTAAACATTAAATTATATGGACCGTACTATCGATTCAAATAAAGATTTCATGAATTTTTCTGAATTTTATTTAATTATATTATTTGTAATCCCAAAAATTACTTTGATTATATATCAATATCACAAAAAAGTATACGAACAGCTTAAAATTTTTTTTTTATGATAATACATAATAATATGATATCTTTTAAATATCGAGCCCTAACCGCGAAAAAAACTGCGGTTGAAACCAAAAACTGTCGAACAAAAAACGAAAATTTGCGTACAACTTTTTGCTTTTAAACTGATAAGTGCAAATTAGAAGCCTTTGATTTACATCTACAAAATACTTTTTAGCGACTTGCTTTAAGCCATACCCGTCATATTGAAGATTTATCAAAATTTATAGATATTACATGTCATATGGATTGGCCTATCAAGCATATATCTCCTAATGAAGTCCAAGAAGAAGTAAATAAGTTGAATTGTAAAAAAACTCCTGGATACGACAGCATAAATGAAATTGTAATTAAATCTCTACCTAAAAAAGGAGTTATATTTCTAACGCTGATTTTTAATTCTATTTTGTGACTAGGCTATTTTCCGTCACAATGGAAGCTCGCAGAAATTATAATGGTAGCTAAACCAAACAAGCCAAAAAATGTTGTGACATCTTATAGACCTTTTAGTATTTTGGTCACATTCTCCAAAATATTTGAGAGAAAATTTATGAATAGATTGTTACCAATTTTAGAAAAATTCAACATCATACCTGCATGTCAATTTGGTTTCAGGCACAATCATGGAACTCCTGAGCAATGCCATCGTATTGTAGCATTTGTAAGAGATACATTGGAAAATAAAAAAATATTACTCTGGAATATTCTTAGATGTTCAACAAGCATTTGACAAAGTTTGGCACACGCGCTTACTATTTAAACTTAAAAAACTTCAACTTGAACTCCATTCTACTTGCTACTAAAGTCCTATTTGAGCGAACGACAATTTTATCGCAAATTTATAGCATCAGAGCAGGCGTTGCCCAGGGAAGCGTTGTAGCCTATTCACTACAGATAATATTTTAGTTGCAACTTATGCTGACGACACAGCATTACTGGCTTCGAGCACATGCCCAATTGAAGCTGCTAATCTTGTGCAAAAAAAGCTGAATGAAATTGCAATCTGGTTAAATAAGTGGAATATAAAAGTTAACAATAAAAAATACGTACACGTAGACACAAAAGACAGTGTTAAGTATCTAGGACATATTGACAAAAGGCTAACTTGGAGTACACATATTAAAGCTTAAAAGGAACACCTGAATCTTAAAACTAGACGTCTATATTGTCTGCAAGGTCCTACGTCTCAATTAAATCTAGAAACAAAAATTATATATTATAAAACTATTCTTAAGCCAGTATGGACGTATGGCATATATAAAACAATGCGCCATGGTTTGTTTCAAACAACACTATGCATAATGGTTTATTTATTCAAAAGGTTAAAGATGAAATCAATAGATTCAGCTTAAGTTACCTTGAAAGATTAGTTAACCACTGCAACCCGCTTGCCATCTCTCTGCTCGATGATACTGAAGAAGTTAAAAGACTTAAACGGATGTGGTGCCGACTTACCATTTGGTTAAAAAATTAAATGCTTTCAAAATGTATCTTAATTATTTATTATTTTTGTTTCTTTAATACTACCCTGCGGGAAATAAGTGTCAATTGGTCCCACAGACTGGTCCTGGGAGTTGTAAAAATAGATGTTTACATTTAATAAATCGAAAGTAAAAGCAAAAGTTTTTTTTTGCCAATCACAAATGAAGACGTGGAAGAAATTGCAGTTTTTCTTCTTTGACTGAAATTTTTTAAACGCTGTTTTATTTCATATTTTTTATGAAATATTTATATGAATTCTTGCTATAAAATCGTAACGGTACCATGACATTGTAGGAGGTGTTGCCAATAAAGTCATTTATTAAAAAAAAAAAACCAAAATGATGTCGCTTACGTTATTTTCTCAGTTAGGTCTCGATATTATGGGTAAAGGAATTTTACAACATAAAATGAATAAAAAATTTATTGGCAATTTTTCATTCTATTCTGAACTGGGAATCAAACCCAGGTTTTCATGAACAGTACCCATGTTCTGTAACTATAGTGAGAACTTCTCGTGTCGAAAAGATGTGACACAAAATATTCCATCGTTTCTCGAAAAGTGAGAAAAGAGTGTGTCTGTAACTCATGTCGAAAACTATCAAAAGAGATTACGTCGTTACGTTATAAATGTCATAACATTGCACTCGAAGCCGATGTGACATTGCAGACATTGAAAACGCCAGTAACAAATAACGTTGACGGCGACCAAAATTAACTAAAATTGAAAATTTTTCAACGACGGCGGCGAAATTAGAACCGTCGGCTTTACCAAATAGTGTAAAGTGCGACTTTAATGTTTGTTGTTTGCAAACGATTTAAAAACATTCGTATATTTTATATAAATGTTAAAAGCAAAATAATTAAAGAATAAAAAAATGTGCCAAGAACAAAATATTATTATGTATTATTATTCTTTGTATTTTGCATTTTTAAGTGTTTTTTGGTGTTACAAGTTTTTCTCGCCCCGTTTTTATACGTGAGTTTATTTGAAAGTTCAAAGCGGAAACTTTTCGCACAAAAATGTTACAGACACACTTTTTCTGAAATTTGGTAATTTCCTTACGTGACAGCTAGAACTCGCCAAAAAAAAGTTGCAGATACAGTTTAGTGAGAAAAACCGCCTTTTTTTTAAATTTATGGCATTTCTGTTTCATTTCACACATTTTAATCGAAAAGTTTACTGACGCGAGAGTTACAGAACATGGGCACAGGTTTCCTTGACGCTTAGATTGTAACCACACAAACTCTTCAGAGGGGTTTGCTGTCTAGCAGTCACTGCAATTGACGACAGGTGGCGGTCAATAGTCAAACATCAATCTTAAAACCAAATGGTATATTAACTTTTGTAGATCGAAATTTGTTTCAGCACAATTTTAAGGGCGAACCCCTCTAAAGAGACTGAGTGGTTTCAATTGAAACGTTAGGGCAACCTGCGTGCCTTCGATTTCCAGTTTAGTCATGAATGAAAAACGATCAAAGCGTTCGATTCCCAGTTTCGTCATGAATGAAAAGTGATCAATAAATTGAAATTCATTACATTTCGCTTCTTTTGAATAGCAACAGAACCTAGGAAAGGTCCCCTAACGGCCGAGTTTTCCCACAAGGGTAAAAATTCTGCACCATATGAGTACAAAGCACAGCCACAACGTGATCCCCAACTTTATCGTTTCAAATCAGCAAGGCTTCCGAAAAGGCAATCCTTTTGAAAGACAGAGAGATTTTCCCGCAAGATGCATACTAACAGAGGCCTTAATAAATAGTCAGATCAGTGCCGTGTCATCTGTGGCTTCTGACTCCCGTAGCACCAGATTTAAGTACTTTGGTGAAAAATCCAACCGTTTGGATGATTGTCGTATCACAGGATGCATGCACTCGCCCGCTATTTTTCCCAGCAAGAGGTCGAAATTTGCAAGATACTTTTACGTCGACCCTCATCACAACTCATCAACCGGTGGTAATTAAGGAACAATGCAATAAGTATAGTTCCATCCGGAAAGCTCTAGAGTTCTTGTATATATAAAAAGATATTTTATCAGTCAACTGGAAAAAATAAAACTGCCTGTCCATCCCACTTTGTCATTTAAAAAGGACCAAATTTTATAATTGCAGTTAAATTTGCAAAAAATTCCAAAAATATAAATTAAAAAGACTTATTTTCAAATCATGAAAGTCACTGGAATAATTTTCTGATGAAAGAGATATTTTTTTGGTATGAATTTTTTAAAATTAAATCTTGTATTATATGCACACTCAGGGAAAACCTGCAGTTAAATCATAGAAATATTGTACAAATAACCTTTTTTATGAACACCCACAGCTAGTGGGCCGCTTAAAGGAATGACAACAAGTAACTTGTTGTCGCTCGGCTGTAAAGAAAATTTTTATGTAATAAATTTGCAGTAACAATGCTGTATAGTTAACTCCTTTGATGTAAAAGAACATCGTTTAGATAAAAATTTTGCCGTTTAAAGTGAGCTTTATTTAATAAGCATAAAAATTTTTGCTCAATCATACAAAAATCCTTTTTCAATTGTTATAAATAAATTTGCATATTTGCCAATAACTTTATATTTTTAAAACTCTTATTTAGTTTTTATTATTCAAAATTGTTTCCTATTTAACTTGACTCTAATAAATAAAATTACACGAAATTTTTTATTCAAACGAAAGGAATTTCAAACAAATTCTAAACCCCTCAGTCAAAGCAAATCTATTATCTTAGCCACAACTATTTTACTAAATATTCCCATAACTGAGAATACACTGGCTACTAAATTTTTACATTGTTCAAATATAGACAATGAATCAACAAGTTTTATATCTAATAAAGTAAAATAATGGCTATTTTAGATAATGAAAAACCACTTTTCAATACAGGCTATACATTGTATTTCACATGTGTATACAAAGTGTGTGTTTAGTTACATAGAATTTTCATTGAAAATGGATTACAACATGAATGCGAAACTAAACATGTTATAAATACAGGAGCAAACATGTGGATCCATACGCACTAAGGCCCATACAAAAGTTTTTTCTTTTCGAAATATTTTGAAACTACAATAAA
Source organism: Pollenia angustigena (assembly GCA_930367215.1). Classification (NCBI taxonomy): domain Eukaryota; kingdom Metazoa; phylum Arthropoda; class Insecta; order Diptera; family Polleniidae; genus Pollenia; species Pollenia angustigena. The sequence continues at coordinate 39,901,525 of OV884056.1, read as the reverse complement.
CATTACATTTCTACATTTTAGGGCAAAAGTACTTAAACTGTGATTATGCTGGTGATGGTGGTAGTAATAATAAGGGTGGTGTTAATATGAACCATTTACACCAGTAATGCAAGTTCATCTAATGAAACTCCCACACTCAAATCCATACACAAAATTCTACACTTTCAACATACATTTATTTATATAAATGAGCATTATGGTGGTTCAAATGCATCAGAAAAATTTTATAAAATTCGAAATATCCAAAAATGGTGCTTAGAATATTTTACGATGAGATAAAATACCCAACAAAAACGACATTTAAAGTATTACCCTTTAATACTAAGTATTACAACATGTCAAAATCTTCAAAATGAATAAGTTTGAAAACAATTTGTTATGAAATGTCAAAAAAATACGTTAACAAATTTGACTCTCACTATTTTTTAAAAATTTTAAAACCATAATGTAGTTGTGGTTTCTTGATGGAGGACTTATTAAACCATAATGTATTTAAAAATTTAAAATATTCGTTAACATAGTTTTACTGGAGGTGACCACATTGAAAAAGATTTTTTCTTTGCGTGCATGAATGTTATTATTCGATTTATAAAGACCCATTCTATCGACATAATTCTGGATGCAGTTATTCTATTGGAAATCGACGCAAAATGTAAAAAGACCAAATTCGTCTCTTGAACTGGCCACACACTATTGATTTGTGCATGTGATTTCTGCTAGCTTGACGTCTAGTTACTTGATTATGGAGCTGTGCGCGCACAAATCACAAGTAATTGAAAAGTTAAAATTTCTTGTGATTTGTTCGATGTGTTAGTGGGCTCGTGTGCGAACATTTTAAAATGTTTACAATTAAGTGTACAACGAAACGGAATGGTTTAGCACACAACAAAACGTAACGCCAATTCCTAAAAAAGGAATGGCTAATAACCCTGAAAATTACCGCCCAATTGCAATTTGTTCGGCACTTTCCAAAGTTATGGAGAGTATGGTACATTACCATCTTGTCAAATATTTAGAGTCAAACTACCTACTAAGCGACCGCCAGTATGGCTTTCGTAAAGGTAGCTCAACTGAAGACTTATTTGCTCTGTTATCGGAAAAATGGTGCCGTTCCATTTTGGCGAAAGTAAGGTAATTGCTTTAGATATTTCCAAGGCGTTTGACAGAATCTGGCATGGTGCACTCTTGTCAAAACTTGCTGCATTTGGTATCGGTGATAATTTCTCTCGATTTATATCGAGTTTTCTCAGAGATCGGACTATACGAGTTGTTATAGATGGGGTTTCGTCAAACGAGTTCAAGATTCATTCAGGGGTGCCGCAAGGCTCCGTTCTTTCTCCTACTCTATTTCTTATCTTTCTAAATGACCTCCTTTTTCAAACTTCCAACCCCATCTACTCTTTTGCAGATGACAGCAACCTTTGCCACTCGTACTCATTCGAATACAGACCAAGCGTATCCGATGTCAGTGCTATGAGGCAGAATATGAATGATACGCTTGGCCAACCCCTTGACATAATCTCGGAATGGGGTCGTGCGAATATGGTAGATTTTAATTCCCGAAAAACCCAATGTTGCGTGCTGACGCATAAACTCACGACAAATGAAGGTGCCCCATCTGCATATATGGGTGGTATAATTATTGAGGAATCAGAATCTCTTGATGTTCTGGGCATGAGGATACAATGTAATGTCCGATGGACATAACATATATTCAAGGTGTCGAAAGAAGCATTCAAGTGCCATGGTTTTCTAAGACGGTGTAAAATATACTTCACTCCATCTGATCTCCTTACTATTTATACCACCTATATCCGACCGCGTATGGAATACAACTCTCATGTGTGGGCCGGTGCTTCAAAGTCTATTTTGGAGCTTCTCGACCGCGTGCAGGAGAGGGTGACAGTAGGGTATCCAATTCTATTGACTCCTTTGAGCACCGTCGCAATGTGGGTTGTATTTGCCTGTTTTATCGTTACTACAATGGGATGTGTTCTGACGAAATTAGGGATCTGGTTCCCGAAACCCGTTTGTTTGTTCGTAATACACGTTTTTCTCAAGAGCCCATCATTATGTGGTCGATTGGCAGGTAAATCGTACGACGCATTACAGAGAGAATTCGTTTTTTTCCCGCACAGTTCGTATGTGAAATAACCTTCCTGCAGAACTCTTCCCTCTCACTTACAACATGATTAAATTCAAATCAAATGTTCACAAGCACTACTCCCTCTATCCTCCTTCCCACAACCTATTTTCCTAGTTCCAACATAATGCAATGCATTAGTAGGGGTCTTCCCCTGAGTGCTGGTCCTAACAGAAAAAAAATTATATATTTTCTCTCTTTTTTTTTAAAAAAGATTTTGTTATTCGTGCTTAATTCCCAGTTTCTATTCTTGACAAAAACAATTGAAATTTATTGTTGATGGGATAAGCTATTCCAATGCGCATTTCACTGGTTGCTTAGGCCAGATCATCAGGAAACTTCATCCATAAAGATTTTAGAAAAACTAAAGATATTAAACCAAATAAAACTGTTAAACGTATAAGACTTATAGCAACAGTTTTACTTGTAACAATATCAAAGCTTAAACAAAACACATCAACAATAAACAACAGTGGGTTCATCTCATCTGACATTCCCCACTACAATTAGTTGAAATTCTCTCAACATTAATTGTAGTTGTAAGTAGGTTAAGAAAAACAAAATAAAAACAACAACAACTTACAAAAGATGTTGTCAATTAAGTGTTTTTAGGCCGTGCACTTGCCTGTTTATTATCAAAAAGTAATTTCAATTTTTGGGAATACAAAATTTTAATTTCAAAAGATTTTGTTATTCGTGCTTAATTCCCAGTTTCTATTCTTGACAAAAAGACTTGAAATTTATTGTTGATGGGATAAGCTATTTCTATGCGCATTTCACTGGTTGTTTAGGCCAGATCATCAGGAAACTTCATCCATAAAGATTTTAGAAAAACTAAAGTATTAAACCAAATAATTTTTTCTTATTGTATTAAACATTTTGTTTCTCGAAGGTGCTTTTATGAGTAAAATTTCAATTTATTAAGCTTTCTTATTGTGGTCCTATTCCCTCAGTTCTAGGTATATGGCTGCAAAAACATTTTTTTTTATCGATATACCTACACCACAATATTAGAGTTGGTACTATGCATTGGTCCGTACTTTAATTAATTTTGAGATAATTTGATGAAATTTGGTACAAAGGTTCTAATTGGCACATGGGCCAAACCTTTTGAAAATGGGTCCAATTGGTTCATAATTTCATATAGGCTCAATACTAGATGCTTTCCGAGTCTTTGCGCCCACTAGCGAAAATTTGTCAGTATAAACAGTAATGTAGGGTATTATATGTTAATACTTGACCGATTACACTTTCTAACTTGTTTTTATGTAATATATTTGAATTTGTCTTCTCAGTTTGCAATTATATACAGGTTAGGTTAGGTTAGAGAGGCCGGTCACAAAGACCCCGCGTAAACCAAATAGGTCCCTAGCGTTACCACGTTTTACGATAGTCCACAGAAGAATATTAGAAAAATGTCATTCCAATGTAATGGTACTCAGAGTACCCCACAGTCTCTTGACGAATGCCAGGAGTCTCATTAACCCAATTCCGGAGACCTCCCCGAGACTTTGGAAGTAATGATCTCACAGACAATTGGCCCTGGAGCGCACGAGTGCCGGACAGTACCAGAGTAAATGCTCCACTGTCTCCTTTTCCCCTAGTACCCCACATAATCTACAATTGTCACTATTCAACCGCCCCGCCCTCTGGGCGTATACCGCAGTCCAACAATGATCCGTCAAAAAACCTACCAGAAGTCTACAGTCCCTCCTCGATAGCGACCGAAGAATATTCACCTTGGAGACCCTGCACATTCTGGTGTTTTCCCAAATCGCCTCTGATCTCCTCCGTATAGCAGAGTCCGTATCTCTCCTTATATTCTGAATTGGAGCCGGAATGGCCATCACCCTTTTGTATGGTAAATGGACCCCCCGTTTCGCCAATTCGTCCGCCTCCTCGTTGCCTTCTATGCCCCCGTGGCCGCGAACCCAATAGATGTGAACTCTCCTATTCGCACAGAGTCCATCCATCGAGTCCCTACACTCGTGGACGATCGAAGAGTATGAATAATCAGCGGTTATCGCCCTGATCGCCGCCTGACTATCGATTAAAAAATTCACGTGCGAGTTCCCAGCAATAGAATTACGTGCCAAATCAGCAGCCATCTTGGCCGCAAATATCTCCGCCTGGAATATGCTGCAGTAATCGGGAAGCTTATTAGAGTCCCGAATGCCAAGTTCCCGGCAGTAGACTGCAGCTCCAACTCCGTCCTCCATTTTGGAACCGTCAGTGTAGAAACTGAAGGTCCCATGGCCAGATCGGAGTCCTGCCAACTCGCGGTTTCCTTCCGAGGTTCAATCTCGGAATGGTGTAGTCACTGTTACAATATATTCCCCTTATAATACTGTCATGACCATAAGGTCCGTATGCAAACTGTCCCGTCGCCCTTAAGCGGATCGCAGACTTTCTCGCCGTTCCTTCTGCCACTAGATGAATCGGTTGCAAGTCCAGGATCACATCCAGTGCCACAGTCGGTGTACTACGCAAGGTGATACTAAGTTTGGCGAGTCTCTGTACGCCCGTTAGCATATTCCGGTACGATTTCTTATCCAATGCCGTTCACCATACAAGTATCCCTTAGAGTAAGATTGGTCTCGCCACCGATGTGTAGACCCAATGTGTAAGAGCAGGGGTTAGACCCCACGTCTTGCCCAGCATTCCCTTACATTCGTTGCCTTTTTCACCCTCTCCTCCACATTCAATCTCCACGACAGTTTGCTATCCAGTGTTACTCTCAGGTACTTTGTGTGGTATTTAAGTTCCAGGCTAGTACCCCCTAGTTTAGTTTTCCTCCATGGACCAACTTTGTACCTTTTCGTAAATAGTACTACGTCCGTCTTCTCGGGATTAACTCCCAGTCCTACTCCGGCTGCCCACTGGTTGATCATCGCCAGCGTAGCCTCCATTACAGAACTAATAGTATTCAGATCCTTGCCAGCAACTATCACCGCCACGTCATCTGCGTATGCAGTTATCTTTGCCGCCCCGTCCTGAAGTCCAATTATATACAATTATATAAACAATTTTTTTTAATGACCTTGAAAGCCTGCATATAGAAAACTATATAAACTATTTAGAGTAAAACAATTTCTTTTCGAAACTAAGCAATAAACTATTGAAAATTCAAAAAAGCATTATTCTGTGGTTCTCATGGGCAACCGCGTATGTCCATATTATTCGATTTTGAGATGTTGGTGTCATATTTTTTAATTTTAACGATCTTTACATGTTTCTAAAAATTTCTGAAAAAAGATAAACCAATGCCGATTTTTAACGAAATATTAATGTTCAAAAAGTGCAATACCTAGCCCATAGTTTGATCTCAAATATGTTTTCGGCTCTACTAGAAAATTTTAATTTTAAGACACGCGGTTCTTCATGAAAACCACAGAATTATCATACCCATATAGAGAATAAAAAGAAATCGCAGTTTTATGTGTTTTTGTTACTTATGCTTTTAAAAAAATCCAGTTAATCGCGATTAAACAAGTAAATTTACTTTGATGTCGCAAATTTCCAATTTCTTATATAAATCCATATTTTGGGTCTGCTATAAGTATTAAGTTATCCAATTTTCGGTCTCAAAAGTAAAGTTCAATGAAACAAACTAAAAGCTATGATCGATACAACATTTACTTGATTACTAACGAAATACAATGTCCGCCTGTTGATTGGTTACAGCAGTCGGTAATTTTGACATAGTTTTTCACCACTTATTCGCACATATTGGATATCTCGGCGATAATTTGACGATGTTTTTTTTTTTCAAAAACTTCAACGTGTCCTACGGTTTTAAAACCACTAAATTAAAAGTTCATATATCAAAACTAAAGCTGTTGTAAAGTTTTCAAAATAGTTCGTAATTGATGTCATAACCTTGGAAGGCCACTCTTTATTTAAGTGCATTGAGGCTACTCTTCATCGAATTAACGAAAAATTGTAACGGAAAAACCAACAAAAATTTTCCTAGCTAAGCATTTTATTAAAAAATAATATGAAGCACAAAAAATAAAAGTTTTTTTTCTGTTTCAAAATTCGAAAGGAATTTTAACTCTTTTTTGTGTTTTCAAATTAATTAACTTTGCTTTCGTTATCAGCTAATGTTGTTAAAAAAGAGCGTAATTTGTCTGCACATTAAAAAGTTATATGAAAAAAAATTAATGAGGTTTGTCGATTTGCCAAACAGTAACCATCCGGTGTTAATAACTATTGCTGAACTGAACCACCCTAGTGCAGTCAAAGGTAGAAGTACATAAATATATTTAAAGGATACATATTAAATACATTGACTTGTAATTAAATTCTAACACGCATGAAACTTAACACTATTTTAATCACGTATACTACAACATGTATCTTACTACACGTATACAACTACATTTACCCACTTACACTGTAACAGTGTTTATGTATGATTGCAACCAAGCCAGGTGTATACGTTAATGTTAGAAAATAAATATTAATTGTGGTAAATGTATAACCTGATATTTAAAGTTTTTATATAAAATGTTAATTAACATGCTATTTATTTAGCCACTGATATTGGAAGGAGATTATATTTTATATGCTTTAATATAAAAAGTACAAGAAAAGAAATGAAATCGAGAAAATATATGCACATACATTTTGTAACATAGTGGGTACTTTAATGACCATTATAAATAAATAATTTTAGAATATTTGTTTTATAGATTCTAAAATTACTTTTTAGATTTTCCTCGTTTTCATTAGCTAAGAGTAAAAAAGAGCAGTATCTTAACCAAGTATTTGTATAATGATAATTACTTTTGCCAGATTAAAAGTTTTATCGTTATAACAATTATTTTTTCTAGGTCATGGATTATTTTTTTTATGTTAAAGCAGCTCAATATATCTTTGAACTTATTCTGAGTATATAAAGTTTACATTTAATCGACGCTGCACAGACAGGTATTTGGCCCTAAAAGTCGCTCAATATTGATTTTTTTATATTAGCACTACACTCTTTTTACTGTGATTTCTTAAAGTCTCGAAACAATAGAACCAACATGGCGCGCTTCAACCTTTCACCAGCTGCATAAAGTCAGTCGGAAGTTACCATTCGAAAAACGTGTTCGTATGATTAGTTCGATACGCTCAAAACTTAAATATTCATTTTATGGTGATGAAGTTGATTTTGTGTTAGTTTCTATTATGGATTGTGTTCAATCAGGTATGTGCTTTATCTAAACCTTAAGTTTAACCTTGATTCTAATTATTAACTAGCTTTTTGCCCTTAATAATTAAGCTCTACAAATGCAAAAACAGAACACACACATCTTCTTATTTCACAGAGGTTTCAAACAATTTCTGTTCATTTCTGAGCTTAAAATTTGATAGTATTTTGTAGAATAGATCCTCCAGAAATTTGAAAAGCACAAAATAGCCAGCCCAATCCACCCCTAAATTTTTAGCGATTTTTTTAGTACATGGGCTTTGAAAACTAGGTTAATCAAGAATTTCAATAAAATTCGATTTTTTTCGAGGCCAACTGGGCTTATTGTTGGACATACCGAAGGCAACACTTAAGATGGGAATACCGGTCGCCGCTATTTTGAAGAACACGAAAGATCAGCAGAGATATCTGGGATTGACAAAAATTTAATATACCGGTTAAAAATAATAACTGATGCCATGTGCTTTGGTATTAAAATTAAGGATACTGCTGAATTGTATGGTTCCCTTTATCAATTTCACTCTGTGTCACCGACCTTGCACAAGGTGTTGCGCCATGGAGCAGCCGTAATAAATATGTTCGCACATACAGGCTGGATTATTCCAGAAAATTTTCAAGAATTGAATACAACCAAGATGTGTTAACAGGTTGTTTTTGACATCAGGCCCTGTTCTGACAGGAATGAGGTAAACCAAATCGAAAAAGAAGATTGGAGTCTTAAACTTACTCGAAGAGAACGGCATTTGCAACGTTAATATTGAAAATAAATACGATACTGTAACAAGTGACGAATAAATAAGATTTATAAAAATGTTTTTTGCCCTTTTCTACACTGAAATACCCTAACCTACCTTTAAATCCAACAAAATACTAATGGTGTTTTCTTTTCTACAAAAAATGTGACATTTTATTTAAAAAAATTAAATTTGGAGTCTGTTTCTTAAACATTTTTCTCCCGAAAAGGGTGGCTTGTGTTATTCCAAAAAACTCACCCTTTTTTGGAAGCAAAATTTTTATGAAACAGACACCAAATTGCATTTTTTTAAATAAAATGTCACACTTTTTTGTAGAAAAGAAAACACCATTATATAAAATTTTAAATGAAAAAAAAAAAAATACTTTTGAGCGACTTTTAGGGCCAAATACCTGTCTGTGCGCTGGTTCGTTGTTTATTATTATGTCTGGTTTCATGATATTCAACTAGATTTTTACTCTGGAACGTTGAAATCACTGTCTTCCATATTATAGTAGTAGTTCACTTTCATCGCAGAACTGATCCACTGACGAAAATTGCAAATATACTGCAATATCGTTTTCACGAAGGGATCGAGTCATGTTGCAAAATTATCACTAAACGACAAAAAATTATATCGGAATTTATTTGAAATCTGAAAGAGAAAAAAAAACCAAATGTTGCTGATTTAAATAAAAGAAATATAATCAACAAAATTTAAAAAACTTTTAAGGTTGTTGTGGGACTTATTTCAACTTAACCCATTTAAATAAAATAGAAATATTTAGTTTTTTTTAGTAAGTAACTTGTTCTTTATTTAGAACTCATTTTAATCACGATATACTAGTCCAAGGGTGAAAATAATTTTATATTAATCTTTAATTCGACCAATATTAACATGTGGTAGCCAAGTATGGTTTAACATTTTACCATCATATATGGAAAAATTCCGAATTTTTGAGAGAAAATGTTTGAGAGCACGCACTGCACTCTACTACTGTATAGCTTAAACAATATGCTATTAATAAAATTGTTAATTATTGTTTATTAAAGCTAAGAATACATACGGTACGTATTCTAAAAAAATTAAGGCATAACAGTTTAAAAAAACAGAAAAAATACCGATTAAAATGAATAAGTTTTCGCAAGTGCGAACAGAGGATGGAAATGGGTTATATATCATTAAAATGAAATATGGACCGTTTACTGTTTACAACTCAACACAGTTTTTTGTTTGTTTTCTTTTTGTAAAGGCACTGTTGTCATACCGTACATTTATCTCTTTTGGCGAGTAGCAAAAAAACACAAAAATTCCTAGTTTCTATTTGTTAAAATTATTTCGTTAAATATATGAAATATTAAAGAAGGGTGATAACGAAAATCATATTGGGCATTATGCTAGTATATGTAAACAAATGCGAAGGGAGTGGGTAGGGGGGGGGGGGGGGGGGAAGAAGACACGACTACCGGATTTGAACTTCGCTTTTCATAAGGACCCAGAATAAATATATATTAAAGGGTATAAAAAACAAACTTAATTATAAAACAAGAGTAATTTTTGGGATTTCAGTATTTTGGTCATAACTCGGCTATTTCTGAACCGATTTGACAGATTTATATACCGACGTGTTAATAAAAAAATTTGCCAGTTATTTTGGTTATAAAACTTGGACTCGGGAAGATCTATGGTTCCCGAAAATGGGTATTTTTCAAAAAAAAATTAATATTTTGGTCATAACTTTTTCTTATCTGAACCGATTTTCCCGAGTTTTTCAGAAAATATTTTCTATTAAAAATTTCCGATCTTTTGATATATAAGGCGTAACCATAGGTAATTTTACAGTTAAAAAAAAATTCAGGTTTTTAATACTTTTTGTATGGGAGGTACCACGCCCACTTCTCCAATCTCGCCCACATTTTGTAAGATGGTGTGTATTAATAACCTAAATGTTTGTACCTAATTTGAAAACTTTGGCTTCTGCCGTTCTCCAGATATACAGAAAAAAGTAATAAAAATACAACAACCACAAGGGATTTTTTGGAAAAATTAGAAGCAGTCGTGATTTTTTGGTAATATCTTAGCCATTGTTGGACCGATCTGGCTGAATTACAACAGCAAGAAATCGTGGACTATATGTGGCATAAATGTAAAACAACCTAGCCGCTATCATGTCTGGAGTCTCCGGAAAACACATATCAAACGTAAGACGGACAGACGGACGGATATCGTTAAATCAACTTCGCTCCTCATAAGGACCCAGAATATATATACTTTATAGGGTCTTAGATCAATATTGTAGAAATTACGAACAGAATGTCAAACTTATATATACCCTTTCTACCTTCGGTGAAGGGTATAAAAAAAGAACTCATTTTAAGTAATCAAAAATAGGAATAATATAAGCAGCCAGATATGAAACTGGTGTTAAACGTAATATCTGACTGCTTTTTTAGTGTTAATGCTACTTAACTTCGTACAACGAAATGAAAATATTCTTTTTTCTTTTTGAGTGCATTTCAAAGTTCCTGACATTCTACTACAGTTCTCAACATCAAAAAATGCTTTCTCAATTTCATATGAGTACTGTGACTTTTTAGTTATTTTTCCTAAGTAAAATGTTTGTTTTTTTTTTGTGGACATTCATTAAGTTTTTGTACATCTATATTCTTTCTTTTTTTCCGTTGCAGGTGAAACAACTGGGAAATAAATCAGTTTCCTGGATACGTGTACGAGATGGTCACATACTCACTGTTGACAGGTAATTAAAAAAATTGTTGATGGCATTTTACTTATTTGTAGTGGAATTATTATGTACATATGTATAGAGTATTAAAAAAATATACTGCTAGCAGTGCAGTTCCCAAGCACATGTCAAGTGAGGTGATGTGCTTCGTTATATAAAGCAGTGAAATATATTAATTATAAAAATTAAAGTTGAAAAAACTGCAAATGCAGAATAACATATAAGCAAAAGAAAATGTCCATAGTTTTTAAGCATAACAAATCATTTTTGTAGCACAACGTAAATATTCTCAGTATCCGTGGTTCCAAAATGTGGACTCGTAACACTTTTGTAGGGACCTGTAAAGGAGGAAATTTTTAACAAATTAAAAACTTTTGAAATTAAAAAAGTGCAGTTGAAAAAACTTCTCAAGTGGTCAGTGAAACAAAAATCACTCATGTTCCATCGGATGCCATACGGGGCTTCGAAGATTGTTTGCTGAAGCACGCAATCCAACAGTAGTAGAAATAGTGTGGGTGACAGAACACAGCCTTGTTTTACCCCTGTGTTGGGCTCGAATGGTTGGCTTTCTTCGCCTTTGGATCAAACTTAACGTTTAGCATCTTATAAAGCCCGCGAATAAGGTGGATAATTTTAGGCGGAATTCCCTTGCTACTCAGAGCGTTCTAGAGAGCCGGTCTGGATACCGTGTTGAAGGCACTACAAATAGTAGGTAAATGCTGCTGTTGTACTCGATGGATTGCTCGATGATAATGCGTGTTGTATTAATGTGGTTAGCACATTATCTTCCAGGACTGAACCCAGTTTGTTCTTCCCGCAGGATGATTTCTACAACCGGAGAAATTCGCTGTAGAATCAGGAACGATAGCAATTTTTTGACATCATTCAATAACGTGATGCCTCTCCAGTTACAGCATTGCCTTAGATCACCCTTCTTCGGCACTGTCACTATTACGCCTTCCTTCCAGCTATTCGGAAAAGATTCTTGTTCCCATATTTTCCTGATTATGGGCATCAGAGCTGCGGCAATGGGTTCAGCACCATATCTTAGTAGTTCTGCAGGTATGTTAGCGGGCCCGGGCGCTTTCGAGTGCTTTAGGTTCGATAGTGCGCGAAATACTTCAGCATAAGTAGGTGGTATGGTGAAAAATTTCTCTTCTCGGGAGGGGTCTGTTTTCTTGCCAGGGGTATTTAAAATAATATAATAATATGTTCATTAACGTTAATTTTTATTCGGACCTACGTAAAACTATTATCAACATTTTGATGGTGCTCTAATTTCTACACTAATTCAATGTACAATAAAAATTTTGCTTAAACATAAGTTAAATAACTTCCTTAGTGGAAATTTTAATTTGTTATATTTTATTGTTTGGACTTAAACCTACCATCATACATCAAAGTTTTACGTAGCCCGAGTGTAAAGTGCTTCGTAACATGATAAAAAATGAAATTGTTGAAATTTCTGATTTCGGAAGTTTTATAGTGTAAATAATGAAAATTTAATCATTGCAATGAAGAGTTAAGTGAAATAAAACTATTTTATTGAACCATATTCATTAATGCAATGAATTTTCATTTACACTATAAAACTTCCATCACTGCAATGAACAGTTAAGTATCAGTTATTAACATTTTTGTTGCATTAAAGAATAGGGTTCAATAAAATAAACGAGGCTTTTTTCTTTCAGTGTAAGTAAGTAAGAACTTAATTTACATTAGCATTGATTGATTCCGCTACTTCGTGAGCGTCTACCTTTCTTTTGTGGACATATGTATTTATATGCCAAAGTTTATGTTTCTATATTGAAAAAAATACCAGATAACAACTTAACAAATTAGAGTGCCTCCACCGATCTATATCTATTCGACCTATCCATACGATCTATATGATTTTTATTTATTATTTATTTATCTTAAAACTGACATCAGCATTAAAATTAATAGCGGTTTAGACATTTATTCAATTATTGACCGACAATCAAAAAGTTGTATGCTTTTTTTTTAGCAATTTTAACTAGCTTGAGTAAAATATCATGACTCGTAACAGTTTAAGCCGAAATCAACTGATTGTCAGGAGGGGGATTTATATATGAGCGATGGTAAGTTACGAACCAATCATCCCAAAATTCTGCAGAGTGATTTCTAGTATTAAACACATAAATTTCAATAAATTTCAAAAGAGCTGCTAAATATGGGATCTAAGGTAAATTATGGACCGTATATCACAAAATTCATAAAATTTTTTCTAAATAAATATATCTGCTACGGTTTTAGGCCTAATTAATTAATTTACCAGAGTGAGCTTTATATCGGGCCTATAGTAAGTTATGGACCGATAATCAGGAAATTTATTAGTGCTATTTCTAGTCCTATAAAACTGTGACGTGGCAAATTTTGTTATGATAGCACTATTAATTACGGTTTTGGCTTACTAAACTCTTTTCCGGGAGTAGTGTTTATATTGGGCCTAGGATAAATTATCGACAGATCCTCACAAAATTTTACAGTGTGATTAACAGTTGAAAAAAACAAACTTTTGCAAAATCGTATATCATTCCGTGCATTATTTCACCATTTATGTTAGTTTTTGCAACAAAATTATCAATTTTTGAAGGTGGTGGTTGATTCATTTGACAGAACCGATTTTGCTGGATTTCAGTCCCAAACTGCTAAGGATAACTACAAGACGGTCAGACGGACAGACAGACGCACATGGCTAAATCGACTAAGAATTACTCAAGGAGCCAGAATATATATACATACTTTATAGGGTCTGAGATGAATAATAAAAAAGTTTCACACGGAATGACAAACTTAGTATACCCTCCTCACAACTAATTGTGGTGGAGGGTATAAAAAGTACTTAACCAAATTTAATAGGTGCAATATTAACGAAAATTGAAAAAAGTTTCAGTTAAAGAACGAAAAAGTACCAAAAAGATCAATTTTTCATATTATTATTATTTACTCAGGACCATGTACTATTTTATGTTTCCAGGTCCAATACTAACGGAAATTCAAAAATAACCAGTTAAAGAACCAAAAAGTACCAAAATGATCCCTCTTACAGATTCTCATTCACTGAGGACCCTGCTTGTTTAATTTTATGTTTCTAGGTCCAATACTAACGGAAATTCAAAAAGTACCAGTTAATGAAAAAAGTACCAAAAGCCCTCTTACAGATTCTCATTCACTAAGGGCCTTCGACGTTTCATTCACTCAGGGCCTTGTACGTTTTATCTTATGTTTCTAGGTCCAATTCTTACAGAAATTCAAAAATACCAGTTAAAAAACAAAAAGTACCAAAAATTCCCGCACAGGTTCTTATCCACTCAGAACACTGCATGTTGAATTTTATGTTTATAGGTAAAATAATAACTATAATTAAGGAAAGTACCAGTTGTAAAACAAAAAGCTAAAGAAAGGAATTTAAATTCCCGTATTTTGCCCTTTTTGGTACTTTTTTCTCCCCCATTAAAGTATCAAGAAATTCAATATTATAGTGTGAACCCATAAATTAATATGTTTATATCAATGAATAGAGAAAAATGTTTTTTAAAAAAAGTTCGAAATAGTTAATACCCTAAACGTTCGAATTTCGAAAAAGTACCGAATTTTTTGTTTTTACTTTTAAGATTTGTTTCGAATGTGATAAAAACGTTATTCCTATGTTTATTGTTTGTAAAAAAAAATGGGGTGACAAAAAAGTTTCATCCGTTTACTCCCTAACAGAGCCGAATTTCAAAAAAGTACCAGACACCTGTCCGCTTATTTTTTCTAAAGAACAACGATAAGTATTATATTTTTTGTATCTCTTTTATTTCTGGAGATATAAGGTTAACGCATTTACCCTTTTTAACCGCTAAACATTTGAATTTTCAAAAATCCCTTAGTGGATCGATTTAGGGAGAGACCAACCTCCTGTTCAAATTTCAAATTTTTAGCTTGAGGCGTTAGGCTGTACGATGATGATACATTAGTAACGTTACAATTTTAGATATATGATTAAAGCATTTGTCAATCTTAAAAAATAAATTAAATTAACTGTTAAGCATAGGGTCCCGATTAATGGCAGTTTTCATCCCTCTTCTGTTAACTTCAGGCGAAAGATTCCCGTAAACTTGTTAACACAAACTGGTGTCTTTAAGCAACTGCACAAAAAGAAGCCTAGAACGATTACAACGGGCGATCTTGCCGGCTAGTTTCCACCAAAACAAGAGATAAGGTGATCTGTAAATGCAGCCCTAGAAAATCTAAATAATTAATCCACGTTCATGAGGAGTATAGTGCTTCATATCATATTGTTTTTTTTTTATTATTTGTTTTTTCACATATGTCAAATCAGAACACTCAATCTGATTGGGAGCAAATTTTTTTAGAGTATCTAAAACTCTAATAGGATCTTTAAACACAAAATAAATGAGAGCTGCAAGCGTTAGTTTATCTTATTTATGTGGAAAAAATTGCAATTTGGCCTGGCTGCGACCGCTTGTATTTTGTATGAACTTTTTTCTGGCTACCACAATCGAACTCCAATGACCAGCCAGACTTTAATGTTGTATTGAGTTTTATGGCTACGGCAAGAACATTTTGTTGTCAACTAGCATAATTCTTCGAAAGAAAATTAAAGAAAGTATTCTTATTGTGTTGAGTGTACTTTTTTATACGTTTTGTTTTGATTTAAATTACTACAGTCAATATATGTGTAGTAGTACAGGGCCTGACCTAGCCCTGGTATTACAAATATGAATAAAAATTTCTTGGCAAAGATTTCCATGCCCCCAGATACAAAAATTAAGTTTCTCTAAGCTTTTCCGCTTCATATACATTGATTGACGAATTTATAAAAAGTAACAAGGGTCGTTCGATACCATTTATGTAAAATATAAAGAGAAAGTATAATCTCAATATAAAGAAATATCCCAATAAAAAACTTTATCATTTTGCGAAGCACTAATGGTACATTTAAAAAAATAAGCGCACAATTATGCGCTACGCAATAAGACATACAGAAATGCAGTAAAGTAAGTGAAATAACTCTCAACAATTTTTATTAAAAAAAAAATAAAATTTCAAGTGCTACGGCATTCCCTTACTACGAAGCAGGTTTGTAAGGGAGAATACTAAAAAATAACTGTAAAAAAACATTCAGTGTGTAAAGCTGTTCGTTACATCCAACAATTTTTTATGCGCTGAATAATGCGCTTTTTGTGTCAAAAATGTATTGCTTCAAAGTGGGAACTCGCGATATAAAATTCATGTCTTCCGTAAGCGCAATGGTAAGCGAAACTCTTACATTTCTCCCTTACAAACCTGCTTCGCTCGAAACACAATTTTTTATTGGGATAAATCTCAATGTTGATACTAACATTAGTTTTAACGTCAGCTTTGAGTTCAGAATAATACCAAGATTACTGCCACTTTCTGATACAAATTAGTTAACAGTTGTTCCACTGCGTCAAAGTGATGGTTTAAATTTCGGTCTTTAAATGGTAACCGTTCATTCGCTATTGAATTTTTTTACGTAACGTCAGTAACAAACTACGTCCTCACATAAGCCACTACATTGAACTTTTAATCAATGTATTCAATGCAAACAAATTATTTACTTTAAAAGAAACTTTACGAAAATTAAATATATTTCAAATCGAATGTGTAGGTAAACACATAATAAATATACCATTACTATCCATACCATCTGCCATCATACGAGTAATAGACATAAAGACATACTTACTTACATGCATATACAGGAAGTGAATGAAATGATGCCTACACATACATACTACACACACACTTTCATGCAAACATTTGAGAAAACTTTAGTGCATTTATTTATTTGCCTCAATATATAAAAACACTTAGACACATAATCTAAGCAATCAATTTCTATTACATTTACCCAAGTTTTTTTTTTTTATTTTTTTGAAGAGCAAAATATGTACGAATATAAAAAAAAAAGAATAAAGTTTATTTTCTTTTTCGTACTTAAGATTCTTTAGTTTTTGTTCCAATTTTTTTTCTGGATTTTCTAAAATGAAGCATTGAAGAAAACAAAAAAAAAAAAAAAAGGAAGAAGAACAAAAAGTAAAGAAAACTTTTCAAGATAAATGTGACACAAGACATTACGGCTGTTGAAATAAGAACAGAAAGAAAAACTAAGAAGAAAAGTAGCTGCAACACGCATGGGGTATACTCTAAAACAAACTGTGGCAATTTAAATCTATACACCCACTTAAACTTGAAACAATCAAACATTATTTGGAAGAAGACACAACAGAGATGGAAGTATGTGAAAACAATCTTATGCTTTTATCTAAAACTATTTTTAATATACATATACATAAGAGGGAACACAGATAAGTTTAAACTTTTTATATTTAAAAGGAAACTCAGTAATAGGTTTAAGATTAAAAAAAAACCTTTTCCTTTTAAGAATAAATATTTCAAGCAAGATGTGCCCTTCTTTTAAAATTTAATTTAAAATTTCAAAAAAAATTTAGGGTTTGTTTCCAATTTTTCGAGAATTTTAGTCATGTTTGCGATAGAAGCGATATTTTCTTGTAAGTTTTCTGATTCTTGAAAGTTTTAACGACTTCTAACAAATGTTACCCTTTGCTATCATGGCGCTGTTAGCAAACTTTTGCAAATTTCCTCTAATTAAGCCATTTTTACCCAATTTTTGCCATTACTTATAGTTTTGTGTACTTTTAATCAATTTTCGCTACTTTTGCAAACTTTTCCGAATTTTTGCAATTTTTGAGTGTTTGTTGCTTTTTGAGGCAATGGTCGCCGTTATAAAAAAAACCCATATATAAACCGAAGTAAAATTTTGTTACAAGGCGCTATCAGCTCTGGCGATTTATTCGGGGCGAAAAGTGCAATGCCTTATGCCATAATTAAAGATGAGAGTTTTATGTGGTGTTTATAGAACACGAGCGCCCTACTCGTCCGTTCAACTTACATTTAAAACAAAAACAAAATTTCGAAATTTGTTTTTGTTTTAAATGTAAGTTGAACGGACGAGTAAGGCGCTCGTGTTCTATAAACTACACATTAGAATGTGCTTAGAAAATAGTAAATAGTAAAACAAAATATGGATTAGATATTTTGGAGTAGTTGCGTTTACCAAACTCCGTATTTGCTGCATCTTATGCACAAGCGGACATACGAGGTTTTCAAGTAACAGGAATTGATTCTATTAGACGCGGATATAGTGACACAAACGCGGACGAGTGGTAATTTGTATACAAGCAGCAGCAATTCTCCGCACATCATTACGTATCGCAGCCAAAATAATGGGAACATTGTTCGAAAATAAACACTAATGGCCATTTTCTCATTAGCCAATTTTCTTTTTTCCCAACGAAAAACTGCACATTAAAGAAATTTGGTTTTTTCAATGTCTCATTTGCTTCGATTTTATCGCAAAGCTAACCGGCACTCAGCTGCCAATTATTTATTTTCCTTTTATTTGCCGTACAGATAAATTCAATCAGCTGACTCCCAACTTTTACATGTATTTTGAGTGGCGTTGCCAGCTGAAAACAATGTTTTTTGTCGGTATATTGAGAAACCCAAAGTCATTAACGGACAGTTTATCGTTCTAACAAATTTATGTTGACATTAAGTAACAGACAGTTTGTCGATACATTGAGAAAATGGCCATAAATATCGCTCTTTAGTGTTCGGTTCCGTAGGTTTGTGACAAACACAAACGCTTATAATGTTTGTGTAAAAAATCATTAAAAAAATAAAGTTTCCCTTTTTGTCATCTTTCGAACACAAAAATAATAAAGCAGATTAATATATGATGTTTGTCTTCAGTATCAGTACAATTGTTCTGTTTTTTATCGAAGAACAGAACACTATATAATGTTCGGCTCTTTCTTAAAAATAATTACGAACGATATAAAGGGTTGTGTTCGCCTACACAAACACTAAAATAAATAGATATCGTTATGCATGTGTAAGCCGACCGCTAATAATGTATTGTTTATTTTCGAACACTGGTTAGGAATTTCAAAGAGTTAAATTCTTGCGGATGCGATTTCCGCCAGAGACTCTCGATTGTTTTACTACAACGTCTTTAGAGGTCTAAGATTTTTTTTTTTTTTTTTGATAAATTTATGAAAATTATCCTTTAAATACCTATTTCATAATATGTGACAAATCGCACGGAAATATTTCATGAAATAGAAGGCGAAGGTAGTAGAAAATTTAGGGGTTAACTTTGTTGCACGAAATGTAAAATCAAGCAACAATTTGATGTTCATCTTTAATAAGTTTTGTAAAAACTTTATAAATTTTGAATTTATATTTGAATTTAAGACTTTAAAGTCAAGTTGTAGCATATGGCTTGTAACAAAAAAGTAACGTCCGGACGTAAACGAGTTTTCGCGGGGACTCCTAAAGGAAATAAGTCTTAAAAAGTTTAATTTAATTAATCAATTAATTGATGTTATAGAAATAATTTTTGATGTAAAATAACTTTAACGGACTTTAACGGGTATTCAGCATGTGAATTGATTAAACGATAACCGTTTGTAGAAAACATATTCGCATTCGAAAAGTTCAACATATTTTGTTATTACCAGAGTCTAGAACTTTTCAGTTATTAGCGCTCAAAAACACATTTCGATATTCCTCATGAATGAGAAATCTAATATTTGTTATTTCTTTTAACGGATGAATATGAGGAAAAAACCCTTTCCCTTTTGTTCATTTATGTACGAGACGATTTAGTTTCTTCGACTTTAATAATTTTTCATAGATAAGAAAAAAGAACGTGAATAATGCTGGTTGTTTATCCATAAATTTGATAAGAACGTGTAAATTGCAGAAAACTTAATCAAGCCTGACCATTTGATTCTCTTCACCACAGTGTCTACATAAAGTTTTCAAGAGTGTATCCTATGAGGTTTATCCTTCTGTGACACCCTTCGTTACAGGCAACCTGGCTACAGCTGTTGTATGTATTCTAAATTGAAAATATGGTATGTTACATTGATATCTAAAGAGATATTAAGTTTTAATCAGTTATGCATTAGATATTTTATACCGGATCATTAATTTCGAGACGTCTTTAATGATTTGAGATATCTTTAATCGCAAATCACAGACAGCTTACAACAACCTTTTACTACTGTTCAACATGACGACGAAGATTTTGCGGCTACAGTTGTTTTTAGAACAATTGTACCAAAGATGGAAACGAAGGATAGATGTACGTTCGCCACTTCTCATCGATGAACTTAAAATAAAAAGCATTTATAATATCAGAAATTCGGTTTCAAAATCCAAATTGGTACAATCGTATAAAGGATATCACCAAAGGGTAACATGCAGTCTATAACTGACATGAAATGCTTAACTTTAACACTTATATGATGTTAGTGTTAGGTATAGACTCATCATGTTAGAAGTTTTCTCATGTCATAACACGGTTGTTAATGCAAATGTTTTAACAACGCTTTTATAACATCAAGTTATAACAGCAACTCATGTCAGTTGTAGACGGGTAGTTAAGGTAAATATAAAAACTGTTTGTGCCGAATATTGTCCAGATATCTATAGCGTTTTTTTTAGGTGCATGATAACTTAAAATAATTACTCAGGACAGAAATATCGTTGGAATGAAATTTGACGGCATACACCAATGACTTAACATAACTCCATAAAAAGTAATCCAAAAACGTCAAATTGCATGAACTAGTGGGACAGTGAACAGGTTCACTTCTGGAAGTAAAGCTGTCACCAAATTGATTTTGCAATTAATCGATAGTTAAGCGCGCTGTATGGCAAGTTGCGACGTCTTTTTGGAATCCAGTGCCCTTGATGTTTACTTGATAAGTTTTTGAAAACTAAAATGTTGTCAGCATTGCTCGATAGTGCTCACCATTTACCGTAACGGCAGCTTCCTGCTTATTTGGAAGAGGCTCGTAAACTGCATATAATAGTAAATTTTAATTTATAAACATATCCATTTAACCAGAAGTGAGATTCGTAATATAGACGAAGTGCTCCATGAATTTCGCGAACAAATTAATTTTTTTTTTTCAAAATTTGAAGACTAGGTTTAACATTTAACCTGGTCTTCTGTTAAGCTTTTTTCATCTGACCACTATTAATCCAAAACTTTGCTTGAAAACTTTTATAACATACCTCCTATATACGCATGTCTATACATATATGTTGATATATGAATGCAAGTCTGCTATAGAAACAGTTAAACACTAAAGTTTACAAATATATTTACTAACAAACAAATATTCAGTTATTTTTACATGTGTACGTCGTGTATATGTTTGCTTACACATTTTAAAGAAACAACAATTTTTTATATACATACATACATATACATATGTATATCCTTTGCTTTCACATACTTTCACACATTCACCTCTGAGTATACTCTAATGCACTTATACATACATATGTATCCCGTAGATTGATATAAAAGATTGCATTACACCAGGAAGCAATCAGTGCGGACACAAATCAACAGCAAACTTTCTTATAAAAAATACAAAAGCAACACAAAAATAGAAAAAAGAACAAAACTAAATGTTGCACTAACACATGATCATCATCATGAACTTACGTATACAAACACATGTATATGTTTGTATGTGTACACTATATTTATGTTGTTGTTTTATTGCATCGTCTTAGCCAACAATTTTTCTTAATGTATGTTTGAGATTGTGTGCGATTTATTTTTGTTAAGAATGTAAAAATGGTAGAAAAAGTTCTTTTTTTTCTAGCTGGGTTTCTTTTATAGTCTTTACGGAATAAATTGTTAAGTACTGTGTATTCAAGTGGCTCCATTTACTTGATTTTACAAACAAATATATAGTTACGCCTGCACACACATAAAAACAGTTTAGAAGAATTCATATGCACTAGAAGGTACTATACTTTTTCGATGAACAGTACGGAGTAAAAATTTTGAGTGAATTAACTCTGTTAAGACCTTCAAATAAATTGCTTATCGAAAACCTTGGTTAGGTCAAAATAATAAGGCCTTGATATCTAATAAGATATGTGGGTTTCTTACCAAAAGCTAAAGGTAGGATTATATCGGCCATATAAAAAGTATTGGGTTATTTCAACTCATAACTGGTGGGTTTAAGTAAATAACTTAAAACTTTTTATATTGGCGATACAATCCTACATTAAGCTATTAATAAGTTCAAAAACGGGCCTTAATATTACAGTTGTTGTAAGCCAATTATGAATTTCCACTTTATTGAATTTTATAATGTTATTTTGTAGCCATGTTTTACCAAATTTGAACACCACTGTTTGTTTAAATTGAATACTCATACGTCTTATCAAGCTGACTGGCTTGATTGGTTACTATTCTATTCGGTACGAGTGTTTTGTTGTTAAAACTTGAAAGTTATTTATTTTTTTTTTATTTTAATACAAACTGGAAAATTACTGTAAACCAACCTTTTCAATGCGGCCCATAGATTTTAACTAAATGATAAATGTGAAAATGTATTGAAAGTCACTTCATATTGTATTCAAGTTTTACAAGTACTGAATGGAAACTATTGAGAGATAAATTATTTAAACAGAGTTTTGAAATTTTTATAAAAAATCACTCATTGATTGCTTTTTTGTTTAAGCTTGATAATGAAAACAATCGCTTATCGATTTAAAAACTTCATGCCCAATATAAAAACTTGGGATTAATCCTTTTCCTAATTGTTTTATTATATCCTGTTTCTATCAAACAAAACTAAATGCACAATACCTTAAGTACTTTTGTTAGAAATCAGTTAATTTAAATAGTTTTCAATTCAACCAAAAATTAAGCTCTTACTCCGACTATTATAATGAATTTTAAGAGCCGATTTCGATTTTGAATAAAACAAAAAAATCTGACGATAGAAAGTGGTGTTTCTTGAAACATGTAAAGATCAACACGGGTTCAGATCCCAGCTCAGCCAAGAAAAATAATCAATAAATTTTAATAAAAATTCCAAGTTGTAAAATTCCTTCCCTCAGTGAAAATAATTTAATGAAAATTAAATTTGATGAACTCAAGCCTAATTAAAGAATATCAAAAATTAAAAATTAACAGTTCAACTAAAAATCAAAATTGTTCTTAGAAATAGCCATGGCACAAGCTCTAATGTTTACATTTGTACTTTAATTTGTACAAATAAAAATGTCGACGAAAGTGGACAAAAAAACATAATAAACAAATGTATTCAGGTATTCAAGACAAAGTCTTGACAGAAAGAATACGAAAAAACAGAGGAAAAAGGAGGCAACATGTAATTTGAAATTTAAGTGATAATGACAGCAAATTTCGAACCACCAGTACTACTGGTTAAATATTGATGTTTGACTGTTGGCTAACGGGCACCGCAGTGGTGCAGTGGGTCTTCTGACGATAGAAAGTGGTGTTTCTTGAAACATGTAATGATCAACCCGGGTTCAAATCCCAGCTCAGCCAAGAAAAATTATCAATAAATTTTAATAAAAATTCCAAGTTGTAAAATTCCTTCCCTCAGTGAAAATAATTTAATGAAAATTAAATTTGATGAACTCAAGCCTAATAAAAGAATATTAAAAACTAAAACACAAATTATTTAGGAAACTGTTGTCATTTCTTTTTAATATGACAATATTGGTATAGTTCAATTATGTATGGAACAAAATATCGTCCAAATGAACGCCGCGATCTCGGCGGCACACCTCCATGCGATGGTCCAAATTTTCGATAACGCTGAGGCAGAATTGAGGTGCTATGCCGCTAATTTGCCAAAGTATCTGATCCTTAAACTCTTGAATTGAATTGCTGGCTTATCGACGTACACCTTTTCTCTCAAATAACCCCAAAGTAAAAAGTCCAACGGTGTCAAATCACGTGATCTTGGCGGCTAATTGACATCGCCATTACGTGAGATAACACGGCCATTGCATTAGTCGCGCAAAAGTGCCGTTGTTTCGTTAGCTGTGTGGCAAGTGGCACCGTCCTGTTTGAACCACATATCGTTCACATCCATATCTTTTAATTCGGTCCATAAAAAGTTCGTAATCATCTCACGATAGCGAACACCATTCACAGTAAAAAAAATACGGCCCGATGATGCCGCCAGCCTATTAACCGCACCAAACGGTAATTTTTGTGGGAGCATTGGTTTTTCGACAATCACTCTTGGATTATCATTCGCCCAAATGCGGTAATTCTGCTTATTGACGAATCCAATGAGGTGAAAATGTGCCTCATCACTGAAGATGATTTTCTTCGAAAATTGATTATCTACTGTTGCCATTTCTTGCCACCATTCTGATCATTGACGACGTTTGGAATGGTCAAGAGGCTTTAGTTCTTAAGTCAATTGCACCTTGTAAGCGTGAAAATGCAAGTCTTTATGCATAATGTTCATCAGCGACGAACGTGAGAGGTGCAGTTGTTGGGCACGACGAAGAGTTGAGGAAGACGGCTTTTCAGCCACACTATCACGAACAGCAGCAATATTTTCTGCAGTACGAGCTGTACGAGCATGCACTGGTGTTTTCATATCTCCACCAGACCCGGTTTTTTCAAATTTGGACAATTGAATTGACCGAAAAAATCACGAAGTGCACGATAATCATTTTGATTTGAACGCCTATTTTCAAAATAAGCCTGAATAACTTTAACGGGTTGCTCGTTTGCTCGTTGCTCAAAAAAGCTTGACGTTTCACACCTAAACACATTCAACATCGGCCGTTAAAATTTATATATTAAACAAAGCTCTTTTTAGCGAAAGGAAATCAATTTTATTATCCAATTCTAATTCAATAGTTTTTTTCAATATTTGCAAATAAAAATAAACTTTTATGTCGTTTTTGTCCTGCCGATCTTGGTTAGTTCGACCAGTTTCATTTATTGTCAACAATAATAAATTTAAACGAAATTTAATTAATAAGAATTTCCAACATTTTATTTTACTTTGAGATTTTTAATTCTTTTTGTATAATTAAACTGTTTTTGCAGGATATATCGAATTACTACATATGCAAAAGCTTAATGATTTTTTGCAAGCTTTAATTTGGTGAACTTAGGATAACTCTTCAGGCCATACAAATGCTACAAACAGTTCATTTTGTTGGGTATAACTGATGGTGGTGTGTTGCCCATGCATTTTCATAATCCCACAAACTTACTTAAGTAACGAAAATTTTGTTTTAATTTGCAATGGTTTATCATATCAACTTAAAACGGCAGCTAATGTATTTTTTCTATTTTAATTTGATAAGTAAATTTTGAGCTCTCTAGGATAAAACCCAACAGAAAAAAATTCAAAAATACAAATCTAAGGTTATGGACCATTTAAGTCAACTCAATTTTTGTACATGAGTAAAAGTAATATATATAATTATCGTTTTTATAGTTATTTTCACAGCAAGATGAACAAAGTGTTTTCCGATTCAATTCTCATTAATATCGACATTTCACAGACAGGAGGTAACTTGTATCTTCTTTTTTGTTGCCTTCTGTTGATAGCGTCAGCAAACCGAAGACCGGTCTATTGGACGACAAAAACGTGCTGTGGATCGGAGTTGAAGAGTTGAGGTTGAGGTTTTTGTACCGTAGTCGAAGTACCTTTTAAAACTCGCGACTCCAACTTCAACAACATTTCGGCATAAAAAATGTTCTAGTATTTAAAAAAAAAAAAAAAAAAAAATTAAGAGGCTCTGCTCTTAAAATGTTCAATTTAGAAAATATGGACCTCTACGTTTCATATGTCAATAACTATATTAAAGCTCAATGCGGCACGTGTAAGAATTAAAATATCGATTTCAAATTTTTACTAAATCATTTTCTTGGTACATTTTACCAATTTAAAGTTATTGCTTTAAAAAGAAGTGTTTAAAGTCAAATAAGGACCAGTCTCATATACATTTATTTTCAAGGTTAGAATAGGAGTCGTAGTCGGGTTCGGAGTCGAAGTCGGAGTCTTACTTAAAAAATGTAAGCAGATAAAGTCGGAGTTAGAATATTTCTTGACGGCCCCACAGCCCTTGAGATAAGCCCCAAAAAAACATTGTTGCTGCTTTATGTACATTTTTTGGGGACTTATTTTATTCATTTTTTTGTGTACTTATTTCATGGCACCCTTTTTAGATCTAGTAAATTTCTTATGTATTTATTACTTTTATATTAAATATTCTAAATATATGACAAAAAATAAAATAAAATATGGCTAAGGTTCCAAAAGCAATCATTTTTACCTCAAACAATCATTTTTACCTCACGGAAATTTTAAATAATATACACATGATATTTGTGGCTGTAGGAAATATCGCCCAAAGAAAAATCGCCCAAAAAAAAAAATGAAAAATCGCCCAAAAAAATTGCATGTAAAATTGGGCCTGATTTCATATGAAAAATGGCCCAAAATTTTTGGGCTATTTATCGTTATTGTTGGGTGATTTTTCGTTTTTTAAATTTGGGTGATTTTTCATTATGAAAAATCACCCAAAAATGTTGTATGAAAAATGGCCCAAAAAAAATGGGCTATTTTTAAAATTCTACCATAATCTTACATAGCAGAGAAAACCATGTTTTATTATGGTTGCAAACAACAAAACTATTTTTCAAGAAACTAATTTAACCATTATATGGTTGTCGGCGACAATGATTTGGTTAAATTAAACATAATATCGGTAGAATTTTTTTAAAAATGGTTTTGTAGCTTTTTTCTCTGGGTGTATATATTAAATATATACATATATATCGAAAATAAGGATTTTCTCTTCTATGGTATAACAAATACTGGCTTCGCTAACTAAAGCTTCTCTGTATCGCCGGCCTTCGGCCGGGCGCAAGGATTTTCTCCTCTATGGTATAACAAAGACCGGGTTCGCTAACTAAAGCTTCTCTGTATAGCCGGCCTTCGGCCGGGCGCAAGGATTTTCTCCTCTATGGTATAACAAACACCGGCTTCGCTAACTAAAGCTTCTCTGCGTAGTCGGCCTTGTTCGGAAACAAGGCAGTTTTTCGAAGCTTTACTTAGCGAAACCGGTTTTTGTTAGACCATAAAGGAGAAAATCCTTGCGCCCGGCCGAAGGCCGGCTATACAGAGAAGCTTTAGTTAGCGAAGCCGGTCTTTGTTATACCATAGAGGAGAAAATCCTTGCGCCCGGCCGAAGGCCGGCTATACAGAAAAGCTTTAGTTAGCGAAGCCAGTATTTGTTATACCATAGAAGATGAAATCCTTATTTTGGATATATATATTTAATATATACACCCGGAGTAAAAGCTATAAAAATATTTTATCCATATTATGTTTAATTTAACCAAATCATTGTCACCGACAACCATATTATGGTTAAATAAGTATCTTTAAAAAAATCACTTGAAATTTTAACGGTATTTTAAAAAAAAACTTACACATATTTGATTATAAGTTAAGTTATGGACGTTGCAAAGTGTCATAACGTCCTCGTCCTCGTCTTCGATGGACATTATGACACTTTAAAAGTGTCCAAGGACACTACGACACTGGACGTTATGACATGTCACCTAAATTTATATGAATAATAAACACTTTTTTGCAAATTTAGTAATTTTTTTTTATATTTTTTTGGGAAAAAATTCGTTTATGCTTTTTGGGTCATTTTTCATTTTCTTTTTGGGCCCTTTTTCGTTTTTTTGTGGCAAAATTTCATATTTACCTTTTTGGGTCATTTTTCATGTTCGCTTGGGCGATTCTTCATTTGGGCGATTTTTCATTTTTTTTTTTGGGCCATTTTTCTTTGGGCGATATTTCCTACAGCCGATATTTGTATATATTCCTATACGTATCACTTAAATGCTATTTTGAAATTTATCCAGTGCTTTAGATTAAAAAATATTCCTACAGCTTACAATTCATCGCAGTTCAAAATTTCTTTGAAGGTTTTAGAAATTTGATTCCCTGCGTGAGGTTTTTTTTCGCAAAAGGACGGGAGATAGGTGTTTTCATTACTAAAACATTCGTGGTCACTCCGTAGTACTATGCCAAAAATTTGGTTATAGCCCTAATGTTCATGCTTACACAAAACAAATAAATCGAACCAAATTATCCCGGCCCCAATTCAGAACATTAGGAGGGATACGAACACTACTTTGCGGAGGAGATCAGAGGCGTTTTGGGAAAACACAAGAACGTGCAGGGTTTCCAAGGTAACGTGGGTATCCTATGATCCGGAGTCGACGAGAATTCTTCTTTCGCTATCGAGAAGGAACTGTAGACTTCTGATAGGTTTTATGACGGGTCATTGTCATAGTGACAATTGCAGTTTTTGTGGGGTACCAGGCGAAGAGGAGACGGTAGAGCACTTGCTATGCTACTGTCTGGCTTTCGTGCGCTCCAGGTCAAACTGTCTGGGAGATCATTATCTCCAAGATCTCGGGGAAACCTCTGGAATTGGGTTAATGAGACTCCTGGCATTCGTCAAGAGAGTGTGAGGTACTCTGGGTGCCATCACATCTGACTGACTTTCTTCTGCGGGTTATTGTACAATGTGGTAACGCTAGGGACCTATTTGGTCTATGCGGGGTCTTTGTAACCGGTCACTCTAACCTAACCTAACCTAACCTAACTAGTGCCATGCTCATATTTTGCAATTGGATAATCTGATTTTGACAGCGCTTTTAGAAGTGAAAATGATTGTTCTTAAAGCTCTTATCCCGTAACCAGTGAATACTATACTGTAAACAAAAGGAACGAATTGTGATAGGAAAAAACACAGCACATCACTTAACTGGTGATAATGTGTTCAAACTGTAGTTACTCCAGAGGAAAGGTAATTGACACAAAACTAGTCATGTGATTGGATTTTGTGCCTGTAGTGGCTGATTTTATTAGGTTATAGCACTTTATATGAAGTGGATCTATCATATTAACATGTTTCACACGGGACAATATCTGCGACAGGCATTATTTTAGCGGAAAGTAAATGTATCACTTAAGGGTATTTCGGTAACATGTTACAAACCATATGTCTAAGTGACAAGTCCCCTGCATATAAAGTGTAAGAGCTAGATCCGGTCCCTGCCACTTAAGAACAGCCATGTGACATGTTTCGTGTTAGTTCTCTTTCTCCAAGAGTGCTTAAAAGAAATGAAAATCTAGCTATTTTTAGTTCAATTAAGCGGTTTTTTATTCATATTTTATTTATATTTTGTGTGTTTTATTAAACAAGATAAGTAAACACTATGTCAGTTCAGACTTAAGTCTAAGCGCAAGAAAACTTTACGTTTAACGCGCTTACTTGTCTTGGTCTGTTAGAAATGTAGCTGGGTGAGTTTCCAATTCTTATGGGCAATTTCACCAATTTTATTAAAATATCAATTTATATTTAAATATACATGGTTTTATATTTATATGACATGAAAAACGCACTAGTTGATATTTTAACAAATTGGTTAAATTGGCCGGCCATTAAAGTTGTTCCTCTCTGCTTTGTAGAACAAAAATATTAAGAACAAAGTATAAGTCTAGAAATGCAACATAATGCATGATGTGACCACTTCCGCTTCATACATCAGCCACTTTTTTCTTCTTCTTCTTTTTTGTTCATATAATTTTATTGAAGAAGTAAATGGTCGTTGTTTTTTTTTTAAATAGTATTCTACGTAAATTGTTATGTATGTGTAGTAAAGACCGACAGATACACATACACAATTGTGTGCAGATTACATAAATATAGATGTATATTTCTTCACATTTCGTATACACTGACACTGGTATTATCGATGACATTTCGGTTGAATGGATTTCAAAAAACACTAAAATTGCA
Organism: Pollenia angustigena; assembly: GCA_930367215.1. Taxonomy (NCBI): domain Eukaryota; kingdom Metazoa; phylum Arthropoda; class Insecta; order Diptera; family Polleniidae; genus Pollenia; species Pollenia angustigena. The sequence continues at coordinate 39,871,910 of OV884056.1, read as the reverse complement.
ATGGCAATAGAAAGGAAAATAAAAATCCAGTTTATAAAATAAAAAGACAATTTATGGTGTTTTTCTCTAGATTTTTATTTCCAACAAACTACTTACACTTAATTCCAAGGAAAGTGCAACCAATAAAGACATTATAACTAATACTGTTCATCGTGCTCGTATCATGGTTTGAGATTAGTATGTAATTTTATAAAGCTAATAAATTATCTAGCAAAATTCTATCATAATTTATGGCGTTGGAGTTTCTATTTATACACATATTTTATAATGATACAGAGTAAAAGTAATTTTAAAAACTTTTCTGTAATATGTTTTTAGTAATAATTACACTAACAAATGGCACTGAAAAAACTTACAATAACAATGGTAAATTCTGTTGTCGTTTAAATAAAATTCAAATATTGATCTCAATGATCTATTTTTTATTTCAAAACTTTTTTGGTCAATTATTTTACGCTTTTATTTCGGAAGGTTATAACATCTGAACTTAAAACTTTAGCTTATGGGATATTTTTAAAACTTAAGGCTTCTACATCTTTTACTTATCTATTATTTAAGAAAAATATACAAAATGCAAAGTTACAAATCTTACGCTTAGGATCATGCACAGGATGTCATTAGGCATCATTAAGTACCACTAGGAGATCTGTCAGAAGAAGCCCAGGAAAAAAGGAATAAAGATTACAGATTTTATAGGGAGCACAATACCAGAAAAATGTCACGAGATTTTACGAACGAAAATCTGTTTAATATATTGTTGGCAACGTCAGATCCGCTCATCTCTAGAATTCGAAGTCAATGGAAAGTAGAACATCGGGACTTAGATGAAGAAGCAAAAGGGCTGCTACAGGACAAAGAGTTGATAATGTAGAAACCTATTCACAAAATGATCATAGGTATTATTACGTGCCTATACATTTTTTAAAGGTATAGTGGTATATACGAGGCGAATGTATATGCATATAAAGGTAATATGAATACGAATTTCTCCAGAAATATATAAAAATGTTTATATTTTTCAAAAGATAACATTAAGTGTATGCTTGTAGAAGCAATTTATAGTCAGTTTGACATTTTTACTTCCATATGCCCTATTCCAAACCAAATTTTTCAAACAAAAAAAAAAAAAAAAATATTTGAGTAAAAAATTCTAATAATTCAGCACACCGAGTTTTATACATTTAGAACAGTAATGGTTTCTAATATGTCCATTATTTTCTAGAAAATTCTGAGCAATATCGAATGTTAAATTATATTGCCTTTATTGAACAAAAAAAAAATTTAAAGCCGTTTTCCGGGATTGGGAATTTGGGTATTTGTTTATCAAAAATTGGGATGTTTTTCATAAAAAAATACCATAGTTCTCAATCTCAATCATTAGCATTTTTATACTAAATGCTAAAAAACATCAAAAGTTCAACTTTGTCCTTAAATTTCTCAACAACTACTGACCGGATTTTAACAAAATTAAAACTGTAAAAAAGTTAAAGAAATCTTCTCTCCTGCAAAAACAAATTGCAAAATTATCTCTATCGGTTCAAAAGTAACAGATTTTTGGCCGATGAAAAACGATTTTCAACCACTGCGCGTCGTATACGTCGACGAAAAAAAAAAAAAAATCAAAAATCGCCTATACAGAAATTACACGTTTTTTTTTTGAACACCGACGAGTTAAAAGGCAATAAAAGATATTTGGCTAACTCAGAAATCGGTATTTCGTTATTAACCCTGTTTGTGAAACGGTTTACAATATAAAAACAATTTTACTCCTTTGCCTTGAAATTCTTTAGAGCAAAAGTAAAATAAACATATTGTATTACTACTCTGGAAAATTGCAACTTAAGCTTATGTTGCCAGACATTGTGCTAAAAGGGTAAATTTTCCCCACCCTACTGACAGATAAACTGGCAGAAACCTTGACAGAATACGTACCGATTATTATATTTCTGTCCTTAATCAAGCACAAAGTACCTAATTACATTCTGTTAAAATTTCCCTTAGATATCATTCCCATTAAAAGACATCGGCACTTCCACAGAAAAGCTCTCTTTTTGTCACGTCACGTCACCCGGCAATTATTCTTGTATTTTAGAACCACGTTGTACAAATTGTTCCTCTCTTTCACTTAATGAAAACCTAGTTGCGCTCTACACCCAAATGCAAAAAAGTAAATAATATTTTCATTAATCTTTGAGAAACAATTAAAAATGGCTGGTGACGTTACGTGACAAAAAGTAGACATTTCTGTGGAAATACCAATATTTAGAATTTAATTTTAACTAAACAAATACGCATTTTATTTAATAATAAGAAAAATCATAATAATGTAAATAAAATATAACTATGCGTGTATATAAAAGAGATGATAATAGCAATAATGACCAGGGACCGTAACTGTAACGACTTTTTTCAATAAAGTCATAAAATAACTATTATTATTTGACCAGAATTTTTTTGGGTTTTTCGTCAAAAATAAGAGTTAAAATTTGACTGATATTATTTCAGTCAAAAAATAAAAGTTAAAATTTGACTTGTATATTAGCACCATTGGATTCAGCGTACACGAATTAGGTTAAAACTTGCACAGTATTATTAATATTTTTTGAGTATCGGAGGCTTAGCGCCCCTGGATCCTATCCTAAGCACTTAAGTAGTACCTTATATAGCCTATGTCCGCAAAAAGGATCCATTCTTCATTTTGTTGAAACATATTTTAAAATCAGACCGGCGATTTCGGAGATTACCTGTAACAAACATACAAAAACAGACAAAATGGTAGTTTTATGTAAAATTTGTTCACTTACCTTACTGCACCTTTGTATGTCTTATTGCGTAAAGCGTAAATGTGCGCTTACTTTTAAAATTGACTATTAGTACTTCGCAAAACAAGAAATTTTTTTTATTGGGAACCCAAATTTATCAATTATTTAATCTTTAAATGTCAATCCAATTAAGTTTTTTCTGCATGCGGCCACACGAGTCAAGGCACCCCTATTAATTTTAAATATTTCTTTTATAAAAAAAAAAATTTGGTAACGAAAATAACCAGAATCGTTATCATATTTCATTTGGACCTCAAACTAATTTTTTTTAAATTTCATTTTAAAAACCATACTTCTCTTTTACATCATTTTATGTTCTGTCAGAATAGAAAAAATTTGGCATATATATTTTACGTTATGGGTTTGCAGTCAATGCCCCTTTTCACAAAGTCCTATTCAAATGCATTTAATGAACTTATTTATAAGAATGTTTGACATACTAGTATATAAGTGTATTATACATATACATACATATGTATGTAAAAAGATTTGCATACACTTTTAATACAAAACCTTGTGCTAAATTGAATTTATCCTTTCAATTAGTTTACATTTGTTTATGAATTAAAATCCTGACAAGAAGAAAAATCTTATTGCTGCAATCTCTTTAATTGCATTTATTTATTTGTAATAGAATTTTTATAATAATAAATCTAATAAAATACTTTTGTTTAACAAATACTTACAACATGAAAACATAATTTCTAGTTTTAAATAACCTACAAGAACAAAGAGAGAGAGAGAGAGAGCGACATAGACAAACAGACATATAAACTTAAATAGCATTAGACGTATTCAATGACAGATTACAAATCAATGCTTGTCATTAGCATTGTAAACAGCAAAGCAAACATATATACTTAAATATAAATTAAGTAATTTCCAATGAAATAAATAGTTTTCCGAAGAATGTCTGTACATGCAACTAAATATGTAGAACAAATTTATTATATTATTGACAAAACAAATCTCTATTGAAGTCATTTGCATGTATTTTGCTCAAGAACTGGGAACTAGTGCGAGTATGTGGGTATTAAAGTCTTAAATATTAAAAAAAGAAATGCTCTATATGTAATTTGCATTAAAAATTTATTGACATAATTTCTTTATGTAGGTTGTAGGCGTAAATTTACCAACAAAGTATGAACTCCAATAGCAATAAAGGATTAAGGATCAATAAAATTTTTTTAATTAAATGACAAAATCAGGTTGATTAATTTTCTATGAATTTTATAAATATAATCGAATTGTCCATTTAAAGTTTCAATTAGAAAAAAGCAAAAAGATGACAACATTTAAAGTAATAAAAATAATTAATGCATAAATAAGAGTTATTTATTCAAAAATTGCATAAATGGATTTTTTAAATTATTCTGGTTATATGACATCAAGAGGTCCACTTGAGACATTTTTGAGTTCTAGTTTAATACATATGTATATGAAAAATTCTATTCTATTGCAAGTTTATACCAAATTTATTCTCTGAAAAATTCTATAATTTTTTCGTATGTATTTATTACGAGCATAAAATTGTCTCGACAAAAATTGTTTTGGAACAAATCGGTTCTAAAATGATGAAGACAAAAATTGGACAAAATATTTAAGCATAGCTATTGGAATTTATTTAGAGCAAAAAAGTTTTATTTTGTGTACTCTGTTGAACTGCATCAAAAAATAATAAAAAAATGTTAGTAGCCTAGTGCGTATGAGTAATATTTAATATATATTGCATGAATCAGTGATGGAAAATTCAGTACTATGGTACTGTTTTTAGTATTTTTTCCTCTCATAAATACCACGGTACGCCGACGTCCTGTTAAGTACTCTTTTCTTGTTATGATTCTTTGTTTAGAATTTTTTTAACATTGACAACGTAGCTATTTTTTTAACATTGACAATCAGGGCTGGGAAGTCGTCAACAAAAAGAGCTAACTCCAACTCCAAATTCCAGCTCTGACTTTTAATCTAACCTTAATGTATATAAGACAGATCCTTATTTGACTTTAAACTCTTTTTTTTTAATCCAGGACGAATCAATATTTTAAATATTGCATCGATAATTTCGTAGTATATTTGTTTTGGATATTAATTGAAAATTGGTTTTAATTTTTCACGCCGAAAAATTTTGGAGTGGGAGTCGCGAATTTTTTGGGGATGCTTCAACTCCGACTCGGATACAAAAACCTCAACACCAACTCTACAACTCCACAGCCCTGTTGAAAACATTGACTACATAAAATTTATTCTTATCAAAAGGTTATGGGAACACTGCTTGTTGGTATATTTTTTTGCTGTTCAAATTAAACGAGCTCGATCCATAAATGCCTGAGATATGAGCAAAAAAATACGTATTTTAGTTTTTAATTTTTAAGTTTATTTTCCAATATAAAAAAATAATGTTTGAAAAAAGTACCAAATGTTGAAAAAATTACTCTTTTGCTTGGTGGTGAGTACCATCAAAATTTTAAAATTTTCCATCACTGGCATGAATATACCCTGCCGTCAAATGAGTAGCTAACTACAAAAAAGCCAACTTTAAGTTAGCTTGTATAGACTAACTTAAAGCCAACTACTAAGCAATGCAAAATTTACATTAACCAAAGTGTATACAAACACTGCGAATTTTAAGTAGAGAGAGCCAAGTCGATTGGCAAACAAACGGCTCCAAGACCCACAAAAGATTTAATTATTTAGGGCCATTATTACAATATAAGGAGTAGAAATTGGTAATCGGTAATGGCCAGGTTATACTATAATTAAAAAATTAAATAAAACCAACTTAAAGTACTAAGTGTATAGCTAGCTAAAAAAAGTTAACTTTAAGTTAACGGCTAGGTAGCTAACATTAAAGTTAACTGCAAGTAATGCAGAGTCGGACAATCGACTTCCTAGGACATCGCAATGTTAAAATAGTTAGTTAATTCCATATAAAAGTAATACAAGTGTCAACCGCCACTACTTGAGAAATAGTTAGCTTTCAGTTAATTTAAAGTTAACTGAATGTCCGATAGGGTATGCACTATACGCATATAAGTTTAAAATATGTAGCCAACCTTTTGGATGAAATAGTTATACAATACACTGATGGGTACAATTATACCAAAATTTATTGGTACACTAGTACAATTAATGCTTTTTTGGTACAATTAAAAAAAAAGACCCACGAAGTTTCATAATTTCTTTGAGGTGGATTAACTTACGTTTCATTTCAATATATCGTATCATATCATAACATAACATAACATAACATAACATAACATAACATAACATAACATAACATAACATAACATAACATAACATAACATAACATAACATAACATAACATAACATAACATAACATAACATAACATAACATAACATAACATAACATAACATAACATAACATAACATAACATAACATAACATAACATAACATAACATAACATAACATAACATAACATAACATAACATAACATAACATAACATAACATAACATAACATAACATAACATAACATAACATAACATAACATAACATAACATAACATAACATAACATAACATAACATAACATAACATAACATAACATAACATAACATAACATAACATAACATAACATAACATAACATAACATAACATAACATAACATAACATAACATAACATAACATAACATAACATAACATAACATAACATAACATAACATAACATAACATAACATAACATAACATAACATAACATAACATAACATAACATAACATAACATAACATAACATAACATAACATAACATAACATAACATAACATAACATAACATAACATAACATAACATAACATAACATAATGTAACATAACATAACATAACATAACATAACATAACATAACATAATGTAACATAACATAACATAACATAACATAACATAACATAACATAACATAACATAACATAACATAACATAACATAACATAACATAACATAACATAACATAACATAACATAACATAACATAACATAACATAACATAACATAACATAACATAACATAACATAACATAACATAACATAACATAACATAACATAACATAACATAACATAACATAACATAACATAACATAACATAACATAACATATCTCCAACCCTGACCACAACTACTAAAAATTTAATGATTGTTAATTGATGTTCATGATGTTCTGCTAACATATTAAGTACATACATACACAAGTATGTGTACTCGTATTCCTGTAGAAAGCCGGTGATCAAGTGTCTCCAAATCGCCAATTTTGTTGATTGTTTTGGTGACAATATCAACCAAGCTTCTACATAATTGTCTGGCTTTGATAAAAAATAGAAATAGATAAATTTGAGCTCCTTCTTAATTTTTGACGCCCACGCCACAATAGCGGAGAGGCAATTATGCGTTTGGGCTGATGTGTGAACACTAAAAAATATAAATAGAATAGCGATCGACTCAGAATCACTTAATGAGTCAATTTTACTATGTCCCTCCATCAAGCTGGTTGTCTGTCCTTGTAACCTTGAACAAAAGTACAGGACGCAATCTTTAAGGTCAATCGGTGAAATTTTTTACATAATTTTCAATTCATAAGGACAAAGCCATCTGAAAAAAGTGAGAATTTGTTCATAGTATCACATGGCCCCCACACAAACTTCTTTTCGGAACAGTGTTTGTGCCTTAAACTATCTTATTGAGTTGGTATTTAGATCAAATTCGTACCAGACTTACTTCCTTATAAATGTTGTTATTGATGTAAAAATTTGCGACGGTAACTTTGCTATGTGCTATGTCATTTTCAAATGTTTTGCTGGTAGGTCCAAAATTTACCATAGATCACCTCTTTCTTAAATCACTTAAGGGCAAACATATCCCATATACATATATGAAGATATCTAAGTAATGTTTGGCACAAAGAACTTTCACAAGAATCTTAACGCCCTTACATAATTTTGTTCTGGCGGGTTCATGATTGCCCATGGGTTCTAAATAGGGTACACGATCGAAAATTTGTCTTTTTATACTGTGGTATAGGGTATTAAATGCTTACTGGTTTTGTTTTTGTTATTATTGAATAATAAAGTGTTATGAAGTCTTATTACGCATGCTCTTCTATTTTAAGGCGAAATTTTGGTACAATTTATGTCAATTTGGTACAATTTTGCCATTGAGACGGTACAATTTAGGAATTTCCAGAACCCAACAGTGATACATAAAATCCAATCAATGTGGGCGTATTAGTAATAACTATTTCAACCAGTTTTACTAAGCACGTATAAGATATTTTATCTGTATTAAATAAGGACATAAATTAATTTTTTTTTTTTTGAATTAAAATAAATTTGTTCGTCCCCCTTTTTGTTTAAATAAAAAAAAGTTTAGAAAATATTAATTTGTAGTATATTAACATTTACTAGACCAACATTTTACCAAATTTTGAAAATTTTTGTTGACCAGTTTTCAAGCTTTTTTTTTAAATTATTTTGTGCATATTTTTTAAGATTTGTGGAAAAATTCTTAATCATCATAACAGTACATATTTTGTTTTTAGTTTCTTTACGAAATATTGGTTTTCTTTTTGTTATATCGACCCCTTTGCGCGAAATTATCGTATGTTACAAAAAGCCATTACAGGACAGTCATTTTCTACCTTTCTCTGCACTCGCTTGCAATATCAAAATGAAAATATACATTCAATTTTTGGAGCAACGAAGTGGAATTCGCCTACAATATTTTGTCAGGGGACGTCTCTTTGAATGTAGAACAAGATTGCATCAAAAACTCAATTTCAAAAAAATTGGCATATACGATTATTTCGCGCAAAGGGGTCGATATGTATATATGCGAGTCTTATAGACTTACACAGTTGGGAAGGACTTTTAAACCCACCTGCTCTAAATTTAGGGCATTATGGCCTGCCAATGCGGCCTGTGATGCACAGATAATTAAGGGATGACATATAGATATATGACAAATGGAATACTAGCTCTCTACAAGGGTTCAATAGGGATCAGCTTGGAACAGTGGTCTAAGTGGTGACTGCACTTTGTCCTGTGGGGACTTTTCCAAGGAGAATTGGTCAGGAATTCAATGACTATTGCAGAAGTTGTCTTGAGTAGGTGGAAGTGCAAGCTGTGTTTCAATGCTAATTTCCAGAAATTCGCGACTTAACGGAGATTAACCTGGGTAAACCGTTGTTTGCCTGTACAGATATATATATATTCTGGCTACTTGAGTAATTCTGAATCGATTTAGCTTTGTCCTTCGGTTCATCCGTCGGCCTGTTCAAAAAACGCTCACTTTCGAAAAACTCAAAAGAAATGACCAAATTTGGTCTCAAATTGCTTGTAGTTATCCTAATTTGAGATTGAAATCCAGCAAAATCGGTTCAGTCAAATGAATCAAAATGTGGAACCACCACCTTTAAAAAACTAACATAAATGGTGGGAAAATGAACGGAATGATGTAAAATTTTGCAAAACTTCGTTATATTCGAACAGAAATTACGCTGTAAAGTTTCATGATGATCCGTCCATAATTTACCCTATGCCCCATATAAGCACTACTTCCGAAAAACAGTACGCCTAAAACCGTAATAAATAATGCTACCATAACAAATTATGGCACGTCACAGTTGAATAGGACAAGAAATGACATTGTGAAATTTCGGGGAGATTGGTCTACAATTTACCCTAGGCTCCATATAAGCCCCACTTCCGAAAAAGAGTTTAGTACGACTTAAGCCGTAATAAATAATGCTATCATAATAAAATTTTATACTTCACAGTTTTATATGACTAGAAATCACAGTAAAAAATTTCGTGATGATCGGTCCATAATTAACTATATGTCCCGTATAAAGCTCACTCTGATAAATTAATTAAATTCCCCTAAAACCGTAGCAGATATAGATATTGCCGTAAACTTTCTTCAAGCTTAGCTTCATATGGCCAGAAAAAATGTCATGCAATTTTGTGGTTTACAGTCAATATTTTACCTCATAATTATTTAGCAGCCTACTGAAATTCACTGTAAACGCTTAAACTAATTTCAACACTGTATTGAAATTATTATTACGAATCATGATATTTTACTCAAGATTGTCGGCCAATAATTTAATTTATGTAGGTCTAAACCGCAACCAATTTTAATGCTGATGTCTGTTTTTATAAAGATAAATTAGTACTAAATAGGTTGCCAATCGGGATTGATTTAGAAAATCCCGGGATTCGGGGTTTTAATCCCGATCCCGAATTCGGGATTTTTCGGGATTTTTTTTTTTTAATAAACAACACTTTTTTTTATTTATTTATGAACTTTCAAAAGTTATTATATAAAAAGAAAAAAAAGAATTATAAAAATAAAAAATACAACTGAAATATAATTTTTAATAACTTTTTTTTTGTATAGAGTAAAAAAAATTCATAAAAACGAACATTTTTGTACACAAAAGTTGATAAATTAAAATCCCGAAAAATCTCGGGATTAATAAAATTTAATCCCGGGATTCGGGATTTCCCGTTTGGCATCCCTAGTACTAAATAGATATCATGAAGATATCACTACTGAAATAATCGAACTGTCGGTGGAGGGTATCAGAGATTCGGCACAGCCGAATATAGCACTCTAACTTGTTTTTTTACCAATTTACTCAGCAAGAACTATTTGATAAAGTTTTTAAAATGCTTTTTTGTTATTTTTTAGAACATTTTTAAATCTTTTGGACATAATAAAACTTGTTTTGTATGCGCAAGCTATGAGAACCAAAATTAAAATATAAAATATCAAATTGACTACATAAATGCCTGAACCAAAATGTTTAGCATTTATTACTAGGCTATTCATTTAATCGACTTTTTCCTTTAATCGGTTAATCGCTCGATTAATTAACCGAGATTTTGGTTTAATCGGTTAATAATCGGTTAGTTTTGTTTTTGATCGGTTAACCGATTAATTAAGTTTTTTTATAAATATGGTTATTTCAGTATATAAAAATGCATTATTTGTTTATTATTTGGAGTTTATTACTAAAACAACAATAACATACAAAACATAACAATTCTTGAACTTAAACGAGCAAACAAAAAAAAAAAAAAAAAAAACAACTCATAAATATGTAATATGCATATTTTTCAATTAATACACAAGGTGTGCTATCAAGTCATATCGTCATTATATCCTAAATAATATTTTACAATTGTTTAAAATAAATAAAAATTGTAATGCTGTGTTCATTGATTCGTCCTAACTGTACAGTAGTACACAGCAGTCATATCGTCGGCTTACTATGCACACCTGTTAACTCATTTTCAGCATATTTTACAGGAGAGACGAAAAACTCTTTATTTTCCCTATTTGCAGCTTGATAGAAAATTAAAAATACAGTTAGTCTTACACACTTCAAGACTAAAAAAGAAGAAAAACTACATGCGACGAGGCTTATCTTCCTCTATCACACGGCATTAACATCTCAATTTACATAAAAAGTGGATTTAGCCGGTTTGCATGTTAAGCCGACGATATTTATTTCTTGTTAGTATTTTAAGACTTTATGACTTCCTTGCGAATCCCCCAAATATGTATTTAAAAAAAAAAATAAACTGAGATAATTTTATTAGTTATTTCAATAGTTGAAGGAGATCTTATAAAATAATCTTTTAGAAAAGTAATTTGGTTTAAATGGTTAGGACTAAAGCGATTCTTTTCTTTAGTTTTGACAAAACTTGACTTGCAAAAAAATTCTTTTACCTATCGAAAATCTAATTTCTCAGTCCTTTTCCAGGATTTCTCTTAACATATAACATACTCCATTATGCCATTAGAGTTTTTTAAAATTTTTAACACTTCTAATTGCTTCGGTTAATTCTGTTAAAATACTGATATGAGAATATATGTATGAGAAACGTGAAACAAAAAAAGGTGTTAACAATCAAAAATTTAATCCATTTTTCGCCACATTCCTGCTGATCGATGATGAACATAAAACAAATAAAAACATTGTAATTTTAGTCACCGGTCGGCGGAAAATTGGTTTAAATGAAGGTCACTGAACACCATCCATTAAAAACACAAAAAATATATTATAATACTACAAAATATTAAAATTTTTGTTACATCGGTTAATCGACCGAAATTAACCGGTTTAATCATTAATCGAAAAAAGCCAATTTGAAATTAACCGATCAGTTAATCTGGTAGTAATTAATCGGTTAACCGATTGGCGGTTAACCGATTGAATACCCTAATAGCTACATTTATGTATGCCTTCTAGCGCCGTGGCCACAAAAAAAATTACATCAGCAAATTAACGTAAGTGCTGGTAATAGTTAGTTTTGCTTAGAACAGTCACACATGAAATTAAAACCATCAAACTTTATTTAAAAGTTGTTGGAAAAATAAAAAAGTTGAATTCGTTTTTACGGAAATTATGTAATTATTTGTCAGGTAAAAAAATTTCCTTAAAAATTTTACAACTTATTTAATTTAATAAGATTTAAATTGTCATGCTTAAATCCCAACAATAAATTTCAGTGTTTTTTATAAAAGAAAAATTGGAGAATTAAGCACGACAAACAAAATGTTATAAATTAAAAATTGTTTATTCCCAAAAATTACTTTGATAACACTACGTGACAAAATATGAACAATGTCGTGACCAAATGAATCTGACAACTAATCATTATGTTAAATGTTCCTCTGAATTCGAATACGAAGTCAAAATTGTCAAAAGTAGAACAATACATGTTAAAAAAATAAAAAAATAGCTTGAAATAAGCAAAATTGCAAAAAATCATCAAATTTATAATGAAATTTGAAATTTTTGTCCACTATAACTCTGCCATTTATTGACTTATCTTCACAAACGACCCATGGTTTATTATAAATTTTATAAACTTTCACTAAAAATAAAGAAATACATAATCGGTTTAACATTTTTGAAGATATTTGCATTTAAGTCACACAAATAACGGTTATTTTGGAATATCTCCGTCAAAAGGTCCACCGTGACCGAAAATTTAAAAGCTATTAAAAGCTGATTATTTTACGATATTGTTATAGAGAAATTTTTAGATTTTACTAATTTTATAAATTTACCCATAAATTTGTTCACTTCGATGAACAATCAGACTGCAAAGTTGTGCAAACGTAATTTCCTATTTGTGAGAATTTTTTATTGTATGTTTTCTTTAATATTATCTTCCTGAAAAGAGGTGATATTTGATAAAAATTATTCCAAAAAAATTTTCTTACATGGTCTGTAATCTAAGGAAGAGTTCAAAGAGCAATATGTTATTCGAATTAACGAATTAAATGAAAAAAAAAATTCACGTTCGAAATGTCACGTATCGACCCAGATTTTGGCTTAAAAAGGAAAATACAGAAGATTTTGGAAGCAAACCAAGACATTTTAATGTTACATTGCTACAAAAAATTCTGAAAGTAGTTTGACTAAAAAATTGTGCCAGTTTTCGCAGAATTACGCCTTTTTATACATGGCCACAAAAACCACTTCTATTTTTTTCACGTTCGAATCGCTACTTCTTTTGCCATTATCTTTGGCCTAGAATCGCGCCCTCCATAAATTTTAGCATGGATAACAGTGCTTTTTAGTGCTATAATTTAAGGGTTAAGAGAACGTAAAAAAATTTGTTGTTTAAAATGTTATTGCATTTTTGATGCGTACGACTGTCACGCTCAACACTTTGGATTTACCGATATTCGGATTCAGAGGAAAAGTTTACATAAAGAAGATAAGGTGTCAAATTCATTTGGTCAAAAACTGTCACGTAGTGTAATTTTATTTCTTCGTTTTTAAGCTAAACATTAATGTCATTTGAATAAATTCTAAAAAAGTGGATTCATATTTTAAATCAAAAGTATTTTTAATTTTGGTCAAACTTACATCAAACTATACGTGCGATTTTTTTTTATAACTACCACAATTACAAAATTATGTATTCTATGAGCCAGTTTGATGTGGGGCCATGCCACTTATTACCTTTTTTCTTGTTTCTGGAACAATACAGCACGTCTGGCAACCCTCTAGCAAAATAATATAATGATAATATCTTGTTAAATCCTGAATCTTAAAGTCTTAAAGTAAATTACTAGTGTCTTATTTTAATTCCAATATAATATTTTTTCTTAATATTAAAATTTTACTTAATGACTAATGACAAAATTATACATTTAAATGGACTTCTTGTTTAACTACAACACATCCTTTTTTACGTACCAAGTCACCTTTATGCCATATTTCCGTCTGAATGCATAAGGAAATAAGTTTATCTTTGCCACAATATTATGGTAAAATGAAAGACTAAATGCAAATTTCTAAAGATTAAGAAACATAGAGTATATAATTTTATATTTCTAATGAAAATCTAGATATTAATTCTATATTTTATGACGAATTTTATTAATGTATTTCCTTTTGTCAATATTGATTTGTACTCGCATTTAGCCACAACATAAATATATGTTTGTTCTTTGTATGTGTGTGTATGTGAAATCCCTTGGCCTTCTGTTCGATAATCATGTCCATTTATGAGCAATATTTTACACATGATTAAGGAAATTCATTTAATGCACTAAATTATTGACATACACATGTATGTACATATGTTTGAATTAATATTCATATGTTTGATTTGAATATTTGTTTTCAAACAACTATTTGCAATTTTGGTGCATAAATATGCATTGAAAATATTATTATGCTGACCATAATTAAGGTTTGTCAAATTGATATATTACTGATTAAGATATGGAGTATTTAGGATCCTATTCAAAAACATTGAATAACAGAAAGTAAATTTAAACTATTGGGAATTAATGAAGTAGTGATAATAAAGGCTTTATTGCTTAAACTTTCTAAAGAGAATTGCAATTATTTTGAGAGGTTTTGTCAATAAATATATTATAATGTTTTATTAAATTTATGCAAGTATATAAAAACAGTATAAGTTAAAAAGTAACAGTTTAAATACAAAACATATATCTTAGTGTGTTTTTTTTTCATAAATATTAATATTTATTTGTACCAAAGATTCTATTTTCCAATTTATAAAGACCTCTAAACTTTGGATAAGTCTCTTTTTAAATGCAGATTATTTCGCTAGCACTTAACTTTCAGCCTTACAAAGTCCTCACTTTAAGGTTTAAAGTGAGTTAGAGACGATTGGTTTACAAAATTATATGTCTAGTAGTATCAATATTTTAATGTTTTACACACATCAGCATAAACACATAATATTCTCTTCACTACTGTTGTGTGGGTAAAAAAATGATTAACATATCATCAGCTCATTACTGGTTTGACCTACAGACCATTTAAAAAAAATGAGTTAGGTATGAGGAATATATTTTTTGAATACCCTCTTTCTAAATCAAAAACCTGTTTCGAAAAAAATTTGTATGGTTTCTGAGATATAAAGCATTAATTTTGCTGCATATCAACAGTTTCAAAAATTTTTAAGTACTGTTTTGCTCTACAAGCCAATGTTTTGCGATTGCAGCAAATTCTTCATACAAAAACGTACAAAATAAATTTTACTGTTGCTTTGCTGCATTGCCGTAAGAAAAAAAAGTAGTTAAAGCAAAAGCAAAGTAAAATGACAACAAGAAAATAAATTTGTGAAAAAAAGTTTTATAATGGACACAACCAAGTGTACGGTTTGCTTTTATTTGTGTTTTTAGCCTACCTAAGGGAAATGCTTCAAAATTTTACTACAAACGAAAATTAAATATGTTTAATCTTACAGCAACCATTATTATGCCAAATATACCAACTTTTACTTATTGTGCCTTGTGGACGGAAGCTCATAGCGGTCGGAGTGGTAACAATATTGCTAGTGCTTAAATTAAAATTTTAAATGAATTAATAAAAGATTGTCTACTTATTAAAACTTTGACATTATGGACCGATTCTTGCGTACCTCAAAACAAAAATCAAATTAACGCAACCGCAATCAAAATGTTATTTAAACAAAATAATATTGATGCCGTAATACAAAAGTCTTCAGAACCAGAACATTCTTTAGTTCAAGAAGTGGACTGTGTCCATGGTGTTATTGACCGGTACTTAAAGAATATTGAAATTCATAGTCCTCTTCATTTACTAAATTTGCTTAAAACAATGCCAAATAATAAAACAAATCTTAAAGTTATGGAAATGCTTCCAGACAATTTTCGCACATACTCGTTGGAAGCAAATAAAATGGACTTTCGAAAAGTCCCTTTTGCTAAAATTCAAGTACTTCTATACAGCTAAAATAATGATTTATGTATATATTATAAAACTTCTACCAAAAACGAAAAATATAAAAATGCAATTTTGGTTAAGTCTGCATCAAACAATTGTTTGAAAACTCCCGAGAATTTGTTGACGAATGTTTTGAAAATATCGAAACCATCATTTATTTCCAGCGATAAAAATAGAGACATAAAAGACTTGCTTATATTTCTTACACGTGTTGATAAAGCTTATTATAAAAATTTACTCAATATTAAGTTTTAAATTTTCTTTTTACTTTTGCATTATTTAAGTTGTTTAATTTGTGGCTTTTTATGTAACTTTTCATAACAGTAGAACTGTTTTTTCTATTTTTGTCAAGTAAAATCAAATAAAACAAGTTAGAGTGCTATATTCGGCTGTGCCGAATCTTTGATACCCTCCACCGACACTTCAAATGTTTTAGGAGTAATATCTGCATGATGTCTATTTATTATTATAATCTTTGTAAAAACAGACATCTGCATTAAATTTGTTGCGGTTTAGACCTATATAAAATTATTGATCGACAATCAGAATCAATTTTAAAAAGTTGGAGTAGAATATCAGTTTAAGATGAACTTAAATGATTTTCAAGAGAACAAATTATATAAAAGCCATGGTAAGCTATAAACCAATCATCCCAAATTCTGCAGAACGATTTCTGGTATTAAAAAACATAAATTTCAATAAAGCGGTGCAATTAGTTTAAGCGTTTGCAGTAAATTTCAGAAGGCTGCTAAAATGGAATCTAAGGAAAATTATGGACCGTATATCACAAAATTGCATTTTCTGGCCATATGAAGCTAAACTGGAAGAAAGTTTACCGCGTATTTAATTATTTTACCAGAGTGGGCTTTATATGAGGCCTATGGTAAGCTATGCACCGATCTTCACCAAATTTCACAGTGTCATTTCTAGTTCTATAAAACTGTGATGTATCAAATTTTGTTATGATAGCGTTTTTTTTTACGTTTTTAGGCGTACTAAGCTCTTTTCCGGGCGTAAGATTTATATGGGGCCTATGGTAAATTATGGACCGATCTTCACGAAATTTCACAGTCTTATTTTTAGTTCTAAAAAATTTTGATGTACCAAATTTTGTTATGATAGCATTATTGTTTACGGATTTAGGCGTACTAAACTGTTTTCTGGAAGTAGGTTTTATATGGGGTCTATGGTAAATTATGGACCGATCTTCACGAAACTTATTAGTTTCATTTCTAGTCCTATTTAACTGTGACGTGCCAAAATTTGTTATGATAGCATTGTTAGTTAGGGTTTTAGGCTTACTATACTGTTTTCCGGGAGTAGGGCTTATATGGGGCCTAGGGTAAATCATGGACGTATCTTCAAGAAATTTTACAGCGTGATTTCTAGTTAAATAGAACGAACTATTGCGAAATCTTATATCATTCTGTGCATTTTTCCACCATTTATGTTAGTTTTTGTAACAAAATTATCAATTTTTTTTAGGTGGTGGTTCTACATTTTGATTCATAGCTCAGATCCTATTAAACCGATTTTGCTGGATTTCAATCCCAAACTGCTTAGGATTACTACAAGCAATTTGGCACCAAGTTTGTTTATTTCTTTTGAGTTTTTCGAAAGTGAGCGTGTTTTCAACAGACGGACAGACAGACGGACATGGCTAAATCGACTTAAAATTACTCATGGACCCAGAATATATATACTTTATGGGGTCTGAGATGAATAATAAAAAAGTTTCACACGGAATGACAAACTTAATATACCCTCTTCACAACTTATTGTGGTGGAGGGTATAAAAACTATAAAAAAAATTCATCTCAACAACAAGTTACTCAATACACAGCAATAAGTATACGTATGCAGCACAAAAAGCCACTTTTTTAATTTATTTTTAGAAAAGTGGCGTATGCGGCACAAAACAATATTTTTCATTTTCAAAAAAATACTATTAAATTCTAACTTTATTCATGAAAGTGCGCAAAAATTTGCATTTTTCTTCAAAACATATACCGGAAGCAGTGGTAAAAATATAAAAAATTCTACCGGGTACAATTTGAGAAATCTTCATGTAAATCTTCTTTGTCGTTTTTCTCCACTCCGACTTTTTGGCATATGCGCCAAACCAATTCTGAGCTGACGATATGTAAATTTAATATAGACTTTAATCGATAGCTACTAGCGTGCTGAATCGAGAAAATTTCTAAAACAACAGATAAGTTCACACCTTATCATTACGAGCCGTAACCGCGAAAATAGCTTAAGCGATAACATTTTCAATTTTGGGTTTTTTTTAAATAAGTGACTTTATTGGAAACACTTGCATCATCTCTTTAAATGTCATGGTCACATAAGGTACCGTTACGATTTTATAGAAAGAACAATTTTATCGTAAGCGACAAATATACAACAAAATGTATATGAAATAAAACAAAAAAAAAAACGCTCTCCTGTAAAATTTGATGTTTGGGGCTTACGTTATTTTCGCGGTTAGTGCTCGTATAGTAGGTAAATAGTAAGAGCGTTAGAGCATTTTCTTTCGTGAACGCCTTAAAACTTTTTTTGTTAAGTTTAAAAAATTAGCAATCAAAGAATGCAAATTTTTGGCTTAAAGTTAGAAATCTAAATAAATAAATTTAAATTTCAAAAAATTTTAATCTTACGAACTACCCAAATACAAGCAATGATTTTTTATCTTCGTAAATGTTTACTTGTTAATACCCCGAAGAAAATCTGGGTGCAAGTGTCTCCAGCTCTCCAGCTCACCGTTCACCAGCTCACCAGCGTCTTCACTTTTTTATTTGCCTTTAATACGAAAAAAAATAATATATAATGTTTTGAGACATGAAAAAATTTCCATGAAGTATTAATGATATCCTAATAAATACTGAACAGCTTTCTTGAGGCCTAAATAATTCAACCCGCCAACTGTATATTAAAGTTTCCTATGTAGGAATAAGGTTTATAATCTGGCAGCAATATCGGGCCGTATTTTTTCCAAAATGAGGCCGGTCAGGCAGTTATTGTGAATGGTGTTCGCTATCGTAAGATGATAACGAACTTTTTATGGCCCGAATTGGAAGATAATGGATGTGGAAGATATGTGGTTTCAATAGGATGGTGCCACTCGCTACACAGCTAACGAAACAATGTCTCTTTTGCGCTACAAATTCAATGGCCCTGTTATCTCAGGTGGTGGCGATGTCAATTTTTCCTAAATTTGTCAAAAATTTCCTAAATAATTTGTGTTTTATTTAAAATCAACACCGGCCCTTAAAATTTAACCAGCCTTTACATTAGCCACGTTTCGTCCTTCTTGTCCTTCATAAATGATCCTTAATACATATATATTATAAGCAAAATTCAGAATAATCGGTTCATAGTTTATAAAATCTGACATATTCAACTAATAATAAAGAGTCACCTTTAATGCGATTTACCAAAAAATCTCGTGGAATAGATTTTATATTAACTTTAAGCCTACGAACAAATTGATAGCAAGAACCTCACTAAAAAAAAAATTAATATTAGGTTGTTGTAAATGCAACCAAAAATTTAAAAACCTTAAAATTTGTTTAAAATATTTTACTTCATTCTTATTAGACATTCACATTCATAGCGAAAAGCTGCTTTTCTCCTAACTCTACGTGAACATTTGCCATCAAGAAAAAGGTAAGAAATGCTTATTGCATATTTTCAAAATGTTAATGCCTTGATGACATTTTAATGTATTGTTAAAATACATACTTTTATATAAACATATGTATTCATACTACAATACATAATCACACATCTACTATACAAACAAAAGTAAATTTTAAACGTATGTATATGTGTCAAGATATTTATGAATAAATAAAATACAACAATTGCTTGTAAAATAAACAGAAAATACATTAAATATTTATGCTAGTATTTTGTATATTGAGTGTTATGTCAATACTCAAATTGTTGTTAACATGTTCCATATACATAAATACATTCATAAATTTACATTTATGTGCTTATAATAAATACAAACATATAATTTATGTTGGCACACATACATACATACTTTCATGCATAACTGTTTATTTATTTAAACATTTGTAAGGTAAAAGGTTTTATTTGTGTACTAAATATTTCACAAAATACTGCAGATTTGACTTCTTTTTTTTTTTGGTAAAAAATTTTTTTTTTAGCTTTAATCAATAAACCAGCCAACTTAGTGCTTTTGCACAAATTTTGAGCTCTTGTGCCTAAATAAGAAAAAGCACTAATTTGGTGCTTATTTAATTTAAATTGGGATCCCTTAATTTAATACACATATTCATACGTATACATAGGGAAAAAAAATGTTTTGTAAAAAAGTACCAAAAATAGGTGTGATTTTCACCCCTTAAGCGTTCGAATTATGGAATAGTACAAAATTTATATTTGTATTTTTTGATAACTTACGAATTTGGTATAATCTTTATTTCTATCTGTATATTTTTAAAGGAAAGATGGGGTCCTAAAATACATGTTATACCCTTTTACACGCCAAAAGGGCCGATTTTCAATAACTACCAGACGCCTATTGTTTCTTCAAGTCAGTGGACGAACAGATTTGTATGTTAATATAAAGATACATAGTACATCTAAGTATATATAAATGGGGGATGTAAAGCATAACGATATCGATATATCGGCGATACGCCGTGTTTGCCAGTATATCGTTATCAGCCATATTTACTGGCGATACGACGATACTGTTTTATAGTTTTTTTTTTTTTAACAAACAATTAAATTATTAAGGCTTATTTTTCGCATTACAACAAAGAGCATTAACACATTCAGTAGGAAAGTAAACAATCATACAGAATACTTACAAATTTCTTTAAATTCTTTTGCTTGAGGTCCACACCTCGCGTTCTAAAACTTGTCAGTACAATTTTAAACTACTACTTTTTTTACAGATTCATATAAATATTGATGTGGAGCTTAAGCCATTTTGCTCTTCACCATAGCAATAAAATGATCTCTTATTTATAAACCATGTAGTACGTTATAATTTTTTTCTGCTAATTTTTACAATTTTTTGTGAGAATAAAAATCAAATTTGAAGTTACTTCAAAGATACCACAAAATCCGTTATCAAAGCCACTGCTACTATGTCTGATGCTATACAGCTAGTTAACAGCCTTCGAACATTATAAGAAAATATACTAAATAAATAAACTGGAATCCCCAAAAATTATTTAGTCTTAAATCTTATAAGAAAAGTTCGGGAATGATTGTTTTCTGTCCATCCTACGCTGTGGTTTAGCTTTAAAAAACGTCTAGAGATTCTAATTTTTTTGACAGAGGCACATGTCTACAAAAGTTTAAAATACTTTGTTTTTTTTTAACAAAAAACTTATTAATATTAATTTCAAATATTAATTCAACATTTTTTATTTTTCGAATTTATTCTATGAGCTAAATTTCAGTTATGTATTTTATAAAGCTTTTTTGTAATAGTCCTATTCCTTCAATTATTCAGAAATTACTTTATACACTACCAGACTATTATATTGTATTTTCTTGTTACATTTTACCTTAGCTTTCCTTTGGAACCAGCAGACACCAGCAGAATGTAATGCATTTTCTGGCCCGCTACGGCCTTCGTCAGCATTCTTTGTGTCACACTGGATAGTGATACTTTATAAATTGAATGTATTTAACTTAACTATTTTAACAAATATAAACTGGGAAACTGGGAAAAAAGTATGTTAATTATATACGCAAGTACTTAACAAAAATTCATTGCAATTGACAAATTTAAAGAATAAAAAAGTCATAAAATATATGATATTTGGTGTGGTGAGTAAAATAATTCAAATAAAGATATTGCATTAGATTAAATTAATTCAAGTTCAGTTATTCAATTCAATCATTAAGTTAGTAATTACAAAAAAAGAACGATGATTAATTAAGATAATTATTTAACGATCAATACATTTCGTGATTTGGTTTATAGTGCTGTATGTAGTGCAATTTGTTAAAAAATATGCTCAGATTTTTCATTTAAAGTTTTTTGTTTTTGTGTAGCACGTGTTTTTTTAAATAGCCTAAGTAATTAATCCCTCCATGCGGTTGTTGAAATTTAGTATGCGTAAGGTTTTTTAAAATAAAGTTAATGTAAACTAGTTGAAAAACAAATAATAAAAAACCATATTTTTAAAGACTTGAACAAATAAGCAGGTATTAAAATATAATAGATATAACCTACATCTACCAATGTTGGGTATTAAAATTAAGTATTATAAATTTTGGATGCTTAGAGAGCATTCTTAGTGGCTTTACAGACTATCCCCCGTATTTATAAACGATTATTAAATTAAACAAACGATTATTAAGGAGAATTTTCATACAACATTTTCTTTGTAAACCTTTATTTTATTTAAAATAGTTTTTTTTATAAATACAGGTGTGTATTTATCGATTAAAAGCTCATATTTAAACATGTCCATAAGTCCTACCGTTACACCTGTTTGGTTATTAGACCCCTCACTGCAGGTAAATGGCTATATATAATTTTGCAAATCCGTTTGTACGTTCTACATTATTTATTTTTGTAAAAGCGTCCTGAGACGGTCTAAGTGACTTATGGTATTTTCTTTTCAACACAAAAATTATCACCTTCTGAAATGGTACATGTAAAAAATATTTTGGAAGCATTTAATAATGCTATTGGTTAGTCAAAACACATGTTAAGAAAAAGTGGAATGTCCTGCTTTTAACACCTGACAAAAATTTACTCTGCATCATTATAGCTCATTCCTTAACGTGATTTTACTGGCTGGCCCACAATGTCGACAAGAACATTTCTTTCGAATAATTAAATTAAAAAAATAATAAAAAATTTAACTGTTTTTTTGTTTTTAATATAAACTAGCTCTCCCGACAAACGTTGTTTTGCCACATAACTTATTTCTTTCAGATGTAACAGTGTCTGCTAGCCAAATTTTAAGAAAGAAAGAAAGAAAGGCTATAGCTCTTTCCAGATGTTACACTATTTGCCTGGCCAATTAAGAAAATTAATTGATTAGTTAAGAATATTTAGGGAGGCGGAGCTTTTACCCCTCTTGCCCTATTTAATGCCCTGTCTTCTTTCCGATGTTACAGTGCATGCATGCCAAATTTTAAGAAAACCGTTTGATTAGTTAGGAAGCTAGAGGGATGGGGAGCTTTTACCCCTCTTGCTCTTTTTCACGCTCTAAATAATAAAAACTATAGGCTATAGTAACACTATTTGCCTGCGAAATTTCAAAAAAAAAAAAAAAAAAAAAATCGGTTGATTAGTAACGAAGATATAGGGAGGGCAAGCTTTTAGCCCTCTTTGCCTATTTCACATCCTATTCCCTACTCTCTTTCAGATGTTACATTGTTTGCATGCGAAATTTTAAGAAAACAGGTTGATTAGTTTAGAATATTGGGGAGTGGGAGCTTTTACCCCTATTGAAATATTTTGCGCCCTCTAGCGATATAAAATATACTTTACGACCTATTCTCATACCTAACAAATACACATACAAAATTTCATAAAAATCGGTCAAGTATGGGAATATAAATACATGTTTCGGAATGAATGCAGTGTTCATTGAAATGGCTATAACTCATGAACCAATACACATTTGAAGAATTTGAAAATCGGTTCATGCATTTCAGAGAGCATCAATTACTAACACAATGCAACTTTTTTTTATATATAAAGATATTCGAAAGAAATAACAAATTTATTTTTTTTTTGTTTTTAATATAAAAATAAGAATAAAAGTTCTTTTCGATATTGTGGCCCAGGCCGTAAATGTTATTTTTCGAAATTTGGTTTTTCTAACCGAGGTCATCAAATGTGCACTGCATTTTGATTTTTGTTTCTAATAGAACTTATTAAAACTAGGAAAACCCCCTTGGGATTTATATTTAACTTTTAATAATTAAAAAAAATAGCTTTCTTTAAAACGTATGAATTTTATTTAATAATAAATGTTAATCATACGTTTAATATGTCAAGCCAACAAACTCACAAAAATATGCAACATTTTTTCATTAACAAATTGTTGATTACAAATCAGCGTATACTTAACAATTAAAAAATATATTCCGCACACGCTACAGGCAGACTGTTTAGGTGCCCTTTAAAGTATGCAATTAATTTGTTTATCATTTGTATGTATGCTTTGGATGGCGTATACTTATTATTTAATTACTTTTATGGTATATAATAGAGTATTCAATTAATCGATGTTTTGTATTAATCGATTAATTGCGCGAATAATTATTCGAAGTAAAAATTTAATCGAATAATAATCGAACAATTTAAAATTATTCGTTTAATCGAATAATTTTAATTTTGTGTAGTTTAAAAGTTTAAAAATAAGACCAACAAATATATTCTTTTACCAAAAAAAGAAATATTTTAAAAATTTAACAACAATTCAAGAAAAGGCACTTTTTGAAATCCTTTATGTAATAAAAGAGGAAAACTTTTTAAGTCAAAAAAATAGCGTCAAAATTAAAGTTAATCTCATAAAAAATCTTTAAAAAAGAGTATGTATGCAGTTTATGTGTCGAACGCGTTCTTTCTTTTGTTTTGATTTAAATTGATAAAGAAAAATTCTTTGACTTATAGTTGACGTTGGATAGATTAAAAGTATAACGTTATTAACGGTTTCCAATTTCTCCGTTCTTTCTTGACTTTTCTAAAAATTGGAAGTCTTCCATTATCACAAAAAAAAAAAATAAATTATTTGTATCAAGGTTTCGTTACAATGTGCTAAATTCTCATTTCATACTATT
Source organism: Pollenia angustigena (assembly GCA_930367215.1). NCBI lineage: Eukaryota > Metazoa > Arthropoda > Insecta > Diptera > Polleniidae > Pollenia > Pollenia angustigena. The sequence continues at coordinate 39,847,040 of OV884056.1, read as the reverse complement.
GATAAACTGAAGTTTATTGTTGATAGGATAAGCTATTCCTATGCGCATTTCACTGGTTGCTTAGGCCAGATCGTCAGGAAACTTCATCCAAAGATTTTAGAAAAACTAAAGATATTAAACCAAATAAAACTGTTAAGCGAATAAGAATTATAAGCCCGTTTTACTTGTAACAATATCAAAGCTTAAACAAAAGCAACAACAATTTGTAGTTTTTTATCAATTAAAAAATTGTATTTAAATTTAATTATTGTGATAATTGATTCAATTATTTGTATTTGTATTTATTATTTGCTTTTCTTACACAACAAGAAACAATATCTTCTAAATTACAGCATTATAATCAGATACGTTATAGGGCATGGTTTGCATAAACAATTTTTAAACTAAGCATTTAACATTATAAATAAACATTTAACATTTAAATTATTTATGATTTAAGAAATAAAAATAATCAAACACAAAATTTAAAACAAAGTTATATCTAGGTCCTAAATGTTCTGGTTATTAGCAAAGTGAGTTATTAACAATTTTTTGAATTTTAATGCGTTGCGGGTGAGTTGTATTTCAGTGGGAAGATGGTTCCAGAGATATATTGTGGATATATAAAATTGGTTATAAGAAGCACTCTTGCGTAATCTAAAGGTGCGGATGCTATTGTTTCTTAAGGATGAGGTGAATGTTAACTTGTTGTATAGATATTTAGGCTCTTTTGTTACTATTATTTTTTGCAAAAATACTTAACTTTTAAACTTGAGATAGTCATCAAAGCGCATGCCAAAAACACGTTTGGAGTATGGAGATACATGATCAAATCTCTGTAAGCCGAAAATGTAACGAGTGATGTTATTAAATGTTGTAACAAGCTTACGTTTGTCAGTGGCATTGCAAGCAGCAAAGACTTCGCAGCAATACAAAAGTGTTGGTATTAAAAACGATTTGGATAGCATCATTCTTATCCTCTGTGGAGTAAAATGTTGACTACACCAAAGGCTTCTAAGCATGGCATACGTTCTGCCACATACTTGGTTAATATGATCCGACCAAGTAAGCGTACGATTAAATTAACATTAACATTAATGTCATTTATAATGTCAGTGTTAGACCTCGCACCGATTATAAGACATTTTGACTTGTTTGGATTTAGTCGTAATCCATTTGCGGATGCCCATTGAAAAATCATGTACAGATCGTGGTTAAGTTTGTTCACTACATGACGAATTGATGTTCTGTTGCAGCTCAAATAAAGTTGGACATCGTCCGCATACATTTGTATACACGAGTATTTTATTTGCAAGGGAAGATCATTAGCATATAACGAGTACAAAAGTGGGCCAAGAATAGATCTCTGGGGAACACCTCTCAATGTACTCAAAGGCCTAGAAAAGGTACCATTGTTGGCAACTATCTGCGATCTATCACCTAGATATGAAGCAACTAATTTTGTTGCACTTTCTGAAGAGTTAAACATTCTTGCAATTTTCATAGTTAACATCTTGTGTTCAACGGTGTCAAAGGCCTTAGAGTGGTCGAGTAGAATCAATAACGCTATCTTGTTATCATCCAAACTACTTCGGATGTTTTCAACAACTTCGGTTAAGGCTGTAGTACAGCTATGCTGAGGTCTAAATCCAGATTGACGGCCCGTTAAAAGATTATTATCATATATGTGTTTTGAGATCTGCTTATGTAGGAGGCGTTCGAAAACTTTAGAAAGGAAGGGAAGAATGGCATTTGGCCTGTATTCCTTACCATCTTTGGGTATAGGAATAATTTTCGCACACTTCCACCCAGATGGAAAAGTACTTGTGGTGACTGCCGTATTAAAAATGTGGTTTACGTGACGAATTATCCATGGTAAAATAAGTCTAATAAAACGAGGTTGAATGTCATCTAGACCGACAGAATTGGACTTAACGGCTAAAAATCCTTCAGCAGTGTCTTCTAAGTTAAAACATTGAAAGCTAAACTGGTTTACAGAATCACTTAAAGCAATATCGTCACAAAAGTCAAGTTGTACCGGAGGTTGTAGAATATAAGTAAATTTTTGATTCAATGCATTAACATCAATCAAACTTGCATTAGCGCGTGTACCAACTATACCAATTTCACGAATTTGCACGTCCAGACACTTTTATTTGTTGAAAGAAAATTAAAAATACGATTTTAATTTAATTAATATTTTAGTTGTCTTGAAATAAATTTTTTATTAAAATACTTTTTAAATAACAAAAAACTTTTTCGTTTTAAATAAAATATGTAATTGAAACTTGTGGAATTGTTGTTGGAAATTGTTCAAATTAATCAACACATTATTTAAAACGGCAAACTTTTTTGATCAATATTTTAATTAAATTTAAAAATATCATTTATTGAGAAAAAAAAATATTCACAATTCCAAATTTTTATAATTTTTAGTTATCTTTATAATCATTTTGGTAATAGGTCAATCAACAACAGATGGGATGCTTGATTCTATGAGTTTGGTCATTCGACAATTTTTAATTTTTTTCTCAGCTCTCGTTTTATGCGATAGTTTCGTTCCAACAAAATCGCATAAATTGAATTCGCATAAAACGATACTCTACCTTCATATAAAAACTTCTGATTCGTTCCAAAATTTTGAAAAACCGCATAACTTTGAAGTTTAATTAAAAAATCAAATGAAATTCGCATAAAGAAAAAATCAACAAATAAATATGTATGTATGTATGTACATTAGACCGACTCAACTTGTATGAAGCTGAAAAAAGTGATTTTGTTACCCCTCCGATGTGGAAATAATGTTCTGCTTTTCAAAAACTATTTTCGATGATACCAAATTTTATGTATGTTGTCTTGGAGTAACGAACAAAAAAATTCGAAAAACTGAAAAAATACCTTTTTTAAAAATGGTCCAGCTCACGAGTGGTCAACGCTAGAACCAAAATATTTTGGGAATCATCATAAAACATATCAAGCTTTATTTTCAGGGGGTAACAAGATCAATTAAATAAGAAATAAATAAATATATTTTTTACTAAACTTATGCTTTTAACTTTAAATTATACGAATTTATTATATAATTTTATTATTTCATTATTTTATGCCACATGCAAGTCATCGAAAATGTAGTCTTTAATTTCGCACATGGCTTCTTCGCATCTACCACAGCTGAAACGAGTTTTGCGTTTGGTTTTTGTAGTTGAATTAAACTAAGCGCATAATGGGCTGTAGTTTTCTGATTTGTTTCAAACGTTTCCGTTGTTGTAATATTTTGTCCTGCTTGAAAGATATTGAAAGCAAAAAAAAAAATTGGTCTGGCCAGACCAAGAGGGTAATTTAATGGAGTTTAACATAAAACTGTAATTTCACCCAACTAATTTGTTCCAACCGAACCAAAATTAGTTTCATTCTTTTCAGCACATATCATTTATAGAATACACGTCCCTGTTTTTTTTATTTTTTGTTATATTCGAAAAATATTGCAAGCAAAACACAGTAATCCTAGGGTTAATATTTTAAACAAGCCATAAAATGGATTAAAAGTCTCTAAAACTGTAAGGAATGGCAAAAATGTGGTAAAAAATGCAAAATTAAAAAAAAAATGTTAAGTCACATTTATACCTATTCTGTCTCATTTGATGAACTTACGCAACGAATTCTTGCCGACGAATTCGTCGTACTATGCAAAGTTCGTCGTTCGTCCAAGTTGTGCTTATGCCATAATTGATTTTTTCAAAAACATTAAAAATTTTGTTCAATGTTCGATATCCAAAATTCTGTAACAGTAAAGGAAAAAATCACTTGTGGGTAAAATTTGTGTCTATATTTGAGGTAGTAGTTAAACTTCGAAATCAGGCTTGATCATTTCCAGCACAGATTCTAAAAAATTACGACTCCAACAAATCTATTCTTTCAAATGAAAATACCCTTTAAACATTTATCAAATACCGAACAATAAAGATGTTGTGTGCACTTTCTCTGGGCCGCAGTTGTATATCCCATGAATATGTTTTTTCTCGCTTTAATATCAATAACATATTGGCATTTCCTAGGGTCACGTTCGTACGCTTTTGATAGAATTTTTTTTTGCGATTCGATAGAATTTGGGTACCTCTATGTTAAGTGCAAAAGAGAGATTTCATCAAGTTTAAGTTTTCATAATGATAGTTAAAAACATGTGGTCGCGATAGTACGCAAAATAGAAGTCAATTTTGGCTGACAGTAGTGAAATGTAAAAATCTGGAAAATGGAACGGAATATTTAAAAGTGATCAATTTATTTTAAACGTGTATTAATGTAGGTCGCTATCTAGAGTTAGCACAATAAAATATCTATATTAGTTTTTGTTTAATTGGCTTCAGTAAAGGTCGCGAACGTACGATTTTTCCATATGTTATTTTCACCATGCATTTTCTCACAAATATCTTAAAATTTCCTTAACAAAAAACTGAGAACCCAATTTACAATTGGTTGTGATTAAGAGATTATGAAGAAAGAGTGCAAACATAGCATATTTTTTGCATGAAAACTAAGTATATAAAAATGCCTTTAGAAGTAAAATTTTAAGTAAAAATAAAAAAGAAAATATAAAATTTTCCAGGTTCCAGCCCAATTTCCTCAAGTAAAACAGCTGAGATATGCTTTGAAACCATACTCTTATAAAAACATAGACTTTTTTTATAATAATAAACAATAAAAGACGATGATTATCAACATTTAATTTTTCCATCCTGGTTGACCATTCTGAGGAAATGCCCATATTTTCTTCATATAGCTGCTGCGCCATGTTATTTTCTGTAATTTGACGATTTGCCTAGTTAATTTTTGCAATTTCAACTTTACAAGGACAACTAAATAAATTGCGCAAAATAATTTCGTTTGAGTTTCTGTTTTATTCTTTAAGGCTCGCATTTAAGCAATAAATTTCAGCGTATTTATCAAATATACAAAATTTGGAATTTAGCACGTCATACGAAAATCTTTTATTAAAACGAAAAAGATTCAGATCCAAAACGATGATCAACAGCAACCTTTTTCAGTTTCAGTTTTCGTTTTCGGCACTGATTACGGTGCATGCGGACACCCAGCTTAATAATCTTTTATCGTATCAACCTGATTGCTTGTGATCTATCGTGAAAACCCTCTACTTTGTTAACTAATTACGATGTGGTACATGTGTAAAGACAATAGCTTTATACCACCTTTTTGAAGTATAAAAATAAGTGCTTTATTTTTTTAAAGCAACTGTTACAGTTTTTCTGGAATATGGTAAAAAAAACTTGGAACTTCTTCAATATTTAAATAAATGTACAATACAAAAAAAAGAAAAATAAAAATTCTATATGCAAACAATTTTTTTAACATTCTCACAATTTTGTTTCTCTTTTTACAGAGCCGTTTTTATTGCAGACCAAAGATTTTTGGCTCTAAAACAACCCGATAAATTTTGGACTTTACAAATAAAATATGTGCAGGCTCGTGATGCTGGAGCATACGAATGCCAAGTGTCAACAGAACCAAAAGTTAGCGCTCGAGTGCATTTACAAGTTGTTGGTAAGTAAAATTTTTTTTGTTGTTTTTTTTTTGTTCTTTTTTTGTTGCCCTTGTTAGTCAATGAAGAACTTTTTTTTGTTTTTCTGGGAATTTACCAAATAACATAAACCATATTTTTATCCAGAAAACAACCCAAAAAATGTAAAACTTATTTCTAGGCAAACAAAAAATAACTATCTTTATGCTATTTTATACAATTAACACTTATTTTTCTTGGTTTTTTTTTATCATTACATAGTTAAGCAAAATAAAAAAAAAAACTATGAGGGTCACTTTAGTAAACTAGAAAACTGTTGGCCGTAAAATATATAAAAAAATGTAAGAAAAAGTTTTTTCTTTTAGTAATTTTTTGCCTGGATGTAAAAAATATGACTTCTGTTTTTTGTGATGTGAACTTGTGTTATTTTTTCATAAGGCCAGCACGAGTCTACCATTGAGAAGATTTACTTCTCCCGAATTCTATTTGTGGAACAAAATAAAAAAAAAACAACAATGTATTTATTGTTGTACAGTGAGTGCCACTTTAAACAGAAAAAGCAAAATATTTTAAAAACTTCCTAAGAATATAAAAAATATCAACAACAATTTTAAATAGCAATTTTTATTATTTGAATATCAGTCTTAAAAATCTTCTAAGAAATTTATTGATTTGCTTAATACAAATCCATTATTTTCTTTTCCACTGTGTTGAAGCTCAGAGTACAGACATTTGGAATCGTATTTAAAAAGTGGTTTTAGAAAGTTCTTTAATGGACACTTTTCTTCAAATAAAAGCAAAATGTTGTAATAACAAACAACATTTTTACCACAATAGAGTCATATTTTTAAGTTGATTTCTGTTTTTCAACATTTCACTTTTAACAAGAAAAGTTTATTTTCTTGCTGGCACACAAAAATTATTTCCATTTTAATGCAGATTTTTTAAGATCCCCTTATTCAAAAGTTTTTATGAATATGGTCATGTATTTGTTTTTTTTTTGTGCTTGAAAACAGATTTTGAGGGACACATTATTAAAAACTTTTGCTTTAGTGTTGTGTATAAGAGATTGTAAAAAAATAACGAGGGTAAAGTGAGAAGTACAATAATTTTTAAATGCAAAAGATGGGAAGAGAGTTATATTTTTAATTAACAAGGCCCGGACTTTTATGCAAATACATATTTATTGTCGCCAGTCTGAGGTTATCATATAATTAATATCTTTGCGAATCAAGAAATTTGCAGTAAAATGGCATCGATTTGTTAGTGCATATTTTGCTTTGAATGCATATTTTGTTGCATGTTTTGAAAACCTATTTTCATTGCTTTATTTTGCCATTTACTATGTTGCTGAAGAGATAAGAGACAACTTCGATGATATTTATTTATTGATTTCTTATGGAAAAAAGACCTTGTAAAGCACCTTCGAATGTTGCGTATTCCGATCTATGTCTTCCTCCGCTACCTATAACAACCAGGTGGGGAATTGTTTGGTGCGTATTATGCTGAACAATTTGCCAATTTAAAGATGTGGTGGAAGGATTTAACAATTGTTATGCAGTATCAATAAAAAAAATTTTAATTAACCAAACATAAAAGTTCAGATAATGTTTGTGTCTTCAAATTATGAGTCCAATTGTGAAAATGAGGAACTTAAAACAATTAAACAAACTGCTGGCATTTCTTATTTAAATTTTTACGAAAACAGCGTAGTGAAAATTAATCTCCTTCAAGGGAACTATCAGCACTTAATCATGCACCTACCATTTCCGTTTTATATTCTTTTGAAAAACAAGCAGTTAACTTTGCTTTTACAAAAATATTTAAAAAAATTGTGTTGCTAGTTCATTAAGGTTCAAATATCTATCTACCAAGTGACTTAACATAGCATTTATACATGAAAGTACCCAGCGGGAAAACTCAAAAGACCTTTGAAAATTTTTTTGATTCAATTACTCTTCTTATCTAACTGTTAAACAATGCCTCTTAGAAGGCCTCAGCTCTTTCGTATAAAAGATAAAAAACACATTTCACATTCGCTTCCATTTGAATACAGAACAAATTATTTTTCCAATTCAAAAAAAAAATTTAAAGAATCAAACAAATTTTTTGTCTGAAATCGGTCCTATAAACAAATTCGCATATTCAAACAATTTATTTGCATTTTGTTTATTGAAAAAACACCGATTATTTCAAACAAATAATTTAATTGAATGAAATAAAAAGTTTAGTAAAATTCATATAAATTTCAAACAATAATTTTGCTGAATCAAACAAAAAGTTTTTGCACAAGCAATAACCCGCAAAGCAAAGCGGCCGGCTGGCTTTGAGACACATTTTTTTTTTTTTGGAATAATTTTTGAACAACGTCTTATTTACACACAATGTTTTCCTTCATCACTCGCTGTTGCTGCATCCTTTCCTTTGCTAATAAAGAAGAAATGTAACCAAAAACGGCGGCAGACCGACTCGATATGTTTTTCATCATCATTCTATTTTTGTAGTTGATGTATTTAAGTTAACAGTTTGAAAAAATTGAAAACGAGATTTTGTTTTTTTACCAACTTGAAACCAACCAAAAATTTATTTTATTTCGTATAATGTTGTTGTTGGTTTTTTACTAAAAACCTCGTCACGCTATTTTATAATTTTTCTTATTGCTGTACTTTTTTAAAGCGTCCAAAAATAGACTGCAAGTGTTTTTTGTTGTAGTTCCTTTATTTCACATAAAGAAGTGTTGCTTACGATCAAATAGAAAAATGCAAAAAACCGACAGCATAAAGCAGCGTTAAATATTGCATACAAAATTATGAAAACTTGAAACCGATAAACGCGTTTGTTATATTTTTGAATAGTTGTCCACATTTTTGTTGGTTAAATAAAAATCAAACAAAAATATTAATTATAATTAGTAAAAAAATTTGTAGAAATTAAAAAAATTTTTAAACAAGCGTTTGGTTGAAAATAATTCGGCAATAATTTTTTCCGTGAAGGGACAATAAACTAAGCAGTGTTGCCATTTCATAAATTTCACTTTAAGGATTGTGTAAAATAGCACTTAAAAAAGCAACTTGTCTTGGGCGTCTATATAAGGAATTTTATATTTTTATACCCTTCACCACAGGTGGTTTGATATGTGTTTTCCGGAGACTCCAGACATGATAGCGGCTACGTTGTTTTACATTTACGTCACATATAGTCCACTATTTCTTGCTATTGAAATTCAGCCAGATCGGTCCAACAATGGCTGAGATATGACAAAAAAACCACGACTGCCTCTAATTTTTCCAAAAAATCCCTTGTGGTTGTTGTATTTTTATTACTTTTTTCTTTTTTCTAAACTTTAAAACTAGGGCGGGATTGGAGAAGTAGGCGTGGTACCTCTCATACAAAAAGTATTAAAAATAGTATAAAAACCTGAATTTTTTGACTGTAATATGACCTATGGTTACGCCTTATATATCAGAAGATCGGAAATTTTTAATAGAAAATATTTTCTGAAAAACTCGGGAAAATCGGTTCAGATACGAAAAAGTTATGACCAAAATATTATTTTTTTTTTTTTTAAATACCCATTTTCAGGAACCATAGATCTTCGCGAGTCCAAGTTTTATAGCCAAAATAACTGGCAAATTTCTTCTTTAACACGTCGGTATATAAATCTGTCAAATCGGTTAAGAAATAGCAGAGAGCAGACCAAAATACTGAAATCCCAAAAATTACTCTTTTTTATACCCTCCACCTCAAGTAGTTGTGAAGAGGGTATATTAAGTTTGTCATTCCGTGTGAAACTTTTTTATTATTCATCTCAGAACCCATAAAGTATATATATTCTGGGTCCTTGAGTAATTCGAAGTCGATTTAGCCATGTCCGTCTGTCTGTCCGTCTGTCCGTCTGTTCGTCTGTTGAAAACACGCTCACTTTCGAACAACTCTAAAGAAATGAACAAACTTGGTGCCAAATTGCTTGTAGTTATCCTAAGCAGTTTGGGATTGAAATCCAGCAAAATCGGTTTAGTAGGACCAGAGCTATAAATCAAAATGTGGAACCACCACCTAAAAAAATTGATAATTTTGTTACAAAAAATGACATAAATGCTGGAACAAGGCACAGAATGAGATAAGATTTTGCAAAAATTTGTTTTATTTGACTGGAAATCACGTTGATAAATTTCGTGAAGATCCGTCCATAATTTTCCCTAAGCCCCATATAAACACTACTCACGGAAAACAGTTTAGTACGCCTAAAACCGTAAAATATAACGCTAGCATAACAAAATTTGGTACGTCACAGTTTTTTAGGACTATAAATGATGCTGTAAAATTTCGTGAAGATCGGTACATAATTTACCCTAGGCCCCATTGAAACCCTACTCCCGGAAAACAGTTAAGTATACCTAAAACCATAATTAATAATGCTATCATAACAGAAATTGTTACGTAACAGTTTTAAAGGACTAGAAATGACGCTGTGAAATTTCGTGATGATCGGTCCATAATTTACCCTAGGCCCCATATAAACCCTACTACCGGAAAACAGTTTAGTCGCCTAAAACCATAATTAATAACAAATCGTCACAGTTTAAGATAATAATAACATCATACAGATATTACTCCTTAAACATTCGAACTGTCGGTGGAGGGTATCAAAGATTCGGCACAGCCGAATTTAGCACTCTAACCTGTTATAATAAGGTTTGTTTTTTATACCCTTCACCGAAGGTCCTACACCCTATAAAGTATATATATTCTGGGTCCTTATGCAAAGCGAAGTTCAAATCCGGTTGTCGTCTCTTCTTCCAACCAATCCCCTCACCCCCCCTTCGTATTTGTTTACATATACTAGCATAATGCCCAATATGATTTTCGTTATCACCCTTCTTTATTATTTCATATATTTAACGAAATAATTTTAACAAATAGAAACTAAAAAAGATTTTACAAAAAATATTTACCAGTTTTCGCTTTTTAAATTTCATTTATTATGAAGTTTTAAGTTTTGTAAATATGTATGTATATGTATACATATGTAAAAATTATTTAGGTGCTCTCTATTCCACTCGCACAATGGTGAAGGGTATATTAGATTCGGCACAGCGGAATATAGCACTCTTACTTGTTTTAAATAAATATTTACAACAAACACAGAAAAAATTATTAGTAGGTTTTATCAATTAAAAAAATTATTTAAAAAGTATTTAAACTTTTGAAATTGTTTTTGGAAATTGTCAAAATCAATCAACACATTGTTTGAAACGGCAAAGTTTTTTGATAATTTTTTTAATTAAAATTCAAAACATCATTTATTGAAAAAAAAAAAAAAAAAATCACAATATAAAATTTTTACAATTTTAAGTAATCAATATAATCATTTTGGGAATAGGTGCAAAATCAACAAATGGGTGGCTTGATTCTATGAATTTGGTAAAAAATTGGTGCTTGGAGAAAATTTTTAATTTTTCCTGTGAAGTTATTTTAATAAAAATGTTTAAATATCATGAAAATAAATAAACATATGCCTGAAGCTCGGCGTGAGAAACTGTGAAGCTTCAAATAAGCAAAACCAGTTTTCGAAAGTAAACATTCAATATTGCTCCTTTGTGTTCGGTTAGGTAGATTTGTGGAGCACGCAAACGGTAGTGGTGGGTGTGTAGTAAGTCATTAAAACAATAACGTTTCCCTGTTTGTCATGTTTTGAACACAAAAATAATACTGTTCTTATCCAACTCATTAAAAAGATGAGAAAGAACAATTGATTTCGTTCGGTTTTTTTAAAAAACCGCAAACTTCATTGTGTTCGCTTTAGCTCATTAATGTTGGCTGGTTAAAAAAAAACCAAACATATTTTCCAAAAACAATATACACATACGAAAAAAAAACAAAATAATATTACACAAACAAAGCGCATATAGACAATAATTTTTTGTTTGTGTATTTCTTCATCAATTCATAAAAAGACACATTATAGAACATTAAAATATAATGTTTGTCTACAGAATCACTACAATTGTTCTGTTTTTTAACGAAGAACAGAACACTATATAATATTCGGCCCTTTCTTGAAAATAGTTACGAATAATACTAAGGGTTGTTTGCGTCTAAACAAACACAAAAAAAATATATATCGTTCCTGGGTATATGAGCAGAACGCTAAATAATGTTCTGTTTATTTTCGAACACTGCTTTAGAGACTCAGATTTATAAATTCTTTAATTTGAACCAATTCTCTTTAAAAAATGACTCTTTATTTCTCATTCTTATACTGATTTTAAACAATTTATATTTTCTTTCTTTCTTTCTTTTATTTATAGAAAGATAAAAATTATTCCATGACATTCTAGACAGAGAACAAAGTAAATCGTTTCACTCACGCCACTAGATGCTTCCACTATCTACTTACTACCTCTTCCAATAGACCTCTTTTTTTTTCAATTATTAAAAGTAGTGGCTTTAAGGAAATAAACCAGCCAAACGACCGAAGCAACATGAAAAATAAAAAAAAATCTTTTAAATATTCTATTGGCAAACGAATAAATGAGCCAGAACTAAAATGAATGTTATGTGATGTTTAACAAAATAAAGTATAAAAATCCTAAAAAGCAATGCTTATAAACATATAAAAACAAAAAACAAAAAACACACACACACACATTTATGTATATTGATATGTACATATAATAACAACAAATCGAGTGAAAAGAAATCAAAAGTAGCAGCAGCAACAACAAGAAAAACAAAACAGTAGGAATAATCTAAAAAAAAAAAATCTGAAATAAAAACCAAACTGATTGTTAGGAAACATTATCCTTTTTTTATGTTAAAAAAATACAACTCACAACGTCATACTGCTTCTCCAAGTATGTTTGTCGATATACCTATTTAAGCCACACATACACTAATAATACCCTGCAGTTTGTGAAATTTATTTATTATTATTTATACAATTCACTTGATTTTTCAGCATTTAAACGATATTTAAACTTTTAGTATCACATCCTTAAACAGATTCAATTTTTCAATATATCTTGAGATCTCTGACCAGAGATCCTATCTGGTACCACGGCCTTTGAAGACGACTAAAAAGACGTCCTCAGGGGTTGATTTTGTACCACTTGTAGGAAATTACAGCCTACTGGCGCACCTCCCTAGGTGCTGGTGCTATTAAATAGATGCTGCTAGCATGCCAAGAAGAATCGGAAGTAAGAAAGCTCCCACTCCTTATCAAGGGGCGAGTGTATAATTCTGTTGAACTATATACTCAAATAGCAACCTGTGTGTACTGGCTGCGGAAGCATTGTTTGGTACCCAATGGCTAGGACTGCCATGCGATTAGTCCAACACGGCTGCCCAGGACTCAGAAAGAGATGTCCGTCCATCCGTCCGGCTGACTGACTGTCTACTCATCAAAACCTTGAGCCCAAATTATTAGTCGCAGTTTAAAAGAGAGTTAAATAAAAATTGAATTAGAAAATAGGAAAATTAACATAAGGTACATAACAAAATATGAAGATGACATTTTAGCTTAGATTTAGATTCAAATAGACGACCAGGATGAAATCCTAAAAAAGCTAAATAAAGGGTGGTTAAATTGTAAGGGCCGATGTTGAATGTGAACCACATCTAAACGTCAGGTTTTTTCTGCACGTGATTTGACATTTCTCAATTTCAGACTAACTCAATTTGAATTATGGAAAGATACCCATTCGAGAAACGCCTTAAAGTTATTCATGCTTATTGTGAAAATGGGCGTTCAAATCAAAATGCATTTCGTGCACTTCGTGATTCAGTGATGAGGCACATTTTCACCTCAGTGGATTCGTCAATAAACAGAATTGCCGCATTTGGGCGAATGAGAATCCAAGAGTGATTGTCGAAAAACAAATGCACCCACCAAGAGTGACTGTTTGGTGCGGTTTATGGGCTGGCGGCATCATCGAGCCGTATTTTTTCCAAAATGGGGCCGGTCAGGCAGTTACTGTGAATGGTGTTCGCTATCGTGAGATGATAACGAACTTTTTATGGCCCGAATTGGAATATGGATGTGGACGATATGTGGTTTCAGCAGGACGGTGCCACTTGCCACACAGCTAACGAAACAATGGCTCTTTTGCGCAACAAATTCAATGGCCGTGTTATCTCACGTAATGGCGATGTCAATTGGCCGCCAAGATTATGTGATTTGACACCGTTGGACTTTTTTCTTTGGGGTTATTTGAAAGAAAAGGTGTACGTCGATAAGCCAGCAACAATTCAAGAGCTAAAGGATGAGATAATTCGGCACATTAACGGCATAGAACCTCCATTATGCCTCAGGATCATCGAAAATTTGGACCATCGGATGGAGGTGTGCCGCGGCGCCCATTTGGCCGATATTTTGTTCCATACATCATTGAGTAATACCAATATATCATAATAAAATAAAATTACAATAATTTCCTAAATAGTTTGTGTTTTATTCAAAATCAACATCGGCCCTTGAAATTTAACCACCAAAAAATATAATTTACTATTGAAGTGGAAAAAAATTGTGAGATTGCATACATGGACACAAAATTAAAAAGGAATACACACTAGGGTGATCATTCGGTTAATCGTCAATCGGTTAACCGATTAATTACTACCCGATTAACTGATCGGTTAATTTAAAATTGGCTTTTTTCGATTAACGATTAAACCGATTAATTTCAGTCGATTAACCGATTAACCGATGTGATAAAATTTTCAATATTTTGTAGTATTATAACATATTTTTGTGATTTTAATTATTTGTTTCGTTTCATATACAACACAGAAACAAATTACAACGAATCAGTTGTCATATTGAATATCATATTCGTCAATACAATTAACTTTTTAATTGAAAAGGCACCAACAACTGAATTTGTAAATACAAAAAACTATTTTGTTAATGAAAATTGTTAAAATTCAACAAATATTTTTAACAATGAGTTTGTAATATTGAATAAAATATTTGTTAACAATTATATATAAATTTTTATTACTTGTCATATTAACAAAATAGTTTGTTACTAACAAAATTGAAATTAAGGATGCATTTAAAAGTTGTTTTTATTTTAGTAAAATTCATTAAAAATTACATCACAAAAACCATTATAACAGATAAGGGAACAAATATAGACCTTTATGCAATGCACTATAAGTTTCTGACATCAACACAAAACTAGAATCTAGAAGAATAAAATTTATAGAACACCCGTTAAAATTTCTTTATGAATAATTAAATAATAAGTTAACTGACCGTATTGATTGGTAAAATTTCAGAACAAGCGTCACATCATTCATTCTTTTAAAGATTTAAAATGGAAAATACAGAATTTTGTATTTTATGCTTTTTACTTTTTGACACAAAATATTTTTCCTATGATATACACATTTATTTTCTACAAAAAAAAAATTGTTAATATGAGAATTTACAAACATGTTAATTAAAAAAATTGTTAAAAATATTAAAAAGATTTAACAAATTTTCTTTAATTACTTAACAACTTTTGTTATTTTTTTCTGTGAAAATACATGTGCTTAGAAAATATTTTTTCATACAAACAAATAAGGTGCTTTCCGCCGACTGGAGACTATAATTACAATGTTTTTTTATCTTCATCATGTGGCCAAAATTGGTTAAATTTTTGATTACCAACACCTTTTTTCAGTTTCAAGTACTTTTTATACATATAGTAGTGTGTTTAGTTATTTGTTTCTTCTTATATCTTCTCATATCAGTCTTTAAACAGAATTAACTGAAACAATTAGAAGTGTTAAAAATTAAAAAAAAAAAACTCTAATGGCATAATGGAGTATTTTATAGTTTATTGAAAACCTGGAAAAGGACTGAGAAATTAGATATTCATCTAGGATATGTGAAGGAATTTTTTCCAAGTCAAGTTTTGCCAAAAAAAAAACTTTTCTAAAAAATTATTTTAAAAGATCTCCTTAAGCAATTGAAATTACTAATGAAATTATCTCATTTTATTTTTTTATAAATACATATTTGGGGGATTCACAAAATAGTCATAAAGTCTTAAAATAATTACAAGAAATACATATCGTCGGCTTAATATGCAAACCGGCTAAATCCACTTTTTATGTAAATTGAGATTTTTATGCCGTGTGGTAGAGAAAGCTACGCCTCGTCGACCAGCATGTGGTTTTTATTCTATTTAAGTCTGGAATGGTGTAAAACTCACTGTATTTTAAATTGTCTATCAAGCTCCAAATAGGAAGAAGTTTTTCTTCTCTCCTGTGAAATGTGCTGAAAGTGACTTAGCAGGTTTGCATATTAAGCCGACGATATGACTGTTGTGGGCTCCCGCTTATAATTTAGATTTCTACTGTACAGTTATGAAGAATCAATGAACACAGCATTAAATTTTTTATTTTGTTTGAAACACAACAATATTTATTTTAAACAATTGTAAAATATTATTTAGGATATTATGGCGATATGACTTGATAGCACACCTTGTGTATTAATTGAAAAATGCATATTAAATATTTATGAATTGTTTGTTTTTTTAGCTCATTTTAGTTCAAGAATTGTAATGTTTGGTATGTAATTGTTTTTTTTTTTTAACTAATAAATTCCAAATAATAAAAAATTAATGCACCAGAAACATAAGAAAAATATGTATATAAAATATTATTGGAAAACAGTTTCCTCAACAAAATAAAGATGTTATTACAAAATTCAAACAGACTTTTGAATAATAATAACCAAGGTGACAAAACTGAAAACACAGAGGAAAAAAGGAAATTTTACAGTTTAAAATACATACCTGGGCTTACGGACAATAGAAGCATAAAACAAACGATAAACAGCAAAGTAAACTTAGCCTACAAACCTAACAAAACACTTAACCCTTATGTTAATACCCAACTTTATCCACGTTGTTTAGTTCCCGGGGTACCCGGGTACCCATCTACTATAATGTATAAATAATCAATATTTTTATGAAAAAACAAATAAATTTTTAAACTTTTTAAAGGCTTATTAAATTATATTTAAGTTAAAATATGATTTTTTAACTTTGTATTGCACAATGGCTTAAATCTTAAACTTTTTATACAGGACAGTACTGTTTAGTATAACAGTGGAAAATTTTTGGTCATACATGATATGTAAATGAGACTTCCCCGTGTTATAATACTAACGCCTTGGAAACTAAAGTTATGTAATTGTATGATACAGAATAAGGTTCTTGAAATTTTTAAGCAGTTCAAACGTGTTTGTGTTATCCTATTAAGTGAATTGTAGTGTTTTGGGTACCAGGGTACCCTGGTGCGCATGATGTAATGGTTAAAGTTTAAGCAAATTTTTTTGAGTATTAAAGGAGCAAAAAAGTATATCTAGAATCTGAATTCGCTCTATTCTAAGTTAAAAAAACAACGATCCAGAAGCTTGTTTTAAAATTTTAATTCTTAATACATTTTTTTCATGTAAATATACCTGGGTGGGTACCCCGGTACCCGGATATTAACACTTGGGTTAATACAATTTTCACCAAAGTAAAAGCACCAATAAGAGGACCAACAAAATAATATCGTTTACGAAGTAAAATGCAAAGGAAATATAGAGCAAAACTGTGATATGATTTATATAGGTACAACAAAGAGAGCATTATCAACAAGAATGGGAGAACATTAAATGAATATTATACGGGGGAAAGAAGCAACAGGTTAAGCACATCATTTAATCACCAACACACATACAGCTGACTTCGATAATGTTAAAATCTAAGAGTTTTAAAAGTTAGAAAGAAAAAGATATATAAAAGAAAGCTTGCATATTCAAAAAAACATTACGAAAACAATGAACGTAAAGAAAGACACCAATAATATTAATGCCAGCTACATAGTTGCCATAAATTAATGAAATTAAATTTTAAAAAAATTTAATTTTTATTAAAAAAAATTTAAAAAAATAAAAAAATCCTTTTAATGTAAATAACATAAAATATTGTAAGTTATGTATGCTTTTGAAAATGTTTTCCGTTTAATTAATGTTTGTATTTAATAAATAGACTACCCCTGAAGATGTCGGCATATACCGACGAAACGTTGGGAAAATTGTAATAAAAAAAAATGTTGTTTTAATTACTAAGAAATTTTAGGCCTTATCAGTTTAAAAACAACAAAATCTATAAAATTTTTTACAAATTTTAATTGAAAAGATTTTGTTATTCGTGCTTAATTCCCATAGGAAAAGCATATCCCATCAACAATAGATTTCAGTGTTTTTATCAAGAATAAAAAGTGGGAATTAAGCACGAATAACAAAATCTTTTAAATTAAAATTTTGTATTCCCAAAAAATACTTTGATTTATTACAAATTTTATAAAAATACAGGTTTATAGTTTCACATTTTTGTTCTCCATTACCCCTTTTGGAGCATACGGCCTCGCAAGGCATCTCCATCTTACGAGATTTGCAGTTGTTTTTGTGTCTTCCCATGTAAGATTTCACCGTCATTGTTGTTCGGTATTGTTATTTTCCTTCTATCAGTTTATTAAATTCTTTGATGTTTGAGCTAATTAGATGGTTGGTCTGCTGTAGCATGTTGAATTGTAAGATTTCACTGTCATTGTTCTTGGAATATCGATCCACTCAGTGTCGTTATCAGTTTGGTAAATTGGTTTTGGTTCCAGCTAAGTCTTGGCCATCTGCCGTTGCCTAAAGACAACGACCTTAGTTTTTTTTATAGCTGGGAACCATGCTTATGTTTAATTCCTAATTTTCCTCATATAGCATAGAAAAATAATATGACAAAAATCGAATTTTAATGGAGTAAATTTACTTTTTTAGAAATGAAGTTCAATATATTTTGTAGATACATTTGATCGTTTGCAGCTGTGTAACGCAAGTAATGTTTACTTTAAATATGCCTTATATTGTTTTCTGGCAATAAAAACAAGACAATATAAGTTACACATCATTAGTATTTTAGACAATTTTTTTGCAATTCGTTAAATATCCTTTAAATTACAAAATTCATTTTCCATTTGCAGTTACATTGTCCTCCGATCTCTCGGTTAACACGACTGATTTGTCCTAAAAATATCGTGTAGATCGAAATGAAAAATTTTGTGTGTAAATCGAAAAAAATACCCAAATACGATTAAATTTGAAAGTTGAATTAAATTCGATTTGTCTGCATTAAAGTCTTAATCAGGAGGAAATGAATAGGCAAATGAATTTAGCCGCAACTATAACAAGCTTGTTCACCTTTTTTATTTTAGATTTTGTTAGGAATGTCCTTGCTTAAATTTTTCAAGCCAACCATGATTTGCCATAGCGATGTTTTTTTGTAGATGGAGCTTATCAAACCCAGCTGAAGAGTGTTTTTGATCTTCGACAAGCTAATTTTTTTTAATGTAGACGATTTCTTGCTCGGCAGAACCTGTTACACATTCGTATGGGAAATTCTTCCATAACACAGCGAAATACGCTTTTTTAAATCATAAAGGGAATCGTTTATGATGTATGTAGAGATTATCTAACGAGTCTTTCAAAAAGCAAGTCACGAGTCGTATGAGCTGCAAAAAGGCTCTTTTAACTAAATTATCAAAAAAAAAATTTGAACGGTAAAATATGCAAAAATATGCACTAACAAATCGATGCCAAAGTTAATATATTGTTTCTGCCTTCATTGCATATTTATGGTTTCCTTGGTAATTGCTAATGTGTTGAATAAAAACTTTTAATACTGCAGGGTAGATTGTTGGTGTGATGGTATTTGTGTTGGCATAAATATTTGTTTTGCCCAATTTCACAAACTAAATGACGTTATAAATACAAATTATCTCAAAAAAAAAACTAAAATTCATGATATAAAATCTAAATGAGAGAATTGTAAGAAATGTAAGAATTCCTGTGCATAAAATTAAGGTTCTGTTTATTACAAATATGTACAGGAAAATGTTGAAAAAAATGACATGCGTTTTGGTGTGGTAGAAGATGATGTTAATATAAATTACATTTTACACACATCGTACACAAGAGTATATATTTACATATAGATACATGATTGTCATAAATGTATTTTAGCACCTAAGGTGTTAAATGATAATGACTCTTTGGTTTGATGAGAAAAATATAAATAAAAGGAAATGGGGGAAAATAACTTCAAAGTAGCAATTTGCAAAAAAAAAAAAAAAAAAAAAAAAATTACTTCCGATAATGTGAAGTGATATACATATGCATGAAATGTACTTGTGTATATAACTTTTAGATTTATAATCAAAAATACTTTACTTAAAAAAGCCATAAACAAGGCGTATTAAACGTCTCCAATAAAAGTTACATAAAAAATGTAAAACAATTTTAAAATGTGCATAAATATTTTATTTTTTTACAAAATGTATGTTCCTTATCATAATCACTAGGTTATGAATATATGTTAATAAAACGTGAGTATTGCATTTAATTTGAAGATACAAATTAATAAATTTATTAATGTTGAGTAATTTACAGTTTTTTAATTATATTTTAACTGAAACAATATATACACATATTTAGATTCAAAGTCAAATACTTTGGATTAAACAACATGTCTTTTGTAAAAGAACATTTTTTATACCCACACCACAATAGTGGAGAAGGTATTATGCATTTGTGCTGATGTGTGTAACGCCTTAAAATATTGGTCTTAGACCCACGTTAAAGTATACCGATCGACTCAGAATCACTTTCTGAACAGAACTAACGATTTCCGTCCGGCTGGCAGGCTGGCTGGCTGTCCATGTAATCTTGTGCGCAAAGTACAGGTCGCAATTTTGGAGATAATTTGATAAAATTTGGGACATAGGTTCTTATTGGCACAAGGACCATTGAAAATGGGCCAAATCGTAGGACCACGAGGGAAGATAGGGGAAATTTCTTCCTCTCAGAAACTATCAAACCGATTTTAATGAAATTTAAAACATACATAGAACCATATCTTTATGGACACAAAAGGGATGCATTTTTAAAAAAATAGGATCACGAGGGGAGATAGGGCTAATTTCTGCCTCTCACAAGCTTTTAAACTGATGTTAACGACTTTTATAAACATAGATAAATCCATATTTATATGGACATATAAGCATGATGTGTTTTTTAATACTGTGGTGTAGGGTATCATATGGTCGGGCTTGGCCGACTATACTTTCTTTCTTGTTATTATAATTTATAAACAAATAATTTTTTTAGGCTTGCGATCTCTTTTTCCTTTTTATTCTTTATTTATTTAAATGTTAAAATAAATTTAAGCAAACACAAATCAGTTATCTACACGCAGAGGAACAGCATGTTAATAAGACCCGATATTAACTCTTAAGTGGATACCTTGGCCTGGTCAGGTATTTTTTTTTTACTTATTTTCTGTTGTTTTCATAAAATTATTTAATATACTAGAACGAAACTTTATGTATTCGGCAAAGTGTTTTTTACAAGAAAACGAAAAAAAGTTTAAATTAAAACACCGTAGGCGTCCCAATAGGCATAATGAACATTTTGTGTATATTGTATCCACCGAGGCCCTGCCCTATTAAAAGTGTACCGTAATAAATAAAATCTACGAAACGTATCAAAAAGCATACGGGACACATAAGAATTCCTTCTTTACTTTTAAAGCGTGGTTTAACTTAAAAGGGCTGATGTTGATTATGAATAACACACATTATTAGGAAATTATTGTAATTTTTCTTTTTATTATGATATTACAAAATATCAGCCAAATGGCCGCCACGATCTCAGCGGCAAACCTCCATCCGATGGTCCAAATTTTCGATGACGCTGAGGCATAATTGAGGTTCTATGCCGTTAATTTGCCGAATTATCTCATCCTTTAGCTCTTGAATTGTTGCTGGCTTATCGACGTACACCTTTTCTTTCAAAGAAAGAAGTCCAACGGTGTCAAATCACATGATCTTGGTGGCCAATTGACATCGCCAACACTTGATATAACACAGCCATTGAATTTGTCGCCCAAAAGAGCCATTATTTCATTTGCTGTGTGGCAAGTGGCACCGTCCTGTTGAAACCACATATCGTCCACACCCATATCTTCCGATTCGAGCCATAAAAAGTTCATTATCATCTCACGATTGCGAACACCATTTACAATAATTGCCGGACCGGCCTCATTTTGGAATTAATACCGCCCGATGATGCCGCCAGCCCATCAACCGCACCAAACAGTCACTTTTTGTGGGTACATGGGTTTTTCGACAATCACTCTTGTATTATAATTCGCCCGAATACGCCAATTTTGCTTATTGACAAGTACACTGAGGTGAAAATGTGTCTCATCACTGAAAATAATTTTTTTTTCGAAAATTGATCATCCACTGTTGCGATTTCTTGGCACCATTCTGACCATTCACGACGTTTGGAATGGTCAACAGGCTTTAGTTAGTAACTTCTAAGAATTATTAGAGTTGACAGCAAAGTGCTTGCTATAGCCATAAAATTCCATACAAATAAAAGTAGTCCGTCCCAGCGATTCCCAGGGGTTCGTTAGTGTGAGTTTCTGCGATAGCAAAAAACTCTGAATGAAATAGAAGTGGTCCCTGTCAGCAGGTCCAGGTGGCCGTTTGTGCCACACAAATTAGGTGTCTACTTAAGAGTTAAGACAAAAATGTGCCACTCGGAAAACCCGTAAGCATCCACGACATGTACAAAATTTATAATTTCAGCCTCTACGAAGACAAGTTCATAAGTTTCGCAGTAATAAAGAACAAATAAGTACTCTCTGTGCTACAAATAAAAGTATACACTATGATTTTAAGCTTGAGTTAACTAATCATTATTTGTTATCTAGGCTTGACTATATACAACGATTTCTCGATTTACACGATATTTCGATATTCAATGCTAGTGATACCATACGAAAATACACGTTTGGAAACAAGCGTTAATTTTAAATACTCTGTTAAAGCTTCATAATTATTAAGCGTTAATACATATTTTAGAGTGATGAAAAAACTATTTTAAATAAGGAAATATTTTCTAAAGAAAAATTTTTTTTGCTTAAAATATTATAAATAAAACAATAGTTATTAGTATTGTGGTTACTTTATTGAACTGTTTATGGTTTTTAATCCAAATTTTGATATTCTTATAAGGCTTAAGTTCATCAAATTTAAGTTTTATTAAATTAGTTTTATGAAGAAAGGAAACATGAAATTAATTAAAATTTATTGATAATAAGTGTAAATTGAGGTTATTTTCACATCCCTCAACGAACACGAACCAAAAAAATGTTGTAAAAGTTAAATCGTGCAAAAAAAAGTATTGTGTAAATAGATACTTTTATGAGGAAGTTAAAAAAAGGACAAAAATTATCATAATGAGCGATAGAGGGTTAATATATTCTAAAAAAAGAATCGCCATACAAATCTACAGAACACATTTGAAATAGTCTTTTATCGGGTGATTTTTTAGCTATTATCTTTTTGGCAACACTGGTTTCATTGTCAAACATCTTCAGTTTGGTCTATAATTTCACCATGAATCGTCTTACAAACGAACAACGCTTGCAAATTATTGAATTTTATTATCAAAATGCGTGCTCTGTTAAGAAAGTTCATCGCGCGCTTCTTGTGTTCAGCGACGAAGCTCCTTTTTGGCTCAATGGGTACGTTAATAAGCAGAATTGCCGATTTTGGAGTGAAGATCAGCCAGCATTGCATTGCAAGAGCTACCAATGCATCCAGAAGAAGTCACAGTTTGGTGCGGTTTATGGGCTGGTGGCTTCATTGGACCGTACTTCTTCAAAGATGATGCGAATCGTAACGGAACTGTGAATGGTAAGCGCTACACTGACATGATATCCAACTTTTTTTGCCCAAAATGCAAGAGCTTGACTTGCATGACATGTGGTTTCAACAAGACGGTGCCACATGCCACACAGCACACTTAACAATGGACTTATTGAGAGGCGAGCTCGGTGAACATTTTATTTCACGTTCGGGACCCGTCAATTGGCCGCCTAGATCGTGCGATTTAACGCATTTAGACTATTTTTTGTGGGGCTATGTTAAAGCTCATGTCTATACACACATGCCTGCTTCAATTGACGCATTGGAAGACAACATTCAAGCATTTATTCATGAGATACCGGCCGAAATGTTGGAAAGAGTATGCCAAGATTGGACTTAGCGGATGGACCATTTGAGGTGCAGTCACGGTCAACATTTGCATGAAATAATCTTCAAACATTAAATTATATGGACCGTACTATCGATTCAAATAAAGATTTCATGAATTTTTGTGAATTTTATGTGTTTTTTTTAAAACTTTCCTATAGCTCTTAAGCTATTTTTTATAAAAAAGTATTATTTTTTTAATATTCAAAATTCCTGATGGATTAAACTACAAATTCACTTTTTATTACATTAATTTCATTTGGGTTTCTATGGCATTCTTATAAACTTAATAATTGTTTCATTTTCATTGCTACGTCAAATGCCATAAAATGTTGTATCTCTGTGTGTGGCCTTTAAACAATAAAAAAGGAAAGGATAACAAAAAAAAAAAAAATTAAACAAAATCCTAAAATCTGTTAATATTACAGAAATCCTTTTACGCTGAGTATACATATGACTCACACAAGCTTGCAGATCTGTATTTGGTTTAACCCTTATCCTTTATTAGTGGGTCAAAATTGCTCAAACAGGTTTTATTGCTCATTTATACTTTAAATACTTAGCGGATTTTTTTGAAACTTTTGTACAATTATTTTTTTAATGAATACTATTAAAATTTAAAATATAATTTTTGTAGATCGTTTCACATAGCGTAAGTGAAAAAACTTACGCAACTATTACTTTTGGGTCAAAATTGCCCAATGTAACAAAAATAATTTACGCATGTGATACGAGCTTAGAAAAAATTTTGTTTGCCATTACAATTTTCTATGGGAAAAAGGAGTCATCACAGATTTTTCGTTATTTTTGCTCTAGCTCTTATAGTTTACAAGAAAAACGCATTTCAAGTTTTTCATACAAAAATCCTAAAAAAATCAACGTAACGGCCCCTTGTTACTTTTGTCCAAGTCGTTCTAACAGCACCAAATATGCAAATAAATGTTCCGAATGTCAAAATTTTATTTGCAAAAAGCATTCTGAGACCAATATTTTATGTAATGAATGAAAAAAAAAAAAAAAAATACAAAAAACTGAATAAATATTTGCATTTTTTGTATTGGGCAAATTCGACCCACTTATGTCATATGCGTTTTATTTTTGAAGTACAGGATAAGGGTTAAATATATTTGTACATATGTATATTTTCGCATGTACATTCATATTTATAAAAGGAAAGATGTGAATCGAATTATTCATAAAAAATGCCTTTAAAGAATTTTTACATAATTTAGGATGCTGTTTTCACAACACAAGTGAAGAAAAGAAAAACACTCAAAAAGTGAGTGCTTTTCTTATAAATTTGACTACACGTTTAATATGTCGAGAAAACTAAAATCGTTTTCGAACACGTCTTAAATTAATTTATGTCGACATTAAGCAACAGGCAGTGTTTCGATACTTTGAGAAAATGAACATTAGAAACGATTTTAGATATCGGGTGATTTTTTAAGAGCTATAGGAAAGTTAAAAAAAAAACACATACAATTCAGATAAATGCATGAAATCTTTATTTGAATCAATAGTACGGTCCATATAATTTAATGTTTGACCGTGACTGCGCCTCAAATGGTCCATTCGCTTATTCCAATTTTGGCATACTCTTTTCAACATTTCGGCCGGTATCTCATGAATAACTGCTTCAATGTTGTCTTCCAATGCGTCAATTGAAGCGGGCATGTGTGTATAGACATGAGCTTTAAACCGGCGTCATACAGGTTAGGTCATTATGACCCATATGCTCTTAAATTGCTGTTAGACTTTTTTCAAAGTTTTGCGACGTTGCCAAATTTCTCAGTAGCTGGAGTGTGTCGTTTTTGCATGTTGTCTATTATTTCGTTTCAATTGATGATTGAACCTGAGCAGAGATAGTCGACCGTCAACTCAGAAAAGGTCAATATGACCCAACCTAGACGTCGGTGTAGTGAGATTTCACCAATTATAAAAAAAAAATCAATTTAGGGTATTAAGCTCTGATTTAAGTTTTTTGCTTAAGTTAACACCCTTTATGCTATAATTAACACCCTTATGATGCATTAGACTTATTGAAGCTCCTTATATTTTTAAGTTCGTTTATTGTTTTTTTTTTTTAATTAATAAATTCAAAAATTGAAAACAGTTTAAATATGTTTTTTTTGCATATAACAAAAAGCTAATAGAGTCATGTCTATATTGCTTACAGATACGTTTATCAAATTTTGAAAATTATGCAAAATACAATGTCAAAAAAAGCAGGGTCATATTTACCCAAATGACTGTCGGTGTTTCTTTCATCACGTGCCCGACGCCAGTTAACTTAGCCCCACAAAAAATAGTCTTAAGGCGTTAAATCGCACGACCTAGGCGGCTAATTGACCAGTCCCGAACCTGAAATAAAATGTTAACCGAACTCGCCTCTCAATAAGTCCATTGTTAAGCGTGCTATGTGGCATGTGGCACCGTCTTGTTGAAACCACATGTCATGCAAGTCAAGCTCTTGCATTTTGGGCAAAAAAAAATTGGAAATCATCCCACGGTAGCGCTCACCATTCACAGTTACGTTACGATTCGCATCATCTTTTAAGAAGTACGGTCCAATGATGCCACCAGCCCATAAACCGCACCAAACTGTGACTTTTTCTGGATGCATTGGTAGCTCTTGCAATGCTTCTGGCTGATCTTCACTCCAAAATCGACAATTCTGCTTATTAACGTACCCATTGAGCCAAAAATTAGTTTCGTCGCTGAGTGGAAGAAGCGCGTGATGAACTTTCTTAACAGAGAACGCATTTTGATAAAAAAAATTTAATAATTTGCAAGCGTTGTTCGTTTGTAAGACGATTTATGGTTAAATTATAGACCAAATTGAACATGTTTGACAGTGAAACAAAACACGAAACTTGCGTCAGCTGTTTAAACCAGTGTTGCCAAAAAGATAATAGCTAAAAAATCACCCATTAGTTCGTTTGAGACATTTCAATGGACGTTATATGTTAAAAGTTTGTCTGAAATTGATACATGAATCTAAAAATTTATGGCAACAATTTCTATTTTATCCTTAAACGAATTTGACTGAACTCATTCCTATTGTACACCTAAAAAGCAAAAGAATAAGGTTTAAGTATATATGTATGTATGTGTGTATCTATGTTTATATTTATATTTCTATATATTTATACATTTTAGTTTTTATGATGCTTTTCAAATACAGACACGTTAATGTTTTTGTTTTGTGTCATTTTGTACAACATTGTACCTGTTGTTTTAAGCGTCTGTTAGATAATAAACGTTTTTATTATTTTGCATGTGTATATGTGAAAAAAAGGTTTTTTTGTCCTCTTAGGAAGGACTTAACTGAAATATACAAACGTACATATAATGTTAAGCATATTTGCTTAGCATACAAATTAGCTTAAACGGATATAACTAAGATGTACTTTTTTCCATTTTTTTTTTTTTGGCTTTTGTACACATAAAGGCATAATAAGTGTTAATTTGCTGCTTGTTAATATTTTCCTTCTTTTTAAGCAGGGATTAGTGAAGCAAATTTCAATTTTCCATAGAACTTGTTGAAATTATATAAGTTAAAAAAAAATTAAATTATAACATGATGTTTTTTTTATATTCTTGGAATGAAAGAACTTGATACCCACGGGTTGTACATGTTTTGACTAATTTTCTGTCTAACTTATCATGTCGCTTATGCGTTACTATAGATACAAATGTGATGAATAATTTAAAAATTTGAATGAAAAATGTTTTGAAAGTGAAAATGTGGAAAGTTCAATGACACAATCCAGTTTCTGAAAAAGAAACAATTAAGATTTCAACCTTGCATATGAACAGAAAATTAAAACTTTTCAATTATTTATTATAATTATTAACAAATATTTTAAGGTTGAAAGAAAGGTATATCAGATTAATCTGTGCCGAATCGTATATACCCTTCACCAAAGAATTCCAATGTCAAAACTCTACTCCAGCATGTTGATATGGCCGCTTGGTAAAATAATAAGCGGCTTTTTTAAAAAAGTTAAAAAATATAGTTTTTAGGTTATAAGAAGACTTCAAAATGTAAAAGTTTATTGATAAAAATGAGAGATTTATAGGTAAAAGCAAGAGGCAGTCATGTTCATATGTTCATATATCAGCCACTTATGAATTGATCTTGCTAAATTTCAATAGCCGTATAGAACGTAGTGTATGCGCTATAAACAGCTTAGCCCCCATCATTTCAGGCGTCCTCGGAAAACCCATTTCAACATACACACGTACCGACCGGAATTGGTTTACCAACTCCGCTGCCCTTAAAATTAAAATTTAAGCGGGCTGAGGTCTGTGGGCCCCCTGAATCCAAAAAAAGGCCCCGCCTACTTAGTGTTATGTGTAGGTACTTGAATTAAAGGTTATTTTACAAGAAAAAAAAATTTAGAGTGGGCGTGACTTTTGGAGCCCTCTGGGGAAAAAAGTGCCCCCTCCAGTTATATCTATATTAGGGTACTTAAATTAAAGGTAATTTGCACAAGATTGTAAATATTTTGATTCCATTTTGGTTTTTTTAACGTTTTTTGAACTATTGTTTCAAAAACTTTTCCTTCTTTTTGTTTGCGAAAATAACTTGTTAGTTTACGCGCAAACGATTTGTTTATATTGTGCCAGTTCCATGCACATTCATTTCCGCCAATCGCCTCAAAAGTAGTAAGCTGGTAAAATACCGAACATAGAATACAAAGGAATTATTCAGCAAAGTCCTCACCAAACGCTTTCACCTAATCACAGTTTTCTTACGTAAAATTGAGGTAGTAGAAACCCATATTACACATATGTGTAGGTACACATTGGCTCTCAAAAAACACAAAAAATTCATTGTGTATTTAAAAATATTTGCATATTATTTAAATGTATGATGCTTTTGTTACAAAATAATAACCAAATCTTCATATATTCAGTGTAATTTAAACAAAATAATGATAATTACATATCTTGTCTTCAGCACTGCGAAACATGATCATTTTTTTGCACGCGTCCACACAAATACTAAAAACCTCGCAAAAAATTATAAGACAACGATTAAGAGAAAACACATAGCATGTAGAGATTAAAAGAAGCAAGAAAAGTTAGATATTTATATATAAACTTCTCTCTTCAAAAAACGTAAAATTTACCTACACGTTTGTGTAGCCAGGGCCGGAAAGGTCTATACCTTTTTATACCCACACCACAATAGTGG
Organism: Pollenia angustigena; assembly: GCA_930367215.1. Lineage (NCBI taxonomy): Eukaryota > Metazoa > Arthropoda > Insecta > Diptera > Polleniidae > Pollenia > Pollenia angustigena. Next base: position 39,818,178 of record OV884056.1, on the reverse strand, counting down.
AGAGGGTATTATGCATTTGTGCTGATGTGTGTAACGCCTTAAAATATTGGTCCTAGACCCACCTTAAAGTATACCGATCGACTTAGAATTACTTTCTGAGTCGAACTAGCGATGTCCGTCCGGCAGGCTGGCAGGCTGGCTGGCTGGCGGTCCATGTAACTTTGTGCGCAGAGTACAGGTCGCAATTTTAATGATAAAATTTGGGTCAAAGGTTCTTATTGGCAAAGGACCAAGCCTATTGAAAATGGGCCCAATCGTAGGACCACGAGAGAAGAGAGGGCGAAATTTCTTCCTCTCAGAAACCATCAAACCGATTTTAATTAAATTTAAAACATAGATAGATACATATTTGTACGGACACATAAGCTTTGCATTTTTAAGAAAATGGGGCCACGAGGGCAGATAGGGGCAATTTCTGCTTCTCAAACCGATTTTAATGAAATTTAAAACATAGATAGATCCCTATCTATATGGACACATAAGCTATACAGTTTTTCAAAAATAGGACCACAAGGAGAGGTAAGGGGCAATTTCTGCCTCTCACAAACTTTCAAACCGATTTGAATGAAGTTTATAAATATAGATACATCCACATTAATATGGACACATAAGCATGATGTGTTTTTAAATACTGTGGTGTAGGGTATCATATGGTCGGGCTTGACCGACTATACTTTCTTACTTGTTTTAGTCCATTTTTGTCATTTATAATGTTGGTTTATTTTGAAAAATTACTGTAAAACCTTATTGCCTTTGACTTTATAGGATAAACCTGGGGTCTAATCACTAGAGCTGCAAAACTATCGATAGTCGGCCCAATCGATAGTTTCGATAGCTAGCTTAAAAACTATCGATACTATCGATAGTATCGAAAAGTTTCTATGTGCCACTTCTGTGGAGACGGTATACCTGTGGAGACGGTATATTATAGTCATTGAAGGTGGTAAAAATTTAAAAAATTTTAAAACTTGATGTACAGAAAACCTTTTTCAGGTATAAAGACCAGCATATTCACTTTAAATTTCAGTGTTATCTATAGTTTATAATTAATATAAACTTTATATAGATATAGAGACCGTTAATTGTTATCAGGTTTTTTAAGTTTTTTAACCTTCGATGTCAACAAAATTCAACTTAAGTCTAGAAATTTAAAAATTAAAATTTTCCAAAATTTGTGTACAAATTTTTCAAGGAAGTAGAATAAAGTCTTTTACAAAATAACCCCATTAATTTTTAAGACTTTACGCAAGGCGAATTCATGTAAACGGTGGCGTCGATACTACAACAACTAACAACACCAAAAACACAACAATGTATGTTGTTGCTGCTTTCGTTGGCCGATAAGTCAAAAACACAAGTAACTTTTGACATTCCTCTCTCTAATTTAAAAAAAAGTAGCACAGCTGTGCTTTCAACGCCACCTGAAAAATGAATTCGCCTTGACTTTTCGTTAAGAAAAAAGACAAACAGGTAAAAAATAGCCACATTTAGCGAGAAAATACCACGCTGGCTAATATTATTTTTTTTTAAACTTAAAGTTATTTTAGCTAAATCAACAAGCTAACACTCTTTGAATTAATTTGGTTTATATAAGGTAGGTACGATTAACATTATGTTAGTATGTAAATTAGTACACAATTCTGTGGCAAAAAGATATTTCCATTCTATTTTTTCAGTTTTAAAGGGGATTTTTTGAAAATTTCGTCTATTCGAATATAATAATCACTTATCTGCGGTTATATTTTTTTAAAAGTTTTTGTTCCTAAACATTCCTTATGACACATATCGGAAGTAAACTTAAGTTTTTATTCCAAATATTATTACATATTGATAAAAGATATGAACGCAAGGAGTAATTTTTATATAACTTCCTGAAAAGTATTTAATAGAAAATAATTAAAACTTTACCCGCGTGTTATTTTGATTAAGGGTACCATTGTTTCAAGTTGTGGTTGTATGTGCACTTTTAAATATGAAGATTTAAAAATTAACTCGAATTTAGGTCAACTTAAGTACTTTTTCCTTTTGCTTTTTTCCAAAGATCTAAAAAAGTTTATGCACTGCTTAAAACTTGCATCGAATGAGTCGTTAAAAATGTTCCAATCAACTTTAAAGTTGCTTTTAAAATTTTCCGATAGTATCGATAGTGATAAAAACTATCGATAGTTCGCCAAAAATAAAACTATCGATACTATCTAATTTCTAATTTTTTTGCATACGATAGACACTGACGTATCGAATGAAAACTCGATAAATGTAATGTCGACTTACTCGATATCGAATGCTATTATTTTAAATTCAATACATTTCATTCGATATCGAGTTTCGTGATACCAAAAAAAATAATTTCGATAAATTTTGCTCGATATCGTATGCTTAATTGAAATTTAAGAAAAATATTTAAAAAAAAATTGTATATAAAATTTATAGATTAAATGAAAATTCAAGTCAAAGAATCTTTAATATTTTGATATATGAATGTTTTCTTAATCCACTATAAGCATTTGATTCTGATATAACATACAACTTGATTTCACTAAAAATTTAAGAAAAACTGTAACTAAACTGTGCTAATCTTTACTAATGCAATGACAATTTTATATACCCAGTATACAAACTTCGTTTTCAGACTTTTGTATGTCTGCACTCCCATACGAATTATACGATTTTTTTCTCATATTGTTGCCAACAATTTTCGAACGTGTTGTTACAATTATTACATGTGATACGTGATTTCCATCATTTTTCCTTTTCATACATTTGCTTGTTTTTATGTGGTTTTTTTCTATTATCTTTTCAAAATATTAAAAAAAAACTGACAAAATTTTTTTTCTTAGATAAAGTGTTAAGAAATATTGTATGAAAAGTTAAGTGAAAGAGTGTTAATTTAATTATGTGTAAGAGGAACTTTTTTAGAATAAATTAGACGTATTATTCCATTGTGATTAATGTATAATTATAGTTTAATAAAGCTTTGCCAAAAATGTGGTCACGAAGAACAAAAGTTTGTAAAATCTACGGTAAAATAAGGTTGAGAATAAAGTTATCGTTAGAGAATAGCCTTGCAGAAACAATTATATAAAAATTAATACAGAAACTCAAGCACAGTGGAGTAAAATTAAAAATATGTGGTAGTAAACGTTTATGTCTAAACAAGCAAGCCGAGCATTTCATATTTTAATAGAGTGGAGGTATATAAAAGTCACAGTTTAAAATACGTTGCATACATATAGGCGCCAAATCTGTATCAAGAGTCTTAAACAGTGTTCGATAAATAACAGAACATTATTTGTCGTTCGGCTCACACACCCAGGAACGATATATTTATTTTAAGTGTTTGTGTAAACAAATACAACCTTTAATACCGTTCGTAACTATTTTCAAGAAAGAACTGAACATTATATTGTGTTCTGTTCTTCCTTATAACTAAAAAAAAAACAGAACAATTGTAGTGATATTTTATTGTTCTTTAATGTTTCTGTTTTTTTTTTTTTTGATGTAGAAATATTCAATAACGCCTTAAGCATTTTAACTTTAATTCTATTTCTTTTTTTTTTGGACTTTACACTTTTCATTGTTTTAAAAAGTCGTATACAGTTAAAACGAAAAATACTAGATTATTTTCATGATTATAGTATATACGTTTAAAAAGCGATTTCAATTAGTATCCCGTAAAAAATTCGCTTACGTTTTCAAAATGAAAAGCTTCTTTCACTCATTATTTATTAGGTTTTTTCTATAACTACTTCTATAACGATTTATTTTTGGATAAAGTAGCTATAATAATAATGACTTACTTTTAAATGCGTTCATTTTGGGACATTCCTTGTAAAATTTATTGGTTTTTTGAGTAGAATTTTTAAATGCGTTCATTTTGGGACATTCCTTGTAAAATTTATTAGTTGTTTGAGTAGAATTTTTTTTATTTCCATCGGATTAATTAAACATATTATTTTGTAGGCAAAGTTTTAACTGAGAAATTTACCTTTTTGGTTCTAATTGTGAAAAACGCAACATCAAAAATTACATTGAAAGTAAAAACAAAATTAAAAACTTTTTTTTTTAATTTTTTGGTGATTCCCTAGGGGAAAAGGAACTTAAACCAAACTGGTCATGTGTTGTTCTAAAGTGTTAGCGACCGGTTCTAGTTCCAATACTTTAGAACCGGTCGCTAACACTTTAGAACAACACATGACCAGTTTGGTTCCAATACTTTATATGAAGGGGATTGTAGGAGTTTAAAGGAACTAATATATATATATATGAAGGGGATTGTCACTTTTACATGGCGATGTCCTAGGATAAGGCTAATTGCCACCTTTTTGCCTCTTTGTAACAGGTCACTGCAATAACCTTAATAGAGACATTCAATTTCGCAGATATTATCCCGAGTGAACAGAGCACTAAAATAACCAACTAAGACAAAGTCACATGACTAGTTGTGTGTCAATTATCTTCGCTCTGGAGTAACTACAATTTAAACACATTATCACCAGTTGAGCAATATATATATATCTTGTTTTTTACCTATCAAAATTCGTCCCATTTTATTATATATAATATTTCGTTGTGTTGCGTTGGTACCTATTAAAATTTGTGCGAAATACTACATCATTTCACATTAGCTCCTATACAAAAATCTTTCCGGAATATAGTTTTGGGCCCATAAATTATCTTATTGTGTTGGTATTTACATTAATTTTGGTTAAAAAATGTTTTATTGCCAACTTGATCATCTTACCAAATTTTATAGAAATCGATATATTTGACTACCCCTGCCGATAACAGCCTTTAATGCCATGACTTCCTAAGAAATTTTTGGTATTAATTTAAATAGCTTTAGGAACAGCTACTGTGTCAAATGTCCCGTATAAACATCCTCAACACAATTACTTTAAGACGAAAAAATCTCATTAAGATGTAGATATCTAGACAATACTCCACACAATTGAATCTAAATGTCATTACATAGTTATGTTTTGGCTGGCTCGTGATTGCTTATTGGTCCCAAGTACGGTACACTTATGAAAATATGTTTGAAATTACGTGACCGGGCTTGACTGTATTTATTGTCTAATATAATAAAACATGTTTTATTTGTTCGGATGTATAGCGGAACTCCACAGGTGCTGCATTACTATCCAGTACGCGCCCTACATGATTTATTTTAACAAAGCAAACAACCTGTGTTGGGGAAATCCTGGTTTAAAAAAAGCTTACATATTAAAAGAAATATATATATATATATATATATATATATATATATATATATATATATATATATATATATATATATATATATTTTAGAATTTATGGTCCAAAATTTCGCATAAATTTATCATCGATGTTCTTAAAAAATAAAATTTCTAAGTTTTTGAAAAGCCGATTAGATAACTAACCACCAAACTTGAAAGAGTTTAATGCCATGACTACATAAGAAATTTTGGCATTAATTTAAAAACCTTTAAGAACATCTACTGTGTGAAATGACCCGTATAAACCTTCTCAACAAAATTACTTTTGACGCAAAAATTTCATTAAGATGTAGATATCTAGATAATACTACAAACAAATTAATCTAAATGTCTTTACATAATTATGTTTTGGCGGGTTCGTGATTGCCTATGGCTCCCAAATAGGGTACACTTTCGAAAATATATTTGTAATTACTATGGTGTAGGGTATTACGTGACTGGGCTTGACTGTATTTACTTTCTTACTTTCTTACTTAATTATTTAATTTCGTTTTTTTTTTATTTTCCACGGCTCTTAAATTTAAAGCGTATAATAAAACTCTGTATGTTGTTGATTTTTTTGCTTTGCATAAAACTGTTTTGCTTTTATTTGTTTTATTTGTTTTTCCTGACACGTATATAATTTGTTGTTGTTATGTATTACTAACACTTTCTTAAACCTGTGACTCCTTAAATATGGAACCGATTTAAATGAAATGTATTGTTTTCGAATGTCATATCTTTTGTTAAGGTCCGATATATCCTCTAGGCATAAAATGAATTTAAAGAAAATGCCTTGGGTATTCAAATTTTAGATTTTTCAGATAAAGTCTTAGTTTACCTTGTCATGCCCGTCATTTCTGCAAACAGATATCTGGTAGGCGTTCGCACCAAACAGTTATCGTTACTTACGTGTTTTTGCGTTGTAGTTTTCTATGAAAATGTGGCAACATTTGAAGCACAGTTGCGAATAATGTTGTAAGTGACAAACTAATTATTTTTCAGGAGAGCAAAAAACGTTTTGAAAAGGCAGGATTACTTATTTTTAATTTTTCTTTTTAGATAATCAAAATTAATAATCATAAAAACTTGTATGCATACATAATATCAAGAAATTTAAATTTAAAACAACATGCAAGTTTACAGTTTATAACTATTTTTATGAGAAAAACGTTTCATATCCATAATCGCGATGTCATTTAAAACGTTATTCCAATTTGCAAAACTATTAGGTTGTATAATTTTTTTAATTACTTTTTAAAATTTATTTGCATTTTTTTGTTTGTTTAAAGTTTCTTAAGGGAGTGGAATCTCTTGAGAACTCTTATTATTGTGTTTTAAATATATTTAAATAAAGGCAAGCTTAGTTTTTTATTTTGAGAGGGTGCTGTGGGTCAATATATATTTTGCACAATTAACGGAGTGACAGGATACCCGGGTACCTTAGCGAAAATATTTGAAATAACATTTATTTTGTAGTATTGTTTAATTTATTGTAATGAAAATCAGTTTGAGTTTGAGTGCCCTGGTAGGCAAGCTAGTAGTGAGCTAGTCTATCAACCCCGGGCTTGCGGGTTCAATTCCCGCCAGGGACTCTGGTTTCTTTACTGCAGACAAGCGTAAAGCTTCGCGGGGATTAGCATAGGGAATTAAAAAACAAAAGCATATTGGTTTGAATAACTGGAATATTTTCTTACTTTTGACATGTATGAAAATGAAAAACTTAAAAAGAAAAAGACAGTGTTAGTTATTTTGAATATTTCGTTTTTTGTTTGCTTATTCAAACAAAAGACTTGAAGAAAGCACAAAAAATAGAAATAACATATGTACACTTCACCATAGAACAAATCAGAAAAACAAACAAACAAACAAAAAAAAAAAAATAGTGTACTGAGTTCCTTGGAAACAGGATTCACATAAACGACGGTTAATTGAATGTTCCTTATAACTTGCGCACGCCTCCGAGTTTTTCTATGTTTGTTTATTAGTTTTGCAAATAGAGCAACTGCCGACAACCCTGGTAATACTATTACTTTCACGCAAAATTATATCGCACATCTCCTTGGATATTAAAGTTTTGAATATATCCTTAGGTGTTCCTAGAAGCTAGACCTCTACGTTGCCGAAACACATTTCTGTTGATGTATTGGTATTCCGGATCAAGACGCCAATGCGTACCATCCTTTCCATGTACTTCACTTGTGTCTTCACTCTCGTCGGAATCATATGAATCCTCGTTATCCTGTATATGTCCCATATGCTTTGCATCGGATGCTTCTGATATTATATCGCAAATATTAAGAATATGTTCACATTCATTTAATACCTCATTTTTATTGGTGAAATTTAAGCGTGCTTTTTATAAAAAGAATCCATTTAATTACACTTTACCTTCTTCTCTTTCACTGAACGCATTCATGTATGAAAGCAGTAACAAGTAGATGAATTTGTCGATCAATCACATAGCCAAAGGGAAATCCCCAGATTCTTTTTTATGTCAAATGTTGCAAAAAACTTATATTTTACTTTTCTTTTTGTTATATTGTAATATAATAAAAATTTTTCGTATTTATTGTATGTAGTACACAGGTACTCTGTTAAAGGTGTATTTTTTGTCACTCACATTAGGGTGCATAATTTTCGATGATCTGATATTTAAAAAATGTAAAAGAGAGTAATGTTAATGATAATATGCAAAAAACAGATTTTGCAAAAAGTGGCTTTTACAACGTTATTCGTTGCATTAACTATCGAAAATCGATGGGTGTATTCCTTTAATATTGCTTTAATTTGCCAAATTAACAATAAAAACACATTTCATTTGTATTTTTTCTTATTTCAGTTCCTCGTACAGAAATTCTGGGTGATCCAGATCGTTATGTTAAAGCTGGTAGTAGGGTTAATTTACGCTGTGTCGTACGTGGTGCTTTGGAGCCACCCACATTTATTATGTGGTATCATGGCACCGAACAGTTATCAGCCGAATCAAGACGTCATATAACACAAATCGACAGAAATTTACCAGAAGCCGAAGGTGATCCACACAGTACGGTAAGTATTTAAAATTTAAAGTTTAATTTAAAATTTTCGCAAGAAAGTCACTAATAAAAGAACATTTCAAATGATGTTAGTAATCGCTATGAAGTTTCCGGTATATAAAAATGTCAATAAAAACATAAATCTTTCATCTTTTTTTTTAGCCTTTATTGCTCTAAATTTAAAAATTTTTTGTTGTGTTGAATTGGCAACACTGCAGCTCTCCAATACCATTAATTCAGATAAGAAAATAGTCTCATTTAAGTTAAGCAAAAACGTGTCAAGTATGTGTCGTTTGAACAGCAACTTAAAATAAATTGAATTATTACTTTTTCTTAACAATTTACCAAGAGACCAACCCATATATTGTTTGCATACTTCACAACATTCATTCGTTCATATGCAAACAACTAAAAGGACCTTATACACCAACATACATGCACACACACACAAACAAATTTATGCATTCATATATGAATACGTTTATACAAAAATCTTTTCCCACATCGCATCTATAAACTTAAGTTGACAAACATTTACATTAAAGGTAAACACACACACACACATACACTTTGTTTATAGTGGCATCTACATGAGACCATCATGGCATATAAACAGCAAACATGCTGCATGTTAAAGTACACATACATGCTCAAATTTAATAAAAACGTCCTTTTTGGTGTACTTAACTTATTAAGTAGCAAAAGAATCACCTGTGATCTCAATGACAACAATACGACAAGAACAACAACGTCAGTATCAGTACAACAAACTACAAAAAAAGTTAAACGAAATAAAGTAAACCAAATTATATATTAAATTGATAATGCATATATAAATGATAAAGAGAAGCAAACGACATGAAAATATTATATATATGCGATAAATTTATATAATAAAAAAAAAGAATGGGAGCAAATAGGGAAAACAAATAACAATATAAGCAAATTTAAGTGATTTTTTTGTTATCATTGAAGTGTTTGTCAGGGGAACGAAGCTAATAAATAGTGACGGCTCTTAGCATATTAACTAAATTAAAAATGCTTTTATGTCACTTATTCTATTTGAAGCAGTGTTCGAAAATAAACCGCAAACGGTAAACAGTATATAGTATGTTCCTTAGTGTTGGGCTTGCTAGATAGATGGAAAACAAAAACGCTTATAAGGTTCGTGTAGTAAATCATTTAAAAAAACGTATCTCTGTTTGTGATCTGCAATCACTAAAATAATACTGATTTATCCAATTCAACAAAAAGATGATTACGTTTTATTGCATTTTTATTTTTAATTAAAAACCACAAACTTCGTTTTGTTCGGTTCAACACCTAAATTGTTGTCCGTTTTAATTGTGGTAAGAAACAGAAACATAAACAAAATACATATACATATACGAAAAAACAAAAGCCAGCAAAAAAAAAAAAATTGTACTCGAAAAAAACATAAACACAATACACACACAAGCTATGCGTGATGTGGTCGTTGCTAAAATTGTTTGTTTGCTCATTTCTTCATCAATGTAAAAAAATAAAATAGAGCATTCAAATCACTACAACTGTTAAGTTTTATAACGAAGAACACAACACTATATAATGTTTGTTACTTCCTTGAAAAAGGGTATTAACGGTTACTTTCCTGAAAATATTTATAAACGATATTAATGGTTGTGTTCGTATACACAAACAATAAAAAAATAGATATCGTTTATGGGTGTATGAGCCGTATGCTTAATAATGTATTGTTTAGTTTCGAACACTGTTTTAAAGTAAGGGCAAATTTATACACTACTCCATAATATATACAGAGATTCAGTAAGAAAAGTGAAGGAATTATTAAAAAATTGTATAAAAAGAATAACATTGAAAGGTCCCCCGCACAAAAAAAAAAATAGTGTTTAAATCTGATCGCTTAACTTACTACTACTCACAAATGTATTTCTTCAAAGTGGGAACTTGCCCTATAAAATTCGTGCTTTCCGTAAGCGAGATCGTAAACGAAACTTTTATAGTTCTCCTTGCAAACCTGCTGCGTTTAAAGCTAGACTTTTTGTTTAGAAATGTGTAACATTTTAAGGGCCCATTCCATCACATATTGCAAAAGAGTTTACCACAAAAAAAATATAAATATTATTAGAGCAAATAAGAAAGTGTAGCCGGTTCGACACCACAGAACAATTATTGATCATGGACCCGGCAAATCATAATTATTTTATGATACTAAGTATACTTATAAGTATACTTATAAGAGTTCTCTGTGCCGAATATTACATTGATATCTACATATTCACTATGGGGTATTCCACCACTAAAACTTCATTGAGCGACAAATTATCTGCAATTATATACTCGGTTTTATATGAGAAGTTTAAGTATAAACGCACTTTTGTAGGGGTAGCTTTAAAGTGATATATGGACTTCTATGGACCTACCATAAAAATTGATACAAACATTAACAAGAGATCCATGTAGAAAATGCTATTTTCGGATGTAGAATTTGTATAGGAGCTATCGTCAAATATGAAACGATTCCAATAAAATTTTAAATAATGATTTTGGTTGCCTTTAAAAATATTTGGGCCGAGCTTAAACTCAATACCAACATAAAAAGATTATAAGGTGAATATATCGGAACACTGTCCTTCAGGATGGAAGGCCTCTCTAGTTACCATGATACCTAAGCCAGGGAAAGATCAAACAAATTCGGATCATTTTGGCTTATTGTCGAACCTCTCAAAGTCGAGAAAATATTCATTTCTTACTTAAACCCAACACTGGAAGAAAATAGATGTATACCAAATCATAAATTTGGATTCAGAAAAAAACATTTATGTTTCTCAAGCTTTTGATAAAGTGTGGCATGAAGCGTAAACATAACTATAAACTAGAAAGACATAAACGGTAGCTTAACTTAGCCATAAATATTCACAAACTGCTCAAGAGCCATTTGATTAGTCGAAAATATTATTATTTTTAATTACCGATTAATGTTGGAGTCCCACATGTTAGCGATCTATGACCTCTTTTGAATCTGGGGTCTAATCACCGCATACGATATCGAGCAAAATTGATCGAAATTATTTATTTTGGTATCATGAAACTCGATATCGAATGAAAATTATGGAATTTGAAATAATAGCATTCGTTAACGAGTAACTCGACATTACATTTATCGAGTTTTCATTCGATACGTCAGTGTCTGTCGTATGCAAAAACATTCAAAAGTTTATTCGATACGATAGTATCGAATGCGGTGATTAGACCCCTGATATATTTTTCAGACATGCGTTTCAACAACTACACCCAATCATTAACCTTTGCTGATGAAACATTTTTTTTAAGCTAAATCGACGTTCAACATGGAATTGCCAATTAAAGTTAAAACAACTTAAAGCAGTTCAAATAAATTGGCTTATTGGAAGAAATTCTACACTTAGTCTAGATTGTAAGTTCCTACTTAACATTTCTTACTTAAAGTCAATCTGGTACTACGGTACTCCGTTACGAGACACTGTCTCGCCATCCAATATGGAAAAAATCCAAAGGCGGCAAAACAAAGACCTAAATGTGCCATCAGTAAAACTATGATCACAAAATACTTAAATATTTACCCTTAAGTCACCCTTGTGTTGAAAACAACACAAAATTAATAATTTGTACACTAAAGAAACTTCTTGACTTTGTTAGCAATATCAATTAAATACTGAAAACACATTTTTTGATAAAGAAATATATTTTGGTAACGGAATAATTAAGAACTTACATAAGCTACCCTCGTGTGTGGTTTTCCACACATATGAAGTTTCAATGTAATTTGCACTAGAGACAAAATTTTCCGTCGGCAAGTGTGAATATTTTTAATATTGTCGCGAACTGCATGTTATGTTTGTTTTATAAAGTAAGTGCTTATATAAGCTTTGTATGGTTTGTTGTTGATCACCAACGGGATATTTACATCATTAATATTACGTTAATCAAGACTTTGATTACAAACGGACTATGGCGCCACTGCAAAGTGGACAGACATTGCATATGTGTGAAATACCACACACGAAGGTAGCTAACGTAAGTTTTTCAGAAATGCGCTATGCAGCTATGTAATCGAGAATTTTCGTCAGGTCTTGGAAGAACGTAAGCTTAGGAATTAAAATAAGATTTGATTAATTATTGTTTGTCTATAATAATATAATAGTCTTATATCTGAAGTTTCAGTAAGTAAATTATGAAAGAAAAAACATAATTTTATAAAGGTAATGCGCACAATGACTTTATTCTAGAAATAGGATTGTAGTGTTGATGTGTTAAATGACAGATTCTCACTATTTTAAATAGGCTTTATCGTTATGACAATTAAAGCGAATGTACAAAATTTCAGCAAATTATCTTAAAAGTTGCGACCTGTACTTTGCACATAAAAGCTGTATATGGACAGCTAGCCAGCCGGACGGACATCGTTAAATCGATTTAGCAAGTATTTCTTAGTCGATCATTATACTAAAAGGTGAGGCTACGTTCTATATTTTAAAGTTCTACACACTTCAGCCGAAATGTGAAATACACCTCGATCTATAGTAGAATTTGTTGTTCAAGAAAAAATTTTTTGTAGAAAAAATATGTCAAAAAATTTTCTAGGAATTGCTATTTTATTTTTAAAATTTTGGATTCAAAGCATATTTTTACTAATATCGCCTACATAAAGTATCTCTAATGTCCAGAAAACATTTGTGTCTGTACATCCAATGAACATTACTAATTTGCTTTAAATATAAATATCCACATACTTCCCACTTTGATTAAATGCTGCAAATAAATTGTAATAAATAAACAGAAATAAAAATAATACTATTTGATTTATATAGTGGTCTTTTAAAAGAATTCTCTCACCTTTTTTTATTGCCATTTATTTACTTTTTTTCTGCTGTCAATAACTTGAAACATTTGTGTACACATACAATTCCGTACCGAGTATTGGTTTAATGTTCCAAAGTACCAACATCCGTATAAACAATTCTTTTAACGTGTGCAGTTTCATTTGATTTCACATGAGTTCACACAATGTTTTATATTTATTTTCTACCGTTTCCATTTATTTTATTTATTTCTTATATTTATTTTGCTTCTTATATTGTTATTTTAGTGAATTGTTTCTGTCATGTACTGTCTGTGTGTTGTGTTGCAATGAATTGGCACCACCTCTCTCTCTATTTGATTGTTGTCATTGTTTATTCGTTTTTATAATAGAATGTGTAACTGTCATTGTCAACGTTTTGTTTGGAGTTCCTGACAGGGGAAATAAAGGTAAAACTTAGTTAAATTAGTTGTTTCTTCTTAAAGGTCGTAGTTCTGAAGAGTACTTTTACATCATAAACAATTATATAAACAGAAAGAGTACTTTATAAATGTGTAAGAGGTTATTTATTCGAAATAAATGTATTTCCCATTATAAGTGCGGATAGTATTTCAATTAACATCTTTTTATAACCACTAACTACCAAAAAGATGTGGGGAATGTTGATTTTGCGATTCAATTCCAAGCATTCAGTAAGAATGCAAATTATGTTCCTCGTAAAATTCTTAGGCAATCAATCTATTTCTGTCTGTCTGTCGTTCAGTTGTCTTATATTTGAGGTACAATAAATCTTCAACAGCGACAACTTGTTGGTTTTTTTGTTCTAATTTTGATTTAAAAATAACATTTTTATTCGATTTAGTGCACACTGTTCTAAAGCAAATGGAAACACAGAAAAACTTTAAACCTAGATATAATTCTTTAACTTATCACACTTAATGCTGTAAGTCACTACAAGAAGTTGATAGGTATTTGAAATATCACTAAAGAAAGCTCAATTTTTGGTAGGTAGCTCAGGAAGGGTAGCTTAAATCCCCTCAGTAAATACTTACTTACTAGCTTAGTCGGCTGTTGCAGAACATTGGTTTCAGCAGCAAAAAGAAGAATAGATTTCTAAGCGCTTTGATCTTCTGCGCTTATTCTCCAATTTGTGACACCATGTTTCGTGATATTTTCCTCCAGCTGATTTTTCTACTGGAGTTTTGCTCTTTCACTTTTGTGTGAATCGTCACTAGGTTCGTATTCAAATGACCTTTAAGATGCAGCATCTTCGTTTATTCTCACAACATGACCTAGCCAACTAATCGCTGCAATTTAATGCGCTTAGCTACGTCGATGGCGGCATATAAATCGTACTGCTATTGGTTCATACGACACCAATATTTTCGTCAACGCCGATTGGTCCATAAGTTTTACGAAGAGTTTTTTTTTTGAATATTACAATTACTGCCAAGTCTGCTTTCACAAGTACCAATGCTACAGATCCATATAACAGCACAGTCTAATATCTGTGTCACTTTCTATAGTTTTGTTCTTAAATTGCTTGCTTAGTCCGAAGTAGCTTCTATTAGCCAGGATTGTTCTTCGTTTTAACTCAAAACTGATGTTGTTTGTTTTGTTTATGGTGGTGCCGAGGTAGATAAAATCATTGACTACCTCAAAATTGTGGTTTCCAACTTTCACTCTTCCGTTCACTAAAATATATATAGGAATTCTATCGGCATTAATGCTGATTAGAGGATACTGAAAGCCGTAGGAAGTTTATAAAGAACATTCAAAGATTGTCCCTAAGCCAGCTAATTCCATAACAAACCTAATCAAAGCCTGCACTCAGGGGTTTGGGATTTTGTATAGTTAATAGAGGAATTGCCTACGCAACCATTTCAACCTTCGTCTTTGTAGTCCAGGACAGTGGCATAGTTTATAATTTACTGTTTTATGTTCCTCTTCATCCCCACACAACCCACAAAAATGCGATGTGCCTTAGAACTATTTCACTGCAATCCTCATTAGAATCCTGAGGGCAAATTTTTTCCTCCAGCAGGAAGCGGCTGAATAAAGTTTTCCTGTGTGCGTCACAAGAATAAAAAAATGTTTTTTTAAATGATCACTAAGGATTTTCCCTTTTACAGAATGTTTACACCATGCATAACAATTTTCTGAAAAAATATGGCTTTATCTCTCATTTGCGAAGAAATGGCTATATCTCTCATTTCGCAAAATTGTAAATATGACCTTACCCCTCAATGATTGGGCAATAAGGCCATTATGGCTTTATCTCCCATTCAATTGAGATCATGGCCTTATCTCACATGGTTTTTAAGAATCCCCCTACTGTTCTAGTAATGAGTAGTGCAGAGTTTGTTTTATTCTTATTTCCGACCAAACGGTTCTTAACACTCTAAAATTTTCATTAATCATACATGATTGGAAAAACCATGAATCCATTCCAATCTGAACAAACTTCCCAAGTTTTACCTGCCGAACTGTCTATAATCAGTCCATAACCCAGTAAAATCTCACCCTGAACTCATTCATGAGGAATTTAATTGATTTTCTGAAAACGCTTAATATTTAGATAGTACCATTTAAGCTTGACAATTAACAGGTAGAGTGAACTTTTTCTCTTTTTCCACGTTCTCTGCCACTAGTTTTGTTGTTTTTGGGATACCTACAAATGTACGCTTAGAAAACGTTACACCGATCAGGACGATTTATTCTCTATGAATCAGTGTTGCCACTTTGTGGGTAATTACCCGAATTTGGTATAATTTTTACTGTCGTGGGTAGAGCGTGGATAATTTATCTTAGGTGTAATTCAGGAGTTATTTGAAATTCTTACCTCAGATACCCAAATAAAATAAAGATTCGATTTTAGTGATGACATTTATTTCTTTTTAAATATTGTTGCTAAAAAATGCACAGCCTTCTGAACCAAAGTGTCGGCTTCTTTTAAAGAAAAGACTTCAATCATGAAATATATATTTTCAAAAGTTTGGTAATGAATGTCGCAAGATGGGCCCTTAGATCTGGATAAAGATGCATTTCATAGTGATTTATAACCTAAAGTTTATTGAAAAAAGTTATTCAAACTAAAAAATAGCCCGGGAGAAGAAATGTTTCCAATATCCCAACATATAATTAATTTTATTTTTATCTTGCAACTTTGTAATGCTTTAGTTTGAAGAATAATTAACGTCCTTTACAGTTGTAAAACTGAATTATGGAAGGGATAGTTGAAATAAACCCTGCAGGCATTTTGTAAGCTAAAAAGGTATACGAGGTGTCACATCGGACGGTCTTGAAGTCTAATTGTCAGTTTATTTTCTCTAAATCAACATATCGCCTTTTTTGTGAAAAAATAAGCTGCGACAGTTTTATCATGAAGTCGCCTATAAGTTGTGAAAATCGATAACTGAATTTCAAAGTAAATTTGGACAATTTTATGGCGTTGTTCAAGCATGAATCTATTCATGATGATGTGCCTGAGCAAAAAGTGAAATCAGTATGACAGTTTTTTTGACAGCTAACCGTTCGTAAGCTCTATGGGGCTAAAAAACACCCATTATAAAGGAATGGCAATGAGCATATAGAACCTTCCCTAGGTATATGCAACCAAATGTGGAAGTTAAACTTATTATTTTATGAGTTTTATTTAATGTTTTATTAATTGTTTTTAAGTCTTTAATGTTATTTTTGTTAATTTATTTAAAATTACAATAAGAATCGTAAAAGTTTGACTTATATTGATCTTCATTCAATGAGTTTGTTGTGTTTTTGCTTCTTTGTAAATGTCTTTTTATTAAATAGAACTTCAATTTTATATCAGGTGTAATTTCATTTAAATCGGGTAGTTTTGCTTCATCTCAAGTGTAATTTTGAATTTTACTGGTGGTAACACTGCTATGAATACCGCGCAATCAGTTTAAAGTGGGTCTGATAAGCTTAATTTTATATATATCGCAAACCTCTATCAAAAGTGATTTAAATCATAATTTTTATTTTTGGGTTTATAAGCCTAAACTATGCACAATACACTTGTTTATTTTTAGAAACAATATCAGCGTATTTTTTGCTGTTAAAAAGAATTCAACTTAAAATAATTCAATAACTTGTGCAAATAATTCGTCATAACTAAAAACTTTTCATTATCTTGTGTATAAATACTTAAAAAAAGAAAAAACTTTTTGGAACATAATCTGGGACCTGATTCTGGCAGTGGTGATCGAGTAGTTTCTCGATTCGAAAGCTATTTAATATCTTATTATTTAAGTCAATACTCAACGAATCGGAATTATTTTTTCAGTGTAATAAAGCATTAATTTGAGTGTCGCAATACTGAAAAAATAATTTCGATTCGTACAGTATCGACTAAAAGAATAAGAAATAAAATTGCTTTCGAATCGAGAAAGAACTCGATAACGATTGCCAGAATTAGGCCCCTGTATGGATTTTCTAATAAATGGTCCAAAGATTTGTTTTAAACTATTTTTTTAAAGACAAAACAGTAATTTTTTGATTTCTAAAAAATTAATTTTTGAGTAGAGTCGCTTTTGCACTAGGTGTGCGGTATACATCAACTTGTTTAGGTTTCTTAATAAAACAAGTTTAGCCATTTTAAAATAAATAATATCTGAGATTTTTCATGGTGCTATCGTTTAAGCGATATGGTAGGCCTTGCTCCAATTGTACTTTTCTATTTGGTAAATACCACTTTTGTTATTACTATAAAAAAACATTAAGTTAATCTGGCAATATGAAACTAAAGTCATTTGAGATTTTATTAATTAATTTCACATTTATGTAATTGACAATAATAATATAATTATATCACGATATTCGACACAAACACGTCTTTGTAGAAAATGTCAATTTAGTTACAAAATACCTGAAACATTTAAAATCTACATACAAACACACATACATGTATATTACATTTACATACATGTAAATTATTGTTATGTTTATATAATGTAATTACTTACAACAACGTCAAGAGTTTTATCATAAAAACCATAATATACAAGTATTAAATTCACAATCATTTGTATTCTTTACCAATTTCTTTACATGTTTTGTTGTTTTCTGCTGATGTCCTTCCCATGCGATGATGATGATATGCACGTGCCCTGTCCAAATAACAACAACAACAACAACAACAATAACTGTTACAATATAATAAAATATTTCAATACAATATTGCAAAATAATACGACAATGTTAAAAAAATTGTCAATGTTGCTTAAAACAAATATAATAACTATATAATAACAGATCGGTTCATTAATCATTGAATCAGCAAAAAAACGTGATACTGGCAATTACACGTGTAGCCCGTCAAATAGCCCCAGTGTGACTGTGACGTTAAATGTTATAAATGGTAAGTGAAATACTTTGCATATTTGCAGATACTAGATTAAGATTATTTTCATTTTTATTTCGATTGCTTGAAGAAGAAGAAGAATGAATGTGTATATAATAGTGGCATATAACTAATGCATATTTTAAACCGTTTCCTTATGACCAACAGAAATGTAAATTTGCTTCACAAGGGTAATAAATAATATATATATGTATGTATATCTATATAGTATAAAGGTCCACATCGCATATGAAAGATATATGCCAGAAAATAACTACGTTACTGATGAAATAATTTTTATTTTGTTTTAAATACTTATATAAAAAAATAATTTATAAGATTTTGTTTTTCGTGCTTAATTTCCAGTTTTTAGGCCCTAAATTTGTAAAACGCAAACGCAATGCAAAAAATAACATTGAAAGCAAAAACAATATCAAAATTTTGTTGTTGTTTTCTACAGAAATACATATTGCGTTTTAAAATTACCAACGCCACAAGATATGCAGCGTTTAATTTAAAAATTCAATATATATAGAAAACAAGTTAGAGTGCTATATTCGGCTGTGCCGAATCTTTGATACCCTCCACCGACAGTTCGAATGTTTAAGGAGTAATATCTGTATGATGTTATTATTATCTTAAACTGTAAAGATTTGTTATTAATTATGGTTTTAGGCGACTAAACTGTTTTCCGGTAGTAGGGTTTATATTGGGCCTAGGGTAAATTATGGACCGATCATCACGAAATTTCACAGCGTCATTTCTAGTCCTTTAGAACAGTGACGTACCAATTTCTGTTATGATAGCGTTATTAGTTATGGTTTTAGGTGTACTTAACTGTTTTCCGGGAGTAGGGTTTCTATGGGGCCTAGGGTAAATTATGGACCGATCATCACGAAATTTCACAGCGTCATTGCTAGTCCTTTAAAACTGTGACGTACCAGTTTCTGTTATGATTGCATTATTTTTTACGGTTTTAGGCGTACTAAAATGTTTTCCGGGAGTAGTGTTTATATGGGGCTTAGGGTAAATTATAGACGGACCCGCACGAAATTTAACAGCGTGATTTCCAGTCAAATAAAACAAATTTTTGCAAAATCTTATCTCATTCCGTGCCTTGTTTCAGCATTTATGTTATTTTTTGTAACAAAATTATAAATTTTTTTAGGTGGTAGTTCCACATTTTGTTTCATAGCTCTGGTCCTACTGAACCGATTTTGCTGGATTTCAATCCCAAACTGCTTAGAATAACTACAAGCAATTTGGCATCAAGCTTGTTCGTTTCTTTTGAGTTGTTCGAAAGTGAGTGTATTTTCAACAGACGGACAGACAGACGGACATGGCTAAATCGACTTAGAATTACTCAAGGACTCAGAATATATATACTTTATGGGGTCTGAGATGAATAATAAAAAAGTTTCACACGGAATGACAAACTTAATATACCCTCTGCACAACTAATTGTGGTTAAGGGTTTAACAACAACAAAATTATAAAATATTTTCGATTTTGTTTTTGCTTTCAATATAATTTTTGGCGTTGCGTTTGCGTTTTACAAATTTAGGGCCTTACTCTTGATTAATACACTGAAATTAATTGTTGGAGGATAAGCTAGTTTCTATGCGCTTTTCACTGGTTTCATTCTCCTTAATAAATTTAGAAAAGCCATAGATATTAGCAACTAAAACTGCAGAGTGAATGAGAATTGCAAACACTCCAAAAGTCTAATTTGCAACTATATCAAAGCCTAAACAAAAAATCAACAATAATAAAAGATTGACTCAAAAAAAAAGTGATTTTGTTACCCCTCTGAAAATAAAGCCTGATATGTTTTATGATGATTCCCAAATTATTTTGGTTTTAGCGTTGACCATCCGTGAGCTGCACCATCTTAAAAAGGTATATTTTCAGTTTTTCGAATTTGTTTGTACTTTATTCCAAGACGACATAGATAAAATTTAGTATCATGAAAAAGAGTTTTAGAAGCAGCGTCCAATGGTATATAAAACTTGACCACTTGCTATCTACTAATTGATATTCCCAAATATTTTGGGAATCATCATAAAACATATCAAGCTTTATTTTCAGAGGGGTAACAAAATCACTTTTTTTTAGTTCCATACTAGTTGAGTCGGTGTAATGTATATAATTGTGTCTCCAACATATCGCACACTAAATCATGGCATAACTCGAAATTAAAAATTTTTTAAGAGAGACAGAAAACTGGATTAAAAATTTTAATAAAATTGAGTTTCACAAATTTTTAAGAAGGCAATGACAAAAATTTAATTTTCGTAGTTACAATAGATTTTATTTGTGATCTGGCTTATGAAAAAAAAACATATTGTTAAATGTTGAGTTGTGCCTGTTTATGAATTAGTGTGCGATATTTAACATTTTTTATGGTGAGAAAATGGGACATAATTTCTGGTTTTATTAGATTTTTTAAATCTTTGAAAATTTAAAATCTTACATGAAAGAAATATTGATTTAGACAAAATTAAATTAAATAAGGTTTAACGCAAATTGAAATATAATTAGCCAATTCAGAAATTTTTTTAAAGTGATACGTGTTGTGAACGGCAACAAAATAAACTACAAAAAACTATACAAGAAGGTATTATAATATTGATCGAATAAAAAAATAATGGCTTCGAATTGTAAACAAAATCTAGGTGAAAAAATAGCACAATGAAAAGACATTTTTATGACAACTAAAGACTACACAAAATCAATGTTCAGGTCTGACACTGTCTAACAGAAACTTGTGACACAAACTATACACGCAAATTGTGCAATATTTTATTTTTAATGCACTCATAAAATTATTACAGTAACTGATTGAAGGTTATTAAATTTGATTTCCGTACTGTTAAAATTTAATAAATTTTACGAATAATTTTGTCGGTTGTCGTTGTCGTAATCGATCAAGCCAATCGACAACACTGGTTGTGTGTTACTTTAATCTCCAACAATAAACAACTTGATTGATTACTACAACTGGAATAGGGCTAATTATTTCCCTTTTTATAAAATTTTTTTTTAAATTTTTATAAAAATCGAATTTCAAGAGTCTAGTGATGCTTTCAATGAGCCATAATTTAGGCGATTTTTTACATAATTATAGGAACCCTGTCCGGAGTATTTTATTTTTTTGTCATCTCTTAAAAACCGTAAAAAAACTCAACGTTTTAAATATACACTCCACAGGTTCACAGTACAGTTCAACAAATTTTAGCATACATTTGTAAAAATCTTTTTGATTTTAAGTAATTTAATTGTGCAAAAAGGCAAACAAATACCGTCATACACTACGCAAATGCACTGTAAAGTGCCAGACTTGCAATTAGGAGACAAAGTTGTATTTTTCACATTCACAAGCTCCATCGTATGGCTTATCGTTTAAAAAACATACGATTTTTGGTTCATAGTCAATTTGCTTTGCGTAAACTATTTTAGAATATCACAAAATTTTTACCTTATAATAAAAGTATATGAAGCTTTAAACCAAAAAAGATAATTAATAATTTTAAATAATAATTTTTTACCTCACTCCTTGATTTTATTTGTTTCTTATTCATCAATATTTGCCATTCACATTATTCGATAAAATGATTGGAAACCAGCTATAGCAGTGTTAATTTGTGGTGAAAAAATTTAATTGAAATGTTTTAAACATCTATTAATCATTAATAAGAATGCAATTTGTGGTGTGTGCACGCAGAGAAAAAATATGATTGGGCATGGTTACGGCAACAACACTATGTCTAATGTAACAATATATTGTTGTCGTACACAAATAATTGTTATTTTTATTTAATATCAACAATATTATAGTTCGTGTAAACATATCAATGTTTATCGCAATTATGAATTTGAGTATTGTTGACCGAAAAATAATTTTTTTTCTAACAACTTAATTATGATAACCTTCTAAACATATTATATTTCTCACAACCATATCATGATATTTAATAGCCATAACATGATAACTCTCTATGCATTTATCATATTATGTTAAAGATGCAATCAAACTATTTTTACTCTAATCATATTATGTTAGCGCCATTTGTAAAATAATTTTGAAGCAGTTGTGTCGTTTTTTTTTATTTGTGAGCGGTTAAACAATTAAAAGATAAAATTCCATAAAAAAAATAAGTTAAAAGAAATTAAAATATTAAAATATTAGCGGAGTTCATTCAAGTATTAGTGATGTAAAAGTGCAAATGCAAATTATCATAGTTTTTTTGTAAAATCCAACAACAAAACACACAGAGATTTCGTTATATTTTATAAAAGTGCTACGATATTTCATCAGCATCTTAAAATCGAAAAAATGGACACACGCGGTTGCCCTTGAAAACCACAGATTTTTCATTTGCTCTTTTGCAAGCCTTATATTGAACTCCGCTATTTTATTAACATTAAGAAAAATTGTAAAAAGACACAAAATAAAAAAATCGATGCAAAAATATTTTAATTAATTTTGTATTTTATGACAGCTATGAAAGGTGCTGTATCATAATATGATTGCTTCTAAATTTATTATGATTAACAAGATGATAATATGATCACTTCTTAGCTTATTATGATTAACATGACAATAATTTGATTACTTCTTAACTTAGCATGATTAACAGAATAATAATATGATTAAGGGAAAAATATTATGATGTAATATTACGAGTATATTTAGTCATACTATGATTCAATAATAATCTTAATATGGTGACTACAATCATAATTCTTATCATAATATGTTGCTCTTAGAATATGTTTACCACAACCATGTTTTTTCTTTGCGTGTGTTATCACAATCTTAAAAGATCAAAGATATGACGTAGTAGAGAAGCTATGCAGATTTTTTATTAAAAAGATGTTATATTTACCAGCAGCTTCATCCAACTACATGCTTTACCTTTAGACTACACTTTTCATATACAAACAAAGTTCTGAACATGGGTCAAAACCGATTATCACGTATTTTAGCGGAAACAATAATAGCCAAAAACGAATTCTGGGCAAAGGAGTGGTCTTATCTTCAACAAGTTCTTCAATTTATACCTTCGAATTCAAACCTTCCACTTTGCACAAACTGGAAAGCAATAATAAATCTACTCACTGCAAAAGAGCGTGAAGATAGTATACTTCGGCCAACAAACTGACAGCACCACGACCTCTACTGTCGACAAAATCATACTGTAACACCTCTTCTTGCTAAAAACTACTCATCTCGTAGCACTAGCTTAGTAGTCAGAGCGAGAGGCGGTTTGCTTAACTTAAATGCCAAGCCCTTCAGTAACAACACTGCATCCGTATGTACAATGTGCAACAATGGGTTAGAAGAAAATACTTACCAGGTGTCTGTTCAATATATAACGGATTTAGATTTAAATTTTTTGGAAAATCCCAACTTGAACTAATCGAAGTAATAAATATATTAAATGGTCACAACTTTTACAACTTGTTTAAATATTTGGAAATCTGTTTAAATTATAGAAAACTAATTATCAACGAATTTAATCTGTAATCTTTTTTCAACACTTTTTGTCAAATCTCTTTTAATTGCAATCTCATAAACTTTTTCATAACACTTAAAATTAACAAAATGAATTGTATTGAAAATGCTAGCAATTTGCCAATCTGGCTCACAACAAATATGTTATGCCAAATATAGATATTAAACATTGTAATAATAAAAAAAAAAAAAAAAAAACAAATGAATATGTTAATGTAAATACAATTAAATGTATCTATTAATAAATAATAATAAAATAATAATAATCTTAAAAGATTTTTACAAATTCACCAAACAAATCGAACATTTCCAGACCTGGTATCAATAAAATACATATTTTGCAAAACATTTACAATAAAAATCAATCGTATAATTGTACCACACTTTTGTATGAAAATAAATAGCAACAAATATACAACATTGTACAGGGTGTCCGCCGGGAAGGTTGTTTTGCCGCCATTTCGGTAAACATAAGTATTGACAGTTCATATTTGGCAGTCATTAGCGATATCGTGATATGATGGAAACTTAGAAACGCTCGAGCAACTGAAATTCATGACAAAATTATAAACAAACCAAACCATCCCGGCGGACACCCTTTATAATTATACAACAAATACGAAGAAAATTCGAGCTTGTGAGTTAGACAATTTAGGCAATTCTTTGCCTAATTCTCATTTTTTGTTGCCATCTGCTCAAAACCGAGAAAATTAAACAAAAGTATGACAGTCATAACGTTATAGCAAATACAACCAATGAATTGGCTAGTTGTTAACATAGATCGATGACTTTTTATATACATACTAACATCCTATTTTAAAAGAATATTTTAACAATTTAACAAGTTTGGTTTTATCTTAAGTTGGTTTTTGGCCTTGCATAGAAAGAACTGAAATTTGTTTAACTTTTACTTACTTTTAATGCATTAATACACTAATTTTATATATCTCAAGAATTGTTATTTTTCCAAATAAATTAAATTAACTTTTATTCTGCAGTATTTTATATTTAGCGAGAATTCCCGGGAAAAGACAAACTCAAATCTTTATGTAGATCAAAACTCTTTTAATATATCGAAAATATTTTACAAGAAATGGTGTATCCAACAAGAAATAAATGCGACTTACATTTATCATGCACTTATTGGTCCGGCGATAAAATTGTGTTGTGAGTTTCAATTGAATAAATAACAAACTCTATTTAACTTTACTTAAAAAAAAAGTAATAATTTTCTAGAATTCATGTTTGTGTCATGTTTATACACATGACTGGAGTCGTTGACAAATGTTGTGTTGAATATAAAACAAACTAGCTAAATACACCAGTTCAGCTAAGAAAAATTGAAGTAAAGTCAGGGATAAATAATAGTGTGATAATAAACTACATGATGTGATAAATGTTGCTATTTTTATAGTTCTTATTTCACTGCATTAATATGGGGTATTTATTTATTTGTCACTATTCCCTATCGTGTTTATGAAATGTTTGCAACTTATAACAAAAAATATTTTCTTTTTTTTCACAAGACAAAGCAAAATGTGAGTAAGCAAATATTGCTGTTTGTATATCGATGATATACTCTTGTCAAATACATAAATTTGCTATAAACATAGTGTGACATGTGAAATTATTACTGTAATAATGTTGCAGATATTTCACGTATCTATTCTTTAAATGCTGTCAAACGCATGTATAAAAGAGATTTGTTAGAATTTTTAACTTAAGTAAATTAAAATATTATTTTATGTAAAATGATTCATTGAAATCATTCATTTTGAAAAAATATATCAATAAACTATTTGATTTCTTAATAAAATTCTTGCAAAGGCAAACTTTACACATATGAGTAATAAAATCCCAATTAAATTATTTATACGCTGCATATGACATATGAGTACTTAATGCCTGGCCATCATTTGCACACGAAGACTTCGGTCGCTAAACTCACATTTAAAACAAATAATAAAATATTGTTTTTGTTTTACATGTTAGTTAAGCGAACGAAGTCTTCGTTTGAATTCGATGAACAGGCCATTAATATCTTACAGAGCCAGTGTTTAGCACTCATAGCCATCGCCGACTGCTGGCAGTCAATACCCAATAAAAAATTTCATCATTTTGCGAAGCACTAATGGTACATTTAAAAAAATAAGCGCACGATTATGCGCTACGCAATAAGACATACAGAAATGCAGTAAAGTAAGTGAAAGGACTCTCAACAACTTTTATAAAAAAAAAAATAACATTTCATGTGCTACGGCATTCCCTTACTACGAAGCAGGTTTGTAAGGGAGAGTACTAAACAATAACTGCATAAAAACATTTCGTGCGTAAGGCTGATCGTTACATCCAACAATTTTTATATGCGCTGAATAAAGCGCTTTATGTGTCAAAAATGTATTGCTTCAAAGTGGGAACTCGCCATATAAAATTCATGCCTTCCGTAAGCGCAATGGTAAGCGAAACGTTTATGTTTCTCCCTTACAAACCTGCTTCGTCGGAAGCTCCAATTTTTATTGGGTAGTCAAACATCAATATTTAAACCAAATTGTATTTAACATTTGGTAGATCGAAATGTGGTTTGATTGATTACACCGGTTTACAGCCAAAAAATACCAAGAACGCCACATGCCTAGATAAGTCAATTGGGACCTCCTGAACACGAAAAACGCTGTAATTTTTTTTCTAACTACCGTTTTTTAGATAAAGGTACTTTTGTGTTTTTCGGTGTATGGCCCCACTCAAACCCTTGTGGAGCCCAACCGAATCTGATCGAAACAACCGAATCTGATCGAAACATGTGGAGCCCAACCGAATCTGATCGAAACATGTGGCACATTGTTGGAAAGGTAATTGAATGCCTTTTCCGTCGATATGCTGAAAATTTCTATCTGAGAAGAAATGGCTGAGTTCAAAATTTGCCTATTTTTTACTTTTTTTTCAAAATTTTTAATTTTTATTTCGTTTTTTTCTACGTTATATCTGAATATCTGGAATGTTTTATTTTTTTAACGGAATAATATATTTAATTACCAACATTTTAAGCGTAATTTGAATCGAATGAAAAACAAAGTTTTAATTAAGGATTTTGTGGAACGACAATATTTTCATCTCATATAAAACTCCGTTTTTTTAAATCCATCAGTTTTCCATCGGATGGGCTCCACAAGGGTTTGAGTGTGACCATACACCGAAAAACACAAACGTATCGTTATCTAAAAAACGGTTCGTAGGAAAAAAAAAAATTACAGCGTTTTTCGTTTTCAGGAGGTCCCAATTAACTTATCTAGGCATGTTGCCTTCTTGGTACTTTTCCAAATTAAAGATTTGTAAAGCAGTTTTTAAATGATTTTATATGTTTTTTTCTTTACTTCTGTCCAGACCAAGTTTTTGTTTTGCTTGAAATAATTTTCGAATATTTCAAAAAATTTTAATACCAGGCACGTGAACTCTATAAATGACTTGTGCTGAATCGAATGAAACAAATTAGGATTCGATTGGAGCAAATTAGTGGTGTTGAATTCAATTTTTATGTAAAAGACTATGAAATTACCCTCTTGGACTGGCCAGACCAATTTTTTTTTTTTTTTTGCTTGCAATATCTCATATTAAATCTTTCAAGCATATTAAAACAACAGAAACGATAATTCAATAAATGATATGTTCGGAATCGAATGAATCAAGTTTGAATCAAACCAGAAAACCACGGCCCATTATGCGCTTAGTTTAATTTAACTACAAAAACCAAACGCTAAACTCGTAAAACCCATTACTGAAAAACCTAAACAAAAGCGGCAAGCGTTTTTTTAAACATGAAAATTTTATTTAAAAACAATTTCAATAAAACAAACCGACATAGCGATCTGTCATATAAGATTTATCAGCCGGGTGGTTTCTAATTCTCATTCTAACGATTTGTTTCGTATAAATTGTATGCAAATGAGAAGTTTTGACATACAAAAAACGCTTCCGCTCTTATTAAGGTTGCTCAGTTAAGGCCCGAACCATGATCCCATTGAGCTATAATGATGAAACTTTTACAATTTAATTGTTTATACCTAAATATGAAAGAAAACAAATTTTGGGCAAATCGGATACGTGGGAGCCCAGATAATCCCCGTTGCGAAAACGCAACGATGGGCCTTAACGATATACAAATTAAGCGCATTTGTAAAAATTTTAAATTAAAATATTTTATTCACGTCTTTAGGAAAAAAAAATTAAAAAAGATATTCATTTACATTTTATTTTTAATTCAATTATGATATGCTCTAAGGCACTTTGGGTGCACTGCTACGTCACTTTTTTCACATTTGTAAATTGATTGGTCCATAATTTACCATAGGACCCATATAAAACCCACTCTCGAAAAACACTTTGGTATGCCTAAAACCATAAAAAATAATTCTATTGTTATAAATTTTGTTCTGTCACAGTTTTAAATGACTAGAAATCAAACTGTCAACTTTCGTAAATATCTGAAATATCCTAGCTGTCAGTGGATGGTATCAAATATTGAAGTAACCCTGCTGGAAATTTGTGTCAATTGTTCCTGGATTTGTGAAAATAGAACAAGTTCAAAAAGATAGAACTCATGACCAGTGAAAGGAGAACTAATCATCTAACTGGTGCATAAAGAACAAGAAGGTAAAAAAAGTAATGAATTACGGTACATACTACATTGTATCGAAATAATCTTACATTGTTCTAACTAACACTTAACACGTTCATTGAGAATAGATGTGTGACTGGTCAAATGGTGTCAATTAACCAATGACAAACCCATGTAAAAGTGATAGATCTTATTCATATAAACTGTTAGAACTGGAACCGGTCTCTTCCCCCAAAGACCTATCACGGGACTACTTTGGTGGAAGTTTGCTTCCCTTTAGGAAAATAGCACACTTGACATAGAGAATTTACCTACTGCGTAATAACAACAACTTATAATTTACATGTATTCATGTTTTATTTAAATAGCAAGTGATTGTTTAATATATTTTATTTGATAATTTTATGTAATTTGTATATGGTTTAGGCCCAGTGTTGCGTTTTCGCATCACGGATGTATCCAATCATAAAAAAAGTCTCAAATGTCTACGATGATTGGATTTTTCAGTAGAAATAATAATGTCCGTATGTAAGCTTCCTCCTTTAGAAGTTTCAGAGACTTATTCCAAAAGTACCCAAAAATCAGGAAAAATTAAAAATTTAAATTATAAATTTTTATAAGAAAAAACTTATGTATGATACAAATCCAAAAACAGGTCGATTAGATATTAAGTTAAAATTTATTTCTCTGTGCTTTATAACAATATCACGTAACAACAATATGCCTGAGGGGAGGTTTAAGTGAACGTTGCGAAAACGCAACGCAGGGCCTTAATGGGTTAAGTTGTGGTAGATGCGAGGAAGCAATCTGCTTAATTAAAGAATATATTTTCGATGATATGCCTGTGGCAAAAAATAATGAAATAATAAAATTATATAATAAATTCGTATGATATAAAATAATGAGCATAAGTTCAGTTAAAATTATTATTATTTACTTTTTATTTAACCCTAGAACGACAACATTATTTTTTTGTACTGAAAAGATAACGACACGTCTGAAAGGCGTATGCTTATTTCTATCCTTTAAAGGATATCACCGGAAATAATATTGATCAATTTTATTGTTGAAAACATTTATTAATTCTACTTCTTTTAAAAGAATATAATTTTAAACAGAAAATTATAATAAAACTAATATTAAAAATAGAATTCAATTGTCATTATAAAAAATTAAAGAGTTTTTATAAAGGACTTCAGTTCGGTTCTAAAAACTTAAATAAATATATTCTTTGTACTTTGTGTATATATTGTTATCTGTTTTAACTAATATTAACAAAAAAATAATAATTTGAATAACATTATGTGCAAGATTTACAAATTTAAGTTTTGTGGTCCTCACATACAGGTATACCGCATTTGACACATACATAAGTTTAATTTCTGATGGACAGAAACCACCGTATTATCTTTTTTTTTTGATTCACGCATCTGGGAACATTTGCTCAATGTTGTCGGTCAAAGTTTTCGATAAAATAGAAATTTCTAGCCCTAAGCATGAAATTGGATCCTACAGTGATTTGCATTCCCGAGTTGGTCCTCTTTTTAATTTACTTCTTAAAGTGGGTCGAGATATCGTAATTACGCAGCTATCGGAAGAAGTAGTAAAATGTTCTGGTTCTTGTGAATTTTCCTAAATCGGTGGTATATTTTCGTCAGGCTCAAGGATGTCAAAAGCTCATCTTCTACATCACTTTGAAGAATATCCTCCAACAATTCATCCTCCGATTCGCTCACATTTTCCAGCGAAACTGAGTCCTCCGCCGCGCTTACAACACATTTTTAAAACAACACCAGAAAATTCAACCAAAACACAAAGTTATCTTCGCTACAAAAGTAACACTAAAGATAACGATACGTCTCTCGGACATATGTTGTGTTTCTTTCTGTGGCCATATGGAAAAACTAGTTAACTCCACTTTTTGCGAAAATTAAGATAACACCAAAAATAGAAAGCGAGTTTCATTTACTATCACTATGTCAGATCGAAATTTTGATATAGTTTCTCATTTAATAGTTATTTGAAAAACAAAAATCAGAAAAATATCAATTTTTATGTAAAAACTAGATAACTAGATAACATGCATTTTTTGCAAAAACAAGTTAACTCCATAGTCTCTTAGAAAATAGAAAAATTAAAAGTCTTAAACTGTGTTGTCTCGAAAACTAAGAGACAAAGAGCGATATAGAACAAATTCGGGTCAAAATGTTGAGCCTAAACATTGCAACTCTAGAGAATTCAAAGAATATATGCATTTTTTATATGCATATTACATCTTTTGTACCCGAAATCTTTCCGAGTAATAGTTTTTAGCCCATATAGATCTACCGTACTCTATGTGGTACAGCCACTTTGAAAAATTTTTAACATACTTATTTTTATTTGTTTCTGTTGCAAAGATAATAACTAGTAAAGTGTTTTTACGTACAAAAATAATAAAAACTATTTCTATCCAGTTTTTTTTTTTCTAAGAATAAATTTTTTTAATCTGGAAGACAAACAAACTTTACTAAAAAATGGAGTTACCTATTTAAATTTACGGCCACAGTTTTCTTAAAATAAGAACAAATTAACTGCCTGGCCCATGATGTCGACAAGAACATTTCTTTCGTATATTTATATTGAAAACAAAAGAGTTTTAGTTTTCTATTATTCTTTTAAATATAAATATGCGAAAGAAATGTTCTTATCGACATTGTGAGCCTGGTTGTAAATTTCTTTATTTTTAAATTAATCTAAGAACATATTCATATTTTTTTGCACTTTACGATATTTAATACTAATAAAATTTTATTATTATAAAATTATTTTTTTCTGCAACCTTGACGATCATCTCAATGTTAAATGTTCATCAATAAAACTTCTCTTGAGCTTTTTCCAACTTGATTTCAGTTTGTTTTCTGAAGTATTTATTTCTAAATTTACGAGTTCTTTGTCCGATTGCTCGATCACGTTTTGCTTCCTTTTATTTTCTTCCGTGCTGCCTTGTGGAATAACTTCCTCCAACTAAGTCTGTATTTGCATCAGAGGTCAGCAATGAATCGTTTTTTCGCTACTCATACTGACTCATGCAATTATAAGTATAAGTGCGTAGAAATCATTTAAACTAAACTACTCTGATTCACTCATACTCACAAGAGAAATATTTATGAGTGCGACGTCGACATTATACGCATACTCATAAATGAGGTCAGCTTGATTTATAATTTCAAGAAAATACATACAATATTCACAATGATTCAAATCATTTAGCTCATCCATTTTCCGTTTTAACACAACAGATAAAACACACAACTTAATAATCAAAAAAAATCGTCCACTTCATACATGTTACTTTAGTAAACTGTAATTGCCAAATCGTCACTTTGCTATTTCGGGGACAAATCTGGCAGCCAGTGTGACCATATTAGCTTTTTTCAAGCTTAATTTAGCTTTATTTTTCCTTTTTAGCCTGAGATATTTCATTTAGCTTTAAGCTTTTTTTTCAGCTCTTTTCAACGATGCATTTAGCTTTTCCTAGCCTTTTTTTAATTTCAACTTCGTGTTTATTTATATTTTAAAATAAATAAAACAGTTTATCCGAATAAAGTTATGTGTGATTTAGTTAAAAGTGCAATAGTCTGGTAGCGCAGAAGAAATCGCTGTTGCAGATTTGATTTACATATGTACATAAAAGTGCTGCGAGGGGAAGAATACAAAAGTTACGCTTTTTCCCAAAAAAAAAAAATTAAGAATTTTTGTCAAAATTTACAATTCGAAAAATTTCTTGAATAAACAGTAAATTTATGTGATTTATAAGAACAAACAACATACATATTTCTATTCTACATTTCAGTGATAATAGCAAGACAGCAAATCAATTATTGAACAAAAGCAAAGCTTAGAGTAAGTTTTATGCCTACTTTTCGTTTATAGTTACTACAGTTTTTAGCCACTTTAGCGATATATTACAATTTATCTGTTTTTCTGCCGTTATAAATAAATTTAATATAAAGTATTTACGTGATAGTCCATACAGCGATGAAAGCCACATACTTATTTCATCTATAAGCAGGCATCAAGAGCAAAGGTAAATCGAATTGTGGGAGTTACAGTTACAGTAGCAAAACGTCCTACGTTCTTTTGAATTTTCGAAGACTCAAACCATCAAAAGAACTAAGAATTAAATCGTTTATTTTTTTATCATGAAAAAAATTAGTTTTTGGCTTAGGTATCAGAAAAAAATATCTTCTTTGGCCTTCTTATGAGTGTTGTTGTCGTGGTCGAAATATAGTCGTTTTTTAAAGTTGGCATTATGATTGACGCAAACGACATATGTACGGCGAACATTTTACTTATTTGTTTTACATTGTCGTTATTTCGACTTTCAAACGGCTGCGACTTCGAACACGACAACGACTTCCGTCAACTATTTTTTGAAAATTTCTGCTAGTAAAAATTTTACTAGATAAGTTATGTTCATACCTATTAAATATTTGGCGTCCCTTGTTTTAATAAAAATTTACTGGTCAAGCTTTTTTTGGATTTTTTTTCGTTTATTTATATAATTATTCTCAGCTATAATTACGTAAGCAATACTTAATCTATGAAAAATATCGAAATAATGAAAAGTTACTACAAGAAGCTATAAAAAAATTAAGCTTTATTTTTTGGCTTTAAATTTACTTCTTTAGCTTTTTTTTAGCTCTATTTCAAACATGATTTAGCTTTATATTTTTCAAAAATCTGGTCACACTGCTGGCAGCCTCGCATTTTGCTTCGCATATACACATTGAGTTGAGTAGATTCTAAATCAAACACAACAAATGTTGCTTAGTATGAGTACGATGAATAAAATGAAACTTTTGAGTGAATATGAGTTTGAATAACATTGGAATAAGTATGAGTGCGTATAAGTACAAGAATTTATGAGTCATGATTTAGCTCTACTCACTTTTTGACTACTCATTGCTCATCTCTGATATGCATTAGGTCAATGTCTGGATCTAAGTTTATGTTAGTCGGTCGCATTGATTTTGATTTTCTTGTGTTGATTTTTATATTTTTTGCACG
The DNA here is from genome assembly GCA_930367215.1 of Pollenia angustigena. Classification (NCBI taxonomy): domain Eukaryota; kingdom Metazoa; phylum Arthropoda; class Insecta; order Diptera; family Polleniidae; genus Pollenia; species Pollenia angustigena. The sequence goes on along the minus strand of OV884056.1, from coordinate 39,784,522 downwards.
CACGTGTAACTATTACGTTTATTTTTTATCAAAAACATAAAAACAAAGTAGAAGCGTAAGACATTGTTTTTAAACTAAAAAGCTAAAAACGATCTTATTACCAAGGTTAGTATAAAAATTTAACGGAACACCTTTTGTTTAAAATTTTAATATGTATTAAAATAAAATTAACCACAAAGTCAATAGCTGTTGTTCGGGTTCAACCTATGTTAAACCGATTATAACGTTAATCAAAGTCCTTAAAACTGGCCAATTCATTTCATAAAATCAAGAAGGGTAAACCTTTTAATTATGTTTATGCATAAAAACAGACAAAAACTCAGCTTATTTTTTGATGTATAAGCATAAAGAGAAAAAAATATTTTTTGGAAAAACTGGATAACTCCATTTGATCGTACAAAAAAGGGGTAAATTAACGTGTTGAGTCAAAAAGTTAATGTTTTTCCACAAATCATTACTAAAGTTGCCTTAATTCCATAAAATACTCATATAATTTAAGAAAAAAATTATTCGGAAAAACTAGATAACTCCATTTTTCGAAAAAACAAGATAAGTTACATTGGTTTTCGGTTTTAATGTCCAAAAATCAGTTTAATGGTACCAGAAATCTTTAACTGAATCAAAAATATTGTTTTGTTTAATGCGCATGCATAATAACCTAAATTCATATGAAATAATTAGCGAAATATGTTTAAAAATTTAAATGTGTTTTCCTCGTGTTTTCAAAAAATGGAGTTATCTAGTTTTTCCATACAGCCACAGATTTGTGTTTATTTCTCAAAAAATATATAACTTACAACATAAAAACTGCCACCACCAACTAGATGCTGCTAACAACTGAGATACTTAAACGTGAGAAAGTTGTATGTTAACAAATGTGAAAGTAAGCGCACAAAATTGAACAAGCTTATCTTTCTAGGGTTAATTGCGCTTTTTAGCTGTTCTAATTGTGGCCGGGCCAGACCAAGAGGAGAATTTAGTAGTAAAAAGTTACCAGGAATCCTAGGGTTAATTATTAGGTGAAAAAAAATTGTTAATCTTTCAAAATAGTATACTCGAAGTGAATTGACTACGTACATTGAAGGGATGTGTTCCATTTTTGACGTTTGGCAATACGATTAAGGAAAGATAGAACAAATTTGTCTGTTCACAAGTGCATAAACAAAATTCGCATTATTTTTTTAAACGATTAGCTTTTCGATGCGTCGGAGCTTGTAAATTGGACAAATATTTAGTTTAACTTTAATGCTTTAGAACTTAAAAAAAATATTCGCAATACTGCTATCAATATTTATTTTTAAGGCATATAAACACACAACATCTAAAACCAAATTAATCAATAATGTGTAATGATTTTAAATCTACGACTTATAGATTTAATTATCCAATCAATTCAATTTCATAAACACATTTTTTTTTATTTCCAACTAAGTTCATCTAGCAATTATTCACAATGATTTTATGTACATACTCACAATTGTACTCTGACTTTTTGCCATTTTAATTAGTAATATTGAAAGAAAACAATAAAACAAAATAATAAAAAGCAAAATAGAGAAAAATAGCAAAAAGTTTTTTTTTTTTTTTTGAAATTAATTAACCCTCTTATGTTAATACTATTACATTTTGTTTTTATTTCTGTTTGACTTAACTTTTATTTGCATGTTCTCTTTAGTTTTAATTTCTGTTGAATAAAATTTTCTATTACAAAGTATTTACAAAACTGTAGATTTTACTATGCATTTATTCTTTGCATTAATTTTCCCACATAATACTACACAATAATCCTTTGGAAAACCGACTTAATCTAAAGGCCCTTAAGAAGGTATAGCAAGTAGAAGACTTGTCATTTTCCCTTAAGTTTAAATTATACCCTACACCACAATTAGTTGTGATGAGGGTATATTAAGCTTGTCATTCCGTGTGAAACTTTTTTATTATTCATCTCAGACCCCATAAAGTATATATATTCTGGGTCCTTGAGTAATTCTAAGTCGATTTAGCCATGTCCGTCTGTCTGTCCGTCTGTCCGTCTGTTGAAAACACGCTCACTTTCGAACAACTCAAAAGAAATTAGAAATTGCTTGTAGTTATCCTAAGCAGTTTGGGATTGAAATCCAGCAAAATCAGTTCAGTAGGACCAGATCTATGAATCAAAATGTGGAACCACCACCTAAAAAAATTGATAATTTTGTTACAAAAAATAACATAAATGCTGGAACAAGGCACGGAATGAGATAAGATATTGCAAAAATTTGTTTCATTAGACTAGAAATCACGCTGTTAAATTTCGTGAAGATCCGTCCATAATTTACCCTAAGCCCCATATAAACACTTCTCCCGAAAAACAGTTTAGTATGCCTAAAACCGTAAAAAATAACGCTAGCGTAACAAATATTGGCTCGTCACAGTTTTATAGGACCATAAATGATACTGTTAAATTTCGTGAAGATCCGTCCATAATTTACCCTAAGCCCCATATAAACACTTCTCCCGGAAAACAAGATTTGGTACGTCACAGTTTTATAGGACTAGAAATAACACTGTGAAATTTCGTGATGATCGGTCCATAATTTACCCTAGGCCCCATATAAACCCTACTACCGGAAAACAGTTTAGTCGCGTAAAACATAACATTATACAGATATTATTCCTTAAACATCCGAACTGTCGGTGGAGGGTATCAAAGATTCGGCACAGCCGAATATAGCACTCTAACTTGTTTTTTTTTTGTTTTTAATTTTCGCTTATTTCTTATTATATGTGAATAGCACCCGCATGTACGTATGTATATATTAAATAAGATGTCAAAAGTATGAGCATCAGGAAGTTCTTGTTTCATTTTCTTATATTATTAACACAAAACTATTTTTGTTGTTTCCATTTTGGTTTTTTCATTAGGTTTTTTTTTTGTGTTTTCAATTTACATTAACACTTCCGGCGCCAATCCTAACATCCATTACAAAAATTAAGAGTTATTTTGTTTGTGCGAATTTTCATAGCTACATGATATAAAAAAGTATATTTTTTAAATCGGTAAATGTGGGGAAAAAGAGAAATTTTGCATAACAATCGACAGAACCAAAGTTTTGCGATTATGTTTTCTTATTCACATTTCGCGTTTTCCGGTTTTAATTCATAGGCCTATTTTCTCTACAAATCTATGCATTAACGTCTTCATTCAGTCTGAGAATATGGGCAATTCCACAGAAAAGTCTACTTTTTGACAAGCACCAGCAAGCTTGTATGTAAGGCCCATGTTTTTAAAAAAATTCGCCTCTATAACAAAATACAAATAGGTAAGTGATAAACAACCACCTGCTTGTTAGACGATTTTATTAAATATACAACTCCTAAAAGAATTTCTGATGATTATCGTACGAGTAACAATAACAAAAAAATCTAATTTTTTTTTTGGTAATTTCTTTAATACTTTTTAAAATATTTTTTGACACGCTCGTCTTATAATCTTGGATTGCTTATGATGCAATTACTTAACCCTACACGGTTACTCTTCGTCGAATCGACGAAGCTCATTTACTTTTTATCATATAACTTTTTTATGAGTGTTCAAATAACGTCACAACGACGAAGAGTAACCTTAGTGTAAGTTTTTGTGTCAATTTTTATTGGACTTTTAAATATGGTATGGTCAACAACTACGACGTATAGAGCCCTAACCGCGAAAATAACGTAAATGACATAATTTTCAATTTTTGTTTTTTTAATAAATTACCTTATTGGCAACACTTGCATCATCTCCTAAAATGTTACCGTTACGATTTTATAGCAAGAACAATTTTATTGCAAGCGACAAATTTTATACAAAATTTATATAAAATAAAAAAAAAATAAGAAAAAACTCTCCTGCAAAATTTGATTATTGGCGCTTACGTTATTTTCGCGGTTAGGGCTCGATATATACTCACAATATGTAACAAAAAGATCGAAAACCCAAAAACCGACGACAGTATCTGAAAAATTTTCATTTCCCTCTCGTGGCTCCCTATTTAAGAGGCAGATTCGAGACAACCGCCTTGCAGACCTTAATAATGGGAAAAATTCAAAATAAAATACCTAATCGACAAGAATCCGTCGAAAATGTTGTCAAAGGACCAAAAGAGCGTAAAATTTGTCACCTCTGTCCCTATAGCAAACGCAGAACGACGAAAAGTACATGTAATGCAAGAAAAGCATCTGTTATCAACATAAAGTTGAAATAAGGCATATAACTTAATATTTGATCTCTATTTTTAAAGGATGTGTAAGAAAAACGTTATTTTTTTTACCTTTTTAGGTTTTGTTGTTTTAAAAAGTTAATTAATTTAAAAACAAAAAAAAGGCGTTAAAATTCGTATCTAATTTTATAGGGAAAAATAATTTTTGTTCTTTATTATATATTTTTGTTTATTTTTTAATAAAACACTTTACTTAAACAGATTTTTGTTTATTTTTAACATTGAAAATGAAGAGTAACCTTCTAGGGTTAAGAAATCTTTTAATAATTGTTTCAAAACAGCAAAAAAAAACAAGGTAACACTTGCTTATCTTTCATCAAACCATCATCGAATGAACTTTAGCCGACTCTCTGTATGAGTCATTTAACAATAACTGAGCTGCCGAAATAAGAGCGTTTTTTTAAACATAAAATTCTTTTGCCAACATAATTTCTATAAAACAAACCGACCTAAGAATCTGTCAAATAAGATTTTCCGACCAGGTGCTGTTAAGTTCGCGATATAAAGGTTTGTTTCGTATAATTTTGTGAAAATGAGAATAGTTGAATTTTTTTTTTTTTATATTTAATTTTAAAAATGGTTCTTTTGAATTTTGGAAAATTTGCAGCACTGCTTGTATGTATGTATGTTTTTGTGGCATACTGCATGTGTTTTAGTAAATCGAAATATCTTGAAGTGCATTTAAACAACAAAAAGCAAAAATAAAAAGTAAAAAATGTACCTTAAGCATTTGTATTTGCATATACACACAAACAATGTTACAATTGTAGTTGTTTTACAATTTCTCTTTTTATTACAATACAATCGTATAGTTTTAAACTCCCACTCATGTATTTACAATTACATATGTATGTACTCATAAAATGTAGGTATGTGATGGGTGATTTTTTAGCTATTATCTTTTTGCAACACTGGTTTAAACAGCTGATGCACGTTTCGTGTTTTGTTTCACTGTCAAACATCTTCAGTTTGGTGTATAATTTAACCATGAATCGTCTTACAGACGAACAACGGTTGCAAGTTATTGAATTTTATTATAAAAATTCGTGCTCTGTTAAAGAAAGTTCTTCGCGCGCTTCTTCCATTTTATTGTCAGCTCATTTTTGGCTCAATGGGTGCGTTAATAAGCAGAATTGTCGATTTTGGAGTGAAGATCAGCCAGAAGCATTGCAAGAGCTAAAATCCATCCAGAAAAAGTCACAGTTTGGTGCAGTTAATGGGCTGGTGGCATCATTGGACCATACTTCTTCAAAGATGATGCGAATCGTAACGTAACTGTGAATAATACTAAAATTTTTTTTGCCCAGAATGCAAGAGCTTGACTTGCATGACATGTGGCTTAACAATGGACTTATAGAGAGGCGAGTTCGGTGAACATTTTATTTCACGTTCGGGACCGGTCAATTCGCCGCCTAAATCGTGCGATTTAACGCCTTAAGACTATTTTTTGTGGGACTATGTTAAAGCAAATGTCTATACACACATGCCCGCTTCAATTGACGCATTGGAAGGCAACATAAAAGCATTTATTCATGAAATACCGGCCGAAATGTTGAAAAGAGTATGCCAAATTGGACTAAGCGGATGGACCATTTGAGGCGCAGTCACGGTCAACATTTGCATGAAATAATCTTTAAACATTAATTTATATGGACCGTAATATCTATTCAAATAAAGATTTTATGAATTTTTCTGAATTTTATGTGTTTTTTTTTAACTTTCCTATAGCTCTTAAAAAATCACCCATTAGTTGTGCACGAGAGCTCGTTTGTATGAGTTTTATTTCCATGCCCGCATTTCAATTGAAATAAATATTTACTGTTACAATTACAAAATGTGTTTGTCTGTATTGCATAATAATGATTAATTAATTTTTATTTTGCGTACGTTAGTGTGCGTGTTTGTTTACAAGATTGAGAGTGTTATTTTAGCAAATTTATTTTTATTCGAACAAATAAATATGCATGTATGTATATGCAAATACAGTGGCGTAAAATACCTTTTTAACACATACACAAATAGTGTTGTGTTTTATTTGGATATGTTTGTATGTATTAATGACAGCTGTATTTAATTTTTAATTAATATCATTATTCTGTAATACAAAATTTGTAATGCTTATTTTGTAGAAACTGCAGTAATAAATATATTTGTTATTTCTCAGCGTTATTTTGTATTGTTAATAAATTTTTAAATCATTATTTAAACGACTTTTAATTCTTTCATTAATGTTAAACTGATATGACTTCTTAATTTTTGTTAAAAATGTATTGAAAATTTAAGATGACGGGAAAGGGAGACTATAGAAAAATATTTATGAAATACCAAATATCGACAGGATAATATACATACATACTATTACATCCACTTTGATTTTATATTTATTAAAATTTTCATAAAAGCTGCAATTTGTTTAATTATTTCTCTACGACTATTTTGGTTACAATAAATACCCTTTACCGCAAGTGGAACGGGTTTGTCATTCCGATTGCAGTTTCTACAATATTGATTCAAGACCTCATCAAGCATTTATATCCTGGACAATAATGAGAAGTATATTTGACCATGTGCGTTTGTCCGTGTGTCTGTTAAAGTGGGTTTTTGGATGAATACCTCAGATCTTTAGAAGTAGATCATTAAATATTTATATTCAAGAAATGACTGAGAAAAGAGCAAAAAGCCGCGACTGCCTCTAAATTTATACCGATAAAGCTTTATTTCTACCCATTAGTTTGTACTTTTTACAGTCTTTATATTTTGAGGAATAACTTAGTTATACTATGTAAAATACTGGTAATAAAATTAAATAAAATAGCTTTTTAAATCACCGCATTATAGGCAATTGAATACTTTTTTCTACCCAAATAAAAATGTTGGCACAAGTGCACCCAAGCCACATGAGCTAAGTGCCCAATTTATATTAACTAGTGTTCGCCTAATGGTAAAAATTCGACCATAAATTTATTTGTAATTATGAAAGAAACATAATTCATCTAAGTATATATAAATTTATTTGTTTCGAGCATTTATTTTTTCCTTCAAAGTGGATCAATTTGGCGAGGGACCAACCTCCGGTTCATATTTTGTCTTCTACGTGAGTTAATTAAATTTTGTAAGTTCAGTATAAAAAAAAAAAAAAATTTAAAAACAAAAAAGTATCAAAAAGTCTCCTTTATATTAACAGTCTAATATTAACGAAAATTAATCACGAACGAAAAAGTGGCGGGGTGCAATAACGCCTTAAGAAATAAGGCCTTTAAGGCTTTATTTCACTTTCAATTGAGAAATAAGACCTTTTTTGCGAAAAAGGTTTTACTGCTCAATTGAAAGTGAAATAAAGCCTTTATTGGAATTTAGCCAATGGTGCAATAAAGCCTTTATTTTATATTTTTTGATTCTTTTGTTACACTGTTCAATTTATCGATTTTTGTTGTTGTTGGTAGCAGCATTTCGACCGATTAGTAGTTCTAATATCTTTAAACAACTCCTAATAATACATATTGCTCATAATAAACATGTAAGTATATATTTCCGGTGGCATGTCATAATGTCCATGAACATTGTGACACACGAATAGTGACATAATGTCCATGGACTTTATGCACTACGTAGGAAAAGGCCACCTAAATCTTCACTTAATACAGTTTTTCTTCGTGGCGGCCTGCGGCCGCTCTTAGGGGTTTTCTCCTCCATGGGACGCGGCAGGTGGCTTCGCTGAATACAGTTTTCCTGCGCGCGACTCATTATCAACCGTAGTGCCGATTTATATATAGAGATATGGTGATTTTTATAAAACAAATTGGTCCATTATATCACATGGCTTCAATACAAGTGTTCTCCAGAGTTAAGGATTTTGATACAATAGTGATATAACCGCGCCCATTCCATATGAACTAGGAAACAGATAACTTTTATTTACTATGATGGTGGCCCTTTGTTCCTTATAGGGACCACAGGACATAATAATAATATATGTGACCCGGTCTATGAATAGGTGGCTTATGACTCAAAAACAAAATTTCGAAAAATCAGCTGTTAAAGATAAACAATGCAGTTTCTCGGTAAAAAAGTGAAAAATAATTTTTTGAGTCATAAGCCACCTTTTCATAGACCGGGTTACATATAATTATGGTTATTAAAAAATTATTTCATATTTACCCTTATCGTGTTTGGCGTATTTAAAATACGCCTACGACTGTTTGGTAATAGATTAAAGGTAATAAGTTCACGTTCTGTTTAATCTATTACCAAACGGTCGTACGCGTTTTTTAAATACGCCAAAGACGATAAGGGTGATTGTTTTCTAATTTAACTTGTTTAAAAATAATTGATTGTGAAATTCACAAGGTCTGTCGTATGGCTTATCGTTAAAAAAAAAAAATCTAGTTGTGATTATGCACTTGTGAACAGGCAAATTTGTAGAATCGCCGTTTTGTTACATTCACTTTGATTAAACTATTTAAGAATATAAAAAAATTTTATTTTCCCCGAATAATAAAAAACAAGTAAGTAAGTAAGTAATAGTCGGTCAAGTCCGACCATATGATACCCTACACCACAGTATTTAAAAACACATCATGCTTATGTGTCCATGTAAATATGGATTTATCTATGTTTATAATCTTCATGAAAATCGGTTTGAAAGTTTGTGAGAGGCAAAAATTGCACCCTGCCTCCCCTTGTGGTCCTATTTTTAAAAAACTGTATAGCTAATGTGTCCCTATAGATATGGATCTATCTATGTTTTAAATTTCATTAAAATCGGTTTGATAGTTTCTGAGAGGAAGAAATTTCCCCTATCTTCCCTCGTGGTCCTACGGTCCATTTTCAATAGGCTTAGTCCTTGTACCAATAAGAACCTATGACCCAAATTTTATCAAATTATCTCCAAAATTGCGACCTGTACTTTGCGCACAAAGTACAGCCAGCCAGCCTGTCAGCCTGCCGGACGGACATCGTTAGTTCGACTCAGAAAGTAATTCTAAGTTGATCGGTATACTTTAAGGTTGGTCTAGGACGACTATTTTAAGGCGTTACACACATCAGCACAAATGCATAATACCCTCCCCACTATTGTGGTGTGGATATAAAAATATGAAAATTAAAACTAAAATAAGCAAATTATTTAATTTAAGTTATCAATTTTTACTTCACTCTAGGTTTTTATTTATTTTTTCTTCTTCTTTAAAAAATTCGCCATTCACATTGGCTGATACCATGAAATTAAACCATGTATTGGAGTTTTGATTTAAGTTCACTTATAAAATTATTACAGTAACTGATTGTGGGTTATTAAATTCGCTTTCCGTACTGTTAAATTTGAATAAAAATATAGTTATTTTACGAATAATTTTATTTTTTAACATTTATGTTTGTTATCCAAAAAAACAAACTACTAAAAAATAATGTTTTTGCGTATTTATTTTGTTATGTAGTTTGATTTTTGTCGGTTAAAATATATTTTTTAGAAGTATAAACTATTCAATTTTAACGAATACGCTGTTCTTAACGAATACGCTGTTCAGTAAATAAAAAATTAAAAAATGAATGTAAAAATCATTTGTTTTAAATGAAATGTAAATGATCCGTTTTCTAAATGAATTTTAATTTGTTTAAAATTAAATTTTCGTTTGAATTTAACTACATAATATTTTGAGTGTTGAAATAGTAAAAAATATTAATCGATATGCAATTTTAATTAAAATAGTTAAAAAAATAATTGAGCTGAATCGAACATATATTATCCATTCTGAAGAATTAAATTTGTGGTGGTAGTTTTAATATTCAACAAATATACAATACAGTACTTTTCGTTTATAGTCACTACCGATTTTAGTCACATTAGCGTTGTAGTCCATTTACAGTGGGTCTCATAAATGTTTTGTATATTTTTTTACGCCATAAAGAATAAATACATTCCTCAAATTGAAGAACAAGTTGTTTAATTTTTGAGAAAAAAGTCCCTTTATTACGTAGGTGATATGTGTTACAACGTAAATATTTTTTTTTTTCAAATCTTATCCTAATATTTTATTTGTGTCCCGCCAGAGCCAGACAAACATTTTTTTCATCACGGGTTCTATTCACCTATATAGGTGTTTATCGCTCATCTAATTGGGTAAGTGCTGCAGTGTCTCTTCTTCTTTAGCGACTGTCGCCGCCATGATTTAAAATATTTCGAGCTAGTGGATTTGGGTGTTGTTCAAGCCTTTTTAAATATTTTACTGCATATTTTGTTATAATAGTTTTTACTAATGGCACATTGAGATCCTTATGAATGTTTGAGTTTTTAACATACCAGGGAGCGGCTGTGATTATTCGAAGAAGTTTGTTTTGGCGCCTTTGAATTTTTTCGATATTAGAGGCTGAGGCAGTGCCCCATATTTGAATACCGTAGCACCAGATAGGCTTTAAGATAGAGTTGTAAAGTAGAAGCTTACAATCGAGACTAAGGACAGAATTTCTTCCAATAAGCCAATGAATTTGAATGGCTCTTAGTTTTATTTGAGTTAATTTTGCCTCTATATGGCATTTCCACGTTAATCGCCTATCCAGATGTATACCGAGATATTTTACATGCGAATGTTGAGGAATTATTTGATAATTGATTGTAATGGGGGGCAAGATTCCCGGCGCGAGGTGAATGTTATATGCACGCATTTTTGCTCATTGACCATAATCCTCCATTGTCTTAATCATATTTCTAGTTGAAATATATGATGCTGTAAGTAACGCTTGCAAAACATCGATGAAGAGTGCAGAGCAATATTTCTTTTTTTCAAATGCTTTTCTTATGACATTTACTATTCGATGAGTCTGTTCGATTGTGCTGTGTGTTCTTCTAAATCCGAACTGATGGTTTGGAATACATCTATTTACACTTAAAATCGGTGTTAATTTTGAAACTAATAATTTCTCAAACAGCTTTGAAATATTTGATAATAAGCTAATAGTGCTGTAAGACTCAACTTTTGTATGATCTTTGCCTGGCTTTGGTATCATGGTAACTAAGGAAACCTTCCATTTTTGAGGATAGTATTCAAGGCGTAAAATAGCATTAAAAATAAAAAGAATAATTTTCTTTGCTATGCGAGGTAGCTCTAAAAGCATTTTATTACTGATCTTATCAATACCAGGTGCCTTCTTAGTGTTTAAGTCACAAATAGCCTTTTCGATTTCTCTTACCTCAAATCTGAGGGCAACAGCTGCTCTAGCAGCAACAGGTGGTAACTCGACCGCAATATTGTGAGATATATTTGGTGTAAATACGTTTTTCAAGTGACTAACAAACAGATTTCCTTTTTCAATATCGTTTCTTGCCCAACTACAATTCATTAATGGTGGCTTGGATATAACTGGCCTTTTTAGATTTCTAGCTGCACGCCATAATGAGTAGTCAGATTGTGGAGTTGCATCAAGTTCCTTAAGATATTATCTGATTCTGCAGTAACTTTCTTAGCCTTTTTGTGCACTCTTTTAATAAATTCTTAAGTTGCGGGTATCTGTAAAGTTGCCAGCCACTCTCTTCGAACTCACCTTTTTTCAGTCAAGAGCCGCTCGACATCTGAAGAATATATTTTATTATTTTTAATTTTTTTGGGGGTAACGCTGGAATGTTGAACAGCTAGTTTAAGATAACTGTCAAAGTTAACAATAGAGAGATCCACATTCTCCGGTGTACTAAGCGGAATATTTTCTGTGCAATGGGCACTGAGACATTTTTTTTATTTTAACCAATTTTTTTGTGTGGCTGGCGTCGCTAAGACAACGTAAATATGATAATAAAATTACAAAAACTTGTAATTTCATGGCCTTTTTTTTGATATTAAAACTATTTTGACCCTATAATTAATACTCACAAAAGTATTTTGCTTTTTTAAAAAAAATCCTTGCAAATATTTTTATAAATTTTTACATTTTTTATGGGCTTGCTTCGTTTATACGTTTCAATCATATTTTCGTTCGAAAACATTTTAAAACATTATGACCAATAAGTAGGTTTTTGCATATATTTAAAAGTTTTTCTCAAAGTTAAAGTTTACTATGTATTTAATTCTGGTTGAAACTCATAAACTTTTATTAGAAAATAAACTCATATGATTTTTTAGAACTCTAACACAAAAAAAATCTCATTTTTATTCATAAATAAACTATGATACTGTTTACACAGTGTATATGACATATTATACATATTTATTTATTAAACCATATTATTTTTCATTAATTTTTTTTATTTTTTTTTATTTATAGGTGAATCCTCAGCATCAGCAGTTACTTCATCAGCACCCGTTACCACAAAAACCTACTCAGCATGCAGTCTGGTTTTAATATTCAGTTTAATTATGATTGGTGGCCATAGAACATGACATGCTTAGATAGTTTGTTACCACAACATAAAGTTAAATAAAAACAACAACAACAACTAAAAAAAAATAAATAATAATAATAATTAATATAAAATGAAAAACAACAACAACAGAAGAAACACAAAAAAAAAAAAGAATGAAAAAAGAGCAACAGACAAACAAAAACAGAAACAGAAACAAAAAATATCTGCCAACAGAATAAATGAATAACACACTTTAATAAATATAATTAAATAACAAAAATATTAAATAGAAAAAATAAATATTATAAAATAAAAAAAAAAAAACGATATTAAACTAAACTAAGTTTAACAAAGTTTTATTAGTATAAAAACATAAAAAAATTTAAATAAATAAACAAAATATAAATAAACAAGTTTTTGTCTTAATCAAATATTTATCCATTTCATTTTAATTTTTTTTAACAATTTTTAAAAATTTTTTTTCAGCTAGCCTTATTGCATTTTTTCACTATGGTTATTTTTATTAATAATAAATTCGTTTTGAACTTGATTTCTTGTAACCTGGGGTTAACACATAACGGAACTTTCTTGCAAGTAGAGTATAGATACGATTTATCAACGAAAAATCAAAGCAACAGCACGCAAAGAAAAAACATGTTTTAATATGGTCACCTCCAACAAAACTATTTTTAAAGAAAATTTTAAACACATTATGGTTAATAGGATTCGTAATGGGGATGGCCTGGCTGCGCGAGGGGAGACTGGGTGCTAACCGCACGTAGGGCGGAGTTGGTTTTAGTGCGATTTCTCTCGGGGTTGGTCCTTTACCTTCTTTTCTTTCCTTTCTTTTCTACCTATCTTTCGGATCTGTCTTATGCTTTCGCTGCTTATTTTACCTACATTATACCTTCTTAGCTATCTCTAATTAAGGCGTCACAATGGACCATATTGGTCTCTGGGTGAAGGTGTGAAGGAGACTTCACACCGGCCTTTCTAGCTACCTACCTACCTATGGTTAATATACCATATTATTGTCACCTACAACCATAATATGGTTGAATCAGTCCTCTATCAAGAAGTCACATCTATATTATGGTTGCCTCAAAAACATGTTATGGTGAAATATGACAATAACTTGTTTTAAAATTAACAATAGTATTTTCCTCTTTTCCAAGAGCAACATGCTATGGTTGAAAACCTAGCATGCTATTATAAGTGTTAAACATGTTTTAGTTATTTTTGACCATAACATGTTTGGGGGCAACCATAATATGGTTGTGGCTTCTTAATGGAGGACTAATTCAACCATTATATGGTTGTCGGTGACAATAATATTGTTAAATGATTCATAATATGCTTAATAGTTTCTTCAAAAATAGTATTGTTGGAGGTGACCATATTTAAACATGTTTTTTCTCTGGGTGTATGAAGGCAGAATGTTGCGGAACTCGTTTGTTCTCTTTTGTGCATAAGGCATTAATGAATTATCAAAATTTAACCCTCGTCAAGCGGAAAGGGTATAATTATACCTTTTTTAATTTTTGATATGCTATAACTTTTCTGCCTTAATCATTAGATGTCTTAAATGTCTTTAAACATAACCACTTTTATAGTACACAGTATATTTTTTAAAAATTTTCAAAAAATATCGTGGGGTTTCCCCTTATAATAGGGCCTGGTTAACTTAACCCAGGAAGGTTAAACATCGTTGTAGCACATTAAGGTTGCTCTTCGACGAATCGCCGAAAGATTAAAAAAAATTGTAGAGGAATGATTTTTAAAGTAAAAATTAACAAAAATATTTCAGTTTAACTTTTTATTTTAAATTGAAATAAAGTAAAGCATCGAAAATATAAGTTTTTTTTCTCTCTCAAAATTCTATACGAATTTGAACTCTTTTTTGTATTTTAAAATTAACAAACTTTTTAAAGCTTTCGTGATCAGCTAACGTAAAAAGAGCGTTATTTGATAAAAAGTAACTAACCCAGCAAAAACTTACAGTGCAAAGTAATGAGTTAAAAAGCTAATATAACGACTCTTCACTACTTATACATTGGCATTTTAACTCATTATTTTAACACGGTGATGTCATTGGAGGCAAGTACTTACCTCCCTCGCTTACAAATAGGGAGTTAAAAAGTTATTACTCCGATGTCACCAAAATTACAACTAACATTGAATGACTTTAAAAAAATGTTTTTTTTGTTACTTTTTTTTTATTATTTTTTTTTCTATTTTTTCTTATTTTATTTTACTTTATTTTTTTTTTCTATTTTTTCTTATTTTATTTTACTTTGTTTTATTTTTTATTTTGTCTCTGGTGGGATTTGATCGCGCAACCTCGGTGCTGATAGACTAGCTCACTACCAGCTAGTCTACCGGGGCAGTGTAGTTTTTGTATAAAAAAACGTTGTTTTACTCAATTAAGAGCGTAAATATGAGATTAAATTATTGTAGGCAACTACTTACCACCCTCGCTTACAAATAGGGAGTTAAATAAGTCATTACCAAACTACTTCTATGTAATGAAGATGGTATGTAGTAGTCATTGAAAAGTAAGTTGTTCAGTAATGGCATGTCATTACCAAGTTTTTGCTGGGAAGCTTCGTCGATTCGACGAACAGTAACCATCAAGGGTTTAAACCTTTAAGAGTCTATATGGGTTCACTTAAACATTCACATATTTTATGCGAAAAGAAGCACGAAAACAAAATAAAAAAATTTTATAATGAAGGCTTTTTATTTCAAAAGTAGTTAGCTGTATGCAAATTTGAACATAAGGAAATTAATATACGTTTTAGAGGTTCTTTGCATGTAAAACATAATGTGTATTTAAGTGCTACGACGTGATGAGAACGCGCCTGCTACTTTCTTTCGGTAGGTTTCAGATTAGGACAGTTGTATTGCTAATGAGGGGTCACTAGGTGATAGCGACTCATGCAAGGAGAATGGTTCTGGGTTATAATGACTACTGCATAAGTTGTCATAAAGAGGAGGAGGAGGAGGAGGGAACGGCGTTTCACTTTCTCTACCAATGGCCTGGACTCGGGAATATTAAGATTAGGCATTTTGGGGGAACAGACTGCCATGTTTGGAAGCTGTGTCTAGTGTAGCTCTGAACTTTAACTCTTGGCTTTACAGTGAGTCTGGGTCGATCGAAGCTACAGTGATTTCTGGGAAATAATCTGGTGGATATTTCATCGATCCGTACCAAATCAATCCGAAGCGATATTAAAAGTACGGTGAGTACGGATTTTCTTCAATCAAGTGCAAAAAGATTGATTCAAGTACGGATTTTCAATCGCGAAATACTCAACCATATTTAATCCCGAATTCGTGCTTGAAATGATCGCAAAACAAGATTGAACTATTCTCAAAATGCGCTTGATTTAATTATTATATAGATGATTTAATCGCGAATTTGTAATTCACACAAAAACAAAATAAAAAATTGTATCTTATCACCAAATTCATTCCAAATTCATAGATTCAACCAAAATGACATTTCCCAAGAACAATTCTACAAGTTCAAATTATTTTATTTTAAACGAAAAAATCGATAAAGATTTTTCGTTATTTAATTAATGTTTTAATTCAAAATTTATTTCAGAGTTACTTAAATGGTTATTAAATCAAAATTATATTTTTAATTTTCCTTCCAAAAAAAAAGAACAAAAAAAAAAGAACAAAAAAAAAAACAACAAAAAAAAAACAACAAAAAAAAAAAAAACAAGTAAGAAAGTATAGTCGGTCAAGCCAGACCATATGATACCCCACACCACAGTATTAAAAAACACATCATGCTTATATGTCTATAGAAATATGGATTTATCTATGTTTATAAACTTCATTGAAATTGGTTTGAAAGTTTGTGAGAGGCAGTAATTGCTCCCTTCCTCCCTTTGTGGTCCTATTTTTGAAAAACTGTATAGCTTATGTTTCCATATAGGAATGGATCTATCTATGTTTTTAATTTCATTAAAATCGGTTTGAAAGGCAGAAATTGCCCCCTACATCCCCTTGTGGTCCTATTTTTGAAAAACTGTATAGCTTATGTGTCCATATAGGAATGGATCTATCTATGTTTTTAATTTTATTAAAATCGGTTTGAGAGGCAGAAATTGCCCCCATCTCCCCTCGTGGTCCTATTTTTTTAAAAATGCATCCCTTTAGTGTCCATAAAAATATGGTTCTATCTATGTTTTAAATTTCATTAAAATCGGTTTGATAGTTTCTGAGAGGAAGAAATTTCCCCCTATTTTCCCTCGTGGTCCTAATAATAACCTATGTCCCAAATTTTATCAAATTATCTCCAAAATTGCGACCTGTACTTTGCGCACAAGATTACATGAACAGCCAGCCAGCCTGCTAGCCGGACGGACATCGTTAGTTCGATCCTGAAAGTGATTCCGAGTCAATCGGTATACTTTAAGGTGGGTCTAGGACCAATATTTTATATTTCTCTCCACTATTGTGGTGTGGGTATAAAAGAAGTTGATTCAATTATCACATTAATTGAATTAAAATACTTTTAAAATAATTTTTTTAATTGATAAAAACCTACTGATAATTTTTTCTGTGTTGAAATAAACTAAAAGTAAAATTATAATATAATTATGTTTGATTTACTTAACCGTTTAACATCTAACATAATTTCAATTATAAAAAACCAGCATCATTCACGATAACTGCAAATATAAACTAAATGAGAAGTAAGAGTTTTTCAATTAACATGAAAATAATGTGTTTTCGTCTTGCTCTGTTGTTTTTGTTGTTTCTACACACAACAAGCAAATAATTTTTTAACTGATTGTGTGGTGGTGGTGTAGTATCTGCAATAAACTTCGATAAGTTAAATGCGATTAAAACGCTCACTTTGTAATTTTACTTTCAGAGTGGCACTTAAAATTAAAAGTTTAATATTTTTTTACTTGGTTTAAGAATTTCGTACTTATTTTAAGAAATTCCGGGATGGATTTTCAAAAGCAAACCCATTAAGCATTGTTTTAAGTACGTTTTAGTATTATTCGGACTTGATTTTTTGAGTACGACTCATACTTAAAGTAATCATAAAAAACTTGATTTATCCCGAGTGTTTTTCTTTCTGTGTATGTGAAAGATCCATTTGATTGTAGGTTTGAATGACATTCAGAGCGACGCCATCAATTTCTTGGTAGACGGATATACTACTTGGAGGCCGCTCACGGCATATATCAGACACTGAAATGATTTTGCCGCGTATAATAAGAGTCGTGCTGGCACAACTTTGATCAAGATGCAGAAACAGGCTTAATGCCTACTGCTCCCTTATAGACCTTGCCGTCCCTTACTTATGTCCAGCATATTGCCAGGGTCCTCATGACAACCCACGTTTATTTCATTCTGCCAGCCATACTTCGCTATGTCCAAGAAGTCCCACCTGTGTAAGTAGCTTAATTCCTTGGACTTGCCTTGGAAAGTAAGTATAAAAAACTTAATTTATCCAGAGTGTTTTTCTTTCTGTGTACATATCTAAGTGTAGAACAATAACAAAAACAATATTTCATTTCTTGATAACTACATTTTTATTTCTCGTGAAGTGTTCATCTATGCGGTCCTATGTTCTACAGGGAATTAAAGGATTACATATATAAGTGTCCATCTAAACATAAGTGTTGTGTTCTTTAGGTTATAGTAACGTTTACTTTCTACATTTGAATTTAAACTGTTCAAATATACATTGAATAGATGATATCGTCCCCTTAAAAAAACAATAGTGTATAATTTTTTTGTCATTTCGAGATAATGGAGTTTATAATTTATGTTATATTATACTATAAAATATATAGAGCAAATTCTTAACTCTCTTAGATTTTAAGCTGCAGTTGTAGCAATTATAAATTTAAGCATTAAATGGTTTAATTAGCTTCGAAAGATAAGTAAGTGCATTTTATAAGCAGATACAATAATACCCAAACCGCCTGCTAACGTTGTAAAATTATACAGCTCGACGAGGGTTAATTTTTTTTTCATTCCTTTCCAATAGAAAGAAGAAGGTAACGAGTTCCTTGCGATTTAAAATAATAAAACAATCTCTTATATCGTCCCATCAATAAAACAATAGTGTAAACGCATGTACACTAGAGCGACTCACCAAGATCCTTTCTTTTTTCTTTCTTTAGTCCCATTTTCATCCATACATGGTCTATAAACTAAATCTGCTATCATATTAGCGTTACTACAAAATGGCATTTATATATATTCCAGAGCACCGTGTAAAATGCATCTAATTTGCAAAAATCTAAATTATTTACATGCAAAGATGATGTACTTGGCAAAAGAAAAAATTTGATACCCATATTGCCCTATATAAAACGAAGGGTTACCACCCCGTTGCATTTTTGTCAAAACGCGAACTAGCACGAATTTCAAAAAAAGCTGAGACACGTGTTTAATTAAATCGACGAAAGAATAAAATATGTTAGGTTGGCACTTATAATAAAAACAACCCCGAACAAAAAAATTCAAAAACCGTTATTTTTACAGAAAATCCTTAAAAAAAGGATATGGATGATCGTCCTTGGACAAATTGTATATACAGTTGGACGCGCCTTAAAAAAACCTTTCTTACGATACCTAATTTGTATATGTTGGTAAAGGAACAGATTCACAAATTAACAAAACATGCAAAAATAGACCCTTTTTCAAACTGGTCCAGCTCACGAGAGCTCAAAGCTGGAGCCGAAATATTTAAAATGTCATCTTAAAAAAGTCCAAGGTTCATTTTTAGGAGGGTACATCGAGCACGAATTTTGCTTCCATACAACTTGAGTCGCTCTAATGTACACCATTAAGTTTTTTATTGCATAATAAGAATCTACATAACTGATTCTAAATGTGGTCAAAATTTGGTGAAATTCTACTTCCACAAAGTGGGTCAAAAGATCAATTGAAATATTAGCGTATAATTGCGTGTTTTAAATTTTACATTTATAATAGTGTAAGTGCAGGTATGGTGTTTAAATTAGTTGTTACTGTGAATATAATTTCAAAGAAAAAAAGTGAATAAAAAGCATACACTATTGTTATTATTAATTTTTTTTATTATTTCATACTAGATAATAGCTGTAGCTGTTTATGATTTGCTACACACGACAATTTACGAATGTTTATCTTTAAAGTACGACTGTTTAGGGCTAAAGTATTTTCAACTGCAAAATAATATCTCGTAGGCGGCCGATGGCAGTTTTTTTTTTACAACATATTGAAAATCGCTATTATTATTTCTTACATTATTGAAAACGATCACTAACGAAAAAATAATGGCAAACTTTATTGCCACACTAATTTTTTTACAATTTTTTTACGAAGAAATAATAACACTTTGGCTGAATAGTGATTACAAATTTCAACTTTACATCTTGCACAAACTAAAATCCACATATTTCAGGCAATTAGGAAAAAGTATTTAATTCTTTCTTTTTAAGTTTCGTAGTTATATTGGATAAACATTTTTTTTCCAATAAAATCATCATTTTTCTTCGGTTATAGTATTTAAATGTTGTTTTCTTCTCTACAAAAAAATTTGACATTTAATTTAAATAAATGCAGTTTGGTGTTCGTTTCTTAAGAATGCTTTGCTCTCTAAAACGGTGGCTTATTTTATTCTGAAAAACTTGCCCTTACTAATGGCATAAGGCATTGGACTTTACGCCCCGTAAAAATCGACATTGTTGATAATGCCCTGTAAAAAGGTGACTTGTGTTTATATATAGGGCTACCAGACGAAGTTGGGGAAAAATCGCCTCCAATCAGGACAGTAAAAATTTTAATAGTTATTTTTACTGTAATTTTATAGTAAAAAACATACGAAAGCATAACATTGTTAATGGTAGGTTGTCAGTGATATAAAATTTAAGTGGATTCGGTGTTATAAAATTGCTTAAAAAAAAATCGTCAAATCAAAAAATCTTAAAAACTTTTTGTCAATAAATCGGCAATCTGGTAAAGGTATTTTCTTGTTTACATATTTAATAAAAAAAAAAACTTATAAGAACATAAATTTATATAAATACCGTATAGTTAAATCGATTTTGTTCCAAGCCCACTTCTCCACTCCCACCCAAATTTTGTCAACCAAGATGTTTGCACGTTCTGCAGATACAGAAAAAAAAAACAACAACAAGAACTTTATGTATAAAATTAGAGACAGTTGTGGTTTTTTTCCCATATCTAAGTCACTTAAAGACCCGTCTGGGAGAATTTTAACAAGAAAATTTTTGGTACTATATGTGATGTAAATATATGTATATAACAACATAGTTCCAATCATATCTGGGGTCTACAGAAAAGCCATTTCAAACACAACGACAGAAGGACATCATTAAATCCACTTCGATACTGCCTTTTCATCTATCCTTTCCATCTGTAGTATACGTTATAAAAATTTGAATTTGACTTAATTCAAGAAAAGTTGTAAGACTCACAAATGCTTGTGATCAATGCCACAAATAAAATAAAATAATTTTCGAATATTTCATTAATATTTCGATTAATAACACTGCGGAACAGTCATTTTGCGGTCTTTTTACTAATTTGAGGTCGCTGACTTTTAATCTAAGCTCCATTTTTCTCCATCAGCTCTACTTTTCGAGATATATTGTTATGTCCAAAATTAAGGCATTTTCACTCGATATTTCTATCGAAATTCAGTTTCCTCAGTAACTTGGGAATAAAATCAAAAGGTGTGCACCGATAACAATAGAATAAACCTCATTTCAATCGATATATGTTAAACTAAATGTTTTGGACCGCATTTAGTTCAATGCTATTAACGCCGAGTTTTTTTTATATTTTCTTTTAAAGTAGTTTCTACGAAACTCTTTTCACATTTACATTTACATTTTTTTCAATCATTTTTTCAACCCCGTTTTCTTCCCTACACCTCTTGCAAACAAACACAAAGGTGCATGCGAAAGTTGCGGCGTTAATTGCATAATGTAAATATGGTCCAATACTGTAATTTTTGGCGCATTTTTATTTGAATGCATTTTTTAAGAACAAAAAATTTATATATTTTTTTTTAAATTTTTTTTCTCTGAAACTACTGGGCAAATTTAAAAACTTAAAGATTATATTGTTGCCGATTTTCGGATTTTTTTTCTTTACTGAGTATGGTCAACCGTTTTCAAGTAATTCTAATATATGTAGTGAAAGTGCCTTAATTTTGAACATAACGGTATACCACAAAAAAACATAGAGAAAAATGGAGAAAATGTTTTACCATTGACTAATGTTTAGGAATGTTTTGGCCATGCTTAGAATTTCATTCGAAGAAAGCCAGGTCGATTCGACTTCAAGAACTGGAGGTTATAAGGTCAAAGACAATGTCATCAAAGATTTTTAAAATATTTCTTCACGTACACCATTTAATCTTTCCCAAACTTCAGAGTTCTGCTGAGGGGTTGAGCTCGGCGATGGAAAGCATTTCCAAATAGGATTTATTTGCTTTGCGAAGTCTTGCCGAGCTTTCTTTGGTGCCAACGGTTCATCATCACTATCGTCACTGACGTCGTCGTCAATCATTGCAAGATTTACGAAAACTTCAATAGCACCAGGTTTGTTTTTTGGTTGGCTTGAAATCGTTATATGTTCTTAAACACCTCCTTATTCATCACATGATATGCTATCGACAGCTTTTTGAAGGCTTTTGATCACTTTTGGGCCGTACAATGTACTCCACTCATAGTTAATATCTAAAAAAAAAAACTTAATTTTTACCTATGCATGTTGTCAGTGTACTCAAACGAGTACAGACAACTTTATACTGTTATACTTTTATTATTTTTTTATGTAAGCAATTTGTTTTTGTATGTGAGTTATACTGATTAATTTTTTAATTATAAAAATTAAAAATTATCAAAAAAAAAATCAATATTGTTTTCAATATTATCAAAATAGTGTTCATGCCTTCACACTGTTTTCGTGAAACAAATCAGACTTAATCTTTAATACCCAAAAATAAAAAAGAAACACAAATTCTTTTTAAGCTACTTTTGGTATTATTGTTGTAAACTTAAATAAGAGTACAACGATAAACAAATGTTTGTTTTTGCTTGAAATCTTGTAAAATGGTAGCCGTACTCATTTGAGTTCAGTGACATCTAATGGGTTAGTAAAAGTTTGCAATCAAATTAAAGACCGCACAAAAAAAAGTTCAAATTCGTTATGTAATAAGTGTAATTGGGTCAAAAAAATTGATAATTTACAATACCAGATAGAAAGCCACGCTGAACTCCGCAGTACTGGATAAGTTCGTTATAGGCGAAGTTCTTTATAACCGGAGTTATATCTGGTTTTTTTTTTCAAGAAAAAAGAGTAAACAAATTTAAAAAGTTAATTTGTATTTACAAGATTTGGTTTGTCGTGCTTAATTCCCAATTTTTATTGCTGATAAAAACACTGAAATTAATTGTTCAAAATTGGGAATTAAGCACAACAAACTAAAATTTTGTTTTCCCACGAAAACTACTTTGTTAATTTGTATTTTTTTATTTTCAAAAATTTCTATATCGAGCCCTTATAGCAAAAATGATGTAACCAATAAAAATAAAATTTTACAGGAGAAGGTTTTATTTAAATATTTTTGCTTCAAGTCTAGGGTTTCGTTTGAAATTGCTTTAGCTCTTATTTCGTAACGGTACTTTCCAGAGATATGAGATTTTTAGAGATGATGCAAATGATCACAAATAATCAATTTTCATCAAAAACAAAAATCTAAAATGTTGTTGGTTACATCATTTTTGCCATTAGTGCTCGATATGTTAAATTAACATGCAAATGTTTATGAAATTGGAATAACAAAACACAAAAACATATATAAAGACATGTATAAAGACAGTTTTCCGCCTCTCCTAAATTTTTTTTGGGGTTGGGCCTGTTTAAGATTTAGTGTACGATAAATACATTTTTAAAATTAAGATTTTGATTTCTACCAAAATAATCCATTTCGTAACTCAAATTAAACTTTAATTTCGTTCTAGTTTCGTTCAAGGTTTTTATAAATAAATATTTAATAATTTTTATAAATCAACCACACAGCTTAAATAACAAAAGAAAATAATAGAACAATTTTTATAACAAATAAAAACATTTTTTTAATAAAATCTAAATCTAACTGTAAATTATGTTATAAATCAATTTGTCTATGTATTATAAAACCAAAAATATTACTATCAAATATTAATATTTTAAGCAAAATAAAAGGAAGCATGATGAATAATAAACAAATGCATTTAAGATTAAAGACGAAATAAATAAATAAACAAAGAAATTTAAACAATATCTCTAAGTATGTATTTAAATACAAAAAAAGAAATTATTAACCAAGAAATGCATTTAAATTTTAAGCTTCATACGAATTCAAAATAAATAAATAAATAACTATACACGTGCAATCACACAGACATACACATATACACAAAAAAAACATACACATTCGTACGAGTAAAAACCCAGCGGGAAAACTCAGAAGACCTTCTTACTTCAGGCCTTTTTAAAGGCCTGCTTAAACAATTTTTTGATTTAATTACAATTCTTACGTAACTGCAAAAGAATGCCTCATAGAAGGCGTCCACACTCGCTTCTATGAGAAGCGAGAAAAGAAGGAGTAACACTTTTGGTTTTATTTTTTGCACAAGCAAAAGCAAAACATATGTGGTAAATCATTTTAGTTGTAGTTGAAAAGAGAAAGAGTAAAATTTTTTATTTTGTTTTTTTCGCCAAAGCGAAAGAATTCAGATCCCGTTATAAAAACAAAGTAACAAAGTAGGTGCATATTAAAATACAAAATAACAACAATAATGTTAATCTTTTTAGTTGAGTTTTTTTCATACAGAGAGGCCTTCTAGAAGGCCTCCGTACTCCTTCTTTTTCCCGCTGGGAAATTTATAAATACAATGATAATATTATTTAATAAATCTGACCTTTTAAAACTCCTACCCCACGAACCTTAACGTTTGTTTGTGTGTGTGTGTGTGTGTATGTGTGTGCATTAAAGAGCGTATGTGTTGAATTATTATAATGATTATACTACAGTAGAACTTAATAAATAAAAATTTAAAACTTAAATTGAATAAAACATAAATTACAATAGTAATTCAATATCTATGTAAATAAAATAAATAATTAAAATAATTAAAATTACAATAAAAAAAAAAAAAAATGATAACAATACAAAACTACTACATACATACTAAACTAAAATACATAGAACAAAAAAAAAAAAAAAGCAAAGAACAACAAATCTGATTAAATTCTATGTAATGTGTACTTACATAAACATAAAAAACCACGAAAACCAATATATAAATATAACATTTGATTTAAATAATTATAATAAAAAAAAATAATAATAATAATAAAAATAGTTATAATTAAAGAAAACAAAATCAAAATGCTTGTATTTTTTATGGCAATGGGTATGGGTATAACAGATTTAATGCACGGAAAAAGTGTGCTTAATAAATCTTATAAATTAATTTTATAAATTTTTTTAAAATCGTATGAAACATTTTATTTATACTGGCCTCGAGCTTGACTAATTTTTTTTATTTAAAACTCCAAAGGTCAAAAAAGAACAATACAATTTTAAAAATTTATTTAAGCCATTTCATTACAAAACTATGAAATTAAGTTTTGTAATTTCGTTAAAACTGTTCATTGGATTAATGACAACTCAACCCTCAAAAAACTTACGTTAGTCACCCTTGTGTAGGGTTTTTCACACATATGCAATGTCTGTCTACTTTGATGTAGCGCCATAGTTCGTTATCCCATTTATATATATATATATTAGGGCGGGTCGATTTGTAGGGAGTGAAAAAATTCACCAATTTCCCTATGATTTCCGTATTCTATAGGTTATTCCATGAAAATTTGCCGAAGGAACCATACCTCTATCGTTAAAATCGAGTCCCCTACTTTTTGTTGGTAAAAAGTTCAAAAGTTACGGGCATTTTTGTCCAAATTTTGGACCATTTTTCCATTTTTATTCATGATTTTGTCCAAGAATATTACTTTCATGGCCATTTTTTTGGCTCAATCCATTATTTAATTCAATTTACAATTCAAAACGAAGAGTTTAAGCCCAAATTGATCGAATTCGGTTGATTAATTCATGCGATATTGCTAAAACAAAATAACACATAAAACCAACTTTTTGATTTTTTTCCCCTTTTTATTTTTTTTTCTACAAAAATTCAAATTAAGAGATAATAAAGTATCTATCAACCTATTATCAAAAAAAATATTCAATTTGAGTGTAGTAAAAGACAAAATGTGAAAAAAACATTATTTTTTCTGAAAGTCTTGTTTGCTTTCAACATAGCGCCTTCTACATTCATTCCTGCAACTCGTTTAGCAGTGGCAGCCAGCAATTGGACATGTCTTTCCGTTCCTTGAATGTGTAAAGGAATTTGTGGATCATCGAACGTTGGCACTTCGTAATTTAAATATCCCTCCAATAGTTTTGAGTATTGTATCTGGGAGTGTATGTTTGTGGTGGTAGAACTAATTCTGAACCTCCCCTCACATCAACTTCCATTTCGTCATAATGTGGTTCGTATGTAGGATCGTTGCTCACTGGGATTGTTGGTATAGTCGTTGGTATCGTCTCTTCACTTCCACTATCGTGTTCCGGTATCGTTTATATTCTGTCATTGATCGCGCATGAAATCTTTTAAGTTTTCTGGGATAGATCCACATGAGCAGTCGTTTTCTTTCAAGTTGCATTTACATTTTCCAATGTTGAGTAATTGGTTTGTTGATTCTACGAATTTTTTGAATTCTGTTGCGCGTTTTACTCGTTGTTTATCTGCATTACTATATGCGTCAAGCAAATTATTCAATTTTCTAATGATGCTACCTTTGAGTATAAGTTCAATATTAAGTTGATTCCAAATTTCTAACAATCTGTCTGCTACTTGGGGAGTAAATCTTTTATACAAAAACATTTTGCTTTGGGCTTTTGAACGTTCGGCCAAGAAAAAATAGTACTTCAATATATCTCGTTTAGTTGACAGATTAATATCAGGTAATTCACAGGCCACGCCAAAAGAAAAAACATCATGAGAGACCAAATGTTGCAAACTACTGCGTTGGGTATCTGTTGGATTTTGCGATGAACCAGGCTCTGAATCCATTTTTTTAATCCGTCACTAAAAGAATTAAATATGTATTTCATAGAATAATAATATAACTATTAACTATAATAGTTAGCAATGTTTTTACACTTACCTTAAAATCTTTTCTAAATTTCAAAATAGTTTGATTATTTGTTAGTTATTTCAAGTAACACTTCACTGAAATGACGCTCAAACAAAACTAGCATACACTGGAATATTATAAACAAACAAAAATAACAAACAAAAATAAAGAAGTCTATAAAGAAACTAAATACAAAAAGAAATAAACAAACATAACACAGGGTGTGCACCCTGTGAAAAAATATGCCAATAATGTAAAGCGGAAATCAGTCCAGTCGTAACGTAAGGTTCGTAAGCTTCGTAAGTCAAAAAAATTGAGCCAAAAAAATGGCCATGAAAGTAATATTCTTGGACAAAATCATGAAAAAAATGGAAAAATGCTCCAAAATTTGGACAAAAATGCCCGTAACTTTTGAACCGATAGTTTTTGAGTTATGGATGTGAACGTGTAGGTAATATTTCATACGAACGTCAATTTGGGAAAAAATCTACCAACAAAAAGTAGGGGACTCGATTTTAACGATAGAGGTATGGTTCTTTTGGCAAATTTTCATGGAATAACCCATAGAATACGGAAATCATAGGGAAATTGTAGAAAAATAAATCGACCCGCCCTAATATATAAGTACACACAGAAAACAAATTGGTTGGAAAACGGTTGCAGTAATAAAATATTGATCAAGAAATACAATTTACTATTGCAACTATTAAAAATGTATAGTTCTAACTGATTTTTAATTCTCTTGATCATTAAAACGTTATGCTAACTGAAATATGATTCCTTCAATTCTTTTATTAGTTATGATAACTAATTTAATTTAGTTTTAAAAATTAGTACAAATGGTTATAATCACAACCGAATTTAATACAGGGCAATACTGAATATTGGTCTTTGCAATTAATAATTTGATTTCGTCAATAAATTTTGTAATATAAATGTTAATTCATTTATTGCAGCTAATAATCGATTGCTATTATAGTTTCAATTCGATTACAACAACTGAAAATATAATTATTTGGTATTCACAACCAAAAAAAAAGTTATATGTCCCAATTGTTTACTAAATTTTCTGTCAAAACATTAAATAGAATAAAATAATTTTAATTTTATATTAAAATAAACAAGTTTGTGTTAAAAAATTGAAAATGTGCGAAAACTTAATAAATAGGGGTAAGTTATTTACGTATTTTTATAATTATGTACATTTCCACGTACATATGTGTGTATGTATTATATTTCTTACAAATACACACATATATGTACCCACCTAGCATTTTCAATCAAAAGAATCAAATGGGAATCTCATGAAGAGCATTCATCGTCGACGAGCGCAATTTTTAATCGTAAAAGATTCCTCGCACGGGAGAAACTTTTACATAAGCTGATTCCTCTGCGAGATACTTCTACAACACAGCGAAAGACGCTTTTATCACAGTGCAAAAAAATTTGGGACATTGCCGCCAGCCTCAACACTTGCATCGCTAAATGAAACTAGAATGTACTTGAGCTAAAAAATAATTTCAAATGTCTTCTTTTCTTAGAATATATTATCCCTCTAACACTCATTTTAAGGAGTAATTTTTGTCCTTTTTTAACTTCCCAACAAAAGTATACTAAAACGACACTTTAGAGGTTTAAAAAGTTCCACGAATATTTTCTGCATCAAATTTTACTAGGGGTCTTCTAAGAACAAAACATCGTGCAATGTATGTAAAACGGGTTTTCGAAATTCCTGGCCTTGAAATTTTTGAATTTTTGAAAACCCATTTTACATAAAGTGCATGAACTTTTTGTCTTAAAATTTGATGCAAAAAATATTCGTGGAACATTTTAACCCTCTAAAGTGCCGTTTTAGAATACTTTTGTTGGGAAGTTAAAAAAAGGGCAAAAATTACCCCTTAAAATGAGTTATAGAGAATTAATATATCCAAAGAAAAGAATCGCAATACGATTTTACTGAAGACATCTGAAATTATTTTTTAGCTCAGAAGTACATTAAGTATATTTTTTTTGACTTATACCAAACGCCTATTCAAAAAATTCAAAAACTTTAAAGGCCCATATTTCGGGAACTAAAGCTAACTTTTCAAAACCCTTTGGCAGATTTGCTCTAATAATGTTCTAGTTTCATTTTGCGCTGCAAGTATTGATGCTGGTTTTTTTGTTGCACAGTGTATTGATCGTAGGCGAATTCGTTTGAGATTTCTGTAAAGATTTTCTAATGAGTGAATGAATGAATCTTATGAGACTATTGGAGGAATTCCCTTACAACTTGTAGAATGCTTACACATATAACTGAGCCACCTAAACAAGAGCATCAAGCTTCTTTTTCATACAATTTATATGAAACAAACCTTAAGATAAGGAATTCAACAACAATCCTGTTGGAAAATCTTATTTGGCAGATCCTTACGTCGGCTTGTTTAAATAAAATTGTATTAACAAGTGAATTTTCATGTTTTAAAAACGCCCTTATTTAGGTAGCTCAGTAATTGTTATATGACTCATAAGGAGATCCGCAAAAGGTTCATTCCAAGTTTAAAAGACAAGCGTGTCAAAAAATGTATAAAAAACGAATAAATAAAAAATTTTGATCATCAGAAGATTCTTTGAGGAGTTAGACAATCGTCTTACAAACATCTTATGCTATCTGGGCAATATCTTAGACCTACATGTACATATTGTTTATATTTTGCTCCGCGTGTACATTGGTCAAACAAATATGTTATAAGTACATTAGATGAAAATCGCTGTTTTTTTTTTAGTGATTTTCATATTAATTTACAGCTTCAATCACTGTTCGTATTGTAAAAACCACATGTTAATTATTCTGTTTAACTTCAGACACTAGAACAAGACGACATTGAAGCCAAAGATTGCTTTTGTTGGTACATTAAGGTATAAGCTGGAAATCCGTTGGATGATGTGGAAAGCTGCATGTAGGTGTTTGAATAAAATTAAATAATTTGTTAACTATGTATACATAAAAATATTAATAAATAAATAGTTTTAACAAAAAATGGAGATTATGGGAATAATTTTGACTTTCTATCTAATAAATCGGGAAAATGGTTCATGTAACCGGTTAAAAAAATATATTGATAACGACAATCAAATCTCTTGTTATGAACACCAATTATGTGTTAATTCAGTTGCACCTATCATTTATTCGGGTATAAGCACAATTTTGTTTCTAATAATCATACTTACAACTAACAATTTCTGTTGTTATGACTGATTGTGTACTAAAATTCAAATGTTGCTATCAAAAATATTATGCCAAGCAACCAAATTTTCAGTAATTGTAACCGAATTGTGTGATAGTACATGCAACCGACGAAATTCGATTGGCGCCAAATTCGGTTGTGATCACGAATCTGTTTTCTCTGTGTATATTAGATCATGTATGGATGAAAATAGGACTAAAGAAAGAATAAAAGAAATGATCCACGACCTGAATTTTTTTTTAATTTGCGAAAAAAATATGCCGCCAAAAAGTCGTGGATCATTTCTTTTTTTCTTTTTTTAGTCCTATTTTCATC
The DNA here is from genome assembly GCA_930367215.1 of Pollenia angustigena. Taxonomy (NCBI): domain Eukaryota; kingdom Metazoa; phylum Arthropoda; class Insecta; order Diptera; family Polleniidae; genus Pollenia; species Pollenia angustigena. The sequence continues at coordinate 39,754,169 of OV884056.1, read as the reverse complement.
CATACATGATCTAGAAACTAAATCCGCTATCATATTAGAGTTACTACAAAATTGCATTTATATATATTCCAGAGCACCGTGTAAAATGCATATAATTTGCACAAATCTAAATTATTTACATACAAAGATGATATACTTGGCAAAAGATACAATTTGATGCCCATATTGCCCTATTTAAAACGAAGGGTTACCAGCCCATTGCATTTTTGTCAAAACGTGAACTAGGACGAATTTCAAAAAAAGCTGAGACACGTATTTAATTAAATCGCCTAAAGATTAAAATATGTTAATTTGGTATTTTTATTGCAAACAACCCTGAACAAAACATTCAAAAACCTTTTTTTTTACAGAAAATCCTTAAAAGAAGGACATGGATGATCGTCCTTGGACAAATTTTATACACAGTTAGACGGGCCTTAAAAAACCTTTCTTACGATACCCAACTTGTATATTTTGGTAAGGAAACAGATTCTTAAAGTAACACAACATGCAAAAATATACCCTTTTTCAAACTGGTACAGCTCACGAGAGGTCAACCCTGAAGCCGAAATATTTAAAATGTCATCTTAAAAAAGTCCAAGGTTAATTTTTAGGAGGGTAAGTCGAGCACGAATTTTGCTTCCATACAACTTGAGTCGCTCTAATAAATAATAAATATATATACCATTCGTAGTCAACAGGGAAAACAAAAATATGCAATTGCATGTTTTTCCTTGTGCGACCAATGAAGGCAGAAATAATACATTTATCGGGTTTAGAGCTTTTTATGAATTTTCGCATCGATTTGTTTGTGCATATTTTACCGTGTGCATCATTTTTTTTTTCATAATGTAGTTAAAAGAGCTTTTTTGAAGCATTTTTTAAGTTTTTAGCACATAATTTTCTTTTTTGATGTATATTTTGTTACTTTTTTAGATGCCTGCAAGAGCTTTCGCAGGAAAAGAATTTTTTTTTTGCGAAATTTTTGGCTGTCTGGCTGGTTAATTCCATGTTATTTATGTGCGCATAGTACAAGCTGCAATCTTGTAGATGATAATTTGATCAAATTTGGTAAACACATTTTCATTGTACTAAGAACGAAGTGTATGTTAATGGTGAGAATCGGTCTATAACTTTACATATTCCCCATTAAAAGTTCTTTCCAAATTAGACTCTTTGTGTCCGTAAACCATCTTAATGTGTTGGTATTTAGATTAAATTTGCCCCCAAAAATATTTTCCTGCAAATTAAATTATTTTTGAATCAGTTAACATTTTCCCAAAACTGCCATCTATAAAAAGCTTTAATTAACTTCCTTTTAAACGTCCCTAAAATCCCTTTAAGACAAAAAATCTCATATGGATGTATTCGGCAAAAATAACTCTTGTATTCATTTCGCATGTACAAACTTCGGCGTTTGGGCTTTAGCGATTCGAAATTTAGGATTCTTTTTATGAAATGGAACTGTTATTAAATTGTTGAATATTGTGTTTTTAAACTAGCAAATTTTTGAATCTTTTGGGGCATATTTTAAACAATTTAACGTGTTTTTTAGAGCATATTTCTGGTTTCCCTGGTGATCAATAACAAACCATACCAAGCTTGTATAAGCACTCACTTTATAAAACATACATTGAATGCTGTTCGCAACAATATCAAAAATCTCCACAATATTCTAGTGCAAATTACATAGTAACTAAATATGTGTGGAAAATCACACACAAGGGTAACTTACGTAAGTTCTGAAATATTTTCTTACATAAAAATATTTTTTAATCAAAAATGTATTTTTAGTACTTAATTGATATTGTTAACAAAGCCAAGAAATTTCTTTGGTGTAATTCAAAATTTTTTTGGTTTATCGTAAAAAAATTATTCATTTTGTGTGGTTTATAACACAAGGGTTAATAGATATTTAAAATTCATACAATTGAGGCACAGCCGCGAATAACGTTTTAAGTTACAAAATAATTAATTAGGCTTGAGTTCCTCACATTTAATTTTCATTCAATTATTTTCACTGAGGGAAGGAATTTTACAACTTGGAATTTTTATTAAAAGCTATTGATAATTTTTCTTGGCTGAGCTGGGATTTGAACCCGGGTTGATCTTTACATGTTTCAAGAAACACCACTGCTAAGTTCAAATCCCAGCTCAGCCAAGAAAAATTATCAATAAATTTTAATAAAAATTCCAAGTTGTAAAATTCCTTCCCTCAGTGAAAATAATTTAATGAAAATTAAATTTGATGAACTCAAGCCTAATTAAAGAATATCAAAAAATTAAAAATTAACAGTTCAACTAAAAATCAAAAATTGTTGTTACAAAATAATTATTTTTCAGGAGAGCAAAAAAACGTTTTTAACAGGCAAGATTATTTATTATTTTTTTTTTCTTTAGATTATGAAAAATAGTGATAATAAAAACCTTTGTGCAAAATATCAAGAAATTTAAAATTTAAATTGCAAGCAAATTTACAGCTTATAACTTTGTTTTGGTGGAAAAACTTTTCATTCAATTCCATTGCACAAGCGGCGCTTAAAACGTTATTCCACGTTTTAAAACTATTTACTTTGTATCATTTTGTAAGTAACTTGCAACGTTCTACCACTAGTTAACTCTTTGTATGTCATTTTGATGGCGTTAAGGTGCACCATTTTGGGTGATTTGAGGTTTAAACAGTGTAACAGAGTAATGTTAAAGTTGTTTCATATTTTCAATGAAAAATACCGCTCAATCAATGAAAACAATGAAAACAAAATAAAGTTCTATAACTTAAGCGTGTCCAAAAATAAATCAAGAGTTTTTTTTGAGATTTGAAAATATTTTTATTTCAGTTTATTACAAATAGTTTCTGGTTAAAAACGAAAAATTATGTCGGCCAAGTTACCCATTATTGACTCCCAATTTGTATCCAAATAATTCTCAATCACGTTTATCAATAACCTGTTGTCAATGATTGGTATCTGCTAAATAATGTTTTTTTTAAGCTCTTGAATTGTTGTGGGACTATTGCTGTTCACAAGGATATTCAATTAATCGATGTTTTGAAAAAATTGATTAATCGCGCGAATAATTTTTCGAGGTTAAAATCTAATCGAATAATAATAGGACAATTTAATATTATTCGGTTAATCGAATAATTTTAACTTTGTCTAGTTTGGAAGTTTTCAAATAAGACCAAAAATTATATTTGTTTACATAACAATTTTTAAAACAAGTAACAACAATTAAACAAAAGGTACTTCAGGTAATAAAAAAGGAAAGCTTTTTAAATAAAAAATAGCATTCAAATTTCTCATTTTATTTTTGCTCCGTTTTATTAGAAAAGAACTTACAGTCCTGTAATTACTAATGCCCTTTAAGAGAGATACGATTTTAAAAAAATTAACATTTCATAAAAACATAAAGGAAAGGAAAAAGTGGTTGCTACTTTTCGACTTTTGACCAACAAATTTATTCTTTTCCCAAGTTTTAAATAGTACATATGTATATATATCGTCACCTTAAATGCAAACGGATGTAACAACACTTAATTTTTTTTTTTTTTTCATTATAATTTCTTGGCCGTTGACATAAATTTAAAAAGTATCGCAGATAACATACAAAAGTTATGATTAAAACACTTAAAGAAATTCGTTTAATTTTTTATTGACAAGTTACCCAGCAAAAACTTACATTGCAAAGTAATGAGTTGAAAAGCTTATATAAAAACTCTTCACTACTTATACATTGGCATTTAAACTCATTATTTTAACACGGTGATGTCATTGGAGGCAAGTACTTACCACCCTCGCTTACAAATAGGGAGTTAAATAAGTCATTACCACATTCGCTTACAAATAGGGACTTAAATAAGTTATTACTCCGATGTCACCAAAATTACAACTAACATGTCATGACTTTAAAAAAATTTTTTTTTATTATTTTTTTTAAATTATTTTTTTCTATTTTTTCTTATTTTATTTTACTTTACTTTATGTTTTTTTTTCTATTTTTTCTTATTTTATCTTACTTTGTTTTATTTTTTATTTTTTTACTGTCTCTGGCGGGATTCGATCGCGCAACCTCGGTGCTGATAGACTAGCTCACTACCAGCTAGTCTACCGGGGCAGTGTAGTTTTTGTATAAAAAAACGATGGTTTTTACTCAATTAAGAGCGTAAATATGAGATTAAATTATTGGAGGCAACTACTTACCACCCTCGCTTACAAATAGGGAGTTAAATAAGTCATTACCACATTTGCTTACAAATAGGGAGTTAAAAAAGTAATTACTACATTCGCTTACAAATAGGGACTTAAATAACTTATTACTCCGATGTCACCAAAATTACAACTAACATGTCATGACTATAAAATTTCAGTACAGCATAATTTTTCATATTCAAATTTATTACAAATATTGTTTTTTATTTATAACAAAAAAAAAAAAACAAATTGTAGGAACAAATATTTTAAATCAATTTGTATTAGATTTGAAAAAACTTCAACCGTAGATGCATTTTATTACGAATGAATTATAAATTTCGTTAATCAACTCATACACAAGTACTTAGGTATCAGATTATATGTCAGCCATTACCAAACTACTTCTATGTAATGCAGATGGTATGAAGTAGTCATTGAAAAGTAAGTTGTTCAGTAATGGCAAGTCATTACCAAGTTTTTGCTGGGTAAGTTAAGTTACAAGTTTACAAAATTGATAATAGTAATAATATCTGTGGCATTTTGACAAAACATCTTATGTCGAGATAAGATAGCAAAAACGTTTTTTAAAAAAACGAGGTGAAAAAATCATAATAAAATAAAATTAAAGAACAAATTTCGTTTATAATACAATGAAACAAAATATTATTTGAATGAAAGTTCGTATGATTAAAAACATATTTTCGATTTTTTAAATTTGACTTAAGAATTTTTGTCAAAATGCCACAGATATATTCTCGCCCCCCCTCTTCAATCTCATTGTTCTTTGCGTGAACATGTAGTTTTAAAAAAGGACCAATAATCAACCAAAAACTTTATTTCGATTTTGCTGCAGTTACGTTTATTTTCATTTAAGGTGGCGACATGCTGGTACAGAAGAATTTTTATTTTCCAGTCATATACTTTTTACATTGAAATGCACCCACCATGCTGGATTTTATTTACTTTTTAAAATTTTATTACAAACTTTTGATCAAATAAAAGTTCTGTAATTTGTTCTTGGGATTCTCTGTTGTTTTGTTTGCAAAAACAAAAAAGAAATTGATCTACAAAAAGAACTAGTTTTTAGAAGAGTTTAAAATTTAGTGAATAAAACCAAATTGGAAAAGTTTTATTTGTTGTATTTTTTGTTTAAAAAAACTTATACGATGTATTTTGAAAAATGAAATTAAAAAGTAGTTGCTCCAGATTTATAAAGTAGTAAAATTAAAAGAAATCAAGTAAAAGTGATATTATTCGGCTGTATGGAATCTTTAATAGCCTCTCCGATAATGAGACTACTTCAGGAGTGGGCTAATCTTAAAAAAAAAACTGAAATGAAAGGAATTGTACTCTGTGACATGGCTGATAATGTTAAATAGCAACATTATGTTTGCCGTGCTTAATTTCCAATTTGTATTCTTGATAAGAACACTGAAATTTATTGTTGGAGGATAAGCTCGTTTCTATGCTCATTTCACTGGTTGTTTAGGCCAGATCATCAGGAAACATTCTCCGAAAAAACTTTAAGAAGAGCCAAAGATATTAGCAAATAAAACGGCAGAGTGAATGAGAATTGCAAACACCCAAAAAACAAAACCAATAATAAACAGCGAATTACCCCAAAAAAAAAAAAAATGAAATATGATCTCAAATGTGGGACAATTCTTCATTATGAGAAAACCTCGAAATTTCTAATGAATTTTTACTCCCAAAAGAAAGTTAAAATTAAAAAAAGCACAAAGAAAATTATATTAAAAATTTGGGTTGGGTGCATAATTCCCTATATAATCCTTAGTTTAAAAATCCTGAATTTTAATATGCCGCATAATTATACAGTTTTGGTTTTAAAAATAGCACGATCGGTTGCATTGTTGGGCCTTCGGCCAGCCGCAAGAGTTTTCTCGTCTATGGTATAACGAACACTGGCTTCGTTAACTAAAGCCCTCTGCATATCAGGCAAGTTTTTGCTCCTTCTTGGTAAAGAAAATATAGTTTCTCAATGAATTTGGACTCTGCATGTTGAATTTTATGTTTCTATGTTCAGTATTAATAAGAATTCAAAAAGTTCCAGTTAAAGAACGAAAAAGTACCAAAAGGTTCCCCCTTACAGATTCCTATTCACTTATAACCATGCATGTTGAATATTATTTTGTTTGGTCCAATATTAACGAAATTCAAAAAGTACCAGTTAAAGAACAAAAAAGTACCAAAAAGTTCCCCCTTACAGATTCCTATTCACTTATAACCATGCATGTTGAATTTAATTTTCTAGGTCCAAAATAAACGAAATTAAAAAAGTACCAGTTAAAGAACAAAAAAGTACCAAAAAGGTCCCTTGTATAGATTCTTATCCATTCAGGACATTGCATGTTTAATTTTAAGTTTCTTGATCCAATAATGTCGAAAGAAATACCAAGTGTAAATTACATAGTACCAAAAAAGCTGCAGATTCTTATTCACGTAGAATCATGCATGTGTAATTTTAAGTTTCTAGGTCCAATGTTAACGAAATTAAAAAATGTACCATTTGAAGAACAAAAAATTTCGAACATTTTTCATCTTAAAGGTTCTCATTTACGAAGGACCCTGCACCTTTAAATGTATGTTTCTAATTTTAATATTATAGAAAATTTTTAATATTTTTAATTAGGCTTAAGTTCATGAAATTTAATTTTTATTAAATTATTTTTGTGAAGAAAGGAATTTTACAACATGAAAATTAATTAAAATTGTTATTGATAATCTTTCATTCTTGACGTGGCTCGGGCTCGAACCCTGGCCGGCAGGTTACCATGACATGTTTCGATCGCAACCACTCGATCTCCTCAGATGGATTTGCCGTCTTACACTCGCAGCCATCGACGACTGCTGACGTCACTAGTCAAACATCAATCCTTAAACCAAATTGTATTTTAACATTTGGTAGATCGAAATTTGCTTTCCTGAATGATTATCCATTTTAATTGATTCTACATGTTTTTTCCTTTACTTCTGTTTTTTCGTACTTTCGTCAAGAATTTTTCTTGAAGTCCAAGTACATTTTTGTTTTTTTCACTTTGTCTTTCTCTTTTCTGTTGACCTTTTTCAGCACAACTTGAAGGACAAATGTACACATAGAGCTCGTGCCTTAGCTTTAACAATAATTAGTATTGTGGTTATTTTGTTGAACTATTTATGGTTTTTAATCCAAATTTTTAATATTTTTAATTAGGCTTAAGTTCATGAAATTTGATTTTTATTAAATTATTTTTGTGAAGAAAGGAATTTTACAACATGAAAATTAATTAAAATTGTTATTGATAATCTTTCATTCTTGACTCAATCTGGCTGCGAGTGTAAGACGGCAAATCCATCTGAGGAGATTGAGTGGTTGCAATCGAAACATGTCATGGAAACCTGCCGGCCGGGGTTCGAGCCCGAGCCACGTCAAGAATGAAAGATTATCAATAACAATTTTAATTAATTTTCATGTTGTAAAATTCCTTTCTTCACAAAAATAATTTAATAAAAATTAAATTTCATGAACTTAAGCCTAATTAAAAATATTAAAAATTTGGATTAAAAACCATAAATAGTTCAACAAAATAACCACAATACTAATTATTATTATAGAAAATTCGAAAATTACCACATGCAGCACGGACAAAAATAGAAAGAAATTTAATTTCCCGTATTTCCTTCCCTTTTTTGATAATATTTTCTCCCCATTAAAGTATCAAAAATTTCAATATTGTAGTAGGAGCCCATAATTTAATACGTTTATAACAATACATAGAGAAAAATGATTTGTAAAAAAGTACCAAAGATAAGTACGATTTTCACACCTTTAACGTTCGAGTTTCGAAAAAGTACCAACATTTTTTTTTTATTTCCTAGATAAGTTACGAATTTGGTATTATCTTTATTTCTATGTTAATTGGTTTTAGAGATAAATGGCGTGACAAAGTAGTTCCAAAATGCAGGTTATACCCGTTTACTCCCCAAAATAGGCCGAGTTTCCAAAAAGTTCCAGATACCTGTCCGTTTGCTTTTCTAATGAACTACGATAAGTATTTAATTTTGTATGGATTTCTCTTAGTTTTGTAGATATGAGGCTACCGAATTGTCCCCTATTTACCTTTTCAGACCTTAATAAAATTAATATTGTGCACTTCTGTAAAGCTGGTCACACAGTAGTGATTTGTCCGTTCCCGAAATCTTGTTACTTGTAAATGGGGCTGAGCGCGGACAAATCCAATTGAACATTTTCAATTATTTATGATTTGTTCGATATGTAAGTGGGCTTGTGCGCGAACATTTCAAAATTTGTTTATTTTAGTGTACAATAAATTGTTGTTTACCATATACAAATGTTCTGTCTTCTACTAAGATTTTCTTCTATTTTTTCAATATCTTTTTTTGTTGTGTACCCAAAAAAATATATAAAAAGTGCAATTTCATCATCCACCTCACAATTCATGGTGACTTTTTGACGTTTAAAGTTATTGTGATCAAACGCACAAATCACTAGTGTGTGGTCAGCTTGAGTAAATTCATTGTCAAATGGTGTTTATTTTTTTTTTTTCAAATCGGCTGGAAAACAGAGGAGGAAAGTGTTCTTAACTTTTTGCCTTTGCCGATTTATATATAAAAAATTAAACTATGAATTCAAATAGAGATGTACATATAACTTAAGCCATTAAATAAAATTATTTGACTGATTCGAAGTGATGGAGTCATTCGAACCATTTTAAACCATTGCATATTTCATTAATCGAGCAATTTTAAAATTAAAAAAATCGATTAATTCCCTACTGGAACAATGCCAAAAGTTAAACATTTGGATAATTTATTAGTGAGTATCCAACTTTAAACACCACCATCTCACTTGCATTTTTTTTTTTTTTTTTAATAATTTCATTAAAACTTTTTACAGCTTTTAAACATTTTCTAATTAAATATCTTATCTTCTGTGGCCTGAGCAGAAAATTTTGTTAGTTTTTGCTTTAAATACGATTTTAATGAAAATTATGAAAATCTTTTGACTTATCTAAGTTAAATGAGATATAAACTACACTTGCTTACACAAACATTCATGTCCAAATTTCATTTTATCCTTTTGTAGGCTTTAACAATCAGTTGCCACAAAACTTTACAAAAGTATCAGCCATAACGTCATGTAGGGCATACAAATTGCCGCAAGTGATTACATTGCACTCGGAAGTATTTTTGCCATGTTTTTGTATTTTCCTTAAAATAGTGTGCATGGTTTGTTTTTGTACTTGTGTTTTTGCTGTTCTTATTATTTTGTTTGTTAAGAGGGTAATGTAAAGTTTACATTTCCTACATGATGCATCATATATTTTTCAATCCTACACACATGCAAACATTTATACGTACATACATACATCCTACATTTGTAAGTAAAATTAAAAAAAAAAGAAAAAAGTTTAATCCTTTACACTAGTTGTGTTTATATTTTTGTGTATGGGTTGGAAACTCTCTACTTTGTACGAGTATTTTGTATGCAACTAAATGTGGTAATGAAGTTTTCTACGGGCGTGTTGCTCGGCTGACATGAATGGTTGTATTTTTATTTACTTTAATGTAAATATTGTACTTATAAAATAATATCCTGCGGTCCTATATTCTTGTTGCTGTTTCCTTTTTGCCACTCCACTCCAGTCCTCCCCTCTCGGTCTTTCGTTCTTTGTACATTTTTTTGGCTTTGTATTCATGTGTCATTATTTATATGAAACACAGTGTCTGCAATGTCATTTGCAGTATGCTTCATCAATTTTAATGAATTCACTGCACTTTCTAATAGTAAATATGGGCAAGTTTTTGTGGGATTTTTGCACCATTTGTTCTCGGTGTTTTTGTATGCTTGTTTGTTTGTGTGTTCAGTATTTCTTTTAGTTTCTTTTATTTACTTTAATTTTCAAAAGTGTAATGTTGATTTAACTTATGTATATCTCTCTCTGTATGAGCTGTGCTGCATTGAATATTTTATTCATTTTAATACGGTGCTTTTAATACAATCAAAAGGAAACATTATGAATACTGCTTTATGGCTTTTTTTTGTTGATAATGTAAAGATATTGTAAATATGTTTTTAATGTGGTTATTATAAAACAAATAACAAAATTTACAAACCATTCAGGGATATTCAAAATAAAACACATTTTAACTGCATTTATTTAAATGCATTTATAAAAATTTTTATTTGAATGAAACTGAGGAACATTGAGAGAATTATACAACCAATTGTAAGAAAGATATTTTTATTATTATGAAATACGTTTTAATTTAAATTTGGAAATTCGACTTTATGGTTTTTAAACCAACATTAATTTTAACCTGAATTAAAATCTTTGTCGAATTTTTTATTTTCTTTACTAATTCGATATTGACAATTTTTTGCTTTATTGCTACATATACTATTGATTTATTGTTTTTCACTGATAAAACCTCTCTCACTTAAAGACGAACAAATTTCATAAAGATGATGATATCTACACAGAATTTTTTTCATCAGTTAAAGCATAAATCAATCAGTTTTAATTAAAAATGTAATGAAATGAATTAAACGTTTAATCTAGTGAATTAAACGTTCAATCAAGTGAATGTGTGAGTTTCTTTACTGATGCAAATTAATAGTATCAATTAATCGTTTAATTAACTTGATTTAGTTTTATAATTAAAACTGATTTAATTTTTGATTAGTGATTTAATTGGTGAAAAATTTTTTTTCTGTGTAGCTAATATTCGGCAAAAACAAAATTTTTAGAAATCTTAACCTCATAACATAAATTTGTTTTGACGGTGGCATCCCCGAAAAGTTGTTTGTGGTGAAGGATATTAACCCTTTCGCTTTATTGTATCCATTTTGATACACTCAATTTTAGAGGCATCTGACAATCTCCAAGTCAAAGAATTGGCTTAGATATCGACATTTTATTGTTTTTTAAGATCTTATGAAAAATTTTTAATGAAAAACTCTTAGATTTTTAAACCATCATTTGTTGCATAATATCTTCGTTCGTGGCAATTCGACTGCATTTTCTGGAGTGTCTAAGGTGATATTTTTTATAGTCTTTGTTACGACTTTCCTGGGCCTCTTCGGATAGTAAACCTACAGAAAAAATACACTTTTCAATTATATATTTTCCATTAATCAGAATTTTGTGGAGTGTTGGTGGCATATTGTACCACTCGTGCAGTGCAACAAACTTTTTTGCCGTCTCTAGAAAAAAATCACCAAATTTTTTCGGATCTAGTGCCTCGATAATTGTTATAGCTTCGAGAATTGTTGAAAACCTCTTGATTATGTCTTCATCTAGACCCGTGATTTCGGAAATCAAAGCAGGATTAGGAAAGAATCTTCGTGACGTATTTCCAGAATTTTTTGTACCAGAGCCTTGCCTTGTATCAACCTGTATTCCAATTTTCTCTTTAATTTCATGCTTTATCAAACATTTTCGGGCTTCTTTTATAGGACGAGTATTTGAGTCGACTCTTCCACGTTTAAATTCAATATTGTAAGCTACATGCAAAAGAGACTCCTTCAGCTTAATACAGGTAGCCAACGGAAAAACCAAAATTATTAAAAAAGTGCACTTTCCTTTTTTCCCGTTCAATTGTCCACGCACATTTATTACCGTTTATTACTTTGCTACCGAAATCATAAAAATCAAATAACCTTTTGTTTATTACTTTTTTTTTTAATTCTGAGAATCATAAAAAAAGTCATAAATGTTTTTGCAAAGAATTTTGTGCATATCTCGAGCAAATTTTTGAAATGCATACCTTCACTTAATTGTGAATTAAAGCGAAACGCGTTCATCGATTTTCATGATTCTGGTCTCATTTATTTCATAGGTTATGCGACTTTACGTGAAAGTAATAGGACTTGAAACTTATTTTTACTGTTTTCAATTTTTTATGAATTAAAAATAAAAAATTTAAAATTTTTTGGGCAAAAAATATTTTTTTTCTTCATACATTTATTTATAACTGCGAAACTGTTGCTTATGTAGCAAAATGTTATATATGTTATGAAAGTAATTGTAATTCTTGATTTTTCTAAATTTTTTTCAGCAAAATCCAACTAGTGGTTCTCGAGTTATGTTAAACAAAAGAGCCTTATCAGAATTGAGTCCCGAATCAATCAGCTGAAAAATGTTGTACTGTGTAATGCAACAAATTGAGAGGTGGCACTTGAAATTGATTAATAATGTTAAAACAGATATAAGACAATGTAAGACAAATGTTTGGAGAAAAATGGGATTTTTGTTATATGTTCATAAAAATACACAAAAAAAAAAACTGAAGTCTCTGCAGATTTTTTTTTTCAATTTTAGTATACAGAAATATACTACTTTAAATAGAAAAAAAAAAAGAAAAACGTTAGCTCACATAGTAAAATAATATTCGTATTTAAATTCTAAGGTTTAAATTAAGTTGGTTCGGTAAAACACACAAGTTCTGAGTTTGAGACGGATATAAAAAAAAACTGGCAGTCAGATCGGAGTAATTCTTTTTGATGTGATTGTATCATTTAGTCTAAAATTTCAACATATCACTGCATATTGCATGAATACTATGTTGACAATTTGACTATTTTCCGCGAAATCCCCAGTGTGCGCTGTAGCCGATGTTGTGCTGAAACCGAAAAATGTTCCCTCAGGTCATTTCGGAACAAAAACGTGCCGCGTCGAAGCCGATTTCTGAAAGCCCTTTAAGATTTTTTTTTTGTATTATTTTATAATTATTTAAATATTTACATTTCTTAATGTTATTATATGATTGTAATCAAAATCACAATCTAAAAACTATCGTTGTTAATTGACTTAAGATTAAGAGTTCGTTTTGATTTGCATCGGGGGAAAATATCTTGTACGTCTTTGATGGCGCGTTCCGTACAAATGTTGCTGCATTGTGTTTTTGGAATTCTTGATTTATCTTTCACCCAATGTCTTAGAAAGCATATCTGAGCATTAGTAAAGCCCGATAATGATTTGCTTCAAGCTTCGAAGTAATTTTTTTATTGTAACAATGGTCTGAAAACCAAATTTTGTACCAAGGGCTCATATAAATTCGCATATTGCTTATAATTTGCTACGATATTTTGGATTTAGTATGTAAGCTAGAATTGCAAGAATTATGTTTATGTTTATGGTGTAGGTGTACATGCATTATTACTGATCCCAAAATTAATTGCATTTGACGCGGAACTTTTTTTAACGATATCGAAAATCTAAAGATGCAGTTCTTATTATTTTTTTATGCACTACATGGTATGGATACGGCCATTTTGATATTTTCAAAAATTGTAAAAAATTTGTATCCGTAGTATCCATATGGATACAAATGCAGGTTATGGTTTTAAATGATATACACACAACACAAATAAAATCATTTTACGTTTGATGCTGTTGAGTGGACTTAATAGGGGCCTATTGCAAATTTGGACCGATCATCACGAAATCTATTAATGTGATTTCTAGTCTTATAAAACTGTGAATTTTGATAGAATTATTTATTAAGGTTTTAGGCGTATGCCTTTATGGGTCTAATAGTAAATTATGTACCGATCTGCACAAAATTTTACGATGTGATTTCTAGTCGATTGGAATGAATTTTTGCAAAATTTTATATCATTCCGTGCATTTTTCCACCATTTATGTTAGTTTTTGTAACAAAATTATCAATTTTTTGGGTGGTGGTATCACATTTTGATTCATAGCTCTGATCCTACTAAGCCTATTTTGCTGGATTTTAATTCCAAACTGACTAGGATAACTACAAGCAATTTGACATCACGTTTGCTTATTTCTTATCAGAAAGTGAGCGTGTTTTCAACAGACGGACAGACAGACAGACAGACAGACGGACATGGCTTAATCGACTTTGAATTACTAAAGGAGCCAGAAGTGTACATATGTATACTTTATGGGATGAATAATAATAACATTAATAATAATGAACAATAAAAAAGTTTCACACGGAATGACAAACTAAGTATGCTCTCCAAGTATACAGTCCAAAAAACATTTTTTTCAAAAGTGAGAAGAATTGATTGTTATTGTTAGGGCCAATTATGATAAAAATCCAAAAAATTTTATTTTTTAGTTACCTAGTAAAAACTGGTAGCGAAAAGGTTTAATAGTTTGGCTTGGGCAACTATAATTTCTTACTTATTTTTTTTTTTTTTGTTTTATTAAAAATAATTGCAAACAAAATTATTTTTAGGGCCATTAAGTTTAGTCTGAGTTCATACGGCTCCTGTCTTATTGACAAGACTCTTCCTTTTTCTTCTTTGAACATGAATTTACGTTCAAATGATTCATGTCATGTTGACGACATGTGCTTTTTTGATATTAAAAACAATAACAAAATTAAAGAACGAATTTAAAAGCAAAACGTAAAGACAGTACATCAGGGATGATAAATGAGAAAACCATTTTCGTACCAACGAACTTTTAAAATCGTACTTTTTCGAACCCAATAGAACGAAATAATTTTTTTTTAATTTTTGTTCTTTTATAAAAGAAAAAGTCTTGTTTCGATTAGACTTGAGATGAATGAAAAAATATTCCTTTAGTTATTCCTAAGCTCTGAAAACATTTACTGATCTATTTAATTTTTCGTTGTGATCTTTTCACAAAAAAAAAGTACATATTTTCGTTTTTTAAGTTTTTTAAAGCTTAAAAAAAGCGTTCTAAAAATATGTGCATACGAGCATCTTGGGATGGCATTTCCAAGTTTATTCTGTTTACAATTTTAATTTGTATGTACTGCAGAAAGAGGAAAGACATTTTATAAGCTGGAGTAAAAAGTCCGGATATAATAAAATTTAATTTAGCGCTTGTAAAATCTGCTTCAAAATCATTCAGAGGAAAATGATAATGACGTGACAACCATTTTGCTGACGAATATCTCAAAAAATTATGAGTTACCGGTCCAAAATAATCTTGAAATCAGAGAAAGTCTTCCCTTCTACTTCTAATGCCGAAGTGGTTTTATATACATATCTTTAAAAAAATTGTCAATAAATTCACAATACCGAAGTTCAGTGTTTGGTGCAAATGCTCTTAAAAAAGAGCAGATGCAAAATATCAGAGCTGTTTTGTTAAATCCAACAACAAAATATACAGAGCTTCCGTAAACTTTAAAAAAAGCTACGCAATTTAGCATTTTCTTTTTCACAAGACCATTTGCACCACACCCTGAACTTCGCTTATATTCATTGGATAGTAAATATAAGCTGCCATTTTATATCAAATAACAATAGATAAGAAAAATTTGGAAATAGTACCAAATAAGTAACGGGGGTACCATCGTACTTTTTAGCTTTGAATTGTACCAAAAAGAGTACAGTTGTACCAACTTTATCAACCGTACCGTACATGCATCTGTGTAGTCGTTTGTTTTCCCCTCATCCCTCTCGCCTATAAAGTAGCAATCATGTCAATAAGATAAGAGCCGTATGAACACAGACTTATAAATAAATATTTCCGAGTGAAATGTACACCAGACATCACATGTGCAAAACAATAATGTAATGCCAATGGCAGGCAAATGTTCAGATAAAGATATATACAGACTGAGAGGACCCCTAATACCTTTACGTTATAATATACATACATGCAAATACATTTCGCTGAAATCAATACACCCAAAACGAAACAACAGATTGAAAAGGGGTTATTTTACACAATACCTTTCTTTTTTATTTTCTAAATAGAAGTTCACCTAAATGTTGTTAGTAAAAAATACATATTTTTGTTTGTTACATGAGATTATTTCCTACGCGACCCATATCCAGATTTGAAGTAAAGAAAAACATTATTACAATATATATGAAAATACATTTTGGATACCGATAACCAAAATATGTTACGAATGCAATGTAGAAATCAAAATACCAAAAACGAATTAACAGCTTTAAAAGGGGTTATTTTACAAAATTCCTTTTTTGTTTGCTAAATAGTACTTCTACACCTAAATGTTATTAGCAAAAAAAACCCATTTTGTTTGTGTTACATGAGATTATTACCTACGCAACAGAGAAAGCCAAAAAGTTATATTTTTAATACTTATAGCCTATTCATACGCCACCGAGCACAAGAACAGGCAGGTATGACTACCAATAAGTATGAACATGAATAAGTTTTTATATCGACCGGTTGAGTATGAACAAACAGGCATGCTAATGGATAATCCTTTGAATGCGTATGAGTATATGCATGTATCGATGAGTATCGACAAGAACCTTCAACAATTTGTATGGTTATTTTAAAGCAAGCAGTGTTGCCACGACCTAAAAATTGATGATGCAGAAACCATTATATGTAATTATATTTTAAGTATCTTCCAAAACTAGCAAAACAAATATAGCACTGATTAAACTGGACTTTTATTAATTTATGTTAAAGTTATATTAAAACATAAGTATTTGCTATCAAATTAAAAAAATGCTTCTAAAGCTATAACAAATTATAATCTATTTTACGAAATAGGTTTTTTATAAAAATAATTTAAAAATGAGGCTATCAACTATTTTGGGATCTTTTCTGTTTCTTTTTTTATGTTTCCAGCTAAAGAGAAATCATGATCTAATGCTGCGCCGTAGGCAGGAAATTTCATAAAATTCTTGATTCTTATTAAGACAACCGTGGATACCTTGTGGAGTTGTTTTTCCACCACAGCCTGATGTAGAAGTCTTCTTTAAGGCTAAAATTTTCGTTGGCATACTGATTGACTTCAGCAATTAAATTTTAAACCATTTTTTAACGTCTTAAAAATGCAACTGGCAAAAGATAAACTACTCAAACTCATAATATGTGTGAATGTATTTACCTGTGATATCTCATTTCTTAACTGCGAATATGAATATTCGATTTTTTTTTTTTGGATTACGGTAACTTTTTCTGTTTTTATTAAGAACGATTAAAATAACACGACATATTTTAATTTGCATCCATTTAGTCATTTTTTTAGATTTTCTTAAATAAGATCGCAAATTTTTATATTCCAGAAACTTTTTAAAGTCAACAATCGTTTTTCAAAAATGTTTGTTGAATTGTACTCAAACGATTTTGAAAAAACGTATTTATTTGTGATTCAGCAATTTGAAAAAGAAGAAAAAATTCTGGCAGCATTTTTGAAAAAAAAAAAAATGTTTGAAGTCAATGATATAACTATGGGAGTATCTGGATATGTGCGTGTATAAAACACAATAAGTATGATAACATACATGAAAGAAACCAAATGCGCATGGATATACACAAGTATGAGAATAAACAGATACGAACAGGCACACGTATTGAAAATTGTAGATATGTGCTAGAGTACTTTAATTTTTTTATACCCATTGACTTTCTCTGCTACGCAACCCATATCCAGATTTGAAATAAAAAAAAAGATTTTAGTACAAATAAACTTTTGTTTTAAATGTTTTTTTTTAATAGTTCTAGAAGCAATAAACCATAGAAACGAAGTATTACGTTTCTGCAAAGTTTTTAACTCGCTTGGTTTAATTGGATTTTGGTGGAAATCTTGATAATAATGTTAGGTTATTGTTTCGGTATAAAAAATGTCTGTGTAACATTTCTGTACTAAATCTAGTTTAATGCAAACTTTAGATAAAATGTAATAATTTATAATTTTTATACCCTCCACCACAATTAGTTGTGAAGAGGGTATATTAAGTTTGTCATTCCGTGTGAAACTTTTTTATTATTCATCTCAGACCCTATAAAGTATATATATTCTGGGTTCTTGAGTAATTTTAAGTCGATTTAGCCATGTCCGTCTGTCTGTCCGTCTGTTGAAAACACGCTCACTTTCGAAAAACTCAAAAGAAATAAACAAACTTGGTGTAGTTAATTGCTTGTAGTTATCCTAAGCATTTTAGGATTGAAATCTAGCAAAATAGGTTCAATAGGATCTGAGCTATGAATCAAAATGTGGAACCACCACCTAAAAAAATTGATAATTTTGTTACAAAAACTAACAAAAATGGTGGAAAAATGCACAGAATGATATAAGATTTCGCAACAGTTCGTTTTATTTAACTGGAAATCACGCTGTAAAATTTCTTGAAGATCCGTCCATGATTTACCCTAGGCCCCATATAAGCCCTGCTCCCGGAAAACAGTATAGTAAGCCTAAAACCCTAACTAACAATGCTATCATAACAAATTTTCGCACGTCACAGTTAAATAGAACTAGAAATAAGACTGTGAAATTTCGTGAAGATCGGTCCATAATTTACCATAGGCCCCATATAAAGCCCACTCTGGTAAAATAATTAAATACGCGCTAATCTTTCTTCCAATTTAGCTTCATATGGCCAGAAAAAATGTTATGCAATTGTGTGATATACGGTCCATAATTTTCCTTAGATTCCATTTTAGCAGCCTTCTGAAATTTACTGCAAACGCTTAAACTAATTGCATCGCTGTATTGTAATTTTTGTTTTTTAATACCAGAAATCGTTCTGCAGAATTTGGGATGATTGGTTCATAGCTTACCATGGCTTTTATATAATTTGTTCTCTTGAAAATCATTTCAAGTTCAGTTTAAACTGATATTCTACTCAAGCTTTTTAAAATTGATTCTGATTGTCGATCAATAACTTTATATAGGTCTAAACCGCAACAATTTTAATGCAGATGTCTGTTTTTACAAAGAGTATAATAAGAAATAGACATCATACAGATATTAGTCCTAAAACATTCGAAGTGTCGGTGGAGGGTATCAAGATTCGGCACAGCCGAATATAGCACTCTAACTTGTTTTATTTAAAATAATGAATTGATTTGAAATAAACTTAACTAGAGATGCGTAAATAAATTGTTTTTGTTGTCTAAACAATGTTATAGTAACAACAGGAATGAATGTATATGTGAATTCATTTTATTAGTAATTTCAATAGTTTAACCCATTAGCGCATATGGTGCCTTTTAAGGGACGCTCTTTTTTCCACTTTACGCCAACACGAAGAATTAAAAAATAAACTTTCATTGAGCATTTCATTCAACTTTATTCTATTGAGTGTGTAATATTATGCAAAAAATGTATAACGGGAATAAAAGAATTCGAACCACACGTGAAGGGTATGTAAGAATGAAAAAAAATAGAAGATTGTTGCTCTATTTATATTTTTTTAATGTGTGTTTATTAAAATGGGATTAATAACCTGAATCGTTAAAGTTTCAAAATATAAATGATTTTAAAAATATTAGCAATTACCGTTTTTTATTTATGTCCCTTTTATACAGTCCCCTTATACAGACATACTGTTTCTGAAATATTGGAGTAGTTAGAATATATAGACTACAGCTTGAAAAATACCGACATATTTTCAATACCTCCTTTGGATGGAAATGATTAATGAATTATTTTTATAAATTTTTTTCAATTGAAAATTTAAATTTTTCTTACATAAAGGTTTTTATTGATAATTATTTCATATCCGTGAAGCTTCTTCGGCATTTGTCAGCTTCTGGAATATGCTCATTTGGTACAATAAGCGATAGTCGAACCGAAAAAGGCCCACTCCGTCCCGTTTCGGAAATGAAAAAAGATCAAAGAGAATCTACGGACTATCGTTGTTCTGATACTGGCAATATACTCGTCGTACGATGGAAAGACAATAACGTAGTCACCTTAGGAACTAATTTTGTCAAAAATGAAATTGGAACGTGAAAGCGTTATGCAAGAGGAGAAGGCGCCATCCAGATACCCAACCAAAAGTATTTCAACATTACAATCAAAGCATGGATAGTGTATACAAAATGGACCAGTTAATTGCTGTTTATCGGTCACGTATAAGACAACGTAAGTGTTGGTGACCAATTTTCGCATATCTTTTGGATGCTTCCGATGTTAATGGTTGGCTACTTATTAGAAAGCTGCATCCAAATGATCTAAATTACTCAAAATTGTTGCAATTCCGTAGAGATATAGTCACTTCTTACCTAGAAACATACGGTGTGCGAGAGGTTACAGACCATCGATTTTCAGTGCTATCAATCGATATGATGGTAGAAATCACATAATAGACTTCTTCAAAACGGATAAAGATGTGCAAACTGCGGCAACAAGTCTAATTTTATGTGCAACAAGGGCCTTCACCCAAAAAAATGTTTCAAAAATATAAGGGGATATAAGGGACTCCTTCTAAAATCTTTAAAAAAATTTTATTCAAATAAAACTTCTAAAAATTATTTTAATAGTTGTTTTAAATTACGTGTTCAAAAATAATTTTGTTAAAAAGCACTTGTGGAACTTCATGCACTATTGGTTTAAGGAGATCTTATAAAATAATCTTTTAGACAAATTATTTGTTTTAAACGTTAAGGATTTAAGCGATTCCTTTCTTTAGTTTTGACAAAACTTGACTTGGAAATAATTCCTTCACTTATCGTAAATGTTGGAGAAATCGAAAGCAACCCATATTACAGAATATCTAATTTCTCAGTGTTCTTCCTGGATTATTCTAAACATATAAAAATTCCATTATGCCATAGAGTCCTGTTTTAATTTTTTAAAACTTTAAACATTTCTAATCGGTCATTTGTTCATTGTGCTAAAAAAATTGTTTGAGTTTCTATCGAGATTTTATTCTGTTGTCAGGTTATCATCTGACTCATCCTGGAAAAGCTTAAAAGCAAACATTCTGCGAAAAAGCTTAATTTCTTAGTTTCTGTACTGTATATAAAGAATGTATTGCAGGAGGGAAATATATTTTATGAAAAAATATTTTCTAATATCATTCCTTGTGTAAATGACATGAAACAAATATTAAAGAGCACAAAAAATATGTTATAATTTATAATTAAAATTAAAATTTTTGTTACTTCGTTTAATCGACTGAAATTAACCGGTTTAATCGTTAATCGAAAAAAGCCAATTTTCACTTAATCGATAAGTTAATCAGGTAGCAATTAATCGGTTAAACCATTAACGGTTAACCGAATGAATACCCTAGTAAGGGTACACCTTTTAAATTTAGTGTGCTTGGAACTTACTTTTTTGAAGAAAAGGCCGAATTTGTAGTGACTGTAAAAGGCATACGTTACAGAAACATGATAAGGGAGTCCTTGTGGCCTCAACTGGACGGTATGGATCTGGACGACAGTAGTTACAGCAAGACGGTGCCACCATCCATACTGTGCGTGTGAAACAATTGTTTTAATGCAGCAAGTACTTTCAGAACCAGTTATCTTAAGAAATGCTGATGTCAACTGGCCACCAAAATGATGCGATTAACCGCTGTGCAAATTTTGCCTTGGTGTTTTGTGAAGTATGCAAATAAACCAGAGTTCAAATCTGATATCATCGGCGTGATCAGTGAGATTAAACCGCATCTCTGTTGAAAAGTCATGGAAAGTTTTATGAAAAGAGAGAATGACAGGCCATTCATCAGAGTGGAGTGGGGTCGTTTGACTGATATATCTGTGGTTTTCATGGGCAACCGCGTATGTCTTAAAATAAAATTTTTCAGCAGAGCCGAAAAAACCTTTCTAGATCGAACTATGGGTTAGATATTGCACATTTTGACCTTTGAAATTGAGTTAAAACATCGGAATTGGTCTATCTGTTTTTAAAATTTTTTTAAAAAATGTACAGAGCGCTTAAAATTTAGCAATTAGCATCAACATTTCAAAATCGAAAAAAATAGACATACGCGGTTGCCCATGAAAACCACAGATATTATTCGTTACTTAATCGGGACGTGACTTCTTTATAATCCATTTAAAAAAAATTCACAACTATCTTAAAAAATACGTGTTTTTATTTAAAATAAAAAAGTACATTCTTACACAGACACCCTTTATAACAGTTCTGGGTCCTCCAGTTATTCTACGTCGGTTTTCATATGTCCGAATGTCTGTTCGTCTTTTAGAATCACACTTTTAAACAACTTGAAGTCCAAAGACCCACTCAATTTAAATCTCACTCTTGAAAAATACTTTATTTAGTACGCCTTAAAACGTATCAAATAAAGCTAGTTAAGTAAAAAAAAAAACAAGTTGCAATAAGTCTGTGAACTTAGCAAGTAAAAAAGTCTATTGTGATATAATATTTTTTGATATATTTTTTTATTTTATATATTTTTAAGATTTGTTGTCCAATTTTACAAATACAAAACTGTGATATAATTTTAAGGATAATGTAAACAAAGAAAAATTATCAGTTGTTTTTATCAATTAAAAAAATGTTTGATATTTTTTAGTTATTATTTTCACTGAGAAAGGAATTTTACAACTTAGATTTGAACCCGGGTTGAAAAAACAGAGGAAAGGAGGCAACATGTAACTTGAAATTCAAAAATGAAAATAACAGCAAATTTCGAACCACCAGTACTACTGTTTAAAGAATTGATGTTTGTCTGTTGGCTGGCGGGCACTGCTGTGGTGCAGTGGTTAGAACTCAATGATTTTCTGAGGATAGAATGTGGTGATTCTTGTAACATGTACAAATCAACCCGGGTTCAAATCTCGGCTCAGCCAAAGAAAAATTATCAATAAATTTTTTCAGTGTATAGAAACTATTGAAAATATAATTACAAAAAGGGTCGCTAAAAAATAAATACTGTAAGAGTAATACTAAGTATGTTATAGGTTCAGAGGGCTATAATCACACTGACGAGTTTCATGAAAGATGGTTTATATTAAACTATAGGTCCCATTTAAAGCTTTTTTTTTAAATTTTTATTGATACACCTAAAACCGCAGCAAATTATACTACTGTCAGATATATTTTTATAAAAAGTATATAAATCTCCTGAAATATTCTTACCACGGGGAAGGTGTCAAGTCTTTGGCACAGCCGAATATAGCACTTTTACTTGTTGTGTCTAAAAGCTAATTTATTAAATTACTTCAATGCTTTTAAAATCTTAATGATTAAGATTACTAAAAGTGTTAAAGAAATGCAAAGTCGCTGTAATCCTGTCAATAACATTTATGTTGATGTGGAAAATAGTTTAGTGGCTTTGCTAGTCTAACTAAATGCAAAATCGATAGATGTGCAACTTTATGTGGCTTTATCCTTATATTGTAACCTGTTTGAGTTCTTTGTTGTGTTTTGTTTAAAGTTCCCATTCTACACTTAAAAACGCATTAGTATATGTATGTTTGTGGTTTACCTTAACCTCAAATCCTTTCAAATTTGTTTTGGTTGTTTTTTTTTTTTTTTTGTTATATATATTTAAAAAAAAGTGTCCCAGTTGGCCACGTCTTTAAGACATCCTCGCAGACGGATGCACGACAATGTTAATTCCTGCTCGACATGTGAGGGACAGCGGAAACAAATCGTCAACGACATTTTCGATTTTAGTGCACGACACTAAGAAAGACAATGCCGCCTACTTTATCATTAACGACTGCCTGCATGACAATATGACAAAATTATATGGTTATCTAATTCAGACAGCTTTTAATTTAGTATAGTTGGAATTTTAATTTCTGTTACATGTTTTACATTCGACTCCTATAAGCAATCCTAAAGTTGACAGTGAAGTACTAACTGCATGTAATCCATTTTCCAGCCCGCGAATAATTTCATTATCATTTTTGGTTTTACTGTTTAGATTTTGTAAATTTTTTGTAGGTATTTAAAACAACAATTAAAAAAAAAGAATGTGAGAATTTTAAGAAAACCAAGCAAGTGATTGAACAGCATTCAAGAGAACTTTGTTGTCAGTAGCTTTTATACAAGACAACTTATAAGACATTGTCACCCATACTGTCCCACATAGAGTTTAATAGAGGACAACTTATAAGACCAAGTCGCTCATACTGACCCATATAAAGCTAAACAGAAGACAACCTTCAAGACAACTTCGCTTAAACTGTCGTACACGACGTTTTCCTGTAAATTGTCTTCTAGAAAACCTAAACAACAGGGGACAAGTCGTGCACACATCATTTACGACGATGTCGTCAACGGCAATCTGGCCAACTGGGGTTTAATAAGCTTACATTGTATTCATAGCATTTGACTAGACTGATTCTGTGATTTTTTTTTTGGCTACATGCTTAGCCCCCTCGAAATAAAGGGTGGTTAAATTGTAAGGGCCGATGTTGAATGTGAACCACACCTAAACGCCTAGTTTTTTTCCGAATTTTATTTGACATTTCTCTATTTCAGACTTACTAAATTTGAACCATGGAGAGATACACAATCCAACAACGTGTTAAAGTTATCCAGACTTATTATGAAAATGGGCGTTCAAATCAAAATGCATATCGTGCACTTCGTGATTTTTTTCGTCAATTTGATCGTCCAAATGTGCGTACAATCGCAAAAATCGTGGAAAAATTCGAGCAAACCGGGTCTGTAGAAGATGTGAGAACACCAGTGCATGCTCGTACAGCTCGTACTTCAGGAAATATTGCTGCTGTTCGCGATAGTGTGGCTGAAGAGCCGTCCACCTCAACTCGTCGTCGTGCCCAACAATTGCACCTCTCACGCTCGTCGTTGATGAACATTATGCATAAAGACTTGCATTTACACGCTTACAAGGTGCAATTGGCTCAAGAACTAAAGCCTCTTGACCATTCCAAACGTCGTGAATGGGCAGAATGGTGGCAAGAAATGGCAACAGTGGATGATCAATTTTCGAAGAAAATCATCTTCAGTGATGAGGCACATTTTCACCTCAGTGGATTCGTCAATAAGCAGAATTGCCGCATTGGGGCGAATGCTAATTTAAGAGTGATTATCGAAAAACCAATGCACCCACAAAGAGTGACTGTTTGGTGCGGTATATGGGCTGGCGGCATCATCGGGCTGTATTTTTCCCAAAATGAGGCCGGTCAGGCAGTTACTGTGAATGGTGTTCGTTATCGTGAGATCATAACGAACTTTTTATGGCCCGAATTGGAAGATATGGATGTGGACGATATGTGGTTTCAGCAGGTCGGTGCCACTTGCCACACAGCTAACGAAACAATGGCTCTTTTTCGCAACAAATTCAATGGCCGTGTTATCTCACGTAATGGAGATGTCAATTGGCCGCCAAGATCATGTGATTTGACACCGTTGGACTTTTTTCTTTGGGGTTATTTGAAAGAAAAGGTGTACGTCGATAAGCCAGCAACAATTCAAGAGCTAAAGGATGAGATAATTCGGCACATTAACGGCATAGAACCTCCATTATGCCTCAGGGTCATCGAAAATTTGGACCATCGGATGGAGGTGTGCCGCCGTGGTCGCGGCGCCCATTTGGCCGATATTTTGTTCCATACATAATTGAGTAATACCAATATATCATAATAAAATAAAATTACAATAATTTCCTAAATAGTTTGTGTTTTATTCAAAATCAACATCGGCCCTTGAAATTTAACCACCCTTTATTATTGGTAAAATTTTGTTATAAACAGATTTCGTGTATTTATAACAAAGCATTTTGTACTAAATTTAAGTGCTTTGGCAGTAACCTTGCTACAGATATGCAACATATTGAAGTGTATTCATATGGGAGGTGCCATGCCCACTTTTCCCATTGAACCTACGTTTTGAAAGATGTTTTGTATTATTATCTGAGCAATTTTATAAAAATTGGAATACATTAACTGTTACACTACTCCGAATATGAAGAAATCTTTTTTGTCATTGTATGGGATGTGCCGCGCCTACCTAAAAATTAAAAAAAAAATTTTAATAGTCTATGTTCAGTGCCAGGTAATCAGCAATTTCTCTGAAAATTTCAGGAAAATCGGTTCAGTAGCTTAGAAATCTATAGGCCTATAGTCTATATATTATTTATTGCTCACCCTTTACCATCCCCCTTAATTTTTATTTTGAAAGGAGTAGTTTACTAAAAGAGTGGGTAGCTTGAAGACTTTTGTCTTTAGATATTCGGTATTTAATATTTTCGTTCTATGGGGGTACTTATCATCCTCCAATTACCCAGCCCATAAGGGTTCACTAGTTGTGCGATATTTAATATATGGGGGGTGTTGCTCGTCCCTGTTCCTACTCCCTTTATTTTAATTTTCAAAGGTGCAGTTATCTATAAGAGTGACTCCTACCATGTTTGAACATTCTCACTATAAAAGTTCTTAACCCTAAAGTACTAACCATATTTTACGTACGTTGTAACTTTTGAAACCAAACCAAATATACTTTTTCAATAAATGTTATTGATAATTGGGGCGCCTTATAAGTCTTTATAAAAAAAATAATTAAATTTTAATTCCTATGGATAAACGAAATATTTAATTTTTGTACTAATTCATTTTATATTGCATATATAAAAGGGTAAAAACTTAAAAAAGACATTTTTAGCTTTAAACAAGTTAGAGTGCTATATTCGGCTGTGCCGAATCTTTGATACCCTCCACCGACACTTCGAATGTTTAAGGAGTAATATCTGTATGATGTTATTATTATCTTAAACTGTGACGATTTGTTATTAATTATGGTTTTAGGCGACTAAACTGTTTTCCGGGAGTAGGGTTTCTATGGGGCCTAGGGTAAATTATGTACCGATCTTCACGAAATTTCACAGTATCATTTATAGTCCTATAAAACTGTAACGAGCCAAAATTTGTTATGATTGTTTTTATGGGGCTTAGTGTAAATTATGGACTGATCTTCACGAAATTTTACAGCGTGATTTCCAGTCAAATAAAACAATAAAATAACAAAATTATAATTTTTTTTAGGTGGTGGTTCCACATTTTGATTCATAGCTCTGGTGCTACTGAACCGATTTTGCTGGATTTCAATCCCAAGCTGCTTAGGATAACTACAAGCAATTTGGCACCGAGGTTGTTCATATCTTTGGAGTTGTTCGAAAGTGAGCGTATTTGCAACAGACGGACAGACAGACGGACATGGCTAAATCGACTTAGAATTACTCAAGCACCCAGAATATGTATACTTCATGGGGTCTGAGATAAATAATAAAAAAGTTTCACACGGAATGACAAACTTAATATACCCTACAAGAAATGAATGAGTTAAGAAAATGATAGAAAGAAATGACCGAATGTGACCGTGAACTTTATTTCGGTCATTTCTTTCTATCATTTTCCTAACACCATAATGAAAAATGTGACTACTCGCTCATTCATTTCTTGTAGGGTACCGTCTTCACAACTAATTGTGGTGGAGGGTATAAAAAATATTTTTTTTTTTTTTTAATCCAAATTTTTTAATATTTTTAAATAGGCTTAAGTTCATCAAATTTAATTTTCATTAAATTATTTTTATGAAGAAAGGAATTTTACAACATGAAAATTAATTAAAATTGTTATTGATAATCTTTCATTCTTGACTGTGGCCGGGCCGGGGCTCGAACCTTGGCCGGCAGGTTACCATTACATGTTTCGATCGCAACCACTCGGTCTCCTCAGATGGATTTGCCGTCTTACACTCGCAGCCATGGATAATATTAATATTAATCATAATAATAATTTTTTTTTTTAAATAACACAACAGTCACAAGGCTCAACTTTGTGGTCTACGCATATGGGGTTTTCGCATGTATTTTCGTATGGGCATGAGTTACACGTACTTTATTTGTGTATTTTTTTTTTTTGTATATTCTTTTTAGCTGGTCATTGTTATCTCTATTGTTTGGAGTAACAACATTTACAATATTTGGTCACAATGTTGGAAAAAAGTCACGTTAATACTAACCTTCGAAGATTCGACGAGTACAAAACCAATAAAAGCAATGTTCCAGTAACGCGGTTTAAAAAAGACTATTAAACACAGAAAAAGTAAATCATCTACAAACAGCATATAAAATTTACGAGCGATGCTCGTAGAAACATCGATCATTAGTGTTCTAGGGTTAAGATATGTGATATATAAAATTTTCGTCTTATGGGGGTACCATAAAAAGAAGATAGGAGATAAGGGAAAACATAAATATGCAATTGCATGTTTATCTTTGTGCGACCAATGAAGGCAGAAACAATATATTTAGCACTGTAAGAGCGTTTTTATGAATTATGGCATCTATTTGTTAGTTCATTGTTTTCCATATTTTATGGTGTTTTCTTTTCTACAAAAAAGTGTGACATTTTATTTAAAAAAATGCAATTTGGTGTCTGTTTCATAAAAAATTTGCTACCAAAAAGGGTTAGTTTTTTAGAATAAAACAAGCCACCCTTTTCGGGAGCAAAATTTTTAAGAAACAGACTCCAAAATGCATTTTTTTAAATAAAATGTCACCTTTTTTTGTAGAAAAGAAGACACCATTAGTTAAAAGAGCATTTTTTAAGTTTATAACGCATATTTTACCTTAAACTGATTGTATTTTTTAATTCTTAAAACTCATACAATTATCACAATATGGTAATGATTTCTTGATGGAGGGCTAATTAAACCATAAAATGGTTTCCAGTGGTATTATTATGGTTAAAGTAACCATGATATGTTAAATAATTTTTTATTACAAAAAAAAAAAAATAGTTTTATTTGAGGTGACAATATCGAAAAATGTGCCTGCGTCTAGAACTTAATAATTAAATTTTGTTATCTTGCTTATCTTGTATAA
Source organism: Pollenia angustigena (assembly GCA_930367215.1). Taxonomy (NCBI): domain Eukaryota; kingdom Metazoa; phylum Arthropoda; class Insecta; order Diptera; family Polleniidae; genus Pollenia; species Pollenia angustigena. Next base: position 39,725,483 of record OV884056.1, on the reverse strand, counting down.
CCGCTGTCGTAAATAATCCATTATTCTGGGGACATTTAAATGTGTCGCTCATTCAGATTTCAGAAAAAATTTCGTCTTAATAGCACATTCTCTTCTTCAATGCATCTTGTTTTCTAACATTCAAATTTATAAATTTTTATTCAAACGATAAAAACATAGATTAACAGCCTGGACGTCGATTTCGAACGTTAAGGCTCGCATAAAAAATTATATATAAAAAAAAAACTCTAAAATTTATTTATATAATTTTCTATGCGAAAGTTGACGTTCGAAATCGTTTTACAGGCAGTCAGTTCCATCCAGTTAAGCTTTTCATTTGTAGGTGGTGAACACAACTGCAAAATTTTATAATGTATGTATGTATGTATTATTTAAAATCTTTATTAACTTTTTATTAGTCTCTATTTGTTTGTTCTTTTTTTTTTAATCTGTATTCATATCAAACTTTGATAAAAATGTGATAAAAAAAGAATTTTACAAAAACAAGAACAATAAAACTAAAAACAAGAAACTTCAAATAAAAGACAAATTCTTAACAAAAACTTTTTCAATTTTGCTAAGTTTCTCTTTAGTTGGATTTCATTTGAACAATGTTTGGATTTTTAATTTTTTTTTTATTTGTTTTCCTATTTTTGCAACAACAAATATAAGGTCTGTTTAGTTACTTTAAAGTTAATCTAAATTTTATAAAATTGTCCTCCCAACTACGCTGTTTTTATTTCATTCAAATTTTAAATATTTTGTTCAGGCTAAAGTTTATTTAATTTAACTTTAATTAAATTTTTTTTTTTTGAAGAAAGGAGTTTTTACAATATGAAATAAATTAAAAATTATTGATAACTTTTCATTCTTGAATGACGCCGTAATCATTGAACCCATGTGCACGGACAGGTTGTTCTGAGATTTCTCGATGGTCACCACACTATCGCCTCATTTTATTTATTTTTTACTTAGTTCGCCAATAAAGCTTATAGTTCTTACTGGCTAGTGTGCTTAATCTAAATAAATCCAACATAAAAGAAAAAAAATTTGAATTACATTTATCTCTGCCTTCCTTAATTCAATTGTGTTGAACAATTTTCACATACATGTTGTTTCTTAATTTAAATAATATCGCCTGTATTTTAAAAAAAAATTTAAATTAAATAAAGGTTTACAAAACAAATTTTGTATGAAAATTCTCCTTAATAAATGTTTGTTAAATTTAATAATCGTTTATAAATACGGGGGTATATGTATTAGCTAGGGATTGCTGTTCGGTTTTAACCGAAATCGAAATCGCGGTTTTAAATGCCTTAAAACTGAAACCGAAAACCGAAAACCGGCAAAAAAAACCTTGGTTTTAGAAATAAATTAAAAATTATATATAATACTGGAACTTCATATAGAAAAACTTTATACATACATAACAGCTTGGAACAATGGCAAGGTATTTCAAAATTCTTAAAATTCAAAATAAGTACTAAGAAGAACAAATGTTACCTTTTTAGACACCTGATTTGTGTGGCACAAAGTGCCACCTGGGCCTAGCTGGGACCAATAGTATTTCGTATGGAGTTTTTGTGGCTATAGATACAACTCACACCAACGAACCCCTGTGCAAGGCTGGAACTACTTTTATATGTATGGAGTTTTGTGGCTATAGCAGGAACATTTTGTCGGAACGTGAAATAACTCTTCGAAAAAACAGTAAAGAAAGAATTCCTATGTGTGGGCAGGGCCTGGCCAGGCCCAGGTGGATACAATATGAACAAAATTTTCATTTGGGCAAATGCGACGCCCACGGTGTTTACACATTTTCTTGTAAAAAACACTTTGATTGAGGAATACATAATGTTTCGTTCTAAACAAATGCCTGTTCGGGCACAGGTATACAAGGGTTAATAAAATTACCTGCATTGAAACAAATAAAAAAAATATATATGTTTATGTATGAAGTTTAACTTTGATATTTTCAAAACCGAAACCGAACCGAAACCGCCCGGTTTTAATAATTTTAAAACCGAAACCACGTTTTCTTATTTTTACGGTTTTTAGCAAACTCTAGTATAATCAATGTACATACGTATTTATTTACATAAAAATATATTCCGAATAAAAAAAAAAAATTTAAATTTAAAAAAAAAAAAATTAAAAAAAAACAAAGAAAAAATTTCAAAAGATTGATCAAATAGCTATCGAAGCTACTTGGGAGAAATTTTGCTAACGCCAATAGGTAATAAGTTACATGGATGAGAAAGAATACCTGTATGGCCAAAATATCAAACATTGACCCCCTCTAACTGAGAAACTTTTTGACCGACAACTCCAAAAAAAAAAAAAAAAATCCCGGTGCCTGATTTTTTGAAATCCCGGTATTTGCGAAAACCAGTCCCGATTGGCATTCCTGGAATGAACCTAAATACATGTATCGTTATCTAAGATGCAAAATTATTTCAAATTTTAGATAGGACTTCTTGGACTCTTCACAAAATACAGCTCTAATCAAAAAAAAAAAAAAAAAAAAAAAATCTTATTGTATAGAAAAATTTAAAAAACTGGCCGTAAGCCTTTCAAATCTCTTTACGTATTTTTTGATTTTTAGCTACAAATTTTTTTTCACACAAATATACATTTTTAATTTATGTGAGTTTTTGCCATGTCGTAATACTCTGTGTAAAAGTGCCTCTACTTGTAAATAAATATTGAAAATAAAAAATAGTTTTCTGTTAATGAACAGACATATAGAATACGACCAGCAAAAAAAATCTAAAAGCAAAAACATAAAAAAATTGTATCTCCCTCTCTCTTTGCTGGTTGTGTTACAAAACAAATGACAATGTCAGACGACAAACAGAGTTGATAAACGAACTTTTTGATGATGTCCAATTGTATTGCTGACCATAAAATTTCATCAAGTAAAGAAAAAAATTGCAAATGGTTAAAAAAAAACACGGAATAAAAAAAATTCAAATTAGATTTGAAAACAAGTCAAAAATCTATATCCAGCTGAGCCGAATTTAAGCATATTTGTTTGCTTCATACATGGTAGTGACGTTAGTTACATACATATTTTGTTTTAAGGAAAATAGTAATGAGAAATATTTTAAGAGTTAAATAAATGAAAAAATATATACTTTTTTATTAGAAACCAAACTTGATATTTTTCCTATTGTTCAATGGAGATTGAACCCTCAAATTATAATCCACATGAAGTTATGAATTATAATTTTTATATTAAGTATTGTCTTACATATTAATATAAGTATTGTAGTATCTACATTATTTAAGTATTTGAATGAATTATAGTACTAACGTAAAATAAGCAGCATTTGGCATCACCACATTTAGTACTCGCTAAAAGTAAAACTAGAGGGAAATTTTCACCCGATTGGAAAATTGCAAATCATCCATTTTTTTTAACTTGGCGATGCAAACTTACTTGCCCTTTGTACGTTGCGCAATTAACAACTTTGTCTGATCCGCCAACTTTAACTCGCCTCCGTGCTTAGCCTAAAGTTAATTTACATAAACGTTAAATTTACATAAAACATATATTTCCTTCAAATTTATAACTACCACGTTACCTAAAGTTAACTTACATTAGCTACTAGTACTTACCTTAAAGTTATACTTACCTAGCGTTAAACCTAAACCAACTAAATGAATTAATTGCTTAATAAACCGTGAATTATTAATTAAATACCTACTTACCTTAATCATTATTTCAACGGTGGACTTAGTAAGAGGTGAGCATTAGCCCAAGATCCAGCCCCCTTATCCAAACACGAAACTAATCCCCTTTATTGTTGTTCACGTTGTTGTATTATAACTACTCTGTGAGTAATTATAACTACACTCTTCATTATAGATTGCCTGTAAATGAAAATCATCCCCTATTTGTCAAACCAACGTTAATCTAAATAACAATTGCAAGAGTGCAAACCCAACAACAACTTAGGAACGGCACTAAACTCCCGAGATTAAAATACACCTATAAAGCCCAAAAATTTTTTATCTTTTTAACATTTGCCATGGAAAACTTTATATAAGTACTTCATATAAATGGTGTAGAACATATTCGCAGTGTTAGTAGTTACAATAAAATGAATGGGTCAAGGAAAGATTTGCGATTAAAGGTTAGTTTACATGGCAATACAATGTATTACGACTTTGTAGAATTAAAATAATATGAAATTTTCTCCGTGTGTAAAAGAAAAAAATAAAAGTCTGTTATAAGTATATTTCATGATTACACGGGTGTTATAAGTAAAATCAAAAATAATAACAAAAAAGCAGATGGTTGCAATTTTAAAATTTTTACAAAAACAACATGAAAATTTCCTGCGGTCATTTTTGTAATTGTATAAAAATATTAACACCTTTAATACATGCTGTTAAAGTTCACTTCTGGTGTGATTAGAAAACATAAGTTTCTAAAATGGTTTAGAGAAAAAAACATTTACCGACGGCTTGTCAGATTTTGTATTCGTATTCTCTCTTATTCAATACATTTTGCTTTTACATTACATGATTTTTTTTTCATTCTACATGATATCATAATACATTGTATTACCTTGTGAACTAGCCTAAAATTATTTCTCAGAATGTGAGTGAGGTTTTAGCAGAAGTTTATTGCAGAAGCCATAACGGTAGTCTCCTAATTCAAAATATGATGGAAGCCTTTTATGCCATAGGTGTATATCAAATAAATAAAAAACTTAGTATTATTTGAAATCTAAATCGATGTCCTGTATTTACAGGAGCAAAAATGTCATTGAAACTGTGTTTTCTTTAACACTTTTTAGACTTGTTTTATTGTGACGAACAAGGTGAAAGAGGTCTTGTTGTAATGGAAAAGCATTATCACGGCATTGGGATCAGACCATGATGGGTAAATACCAGACCTTAAAAAACTGCAGTCGAAACCAAAAACTGTCAACCAGAAAACGAAAATGTTTGTACAATTATCGCTTTTTGAATTGGTTTGACAGGGATTGTTTATATATAATGAATCAGAAGTAAAAGCAACTGTTTTTTTTTTTTTGGCCAATCACAAAAAAAGAGGTGGAAGAAATGGCAGTTTTTCAACTTTGACTGCAGTTTTGTAAACGCTAAACATTAGTGTTGTATAACAACACGATTTAAATTGAGCTTTTAACGAAATTTACGGCCTTTAAATAACAATCCATGGAATACCTATCATAAAGTATTTTTTACAGAATAACTTACATATGGTGTAGATATGGGCTCAATCAACAAATAAGCGCATGTATTTAAGGCAAATTGGAAATTATATTTATTTATTACTTCATCTTAAAGCCAGCCGATAGACAATGTTTTTTGGTTTTTTATTTGGTGTCAAAACGTATAAATTGTTTGGAGTGCCAACTCGCGAGCAAGCCACATACAACTGGCCGTTTAAGCCAGCAATAGTCCATAATAGGCCTTGTGCTTTGCGGATGGTAATAGCAAAGGCAAGACGCAAAGGGAATTGGAGCGGCTTGAATTGGAATGATAAATCGTTGGAAATCATCAGAATTCGTGGATTTCAAAAGTTTTAAAATTTTGATATTGGATCATTACTAACATAGGTTTTTTTTAATTATCTTCGAAATTACATAGCCGATTTAGGAGTTTGATATTTCGTTCTGAAAAACATGACAACGGCTTTCAAAAAAAAAAAAAAAAAAAAAAAAAAAAAAAAAATTAAAAAAAGCAACAAAAAAAAAAATATATGTATATGTCATTGGTGGTGCAATATGAAAATTGGATTTTGCCACGTCCCTCCGCCCGAAGACCGCAAATCAGACTTCACAGTGTCACCCGCCTTATTATTGTGAAGATGCCATATGTTACATACATATATACATACAAACACACACGCATCAAAAATGCTATAACATTTAAAACATCAAATATTTTTACGTTCTCTTAACCCTTAAATTATAGCACTAAGAAAGCACTGTTATCTATGCTAAAGTTTATGGAGGGCGCGATTCTAGGCCAAAGGTAATGGCAAAAGGAGTAGCGGTTCGAACGTGAAAAAAATAGAAGTAGTTTTTGTGGCCATGTATAAAAAAGCGTAATTAAGCGAAACCTGGCACAATTCTTTAGTCAAACTACTTTGAGAATTTTACGTAGCAATGTAACATTAAAATGTCTTTGGTTTGATTCCAAAATCTTCTGTATTTTCCTTTTTTTAAGCCGATACGTCGATACGTGACATTTCGAACGTGAAATTTTTTCCTTAACCCTTATGTGAGTGACAGGGTACCCGGGTAACTTTTTAATCTTTAATTGCATTTTTTGTTTGTTTGAAGTTTCTTAAGGGAGTGGAACCTCTTGAGAACTCTTATTATTGTGTTTTAAATATATTTAAATAAACATTAGCTTAGTTTCTGAATTTGAAAGAGTTCTGTGGGTCAATTTATATTTTGCACCCTTAACGGAGTGACAGGGTACCCGGGTACCTTAACGAACATATTTAAAATAACATTTATTTTTTAGTATAATTTATTTTATTGTAATGAATATCAGCTTAAAAGCATGTTGAATTGCATAAACTGGAATATTTATTTACTTTTCAAATGAATGAAAATTTAAAATTTAAAAAAAAGACAGTGTTGGTTATTTTGTACATATACATATTTCGTTTATATTGTTTATTCACACAGAGGACGGTGAATTGAATGTTCGATACAACTTGCGCACGCCCTCCGAGTTTTTCAATTTTTTTTTTTTTTTGGCACATAGAGCAACTGCCGACAACTCTGAAATTACTATTACTTTCACGTAAAATTATATCGCACATCTCGCTGGATAATTAAGTTTTAAATACGTCCTTAGGTGCTCCTATATTTAAGCCAGGATCAGGACCTCTGCGTTGCCGTAATTTCTGTTGATGTATTGGTATTCCGGATAGCGATCAAGACGCCAATGAGAACCATCCTTTCCATGGACTTCAGTTGTTTCTTCACTCCCGTCAGAATCATATGAATCCTCGTTGTCCTCTATTTATCCCATATGTTTTGCATCGAATGCTTCTGATATTATATTGCACATTTTCAGAATATGTTCACATTCGTTTTATATATCATTTGTATCTATGGAATCTAAGCGAGCTTGTTTAGAACAAGAAGCCAATGCAATTGCACTTTACCTTCTTCTTGCGCTCACCGAACTTATTCATGTATGAACATAGTAATGTATGAAAGCAGTAGCAAATAGATGTATTTGTCGATCAATAATAAAGCCAAAGGGAAATCACCCGATTCGTGTTTATGTTAGACATTGCAAAAACTTATATTTTACATTTTGTTAAATGAATTTTCTTATATATATTGTAATATAATGTAAAATTTTCGTATTTATTGTATGTGGTACCAGGGTACCCTGTCACTCTGTTTATGGTGTTTTTTTTTTGTCACTCACATAAGGGTTAATAATTGAACTGAATAATGATTAAAACAAAATAAAAATTTACCGTTAATCCGTATAACATATTGCTCTTTGAACTCTTCCTTAGATTACAGACCATGAAAGAAAATTTTTTTGGAATAATTTTTATCAAATATCACCTCTTTTAAGGAAGAAAATAATAAAGAAAACATACAATAAAACATTCTCACAAATAAGAAATAACGTTTGCACAACTTTGCAGTCTGATTGTTCATCTAAGTGAACAAATTTATGGGTAAATTTATAAAATTAGTAAAATCAAAATATTTCTCTATAATAATATCGTAAAATAATCAGCTTTTAATAACTTTTAAATTTTCGGTCACGGTGAACCTTTTGACGGATATGCCCATATATAGACAGATTTTACCAATAAAAAAATTATGTAAACATATTAAATTGTCTCTTAACACTTTCTTCTAATCCATTTAACACAACCAAGAAACAACATTTTTAATACAATTTTTAATTTTGATGTTTTAGCTAATTATATTGCACCTTTCTTATTTGTTTCTTATTTGTTGTCCGATGTTAACCATTTTTTACACTCACAATATTATTAAAGTAACGGACTGTAGTTTATTTAAGAAATATTCCGTTCAGTCATTTTTAAATAAATAAACATTTAAAATTCCAAGCAAATTTATTTTTAACTGATTCTAACAGTTATTCAAAAAACTAAGTACATATTAATACTGATTTTCAGTTGCAGTTAATATTGTCCGTTGATTGAGTTAAATTCTTCTTTATGTTAAATTAAATAAAAATGTAATTTAAAGCAACGAAAAGTTCATTTAATTTTTACTGTCAAAAATTCAACCACGAATTCCGTAAAACCAAATGAATTTTCAGTTATCTTATATAAATTAATTGTCAAAAAATTAACTACATATTCTGTAAATACAAATAAATATGCAGTTATTTTATAAAATTTTACTGTCAAAAATTCAACGCCATATTCATTAAAAACAATTAAATATTCAGTTATTTTATATAATTGTACTACCGAAAATTAATTTTTACTTATTTATAAAAAATGAATTGCTTGTTTTGTGTAAGCAATTCCCATTTTCTATTTGCAAATATAACTTAGTTAAATACATCAAATTTTAAAAGTAAAATAATTGCGAAGCCATATCGGTCATGCTGCTGGTGTCTTATAATTGAGAGATCTTCTGTAAACAACGTGGTCAGTACAACAAAAGTAAAACAAACGTGTGTAACAGGGTAAGTAAATAATAATATTCTCCCTCTCTCGCTTATAAGAAAAACAAGCGGACAGGTGTCTGTCTGGTATTTTTTAGAAATTCGGCTCTTTTGTGGAGTAAACGAAAATTTAATGAAACAACTGAATATTTTATTGTTTTTACTGAATATGGGGTAAATTTTTTGACAGTAAAATTTAAAAAAATAAATGAATATTTAATTGTTTTTACTGAATATGGTGTTGAATTTTTGACAGTAAAATTTTACAAAATAACTGAATATTTATTTGATTTTACGGAATATGGTGTTGAATATTTGACAGTAAAAATTAAATGAACTTTTTGTTAAAAATAAATGAAAAATAAGTAGACCGGTTTTTAATTGAAGTTTCATTTATTTTATATTACAATTTCAGTTAATTTTACTTACAGAATATTGTGAGTGTACAAATATGTTTGGAACAAACTTGTCTTTAAGAAATGGATTTAAAATTAAAAAAAAAAACTCAGTGGATTTTTGTCCGATAAATACAGTATAGATATCGGCTGAAAGAGGAAACAAAAATCTTTGTAACAGTGTAAAATTTGCATAATTGAAAAAAATCAGCTCTCAAGATATCCCGAAAATGCTTCTTGGTTATAATAAATGAATGCCATATTCGTGCTCAGCAGCCCCGATTTATTTAAGAAAACATCTCATGGCAAGAAGTTAAACATTTGTGAACCAGTTAAGTTTACCATAGGTGCAAATATTATATTTTACTAAGCTTCAAAACAATTAAGATATGTAAGACTAGAATTCAGAATACAATTGTTTTTTAATGATTGGCTTATAATTTTGCATAGATCGCCCTTTCGTTAACGACTTGAAGAATCCCAAAACCGAAACACATAATAACAATGCAGTGAAATTTGGCCGAATTCAGTTTTATATAACCGTAACGTAAAGCGTAATTTTATTTTAAAGCAATACCCTGGCTGGCGTCGTTTTAAAGTTATGTATGTCTGTTTTATATTTTTGGGTTTTCGAAGCTGCGCCGTTTTTGCTTCAGTTTTTTCGCTTGGCTTTGATGTTGCGCGTAAGTGCTTCGATTTGCGTCGTTTAAACAGAAATGTTTGTACAAAGCTAAAACAGAAAAAAGGGATTTCTCGTTTAAGTCTTACGTACGTGTGTGTGAAGGTTGTCTGTTGTTGCAAGTTGAAGGTCGTTAGTAGTTTCAAATTGCATTAAATATTATGGAACAATGAGTTAAAAAAGGAATCATAGAAGCTTTGAACAAAAACTGGACATTTTAAAGCGCTACAAATCAGGGGATGAGTATGTTGATATTGGAAGAAAACTTGAGCTTGTCCCTTCTTAAGTGTAGCCCATTTGTTGTTTCAGAAACGCTAGTTAAATTAAAAATATTGTGGAAGCCGCAACATCATTACTAAATAAACAGTTTTATAAAATAAGAAGACCTTTCATAAAAAAAATCTTCTTAGCATTTGGATTGAAGAGCAAAATCAGCGAAGAATTCCCTTAAATCAAACTGTAATTCAAAACACAGCTTTAACTTTAGTAAAGGATCTAAAAGAAAATTATTCGTTATAAAGTCTATCTTGTCATAATATATATTTCAGATAAAATCAATACAAATGTATGGAATATCATGCTTCAGTTGGCGTTGTTTCTCGTTAAAGGTTATAAAATAAATAAAATTTAAAGGGTATCTGCAGTTCGTAGTAATTTATGTCCCATAAAATACATATATTCTTTAGGTTTCAATATTAATAAAAATTTGAAAGAAATTTGTCTTTGAAAGATTTACTAATGGCCTTCGTCTTTTTTACTAGTTAACGAACGCAAAACCCACTTTACTAACATCTTTATTATAACGTACATACATTTATCAATTATCTATTTTCCAATTTAAAGCTAAGTACCTTGCAATTTTCATATTCAATGTCAGCGAGACATTTTAATGAACCAAATGTTTTCATTTTTATTTTGTTTTTTTTTTTTTTTTTGAAAATTTACTCGCATTCGTTTTAATGATCGAAACAAAATTTCTTCAGAAATCCAAAGGAGTTAGTTTAAAAACAAGCTCTTGCATTATTTCCAATTTTTCAAGCATATACGATTCAATACTACTGACATAAATGCAATTGGAAACAAATGATTGCCGACCAAAAAATGTTGCTACACAACATGACATTTGACTTCCTGTGAACGGACAAACGACACTCAAAGACTAACAACGTAAATCAAGCGTAAATTTGCTTTTGGCATATGATGTATTGCAAGACATACATACATTCCCACACATATATACACATACATGCAATCAACTCAGTTCAGTTTGTATGAATGTATGTACATATATAAACTTATGTATGCAAATGTATGAGAACATGGATATGTATATTGATAGATGTGTTTTTACATCAATTTACATAAGAATGTTCGCTATATACATACATAGACACATGTACTGATATGATATAAAAAAAAAGATAAATAAACTCAAATTTCCATACTTTTGTTGTATGTGTGTATCTGTGTGTTTGTGTAACACCCCTGCAAATAAAATTGGACCACCTGATCCATTTTGATAAAATGGACTACTCCATGGCTGCTCCGATGTAATGCAAGCATGGACGATGTCATTGTTAAAAAGTATTTGTAGTGAGACGACATGTCTTCGTTTTTCAACGAAATGCTTTCGTTTTTAAACGACTTCAAAACTAATTCTCTTGAATATACCATGGAGTAGCTTTAAAACTACTCCTTAGTTGTCCAAAGGTGGGTTATATGGTCCTCCCCTAGGACATCGTTATGTTAAATAGACCATGTTTTTTTTCATACGTTTGGGTTACTTTTGGACTAGTTATGGTCCCTTGTTGGCTACTCTTTACACGCGTGTTTGGACTGATCCTATTATTTGCAGGGACGTTTCACACTAACACACACATACATATAAATATATATGCCACACATATAAAACAAAATTTGCACTAATTTGCATAAGGCGTGACAGATGTTGTGTTTGATTCACAAAAATAAAAATTTGAAAGAAAAAAGGAAATAAAAACATAAAGCAATAAAAAAAAACATTGATTGCATTGAATATACAATAAAATAAATATAATATTTTTTTCCCAACATCACGGCTAAGGACAAAAATAAAGAAGAATTATTTAAGTTTTAAATAATTGTTGTTCATTTTGTTCTTAAAAAAAGGGCACATGTGTGTAGATTTTAAACATTTTTTTTTAAGAAAATGCTATAATAAGATGTTTGGGGGCAAAGTATATTTTATTCAATATAAATTATATACAATTATCCCAGTAAAATTAAAACTTACCACCGTATTCATAAACGATTGTTAGATTTAACAAACGTTTCGTTCCAGCGATTTTTTTCGAGTAAGTTTTTAGAACTTGGGATAATTTGGGACTTGAAAACACGAATCTGAAGTCCATTTTTTTACATATTTTGTTTTTGAGAAAAATGGTGTTCGATTAATCAAATAGTGGGCACTATTTATCATTTTTAATTTAAATTTGAAACTAACTAATTTTATTTTATTAAAGAAAAATAGAAAAACGCATTTATTAATTGAACCTCGATTATCCGACTCGCACAGAAATCGGGTGATTCATCGTGAAGTTTTAACTATAAGAGTCTAAACACAATGTTTGCGGTGCGGTGCGATTTCTCGTTGCGGGAGAGAAAAATAAACATAATACAACGGAAGATGGCGACGGAAAAAGCTATAATTTTTTGTTTAAATTTTTATTAGTTTATTTGTGCACACATTTTTATCATGTTGTTTGCTTTCAATAATGTTGTGAACATAGCCAATTATTCAAAAACTACGGCAACATCAAAAAGAGAACGAGTATCAGAAATTGAGAGACAAGGCGAATTAGATTCGCTTTGTTGAGAGCGAAAGGAAGTCCGCAATGAAAATAAAATAGATTTTAATGTTATGCACTGCGGTTTTTTTACTTCAAAATCGTATGAAAAACCGCACCGCAATAAATGATCGTTACATTGTGTTCAGACTCTAATGTAAAATAAAACACATCAATTTGAAAGTGAACTTGAAATTTTTATTTTCGGCTAAAAAAATAATTTATGGCATTAACTGTATGAAAATTATATCATGACTTCGTCTGAGGTGGTCCATTAGGAAGGTCCAATTTGAGTGACTCATTCGAGCATAGCAACTTCACACAGAAAAAAATACCAATGTTAAAATAACATGCCGAAATGTGGATTGAGAATCATGGTAAATTTCTACAAAAGTATGCCCTTTATTTAAATTTATCATTATTTCATATTAATTTTAAATGAAAAATATTAAAATAACCTTAAATCACGTTTATTTAATATTATTCACTGTTAAAAAAACATTGTTCAATATTGAATCCATAAAAACCTGTTTTATATTAAAATCAAAAGTTTATCTTGTTAAATTAACATGCGTAAATACTTTAGTATGTACATTTTTATATTTTCATGTTTAAAATATGTTATAAAAAGAAGACAATTCCCCTATTCTTTTAATTAAAATTATTTAGTTAAAAAGTACATGAAGTTTTCAAAGTAGAATGATGACGAAAACCATAACTTGGGATTCTGCTAATGCTTCTGTTAACAAAGGAGAATACAAAATAAGTGAACCATGTATTACAGGTGTAAGTGTTTTGATTATTCTTAAATAAATGCATATGTGTCTCTGAAGCTTCTTCACACTGTTATATCATACCCCGACCAATTTGATTCTGCATGAAATGCACGTTGTTTCAACTTCAATAACTTTCATTCAACGTGATTCGGATTGTTATTTCAATATAAATGACATTTTGCTCTAACTTTACTGCAATGTTAAATTTACATGAATCATAGTTATTTTAAAAGGAACAAATTTTGTTCGCAAGTTATTGTAAAATCAGGTTGAATTAACATGAAACAACAATGAAGCAAAATCACTACTGAAAAATTTGATTTTTTTCTGTGTGTGGTATACGCGAATAACACCAGTAGTTTTAGCTTCCAAAGCGTCAATCCGGAAGACCCCAGTCATTACATATCCCCAGAGAAAATGGTCTAAGGTGTGATTTCAAAAGAGCTACGTGGAAAATTTACCATAGACAAACATGAAATTAAGTGCTCACCAAAATGTATGGCTCGAAGCGCCGTCCAGTACCAGATCTCACCACGACCATGTGCTTGAGTTTCAGGTTGCTATACTGGTGCTGTTTCGTTTACCATTTTGGTGAAAGTAAGGTAATTGCTTAAGATATTTTCAAAGCGTTTGACAGAGTCTGACATGGTACACTCTTGTCAAAACTTATTGCATTTGTTGTCGGTGATAACTTCTTTCAATTTATATTGAGTTTTATCACAGGTCGCACAAAATGAGTAGTTTTAGACAGAGTTTCGTCAAACGAGCTCAAAATTTATTCATATGTCAAACTTCCAACCCTACCTACTCTTCTGCAAATGACAGTAACCTTTGCCATTCGAAATCATTTGATTATAGACCAAGCGTACCCGATATTGGTGCTATGCTTCAGAAGATAAATGATACGCTTGGACGAGACCGAAACCCGTACGTTTGTTTTTCCTCAAGAGCCCATTATTTTGTGGTCAATTGGCCGGTAAATCGTACAATGCATTACAGGTAAAATTCGTTTTTTTGCCGGACTGTTCGTATGTGGAATAACCTTCCTGCTGAAGTCTTCCCTCTCACTGTCAACATGAAAAAATAATGTTCATAGGCACTACAACCTCTTCTCTCCTTTCCATAACCTATTTTACTAACATATATCCCCCGAGTGCTGGTCCTAACAAAAAAAAAAAAAAAAAAAAATATGGTGCGAAGTTACCATTAACGGTAACATTCTGATTTTCCTCAATTTTGAAAAATTTGGACCAATGATTGCACCCTCAGCTACAGCTGTAGTAGGCCGATTATGCACACCGTTAGTTTCTCGAATGGCACGAACGCTGATTTTTCATTAGCTTTTTTATGTTCAGCAAAAACAGAATAAATTTATTTCCGTTTATTCAAATGTGTGAAAAATTTTAATCTGCGATGATTCAGTTAGCCTTTCAGAGAAAAAACAAAAGTGCTTAATAGTGCCCAGTGTTCGAAAAATCGAACTCTGCTTTTTAAAGTCAAATAACAAAAACACATTTGAAAAACACGGAAATGTTTTTGCTGTTGTTGATAGTTTAATCGTTTTTCAATGGAACTGCATTTTCACTATTTTAATTTTTTTTTTATTTTATACAAAGTTTTCAGTTTTTAAAATTATGCTAAAATTAAGCTTTTTTCTTCCCCCTTTTTATACAAGAGAGGAGTGAAGTGGGTAAGAACTTTTATTTTTATATTTGTAGCTAAGCACATACAATATATAATTGTTTAAAAAAAATTAGTTCTTTGTCTCACCTAAAAAAAGTAAAAAAATTACAAAAACGCGTAAAATTTACTGTTCGAAAAATCGAGCATTGGGACGATATGGGTTGAGAAAAATTTTCATAGAACATTTGTTATGTTAACTTTTATCAAATTTTAAGTATTTTTATTAATACAGGCAATAATGTTTAAAAAAAAATATAGTTAACTATATTTAGAGACGATCGTTAAGATTGATCAAATATATTTGATTGGCATAAATAATTACTACACATTGCGCTTGCAATACTTCATCCTTATGTGGAGACCAAGGAGACAAGGGATACCTTTGTCGTTTTTAACCAAAATTTAACCAAATCTTGAGAACTGTTTTTTTTTTAATTACGCACTTTTTCTCTTTTAGCTTTTAGCAAACAGTATTTACCGGACTGAGTTACATGCCTTAAGATTGGAAAAAAATTTATTTTTTCTACGGTATTTTAACATTCAAAATTTTCAGTCCTTTCTATATTCTTAAAAAAAATAATGTCAATTTAACTTATTAATAAGCATAATCTATCAGCAATCATTTACAACTCTTCCTTCCCAATATTTCTTCTTGGCATATAAAAGAATTTAACATAATTTTCTTGTAGTTTAGTAAAATCATACATACTTGATACTTGATTTTGAACTTGTAATTATTTTTTTAATTTTTTTTCAAACACATTAGAGCGTAAATAGCTAATCTCAGCTTTATTTCAAATTATCTTAAAATCAAGATGTACTAAATATATTTTTTTTTATTTCAGTTACAAGTTAGTGTTACAGTTTCCCTATGCCATTTAAGGTTATGGTGCTTGTCAGTGAAGACATAAAAAATAGGATTTTTGAAAATATATTTCCACCTACATTCATAACAAAAAAATCCAACACACACATAAAATAAAAATATTTGCCACCAGCCAGCCCTTTACTTTCATTTGCCTTATGATTTAACGTGTCTTATTCTTAAATTTCTTTTCTAATGCCATTGCATTTTTATATAGATGAAACTGTTGTTGTTGTTTTTTTCTCGTTTACAGCTGAAATATTTTTTCAATTGTAATAATGTACTCTTGGGTCGTTGCGTGATTTCATACCTATGCTGGGCTGTTAGAGATGAGAAGAAAGGAGTAAAAATAAACTCCTGTGAATTTTATACAATTTCATGAATATGCGAGGGTAAGGTTTTTCAGTCAAACTTCACTTAAGTGAACTTCTTTAAACTGAAGCTCTGCCTATATTGAATTGATTTTAAATACACTTCTTCTTTTGTTTACATTTTAGTGTAATTTGCAATCTTTATAATCGATTTCCATGCAGAGAATATTTCTTTTTAGTGAAACAATTTTTAAAATACAGGATGATCCAACCAAAACGCACGATGTTCATTGTAAATAAAACCAAAAGTTTTCAGAGAATTATCCCAATATTTTTTGTTATTATAGAAGGATTTATGACAATAATATGTGAAACTAAATATCGGTTAAATGCTCACCATGGCTTCGTTTGCATACCTCTATTCGATGGTTCATATTTGCAATGACTCTGAGACATATGTAATTGAGGTTCAATGTCGTTAATGTGCCGAAGTATCTAATTTTTTAGCTCTTGAATTGTTTTTGGCTTATTGACGTTCATTTTATTTTTCTTAGTATCAAGAAAGAAAGGAGTCCAACAATATCAAATCACATGAACGTGAAGGCCAGTCAACATTGCCACGATGCGAGATAACACGGCCACTGAATTTCTCGCGTTAAAGAGCCATTGTTTCATTGGCTATGTGGCAAGTGGCTTTATGCTGTTAGAACCACATAACATCCAGGTACATATCCTCAATTTCTGCCCAAAAGAAGTCTGCCTTCATCTCGCGATAGCAAACACCAATCACGGTAACTGCTTGGCCGTATACATTTTCGAAGAAGTACGGCCCGGCCCGATGGTGCCGCTAGGCAATAAACCACTCCAAACAGGTGTTTTCACATTTCCTACAGACCCGGTTTGCTAAATTTTGCTGAAAATTCTCTCGATTGTAGACAAATTTGGTCGATTATGTCGAAATGCATTTTGAATTGAACACCCATATTGGTAAAATGATTCAACAATCTTAACGTGCTGCTTAATTGTGTACCTCTTCATGGTTGAAATTGTCAGACACTGAAACAAAGAAATTTCAAATTAAGTTGGACATGAAACTTGATGTTAAGGTGTGACTCACAATTAACATCGTGCATTATAGTTGGATAACCCTTTAGATTAAAAGAAATAAGTTCAAGTTCTCTTTTATCTATTACCAAACAGTCGCAGGCGTATTATAAATTCACCAATCAAGAAATTCGTGAATATTTTATGATTTTTATAATTGTCTAATTGCTTATGAATTACAAAAATACCACTTCGCTAATGTTATAAACGATTCTTGTATTTATATAACGTGTTCTTTTACTTTTAATGCTATTAAGTTCAGAAAGGGCTTTATTCTATAAATTTGTTAATTCGAAAAGAAAGACCACTGGCGCACCAAAGGTCAAGCAATATATGGGTACTGAAACACATGATGAAAAGAAAATCAGTGATTTATTCACAGACTTTTTTTCGTTCACATATCCTGATGCACATTGTGCTGAAAACGTCAATTATGTTACTGGTCACACTATATCTTTTACACCAATAACCACAGTCAATATTATCAACTGTTTAAAATCTTTTAAATATTCAAACTCAATGGGTCCTGATGGTATACCAAGCAGTATTTTCATGCTTCAGCAATACCGTTGTCAATTATTTTTAATATTTCTATGAAAAATACCTATTTCCCAAAAATATGGAAAGAGTCATATCTAATTCTTGTTCAAATCTGGAAATAAATCATATATGATTAATTACAGATGTATAGCCAAACTCCAAAATTCCAAAACTTTTTGAAAAATGCATTTTAGAATCCTTGGTTTATCAAGCTTTACCGTTATTAACACCTCTTCAACACGGTTTTTGTAAAGAATCATCAACTATGACAAATATTTTAGAACTAACAACTTTGGTAAATGAGATTTGTCAATAACCAACATACTGACGTTATTTATACCGACTTCAGTAAGGCATTTGATAAGGTAAATCATATGGGTTTCGACAAAATGTATGTAAGCTGGCTAAAATAATATCTACTCGGCAGAATACGATGCGTAAAATGTGGGTTTTCAACTTCTAAGCTTTTATTGGTAAAATCCGGTGTTCCGCAAGGTAGTCAGTTTGGCTCTCTTTTGTTTCTGCTCTTGAAATTAATGAACATTCACATATACTAATATCCGTAGACGATGTAAAAATATTCTTAAACTTCACGAACTCCTTAGACCACATTTATCTTCAGGAAGACTTAGATACCTTTTATAATTGGTGTTAACATAACCTAATGAAATGTAAACATATGCGCTTTTCTAGAAAACGTAGTATTTTAAATAACTATAAACTCGGTGACTATAAAATCGAGATAGTTGACACGATTATGGATCTTGGCATCTTACTGGATGTAAAATTGGATTTTATTCAACACATAGGTAACAATGACTGTCAACAGGGCTCGTTGTACTCTGGCTTTTATTAAACGTTGGGCGAAAGAATTCAATGATCCTTTCGTCACTTAACAACTTTACACATCTCTCGTTAGACCAATCTTGGAATACGGTTCGATTGTATGGGATCCACATTATATGGTTCATAGTGATCATATTGAATCCATTCAAAAACAATTCTTGCTTTTTTGCATGAGAGATACATATGGAGAATATGATAATCTCCCCTCATATTCTACAAGATTATCCTTAATACGTTTGCCAACACTGTAATTAACTTAATAAATGGAAAAGTATGCTCCAATTTTTTATTAAGCAGATTATCATTAAACATTCCACGACGTACGGTACGGTACTATAATCCCTTATTTATAAAAACTTTCCGTACTAACTATGCTAATGAAATGTTTGAATTTTTTGATTGTGCTCTAGATGTAAATATTGTGAAACGTAATATTATACTTAAGCTAAATACTCATTTGTATTAGGCTGTAAGGATTTATCCATAGACCTAATTATATTAAATAAATAAAAATAAATACTACGGCTACAATATAAGATAATGAAGATAATAAGATAATATATTGCATCAGGACATAAAACTTGCATTTTTACTCCATAATAAACTACACTGTGTTAATTGAAACTCGAAATGCACTTTTTTTTTTGCCAATCTAGGCGGACATTAAGCAAAAAATTAAATTTAAGAAATGGAAAAATTTAAAAACGCAGCTCGACAGACAACAAAGTTCTGCATCGTATAGTGAATTTTCAAGTCTTTTGCTTGAGATTTGTGGTTTTGGGACGCTGTTAAAACCAGGAAATTTGATTAAACTGCATGCGTGTTCATTGACTTTTTACGGTTTTGAGAGATTTACAATATATTTTTTTGTAGATAAACGAATAAAGATTTTACATTGATTTTTTTTTTCTGTGAAGGACTATATAAACAGCTAATTATGAACATTTTTAGAAAAATTTTATTAGAAGTTTTTATGATAAAAAAATTTGTTCGAATTTAAAAAAAACGATTTTTTTGTTCACTTTTTTGTAAAAAAAAAAAAATTTAAAACGTTTTTGAAGGTGAAGCCCGCTGAGTTCTTAAAAATGTTATACATCATTTTTTGAAAATTTCACATTTTTTCTGTTTTTGCTCATCTTGCATAGGAACATATGATAGAAACCCTTTCGTCAGTCATAAAATGTTTTGGTTGTACGTAGATGTTTTTTATTTAAATTATTACATCTAAGACTAATATTACCTGTGTAAAAAAGGGATGTGCGAAACAGTAAATAACGGGTTTTAACCATGAACCATGGCACTCATCATCATCTTAGTGCAAAAGAGAAGTTATTTTAAATAAAATTTGCTGTTACTATTATATTATAATTACGAATATATTAATTATTTTCAGATAAATTAAATACTAAAAAATACATAAAATCTTAAAAATTGATATGTTTTGGAAATCAGCAAAAAAAAAATTTTTTTTTGACAGGGTCGTTCCGGGGGATGGGGGGGTTTTGGAGGTATACCTCCCCCTACCCATAAAAAATCAGAAATTTAATGTTTATAGTATTAAGGCATTAGTAATCTATTTCTTTTAATATTTAAATTTTTTTTAAATAATATTTTATGTAACCGCCCTCAGAAGGGGGCGGGGGCGAAAAGTGTAATTTTACGATCTCATGGGTCTAATTTTAGGTTTTTTAACTTTTGCCGACGTTAAAAGTTGCATTTGCCAAACAAAAGTATGGGAGAACTTTAAAAAAAATTGCATTTTTCAGAGGTTGGATTAGTTCTTCTAGGGGGAACCTTTTTCTCCTTGGTCGGATTTTATTTATTTTTAAGGTTTACCTGCCTATGACAATGTCACATATTTCTGCCAAGTTTCATCGATCTAGGGGCACTCAATAACTTTTAAGAAGCAATATAATCTAAAACAAAAAGAAATGTCCGGCTAGATTGGCAAAAAACCCCTATGTGTAGCGTTTCAATCAAAATATCTGTAAAAATTATTATTTTTAAATAAATGAACATCTAATATGGTTGGTTAAGAGAAAAAACTATCACTAGTTTTTATCAATTAAAAATTGTTTAAAAAGTATTTCAATTTAATTAATGTGATAATTGAATCAATTATTTTTTTTTTGTTGAAAGAAATAAAAATATAATTTTGATTTAATTTAAATTTTAGTTGTTTTGAAATAAAATTTAAATTAAAATATTAACTATATAACATAAAACCTTGATTGATTTTTTCGTTTATAATAATTTAATTTAAACTTGTAGAATTGTTGTTGAAAATTGTCGAAACCTGAACTTTATAATAAATTCAATTTACGGCAAAACGGCAAAACGGCAAAGTTTTTTTGATCATTTTTTAAATTAAAATTAAAAATATGATTTATTGAAAAAAAGTATTCATAACTTAAAATTTTTACAATTTTTAGTAATCGATATTATAATTTAAGCAATAGTTGCAAAATCAACAAATTGTTTACTTGATTCTATGAATTTGGTGATTAGAAAGAATTTTTAATATATTTCTGTGTTAACTATTGCAGACAAAAATTATTTTCTAATTATTTTGAAAGATTCTCCCCTCTTTTCGTGATCGATATTTTCAACTTTAGTACAGCCCTCGTTTATATACATTTAGCCATGCTGCAACTAAGCAGTTTTGTTAACCCAATTTTATTCCTCTTTCTTTAATTTTTTTTTTAAATTGTCATTCTTTCTTATGTTTTTTATTTTATTCTCGTATTTTACGTAGTTTAATTTTTTTTATTCCACTGAAAACACAGACACATACTGCAACCAACTTATTAAATAGAACATTGAGGTTAACTTAACAATAGTTGAACTCGACGACTTGGAATTTGTTTCCCTCCCACCTTTATACACCCACGTAACATAAAGTGAACGTCTTTATCTATTTTAGCAATGTCGAGTACTTTGCCTGATGTCGTGACCTAAAAATTTCTTATGAGCATGCACAAGTAATACAACGAATACAACTTCATCTCTATTTCTATCTTTGAATTGCAATTACTTGGATAGAACCAAGTAAAGTACATTACTATAAAATCTGTATCTTGTATATAAACATTAGACCGATTCACTTTGTATGTAGAAGAGCAAAAATGTAATTTTGTCACACCTTTTAAATGTACGCATTTGTGTATTTTATAATGTGCAGTGCGTTCCTAAGGTGAACTCTTTTTACCAAAAATAAGCTGTTAAAAACATGGGGCCCATGATAAATTTGATACCGTTAATCACATAATTTTATTTTCTGGTCATGTAGAATTAAATTTTTCCAAATTTAACAAAAATGTATTTAATTGGTTCTTGTCTTTGGCGTATAAAAGTCTTAAGGCCCAACCATAATGTTCTTAAGTTGGCTTAAGCAAATGTGCGAATGCATGTCAATTATATGAGGCAAACCATATTGAACTTAAGGAAACTTTTTGCTAAGTTTAATGAAACTGTCATTTGCTTAAGCAAGGTACGAATCTAATCGCACATTCCGTACGGAATCAAATGTTTTTTATTTGGTTTTTGTTTTGTTAAGTACATTTGAGAGAGTTTTTGACAATTTTTGACAGTAGGTTTAGCAAGGCTATGCATATTATGGTTGAGCCTTTAAGCTTGATTAACCCATGCGGTCCCAACAATATTTTTGTTCGGACACAATTTTTTATTATGTATATTGAGTTTGACGTTCTACTTTTGAGAGGGAGAGAAATTATTTTGCTCGGCAAGTTTTTTCTTGAATTGGTTTGATTTGAATTCTTGCTCGGAACAAAATGAACTGAGATGCCACTTTTTTCAATTTGTACATAAAAGTTGAATTGAGCTGCTACACCATAATAACTTTGCATTAAATTACAATAATTGTATCTTTGCTAAATAAGTATAAAAAAAAAAGAAATAAATTTTAAAATAATACAATCACTTTCCTTTTTTCATCCATTTTCTTAAACACACTTTAAAAAACCAACTCAATATAATTAGTTTGCTAGTTGTGCTGCCATTTTGATTTATTGTTCACATCTGTTAACCATATGGTAGCTTTGGTTTTCCCGGACAAATTTTAAGAAATGGGTGAATCGTTCTGCAGAACACTCTCAGTAAAAACATTATTCTCCTGATGAAATTATAGTTCCGAATGCATGGATGAGTCCACCTTAAGTGTTCATAGAGAACTGCGGCGAGACAAAATTTTCCATACAATTTGACATAAAAATTTGTCGTAGAAAGTCGTTCTGAATAATTTCTATATTCTTTTGAGAACTTTCTTTCTAATTCTTTTAAAAATTGACACTTATTCCCCCAACAATTCTACCATTCAATAAATTTCAAACATTTTGTAAACAGAAAATGAAAAACAAAAGAAAAGGAAAGGAAAATTAAAGCAATTAAATGAGAAATAATTTGAAGTTACTGCCGACGTTTTAATAATGTTTTAAAATGCGCTTTAGGATTTTTGCCTAAAGCTAAAGACTTAATTATGTTTGGACGCTTATGGTAAATTAAGTACCAATAAAATTTGGAAGTCTTAATTTTGGTCTTATAAATTAAATACGGTGCAATTCTATTATGTTCTACTATGTCAGGATTTTAGGCGTCTTAAAGCTATTTTTAAATGTCGGTTTAATAAGGGACTTATGGTACATTAAAGACCAAGCATCATGAAAGTTGCAAATTGTTAATCATATAGAATCAATTTTTGCATTTTGCATCATGACAATCGGTCAACTATGACACTACCCAATTAAAAATTAAGCTTCCAAGGAAGCACGTTTGTAAGGGAGAAGTGTAAAAGTTTCGCTATATATAACTTCCAAGTTATATATTTTCGACACAAAGAGCGCTTTATTCAACGCATATAAGAACTTGTGATTTACGCACTGAGTGTTAGTTAGTATCAGTTGGTTTTTTAGTTTTCTCCCTTACAAACCTGCTTCGTAGTAAGGGAATGTCGTGACACTTGAAATCTTATTTTTTTTTATAAAACTTGTTAAGAGTTCGTTCACTTGCTTTACTGAATCTCTGTTTGTGTTATTGCTTTTTTCAATGTAGCATTTTTGATTGTTTTCTTTCCTTAAGTAGAAGCAATGATTTCGGACAACTGGCTGTTGCCATAATTGGTGACGGATTTATAAAACTTTAATTATGAATATGATAGGTTCCCGCATCCCTAACGGATTTTCACTATCAGGACTTCAAGAATCCCAAGCTTGTTGATATAGACTCGTGACTGCAGGAGTCTCAGTAAAAAAAGTCTGGAACGGTACAATCCGGCTCTCTTACCGGCCAGTGCAAATCACCAAAACTAGAGATAAGAGGACACGAAAATGCAGGCTTGAGAATTTCGATGGCAAGTTGTGTAGTATTCGTCATTGCTCCATTTTGCTGGAACCATATGTTTTCCACTTCCAATTCGTCCAGTTGAAGTAAGGGAGAAATTGAGCATTGCTAGAAAGCGCCATTTACAGTAGTCGTTTGACCCATGACGTTTTCGAAAAAAAGGCCCGATGAGGCCTCCATAATCAATGGCCATTCGTATGTTAGAGGTCGGTTTTCTGTGCCTCAGAAGCAATTAATCTGCTTATTTACGTATTGTTGCGCTGAAGAATCGCAACCACTTTTCCGCATTCTTCAAGGGAATAACGCTCCATTTGCTGTTGACGTAATTTTTGTATCTGTTCGCTTCACACATGTTGAAGCAGATCTTAAATTTACCGCCATTTACAAAAAGTATAGCATATTCTGATAGGGTGATGACTTTTTCGCTAAATTATTTATTAAATCAAGGCTTGACAATTTAACCAACCTTAAGCCTATACACTAGAGCGACTCAAGTTGTATGGAAGCAAAATTCGTGCTCGATGTACCCTCCTAAAAATGAACCTTGGACTTTTTTAAGATGACATTTTAAATATTTCGGCTCCAGCTTTGACCTCTCGTGAGCTGGACCAGTTTGAAAAAGGGTCTATTTTTGTATGTTTTGTTAATTTGTGAATCTGTTCCCTTACCAACATATACAAATTGGGTATCGTAAGAAAGGTTTTTTTAAGGCGCGTCCAACTGTTTATACAATTTGTCCAAGGACGATCATCCATGTCCTTTTTTCTTACGGATTATCTGTAAAAATAACGGTTTTTGAATTTTTTGTTCGGGGTTGTTTGTAATATAAGTGCCAAATTAACATGTTTTATTATTTAGTCGATTTAATTAAATACGTGTCTCAGCTTTTTTTGAAATTCGCGCTAGTTCGCGTTTTGACAAAAATGCAATGGGGTGGTAACCCTTCGTTTTATAAAGGGCAATATGGGTATCAAATTTTTTCTTTTGCCAAGTACATCATCTTTGTATGTAAATAATTTAGGTTTTTGCAAATTAGATGCATTTTACACGGTGCTCTGGAATATATATAATTGTAATTTTGTAGTAACGCTTATATGATAGCAAATTTAGTTTCTAGACCATGTATGAATGAAAATGGGACTAAAGAAAGAAAAAAAGAAATCATCCACGACTTTTTGGCGGCATATTTTTTTTCGCAAATAAAAAAAATTCAAGTCGTTTTTTCTTTCTTTAGTCCTATTTTCATCCATACATGATCTAGAAACTAAATTCGCTATCATATTAGAGTTACTACAAAATTGCATTTATATATATTCCAGAGCACCTTCTAAAATGCATCTAATTTGCAAAAATCTAAATTATTTACATACAAAGATTATGTACTTGGCAAATGAAAAAATTTGATACCCATATTGCCCTATATAAAACGAAGGTTTACCACCCCATTGCATTTTTGTCAAAACGCGAACTAGCACGAATTTAAAAAAAAGCTGACACACGTATTTAATTAAATCGACTAAAGAATAAAATATGTTAATTTGGCACTTTTATTACAAACAACCCCGAACAAAAAATTCAAAAACCGTTATTTTTACAGAAAATCCTTAAAAAATAGGACATGGATGATCGTCCTTGGACAAATTGTATATACAGTTGGGCGCGCCTTAAAACAACCTTTCTTACGATACCCATTTTGTATATGTTGGTAAGGGAACAGATTCACAAATTAACAAAACATAAAAAATAGACCCTTTTTCAAACTGGTCCAGCTCACGAGAGGTCAAAGCTGGAGCCGAAATATTTAAAATGTCATCTTAAAAAAGTCCAAGGTTTATTTTTATGAGGGTACATCGAGCACTTTTTTTGGTGAGTCGCTCTACTATACACTGTTCAAATATGTGAAAAATGTTGAGCAGCATAGATTTTTTCACATGAACATTTTGGCATGTATCAATGTTACCTATTTTGCGAGTTTGCACAATTTGACGTTATTTTTGTTCCATCAAAGTATGCAACATTGTTTTGCGTATGTAAACAGATCCCACATATAATAAAAAAAGAAAGTAAATATGGATAAAATACTGTAACCGGTTGTTTTTTTTTTTTAATTTTTTATTTCTTATTTAATATTAAGTTCATACTTTTTACTTTTGCTTAAAATTCCACGTGAAATAAGTGCAGCTTACATTATTTCGCAGTTGTAAAAAAATGTTGCCAGAATCCTTTCGGAACATTTTCACAAAGTGAACAGAGTACAACTCTATCAAAATGTTTCATAGATATTCCGCACAAGTTTTTTTCATATGCTTTTGACATGTCTTTTGACATTCATTTCACGTTATTTGTGAAATAATACTTAAATACAT
This sequence comes from Pollenia angustigena, assembly GCA_930367215.1. Taxonomy (NCBI): domain Eukaryota; kingdom Metazoa; phylum Arthropoda; class Insecta; order Diptera; family Polleniidae; genus Pollenia; species Pollenia angustigena. The sequence goes on along the minus strand of OV884056.1, from coordinate 39,699,092 downwards.
TAGAAGACGTACCAGTTTTTGATTCTAAGTAGTAATTGCTATGTTAACGAATAAAAAGAGATATTTTTATTTTAGGGCTGCCGCCATTTGGGTCGATTACTTTATTTCTTCTTAACCGTTTTTGCTTAGTTTCAATTCTAACGGCTTGCAAGTACTGGACATATTTCATGCCAATATTATTCGCTTCTGTTAACTTGTTAAAAAATATGGTCACCTTCAACAAAAATATTTTTAAAGAAAATTTTAAACATATTATGGTTAATATAACCATATTATTGTCACCTAAAACCATATTATGGTTGAACTAGTCTTCCATCTAGAACCATATTATGGTTGCCTCTTAACATGTTATGGTTAAATATGATAATAATATGGTTTAAAATTAACAATAGTATTTTACTCTTTTCCAAGAGCAACAGCTATGGTTGAAAACCAACCATGCTATTATAAGTGTTAAACATGTTTTAGTTATTTTTGACCATAACATGTTCGGAGGCAACCATTATATGGTTGTGGCTTCTTGATTGAGAACTAATTCAACCATAAAAGTTGTCGGTGACAATAATATTGTTAAAGGAATTATAAATTTTTTTTTTTTTTTTTTCAAAAGATTTTGATATTCGTGCTTAATTCCCAGTTTTTATTATTGATAAAAACACTTGAAATTTATTGTTGATGGGATAAACTATTCCTATACGCATTTCACTGGTTGCTTAGGCCAGATAATCAGGAAACTTCATCCATAAAGATTTTAGAAAAACTAAAAAGTAATTTCAATATTTGGGAATACAAAATTTTAATTTCAAAAGATTTTGTTATTCGTGCTTAAATCCCAATTTTAATTCATGATAAAAAACACTGAAATGTATTGTTGATGGGATAAGCTATGATAATCCTATGCGAATTTCACTGGTTGCTTAGGCCAGATCGTCAGGGAACTTCATCCAAAAAAAATTTTAGAAAAACTAATCGTAATCATATAATCCCCGATCTGGTAAAATACCTTAGTAATTTGGACACAAATATCTTTTTATTTTATTTAATCTCTGGTTGTGTCTCCATTTCATGATTTTAATGTATTTTGAAAGTCGTCAAACAATCGCACTTGTCCTACTCGTTGTTTGCTTATAACTGTGTAACACAAACACCATAATTTGTGAGTCGGTCTAATATACATGCATACATACTTAAATAGACAAGACATTTATATTAATAACGATACAAGTACAAGTATATTCAAGCGCATATTTTATCACATTTTTAAAACATTGCTTACAAAATTAGAGATAGTTTCGAAGAAAATTGACTTATATACATTTTGACTAAAATAAGGTTCAAGTAATAAATGGTAAAGTTGTATTAAAATAAATACTGGCAAGCATTGAATTATTTACAAAATATTCAGAAATAACGGGTGAAGCCAACTTAAAATAGGTTAACAGTAATCGTGATTTTATAACCTAAATCACCACAGCTATTTTGAGGTCAAGGAATTTTCCGCTTGAGTTGCATATACAAACACAAACACTCACATACAGACAGATATTATTTATAATTTCATAAATATCATTATAAGCAATAAATAAAAAAGTATGCAATCCAAATCCATTTCCGAATTAACAATATAAATCAAAATTATTTTACGGTCGCAATTCCAAGAATTGCAACTGTTAAAATAAAACCAATAAGTTTGTAGTCTCGGTCACAATACCAAAAAATGCAACGGTTGATATAGAACGATTAGTAAGTTTATAATATTCAATTCAAATCAGCAAAATATTGTAAATTGCTGATTTTACATAATTAAACATAAGCATAAGACTCATTGTAATCATAGAAAGAATGAATAAATTAGTGGGTGACAATCCCAAACCAAGAACGGGTTGGTTCTTCTAAAGTCTTTTCTTTTATTTGGTGTTTTATTTTATTTTCAGTTTATTATTTTTTTTAAAAACTTGTTTAAGTATGGTAAACACACAGTTCTTGTACTGATGTTTGTAACATAAAAAGGACCATATTGTGCATACTAATTATTCAATACTTTAATATTTTAATTTCAAAAGATTGTTAAAGCTTTGATATTGTTACAAGTAAAACTGTTGCTATAAGTCTTATACGTTTAACAGTTTTATTTGGTTTAATATCTTTAGTTTTTCTAAAATCTTAATGGATGAAGTTTCCTGATGATCTGGCCTAAGCAACCAGTGAAATGCATAGGAATAGCTTATCCCATCAACAATAAATTTCAAGTGTTTTGATCAAGAATAAAAACTGGGAATTAAGCACGAATAACAAAATCTTTTGAAATTAAAAAAAAAAAAAAAAAAAATTTTGTATTCCCAAAAATTGAAATTACTTTTTGACTTTAATATTTTATATTGGGCCGATCAGAAGCTTCGTGAGTTCGAGGATGTATGTAAGAAATATTGGCTTTTTTACTGTCGCTGCTAAATAACTCAATCCTCCAACTACTTTTACAAAAATTTGTTTCAATTGTTCCAACAGACTGGTCCTATGATTTGTGAAAATAGAACAAGTTCAAAAAGATAGAACTTATGACCAGTGAAAGGAGAACCAAACATTAAACTGGTATATGAAGAACAAGAAAAAGTAGTGAATTACAGTACAGTCATCACTGGTGGTGTGACCAATTTTTTGAAACTTTCTTAAATTTGGTTCATAAATTTAGTTCTAGATCTGAAACTGAAATTATATCATATATTGAAATAATATCACATTGTTGTAACTAACACTTAATACGTTCATTGAGAATATATGTGTAACTGGTCAAATAGTGTGAATTGACCCCCTCCTATGACAATCCTTTGTAAAAGTGATAGGTCTTATCCATATAAAGTGTTAGAAATAGAACCCGTCCCTACCACCAAAGACCTATCACAAGACTATTTTCGTATCAGTTCGCTTCCCTCTAGGAATTATGGATATAATGGTTCTGTTTATACCCTGCAAGAAATGTCACTAGTGAATCTGTACTGATTCACTCACTAGTACTCACCAGTACTAGTGACTTATTATACCCCAGGTAATTTTATTTACAATATACATTTATCATGTGCGCGTCATTGAAAATCTACTACTGAAGTTGGCACTGCTGACTAGGTTGTTCCTTTGGGAACATATGTAGACATTGGAACCAGAGAGTCGCTAGTACATTCTAGTAAAAGTATTCTACACTTTTTGTAAGAATACGAAATCATAACAATCTTTTTTTATTATTACTTCAACCTTTTTTTCATATTAAATCAAAATAAAGTGTCAAATGTACTGTAGTGTAGACACTTCGTTGACAATGTCACCAATATAGTTGACAAAACTGGTGATTTGGAGACACTTGCACCCAGGTTTCCTTCAGGATAATACTTCTTTGCGTACAATGAATATATTCACCCCATGTAGTCGATATAATATCAAAAGCCATGCGCAAGAGATGAAATAGTAATTTGTTTGTTAGTGATTTATTTGGCTTATTTTCGATACCCAAATAATCTTTGTAAAAAGCAGGGAAAAAAGTTAAATTTTCATTCATTTAAGCAAAAACTCTTTTTGTGTTGCCACTGTCATTCTTAAAGTCTTACTCTTGGAGAACATTTGTTGTCTACGTAAAATAATGGATTGATCTTACTCAAAAGAATATAGAATTCATTTGCATTTAATTAATTTAGAGAAAATATGTAAAGCCTATAGAACACGGAATGTAAGAAGCCACATGCGCATGTGCTTCTGACATAATTTTGTCGTCATAGCACAACATGAACTGGCTATTGTGGCTTTGTAAAGACGTCAAAATTACGTCAGAACGGCATGCGCTTATGGCTTCTTACATTCCGTGCACTATAGACTTAAGACTTATACTAAAATGATATATATAAAAATATTTGTGTTGATATATGAGCTTATTTTCATCTAAAACACATATCTTCGTGTACATAATTTATCTGCTCTATTTTTAAATTTGCTTGAAAATAATATTTCTTCTTTCGCCGCTTTTCTTTTTTCAGCCCAAAAAATAATTTTTGAAAAAAGTTCGCTTGCTTCTAATTTTGAAACATTGTTTTGAACATTTTGTTTGCAGTTATCGATTTAACTTTATCGCCGCATAGTATCTATTTCAGAAAAGTAGATATTAGCGGAAGGGTTAAGAACAGATAAAGTTAATAATATTTTGTCCCAGAGGGCTAAACAAAAAAAAAAAAAACTACATATTGTATATTTAATGACTTTTACATCTTTCAGTACTGTCCAATACCAAAAACCAATGGATTTTAATAGATTTACGAATACACAACAGGGAGTCTTCCTTTTTAAATGATCTAGCCTTTTCTGACTTTTCAATTACAAGAAGCGGCAACTAATGAGATCCAGATGCGCGTGCGAACGGCATTAAGGTAAATCTATCTTTTGATATTTTTCTACCTGCATCCTACTTCTCGTAACTATGAATCCATCTTGCAGTTGGAAGAGTTACTAGAAAAAAACACTCTCCCGAGCTACAGAGTTAAAGTTTCTAAGCTGTTCGAAATACTGACTTGTCCGGATTACGGGATAGTATGAACTATCGAGAGTTCGGATTATAAATATAGTAGGAATGCTAAAATATACATATTCTTTGAACTGGTTTCGAACGAAACACAGTACGCTACGTTACGTTTTTTACTTGCTTTAAAAAAAATAAGTATGGTTTTCATATTGTAAAAATATACACAAACACTAAAATTAGATATTGTTTCTGTGTTTGTCTACAGTACGCAAACAAATTTTCAACAAATTTTCGTACACTGATTTTTTTATATTTAGGCCCTAAATTTGTAAAACGCAAAAGCAACGCCAAAAATAATATTGAAAGCAAAAACAAAATCGAAAATATTTCATAATTTTGTTGTTATTTTCTATTGTAATGAATATTGAATTTTTAAATTTTAAACGCTGCATATCTTGTGGCGTTGATAATTTTTAAACGCAATATGTATTTCTGTAGAAAGCAACAACAAAATTTTTAAAAATTTTTGACATTGTTTTTGCTTTCAATGTTATTTTTGGGATTGCGTTGCGTTTTACAAATTCAGGGCCTTAATGTTTCATATTAAGTATACGTACTGTGTTATTATATAAGAGAAATTATTTTTTACTCTCTTTATACTATTTCCAAATACTTAGACGTATGACTAATATTTATTTATTTACAACGTATAAATAGTATGTATACGTTTCATGTTATACATCAACTGATAATGTTGTGTTTGCGACATTCGGTACGGCTGTTATTAATTTTCCTTTTTAATTAAATTGTATCTTTGCCATAATTAACATTATCAAACGTTTTCTAACCCACAGAGTAATGAATATCATATATTTTTCAAAAATTTTAATTTAACTTCTGCTCAACTTTTCTATTATTTCAGTTATGAATGAACTGTTTAGCATATTATTTTCCACTCTATACAAGTTTAGTTTTTAATAACTTAACTTATTTGTACTTACGCGGTTTTTCTTAAAGAACTTTTATAAATACGTTTGTATACATTTTTCGTGGTTACAAAGATTCTTTAGAAATTTTGTTGGTTTAAAATAAAATTATTTTTGACCTAAATCTAAAACCACAATTCATGTAAATTTCTATAGTTTACATAAAGACGTATTCATGCATAAATGCACTAGGGTAGCTAAAACTCCCTCCACCAATGTAGTGGTGAATGAGGGTATACTAAGTTTGTCATAATGTGTCAAACTTTTTTACTCTTCATCTAAGAACCATTAAAGTACATATATACATTTGGGGTCCTTGCGTAATTGTAAGTCGATTAAGCCATATCCGTCTGTCTATATTTTTTGTTCATCTGTTAAAAACACAAACACTTTCAAAAGACTTAACAAAAAAGGAAACATTTTCTTTCTTGCTAACCTTAGCAGCTTAAGATTTCAATATCCAGCACTATCGGCTCGGGAGGGCTAGAATTGTACATAAATGTGAAAATTTATATTTCTAATATTTTTAATTAGGCTTAAGTTTATCAAATTTAATTTTCATTAAATGCTGAAAAGGTCAGCAAGAAAAAGAAAGACAAAAAAATTAAAAAACAAAACAAAAATGTGTACTTTGAACTTCAAGAAGAATTCTTGACAAAAGTACGGAAAAAACAGAAGTAAAGGCAGAACATGTAAATGAATTAAAATAGATAATCATTCAAAGCAAATTTCGATCTACCAAAGGTTAAATACAATTTGGTTTAAGGATTGATGTTTGACTAATGACGTCAGCAGTCGTCAATGGCTGCGAGTGTTAAACGGCAAGCCCTCTGAGGAGATTGAGTGGTTGCAATCGAAACATGTCAGGGTAACCTGTCCGTAAAAACGCCTGGGTTCGAGCCCAGATTGAGTCAAGAATGAAAAATTATCAGTAAATTTTAATTAATTTTCATGTTGTAAAATTCCTTTCTTCATAAAAATAATTTAATGAAAATTAAATTTGATGAACTTAAGCCTAATTAAAAATATTAAAAATTTGGATTAAAACCCATAAATAGTTCAACAAAATAACCACAATACTAATTAATTTATATTTCTGTTAAATAAACAAAAAATCATAAAAGGGGGAAGGGTCGTAATGCAACGATTGTCATTAAATTTTGCCCATATTTGTTTAATATGACTAAAAATTATACAACTAAATTTCATAAAGATTGGTCCATTATTTACTATTGTACTATAGGAAATTTACTCCATTTTTTGGCCAAAATTAATTACAGCCAAACGGGTGGACCGATGTGAACGATTTCTTGGATTTGACTTTTGGTGAGAGATGGAGTGACCGAAAAAAAATTTTCATACACTCAGAAAAAAAGATAAGTAAATTTAACTTAACAAATAATTAGTTCTAAGAAGTGGTTACGGGTTATAGGTTCCCGCATCCAAGATTTTCTTAGATCTTAAATAGATAATCTGATTTTCTAAACCTGTCGAATATAACAGTAGAACCAATTTAATGAAGTAACAAACAAAGTCATGTTTAAAAAGGATTTTATTATATACATGGGTGAAAATGCCACCACTATATTTTTCTTCATCTTCGCTTTCGGGATTTTCTGGTCTGCATTTATATTTACTACATGTAATATCTTTATAAGTGTTGCCATAACTTGGTAACCAAAAATGGCTAAATTTACTGAAAAAAATGGCTAAAAATGGGCTAAAATTTTTTTTTTAATAAAACACATTAAAATTCAATAACAAAACAGAAAAATTAATTTAATTGAAGTTGTTTACGATGCAATTGTAAGTTAAGATCAATTTGTTAAATAAGAATAAAAGTAAAGTCGTATTTTGATAGATATTTAAAAAATTAAATCATCAATTAATTCGATGTCGTTAGTGTTTATTTCAAAGGAATCACTCGTGCCTATTAGTTTTTAATAATTTGAAGGTAAATCATAATCACGACAACATTTACCCAACCTTTTGAGTCCAGATTTACAATAAAAAACAAGGAAGAAAGTATAGTCGGTCAACCCCGACTATATAATACCCTACACCACCAAACACTACCAAATTTTATCAAATAATCTCCAAAATTGCGCCTATACTTTGCGCACAAGATTTACATGGACAGCCAGCCAGCCGGACAAACATCGTTAATTGGACTCAGAATCACTTTCTTTCGGTATACTTAAAGGTGGGCTTCGGACCAATATTTATAAGTGTTACTATTGTGGTGTAAAAACTTTATTGTTATGGTAAAAATATTTACCAAATTGATAAAATCGAATAAGCGGTTCCTAAATAAAACCTAAACGATGTTTACTTGGCTAAATCCCCTTTGTACTTCAGCATTAGACCATGAAAATGAGAGAAACTTTATAGTCAATTCTGAAATTTTTAAAAAAAATTTGTTGCCGCCTGCATCCCTTTATTGTAATACTTGCAACCAGAAAGAAACAGCGATGTTTGGGTTGATCTATTTTATAAATTTAATATTGGAATACTGTTCATTTATTTTGAAAGATGTTTAATCATCATAGTTAATTGCGATTTTTAAGATTTATAAAAGTTGTAATTTAAATTCAAGGCGTTTTATTGTTAAAAATGTTTATTTTAATTTTATAAATTTTTATTATAAAATAAAAATTATTATTTTTTAAAAAAAACGGCAAAAAAAATGTATGGCTAAACAAGTTGAAAAATGACTTAAAAAAAATGGCTAATGGCTAAACTAATTTTTTAATGGCTTAACAGGGTGAAAAATGGCTAAATCTAGCCACTAAATGGCTAAATTGGCAACACTGATCTTTATATATATCGCAATTTCTGATTTTATTTTCATATCTTATATTGCAATATTTCTCTTTTGAAAAGTTGTTCTGTCAAAGAAAGGCTAGTCCTTCATCAGCAGGTAGCTTAGTTGGCGTTGCTTTTGAAATTATTTTCCGTATTTTCGAAACTCTAGTTGGAGTACTAACAGCCTCTTTTAAAACCACAGCTAGATCTAATTGGTTACATTTACGAGAAGACGCAGTTGCACAAAAATTTTGGATTCCACTTCCTTATTATGATCTTTAGTAATTTCTACTGCAACTCGTCGTTTTGCTCTCTCAGATTTTTGCTCTTTTAAATACTGTTTAAAGTTTTCGGACCAACCACTCTCAAAAATGTAGGGCAAGAAATGGGCGTAAATAGCGGCTCTTTTGTCAACTTCGTTGTGTTTTTCTAGCCGTATAGTGAATTATTCTCAATTTGGCACGTATGTATTTTTGATTTGAACGCCCATTTTCGTAAAAGGCTTCAGCAATCTTAACGCGCTGCTCAATGCTGCACCTCTCCATGGTTGAATTTGGCACTGATACCAAGAAATGACAAATTGAGGGCTAAAAAATCAGAGCAAGTTAAACTCTCTTTTTGGTTCAAAATCAACAAATCACTAAACATATAAACCATCTTTAAACGCATAAAATTGGGCGTTTAAACTACCAATACACACCATATGAATTTGATAAGATTTGTCGTAGTGCTACCACATGTTATTCACCCTTATTCTATTTGGCGTCGTCAACAGTAAACAACGCCGTTTTTTATGTTTTGTTTCAATTTCGTATTCCCGTTGGCAATATTGCCATATTTCGATGACTGTTAACATATGTTTGGTATTTTCTAAGAAAAATTGGCGTTGCTGTTGCCTTAAATTGCCCTTGATTTTGTCGTTGGCATTTTTAGTATTGTCTTATGCTGCTTTGTGTCGTGTTTTAAAAATTTTACGTTATGGTTGGCTGTAATTTTGATTTCTAATAATTGAAAAAATTAAAATAACAACTAAGTGCCAGTTCGAGAAGCTGGTGGAAGAGCTTGCAAAAAATCCATTACTAGCCAGAGGATTATGCAGGGTAATTTTCCTAATAAATTAAATATCCCTTGCGGTTGAAGAAGAGATGGTGGTCTTGTTTTTTTTTTTAGCTAAAATTTTGATGTGGGTTCCGTCCACACACACAGCCAATTACACCTGGAAATGCTGCTTTTCAAAGAAATGCAACTTTAATTTATCCATTGTGGACAAAGTTCTCTCTTCATGACTTCCATAGTCTCAGACAAAATTTTTAAACTTGTGGCTGGGACAGGCAAAAGTTGAAATAATTTCCAACGCTGAGCTGGTACGATCCCTGGGCCAAAAAACGCAATGTTGCTGCAAATATATTGTGTTTGGAACAAACGTTCCCTTTTTTAAATGAGGCTCTATTATTTCCAACACATGTTTAAAAGAAAGATTATTCAGCCGAAAATAACTTTCAAATCTAAAAAAGTTTAAAAAAATCCATTAGGCACTTGGGAAAATTAAATATAAAAAAAAAGTTTCATTTAAACATTATTTTTTTACAAACAAATTTTTATTTAACTTAAAATTCTTATAAAAAAACAGTAAACAAAATAAATCAGCTGATTTTAATATTAGAGATGTGTGCTGTATTTTATTAACATTATCGATAAATAGTCAACGGCGTCATAATACTCTTACAAAATACCAATTTAACATAGAATTGATGTTGTCTTTGATAAGAATTGCTGTTGCCTTAAAATTGCCGTTATTATTGCCGACGCCAAACAGAATTAGGGTGATTATTTTAACAACATATATTACATGGGACACTGATTTAAAGTTGTTGATTTTAAACTACATATAAATTTAAGTTTAGTTTAACTAAACCAGCTTTTAAACTATCAGTGAATTATTAGCCATAAGTTAGGCAAACATTTGTCGTTACGGTGCGACTCACAGTTAACATCGTGCATTATGGTTAGACCACCCTTAAGTAATAATAAACCTTAAAATTATTCATACATACGGATATTCGATAATGTAAAAACTATAACTATACGTAAATATATTTGCCACTTGCATAAATTTTCGTTTCGAAAACTATTATAACTTAATTTTCAATATTGGTAAAATACCTGAATGTAGGTTTTTAATACCTTATTTTGGCTTATATCCCACAAACTAAGAAATATATCGCAAAAAGTAGCGTATACGACAAAATTGAAAAATTTTTTCGAACGTGATAATGGCTATAACTTGAAAATTTTTTTCCATGGCTTTGGATATTTTTACATAAATCGATAAAGAACTGCAAACACAATATCTGACAAAAATATTGGACGACTTTTTTCATGTACATTTTTGTGTATACAAATTTGAAACTTAAGATTCGATTTCCCAAAAAAAAAAATGTTTGTGATATACGGCAAGATAACTTCGGCACGACGATATGCCAATCTGGCTCACAACTGTCATGTTATGCCAAATAAAGATAATATAGTAATATTTAATCTCTAAGATTGTAAATATGTAATATAAATATATATTAAATTAGAGTTTGCTAAAAACCGTAAAAAAGTGAAACCGCGGTTTCGGTTTTAAAATGATTAAAACCGGTCGGTTTCGGTTCGGTTTCGGTTTTGAAAATGTCAAAGGTAAACTTCATACATAAAAATATATATTTTTTTTATTTGTTTCAATGCAGGTACTTTTATTAACTCCTGTATACCTGGGCCTGGCCAGGAATTTTTTCGACTTTTTCCCAGTTTTTTTTTTTATAAATTTTGTTAAGTATAACAAAACGAAACATTATGTTTTCATCAATCAAAGTGTTTTTACAAGAAAATGAGAAAAAAAGTGTAAACACCGTGGGCGTCGCAATTGGCCAAATAAAAATTTTGTGCATATTGTATCCGCCAGGGCCTGGCCAGGCCCTGGCATATTATATATGAACTGTAGTTTATAAAATCAAAATGAAACGTATCAAAAACCATACGCAACACATAAGAATTCTTTCTTTACTGTTTTTTCGCAGAATTATTCCACTTTCCGACAAACTTTTCCTGCTATAGCCATAAAACTCCATACATATAAAAGTAGTCCCAGCCTCGCCAAGGGGTTCGTTTGTGTGGGTTTTTTCTATAGCCACAAAAACTCCATAAAAAATGCTATTGGTCCCAGCTAGGCCCAGGTGGTAGTTTGTGCCACACAAATTAGGCGTCTACTTAACGTGTTAAAAAGGTAACATGTGTTCTTCTTAGTACTTTTTTTGAATTTTAAGAATTTTGAAATATCTTGCCATTGTTGCAAGCTGTTATGTATAAAGTTTTTGTATATGAAGTTCCAGTATTATGTATAATTTGCAATTTCTTTAAGCATAAATATATTGTTAAAGTAAATCCTAAAACCGAGGTTTTTTTGTCGGTTTTCGGTTTCGGTTTTTAGGCACTTAAAACCGCGGTTTCGATTTCGGTTAAAACCGAACAGCAATCCCTATATTAAATTAAAAAAATAAAAAAATAAATAATTAAGCTTTTTTGTAATGTAGTGCTGTACCCTAAATAGTTTACATTAATTTTCAGAAAAATTAAAAAAACATTTTTTTTCCAATTCATGGCTGTTTTCTTTATTTTCAAAATTTGTATTTTAATTAATTTTAATTAAATTTTCTGCACTTGCCTTAAATAAATCAATAAGATAATTACCCTGCATATACTACAAACATATAATTGTATATGTATACAATAAATGTATACATAAAAGCAATTAAAATTCTAGAAAGACTTTACAATACAAACAACTTAGGGCGCTACATTAAACAAATAATAAACAAGTTAGAAAGTACAGTCGGTCAAAAGCCCCCATATAATACTCTTCACTACAGTAATTACAAAAAAAGTTTAGAGAGTGTGCTATTATGGAGACATGGCCAATCATGTACCCGGCAAAACAGCATCAGGTTGTGGGGTTCATATAGGATTATATAAATTTTTTAGGAAGGGGGCTTATATTAGACCTTTGGTCAATTCCGGGCCTTCAATATTTTGCCATGATATAGTAGCTTTCGCAAAAGTTTTATCGCCAATTTGCTTGTCAATAAAATTTGTTTGGGCCAAATGTCATCTAGACAGAATTAATAACATGTAGTGATGACAAAAACCTTTTGCAGTTGAGCAATTTGTATTTGTCGCAAATAAAAAGTAGATAGTTGATTCAAATGATTTTTTATTAACCACAAAACGTTGCGACCAATGCGCTGCAAAATTGCAGTTGACAAAAATAAAGAGCAAAATAATGTATCTATGTAAATTCGATTTTCATTAAATTAAATATAATTAAATTTGAAAATTAATGTGTCTACAGTAATCAAGTAAAGCTAAACTTTTTTTTATTTTATATGATATGACAAAAATTGTTTACGACAAATTTTGAATAAAAGAACCTTGACTGGCGAAAAAATTATTGTCCGGCCACACACAGGACCCTGCACTTATAATTTTTTTGATTCTATGTTCAATATTTAAGAAAATGCACATGTAGAACTCAAAAGTCAAAGAAAGAAATTTAATTTCCCGTATATCTCGTTTTTGATACTTTTTTTATCTATGTTAAGTACCAAAAATTTCAATATTGTAGAATGTTCCGTAAAAAAGTTACGATTTTTAATCCTTCAACGTCAGAATTTGAAAAAGTACCAACTTTAAAATTGTATTATATCGATACCTTCCCATAAGAATGTGTTAAGCGACATTTCTAAAATTGTATAGGAAAGGGAAAAAAACGTCTCATTTAGTTATTTATTTGTGTATTTTATTTAAAGGAACATATTTTGAAAGCGATTTTCAGAATACAAAACTTGACATCATTTCAAATCCAAAATTTTAATCAGGAAAAAATTGGCGCTTGATACAATGGTAAATGGCGCTTAAAACATTGACATGGACACAAAAAATAAAGGTTTGAAATAAATTGTGTCGTTTAATTAATTTTTAATTTTTTCTGTTAAACAATAAAATAAATAAAAATCCATATAAAAAGTAACAAAACATTTATTTCAAAACAAAAATTCAAAAATTACACTTAGATATCAAACCGCAAATTTTAAGATTATTAATAATCATTTTGATTATCAGACAAATCATCTTTTTCGTCTGTCTCTGCCAATTCGTCTTCTTTCTCACCAAATGTATGTATCATAATCTGGAGTGTTATAAGCGACAAAAATGGATCTAGTTCTAGTTAGATGAGTGTGCTAAGCGACAATTTCGGTTACACTAAGCGACATCTAACAAAATTTTTGTGTGGACCTTTTGTTGCTTACGACAATAACATTTTTAAAAATGTGGCTTAGAATAATTTCTTTGGCGGATAATACAAATTTCAGGAGCAACATTATTCCAGTGAGAAAACTTGACGGTTGATACAATTTCATTTTCTTTCTAGTTTCCTTTGCATCCATGACAGGGCAGCGAAACCCATGCCAAAATGTGGCGCTTAACTTCTAGTATAGTTCTACATCAAAAAGTCATTTTCGAAAAAAGTGTCGCTTAATACATTCTTACGGGAAGGTATCGATATATAAGTATATAAGTTACGAATGTGATATATGATTTTATATCTTTGTTTATAGCTTTAAAAGATAAGTTGGGTGACAAAAAAGTTCCAAGATACAGGTTTTACCCGTTTGCTTCCCAAAAGAGTCGGATTTCGGAGTCGGAAAAGTACCATACACATGTCCGCTTATTTTTCAAATGAACAAAGATAACCGTTAAAATTTTTTGGAATATCTTTTGGTTTTGTAGATATGAGGTTACCAACCTCCGGTCCTAATCTCTTTTTTTAGCTTCAGGTATTAAGGCTGTGCGATGATGAATCAGTCAGTCAGTAACGTTACAATTTTATATATACATATATAGATAGATTAATTTTTTTATTTTTCATATACTTAGCACTTCTTCTTTTTCTACTTGCTACATTCAATAATTATTCCACCTCGTGTAAATGAAAATTAAAGGCCATGCATAACCGATGCTCACAATGACAGAATTATCCTCTTATTCAATATAAATTATTTTATTCAAAAAAGGGACGATCAGTGGGAACATGCCTTCATCTCTCGACCATTTAATCTAAAATGTTCGTGATTGGATTTAATAAAACAAAAAAAAAAAAAAAAAAAAACAAAGGAAAGACACTTCTTCATGCTGCAGATTTAGTAACTACCCATTAAAAACTTCGCTTACTTTTTCAAAACGAATAGCTTCTTTAACTCATTATTTCGTAGCTTTCTTCTATAACTACATGTATAACAACTTCTATAACTACTTTTTTCTGGATGTATTTAAGTAAAAAAATAATGACTTACGTTTAAATGCGTTCATTTTGGGACATGCCTTGTAAAATTCATTGGTTCTTTCAGTAGAATTGTAAGTAGTGCCTTCATGTTTTTTTGATTACTCAACACATTATTTTGTAGGCGAAGTTTTTACTGGGTAAATCATTTTTTACTTTCAATTTGAAATATTCGGCTTAAAGCAAATATTTTTTAATATTTTTATAAAAATTAGAAAACCCGGGTTTGCATTTGCCGAATTGTATTTGAGACAAACACAATTGCATTTGGTAAATCGGTTTCTGTTGTTGCCGAATTGTATTTGAGGTATAGCAATTAAGATTAACATCATGGGATTCTAATTCGATAGATATACTAAAAGCTTGGTATAAGACCAACATTTTTGTATGGTTCATACATCAGCATTACCACTATTGTTGTATTGGTATAACATGGCCAACATTTGATGATTAATGGGTCTTAACCTTTTCTTCCGGAAGGATTATTATATAGGAGCTTATAAAAATTATGGAGAGACACTTATTATTTTCAACAGCCAATACTTTGGTCATAAACAAATTTGGTGAAAGAGGCAATACCACTGAAATTTTAAAAGTATATAAAAGACAACTTTCTTTAAAAAAAAGACAGGAAAATACAAAATATATTTTATAAAACATGTTAGTATTACTACCCCCTCTTAATTAACTCAAGTAAAATGTGTCAATTCAGACGCAATGACAAAACTAATATACCTACCATTATAAAAAGACATGACGTAAGAAAAACTTGGAAGCAAAGAAGTACAAAGTCATAAAATACAAAGAGAAAGCAATGTTGTAACTTTATATTTAACAAGTGTACATTACATAACATTAACACTTATATAACAATTAATTATCAGTAAATTCCCTATTTACGATAGACAATAAAATAATATTAGAAAGTCATTAAAATTGACAACATACAGAAGACAAGATAAATAAAATAAATAAACAACAATTTTAAATGGCATTTTCTTTTTGCCTAGAAACAACAATTTAAGACAAATGAGAAGTTCTGTAATAAAACGGAATGATAATTTTTTTTTTTTTGCAAACATCAGTATACTTTATTATTTCAAGAATACTTCATATGTATATATAAAGGTTTGAATTTATTTTTGTAAGTATTTGTTGTATCAGATCAGCTTTAAAGTTATAAGAATAGCAAACTTGGCAATGTTCCGATTTCAGCAAATAAGCTATGTTTTTTATGACGTTATTAGATGATATTATGCGTTTTTCTTAAGCGAACTGACACCAAAGTAGTCCCTTGACAGATCTTTGATGTTAGAGGCCGGTTCTAGATCTAACACTTTATATAAATGGGACCTATCACTTTTACATAGGGTTGCCATTGGAGGGGTTAATTGACACCTAACAGCCAACATTTGACAAGTCACACATAAGGTTATTGGGTCTAGAACCATCTTTTAGTATATTTATCGGCTTAGAATGAGTTTCTGAATCGATCTTACCATGTCCTTACATCCGGCTGGCTGGCCGCCCAAGTTAACCGTGTGCCCAAAGTAAAACTCACCAAATAATTTGGTTAGAACATATATATGTATGTTCTCGTTTTCACGAACGAATTGTATTTTAAATGGTGATAATCGGCCTATAATTATTCGAAGCTCCATACAATTTTCCTTCAGAATTAAAGTCTCGGTACACAGAAGGAAAACACTCGTACTAAATTTAAGTTTTCTGCACATACTTTTAGTTCGAGTCGTTCACTAAAAAGATCTTAAAACGATCAAAAAATTGGATAATAATTTATTATTTCTTATGATTTTAGGCGTACGAAAGTGTTTTCCGTGATTGTGCTTTAATAGGGCCTACGGTTAATTATGGACCGAATTGCACTAACTCAAAGGTGTGATTTATACTCAAATAAGCCAACATTGTACACAATTTAATAATAATTGTAGCACTCGAATTTACGTTAGTTTTTGTATGAGAAAAATTTATTTTGTATCCCATTAAGCACCGAGCCATGATCCCATTGAGCTATAATGATGAAACTTTTAAAATTTTATTGCTTATACCTAAATATGAAAGAAAACAAATTTTGGGCAAATCGGATACGTGGGAGCCTAGATAACCCCCGTTGCGAAAACGCAACGTTGGGCCTTAACGATGTAAAAATTAAGCGCTTTTGCAAACATTTTAAATCAAATTTTTTATTCACGTCTTAAAAAAATTAAAAAAAGATATTCATATACATTTAATTTTTTATTTAATTAGGATATGCTCCAAAGCACTTGGGTGCACTGCTACGTCACATTCCTCACGTTTGTAATTGATCGGTCCATAATTTACCATAGGCCCTATATAAAACCCACTCTCGAAAAACACTTTAGTACGCCTAAAACCATAACAAATAATTCTATTGTAATAAATATTGTTCTGTCACAGTTTTAAGTGACTAGAAATCACACTGTCAACTTTCGTAAAGATCGGTTCATAATTTGGCATATCCAAATATAGCACTCTTACTGGTTTTTCTTTAATATCATAAGAGTGGATAATTTCACATTACTTGTTCGATTTTCTCTTACTGAACCTATTGAAGTAGCCCTGGGGGAAATTTGTGTCAATTGTACCAACAGAGTTGTCCTGGGAATTGTAAAAATAGAACAACTTTAAAAAGATAGAATTCATTACCAGTGAAAGGAGAACTTATCATCTAACTGGTATATTAAGAACAAAAAGGTTAAAAAAAGTAATGAATTACAGTACAGTCTTCACCGATGGTGTGACACTTTTTTCTCAAATTTAGTCCTGGGGACTTGTTTTATTCAATCAATATTTTTGTTTGATTTTTATTTAACCAACAAAAATGTGTTCAAAAATTATTCCAACAAAAATATGTGTATCAAAGCCAGTCGGCCGCTCTGCTCTGCTTCATCTTCGCCAACAGTGCTTGCTTGTGTGCGCGTCATTGCTTGTGCCAAAACTTTTTTGTTTGATTCAGCAAAATTATTTGTTTGAAATTTATATGAATTTCAGTAAACTTTTTGTTTGATTCTGTCAAATTATTTGTTTGAAAAAATCGGCGTTTTTTTTCAATAAACAAAATGCAAACAAATTGTTTGAATATGCGAATTTGTTTGTAGGACCGATTTTAAACAAAAAATTGTTTGATTCTACAAATTTTTTGTTTGAATTGGAAAAATAATTTTTTCTGTGTAACACTAAACACGTTCATTGAGAATAGATGTTGACTGGTCAAATGGTGTCAATTGACCAATGACAACCCCATGTGAAAGTGATAGGCCTTATTCTATAAAGTGTTAGAACTAGAACCGGTCCCTATCACCAAAGACCTATCACGGGACTATTTTGGTGTAAGTTCGCGTCCCTCTAGGAAATTAACACACTTTGGGCATAAAAAAAAAGAAATTGTCATAGAGAATTTACCTACTGCGAAATATCCTGCATTTTAAAAATTGGCCATTAGTTTGAAAAAGCTGAAAAAATTATCTAAAATTTCAAAACACATAAATAACAACAACTTATAATTAATATATATACAAGTTTTTATTTTGTTGTTTTAAATAGCAAGTGATTATATAAATAAATTTTATTTGATAGTTTTATGTAATTTGTATATGGTATAGGCCCAGTGTTGCGTTTTCGCATCACGGATATATCCAATCATAAAAAAAGTCTTAAATGTCTACGATGATAGGATTTTTCAGTAGAAATAATAATGTTCGTAGGTTAGCTACCTCCTTCAGAAAAGTGCCCATAAAACAGGAAAAATTTAAAATTCAAATTAAAAATGTTTATAAAAAAAACTTATGTATGATACAAATGCAAAAACAGGTCGATTAGATATTAAGTTCAACTTTATTTCACTGTGCTTTATGACAATATCACGTTACAACAAAATGCCTGAGGGTTGGTTTAAGTGAACGTTGCGAAAACGAAACGCTGGGCCTTAATGGGTTAAGGGTTGTTCTTCTACGTTTTAGTTTATAACTCTTTTTCTGTTGAACTGATTGTGCTGGATCCCAATCCCAAACTGCTTCGGAGAAATAAAAACACTTTTACACATAAGTAAAAGTGTTTTTAATAGACGCGATCTAGAATTATTCAAGGATGAAAATAAAAAAATTTAAGCTGATTGACAACTTAAAGATGTTTTCTTTTCTACACAACAAATACCGCCTTCTAAAAAGGTGCATGCATAAAATGTATTGCCAGCCCTGTAACAATGCTATTTGATATATGACTAGATTGAGTGAAAGATTGAAAGGTCCTGTTTTTAACACCTGACAAACATTTTTCTTCGTCAATAAAGCTAATTTTTTAAACGCATTTTTTTTCATTATTTTCCGACATTTTGTTTTTTAACCGATTTAGCGATTATAATTATATTTTTGTGTTTGTTTCCAATATTGCAATTGTCGCGAATTTTAGCCATGTTCGCGTTAAACGGAATTTTTTTGTAAGTTTTATGATTCTTTAGAGCTTTAGTGGTTTTAAGTAAATATTAGTCTTTGCTATCATTTGCTGTTAGCAAATTTTTGCAAATGTCCGCTAATTAGGCAATTTTAACCGAATTTTTGCCATTCCTTATAATTTAAAGTAATTTTTTTTTATAAATTTTATGGCTGGTTTGAAATAATAAAACTTTTCGCTATTTTTGCAAACTTTTTCGAATTTTTGCAATTTTCGCGTAGCTTTGCAGCTCTTTGTGAATATTTTAGAATGCTTCTCTTTTACATAGCAATACATTTTTAAAAAACGGACACAAAATTCAATTTTTTAAAATAATTAACACATTTTTTTTTAAATCAAAACACATTAAAATTCAATAACAAAAAATAATTAAATTATTTAAAGTTGTTAACGATGAAATTGTGAGTTAAAATTAATAAATAAACGTAAATTAATATTAAAAAAATTAATATTAAAGAATAAAATCATCGAAAAATTCGATGTCGTTATTGTTTATCTCATAGGAATCACTCATTAGTTTCAAATAATCATAAACATTTACCCAACCTTTTGAGTCCAGATCTACAATAAAAAACAAGTGTAATGACTGGATGTCATTTAAACAAAAAGAAGTCCCTACTTTGTTGGGGTATAGGAATTTTTGTTTGGCCGGCGTTTGAAACGCCACTGGCACTAGGGTTTTATGCCGGCACTAACAAGCGCCAAGGCAAAGCACTACTTGGAGCGCTGGTGATTTTAATTAAAAGAAAACAAAGAGCCAACTTTCTCGGCTAAGTTTCGTATTTTGAATCTTGCTTTATTACAAAATTTGTCTCCTTATAAACTAAAATAACGGTACTTAAATCTAATCCTTATTCTATATATTTACATGAAATTATATGCTTACACATACATACATAAAATATTGTTTATTTATTAGTAAAAATATAAACAACACAGCTGATTCTAAAAATATATGAAACAGCTGATTTAACGATAAATTATTAGAGATGTGTAATAAATGATTAGTGATATGTAATAAATACATTACACCCTAACCCTTTATTGAAAAAAAAAAAAAAAAAATTTTAAAAATAATTTTTTTTTTTTTTTTTTTTTATATATATAGTACAATTCATTTAAATATATTTTTTCAACATATTATTATGATATTTTCTCATTTTACCTCCTATATCTAAAATAGAATTAACTCCTTGTTTTTCTATTATCCTGTATGGCCCATGATATGGTGCCTGGTTTTTCTTCCTATTCACTGTTCTTAGTAGCACTAGCTCTCCTACTTCTAAATTAAGTGTTTCTGTATTTCGAAATTTATTCACTCTACTGACTTTAGCTATTTCTAAATATTCTTTCGTTTTCTCTAAAGAAAATTGTAATCTTTGCTTTAATTCTCTTGCATAGTTTTCTATATTGTAAATTTTTTCATTACTTTTAATTTCATCGTTTGGCAGGTAAGGTAACTTCCCAAAGACCAATTCATATGGCGTGTAATTTGTATCTATGTGCGGCGTTGTATTGTACGCGAATGTAAAATACTGAACCCAAGTATCCCATTCACTATCTTTACAGAAGTTTAATAAAAATTCATTGAGTACTCTATGATTTCGTTCTATTGAGCCCAAAGTCTCATGATGGTAAGGTGCGCTAAAAATTTGTTTTATATCTAACAATTTGCATATTTCTGACATTAATTCATTTGTGAATTCAGTACCCTTATCTGATTTTAAGATTTTAAAATTACCGTATTTCAAAATAAATTGTTCTACCAGTGTTTTTGCCACTGTTCTCGCCTCTTTAGTCTCCATGGGAAATGCTACCACGTATTTTGTAAGTTCGCATTGAATTGTAAGTATGTACCGGTTGTAGTTTGACAAACGCAAAGGTCCAACCGTATCGATTGACACCACCTCAAAGCTAGTTCCTGGTGTGTCTGTTAACATCATTTTTTCTTTTGTATGTTTAGTTTGTTTATTTATTTTGCATTGTTTGCAATTCAAAATATGTTGTTTTATCATTTTGCTCATATTCTTCCATATGTAGCGCTGCTTCAGCTTCAAAACCGTCTTTCTGATGCCTAAATGTCCTCCATGAGTTGAATTGTGGTATTCATTGATAAGTTTCATCTGTGTTTCTCTACAAAGTATTCGTTTTGGTTCTTCATATATTAATATTTTTAAATTTGTTTTCGTTTTCAATTGTAATTTGTTGTATAAATTTTTAAATTTGTCCATGGCCATGGTTTTAAATATTTCATCGTTTTTACTCAACGCTAGCTCGGCTACTCTTAAATCACGCATTTTTGATAACAGTTCTTCAACGTCAACGTTGTGCTCGATGAATTATCGCTGCATCTTGCTATGATTTCATTATCCGATACATCTATTAAATTATTTTTAAAATCTTTATGTATTTGAAATTTGAGTTTTCTTGTTTTACGTAAATCTGATATTGATGTGCAGTCCCAGACAAAAAGTTGATCAGGCCTTTGCTCGGACGTACATTTTGTACTGTTTGTAATGTCAGGGTTATTTTCATCCTCCAATTGTTTTTTCTTGTTTCTGGTTATTGCTAACACCTTCTTAGCTGATTCATCCACTTCTGGGATCATTGCTCTCAATGTGTCGCTATTCAAAACTATTCTCGACAATGCATCCGCATTCGTATTCATTTTTCCTTTCTTGTATTGTATTTCGAAATTGTAATCAGATAAATCCATTCTAATTCGTGTCATTTTTGACGACGGGTTTTTGTGTGAAAATAGAGAAATTAGCGGTCTGTGGTCAGTGACTACGATAAAATCTCTACCATATAGGTAAGGTCTAAAAAAATTAACTCCCCAATGAATAGCTAATAACTCCTTTTCTATTGTAGGTTTGTTTAGGTCATGTTTCGATAGTGATTTGCTCGCGTATGAAATTGGCAAATCTGTTCCAACTTCACCTTGCGATAAGACTGCACCAAGAGCATAATTTGACGCATCTGTGGTTAAAATAAATGGTTTGGTAAAATCTGGGTATCGAAGTATTGGTGGTTTCCTAAGCTTTTCTTTTAGTGTTTCGAACGAGTCTTGACATTCCTTGTTCCATAGAAAAGGTTTGTTTTTCTTTAACAGTGCATTTAAATTTTTAGCTATGTCTGCAAATTTTGGTATAAATCGGCGATAGTAATTGCAGAAAGCCACAAATCTCCTTACTTCATCTGCACTTGTCGGAACTGGATAGTTTCTAATTACGTCATCCTTAGCTGGATCTGTTGTGATTCCTTTATTTGTTATGAGGTGCCCAAGATACACTACCTCTGGTTTCAAAAAACTGCACTTGCTCGCATTTAGTTTGAGGTTGTATTTCATTAACCTTTGAAAAACTTTTATTAAATTGTCGTTGTGGTGCTTTAAACTGCACCCAAATACGATAATGTCATCCACATATAAAAAAGCCTCAGCATCTAAGCCACTAAGCGCAATTGTTAACATTCTCTGAAAACTGTTTGAAGATATTTTTAAACCGTAAGGTAATCGCTTAAATTGGTAATGACCATTTCCTGTGGAAAATGCTGTCAAAGGGCGTGAATTTTTATGTAACCTTATTTGATGGAACGAACTGGTCATGTCCAGCGTCGAAAAATATTTGGCTCTACCAAGTTTGTCGAGCACATCTTCTATTCTTGTCAGCGGAAATTTGTCGTTGACTATCTTTTCGTTTAGTTTACGGAAATCTACCACTAGACGCCATTTTTTTGTATCATCTGTTGACTTTTTTGGTACCACGAGTAGTGGTGAATTGTATGGGCTAACCGAATTCTCAATTACGTTGTCGCCTAATAATTGGTCAACCTGATTATTTATTTCCTCTACTTGTGTCTGTGGAAGCCTGTAGTTTTTTATATATACCGGCGTTGAATCTGTTGTTTGTATTTGTTGTGTATAAAAATTATTAACACTAAGCTCCTCCCCTGGAAGATGGAAAACATCTTGAAATTCTTTAAAAATTTCCCTTAGAGATTTTTCTGCATGTGGATCACTTCCTCCAATATCTAAAATTTTCAAAAGTGTACCTAATCTGTCACCGTCAGGCTGACTTGATTTTCCTGTCGAATATACATTATAATTTTTTAGTGGTTCTATTTTGCAACCAGCACTTTTAACAATCACACTGTTGTCAGTAGTATTTAGTACTTTAACATGTGCTATGCCTTTCGCGGGTATTAAGGAATTTCCCAAAAATACACCTTCGGCTAACTCCTCACTAAGCACAATACTCTCTTCATTTACCTCTACATCGAGAGGAATGATCGCTTCTGTTCTTGCTGGTACAACCATGTTTATTGGTTGAATTTTTTTTGAATTCATTGGTATGACAACCTCCTTCCCATTTATATTAAAAGTGATCGTATACGTTTCAAAATCTATCTTACATAAATGTTTTTCCAAAATGTCCCGTCCTATTATTCCATCGGTCTGGATTGGAAAATCATTTTCCACAATGTGAAAACTGTGTTGAAAAGCTTCTCCTATAATTTTTAGATTTAAACTTTTTGTGCCTATACAATCTACGGCTTCTTTTGTTATACCGGTTAATCTGACAATTTCTGTTGTATTTATATCACAGAAATTTTTATTTTTACATATTGAAATGTCCGCCCCTGTATCAACTAAAAATTTTAGACTACTATTAATATTACAACATTCTAAAGTTATGTATACATTTATATTGCTCGATATTCTATAAATTGTTAACTTTGGCCTCATTGGGCAACTTTTCCCGTCACCCGGCCCCCTTAGTTTCCCTCATCAGCATTGTAGTGTAACGACCTGTGTGCGTTATTTCTACTATTTTGTGCTTTATTGCTGTTATCGCTATTTTCATTGGAATCGTTGTTTCTAGTGGGGTTTTTATTTTGATTATAATTACTATTTTTGAAGCTTCTGTTGCCACTATTTTTATTGTTGTAATTGTTGTTTCCAAAATCGCCATTATTCCTCCTAAAATTGTTGTTCGCACCATTGGTGTTTCTGTAATTGTTGTTTGAACCATCGCTGTTCCTGTAATTGTTATTATAACCATTGGTTTTCCTATAATTGTTGTTTGAACTATTGTTGTTTCTGCAATTGTTGTTAAAACCATTGTTGTTTCTATAATTGTTGCTAAAACCATTGTTTTTTCTAAAATTATTACTTGAACGGCTATCTATACGAAATAGGTTCACATTATCTACTCCTAAATTTCTCTCTGCCGTCATGCATCTCTCAACTGCCTCATTTAACGTTTTCGGCATATTGGCCAATAAAAGTGGTTGATATTCAACATTCACTCCTTTTATAAATACATTCAGCGCAATACTATCACTTACTTTGTAAATAGCATCTTTAGCTTCTTGTGTAGGGCTTGGTAAATTTTTAATTTCAAAATTACTCATATGGTCTGAAAGTTCGGCAATTTTCTTCCTAAAATCAGATATGCTGCTCTTATCTTGCTTTGTTGTACCTAATTCTGTCAGAACTTGTTGAAGCGTTTTCGGATAAGGAAAAGCGCTTTCCAATGCTTTTTTTAAATCATTAAAAGTTACTGGTCGGTTTGAACGACCTAAAATACTTCGCACATGTACCGACAATTTAAAATTGTAGACGTACTTAACGAATATTTCTCTATCTTCTTGTCTTATCAAATCATGTAACAATTCCGATTGAGTTATGAAATCCTCTAAGTATTCGTAAGAACCTTTAAAAACTTGTAGGTTTTTACTCACCATACTAATATCAAAATCAGCCATTTTTGGTAAATTACACTCAAAATATTATGTAGTTAAATTCAAACGAAAATTCATTTGAAACAAATTAAAATTCATTTAAAAAACGGATCATTTACATTTCATTTAAAACAAATGATTTTTTCAGTAATTTCTAAGTTTTTTATTTATTGAACATCATATTCGTTAAAATTGAATAGTTTTTACTTTTAAAAAATATATTTTAACCGATAAAAATCAAACAAATTAACAAAAAAAAATTACGGAAAACATTATTTTTTGGTAGTTTGTTTTTTTAATAACAAACATAAATGTTGAAAAATAAATTTATTCGTAAAATAACTATATTTTTATTCAATTTTAACAGTACCGAAAACGAATTTAATAACCTACAATCAGTTACTGTAATAATTTTATGAGTGTACCTTCTTGCCTATCCTGTTCAGTATCTTTCTTCTTTATATTTATGTTTTCAATTATTTCAATTAATTCCTTGTGCAAAATTTCAAATTCTGTTTTAAGTGTTTCAATATTTTCATCTTCACTATCTTTAGTGAACTCTTCAACGCTCTGTCTTAAAAACGCTAATCTTCCTAATTTACCTTCCCTATATTTTTCCTCATAAATTCTATTTTTGCTCTTTTTTATATTCAATTTGAGCTTTACTAACTCCTCAATACATTCATTTATAAAACTCATTTATCAAAATGATAATAAAAAAAAATAGTTAATATAACAAAATTTGTTAATTTAATACCTTAATTTCTCCATGTGCATTAATTTACAAAAAAAATTGGTTATTTCATTTAAATATTTGTTTTAAACAAAATTAAATTAGTTTTAAAAAAAAAATATATTATTCTACTTCAATAATTTTTCTAAGTGTATGGGTACCGAGTACTGTGATTAGCTGATCTATTAAATACTCTGCGATGATTGACGTTTAATCGTCAGCTGATCGGTAGATGACTTTTTCGTATTTTCTTTTACTGTCCTTTTTCTTTTACTTATTAACAAGTGCATAAATTTCTAGTTTTTAATTTAAAGTTTTTAAATTCAATTAAATGTTAACTTCAAACTTTAAAATCAAGTGTTGTGTTTTTCTTTTTATATACTATAATACATGATTTGTATTTTTAGCAAAAATAAATAAAAATAAAATAAAGAATTTAAAAAAATAAAAATTATTTTTAATGCCACATAATGGCGTGTTGTTATGTGTGTTTTATTTCTTTTTTTTTTTACATTATTTTTCTTACAAACAACAAAAAATTATTTCTTTTTGTGAGCTTTTAACTCATGCGTTATAGCATCGATTTGCTCCCAAATTTCTGATGCCCGTTCCCAAGATGGTGGAGTTTCGGACGACACAATATTTTTCAACGCTGCCAATTTTCTTCGAAGCTTCACAATTCTGCCCGCTCTTCTTCTTTTTGGCTTTTGTGTTGGCGGTATTGCAGTTAACTTTTCCTCTGTTCTGCGCTGCTGCCGCTTCAAATATTCCTCGATGGTAATTGGTTGTGGTTGTTGTTTCACTGGAGTCTTTGCTGTACTGGTTGGTGTTGTGGTATATTTATTCCCTGTGACCGGCACAGAAGTTTTTTCCAAATTAGGCAGGATCGCCATGTAATGACTGGATGTCATTTAAACAAAAAGAAGTCCCTACTTTGTTGGGGTATAGGAATTTTTGTTTGGCCGGCGTTTGAAACGCCACTGGCACTAGGGTTTTATGCCGGCACTAACAAGCGCCAAGGCAAAGCACTACTTGGAGCGCTGGTGATTTTAATTAAAAGAAAACAAAGAGCCAACTTTCTCGGCTAAGTTTCGTATTTTGAATCTTGCTTTATTACAAAATTTGTCTCCTTATAAACTAAAATAACGGTACTTAAATCTAATCCTTATTCTATATATTTACATGAAATTATATGCTTACACATACATACATAAAATATTGTTTATTTATTAGTAAAAATATAAACAACACAGCTGATTCTAAAAATATATGAAACAGCTGATTTAACGATAAATTATTAGAGATGTGTAATAAATGATTAGTGATATGTAATAAATACATTACACAAGTTAGAAAGTATAGTCGGTTAAACCCGACTTTATGATGCCCTACACCACATTAGAACCTTTGTACCAAATTTTATAAAATAATCTCTAAATTGCAGCCTGTACTTTGCGCACAAGGTTTGTCATGGACAGCCAGCCAGCCGGACAAACATCGTTAATTCGACTCAGAAAGGGTACGTTCGTAAATGCATCAAAACTGTGCATCACTGCTGCAGTGATGCAAAATATTGTTGCTGATGCGTGATCACCAGTTGCGCTTGTGATGCTGATGCTTTTTTACTGCACAACAGCTGTGCAAAGTTTGAATTTTTGAGCAAGAGCTAAATTTTAAAAGTTTTATGAGCGAACATAAAATAAAAAAAAAAATGTTATCAACAATAGCGATGGCAAATTTTATTAAAACTATTTAACCAAAAAGTAATAGTTTTCTTATAAACCACAAGAAAAAGCATCGAAAAAGAAAAATAAAACTATTTCTTTTATGTTAAAAGTTATTGCATCAGAAAATTAACTGATGCAATAATTGCCAATATTTGCTGCAGAACTGCGGCATCACTGCATAAAAAAACATTTGACATATGAAAGTAATGCCAAGTTTCTTACAAGTGATGCATTTACGAACATTCAACTTTACTAATGCGCAACTGATGCGCAGCAACTGCATTTACGAACGTACCCATAGTGATTCCAAGTCAATCGGTATACGTAAAGGTGGGCTAAGGACCAATATTTTAAGGCTTTACAGACATCAGCACAAACGCATAGCACCATCTCCTCTATTGTGGTGGTGGTATAAATATTGTGTTGTTATGGTAAAAATATTTACCTAATTGATAAAATCGAATTAACGGTTGCTTAATGTAACCTATTTCTCAAATTACTTTTACGATGTTTACTTGGCTAAACCCCCTCTCTTCTTCAGTATAACCCCATGGAAGTGAGAGCAACTTTGTAGTCTATTCTGAAATTTCTAAAACAATTGTTACCGCCTGCATCCCTTTATTGAAACACTTGCAACCAGAAAGAAACAGCGATGTTTGTGGTGTTCGATTTTATAAATTTAATAGTGGAATACTGTTCCTTTATTTTGAAAGATGTTTCAGCGTCATAGTTTATAGCGATTTTCAACATTTGTTAAAGTTGTGATTTAAATTTAAGGCGTTTTAATTGTTCAAAATGTTTATTTTACTTTTATAATAAAATAAAAATTATTCTTTTAAAAGAAGAACGGCAAAACAATTTTATAGCTAAACAAGTTGAAAAATGGCTAATGGCTAAATTCATTTTTTAATGGCTAAACAAGGTGAAAAATGGCTAAATATAGCCACTAAATGGCTAAATTGGCAACACTGCTCTCAATGTACACTTTGTGTGCAAAGGACGAGACGCAATTTGATAAGATACGGTCGGTCTTTATAAAAATGGTTAGAATCGGTCAAATTTTAAACCTGTCTATAAACTTTTTACCTCTTAAGTAGACACCTAACTTAAGTGGCACAAACTGCAACCTGGGCCCGGCTGGGACTCCTCGTATTTTGTATGGAGTTTTTTATGGCTATCGCAAAAACTCACACTGACGAGCCCCTGGGCCTGGCTGGGACTACTTTTATTTGTATGGATTTTTGTGGCTATAGCAGGAACATTTGTTGTCAACTAGAAAAATTATGCCGATTTCCACGCGCAAGATGTTTAAATTTAGACTTTTTTTTCGTTTCCTTGCAAAAAACACGTTGATTGAGGAATACATAAAGTTTCGTTCTAATATCATTAATAATTATATGAAAAAAATGGAAAAAAGTCAAACAAATGCCTGGCCAGTCCCAATTATACACTTAAGAGTTATTTATGTTAGTATTAAACTATAACTCAACCCAAAAATTTTTTAATGCAGTCTCAATCACTAACCGAATTTTATGGACATCGTCGTCTTAAATCTTCTATCCCTATTATTCATTAACTCGCTGAAATTAGTATAAGTTAAAAAAAAACATTTTTTAGAAGCCTTCATAGGTTAGATTAGGTAGAAGAGATGGTGCGAAGTTAGTTTACATCCTCACCTAGAGATCAGCATGGTACATTGTGACGCCTTGAGAAATAAGAAAAATTGTAAAGTAAAAAGATCAAAACGGGAAAGCAATGTTAACAGTAAAAACTACTACTGGACTTAGTAAACCCCTTTCCCAGCTACCCATTATACAGCCAGTTCATGTCCATAACAAATTCCATCCAATTCTTCAGCCCACAGCTAGATGCATCCACCAATTAGTCTATTGGCATACTACCCAGTCATCTCAGCCTGCTGTTTTTGTTTCTCGTACAACCTACAAAAATCCGCCTAGTCAGATCCATGTAATACTGCCATTCTGCCTATCATGCAGTGGCTCAATGTGGTGGACAAATTTTAAATCCTTAAATAGACATTATAAATAAAGACTAAGACGGAAGGTTCGAAATTAGCAAGAATGCAAGAGTATACAAACTTATACTTTTGTGCCTAGACATATAATGAGCCACCACAGCTCTAGAGAAAATTTTCCATTTCATTAAGAATTTGCTTAAACGATTACTCCCATTGTAATTAAGTCCTTTATTTCATGTTTCTTTTTTCCACATTTGCTCTTTAATATTTTATCATCATTTATTTGGTTTTTATAACCTAATATATAAAAATTAGTTGCAGTTAATGAAAATTTAATCGAAGTTGTGTTTTGTTAATGGCAGGGCAAGAACAATATCTGTATGTTTTATTCATTTAACACACGTTTTTGTAATGACCAGTATTTAACGATAAAATGTATTAACGTGCACCATCAATATTTTATGTCCTTTAATAGTGTTTAGTCTACAACTATAAATATTAATATTTTTGTTCATTTTATT
Source organism: Pollenia angustigena (assembly GCA_930367215.1). Lineage (NCBI taxonomy): Eukaryota > Metazoa > Arthropoda > Insecta > Diptera > Polleniidae > Pollenia > Pollenia angustigena. The sequence continues at coordinate 39,669,229 of OV884056.1, read as the reverse complement.
TATTTTGACCCATTTTAACTGGAATTTCCTAAGGAAAGGGAAAAATAAACAGACTAAAGCTTAAAAATAATTTCTATATTGCTTTTTATAGAAAGTAATTTAAATGTAATAAATTTTAGTTTAATATGAAAAGACTGAATTTTTTTGTTTTTTGTGGTGGGAAAAAACTTGGTGAGACTTAAAAAAAAACCTTTAATATATTTAGGCCCATTTTCACAACTTACCGATAGCTAAAGGTAGGATTTTATCGGCTGTATTCCTTTATAACAGTTTTACTTTAACCTAACAGGTAGGATGTACCTTAATTTAGTTTATCGCTCTCTTTAGGTTAAAGTAAAGTTTTAATAATGGAACGTCTACTTTGAGCTATCGGTAAGTTGTGAAAATGGGCCTTAGAGTGTTAAATGTGTGTGATCTGAGCTTCCTCAGTCAATTTGGTTACAAAAAGTACTGAAGTTAAATGGTTTTTAATACATAAATATTCATATTATTCGAATGTAATACACATTCAAATTACAATTTTTAAAAGCTTCCATACTTTATTAGTTTTATTCCTTCAATATTTTTCAGGAATATTTTCTATGCACTATCAAAATTTTCGTTTGTATAATATATTTTACTCACCATGAGAAATAAATTTCCAGATTCTGCAAATTAAACTTAAAAAAAAAAATTTTGCTTTAGTCCTTGATTTCTTTCTATAATGGCTGAAATCTGCTTAAACCATAAAACTATGTATGACCCAAAAATAGTTTACAAATACATAGTTGAAGCAATCGCCATTAGTATCTAAAGCTTTTAATTAAAGCTGTTTTATAATTCCAAGTTAAGTGGTGAAAGAAAAATGTTGATTCGCTAAAGCTGGAGATCCACATCACGCCTTCAGTGCATAGCATTGGTTATGCATCCGTCAAAAAAGTAGAATCAGTATTTAATTGTATTGAAAAGACACACAGCATACGCGTAGAATGCATGTACGCATTTTCTTTTTCATATGCATCCTATGGAAGGTATTTCCCCCTGCGCCTACTCGCTTTATTTTTATTTTCAAAAGTGAAGTATACCATAAGAGTGACTTCTACAAAGTTAGAACTTTCTCACTATAATAGTCTCTAAGATATCCGATATTAAACATTGGCATCCAAGTGGGGGTAACACTTCCCCCGCTGCTATTTTATTTCAATTTTTGGGCTCAGAAGATCCTAATACTAAAAGTTCAACAAAATACGTGCAGCGGCTCCTTTTAATATTTCTATCTATCAGGGGAACTGCTCCTCCTCTGTCAACCCCGCCCATTACTATACTGAAATTTAAAGTTTGCCATAATAGAAGCTTTAACCACGTTTGATGACTCTCCCTTTATATGCATCCTATGAGAGGTATTTCCCCCCCAGCGCCTACCCGCTTTATTTTTATTTTCAATAGTCCCAGCGGTAAATATTGAAAGGACCGCAAGTGGCAGGCCTTTTTGAAGGCCTCTATACTCCTTTCTAAAAGATTCGCTTCGCATGATATCCTGCCTTCAGAAGTATGCCTTCTAGAAGGTATAATATTCTTTTTAAAAGACCTTCTGAATTATTCAGTACACATTCGCTACTCCCTTCTTTGAGAAGGGAGAAAGGAAGGTGTTCAGTTTTATTTACTTTTTATTTTTAGTGACCTTCCTTACTCCCTTCTTTGGGAAGGGATCGAAGTTGTTTTTAAAGGAAGTGTGGATGGCCTTGCGTCCAATGACAACCTGTGTAAAAAATAAATAAGTATGAAATGCAGCGAGAAAGGCTTCTGACTACTTGTGACTGCTAAATAAGGCCTTCTATTAGGCCTCTTTACTCATTGTAGTTACCGCTGGGGTGTAGTATACCATAAGAGTGACTTTTACAAAGTTTGAACATTCTCACTACAACAATTCTTAAGATATGTGATATTAAACATTGGCGTCCTATGGGGGAAACCACTTCCTCCGCTGCTACTTTATTTCAATTATGGGGCTCAGAAGATCATACTACCAAAAGTTCAACAAAATGCGTGAAGCGGCTCTTAAGATATGAGATAATTAATATTGGCATCCAATGGGGGGTACCAATTCCCCTGCCCCTATCGAAAAAAAGTAGCCTAGTAGGCTCACGTGATGATACTGTAAAAATTTCAGGAAAATCGGTTCAGTAGTTTAGGAGTCTATAAGCCAACATACAAACAAACAAACAAACAAACATACAAACATTTTTCATTTTTATATATGAGTCGTTTATTTTAAAAGTGGTTTAAGTCCATTTTTTTTAAAGTAGTTAATGATAACAACAATCGCAATCCTATATAATCTTTTTATTTATAAACAATTTAAGTCTAGTATCATTAAAATCGCTATGTTTTTGGGCACTTGAAAATTAGTTAGCTAACGAAATCCAAATATAATTATTTTGAAACCGGTTTAAGTCCACACATTTTTATTTACTAAAATGAAACGTAAAGATTTTTTTTATACAAAACCTCTGGAAGAAGCAATTCATAAGAGATTAAAAAACACTATTGGCGAACCTGTAAATTGGCTAAGGATATGTTAGATGCGATTTATAAAAAGTGAACCCTATAAAATGGTTTATAAAGAATCTATGGAAGTGGATAAAGAGTTCAAAATACTTGACTTATAACCCTGTCGGGGAAGACCGAGGAACTTCAACAAAATAAAATTAACACCATTATACAAAAATGTACGTCCCATTTCAACTCCTAAGTATAAGGATATGATGGAGTTACTAAGGTATATACCACCTATGCACCATGAATATTTTAACAAAACCTCACACATAACCTAAATGAGGAGAAAAAATGCAAAAATTTTAATATTATCCTTAATAAATAAATGTAATTTTAATTTTTAAATAAATTAATTCATGTCTTTAAAAACATTTTTTTAATTACATACATAAAAATCTGTATCTTGATTGAAAGCTTCCCTATTTATTTTAAAGCTATTACACACAGAAAAAAATCAAGTTCAAAACGTCGAAAACAAGGTTGATTTAAAATTTTTTCGGTGGTGATTTTGCTTCATACGTTTTTCATGTTAATTCAAAATGATTTTACAATAACTTGCGAACAACATTTTTTTTTTCTTTTAAAATGACTATAATTCATGTTAATTTAACATTGCAGTATAGTTAGAGCAAAATGTCATTTATATTGAAATAACAATCCGAATCACGTTGATTGAAAGTTATTTCAAGTTGAAACAACGTGAATTTAATGTAGAATCAAATTGGTTTGAGTGTGATATAACAATGTGAAGAAACTTCTGAGACGACATATGCATTTATTTAAGAATAATTCAAAACACTTACCCTTGGAACACATGGTTCACTTATTTTGTATTCTCCTTTGTTAACAGAGGCATCAGCAGAATCGCCCGATATAGTTTTCGTCATCATTCTACTTTGAAAACTTGATGTACTATTTAACTAAATAATTTTAATTAAAAGAATACGGAAATTGTCTTATTTTTATAACATATTTTAAAAATGAAAATAGAAAAAAATGTACGTACTTAAGTTTGTATGCATGTTAATTTAACAAGATAAGCTTTTGATTTTAATATAAAACAGGTTTTTATGGATTCAATATTGAACAATGTTATTTTAACATTGAATAATATTAAATAAACGTGATTTAAGGTTATTTAAATATTTTTCATTTAAAATTAATATGAAATAATGATAAACTTTAATAATTTTCAATCATCATTTCGCCATGTTAATTTGACATTGATATTTTTTTCTGTGTGTACATTCATCTACATCAAACATAAAATATTTACAATTTCTATTGCTTAATTTCTTTAACCCTAGATACACTTTCTTCGTCGTATTGACGAATACCGTTAAATAGTCTTATTTAACTCCGCAGTTTTTCACTGAAACTCTTCCAAATTTCATGTAGCTGTAGATATTGCTGATCTGCCGAAGTGTGTGGAAGTACGTGCTTATAGGTTGTGTGTAAGTCTGATTTTTCGTTGATTTTGTTCGTCGCACTGACGATGGAAGTGTGAGAAATATTGCCTTTTAGTATATTTTTTAACCTTTTTATATAATACAACGAAGAAAGTGTATCTAGGGTTACACTTTCTTCGTTGTATTGACGAAAAAAACCTTGGCTTGCTTTTGTTGTGTTTTTAGTATTAAGTATTGAAGTAAACTATAACATACTATTTAGAATGAATAACAACTTAAGTATTTTATAAACTAAACAAAAATTTTCGTGTTTCCTTATATTGGGTGGGTTTGGGGCCAGATCATAAACGGACTTCGTTGATTCGACGAAGAAAGTGTGTAGTGTATTAAAAATAAGAAAGTGTATCTAGGGTTAAAATAAATGGAGTTATATCTTTTCACAAACAAAAAAGTAATTTTATTAATTTTGAAAGTGGTTTAAGTCCATTTTAGGTTCTGAAACACAGCTTATTTTTCTAGTAAAGTTTACAAAGTGTATTGCGTTATATATTCTAACATGTTTTAGGTCACAAAGCCATAAAAAAAAAAATAAATACCACTTAACAATATTTTTGAAACAAATCAAACACAAACCCTTAAATATCTCAATATAAGAAAAAATGGACTTAAACCACTTTCAAAATAAACGACTCATATATAGATTATCAGCCTTTTTTATTCAAGTGAAAATGTAACGGCTATCCCACAGACAAAGACGAGCGATCGTGAATAACTGAAATTTTGTCTGAAACGAGTTTTATATTCTGCCTTAAGTTTAGTTGAGTGGCCAATTGGAATTGAAGTCAGTTTATTTCCGTCCGTTGTTAAGGAAAAGGCATTTTAATAAAATAAGAAATATCTGGGGCCTTAGAATAATATTTTGTTGTGTTTTTACACATATTCTACAAAGCGTGTATAATTCTACAATGTTATCTGCCCTAAAGTGTCCCCTTAGAATTGAATGAATCATTTCAGAGTATCTCACCTTTTGATATTGCATCTTTCTGGGAAATGCAGGTGCAGGAAATACCTGGAATTCGGCCAAAATTTTTAATTGATAGATCTCTTGAGATCGCGGATGATCAGTGATCCCATCTGGAACTGTTGACACTGCACTGGTCTGACTTTTGGTTGAGGCCACCGTTATTATGCTTCTTGCAAGATGTGCATCCTGTTTTTCAGGGAAAATGTTTTTGCGGAAGTTTCGCCAGTTCGGTGGCCAGTAACTATCGGACATCGCATGGTGGGTGTGGTTGAAACTCAAAGTTGCGGAAAGGGATAGTAATGAAAAGCCCATTAAAGGGTGATTGTTTACCACTTGTGGAAGAGTTCGGCTTGAGGGAGGACTTTCTATAGGTAAGGCGGCTATTGACAAAAACTGCTGGACTATTTTCTAAAAGCAGTGGAGGTTAGATAGATCCAGCTGCTAAACAAGACGAGAGTATATAATTTTGCCAGATTAAACACTCAAATTGATGGCGCCTCTCATACTAAGGGGGCAGTTTGTAATCACATAGTTGGTTAGCCAGTAATTAAGATCCTTCACCAGGCTAGCCAATATGGTAAGTAAATATAAAAATATGCTTCCAAATCTGAGCCAAAGTGCACCAAAAAAATTACTGAGGCCTAACACGATAAGCAAAGTGTGTTTTGACCAGTGTTCGAAAATAAACAGAACATTATTTAGCGTTCGGCTCACACACCCAGGAACGATATCTATTTTTTTTGTGTTTGTGTAGACGAACACAACCCTTAATACCGTTCGTAACTATTTTCAAGAGAGAGCCAAACCTTATATAGTGTTCTGTTGTTCGTTAAAAAACAGAACAATTGTAGTGATATTGTTTCTTTTTTTTACATTGATATAGAAATAAACAAACAAAAAATTTTAGCAACGACCGCAGCACGATAAGCTTGTGTGTGTATATGTTTTGTTTGTGTAAAATTATTTTGCTGGCATTTTGTTTTTTTTCGTATGTGTATTTTGTTTTTGTAAAAATATTTGTTTTTTGCCAGCCAAAAAGTTGCTAAGCACAACAGAAACGTACGAACATTAATGAGCAGAACCGAACACAATGAAGTTTAAGGTTTTTAAAAATAAAAACCGAACGTAATTATATGTTCTCATCTTTTTGTTGAGTTGGATAAGAACTGTATTATGTTTATGTTCGAAAGATGACTAACAGGAAAACGTTATTTTTTAATGATTTTCTACACAAACACTATAAGCATTTGTGTTTTCCACAAATCTACAGAACCGAACACAAAGGAACGGTATTTAGTGTTAATTTTCGAACACTGGTTTTGACTTTACTTTGACTGCAAAGTATTATTTTCTTTTATCGTTTTAGATTCGAAGCGAAATTTTTGAGATATAGTTTAAGTACAAAAGCAGTCTCCTCTATCGTGTACCGTTCGTCTTTATCAACTCTAAACTGTTTCATCTTAAATTGGGTTTGCAGATACGTTATTGTACAAATCGTAATAAATATGAATACTGAGTTAATTTTAGGGTTTCAAAAATTTTAAACAGATATTTTAAGGGCTTTAGCGACTTTTTTTGACGATATCTTATGCAAAGTTTGTCGAGTATATTTAAATATTTAGCGATGAAGAAGAACACTCCTCAAAAGAAAATAGCCTTAAATCGACAATTTATGACATCTGCTAGCAGTGAAAGTTCATATTCAATATAAATTTGACTCCTTGATTCTGAGATCATTTATTTTTATACCTTTCACCACAGGTGGTGAAAAGGGTATATATAAGTTTGTCATTCCGCTTGTAATTTCTATAATATTGATGTTAGACCCTATAAAATATATATTCTGGTTCCTTATGAGGAGCGAAGCTGATTTAACGATGTCCGTCTGTCGGTTGAAATGGATCTTCCGAAGACCCCATATATGATGGGGGCCAGGTTATTATACATTTATGTTACATGTGGTCCGGAATTGTTTGCAAGATCGGTCCACAAATGGCTGAGATATGAGTCCAATTAGACGTGATATTACCAAACCAACACTGTATTACCAAAACGACATAAACATACCATACAAACCAATTAAATTTTAGTTTCTACGGTCATACAGTGGCTATCTTAATACAGTGTTTGTAATGTGGTTTTTGTTGTTGTTTTTTTATACCCTTCACTACAAGTGGTGGATTTTATTTGTAATGTGTTTAATTTTACGCATACACATACCCATTAATGCATGTATATGATATGCCGGTCAAATAAAGAAACAAACTCATAGACTCAATATATTTTAAGTTCTCTCCTGAGACTGATGATATTGCCAGTTTGAATCCCAAAACAAAAATTTTTTTAATTTTTTTATTTAATTTTTTTATATTTTAAAAAACGATTTTAAGATTATGAAACGAATTTCAACCATCAAGTTTGGCAAAAGAGAAAACGGGCTTAGGTACATATATAAATTTTTAATTTTTTTTTATATTCTTCGGCATGACGAAATGAAAAGTTGGCGTGGCTCAATTAATATTTATTTATATCTATCTAAAGAACGTTATTATGCAAAATATAGTTGGGCATGGTTACGGCAATAACTCTATGTTAAATGTAACAATATATTGTTGTCGTACACAAATAATTGTTATTTTTATTTAATATCAACAATATTATAGTTACTGTTAACATATCAATGTTTATCGCAATTATGAATTTGAGTATTGTTGACCGAAAAATAATTATTTTTCTAACAACTTAATTATGATAACTTTCTAAACATATTAAATTTCTCACAACCATATCATGATATTTAATAGCCATAACATGATAACTTTCTATACATTTATCATATTATGTTTAAGATGCAATCAAACTATTTTTACTCTAATCATATTATGTTAGCGCCATTTGTAAAATAATTTTGAAGCAGTTGTGTCGTTTTTTTTATTTGTGAGCGGTTAAACTATTAAAAGATAAAATTCCATAAAAAAATAAGTTTAAAGAAATTAAAAAATTAAAGTATTAGCGGAGTTCATTCAAGTATTAGTGATGTAATAGTGCAAATGCAAAATATCATAGTTTTTTTTTGTAAAATCCAACAACAAAACACACATAGATTTCGTTATATTTTATGAAAGTGCTACGATATTTCTGTGGTTTTCATGGGCAACCGCGTATGTCTTAAAACAAATTTTTCAGGCAAGCCGAAAAACCCTTCTAGATAAAACTATGGGCTAGGTATTGCACTTTTTAAACTTTGTCATTACGTTAAAAATCGGAATTGATCCATCTTTTTTAAAATAAAGGTAAAGAGCGTTCAGAATTAGGCAATATGGCATCAACATCTTAAAATCGAAAAAATTGACATAAGCGGTTGCCCATGAAAACCTTAGATTTTTCATTTGCTCTTTTGCAAGCCTTATATTGAACTCCGCTATTTCATTAACATTAAGGAAAATTGTAAAAAGCCACAAAATAAAAAATCGATGCAAAAATATTTTAATTTATTTTGTATTTTTATGACAGCTATGAAACGTGCTGTATCATAATATGATTGCTTCTAAATTTATTATGATTAACATGATGAAAATATGATTACTTCTAAGCTTATTGTGATTAACATGACAATAATATGATTAATTTCTTAGCTTATTATGATTAACATGACAATAATTTGATTACTTCTTAACTTAGTATGATTAACGGAATAATAATATGATTGAGGGAAAAATATTATGTTGTAATATTACGAGTATATTAAGTCATACAATGATTCAATAATAATCTTAATATGGTGACTACAATCATAATTCTTATCATAATATGTTGCTCTTAGAATATGTTTACCACAACCATGTTTTTTCTCTGCGTGTGTATATAACTTTTTGTTCTTATCTCATCATGGTGAGGGGTATATAAGATTCGGCATAGCCGAATATAGCACTCTTACTTGTTTACAATAATGTTCTTAATATAAATAACATTCCAGCTTATTTACATATTATTAATAAGACAAAAAACCTTATTCGTCCTTAAATACCAGAACTATTAAGAATTCAGAAATAAGAATTTATAAATGAAAATAATTAAAAAAAATTTAATTATCAAGCTGGTGTCTAGAATTTTAACTAATGCCAAAATAGTTTTTCCACTTTTATGAAAAGTTTTTCTTCATTCGCTCTTTTGTGCTTGAAAAATAGCTCAGAGGTAAATAAAATATTCTCCATTTTTTTCCGCTTGAGTTCATACTCAACTAACAGCTACACAAAGAATATTTTCACCTAAACACTAAAGGTCCATTTTGAATGATAAAAGCACAAAAAGTGGTAAAATAAAAAATATATATGAAATTACTAACCAGTAGGGTGTGTTTTATGTACATCATGAGTTAAATTATTAAAATGGCAGCAAATAAACGACCAGAGTGAGGGATGAGAAAAAAACGTCGCAACTTAATGAAATGAAAAAAATCTCAAAGTTTTGCGGAATTCCAAAAGGATTAAAATAAAATAACCAGTACCCTCAAAAAAAAAATGACAATGTGAAAGGATGACAGCGGAAACCGGAAGAACAAAAGGTGACACCGGGACTTATAATTTGATAAGTAAACAAAAATTATTGTTGGAAAAGATGAGAAAACAAAAAAAAAAAAAAAAAAAACATAAACTTATTTTTTTGAGGAAAATATAAATGAAGTATGGAAGGAAAAAAAAATTAAAAAGCCAATTGAAAATAATCAAAACTTAAATGGTTGTGGAGATGTCAAAAAACTGCGGAACGAATTTTGATTTTAATAAGGAAGTTCTTTTATTGCATATTATCTTAATTTAAATATTTCTGTAAAGCTTTTTTAGCAGAGATGGGCAACATAATTACAAACACTTTTGCAATTACTTATGAATCACGCGAGAACAAAATATTGTTTTTGACACTTGCAGAAATGTTTTTATTATAAACATGTTTAAGAATTTAACGCGAATATAAGTTAAAATAATATACTTTTCTATATAAATATCGAAATAGCTAACAAGTTAAAATCCAATATACGATTGAGAAGCATTTGCAATACCCATCTTTTTTAAGTTTGGGTTCGATTTCGGTCTTAAAAATATACCGAAGTTTCAATTGGTTGGACACTAATAACACTGTGCTAGAATTTGACACTTTTTTGTGACAAGCGGCTTACCTGGCGTTTAAACGTAATTCGAGTACGCTGTAGCCATTGGTGCTGTTTTTTTAAGTTAGCTCTTCTTTTCGAGATATACCGTTATTTCGAAAAGAGAGGAATTTGCACAGCATATATTCGCGTAATCAAAAAAAGGTGAGTTAATTAAAAAAACTAAAAAAAAAACCGAAACTCCGCTTTAAAATAATCTTTAAAGAAGATTAAACCTTGTTCAAAAATGCGCAGTCATTTTAGCAACAAAAAAAAAAAAACATATTTTTTCTTAGCAAAATTTTAAAATATTTGTTTTAAATCTTAAAAAAATTGAACAATTCTTAATTTTTTCTTCACGTATAAAAAAAAGTTCCAAACAAAACAAGCAACAAATAATTAAAATCTGCCCACAATTTTTGATTTTATTCACAAAAGATAAAAAATTTGACTAGCTCTTAAGTGTATATCTGTACCCATGTTCCGTAACTCTTGCGTCGAGAAACTTTTTGTTTGAAATGTGAGAAATGAAACAAAAATGCCTTAAATTGAAACAAACAACTGTGTTTCTCACATAACTGCGTCTGTTACATTTTGTAACGTAAGGAAATTACTCGCCAATTTACAGAAAAATTGTGTCTGCAAGTGGTGTCGAAACGGCATCTGATTTGGCAGTTCAAGCTTATTTGTTTTGATTTGTTACTCTTTTGCTAAGAATGTTTCGAGAATTTCGAGCTATCATCACTAAAAATGCAATGCAAAACGCCCTGTTGTTTGTGTTGTTTTTAGATTGTTGTAATTCCGGTACCACCTGTAGTTGAATTCGCCTTGGTATATCCGACGGTTGTATTTTTTCCGCCGCCGTTGAAAATTTTTAAATTTTAATAAATTTTGGTCGCTATCAGCGATATGTGTGACTGGCGTTCTCAACGTCTACAATGTCACTTCGACTTCGAGTGCAACGTTATGACATATATAACGTAACGACGTTATCTATTTTGATAGTTTTCAGACATACAGACACACTTTCTTCTCTCTTTTCGAGAAACGATGGAATATTTTGTTTCACATCTTTATGATGCCAGAAGATCTCAGTAAAGTTACAGAACATGGGAAGTGCCCACATTTGCCCAGGCATTTTCTTTACTATTTCCAGTTTTTGTTCATATACATACACAATCATTAAATATACGTGTAAGGACGAAACTTTATGTATTCCTTAATCAAAGTATTTTTTTACAAGAAAACGAGACAAAAGTGTAATTTTAAACGCCGTGGGCGTGGCAATTCACCGGATAAAAATTGAGTGCATATTGTTTCCACCTGGGCCTCGCCAGGCCCTGCCCTATTAAATTTGTACTGTAGTAAATCAATTCAGAACGAAACGTATAAAAAATCATACGCAACACCTAAGAAATCTTTCTTTACTTTTATTTCGAAGAATTATTCTAATTGACAACAAAATCTTATTGCTATAGCCAGGCCTAGGAATTCGTTTACAATTAGGTGAGAATCTTGCATAAAGTGAAGTATCATAGAGCCAATACAAACAATTATCAAATGAAAAAAAAAATCTTAATATAACTATCTATTTTTGACGATATCGTGGATGATGAACAGTTGTCGACGGTGAAACCCCATATACTGGAAATATAATCTGTCTAATGCTGATATTTACAATGAGTCGTCAGAAGAAAGTGATGCCGAATTAAAAATTTTGCCGCGCGGCAAAAGCACAATTTGTTATCCCATCAAAACTAGAAGTCTAAATATTCTACGGCATCGTTATGGGCCTGCACGATAAACGGAATTGCTTTCCAAAGCTCAAACTTTAGAGTAGATATGGTGGACATAATAGTGCGTCAGACAAACGAAAAAGCAGATGTCACATATGCAGTCTATATTGGAACTAACCCACCAAAGGCACGACTTAATTGGAAATATGTAACAGTAGATGAAATGTATGCCTTTACTGACATTTTAATAATGACAGGTGCAAAACATTCATGTATTGACAATACGAAAGATTTATGTGCCATCACATTTAAAACTCTATGTCGAGTAACAATGGCTATTGACAGATTCTGGTCACTGCGACGTTTTATACGATTTGACGATGATTTTTCCACCCTTGATTTAGCGGAACATTCCAATTACTCGGCACTTTTCATCACGATCTGCTATTAAATGCTACACTTATAAAATTATTACAGTAACTGATTGTGGTTTAATAAATTCGTTTTCCGTACTGTTAAAATTAAATAAAAATATAGTTATTTTACAAATAATTTTATTTTTTAACATTTATGTTTGTTATTCAAAAAACAAACTACCAAAAAATAATGTTTTTTTCGTATTTATTTTGTTATGTAGTTTGATTTTTGTCGGTTAAAATATATTTCTTAAAAGTAAAAACTATTCAATTTTAACGAATATGCTGTTCAATAAATAAAAAATTTAAAAATGAATGTAAAAATCATTTGTTTTAAATGAAATGTAAATGATCCGTTTTCTAAATGAATTTTCGTTTGAATTGAACTATATAATATAATAAAATAAGAGTGTATCAACGCAAGCCGATATCCACAAATATAACATTTGAACAATAAAATAGTTGTTAAAAAACAAATTTATATACTTTTTCAATCAAAGTAAAAATAACCGTGGTAATTTGTGAAGAAAAACAAATAAAACTTGTAGGGGTACCGCGGTACCCGGTCATTGACTCGTGTAGTTGTCGAATGTTAAACGGTTTTAAACAAAGATCTGGATATGTACATATATTTTTATTTTTAGTGTTTTTTAAGTCGTAGATAGCGACGATTTGGAGTTTCGTCGCAACATCTTCTTTTGAATTTGACAAACTTATCCGGGTACCCGGTTATTGATCGTAGGGTTAAGAGAAAATTTAATATTTCATAAAACGCCATATTTGTATGGTTGAAATTTGGCCCCGTGCAGCGGCTAGGATGCCCCTGGACTGGTCAAATGTATGATCAGTCCAACTTTGTCTTTCGTCCTCATCATTTGTTTCTAATATATCAACTCGCTTTCTCCATTTCTTAAGAGGGCTCCCATATGAAATTTTCAATACGGGACAGAAATTAATTTAAGAAAAAGTCTTACAACTGCCTAGGATTCGCCCCTAGGGGATAAAATGTATTACCGACATCAATTAATTTATTATCCTTAGCATTTTCTCAAAACATACTTGCCCTTTACCTTCACCTCTTTTTTCCTTTATACACCTTCGCTCTACCCTAATGCGTTACCCTTTTAATTCCTCTCTCCTCCCTCTCGCCAATAAAGCAAGAGCTGCTACGACAAAAACTAGCTCAATACAAACACGCCCCTACTTTCGACTATCTTCGGGTTTCAGAATAGTATTTTGTATGCAAACCAAATGGAAAACTTTTATATGTACAGCTACTCACACTTATTGGAACACATAGATTAAGGTATATTTGGAACTGAGAACTAAAGACTTTATTTAATTTCAGAAATTTCATTTTATATGAATTAAATAATGGCAGTTTGTAGATCTGGGCCCTGCTTTTTAAAACTACAAGTTATAAATCTACAAGTAAAATACATTTGAAACAAAAACAATAATTGTAAAATGGTTGCGTTTTTCAACGTAATTTACTTGTAGTTTTGTAACTTGTAGTTTTGAGAAAAAGGGCCCTGACTATTTAAAATAATTAAAATAAAATATGTAAACTAATTATTTTAGAAGGTGTCCCATTTATGATGTGAGCAGCTGTATATCCCTTTTACCTATGTCCAAGGATATAAAAATTTAACTATATAAAAGCTGTTTGATAGCCTTATTCATTTAAGTTTTCTTATATATATTATACTTAATGAAAACTCTTATAAAAGTCAACTTCCTCAAACAACACCGACAATTTATCCGAATTTAAATACCTTTCGTGTTCGCTTTAACCGTGGAGAAAAGTATTTGCTTAAAGTTCCTCTTTCAGGCCACGCAGTGGACAAGGACAATTTTACTGCTTTGTATCACATCTGCTTTACAAATAAATATAAAATCAAATTTAAAAAGTTGATTACACTTAAAACCCAAAAAAAAAACTTAACAGTTGAACAAAAACTTTATCTTAAAAAAGACAAGTAACCAATAAAATTTAACGTCAGCATAACGCAATGAAAACGAGAAAGTTTTTTTAGTTTTGTTGTAACATCAGTGTTGCCACTTTGTGGGTAATTACCCGAATTTGGTATAATTTTTACTGTCGTGGGTAGAGCGTGGATAATTTATCTTAGGTGTAATTCAGGAGTTATTTGAAATTCTTACCTCAGATACCCAAATAAAATAAAGATTCGATTTTAGTGATGACATTTATTTCTTTTTAAATATTGTTGCTAAAAAATGCACAGCCTTCTGAACCAAAGTGTCGGCTTCTTTTAAAGAAAAGACTTCAATCATGAAATATATATTTTCAAAAGTTTGGTAATGAATGTCGCAAGATGGGCCCTTAGATCTGGATAAAGATGCATTTCATAGTGATTTATAACCTAAAGTTTATTGAAAAAAGTTATTCAAACTAAAAAATAGCCCGGGAGAAGAAATGTTTCCAATATCCCAACATATAATTAATTTTATTTTTATCTTGCAACTTTGTAATGCTTTAGTTTGAAGAATAATTAACGTCCTTTACAGTTGTAAAACTGAATTATGGAAGGGATAGTTGAAATAAACCCTGCAGGCATTTTGTAAGCTAAAAAGGTATACGAGGTGTCACATCGGACGGTCTTGAAGTCTAATTGTCAGTTTATTTTCTCTAAATCAACATATCGCCTTTTTTGTGAAAAAATAAGCTGCGACAGTTTTATCATGAAGTCGCCTATAAGTTGTGAAAATCGATAACTGAATTTCAAAGTAAATTTGGACAATTTTATGGCGTTGTTCAAGCATGAATCTATTCATGATGATGTGCCTGAGCAAAAAGTGAAATCAGTATGACAGTTTTTTTGACAGCTAACCGTTCGTAAGCTCTATGGGGCTAAAAAACACCCATTATAAAGGAATGGCAATGAGCATATAGAACCTTTCCTAGGTATATGCAACCAAATGTGGAAGTTAAACTTATTATTTCGTAAAAGTTTGAGTTATATTGATCTTCATTCAATGAGTTTGTTGTGTTTTTGCTTCTTTGTAAATGTCTTTTTATTAAATAGAACTTCAATTTTATATCAGGTGTAATTTCATTTAAATCGGGTAGTTTTGCTTCATCTCAAGTGTAATTTTGAATTTTACTGGTGGTAACACTGTGTAACATGAAAAGGTGTTGGTTCATTTGTTTACTACTCCTCGAAACCAACCACAAAATTTTTACTATTGTTTATAACGAAAAGAAGCTGAAACTACTTCCACTACGCTGAAGCGCTGAAAAAACAATGGCTGCAAGACTGGCAAGAACTGCAAACAACACAACTCAACTGCATCTTAAAGTTTTTTTTTCTTAATCATTTTCCACGACTCTATACCGCATCAAGGCAAGATGTAGTTTTAAGTAAAACTAAGAATAATGTTTTTTTGAATTTTTAGGTTACAAATGAAAATATTTCTTGTAATATTTTTTTTTTCAAGTTGGCTTTTTTCTACTTTCTTTTCTCTGTGTTCCATCACTTGTTTTAAAGAAACCATTTAGTTGGTTAGTTAGTGGCTCCCGGAATTCATTTGTTTCAGTCGGCAAAATTAACGCATTTTTTGCTAACACCAGATGGTGTTGTGCTAACGACGATTAATGCTCGACCTCATCACCGGCTTCAAATGCAAAAAAAATAAGGAAACCGAAAGAAAGGAGAACAAAAGCGTGTAAAAAGTACATTTAATAAATTTTAACAGACAAAACAAACTTTACTGAAATTCATGTGTTAACAGTTGGTGGTTACTTCCTAATTACAAATCAACTGAAATAGAAGAAAAGAATATTTTATTTAATATCAAGACAACGAGAAAAAAAGGAAAATTATGACCAGAAAAAGTTTTATGTTTTGTTTGGAGAACGAATTATTAAGTTTTAACAAAATTATATTTACAAATACTCTTTTTATGCAGATGGGTTTGGAAATATTTGTTTGCTATTTAATACTCGTAGTTGAAGGGGAAAACTCCCACAACTTTTTTGTGGCTTACTGGAAAATGAAGACTCGCCTTAGTCCCAGCTAATAACCAGGGAAAGTTTTTTAGCATTTTACTAGAAAAAACAATATTTTTTTTGTAATATAATTCGGTAAAATTCTTTGTTTGCACATAAGTGCATATATTTATTTTTCTATTAAGCCATAAATTTCATTATATCGAGCCCTAACCGCAAAAATAGCTTAAGCGACATCCTCTTCAATTTTCGTTTTTATTAAATTTATTTATTGGCAACACTTAAATCACCTCCTGAAATGTCATGGTCACATAAGGTACCGGTAAGATTTTTAAGCAAAAACAATTTAAGCTTAAGCGCCAACCTCGATATAGAAAAAGATTAACTCTTTTTTAACTCTCCTAGCCAGGAAACCAACAATTTGCAGACGGATTTCTTCTGTCAGCGGGGCGATCGATGTCTACATGGGGGAAGTTTCACTATATTTATCAAAATTTTGCTATCAACGACTTTTTTATGATTTTGGAATCAAACACTTATTTATTATCGAATTGCCAGTTTTTGCATTATTACCAACGGTAAGTGATATTTGGATACTATCTGCTGATATTTGTAACACTCGATAATTGACAGAGTCATTACCGCAAAAAAGCTTAAGCGACAAAAACAAAATTTTTCAGCAGAAGGTTTTTTATTTTATTTCTTAAAAATTTTGTATGAAGGTTGGTGGTTTAAGATAAAATTGGTTTTTTTTTTTGCTATAAAATCGTAACGGTACCTTATGTGTCCATGACATTTTAGGATATGATGTTAGTGTTGTCAATAAAGTCATTTGTTGAAATAAAAACGATAATTTTAAATGATGTCGCTTAAGCTTTTTTGCGGTAGGGGCTCGTTATCCTCCACCACTATAACGAGTTTGGCATTTTGTGTTAAACTTTTTTAAAATATATCTAAGTCCACCCAAATTAAGTAAAAATGTTAAGTCCCTAAGTACTTCTAAATCACTCAAAAGAAAAGAACAATTTTGGTCTCAAATTCATTCTAGTTCTCCAAAGCAGCTTGGGATTAAAATCCAGCCCAATCGACTCAGTAGGAAAATAGTTATAAATACTTATGTGGACCAACCACCCTTTTTGAATATTTCTGTTAGAAAAACTACAAAAAGTGTTATTACAGTTGCACAAGCTCTTTTTATATGGACAGAAATCATATTAACAAATTTTGTTAAAATCGGTCTATTATAATATTAATAATATTATAATAGGTAATTACCTACCATAGGACTTATATAAAATCCCCTCTCGGAAAACAGTTTAGTAGGCTTGTTTAGCGCCCACTCTTGAAAAATACTTTGATCCTATACTGTCTAATGCAGCGTTCGAAAATAAACAGTACATTATTTAGCGTGCGGCTCACACACCGAAGAACGATATCTATTTTTTTAGTGTTTGTGTAAACATACACAAACCTTAATACCGTTCGTAACTATTTTCAAGAAAGAACCGAACATTATATTTGTTAAAAAACAGAACAATTGTAGTGATACTGTAGAAAAACATTATATTTTAATGTTCTATAATGTTTTTTTCGTGTGTGTATTTTGTTTTTGTAAAAAATGTTTGGTTTTTTTTTATCAGCAAAAAGCGACGAACATTAACGATCCGAACCGAACACATTGAAGTTCGTGGATTTTCAAAAAAACCGAACGGAATTTAATGTTCTCATCATTTGATGAAAACAGCATTATTTTTGTGTTCGAAAGATGACAAACAGGGAAACGTTAAATTTTTTAATGAATTTCTACACAAACACTATTAGCGTTTGTGTTTTCCAGAAATCTACCGAACCGAACATTAAAGAACGATATTTAGTGTTTATTTTCCAACACTGGTCTAATGTGTATTTAAATATCCAAAAAAAAAAATCAAGACAGTAAACAAATTCAAGCAAAGGCCAGACAATTATTGATGAAACTTACATTTTTATTGAAAAGTAGACATTGATAAACCAGAAAAGTTAAAACAGAAACATTCCTTCGTTTTTGAAATTAGTAAGGATCAAGGCGAATCCATAAAGGTGATATTTTCGAGTTATCTGTTTATTGTTTATTTCCTTGTGTGTATACTGAATGTCAAGTGTTCTTTACATTTTGTTAAAATTTAAAATTCAATAATAACACTGTACAACAAAATCAGTTTTTTTCCAAAATTGCAAGGCCCGGCCTACAAATTTTGATAGAGAAGACAAAAAAAAAAGACACGTGTATCGGCATTTTGAAAGTTTACATCCGAATTTTATTTGAGGGGGAGTTAAAGTTTCCCAGCCTTGGCACATTCTTATTGTTAATTGGCATAAGAAACCATGTGACCCTTACATTTAAAGTACAAAATGTGTTCAGCGAATTTATGTAGAATGTTACGGAGAATATGTTATCCCTCTAACTCCTCAAGGTATGGGTCTTTTTGTACTTCTTTTAAAAAAGAGCAAAAAACATTATTAAAACATGGATTTAAGGGGTTAAAATGTTCCACAAAAATATTATCCGTGAAATTTTACTTAAAGTCCCTGAATACACCAAAACAGAAAACTCAACCAGAAAGTCAGAAATAAGACACAACAAAAAAAAGAAGCTTAGGGTTAATTTTTGAGAAAATTATTTAAAAGTACCCCAAAAACTCAGCATAAAAAAATAGTTCAAATTTAACTAAAAATACCTAATATCTCTTTTATTTTACCGTCGATAGCAAGTATGGACAGGATGTAGACCTTAATTAAATTTTTTTTAGCTCTTGGCAATTCCAATTCATTATCACAAATGTCCAGCATATTTCAGCGATAAGCGAATGAATGCTTTTGCCTTTATAGCGTTCTTCAATAGGTGCGCATGTCTGATGAAGTTTTTCACCCTGCTCATCAGATTCTGTTGACAACTGGTTCTCAAAGCAATCCATATGAGAATTTAAAAAATGAATTCTTGTTGAGATATGAACGCCTAGTTTTTCAAAAACTCTAAGCATGGTGTCTACGTTTATTCGAACAGAAGGAGAACGATTTTTGCCTAAGACATTGTATATCACCTTTTTAATGCTTTTCCACGCATCAAGCTCAATTGGTAAGAGCATTTCATCGAAGTCAGCGTTTTGCATCAGCTTTCTTATATCTGTACCAACAAAAACACCTGTTGGTATGAAACAAATTTTAAGGCTTTAAATAATAGCAACGACTTGAAGAACTAATACATACCTTCTTTAATGTTTGCTTCGCTGAATTTTGGAAACATTGTTTTCAGAAAATTTAATGCTGCTTCATTTGTATTCAGACAGTTGTAAAAGCTTTTTACCACAGCAAGTGTGATATGCAATGGGGGTAAGAGAATTTTTTCCAATGCTGATGAACGATATTGTGATCTCCTAATGTTCCCTCAGCTCTTAACTTCCATTGTTTTTTGGAATATTTGTCGCCCTTCTATCTGGTATCCCAAGTGCATAAAAAGCATCCGTCCTAAACGTTTCCAGCCTGCATACCTGAAAGGAAACTAACGACTTTTAAGTCACAACAGATCCGCCACTTATGGTCTTCATATTTTACGGAGTCCAGTATTAATTTTATAGAATCATAGCTTTCTTTAAGATTCATTGCATAGGCAATTGGAATAGGATATTTAGTATTATCGTAATACAGAAGTACAGCTTTTAGACTCTTCTTAGATGAATCAATAAATATACGCCAGTCGTCGCCAAAATGCATTGCCTTCATTATTTCTTAAATATCGTTGCAATAAGCAAACGTGTTATCATCGTTTACTGAAAAGAACGACAGAAAGCTGCCTTGACGCTTACGAAAGCCGTTAACATTGACACCAGGTTCAAGTAGATGAAGACTTTTTAAGTCTGCAGCTAAAATTTCGACTTTAACCTCTTTAATCCGTGTTTTAATGGTGTTTTTGCTCTTTTTTAAAAGAAGCACAGAAAAGACCCATACCTTGAGGAGGTAGAGGGTTAACATATTGAACAAAAATGTTCTCCGTTACATTTTACATAAATTTACAAATTTTATACCTAAAATGTAAGGGTCACATGGATTATTATGCCGATTAACAATAAGAATGTGAAAGAGCTGGGAAACTTTGACCCCCTTGAACGAAAACTTTATTAATTTTAACGTACGGGTTTTGTATAATAGAATTTATGAGCGTTTATGTTAGAAACACTTGTTAAGTCTCTCACTAGCCCAAAAAAACCATTAAATTTTAACACACGAGTTCCGTGGGACAACGAATAGTTTATAAAATTTTCGTGCTTTTGCCTTTATAAGATTTAACAACTGTTTCATTAGCTCAACAAACAGTTGGCTTATTATAACGTTCTTTAAAATGAGGCAATATTTGATTATGTTAAATTCCATGAACTATTCCTTTGACAAATGAAAGTTTTATTAATTTTTGAGTGCATTCATTATTACAACGAATTGTACATTATTTATTATTAATCCATGTTAACGAAATATTTAATAAATTAATTTTCATTGAATGTAAATTTAAAAACCTGGATAATTGAATTTTTCATTATGCTAGCGAATAATTAATTGAGCCAACGGAAATTATTTTAATAAACGTTGTTCGGTAATATTATGAACATTTTGGGGTTCAGTGTAGGCAAAATTAACACAAATGGAACTAAAAGTAATTCAAAATAATTCGCTTATTGGAAGAAATTCTGTCCTTAGTCTGGATTGTAAACTACGACTTTATAGCTCTATCTTTAAGTCAATTTGATGCTACGATCTCAGCTATCGGGCACAGCATTGACCTCTAATATTAAAAAAAATCAAAGACGCCAAAATAAACTTTATTGAATAATTACAGCCGCCCCATGGTGTGATAAAACTCGTATAATCACAAGGATTAGAAAAAAACTATGATCATAAAATAATCTCCAAGATATTTACAAAAAAAAAAAGCTTGAACTATACGCAAATCCTTTGCTGGAAGTATTTTAATTGATATTAACCACAACCGCCTAAGGAGAATATATATATACCGCAGGACTTATCCCGATTACAGAGAGTACTATTGACCTACATAGGTAAACAGGAACTGAGAGGGTAAATTTTCGTCCAGCAGTGGCAGTTTGCCGTTCACAGTCGGCTTTGCTGAGCCTGTTTTTTTATCTAACTTATTTAAAAGGTTGTATTTAAAAACTTTTACCAAAATTCTTCTAATCTTCAATTTTGTTTTTATTTTATACCACATCTTAAACAAAAACTATTTTATAATTTAATTTAAGTCGACCAAATAATGAGACGCAGTAAAATTCTTTTTAGAAAATAAATGTGGTAGATGTATATCTTTTCTTTGAAGTGGCGTAGAGCATTAAAAACTTTTTCATTAAAAAACAAAAGGAAGAAAAAATTCACATTCAATTTTCAGTTAAACAATTGTCAATATTTCTGTTACCAAAGCGACAAAGTATGAGTGGACATGGCAAGAACTGAAAGTTTTTATACACTTCTTATTCATGGAATGCTTTGTATTGTTCTTATCTTTTATATTTTAACTTTTCTGAACGGCATGATTGTGAAAAAATGGTTGTGGTTAATTAATCAAATTACCATTTAAAACAAATTAAAGTTAATTATGGTGGAATGTTTAATAAAAAAAAATTTGTTTGTTAAAAAGTTCACTTTGCATTAAACAAGTCAAAGAAAGGAAAAGTATAAATTTTTTTTTAATTTTTGGCAGTTTGCGTCAAACAAGAATTATGCGTAAAAGTAAAAAAAAACTAGTGGTTTGTAAAAGAGGTATTTTAAACCCTGATGGAACGTGCCCAAAATTAGCTGGCAACTGTACTGCCACACTTCTATCACTTGCTAAAATTTATATTCAGTAAACTCCAAATTTACTATGAAAATCGATCATCGAAATTATAGCAAATTAAAGTCGCAAAATTGTATTCAACGACGATGCTCATTTTTGGTTCAATGTCTTTATTAATAAACAAAATAGCCGCATATTGAGTACGGCCGATGCGCAGCAGAACCTACAGACTATATTACAATTAAAACAATTAATGGTTTGGTGCAGTTTATACGATGGAGGCATCATCGGGCCTTATTTCTTTAAAAATAAAGCCAGAGCTCACGTTGCGGTCAATGGAATTGTTAACTGCATTATGATCAACAATTTTGATTTAAAAATATAAATGACATTGATCCGGGAGAGAAGTGCTTTCAACAGGACGGCGATACGTGCCATACGGTTATATCAGCCATCGTTTTTTTGATATACAAAGTTGGCCATAAGTTGATTTCAAGAACTAGACCCGTCTTTTAGCCTACAAAGTCGAGCGGTTTGATACCTCTCGATTACTTTCTGTGAAGCTACGTAAAGTTATTGGCCTTTAATAATAAACCAGCAACAATTTACCCACTAGAGGTCAACATTGTTCGTGTTATTCGTGACAAACGTTGGACGTTAAGAATGGTCTTTGTAAAGAATATCTGCGGTGCCACTAACCTTTTTCAAGCCTAAACGCCAACTTTCGACTAAGTAAATACACTTCTTTGTTTAAAATTTAATCAGCCTTATTGTGGTTGTAGTTGTCGTAAGCGACTGTGTCGTTTTTTGTAATAGATTAAAGTAACACACAACCAGTGTTCTTTCATCTACTGCAAAAGAAGAACGACAAAAAATTAGTCGATTAATCAAAAAACGGTTAATCGTTTGAATACCCTTATATTCCCCCTTCATATAGAACGAATTTGCGTAAAATTTTATATCAATATCTACATTCCGTCACTCTTTATGTTAGATTTTGTAACAAAATTAAGAATTTTTAACGGTGGTGGTTCCACATATGGAGTCATAACTAATATCCCACTGAACCGATTTAACTATATTTTAGATCTAAGCTGCTTAGGATAACTAGAAACAATTTTACAGCAATATCTATATCTTTTCTTTTGAGCTTTCGACAGTGAACGCGTTTTCAACAGACAGACAGATGGACATAGAATATAGAATATATATATACCTTTTGGGGTCTAAGATGAATATAAAAAAAGATTTCACACGGAATGGCAAACTCAGTATACCCTATTCACAACTAGTTGGGAAGGGGATAAGCAATCGTGACAGAAGTGCATATAATTGTTTTTGAAAGGCATTGGAGCTCATGTCTGCAAATATTTACCTTCAATCAGGGGCTTTAAGGGTTGCTAAATTATTTAAAACTGCATATCAAAATGAAAGCCTTTTCTCTTTTATTAACCCATTAAGGACTGATGGGTATTTAAATTCCAAAAAACAGAGCCTTCGTAGAAAGCTTCTGGCTAACTTCAGGTAAGAGGTATCAGAAATTGGTTTTTACAGAAAGATAAAGAAAGGATAGGACTACTTAAAAAAAAATAAGTTAAATTTTGCCCCCTTTTATTGGGTAAGTTAGCGGCTTAAAAGTTAGGAATTTTTAATATTTGGAAAAAGTGAACGACAAAGGTTCTGGAAAATTGGGAGAGTAGAAAATCGGAAACCCCTCTTGGTGACTTATAGCCTTAGGTATGCGAATTTTTTATGGCCCGAATTGGAAGCTATGGATGTGGACGATATGAGGTTTCAACACGACGGTGCCACTTGCCACACAGCTAACGAAACAATGGTTATTTTGCGCGACATATTGAATGGCCGTGTTGAATGGTGGTGGCGATGTCAATTGACCGCCAAAATCATGTGATTTGACACAGTTGGATTATTGGGGTTATTTGAAAGAAAAGGTGTATGTCGATAAGCCAGCCAGAGCTAAAGAATGAGATAATTCGGTACATTAACGGCATAGAACCTCAATAATGCCTCAGCGTCATCGAAAATTTGGACCATCGGATGTAGGTGTGCCGCCGACGTCGTGGCGTATATTTTGTTCCATACATAATTGAACCAAACCAATATTATCATAATAAAAAGAAATGACAATAATTTCCTTAATAATTTGTGTTTTATTCAAAATCAACATCGGCACTTAAAATTTAACACCCTTTACATCCAAAAGAAGGAATACAAAGGCCTTCTAGGAGGCATCCGTACTTCTTCCTTTTCTTGCTATGACAGATTCTACGTACATACCCAATATAAAATTGTGCTTCGAGCGAAGCAGGTTTGTAAGGGAGAAATGTAAGAGTTTCGCTTACCATTGCGCTTACGGAAGACATGAATTTTATATGGCGAGCTCCCACTTTGAAGCAATACATTTTTGACACATAAAGCGCATTATTCAGCGCATAAAAAAAATTGTTGAATGTAACGATCAGCTTTACACACTGAATGTTTTTTTACAGTTATTTTTTAGTACTCTCCCTTACAAACCTGCTTCGTAGTAAGGGAATGCCGTAGCACTTGAAATTTTATTTTTTTTTTTTATAAAAATTGTTGAGAGTTATTTCACTTACTTTACTGCAATTCTGTATGTCTTATTGCGTAGCGCATAATTGTGCGCTTATTTTTTTAAATGTAACATTAGTGCTTCGCAAAATGATAAAAATTTTTATTGGGTAGTGAAATAAGCACACAACACTCACATCAATGCATGCAATAAATGAGTTTTTTAATTTTTTTGTTTTCAAAAAATCTTGTGTTTTAGAACTCTTTAATAGCGGCGTGAGTAGAAAAATACCCATGGTCTAGGGGCCAAGGTTTGACAGGTGAAAATAAAAAAAAACGCAATGTCAATATAAATGCCCACAATATAAAATGTGTGAAATTACATCAAAATCGAACCACGAATTCGGGTCAGTCTTTAATGGGTTAAGCTTTAAGTTAAAAATTACGTCCTTTTAAATAACTCATTAGTTTTAAAATTTTTCTCTGTTTCGAAAAATGTTCTTGAGTAACTTCTTCTCAACATTAATTAGATAACAGCTCGTATAATTTTAAGTCATAAGACCCTAAAACTTAATTGAACACTTTGATATTCCCTTAATCTGCCTTTTTTTTAAATTTCGGGATTTTTAAAAGTTGTTTTCCGTGAATTCCCATGACCTCTATTCCCAAATAAGAACTCTAGTGCAAAACCAAATATTAAAGAGTTTGATTACTTTTTTTCTCCACCAATTTTCTATTTATTTCGTTATTTTTCTATAGATTATTTTATTTTGTTAAATATATTTTCACTCATTTCACGTTATTTATTGGAATTCAAACAAAAAGGGCTTACATTATTTTGTGTTTAGATCATAAATAATATTGGCTCTCTGTTTTGAATATAAGCTGGTATCCATACGTTCTGATACCAACAATAAATAAAATCGGTTTGAGGAAGAACGATTGCCTTTTGTTTGCAGTTTAAGACTTGTTTTTCATTGTTCACTTCAGACGCCATATTGACTGCTTCTGCATTATGCTCCATCTCTTCACTACATTTCTCTTCTGCTGTTTTTGTTGGTTTACGTTGAAGTTTGTTTATGCAAACCCATTATAATAAATGACTTTTAATTAATGAAAAACTTTATTAAAGTTTTCTAGGAGCAGGCAGCTCTTATTAACATTGTGGTTTGCCATACTGTATAAATATTTAAAATTTATTTGATGTAGAAATATGATAAATATGTGGCAAAATTATCAAAAATTTAATTATGAATACGAGACAAGTTTTCAAAATTTTAAATATTTAATTGAACCACTTTAAAGTTTAAAGTCATTGCAATGTTTTGGTTAAGTATCCTAATGATTACTTAAATTAGTTACTTATAATTTTACTTTATCTAACTATTTCACAGTGGGAAAATTTCTATCATTTTCTGCTCATAAATCCGTCTATTTTAAACTTTAAGAAGATAAATTAGTCATAGAATTATAGTTCGTTGCGGTTTGATGGGTATTAAAGTCTATTTCAAAATTATGATTTATATGGGGCCTTTTATAAATTTTGGAAAGATCTTAATGAAGTTATTCTGCATTAAATTATTTAAAAAAATATGTTAAAAATAATGCCCTTGAATATGACATAAGTTTATGAATGAAAATTGCGCCTTATAAATGTATATTTTTCAGTCAGCATTTAGGATATTTAATAAGGGGGTTATTTATTAATATTTATGTGAAAAACTCCACAATATTTGTCACCCATTTGCAAATCGAAATCACATGAAGTTAAAATGAAACAAATTATGAAAACTTTCCTCTATTTAAAGTTAACCATAAAAATTTCCTTTTATTATACTTTGAGGACCTTTACCAAAACAACTTTTGCAATCAGGAGAAGCTACATATATTTAAAAAAAAATTAATTGAAAATCTCAATTTCAGCTTAAACTGATTAAAATTTACAAGACATGCCCTAGTATAACATGAATATTTTGTTAAAGTTATATATTTCAATTTTTTCGCTCAATCGCGGGTAGTAATCCAAACAAGGTCGTTTTTATTTACTCTACAGTGAGATTTTAAAATACAAACTGCTGATAGTCATAAAATCGAATGTACTTTTTTTCTACTCAGTAAACACCTGAACCAAGGTCCAGCGGAGTGGACTTTCTCTTATCAAGAGTTTCGAAAAAGGGCCCGAAAGATCACTCGAATACAGTACTACGCACACAAACTGGATGCGGTTAATAGAAAGTCAACGAAGATGTTGGATTACTGAAACCCAATATCGAAGGCCAGATGGGCAGACACGGTGTGGGTTCCGTGAACAGAAATAGGGAACTCTTTGTTTAAATGTTCGCTAAATAAACATGGTTATTGGGGGATTATTTTTTACACACAATGCGGTTCATAAAGTTACATGGGTATTCTCAGATCACGTAACTGAAAATTAAATCTTTCATATGGCTATCAGTAAAAAGAGATGGGGATCCTTTCTGAACGTGAGAAACAAGGGGGGGGGGGGGGTGCAGACATCAATAGTCCCCATCATCAGCATGTAGCAATTATACACATAAAGCTACAAGCTGCACTCGAAAACAACACGCCAAGACAATAGAGCGTAGACAGGCGGCTTAGCAAGCATCAACTGCTATAGACCGCACCAGAGATCTCAACCGCATAACGAAGAAATAAACAACTAAACCTATCGTTTCCACGAGACCACAGAAAAACAGCTCAAGCGAATTTGTGTCCTCGAAACTGGACAATTGTAATGGAAGAACCTTTACACGAAAGTGCTTAAAATACCAATCAAACCCAACGTAAATACATATATGTAAATGTGTGGTACATTACAGTCCTTTGGTGATAGAAGTCACCAATGCTATTAGGGCCTTAGAAATCAACAAAGCCCCAGTACACGAAAACACCGTGCCTGAAATGCAAAAGCAGGCCCAAACGTTAGTTTGCAACAAATCCTCCCGATTATCGCAGAATTTTGGGGCCTTAGCGATGAGTTCAAAGAGGTTATTATTGTTAAAATACCAAAACAGGGAAATTTGTCAGAGTGCACTAACTGTAGCGGAATAAAATTTTTGAGCATTTTATAATAGGCCAATTCACATCCGCCTTCGAACCACAACTCCGTTCGGAATAAGCTGGCTTCCGATCAGGAAAATTCTGTGTGAACTATATACTCCAATTTGGAACGATGCACAGTGGGGTGAAACATATGCAAAACGAGTATTAATTCAGGGAAGCCTGTAATTTATAACAACATTTCTTTTTTTGGGTTCTGTTAATAATAAACTAAAAAAAACTATGTAATTTTTCCGAACAACATATTTTTTTTTTTGAAACAAGGCACATACGTTGCTAAAATATGGAAATCAAAATCATCCTCATAATTATCTTTACCTTCATCAAAATCATAACCTTCATGTTATCATCATCAACATCAAAAATAATTAGCAGAATAAGCAGATCAAGTGCTGTCGGTGGTAAATTTCAATTATGTAGAGTTTTTTAGCATTATGTTTCTTTTTGCTTGAAATTAAAGAAACCGATTAAAAATGTCTTCACTCTATTTTATGAGACTGCATTGCAACTTTAAAGGAAGTAGGTTCATATTAACTATTCGTCTCTGGAACAAACTTCCTTTACTCTTGCAATCTATTAGCAACGCAAATAAATTGTAATATTTACTTAATCAATCTTTCCGAACGTAATTTGCTCTAATGTCACTTGTAACTTATATTTTTTTTAAAAGATTTTTGTATGACGTGCTAAATTCCCAATTGTTTATATTTGATAAATACACTGAAATTTATTGTTGAGGGAAAGCTAGCTTCTATGCGCATTTCACTGGTTGCTAAGGCCAGATCATCAGGAAACCTTTTCCAAAGATTTTAGAAAAGCTAAAAATATTATACAAATAAAACCCTAAAGCGAATAAGAATTTCTAACACTCAAAGTCTTACTTGTAACAATATCAAAGCTTAAACAAAACACCAACAATAAACAGTGAGTTTATCTTTTCTTACATCCCCCTACAAGCATATATTAGTATTATTCTTTAAATTTATATACTTTTTTAAGTAATTTCAACTAATTTAGTTTTATAAATATCACTTTTCTGATTCTGATACTATAGATATTATATCCTGTTGTATTAGAAATTCAAAACTTGATAAATGTATACAAATATAATATAATATAATATATAATACAAAAAAATAAAAAGCTTCTTGTGCCTCCTCAGAAAAATGACGTATTGGCAATATAGCATAAGATACTATTTCGGGTACATGAATTAAGAGGTTGTGTAAAGTGAGAGGCATATTAAACCATGGAAAAAGTTTTACGAAAAGATTTGCGGTTTTTTAATTAAAGTCGCGAAATTTTTGAAGTGAATCTCGTGACCACAGGAAACAACAATAAGTATTATATGCAATGTTTCTATCAATTCTTAATCAATTTCTGCAATTTAAGCAGAAACTTCTGCATTTCGGAAAAATAACAAACACTAACATAATCATTTAACCGTTCCCAATAAAAAATTGAGCTTCGAGCGAAGCAGGTTTGTAAGGGAGAAATGTAAGAGTTTCGCTTACCATTGCGCTTACGGAAGACATGAATTTTATATGGCGAGTTCCCACTTTGAAGCAATACATTTTTGACACATTATTCAGCGCATAAAAAAATTGTTGGATGTAACAGTTATTTTTTAGTATTCTCCCTTACAAACCTGCTTCGTAGTAAGGGAATGCCGCAGCACTTGAAATTTTATTGATTTTTTATAAAAATTGTTAAGAGTTATTTCACTTACTTTACTGCATTTCTGTATGTCTTATTGCGTAGCGCATAATTGTGCGCTTATTTTTTTAAATGTACCATTAGTGCTTCGCAAAATGATAAATTTTTTTATTGGGTTATGTCAACAGCTGAAAAATTATACTTACGTCAACAGTAAGCATACCCGGGTATACACATCTATTTTATAGTGGATTTTTTTGTTATATGCAGTTTTGCGTTGGCGATTTTTAGTTTAAATATTAAAAAAAGGTGGCTATAGTTTGGGTTTTACTTTTGTGGTTTTGTGAGTTAAAATATTTTGAAAATGGGGTTTTTTAACAAACACAAGTTTTGTCGTTGTTTTCAAACTTAATTTTTTGGTAAAAATGTTATAATACCAGGTAATTCAGAGCAAGATACAAATGGCAGATGTTGAAAGACTCACTCCAAGGCAAATAAGTGCACTTGATAATGAGAAACAACAAGAACATATTTGTCAAAGATTTATTAGTGTCCGAAGGAGTTATGGACGGAACCGACGCTGGTGTATCTCCAAATTACTCCGATGTGGAAAAAATCCAGTTACCAAAATACAATATAGATGAAGAAACTGAAGATAGTGACGAATTTTCTGATATACGGTGTCAAAGTGGACACAGCTTTACGCAAAGATGGAATAATTTTCTTTGCTGCACCACCACAAACTGTCAGGTTTCGTTCCCACAACATACTAGAGTCTGCAAACTATGAACCAGTGAGACCAACACAAGGGGTTTCTATTATGGAAACATTCAGGTTGATAATGTACGATGAAATTTGCGACTTAATTATTCTTGAGACAGGAAAATAATGCTATGAGCGTGAGGATATAAAAAACCCTACACGACAACATTGTATATGGAAAGCTCTTACAAAAAGCGAGTTTAATTCGTATTTTGGTCTTCCCTTACTGACTGGCGTAACACGTTTTGGCAAAGTTCACACTTAAGACTTGTGGAAAACAACCGCACATCCGCTATATCGCGGTGCGATAAGTGAACGGCGCTTCTAGGCAATAGGACGCTTCATACGTTTTGATAACGGGAATACACGTGAGTAATGTAAGCAAACCGAAAAAGCGGTAGCAATAACGGTTATATTTTTGATTAAAAATCTCGTCCAACAATGAAGGTCTGCACATTATGCAAAAGACCCGTATTTGCAGTTCGTTCTACTGATATGTCGCAATGCAATAGTTTTAGTTAAAAATGTTTAATTATTTATAACTGGATCATTTTCATCTTTAATTATATTAGTTTTGTGCAGTTTTAACTTGAAAATTAATTTTACTTACTAACTTTATGCAATAAGTATGTAAAAAAAATTTTATTTGTATACGTTTGTCTATACATACCCAGGTATGCAGCTGTTGACGTAACGGGTACAAATTGAAAATTGTCCTTCCCTTTGCCCCAACTTGACCAATTTCACACAGGTGTAGGAATATGGTATAGAACACTTTTATTAAGGATATCATGAAATTTCACGTCGATCCGATGATTACTTTTCATGATATAGCGGTTTTAAAACGCAAAACATAGCCGGGTATGTAGCTGTTGACATAAAGGTTAAACGAAACAAAACAGAAAAAAACAAGTTAATGTGTTAAGGTTTTTTTTATTATGCAAGCTGAAATACCATATTTTAAGAATATATAAATAGTTTTGTCCAAGTATTCTAACAAACATTTTGAAAATCAACATTTCTTTAAAAAAAACTCATTTTTCTGACGAATTTAGAAAAGATATTTTTCTTTCCACAAATTTATTAATAAATTAGTCAAATACCTAAAGTTAATGTATCGATTTAAAAAAAATATTGTTTTTTAAGAAACATTTCTCACAAATCGCATTTAAAATCTATCGATTTTCACTATTTAACAAATATGTATTTCCTAATTATAAAATATTATTCAACTCTGACAGCGTATAGCAAAAAAAGTAAACAACATATTTCCATAATTTTTACAGTTATTCCTGTTGAATTTTATCTTCTTTTATATGGTAGTAAATACTTAAACGAAAAAAAAACTTCATTTTTGGATTAATCTTCGTTGTTGGTACTGTTCAGCCCTCTGTGCGATGGGATTTCATATACATAAGTCAATTATGATAGTACGAGTTATATACGGGAGTTTCCCTTAAAAAAACAATTGAATAGGCAATATTCGATCGTGTAGAATCTCTGATACTGAAAACCACCTGAAGGACAACTTTTACAAGCATGAAACTACAGCTAGCTTGCATGTCATAAGATTTTGTCTATTCGAGATCCAGAACTTTTTTATTTATCAACTTTAAGCATAATTTCGTAAACCAAATTTAATTTTGAAGGCTTAAGCTTTAGAAAAGGATTGAGGTAGGTTTGTAGGTTAGGATACGTCTTTCACACCCTACGCTTTGAAAAAATGCAAATTTTTAGTTCCTAAGCCTTAAAAAAAAACTTGATACAAGTTTCTTGTTTGATATTCACGACAAAAATTTGCCCATTGTGTTGGAAAATATTTAAAGCATAACTTTTTAAACTTAACAAATAACTGATATAGAACTTAAAGATGTTTCTGCTTTATTCAAACAATCCCTTATTATCAGCAAATCTATAATCGTCCTTAATTCCAATTATGAAATCCTATTATACTGCCAGTACTGAATCATTACACCAGAATACTTTTATTGTTTTCCCAAGGATTTTTCTTTGTTTTTATTATTTTTTTCAATATAAAGTATAGCAAATTTATGTACAGACATAAAAAGGCACTAAAACTTAAAACACAAAAACAATTTAACTTGAACTACACTTAAATACTTGTAGAAATAATGAGAGCATATGTCTACCATGTTGTTGGCCAATTTAAGAGGAGAGTTTGCCTCAAAAAAAAAAAAAAAAAAAGTATAAAAATAAAAAAAGTAAAACAATGTAGACAATGTACACTAGCGAAATGTAAAAATGCACTTGTATGTTCATTCTACATTCACTTGAAGTGATACACATAAGTGGGTGTTTTCTATGACACTTGTTAAATCTGCCCGGCATTGTGGGGATTCTGTTAAACTTAAAAAATATTCTTAATTTCTAAAACTAATGTTGCAGATAGTATTAAAACTATTAAATGATGACCCTGGAGTTATTTTAAAGTTTTTGTTTTCGATTTAAACAAACTGCTGGATATTGATTACAAAACTATGGCTTCTCAGATAAATCTTTCTTAAGTGGCTATAAAAACTTAGTACAACCGTACTAGGAAGTCATTAGTAAGTGCTTACAACATTTATAATTAATTAAATTATACAATTAGGTTAATGATCAGTTTAAAAATGTTTAATTAAACGGATATTTTACACCCATCACCCACGACGAAAAGTTATATATACGAATGTTATTTTGTTTCTACACTTTATGAAGTCTGCGTTCACACGTTTCATCTTTTGATGCTCAACTTTTACGTTTTTTGGTGAGCGAAGAAAGAAGAAAGGGGTTTAGTACGGAAATGTCTGTACTCGGTCATTTCGGTTTGGGTTTTCATTCGTTCGTATATGCACAACGATGGCTGCATGTAATTTTTTTCTTATCCTTTTCTCTTTGATTCGCGGTTAATAAAGTTGTTGTTGTTTTGAACCGAAGAAAGTTTTAACCGATTGCTGCGTGTGATTATATTGTCATCTTTAAAAGCGAATTGAAAAGAAGTTGGGCATCGAAAGATGAAACGTATAAATTCAGACTAATTGGCTCTTTCATTCTTAATGCACAGCCCAATTTTGATCAAAATTACATAGCTCGTTTTACAAAATTTTGAGAGCAAATTACCTTATTTGTGCGTCATTCATTTTCAATTACTTTTCCAACTAAAACAAATCATTGCCATCACTAATTTTTTCGAAAACTGTACAAAAATCGATAAAAAACATAAAATTATAAAAAAGTTTTTTTTTTTTGTAATATATAAGAAATTAAAAAATAAAGTTAAAAATAAATTAAAAAAATTGGACTTGTTAAAATCATGACACTTTAAATATTTCCTTGCTGTTTTATTAATTTAAAAAAATTTATACATAGAATTTTAAATTTAGACTGTTTTTGTGGTAGGGGACCATAACACATCAAAAAAAATATATTTAAAATTTTTTGCATTTAAATTTTTGCCTTACGCGTACATTTAGAATAGACTTTTATAAAAAACTAGCTGACCCGACAGACGTTGTCCTGTCCAAATTAGGAAAAATTTTCGCGTTCGATTTTTAAAATCCGTTAAAAAGATACGAACATTTGAAAGAAAAATTAGGCAAATCGATGGAACCGTTTTCTGATTTTAGATTAATAGAAAAAAAGTGGGCGTTCAAGTGGGCGGGGCAAAATTTTCTTTCCTTAAAAACCTAAGTTGGACCACGGCGATGATTTTAAAGAAAAAATCGTCCAAACCGGTCAAGCCGTTCTCAAGTTATGCGCTAAATAGAAAAAGTGGGCGTAAAAGTAGGCGTGGTACATTTTTCTTTCGATAAAAACGTAAAATGGATTAATACGAACATTTAAAAGAAAAATTAGTCAAATTGATTGAGCCGTTTTTTGATTTTAGGTTAATCAAAAAAAGTGGGCGGGGCAAAATTTTTCTTTACGTAAAAACCTAAGTTGGACCATGGCGATGATTTTAAAGAAAAAATCGTCCAAACCGGTCAAGCCGTTCTCAAGTTATGCGCTAAATAGAAAAAGTGGGCGTAAAAGTAGGCGTGGTAAATTTTTCTTTCGATGAAAACTTAAAATGGATCAATACGAATATTTGAAAGAAAAGTTTGTCAAATGGATGGAGCCGTTTTCTGCTTTTAGGTAATTCGAAAAAAGTGGGCGGGGCAAAATTTACTTTTTGTATAAATCTTAGTTGGACCATGGCGATCATTTTAAAGAAAAAATCGTCCAAATTATATAGATGTCATTGGTGGTGCAATATGAAAATTGAATTTTGCCACGCCCCTCCGCCCGCAGACCGAAAATCAAAAATCAGACTTCACCCACCTGAATATTCTGAAGAATTCCTGAAAATTTCATCGAAATCGGCCCAGCCGTTTTGGAGTCCATACGTTACATACATACATACATACACACATCCTGTTTTATATATAAAAAATATTAGTTCCTTATATAAATATCCCATATTAAACTCACCCACAGAATAGTCTTAAACGAATGACAGTTTTGTTAAAATTTAAACTTGCTCGTTAGTATGGCCCCTTATTTTCATCGCTGTTGACTGAAGGCATTTTTGACTGTCACTCGAGTTCGATACAACGCATCCCGCTTTTCTCTTAGTGGAGGATATTAAGGATTCGAAACCGGGCAATATAGCATTTTTACTTGTTATTTATAGTTTTTTTTTTTATTTTCAATAAAGTCATTTGTTAAATGGCATCAGTTTAACACAAGGCTGACTTTCATGTCTGTAGTTATTTACAAATAAAATACTTGATCTAATAAAACACAATTAAGCACAGAAAAAAGTAGATTAAACTAAGAGGATAGACTCTTTTACTATTATGCAACACAAACATACATTCTTATACAGGGTGACGGTGGCAGTGCTTGCACAATTTCAATTTTGTATGGAAGCTTCTAAAGATACAACTTTAAATTTCTTTGCAATTTTGTTCTGGAAATGCCCAATTGGCTGGAACTACGATGAGTTAATACAGAGCGACAATTTTCAATAGTCTGCCGCACACTTTCTACGTTGCCTTCAGTACGAATATATCAGAAAGTATCTCTTCCAGGACGATCGATGACTGAACCTCGTTTCTCAAAACGCCCGATTAAATTCTTAAAATTGAAAACTTGCATTAAAAAAAAAATGATATTTTCGCTGCGCCTTATAAATAAAACACTGACACAAAAAGAAAACATTGATAACTTTAAGGTGTTGTTTTGTACTGCATGCTTTCATTATAATTTCTCAATCATTTAGTTATAACCTGCAGAAAGAAAAAGCAATTATATAACAAAATTAAAAAGTTTTTCGTTTAACACTCGTAGGTCTTTTTTGGGCCGCCCTGTTTATGTATTAAATATCTATAGTGTAGTCGGTGAATGCGTTTTTATCTCTAATAGCTACTTAAAACAGAAAAAAATAGAAATAAAACTATAAAAAGGCCAAATGCAATAGAAACTCAGCAATGCATTGTGATAAAGACATAAATTAATGAATTGAACATTTAATTAAATTTAATTGTTTTATATATGTATGTGTATTGAATATAACGTATTTGCGAGTTAGTAACTGCATTAAATGAAACAATTAAGGAAATGAATGTTGATAAAAGCCGACCACAGAAATGCCACAACACTTAAGCCTTGGTTTAATGATAATTGAAATGAGAAGAGTATGTGTATCAAATTAATTGGTTTTGGTTTAATGCAACGAAGCTATTAGCCATTCAAATGGGTAGTTCTGCGACCAGAACTTCATTAAATTTCTAATAAAGTAACGTAAGGAAAGCTAAAAAATCTAACACAGCTTCCGTATAATTTTTAAAACATTTTAATATTGACTTTATATATGTTTTAAACTTCAAAGTCTTGGGTTAGTTAATTTAAAATGGACTAAAGCCTCATACAAACTCCTCTTCAAAAAAGTACTTTAACTTTTGTCTAAGTAACATTTATGTCAAACAAAATCTGTTTTTACCATACTTAACTGTCGTAAATCAGAAATGTTGGTATCGTGACACACAAATTTCATATTAGTTTTATCTTGTATGTCTAATATTAAAAATGTCAGAGTAATTTTAATAACCGTCTAAAGTTTAAACGGGGTAATTGAACTAATACCAAAATATGATTTTAGATACTCGAAAAGATGTGCATAAGCTTTAATTGGCATTTGAAAAATTGTTGTCCTCATTTATGAAACCGCAAAATCTCACGTGTGAGAACGTTTAAAAATATAACGTGATTTTCAGAACAGACCTGATAGTCAACATTTCAATACTTTTGAGAACCAGGATTCGGTAGGTAATGAACCATGAAAAATTGTATTTTCACACTTAAGAAGCTTTAAATGCTACGTGAGAAAGTGTCCACATGGATTATTCTGAGTGCGGGGAAATTAAAAAGTATATAGTTTTAATATAAATGGTTACAAGAATTTTGGCATCGAAATTAAGCAATTTCAATTCATACATTACTTAAAATCTTAATATTTAAAGGCCCTATATAGTTATATCGCAATTAGGAAAAAAGGGCTCATGTCTACATTTTTAGTTTCCTCAGCGGGGCACATTCGGTATGGTGATATATCTGGCAAGGATATTCGCATTATTACCGACAGTAAAGCGAAAATGCCGGATACCTCTGGAGGAGATAGCGAGACATTCCGTATTTACCCTTAAGTGGATCCCTGGTCACAGTATCATACATACACTCAAAAGAAAAATCAATTCAAAAGTACTCAAATCAATCCAAAGCGGTATTGATTGTACGGTGAGTACGGATTTTTCGATTGATCCGAAAATACTTAAATTATTATGAAATAATCCGAAATTGAGATTGATTTAAGTAAAACTAAGACCGAATCAATCTTAAAATGAGCTTTATGCAAGAATTATAAAATTGTTTTTATCTGAATTTGTACTAAAAATATGTAATCCGAAAATGAGATTGATATAAGTAAAACTGTGATTGAATCAATCACAAAACGCGCTTGATTCAAGTTCAAGTATTATAAAGTTGATTTTATCCCCAAATGCGTGCTTGAAAAAAACCAAAAAAGAAATAAGAAAAAAATAATTATTATGATTGATTTACTTACCCGTTTAACACCTTAAAGAATGATTTAACACCAACATAATGCTAGATATTGTTTTTACTTTAAAAATCGTATGTACATATTTAACTAAAAATAAAAACTGAGAAGCAAGATTTCAAATTTACTTTTTAACCCTTCGTGGTACACATGAGTCTGGCCAGACCTTTGTTTAATGTGTATTGATAAAAAAACACACGTTAGTCGGAGAGTTAAATTAATACATACATATATATGTATATCGTCGGCTTAGAGTGTAAACCTGCTAAATCCACTTTTTAACTACATTTGATTTTAACGCCGTATGGTAGAGAAAGATATGCCTCGTCGATCAGCATGTAGTTTTACTTCAATTTGAGTCCTGAAGTGTGTCAAATCAACAATATGTTTGGTTTTCCTCCCATTCAGCAAATAGGAAAAATTAGTTAGCAGGTTTACACACTAAGTCGACGATATGTTTTTCTTCTTGTTCTGTTGTTTTTGTTGTTTCTACAAACAAAAAGCAAATCGTTTTGTTCGAACTTGTGTTGTGTTGTTATTATTGTACAACAAATTTTGAAAAACACACACGTACGCATGCATAAAAGAATGCAATCCCTGCAAATAATAGGATCAGTCCAAACACGCGCGTAAAGAGCAGCCCACAAGGGACCAGGACTAGTCCAAAAGTAACCCCCCAAACGTATGGAAAAAACATGGTCTATTCCAGTGTTCGAAAATAAACAGTACATTATTTAACGTTCGGCTCACACACCCAAGAACGATATCTATTTTTTTAGTGATTGTGTAGACATACACAACCCTTAATACCGTTCGTAACTATTTTCAAGAAAGAATTATATAATGTTCGGTTCTTCGTTAAAAAACAGAACAATTGTAGTGATACTGTAGACAAACATTGTATTTTGTTTTTGTAAAAAGGTTTTTTTACCAGCCAAAAGGGACGAACATTAACGAGCCGAACCGAACACATTGAAGTTTGTGGATTTTCAAAAAAAAAACCGAACGGAATTAAATGTTCACATCTTTTGTTGAGTTTGATAAAAACAGTAATATTTTTGTATTCGAAAGATGACTAAGAGCGAAACGTTATTTTTGCTAATGATTTTCTACACAAACACTATTAGCGTTTGTGTTTTCCACAAATCTATTGAACCGAACATTAAAAAAACGATATTTAGTGTTTATTTTCGAACACTGCTCTATTCAACATTACGATGTCCTAGGGGGGCCATATAACCCACCTTTGGACTACTAAGGCTAAGTTTTAAAACTCCATGGTATACTCAAGAGGATAAGTTTTAAAACGAAGACATGTCGTCTCACTACAAACACTTTTTAACAATGACATTGTGCATGCTTGCAATACATCGGTCCAGTCCATGCTACTCCATTTTATCAAAATGGATCAAGTGGTCCAATTTTATCGGCGGGGATGCTGAGAGATGAGACTAATAAGTTTTATTAGATTAAAACCCTAATTTTGAAGTTTTACTCTCAGAGCGGCACTATCAACGAAAAGTTTAATATTTTTTGTACTTGATTTAAGAATTTTATACTAATTTCAAATTCCGGGATTGATTTTTGAAAATAATGCCTTTTAGGATTGTTTTGAGTAGATTTAAGTGTTATTCGTACTTGAATTTTTGAGTACGACTCGTACTTAAAGTAATCCTAAAAACTTGATTCATTCCGAGTGTTTTTCTTTCTGTGTAGAAACTGTATGACTGATTCGCTGGCACATGCAGGAACCACCTGGAGTCGTAGCGGCTCGACCCATGATATAGGTATTTCAATCCCAAGGAGTTAGCAACGTATTGCAAACAAATTTCATCTCATTGCTACTCAGAGGTGGTTTGATGCAACCACATGTTGGGAAACCAGAAAAATCTGGCCCATAATAGATGAAAAGAGGATACGGCGTGCATTTAGGCTGTCAACCCTTACCTAAGAAACCTAATTGTGGTTATAACTGGTCACTGGCCCATTGGGAAAAAGCCCAAAGGTTGGGGCTCCCTTACCATGATATATGTAGGAGCTGCGGTGACGAGGAATAGAAGGAGCAAATGTAACATCTTCTCTGTCACTTCCCAGCATTCGGAGACCTAAGACTCAAGCTGTTTGATCAAATAATCATCAGGGACAAAATCTGTCACTCTGACATTGATTTGAACAGGATCCTCTCCTTCATTGAATAAACCGAAGGGTTGGGTGAGAATATCAACAGAGAATTAACGTAGGAACATTGGGAGACGGTGCAATATTGGTAACACAACGGGAGCTTATTGCTGGACCCACGTGAGTTATGCTTAATTGCGGCTGCCAGTGGAACCTAACTTAACCTTTATTTTAAGTTTTGTAGGCAAGCAATTTTAACTTTATCTTTTAAAATTTACTTCTATTCTAAAACAATTCACGAGATCTACTTTATAAATTTAAAAACGCATTAAACATTTATATTTAATCGAATATCATTGATATTAAAAACAAAAAGTTCTTTGAAAATAGGATTTTAGTACAGAATAAGCATTTGCAGAATGGTTTGACAGCCTATTTCCTATTTTATTAAGGAGGTTTTAGTGAGAAACACGGTTACTTTCTTAAGATGGTGGCCTTATTGCCAAAAGAGCATTTTATAAACTCTGAGACTTTCACCTTTCGTCAAGCTCCTTAAGAACTTGTAATTAATTTTTTGAAGAAAGTTACTTTGACATGATTTCGTTTGTCGTGCTTTATTTCCAATTACTTTGATAGTAAACTGACAAGTGCACGGCTTAAACAAATTTAACTGGCAACTTGCTTTATTGTTTTCGCAATAAAATCAAAAAAATAAAGCAAGTTGCCAGTTCAATTTGTTTAAGCCGTGCACTTGCCAGTTTACTATCAAAGTAATTGGGACAAGAAAATCAAAAAATAAAGCAAGTTGTTTTTGTTTTTATTTTGTTTTTTTTTTAACCTACTTCCAACTACATTAATTTTGGGGGAATTAACACTAATGTAGGGGAAGTTTATCGTTGTTGTTTTTGTTTAAGATTTAATATTGTTACAAGTTAAACTGGTGCTTATAATTATTATTCGCTTAACAGTCTTATTTGTATAATATTTTTAGTTTTTCTAAAATCTTTGGATAAAGTTTCCGGACGATCTGGCGTAAACAACCAGTGAAATGCGCATAGGATTGGCTTATCCCATCAACAATAAATTTCACTGATTTTATCAACAATAGAAATTGGAAATTACGCACGACAAAATAAATCTTTTTAATTGAAAATTATTTCTTTAATTCGAACCAGTTTTTTCTTTACTAAATTCTGCTTTCAAAATTTCCTCAAATGCTAGTTTTGCATCTTTTACAAAATTTTCAGGATCTTATCGAAAAAATTTTTTATGCAACTGTCATAATTAAATAAAAAAATTCAGGAGTTCCTGCACAAATTTCCTGTAATTTTTTTCTGGAAAATATGCGGGATACCGGAAATTTTTTCCCGGGAAATTCTGTATGTAAGTCGTGATTGACTGATATCTAAAGCAAAGAATTTAACATGAATATCCAAAAAAAGACATTCTTGCAGTGTCCTGCATAACATATTCCTAAAAGCACATCACTTGTTGGCTGAGGTAAATGCATGTTAAATATTGGAGGAATTGGAATATTAGCAAAAGTTTAAAAAACTTCAGCTTGACTCCAAAGAACAATTGAAAACTTTATGCAAAATTACCAACAGGAGCAACAATTTTGAACAACAAATGAAAAAGTAAGCTATTGTATTTATAAAACCATCAAAGAAAAAAGTAAAACAAACCATGGATTAATTAACAAAGTTACCAAAGTTAATTAATTCAAATGAGATAGTTTATGTTAATTAGCTACTATTTATGTGTTTAAAAACTTGGCAACAACAAAAAAAGGGATTATTTAAAAATGATGTTTATAAACAATGTATGCTTATTAAACATGTACATATTGTTTAATCTACTTAATAAAAATATTTTAATTGAAAAAAACATTGTTTAAATAACAACATTTGTTAATAAATTGAAACAATTTGATTCGTAATAATATGTAACAAGTTAAAATGTATATTCGGTCAAGCCCGACCATTTGATACCCTACACCACACTATATGTAGACAATTTTTTGAGAGTATGACACTCATGGACAGTCATAGAGCCGGCGAAATAAAAATAAATTATGAGGTAGCATTTCATTTAACCCTAGTTCTTATAAAAATTTTTACTACAATAACCTATAACCAAGTAAAGGTGTGCCCAGTCAATTATACAGAAAGTATATTTTCGACGAAAAAAATTTTGTTAATGCTATTTTGTAGCTGAATATATTTATGAAAATTTTCAACTCAAAAACAGTTTTTGATTTTGTTGTCAATTCAGAAATTTGCATTAAAATAACACTAAGTAAAACTGTACTTGGGTATACGTTCTTGGGGTCTCGACTTTGGCGGCTCCAATCGTCGCAGATTTGCACTATCTTCCTAGACCCGGAGTTTCAGCAAAATTCCTTAAGCAGTTTAGGATGTACATTACTAGTAGATACATACTGGCCAAAC
This sequence comes from Pollenia angustigena, assembly GCA_930367215.1. Taxonomy (NCBI): domain Eukaryota; kingdom Metazoa; phylum Arthropoda; class Insecta; order Diptera; family Polleniidae; genus Pollenia; species Pollenia angustigena. The sequence continues at coordinate 39,627,459 of OV884056.1, read as the reverse complement.
CTGTACCCGGGTATACAGACTAGGGTTAATAGTCTTTGTGCCGAATATTGTCTAGATATCAACATTCATCTATATGAAATCTGTTTGACTTAAATCAATTTAAGGCTGGGGGTTTAAATGGGATCAATGATCCGTTGCGGATCTACCAATACAAATTCTTTCAATAGTTTTAGTCGCTTAATTTAATATTAATGCAAATAAAATAACTTTTTTGTTTCCTTTTGAGCTCGAGGTCCTGGTTTTATTGTTAATTATTTTAATTTTACAATATTTAATTTGCCAATATTTTGTTTTGCATTGAAAAACATCTTCTGGGCTAAAATATAGAAAAAATTATTAACGTACCAAAACAGAAAAAAAATTTAATTAATAACATAATAAGATGTTGTGTCAACATCGTCTAATTATGAACTTATTAATGCCAATAAATATAAGAACCTTGTGGCATTTAAAGCTATTTATGGGGGTGGTTTTTATATGGGAGATTTTAAAAGTAGTAAGAATGTAAAGTCGGTCATGCTTGACTAAGTGATGCCATACACCACATTATTTAAAAAAAAATTTTAAGAGTGTTCCCTATCTGGGACCCATGAGCAATCATACCCACCAAAGCAATGTTATGTTTTGAGACTAAGATTCATGTTAAAGTTCTTTATGTCATTTAAACGCAAGATATTAATTGTAAATGAAACAAGTTTTTAGAGAATTATCTTAGTATTTTTTTTTTAATTGTGATAGAAGGATCTATGACAATTATGTGTGAAAAAATATCGGCTATATGCTCGCCACGGCTTTGGTGGCATACCTTTATCGGTATTTTGAATGAATTTGAGACATAATAGAGGCTTAAAGTCGTTAACGTGCCGAGTTATCTCATCCTTTAGCTCTAAAATTAATCTTGGCTAATCGACTTACACATTTTCTTTTAAATATTCCAAACAAAAGTAGTCCAGCGGTGTCAAATAACATGATTATGGCGGACAATTAAGATCGCCATGACGTGAGATAAAACGGCCATTGAATTTCTAGCCCAAAATAGCCATTGCTTCGTTGGATCTGTGGAAAGTGGCACCATCCTGTTGGAATCACGTTCACGATGACGCCACCAGCCCATAGAACGCACCAAACAGTTATTCTTTGTGGATGCATTGGTTTTTCAACAAATCAGTCACTCTGCTTGTTAATGAATCCACTGAGATGAAAGTGTGCCTAGTCGCTGAAGATAATTTTCTTTGTAAAGTCAATATTCACTTCTGTCTGGCTTTAACAATCTTAATGCGCTGCTCAATTCTGTACCTCTCCATGGTTGAATTTGTCAAACATTGAAACAAAGAAATGTCAAATTAAGTTGGACAAAAAACTTGACGGAAAGGTCTGACTTCTAATTAACATCTTGCATTTTGGTAAGACAACCCTTTACAAGGAAAGCCTAGGTTTCTGTATATGTAAAAAATGGTAACAGTGTACAGTTACATTGCAGTGTATATGTGCAAAAAAAAAGAGGGGCATATATGAAAAGGGGGTCTTCAATAAGAAGACAATCAGCCATATCACAGAGTACAATTCCGTTCGGAAACGGAATTCAGTCCGTATTTTGGTGCTTCAGAAAATGACGAAAAAATGTTTCGGAATGAAACCATTTTTGTTTTCATGAACTGTATGGAAGTTGTCTGTATCTGAAAGGCCATAAAACTATCAAAATACACTTTCCATCAACAAACAAATATGTTTTCTTCAATTCCGAACGGAATTGTACTCTGTGACATGGCCCAATATAGGTTTCTTTATATTGAGGTAATGGTAACTGTAAAAGTATCCAAAAGTGATTCAAAAAGCTTCGTCATCAATACACGAGCTTTGTATTAAAAAAGTTTTACTTACTCTTTCAACAGGGGTAGCGAGCGCACTTGGCTAAACATGTTATAAGAAAAATTTTCACTAAATAAATAAAAAAAAAAAAAATTTTGTAAATGAAGGCCACAGGTAAATCAAATGTACGGTAACACAATAAGCACTTTTGGCAATATGTACTTAATTGTGGTACGTTGTTTGTTTAAGTATTCTGAATTACACAAGGTAAGTTTGTACAAACTTGTGGCTGAAATTTTTGTACATGTTTTCGTTTGTTTAAAAATAAAACGAATCCTCACAGTTAACCGTTATCAAGTCTTTGATTAATATGATTATTTTCTGAATATCATTAAACAAAGTGAATTAATGAAAGCATTAATAGCATCAACACTATCATTTTCTCCCAAATAATAAAAATCTTTTTAAGAAATTAATGGCAGCAATGTTTTGTTGATGTATGTGATATGTATACATAACTGCGATACAAAAATAAAATTAAAATAAAAACCTAATAAGTAAAGTACATTTTCATTAAATTTTCATTTCTAATTTTCCAAATGGATTAACCTTAAGAGAAGCAAAAATCTTTTATCATAATTAGCACGCTTTTTTTTATTTTTGTTTTCTCGTTTATTCTAACAATAACAAAAAAAAAAAACAACATTAGCAGAAGTTAGGGTAAGCCGATGTTAAGTGTGTCGTTCCCTGATTTTCAAATGTTTATCCCCAAAATTTCCAAGAAAAAAAAACCGATTATGTTATTCCCAAAAAACATTTAAATATTTATTATATTTTTACAATCTATGGTATCCTCCACTACCAAAAGCTGTACTAAGGAGTATATAAAGCTTGTCATTTATGCCACAAAACAACACAAAAAAAAATTCAAATTGTTTTCAATCAAAAAATTTGTGATATTAATTAAAACAAGTAAGAGTGCTATATTCGGCTATGCCGAATCTTATATACCCTTCACCATGGTTTGGAAAGAACAGAAGTTTATATATATATTTAAATATATGTATATATACATGTATATTTATAAAATATATATCGTTTAGTTTTATTTAATTATTTGCACATGATTGCGTGCTATTAAATATATTAAAAGTTTAATTAATATATAGCACGTAAAGTTTTGATCGAATTTCAGTATTTGGTCATACCGACATCTTAAAGTATAAAATTACCATTTACTTTGGTGATAAAACTTGTAGTCGGGAAGTTCTATGGTTCACGAAAATAGGTATTAAAAAAAAAACTATATTTTTGACATTACTTTTTTTTACCGATATTCCGAGTTTTTCTAAAGATTTCCGATATTTTGATATCTAAAACGTATGAGTAGGTCATAATACAGCTCTAAAATTTTAATTTTTATAAAAATGTTAATGTTTTTAGTCCTTTTTTGGAGTATTTTGCACATAACTTATCCATTTTTAACCGATTTGGCAGATTTATATACCAACGTGCTTAAAAATAATATTTCCATTAAATTGGCTTATAGGCATATATGTATATATACCTACATATGTGTACATATATTCAAGCAAACTTAATTATAAAAAAAACAAACTTAATTATAAATAAAAAAGAGTAACTTTTGGGATTTCAGTATTTTGATTATAACTCAGCCATTATTCAACCGACTTGACAGATTTATATACCAACGTGTTTAGCAAGAAATTTACCATTTATTTGTGTTATAAAACTTGGACTCGGGAAGATCCATGGTTACCGAAAATGGGTATTTTAAAAAAAAAAATTAATTTTGGTCATAACTTTTTTGTATCTGAACCGATTTTCCCGAGTTCTTTATAAAATATGTTCTACCAAAAATTTCCAATATTTTGGTATATATGTCATATCCATAGGACATATGACAGCCCTAAAATTTAGGTTTTTATACAATTTTTAATTTTTTTTGTACGGGAGGTACCACGCCGACTTCTTCAATCCCGCCCACATTTTGTAGGGTGGTGTGTATTGACAACCTAAATGTGTGTACCTAATTTGGAAACTTTGGCTCTTACCGTTCTCCAGATATACAGAAAAAAGCAATAAAAATACAACAACAAGGGATTTTTGGAAAAAATTAGAGTCAGTCGTGGTTTTTTGATCATATCTCAGCCATTTGTGGACCGATCTTGCTGAATTTCAATAGCACGAAATGGTGGACTAAATGTGACATAAATGTAAAACAACCTAGCCGCTATCATGTCTGGTTTTCCCGGAAAACACATATCAAGCGTAAGACGGACAGACGGACAGACGGACATCGTTAAATCAACTTCTCTTCTCATATGGACCCAGAATATATATACTTTATGGGGTCTAAAATCAATATTGTGGAAATTACAAACGTAATGACAAACTTATATATACCCTTTTACACATCTGGTGAAGGGTATAAAAATTGATTAAATTTTTACCAGTAAACAAATTAAAAGTATTTATTAAACATGATTAAATTTTTAATTAAAACTGGTTTTATTTTTTATTAATGCTTTATTTGGTGAACAATTTTAGAAAATTTTTTCTGTGCATCCATTTATGTCTTTCTGTTTGCTATCTGCCTGATTAAATACGCTTATCTTCAATTTTCGAACTAAGCATACCTCATGTGGGTCTCGTTTTGTTACCATGCTTTAGTGCCTCACAGGCGTCTTACATTACAAGGCCGCAATCAGCTTAATCGATACTAGAGAGACTGGTTTTGTCTCCAAGGGTTACCTGACCACACAATTTGAGTCTTAAGTCTACGAGTCAAGGACAACGAAGAATATGCTGCTTCTTCTTTTTTATCATTGCTGCTTCTACAAAGATCATTGTAAGAAAGCCTTCCGGTCGGTCGTATGTCTCGATATGCCAAAAAAGGCTGGTCGGCTTTTATGTTTCTTCTTGTCTTATCTAACAGGGTCTTTATTGTTCTGGTTTCCGCTAGTGGCAACGCAACTGTATAATAATTTAGATAAGGTAAGGCTACAATAAGTGAAACAAAAGTAGGATCGCACGTGACATCTGTTGGGCGACACTTAAAAGGCTATTCTTATCCGCTTTAATTAATGTCAGTATCTTTAAACAAATGTTCTTACTTTGGGTATGTTTTCATGTATTTAAAGCTGCTGTTACTTATTTAGTAGAGATTTTAAAGACTGAACATAAATTCATCGATCAACAACAATATCCCCACTGTTAAAAGTTTAAATACGTATGCGGATTCAATAACGTTTGTTGACCCAGTAAATAAAATTGCTGTCGCTTGGTAATTAAGTCCATTTTCTTTACCAAAATAAAAATTATGTCATAAATGTCTAAAACTTAACAAAAATCGTTCTTATTTTTAAATTTGTGCGCTCTTATATTAAAAAATACACAGAAAAAATTATTGCCGAATTATTTTCAAACAAACGCTTTTTTAATTTCTACAAATTTTTTTACTGATTCAATTAAAATTTTTGTTTGATTTTTATTTAAACAACAAAAATGTTGACAACCATCCAAAAATGTAATACACGCGTTAATGGTTTCAAGTTTTCATAATTTTGTATGAAATATTTAACGCTTTTTAATGTTGTCGTCTTTTTGCATTTTTTATTTGATCGTAAGCAACACTTCCTAATGTGAAATATAAGAATTACAACAAAAAACACATACAGTCTATTTTTGGACACTTTAAAAAAGTACAACAGTAAGAAAGATGAAGAGGTTTGAAGTAAAAAAAAAAAAAAATAGCAGGTAAAAAAACGTTTCACTCTTTTTAAACAACAGAAACAACAACAACATTATAAGAAACAAAATAAATTTTTGGTTGGTTTCAAAGTTGGTTAAAAAAAAACAAAATCCCGTATTCAATTTTTTCAAACTGTTTGCTTAAATACATCAAATACAAACATTTACTGATGACGAAAAACATATCGAGTCGGTCAGTCGCCGTTTTTGGGTTACATATCTTCTTCATTTGCAAAGGAAAGGATACAGCAACAGTGAGTGATGACGAAAAACATTGTGTGTATAAAAAAAGACTTCGTTCAAAAATTATTCCAACAAAAAAATGTGTCTCAAAGCCAGCCGGCCGCTCTGCTCTCTCTGCGCATCATTGCTTGTGCAAAAACCTTTTTTTTTATTTTGAAATTTAGTATATGAATTTCAGTAAACTTTTTGTTTGATTCAGTTAAATTATTTGTTTGAAAAAATCAGTGTTTTTTTCAATAAACAAAATGCAAATAAATTGTTTGAATATGCGAATTTGTTTATAGGACCGATTTCAGACAAAAAATTGTTTGATTCTACAAATTTTTTGTTTGAATTGGAAAAATAATTTTTTCTGTGTAACTTTATGGTTGCCTAAATATTTATTATTTGCCAACTGAAATCGGCATAAGTTACCACCTGGTAACTCAACTAAATGCCAATTTATTTCTAATAAAAATTACATTGCTTAATTGTATGACGGTCAGTCCATTAATGTACCCAATAAAAATGCTTATCATTTTGCGAAGCACTCATGGTACACTTAAAAAAATAAGCGCACAATTTTGCGCTACGCAATAAGACATACAGAAATGCAGTAAAGTAAGTAAAATAACTCTCAACAACTTTTTAAACAAAAAAATTAAATTTCAAGTGCTACGGTATTCCTTTACTACGAAGCAGGTTTATAAGGGAGAATACTAAAATATAACTGTATCAAAACATTCAGTGTGTAAGGCTGATCGTTACATCCAACAATTTTTATATTCGCTGAATAATGCGCTTTATATGTCAAAAATTAACTGCATCAAAGTGGGAACGCGCCATATAAAATTCATGTCTTTCGTAGGCGCATTGGTAAGCAAAATGTTTATGTTTCTCCCTTACAAACCTGCTTCGTTGAAAGCTCCATTTTTTATTTGGTTATTTGATATAAATCCCATATAAAGCGAATCGTTGCTAAAATTAAGATTGGTTTATAATTTATCACAGATCCCATATAAAATCCACTAAGCTCCACTAAGACTTCAAAATAAATGATTATTTGAAATCCCGAATGCATTTAAAAGATCGCCAAAAAACTCCCAAATCTCTACATCAAATAGTTTCTCTATTTCGCAAACAAAACTCCTAATTTGGGGAGAAATCCCATAATCTGACAATACTGACAGAATTCAACACAGTATCCATAGCAATCAACAAAACGGTGGGAGATGTCTACGAAACAGTAGATTGCTTGTCGAGTAGTGCCTTTAACGTAGACTCATACACACGTTTTGCAAAACTTCTAACGCTTTGGCTCGTTGATTCGCTAACAAATTTTCTAGCGAATTTTTAGTTTACATTTTTTTGTTTACATTTTATTCCATTTTTGTTTCGTTTTAATGCCAAGAGGTTGTTAAATAAAAGCAATTTCATACCGTTTATGTTTTAGATGACCGATTTACTTTGTAGTTTAGCTAAACAAGTGCAGGGCTATACTTCAGAAGGGAATGAATGAGATTTAATTTTGCAGATTTCAAGTACATACTTAGTAGTTGTTGCTAGTTTTCGCCTTTGAGGAAATACACAAGTAATTATATGTTCTAGCTAAAGTTGTACATTAATAAAGGTTAAATTATATTTACGCATTGAAATAAATTCATTTAATATAAAACGATTTATTTAACTTAAACTTTTCGTACCATACGTAAAAGTAAAGATTAATAAATTGCGTCTAACATTTATGTGATATACTTTTTTGTTAAGCTTAAATAAATTTGAATGTAGAATTTATTATTTTCACTTTCTGTTAACAGTCAAGGGACCGAAATCAAAAAAATGTTTCAACTAAGCTGTTGAACAAAAAACGACTTTTACCCAGGGAAGGTAAATAATAAATATCCAGAAAATTTCAAATCAAAAACTCTCCATATTAGAGTAAACGGAGACCTATACTGTCATATAGCAATACATTCGTATTGAAGTGCTCTTTCAGAAGCTATAGTGATCTAAAACCGATCCTTACTTCATAGTTCAGACTTTTTTTTAACGAAAAATAGCAGTCCGGTTTAAACTGTTGAAAATAGAGCTTTTTCTCTGCCATAAAATAAAACTCTCTTTACCCGTTTCGTTTTGATATAAAATTTATAGTTTTCTTTGTTGAAAAATATTTTCAAGGGTAATTACACAGAAAGAAGAAGGAGGACGGCTGGCCATAGGACTTTCAGTTTCTACACTGACGGTTCCAAAATGGAGGACGGAGTTGGAGCTGCAGTCTACTGCCGGGAACTGGGTATTCGGGAATCTTATAAGCTTCCCGATTACTGCAGCATATTCCCGGCGGAGATATTTGCGGCCAAAATGGCTGCTGATTTGGCACGTAATTCCAGTACTGGGAACTCGCACGTGAATTTTGTTATCGATAGTCATGCGGCGATCAGGGCGATAACCGCTGATTATTCATACTCTTCGATCGTCCAGGAGTGTAGGGAGTCGATGGATAGACTCTGTGCGAATAAGAGAGTTCACATCTATTGGGTTCGCGGCCACCAGGGCATAGAAGAGAACGAGGAGGCGGACGAATTGGCGAAACGGGGGGTCCATTTATCATACGATAGGGTGATGGCCATTCCGCCTCCAATTCAGAATATAAGGAGAGATACGGACTCTGTTATACGGAGGAGATCAGAGGCGATTTGGGAAGACACCAGAACGTGCAGGGTTTCCAAGGTTATGAGGGGATCCTATGGTCCGGAGTCGACAAAAATTCTTCTGTCGCTTTCGAGAAGATACTTCTGGTAGGTTTTATGACGGGTCATTGTTGGACTGCGGTATACGCCCAGAGGGCGGGGCGGTTGAATAGTGACAATTGTAGATTCTGTGGGGTACCAGGGGAAAAGGAGACAGTTGAGCATTTATTCTGCTACTGTCCGGCACCCGTGCGCTCCAGGGCAAATTGTCTGGGAGATCATTACTTCCAAGGTCTCGGGGAAGTCTCCGGAATTGGGTTAATGAGACTCCTGGCATTCGTCAAAAGAGTGTAGGGTTCTGTTCTGAGTTCTGTGGACTATCGTACAACGTGGTAACGCTAGGGACCTATTTGGTATATGCGGGGTCTTTGTGACCGGCCACTTTAACCTAAACATACACAGAAAGAAAAACACTCGGGCTAAATTAAGTTTTCAATACTTTCTTTATGTACGAGTCGTACTCAAAACTTTTAGTACGAATAACACTACAACGTCAATCCCGAATTTCTTAAAATAAGTACAAAATTCTTAAACCCATTAAAAAAAGATTAAAATTGTTGTTTGTAATGCCACTCTGAGAGTAAAATTACAAAGTGAGCATTTTAATCTCATTTAACTTATCAAAGTTTGTTGAAGACACTACAACAACGCCACACAAGTAGTTAGAAACGATTTGCTTGTTGTGTGTTGAAACAACAAAAACAGCAGAACAATACAAAATCACATTATTTTCATGTTTTAAAAGTAAAGTTAAGAACTGTTGCCTCTCATTTAGTTTATATTTTCAGTTAAATATGTCCATTAAGATTTTAAAGTAAAAACAATAATATAAGTTTTTTTTTTTTTTTTTAAATTCCCTATGCTAATCCCCGCGAAGCTTGACGCTTGTCTGCAGGAAAAAAACCAGAGTCTCTGGCGGGAATCGAACCCGCAACCCCGGGTTTTGAGATTGATTCAATCTTAGTTTTACTGAAATCATTCCCATTTTCGGATTATTTTAAATACGAATTCGGGTTGAAATCAACTGTGTAATTCTGAAATCAAGCGCATTTTACTGATTGATTAAATCTCAGTTTTACTTAAGTCATCCTCATTTTCAGATTATTTAAAGTATGAATTCGGAATTGAATATGGATAAGTAAAGTATTTCGCGATTAAAAATCCGTACTCAACCCGTGAATCAACCATTATATACTTGATTTAAGAAAATCCGTACTCACCGTACTATAAATACCGCTTCAGATTGCTTTGGGTAAGGATGGATTGACTTTTCTTTTAAGTGTAGGACCCACTGATTCCAAAAATGTTGTCAAAAAAATTTTCTGATTTTTCTTTTTTCCAGAAAAGCCAGTAGACATTTTAAGCATTTAGAGTTATTTGCTGTTTTATTGATTTTTATATTATTTTTGAATCAAATGGAACAGAAGCTATAAAATTTTGTAAAAAATTATATTTATTCAATTTATATTATTTGAGATAAATCGAAAAATAAAAAGATATAGCCAAAAGATTAGTTGATTAAAGTGTCTTGCTCATGTTTATACTTGCTGTGCAGTAGAACCTTTAACGAGGATGAGTTCCCTCGGGATTTCTGGTTAAAACGTGTTTACCTTGATTTTTGGTAGTTTGGTGGTTGATATTCCTTATTATCAACATCATCATCATCGATTCTTTTCTTTCAGCTGAAAGAAGAGCTTCTGTCAGAAAAGTTTTGAATTCTTTTTGACTCATAGTTTTCTCAGCAATTTTTGCAATCAAGCAATGCAATTTCCAACCACTCACAACTTCCGAATTCAAGGCAGTGCATTGCAAAAGCTAATACCATTTCTTTTTACGTATATTGATTCGGTAGCTCTGGATTGCATTGTCTTACAAACTCACGCCCCCCATTCCCTTGTTATAATTATGTAACATGGCGGGTTGGCCATACGTGACGTATTTACCAGCTTTCATGATCAATTTTGATGTTGATGCTTTTCAAACGTTGAAGATTCTGCAAGGGCAAGCCTTGTTCGACATTTGTTGCCATGTTGACCTCTTTGTTCTCCTGCCATCAAGATACCAATATTTTTTGAGTGGTATCAAATGTCCGGAACGAACTGTTCAAAGACTTCAACATCGTTTAAAAATTGACACAATTGCAATGGAGATTGGTTGTAAAGTCTTGAGAAAAAAAAAGTTTCTTTCAGTACAGTCAGCTGGATTCGGACAATGTCAAAATGATGACCCTTTTCGTTTCTTTCTTCTTTCTTCGAGGTAGAAGGTCATTCCTCTTCTTTAAATTCAGGATTTTCGCATTTCTCTATTTCATTTATTTCAGTATCAAATTCAACAAATCCAGCAACCTCATTAAACGGATTAAGATCCAACCCAATAAAAAATGGAGCCTCCAACGAAGCATGTTTGTAAGGGAGAAACATAAACGTTTTCCTTACGGAAGGCATGAATTTTATATGGCGAGCTCCCACTTTTTTTTTGTCACATAAAGCGCATTATTCAGCGAATATAAAAATTGTTGGATGTAACGATCAGCCTTACACACTGATTCTTTTGATACAGTTATTTTTTAGTATTCTCCCTTACACACCTGCTTCGTAGTAAGGGAATGCCGTAGCTCTTGAAATGTTGTTTTTTTTTTATAAAAGTTGTTGCGAGTTCTTTCAGTTACTTAACTGCATTTCTGTATGTCTTATTGCGTAGCGCATAATTGTGCGCTTAATTTTTTAAGTGTACCAATACACTGAAAGAATTTTCTTCGCAATACCAATGAATTTTGACATTAATCCCATGAAAAATTGCATTAAAAAAAATTTTTTTTATGAAAATGTTTCATATGGAGCATTTTTCTTTCATTGTAGTGCTTCGCAAATGATAACATTTTTTACTGGGAAGTTTATGGCTATTTCACCATCATTGATTGTCTCTTCATCAGAACATTATTTTATGTTTGTAGTTTGAACGATTTTTGAACTAAAAGTTGTGAATGGTGACTAAGCTATAATGGGATTTATGGGTTATTAAGAGTTATCGAAAGAAAAATTCTGTAAAATAGGCTTGCAAAAACGTTATAAATTTTACTATTAAAACTATTGCTTTAAATTATTTATATTTAAATTAATGTGCAGAAAACCTTTTTTTAATGCATGATTTAAATGATACTGAAATAAAATTTATTTCAAACTATTAAGTGTTTTTTAATTATTTTAAACTTTAGCACCCAAACTGCACGATTATGCTAGGTCCTGTTTCTTAAATTAAAATGGTATATTTTTTCTTTAAATCACATTTTTGTGAAAATGTCAACAAAAAACTTCGATGGTTCTTAAAGGGTTTAATTGTGTGGTGTACTTCAATAAAACATGTACGAACATGATTTATGTACTAACGAGGCACCATAATTTCATAACGTTGTAAATATCAGCATAAACCGTACCTACCAGCCACATGGGTATTGGTGCTGAATTCAAACATCTAATATGTATCTATAAACATAAATTTAAAATGCCCTAATTGTATATGACGAATGTTACAAAAAAAGGTATACACTTGAGCCCAATAAATATAAATCATGTTTTTCGAAAACCACTAGTGTGTTTTTTTTAAGTATTGGAAACTGGTATTGGGCAACAACTAATGGTTCTATCAAATATTAATGGCTCAGAACGTAAATGTTTGTAGATTTTACTCTAAATAAAAATCAATATTGGTGAACACATATAATCATATTTTACATTTCTGTGCAATACAAATGTTAGAAAGTTGTGATTTGCAGAGATCATAAATTCCAGTCGCAGGTTATAAGCGTTAGAAAAAAAATCTTCTTTTTAAGGACAGATTGTCTATTGGGATTTAAACTTTCAATTATTAAATATCGGCATTATAACTTGGTCAAAATAGGTCACGTTTATTTTTTTTTCAATGAAGTTAAACAAACATTTAAAACTTACATTTCTTTTTTCTTTCTAAATTTTTAATAAAAGGATTTTAAAATAGCTTTTTTTTCAATGGGGTGCAAAAGTATCCACTTTATATGTTAACGTGGTATTTTTTGTTGTTTGCCTACTGTACACAGAAAAACATATAAGCCCATTCGCAATTTGATTAAGCCGAAGCGGTGTCAAAAGTACGGTAAATACGGATTTTCTTAAATCAAGTGCAGTATACTTGATTCAAGTACGAATATACAAGTGCGAAAAACTTAACTTATCTATATTTAATCCCGAGCTCGTACTTGAAATAATCCGTAAATGGGATTGATTTTAATCATTATAATTTAAGCAATTTCTTAATGCGCTAGATTCAAGTAATATAAAGTTGATTTAATATCAATTCTGATTCAAGAATTTATAAGATAGTTTAATCTCGATTCGACCTTGAAATAATCCGAGAGTGAGAATAGATTGATTCTAAAATAAACACTTACCCTACAGAACCAGATAGAATATAATCATTATAATCATAATGTTTATATCACTTTTGTTATATTCCGCCCTTTTCCTACAGAAGAATTTTAAATTTTAAGACACTAGCAGCATGGCCAATATGGTTTTCATAGTTATTCTACTTTGAAAATTTTATGCATTTAACTTAAAAATTTTACCAAATAGTATATGGGAATTATTGCTTCTTATTTTACTCTTTAAACATGAAAAAAATCTAAATTTTTCTTCTTGTGGTGCCGTTGTTTTTTCCATACAGCAAATGTTTACAAACACATGCATATTGGCTTTCGAAAGTTATCCCATTTTGGATTATTTTAAGTACTTTTTAGTGACTGGTACTGAAGTAAGTAGAAAAAATGTAAATTTAGAACGAGTTTTTTCTTTCTGTGTATGTATACATCATATATATATATATGTATATTGATTTACAGCTTCGCATAATTTTTTTGTTATAATAATTAATAAAAAATAAAGAATTTTATCAAATATAAAAACATATTTTATTAATTTGTAAGGTTTTGATTAAAGGGGTTTTAAATCAAACACTTTTTGCTGTGAATTTCAAAATTAAAAATTATAACGGGAAACAAATGTACCCTGGTTATGTGTTTGCATAGTTATTAATTTAGTTTGTTGAGTTCTTTCAAATTCTAACAATATTCGTGGTCAAAATAATTTTTTCTTTAACCTTTACCAAAAGTAAAAGCATACATATAAATTTGTCATTTCGTTCGTAGTTTTTAATATAAAGATATTTGCCCCTATAGTGTGCATATATTCTGGGTGCCTATGAGTAGCAAACATGATTTAACGAAGTCCGTCTGTCTGTTGAAATTGGTTTTTCGAAGACCCCAGATATGATGATTAGTTGGTATATATTTATGTAACATATGCTTAATAAAATTTTTCTATTAAAATTTATCCTAAGCGGTCTACAAATGACTGAGATATGAGCAAAATCATGTCTTCATTCAAAATTTTCAAATAAAGTACAAACATCTTCGTTATCAGTGCACAATATCTGGGCGTGATAGGAGAAAAGGGTGTGCCATAAAATTGATTTCTTTATATTTGGAGAACGGTAGGAGAAAAATTGTCTAAATTGGGTTCACATAGCTAGATTATCAAAACACAATCCAGTATTGAAAATAAATTTTATTTTAATATTTGCCGATATTTCGATACTCTTTGAGTATCATCTTCTTGAAACAAAAGATTTTCTATTTATACATATTATATGAAGGGTCGAATAAAAACAACTTGAATTAAAACACAATCCCTCTATAACAATGGGCGGGATTCAAAAAGTGGGCGTGGCACCTCCAATTCGATGATATTAAAGATTTCTGTAGATGTGGAGAACGGCAAATAACAGAGTTTCGAAAAAGGTGCAATAACCTGTAGATGTGGAGAACGGCAAATAACACAGTTTCGAAAAAGGTGCAATAACCTTGGATATAAATAGCCAAAATCTGCAAAACTGTAGAAGGGTTTGAAGAACTGGGCATAGCACAAAATATACTTGTTTATATCTTAAGAACGGTAACAAAAAAATTGGAACAATTTGGAAAACGTAGCTGAATTATCAATACACAACCTCCCACAGAAAAGTTAGTGGGTTTGAATAAATAGGCGTAGTTCCTTCCATTCAAAGATTTACATATGTATCTATGGAGAACGGAAATAACCAAGGTTTCCAAATTAGGTACAAGCACAATGGTCATTAATGCAAAATATGCAAAAAAAAAAAAAATATACAAAATCTTTTAATAAGTATGCGCTATTGGATAAGTTGGCGGAGAACCTCCAATACAATTACAAAATAGATCGCTTACAGCAAAAGTTTAAAAATTTAATACAATATCGATACCACATTAATTTTTGTATAACTGGAGTTATCGCTGGGGCTTAAAAGTGCACAGGGTTAAAGTACTTAATACACACCCAGCAAAAACTTTGTTATGACTTGCAATTATTGAACAATTTATAGTTTCAATGACTACTTTGTATTATCTGCATTACAGAGAAGAAGTTTAGTAATGAATGACATTTAATCTGATACATAAGTATGTACTTGTTTATGAGTTGATTAAAGAAATTTTTAATTAATTCATAATAAAATGCATCTAAGGTGTTATCTATTCAAATCTAATAATTGATTTTAAATATTTGTTCTTTGTTCTTTGTTTGTTATAAATGAATAACAATTTGTTATAAATTTGAATATGAAAAATTTAAATACCCAGTAAAAGCTTCGCCTACAAAATAATCTGTTGAGTAATCAGAAAAACATAAGAGCACTACTTACATTTCTACTGAAAGAACCAATAAATTTTACAAGGGATGTCCCAAAATGAACGCATTAAAAAGTAAGTCATTATTTTTTTTACCTGCAAACATCCAGAAAAAAGTAGTTATGGAAGTTGTTATAGATGTAGTTATAGAAGAAAGCTACACAATAATGAGTTAAAGAAGCTATTCATTTTGAAAAAGTAGGGAAGTTTTTACTGGGTACTTAATTGATTTTGATAGGCCTTTTAAAATTAAAAAGTTCAATAAAAACTATACCATCCAATCAAACATTCGATATTAAAACGATATCGTGTAGGTGTTGTTAATTATAAAATATTATATAGTTCTTGTGTCATACAAATAAATAATATCGTTTTTAAATGAAAAATATCGTTTTTCCAATTATATCGTTTTCTGGTTTATTGGGTATGAGTATGTCCTTAATGTCGTCAAATTTTACATAAGAAAGTACATAAAAAAACAACTGTTTGACAAAAACAGTTTTGTTGATACCAGTGTAAAGTGCCTCTTTGTAATCAAACGAAGCAATGACTTATTTAACTCCCTTTTTGTAAGCGAGGGTGGTAAGTACGACATCACTGTTTTAAAATAATGAGTTCAAATGCCAATATATAAGTATTGAACAGTAGTTATATAAGGTTTTTAACTCATTACTTTGCAATGTAAGTTCCTACTGGGAATGTTTATTCATATATGTATTTTAGGGAAACAACTTTTTTTAAATATAAAATGGCCTTATCCATACTGAACTGCATCTTAAGATTTTCGATATCGTTAAAAAAGGTTCCGCGTCAAATGCAATTAAGTTTGGGATCAGTAATAATTTATGGTGATAAACTAGTTTGTGAAACTTATTTATCCATACAAATCATAAAAAGGTTTGTAACTATCTTTTGAGATAAACGAGTTACAAAAAAGTTGATAAGCAGTTACAATACATTAAAACACGAATATCAGCAAAACGAGAACTGGCTATATGTTGGAAATTTAAATTGGCGTGATGATATGCAACATTAAGATGAATTAGGACAGGCTTTTAAATACTGTATGGAGCACAATAAATTTCCATTTATAAACTTTAAAACTATACCACCGATTAGTAATGCTAGATGGAATTCTAGAGCAATTCTAGCTTACATACTAATTCCAAAATATCGAAGCAAATTATATGCAATATGCGAATATATACATATGTGGCCCTTGGTACAACATTTGGTTTTCAGACCATTGTTACAATAAAAATGATTTCGAAGCGTTAAATAAATCATTATCGGGTTTTACTAATACTTGGAAATGCTTTCTAAGACATTGGGTAAAAGGGGAATCAATAATTCCAAAATCACAACGCAGCAACATTTGTGCGGAACGCGCCATCAAAGACGTACAAGATATTTCCCCCAATGCAAATCAACACGAACTCTTAATCTTAATTTATTTTCACTTAACAAGGATATTTTGTAGATTGTTATTTTGATTTTAATCATATAGTTACATTAAGAAATGTATTTACATTTAAATAATTATAAAATAAAATATTTTGAAAAAATGCAAAATTTTGAAAAAAAAAAACTTACAGAGCTTTCTGAAATCGACATCGACGAACGTTTTTGTTCCGAAATGACCCGAGGAAACATTTTTCGGTATCAGTACAACATGGGCTACAGCGCACTATGCTTTGTCCCATAGACAAAAATCAAAAAAAAATTTTTGTCTCAAACGCTGCAGCGTGGCGATAGGGCCTTATTTTGGTTGTACCCCTAATGTGTATGTATTTATTTCTTTAACTTTCTGTTGTTATGGTACAATGGTGATGGGTTTATAAGATTCGGCATTGCCAAATATAACTGCCTCACTCATTAGAAATAATTCCATTTTAATATTTCTTACTTCTATTGTTATATTTAATCGCATGCTCATTATTTCATGTGAGTAAAAGGCAATAAATAAATTTCTTAAACATAATCGAATTAACTTTAATTTGAATGAAGTTTCACGGAAACACAAATTTATTACAAAAGCAGATTTATAATTACATTAAATTGCTATGCAAATAAGATAATCTTTCAATAGAATTTGCAAATAATAATTAAAATTACACGAATAGTTGTTTGTTTTTGTGCGTGCAATTAGTATCACTTAAACTGTCATAATTAGAGTTTTGTTAAATATAGATAAAATAAGACATTAAAAATTTAAAGAGGTAAATAGTTTTCGTAATGTCGTTATGAATTCACTATTCACTACGACTCTTCAATAAAAAAAAAACACAGTTTGTTCTGGAATTATTATTGCTTTATTAAAAAAAAAAAAAAAAAACCCAGAAAAGATTTAAAGTACAATCAACATATAATGCCTTTTAATGCATAGTATCCTGATGTTTACTCTTTGACAATTTGTTCCAACTGAGCTAATTGTACCTTACACAATACCACAAACTGGTACAATAAGCAAAATTGCAAACTCTCTTTGACGTTGCTAGAGTAAAGGTTACAATCACACAAAATGTTCATACAAGACCACTGGCACCAACACTTAATTGCGCGTGCATGCTTAAGATAAAAGCAAAAGTAGTTCGTTTTATTGCATGAACACGAATTCAATAACAATAATTAACACCTCTTAACCTTTATGTCAACAACAGCATATTCGGGTTTACATATTTTGTGTATATTGAAGAAAGTAATGATTGGATCTATTTTTAATTTCATTATATCCTCAATGAAAGGAAAACGTATCAAAATATGTTCATTAGGGTAAGAACTTTTTGCAATTTTCACGAATATTAAATTCTTCTTCGCATAGCATAGACCAAGAAAAAATATTAAGAAATGATGTATTACTTTTTCACGATCGTGAAAAAAGTTTCCGCGAAAAAGTTTTAAATTTTTCTCCTTAGTTTAAAAAATTAACATTTGTTAACAAAATTTTAAGGATTTTCTAATAATTTCATGAATACAACAAGATCTTACCATTTGTACGGAAGAAGGGCGCAACAAAAAATCGCGGTATTATGATTCTATTTCGCGTTTTTTTTTTTTTTTTTTTAATAAACTCAATTTTAATGGCAAATGATAGATGTTGTGATAGATGAGTTGTTTGGCGGATTTTATATGAAATAGTGATAATTTTCAGCAGTGTAGTAATATATGCGCGGAACGAGCTATTAAAGTTGTACAAGATATTATTCCTTTATGTAAATCAACTCGCACTTTAAACTTAAAATTTATTTCATTTCGCACATCGGAAATAGGCTATAAATAAATGTGTTATTTAAAATTATACGAATTTATTATATACACAGAAAAAATATTCACCAACATTTTTTTCAATTAAATCAATAATGCTGTTTCAAACAATTTGTTTAATTGTTCCAATTAACTTCCCTTAATTGATAATAAAAATTATAATGTTTGTGTGTACATTTGCAAATATGGAAACATACAAACAAACTTTAAAATATTTTAAATTTGCAAACAATTTTTTAATTGTTTCAATTAACTGTGTTGATTGAAAAGCATATTTTAATTTGTGTTTATGTTTTATTTTGCCTCTTTTGCTGGTGGTCACATTTCAATTAAACCTATTGATTGAAACTGAACAGCAAGAAAAGCTCAAACTGACAAATGTGTTAATTGATTTGATAAATTTATTTGCTGGCGGAAAATCAGAACAGAATTTAATTAATAGTACAAATTTCAAACAAATACGTTAATTGAAGTTGATTTTTCATTTTTTCTGTGTAATTATTATATTCTGTCCTATTTGAAAGAAGTTGCAAGCAAAAAACTAGTTTGTTCTAGCCAAAACAAGTTGGTACTTACTTTCATAGACTATTACATAAAAATGGAATTTCACGAAACTTTTTTGCTCCAATCAATGCCAAATATGTTTTATTCGACTCAGCAGATTTCATTTATAGAATTCCCGGCTGTTTTTTTTTTTTTTGATTTATTGTTATATTCGAAAAATGTTGCAAAAAATTTGGTGGCCAGACCAAGACAGTCATCTTAGGATTTTTTAAATGAATTTGTGACGACCAAAAGTCTGCAAGCCATCGTTTTTGGCCCACATGAAATAGAGCAATTATTGTGTTACTTTTCTTACATTTTATTTTATTTTTTTTTTAATTATAAGTATTACATGAAATGTAATTATTATTTTCGTATTTTTTTACTTATCTTGCCCACATAAAATGAAGTTATCATATATTTTTTACTATTACTATTTTTATTGTTATTATTCTTATTGCCAGTATTATTTTGTTTATAAAAAATTTTGTTTATTTACTAAACTGGAAATGTATTATTATTTTGAAATATGAAATTATTCTTTGTTAATTATATTTATATACATATTGTGCGGTTCCATCTTGTTAACGTTATTAATTTAAATTTTAAAATAAGATAACGCCATCTGTGACCGAGTAGGAAACTACGGAAAAATCTATACGTGAGCTAAGAAATATGAAACAATTGAAACAGCTGTGATCGAGCCAATGATATACGTACGCATGCGTGTGTATGAGTTGCGTGTACGAAAACTGCTATAAAAGCAGAGTGGCCGACTAAGTAAGAACTTATTTAATTGCTCGAGAGTAATACTCCAACAATTAAATAAAGTTAGCAAAGAGACTCTGGGTCATACTCGTTCTCCTAGCATTGCCTTAAAGTGGTTTAAGAGTCCTCCGCATCTGATTGGCTGGGTAATACCCCGTCAGAGCGTTGGTCACTGGGTACGTGGAAGATTCTAGGATTATACTCGGTCTCCCAGCGCCACCCAGTTCTCTTGTACACTCCGGTCGCACTGATTTTGTATTGTATTGTGTCGGGTTTGTATTGTTAAGTAAAGTACGGTTAATCTTACTTGTATTGTTATATAAGTACGGTCTATCGCGTAGTATTAAATAAAGTACAGTTTTGTAACGTTTCAAGAAGACCTGCGTTTTTCTTCTTTTTGGGAAAAAGTGAACCCTGAGACCGAGAGCATACCCCAGCATACCATTGAAGAATCACGTCGTTACAAATTTTTTAGCATTTTCACATTTTTAAGACTTTTTTGCAAAAATCTAGCATTTCTATTTATTTTCATACTTAAATATTACTTATACGCACCGATTTATCATTTAATATCAGTAGTGACCGGAAAACACAAAATTAAATTATATTTTTTAAATAAAAAATTTTTGTGGTGAAAAAAGGAATATTTTTCTCTGTGTTTAACCCATTAAGGCCCTGCGTTGCGTTTTCGCAACGTTTACTTAAACATCCCCTCAGGCATTTTGTTGTTACGTGATATTGTTATAAAGCATAGTGAAATAAAATTTAACTTTATATCTAATCGACCTGTTTTTGGATTTGTACCATACATAAGTTTTTTTTATAAAAATTTTTAATTTAAATTATTAATTTTTCCTGTTTTTTGGGAACTTTTGAGAAAAGTTTAAAAAAAAATAAAGTAATATATAAAATGCCCATCTGAAACTTCTGAAGGAGGTAGCTAACATACGAACATTATTACTTCTACTGAAAAATCCAATCATCGTAGACATTTGAGACTTTTTTTATGATTGGATATATCAGTGATGCGAAAACGCAACACTGGGCCTAAACCATATGCAAATTACATAAAATTATCAAATAAAATATATTTATACAATCACTTGCTATTTAAAACAACAAAATAAAAACTTGTATATATGTATTATAAGTTGTTGTTATTTATGTGGTTTGAAATTTTCGATAATTTTTTCAGCTTTTTCAAACTAATGCCCAATTTTTAAAATATAGGATATTTCGCAGTAGGTAAATTCTCTATGACAATTTCTTTTTTTTTTTCTTTCTTATGCCCAAAGTATGTTATTTTCCCAGTGAACTTACACCAAAGTAGTCCCGTGATAGATCTTTGGTGATAGAGACCGGTTCTAGTTCTAACATTTTATAGAATAAGACCTATCACTTTAACATGGGGTTGTCATTGGTCAATTGACATCATTTGACCAGTCAACATCTATTCTCAATGAACGTGTCTAGTGTTAGTTATAACAATGTAAGATTATTTCGATGCAATGTAGTATTATTTCAATAAAACAAGTCCCCAGGACTAAATTTAAGAACCAAATTTTAGAAAGTCCCAAAAAAGTGTCACATCATCGGTGAAGACTGTACTGTAATTCATTACTTTTTTTAATCTTTTTGTTCTTAATACACCAGTTAGTGCTGTATTCGGCTATGCCAAATATTTAATACCATCCACTGACAGCTAGGATATTTCAGGAGTGGTATTATATTGCACCTGTGGTAAATTTTGAACCGATCTTTACGAAAGTTGACAGTGTGATTTCTAGTCATATAAAAATGTGACAGAACAAAATTTATTACAATAGAATTATTTGCTATGGTTTTAGGCGTACTAAAGTGTTTTTCGAAAGTGGGTTTTATATGGGGCCTATGGTAAATTAGTGACCGATCAATTACAAATAACTTCCTTATAAATGTTGGTATTGATAGAAAAATTTGCGAATAACTTTAATTATAGCTGCTATGTCATGATAAAATGTTGTGCTGTAGGTCCAAAATTAACCATAATAATTTATTATAGAAGCCCTCTTTCAAAAATCACTAAAGGGGAAATAAATCTCATATAGATAAAGATATATAAATAATATTCGGCACAAAGTGCTTTTATATGAATCTTTAACTCATAATATAATTATTTATTCTGGCGGGTCCATGATTGCCCAAGGAAGTCAAATATCGGACACTCTCAAAAATATGTCATTATATACTGTAGTGTTGGGTGCTCGGGCTTGATCGACTATACTTTCTTACTTGTGTTGTTTTTATTTTTTATTTTTAGCGAAATTTTGGTACAATTTATGTCAATTTGGTACAATTTTGCCAATGAGACAGTACAATTTTAGTATTGGCAGATCTCAACAGTGATTCTTATAATTTTCAAAAATATTTTTTTCACCTTTGATGTTTTAAAAGTTAATCATTTTTAGCAATGATCTTCTGTCCTTAGTTTTTTATTTGTTGTAATTAAATAAGATTTAACACAATCACCTATCAAACTCCCACATGTTCTTTAGCTTTATAAAATTTAATTATTTCAAATTAAAAAAAATATTAAATATTTTATTTAACTTACTAATAAATTTGAATCCATGCTTTTTTTTTATTTTAATGCAAATAGATAAAAAAAATTGAAGTCTAAACAACATCATGTACAGGATTTGTCAAAGTAGACTCCTTTTTTCTGTAAAATAAATTTAATACAAACTTATTTCATACCAAACAAGAGTAAAATAAACAGTTGATTGCAAAATAGAAGAAATGTAAAATAAAAACAGGAAACATCATTTTGAATCTATTTGCAATGCAAAATTGAATTCAATACGAATTAGATAGAACATCTACAACTAAAACACTCACATGCATACGTACAGCTGCACAAAGTACCTAAGAAAGAGAAAGATTGTTAATAGAAAAGAAATAAATAAAATGAAATAATGTAAACAGTATGAAAAAAAGTTAATGCTTGATTACGTTTTAAAAGACAGATTTGCATCGAGAGAAAAAAAAGTAAATACAAAAGTCATATTCGGCTTGGATATTCTCTACTTAGCATTGGAGTTTTTCGGGAGTAGATCTGCAGTAAATTATAGAACAGTTATAATAAAATTTTAATTCACAATTTCAAATTGTCAAATTTGATTGCAACAGGCGTATAGCCCATTTACATTACAACGGATTCTAGCAGATTTGATTTCAAATCTTCTTCAAAATCTAGTTGAGTAACCATTGTACTTATTTGGCCTAAGCAAGATTTTTTCACAGTGATTCGAGCAACTGAAAGAATGAATGATTTTATTATTTATAAAATTTAAAACAAACTTAAAAAATAAAAAAGATAGAGCTTAAAATTAAATAATCTATCTATATATATAAAACAGGATGTGTGTGTATGTATGTAACGTATGGACTCCAAAACGGCTGGGCCGATTTTGATGAAATTTTCAGGAAATCTTCAGAATATTCCGGCAGATGACACTGTGAAGTCTGATTTTAGATTTTCGGTCTGCGGGCGGAGGGGCGTTTTTTTGAAAGCCGTTGTCATGTTTTTCGAAACGAGATATCAAACTTTTAAATCGGTTATAAAGTTCCGAGGATATTTAAAAAAAAACCTATGTTAATAATGATCCAATATCAAAATTTTAAAACTTTGGAAATCCACGAATTCCGATGATTCCCAACGATTTACCATTCCAATTCAAGCGGCTCCGATTCCCTTTGCGTCTTGCCTTTGCTATTACCATCCGCAAAGCACAAGGCCATTCATTGACTATTGCTGGATTAAACGGCCAATTTTATGTGGCTTGCTCTCGAGTTGGCATGCCAAAAAATTGATACGTTTTTACACCAAATAAAATACAAAAAACATTGTCTATCGGCTGGCCTTAACTTGGAGGCCACACGATCAAGTTTTGCTTTTCAATTCCTTTCAATTTGCAATACACTCTCACTTTTTTACTTACACACTCACACTTTTTAAATTGACCACGATATGGCTTTCAATTTCACCTTTCCATTTGTTTGCAATTTTACTTTCAATTAAACAGCTGATAACATGTTTTTCTTTATAAATTGTTGTTTTGATGACATCTTGAAAGTAAATTGCTTACAAATTGAGTGCAGCCTACGTAACAGCTTTCAATTTATGCAAATTTTGACAAACAGTTTATGTAAAAGACTACCAAGAACAAATAGAACGTGTTGTTGCAAGGTTAGATGAAGTAATAAATCAATTTAATATCCAATTTGCCTTAAATGCATGCGTTTCTTTTTTGATTGAGCCCATATCTACACCATATGTAAGTTATTCTTTAAAAAAAACTTTATGCTAGATAGGTTTTCCAATGGATTTTTATTAAATGGCCGTAAATTTCGTTAAAAGCTCAATTAAAAACGTGTGGTAATACAACACTAATGTTTGCTTAGGGCCAGCAACGCGCACCGGGTCAGCTAGTAAATCATAATAAGACATAACATAATGTTGTGTGTCTGGTTGGCTATAAAAAGGATGAAAGTAATTAAAAACTATAAATGACTTCAAAAAAGCTCAAATAATTTTAATAATTAGTAGTATTCTGTTAAGATAATATTTCGATACGCATAAAATTTTTACCATTTAATAGATCTAATAAATCGGGGAAAAGAAGTCGTTTATTAAACGATTGCACACGATAGTTACAGAATATGGGGCATCTTCCAAGGTAATGTATGATATTTTCCGGTTCATTACAGTTACATAATGTGCATATGCTAAAATTATTTCCCCAATTTGAGTTACCCTCCTCTAGCTTTTAGTATTAAGCTTACAAAGTGCGTTGAATAAATATCGCAAAAATAAGGTTGAATGTCATATTGCAAATGTGAATATATGTCATAAAAGCGAGAATTTCTTGCGCTTGTGATAACTTTTTCGTTTGATGTGACCAAAGATTTATTTTCCAAGTATCAAAATCAAAGAAGATATATGTTTCTCTACACAATGATCTCCACTGTCAGTACCAGTAAACGCACTGTCTCACAGTTTCCTTAGC
Source organism: Pollenia angustigena (assembly GCA_930367215.1). Lineage (NCBI taxonomy): Eukaryota > Metazoa > Arthropoda > Insecta > Diptera > Polleniidae > Pollenia > Pollenia angustigena. The sequence continues at coordinate 39,602,545 of OV884056.1, read as the reverse complement.
TAACATTCGCGGTAACCTATTTTCAGGCAGATTAAAAGCCTTCCAAAATGTAAGCTTAAAGTATATAGATAAAGTGTAGCAATGCCAGTTTCTAAATGAAGTATATAAGAAGGAGTGTTTTGAGGGAGATAGAGCAGTTTCTTTAAGAAATATCTCAATAATTTTTTCACTTCCTCACAACTAATGAAACGCCATATTTCGACACCATAACACATAATGGATTTTGCCGCTGCATTGACCATTTTAAGTTTTTTTTTTAATTTCCTTAGCTATTCCCGCGAAGCCCTTCGCTTTTCTGCAGGAAAGAAACCAGAATCGCTGGCGGGAATCAAACCCGCAACCACGGCGTTGATAGACTAGCTCACTACCAGCTAGCCTACCGAGGCACTCGCAAGTTTTGACGAGGAAAGTTTAGATGTTAAATGTTTTTTATATGAAAGATTGTAGGTTAGCAATATTCCTAGATATGTATATTCATTAACAATCTGGCTTTCGCCCTATTTCCAGGAAATATCGTTATTTATGCATGCTCCTTTTCTCAATATCATTATCCCATTCCCATTGATTGCAAAGGCTATATAGTGCATCAATCATTTTCAGTAGCATCACTGGAGAATCAGATAATAAGACTATATCATCTGCGTATAGTAGAACTTTTATAGTGGTGCCTGCGATCGTTATGCTACCCGGTACGTAATTGTGAAGGTCATTCAAGTAGAGTGAGAATAAAATAGGTCTAAGCAAACAACCTTGTTTTACACCCTGCAAGACATTAAAAGGATCTGATGATGATGATGTGCCATCCCAGAGCAACTTAAAGACGACACATTTGTGATTAGCAATGAGGTTCATTTTTGGTTAAGTAGGGGTATTACTTAACAAAATTGAGGCATTTGTATTGAGACCCATCAACTGCATACTCTAAATACTCCATTTTACTCCAAAAAAACGCACATTTTGGTCTGTTTTCATGCTGGTGGCATCACTACACGATATTTTTTCAAAACTGATGCCGGAGCGTGAGTTACGGCCCATTATCAATGCTTGTTTGGTTTGAAAATATGGATGAAATTGATCCGGGCGAGATCATCGATTTGTTGAAACCAATATTTGCCAATAAGAAGATTTCGAAAAATGGACATGTCAGTTGGCCTCTATAGTTGATTATTTGTTGCAGCTCTACGTGAAATCCGGGCGAGATCATCGATTTATTGAAACCAATATTTGGCAATAAGATGATTTCGAAAAATGGACATGTCAGTTGACCTCTATAGTTGATTATTTGCTGCAGCTCTACGAGAAGGCACTGGTTTATGCCTAACTCCTTGGAAGCCAACAGTGTTCCTGTTATTCATGAACAGGGAAACCAGAAATATGCAATTGCATGTTTTTCCGTGTGCGACTCATGAAGGCAGAAACCATATATTTATCCGTTTTAGAGCTTTTTATGAATTTTGCCATCGATTTGTTAGTGCATATATTTGCATATTTTACCGTTTGCAGCATATTTTGGCATATTTTTCTTAAAAGAACCTTTTTGCAGCATTTTTTAGGTTTATATTGCATATTTTGCCTTTTTAATGCATATTTTGATACATATTCAATTGTTTTAGATGCCTGCTTTCGCAGCAAATAAAAATTTTTTTTTTTTTTTTGAAAATCTGTTACTTCAATTTCGACACCTTCATTTAATTTTTACTCTAAAATTGTAAGACAAAAGCAGGTTGTCATTAATGATAAATGTTATACGATTTGTATATAGCCCAATCTTTTAGTATTCCGATCGACTCAGAATCACTTTTTAAAGTGATCTAACGATGTCCATCCATCCACCTGGCTAGTTGTCTGTCCATGTCAGCCTTGTGCGCAGAGTACACGTTCCAATTTTGTAGATAATTTGGTCAAATATGGACGAAGTCTATGCAAATGGTGAGAATCGGTCTATAATTTCACATCCAAATTAGACTCTTTGTGTCCGCAAGCTATCTAATTACGATGGTATTTAAATAAAATTCGTGCCAAAAATGTTTTACTTTTCACACATTTGCTCAAAGCTCCCATTCTTAACTAGCTTTAAATTCCTTTTAAATGTTTAACTTAGCGACCGTACCTAAAATCCCTTTAAGACAAAAACCCATATGAATGTTAATATCTAGATTATATTCGGCGCAAACATCTCTTATATGAATTTTAACCTTTTTTAGTTTTTTTTTTTTGTTGAATATTGTGTCTTCAAATGAGCAATTTTAAATTTTTAGGGCATATTTTTAAAATTTTTCATGGCATATTTTCCAGTTTTTATTGCATATTTAATGCGCATAAAACGTGTTTTTTAGAGCATATTTCTGGTTTCCCTGTTCATAACATACAGCAGAATTCGAAAATGTGTCCCAAAATCGGACATTCAGAACACGCTTTGTTAAGAAAAGACGCGGTGACCATATTTCCGGCATCACTTTCATATATGAATGATTTATTGTGTTACACACGAAATGGCAAACTAAATATACCATAATTTAGCACTTGTAGTGGCGGAGGGTATAAACCAAACGAACGAGCGATGTTTCCGTTTTCTTGATATAAAGCTGTGGCAGCCAAGATTAGCGGAAACATGTTGAGCCACATAGAAAGGAATAAATTCATCTAATGCTTTTTTATATATTTTAATGTTTTACTTTAAATATTTTTAGAACTTTAAATTGTTTGTACTGTGCTTGTAATGCGCAGGTTTTTCTTTTAAGTTAACGCAATAATGAAAAAGTTTTTCAAATAAAAAGTTATACATAATTATTTTATTTTATATAAAAAAATATTTTTTTTTTTTTGTTAGTTAGTTGGTAAAGTTATAGACTTATTTATAATAGTAAGAAGTTATGTGTATGTCTAGACATGTATTTATAACTTATTTTATTCACAGCTGAAAATTTCACATAAATATTAACACGGAACTTTTTTTATGTCAAAATGTTCTGAATTGTGTCTTTATTGAGAAGAAGAAAAAAACCAAATATGTTGTAAAGTTATGGTTTATAAAACAACTACAATTACCTAGTAAAAACCAACTAAGAATGTATATACGGGTAAGCCCAACCATCCACAGTGTTGCTTACTTAAAACGACCAAAAAAGGTTTAACTTTTAAGCAATAAATACTGGGTAAAAATTTATTAAACAAATTACCCAATAAAAAATTTTATCATTTTGCGAAGCACTAATGGTACATTTAAAAAAATAAGCGCACAATTATGCGCTACGTAATATGACATACAGAAATGCAGTAAAGTAAGTGAAAGAACTCTCAACAACTTTTATAAAAAAAAATAACTTTTCAAGTGCTACGGCATTCCCTTACTACGAAGCAGGTTTGTAAGGGAGAAAACTAAAAAATAACTGTATCAAATCATTCAGTGTGTAAGGCTGATCGTTACATATAACAATTTTTATGTGCGCTGAGTAATGCGCTTAATGTGTCAAAAATGTATTGCTTCAAAGTGGGAACTCGCCATATAAAATTCATGTCTTCCGTAAGCGCAATGGTAAGCGAAACCCTTATGTTTCTCCCTTACAAACCTGCTTCGTTGGAAGCTCCATTTTTTATTGGGTAGCTACAAGTGTATGATTTTTTTAATATTTAATTATAAATTGTGCATAACAATCAACTATACATACGCACACTAATGGCCGATTTAACCATTTTATTTTAATATCAATTTATGTTTAAAATTCATTTTTCATGTCAAATAAAAATAAAATAATATGAAAAATATGAATTGATTTTTAAATAGAATTGCTAAAATTGGCATAAGTCATTAACAGGTACAACTTGAAAATGTTTAAGGTACTCGTACACGACATGTTGTTCGCATCTGAGTTGTCAAATTTCCCACTGAAAAATACATACATATCGTGCGTTAACTTTATAACATTGCTAACGAAAAAGCCAGATGTCGTTCATCGTCAGAAATCTATGCCGTGAGAAAACCGGCCACGGGGGGGTGCTCTATTGACGGAGTTTTGTATTGATTTGCCAACTGAACACAGAAAAAATTCAAAATTGTCTTTAATCACCAAATTCATAGAATCAAGCAAACAATTTGTTGATTTTGCACATATTATCGAAATGATTATATAGATTACTACAAATCCATCTGAAGAGATCGAGTGGTTGCGATCGAAACATGTTACGGTAACCTGCCGGCCAGGGTTCGAGTCCCGGCCACAGTCAAGCATAAAAGATTATCAATAACAATTTTAATTAATTTTCATGTTGTAAAATTCCTTTCTTCATAAAAATAATTTAATGAAAATTAAATTTGATGAACTTAAGCCTAATAGCAAGTATTAAAAATTTGGATTAAAAACCATAAATAGTTCAACAAAATAACCACAATACTAATTATTGTTAGAGCTAAGGCACGACATCTATGTGTACATTTGTCCTTCAAGTTGTGCTGAAAAAGGTCAATGGAAAAAGAAAGACAAAAATGAAAACAAAAAATTTACTTTGGACTTCAAGAAGAATTCTTGACAAAAAGTACGATAAAACAGAAGTAAGAAAAAAATATATATAAAATCAATTAAAATGGATAATAATTCAGAAAAGCAAATTTCGATCTACCAAAGGTTAAGATACAATTTGGTTTAAGGATTGGTGTTTTACTATTGACGTCAGCAGAAGTCGATGGCTGCGAGTGTAAGACGGCAAATCCATCTGAAGAGATCGAGTGGTTGCGATCGAAACATGTCATGGTAACCTGCCGGCCAGGGTTCGAGCCCCGGCCACGGTCAAGAATGAAAGATTATCAATAGCAATTTTAATTAATTTTAATGTTGTAAAATTCCTTTCTTCATAAAAATAATTTAATGAAAATTAAATTTGATGAACTTAAGCCTAATTAAAAATATTAAAAATTCGGATTAAAAACGATAAATAGTTCAACAAAACAACCACAATACTTAAATTTTAAAAATTTAATATTTTGAAATTTTTTTTCAATAAAATTTAATTTAAATAAATGATCTTAAAACTTTCCCGTTTCAAACAATGTGTAAAATGATGTCATTAACCCTTTCACGTTAATGGAAAATATTTTTCCCAAAATTTAAATTGATTATTTTAGTTACGATTTTTTTTTAATATTTATTTTGACATTTAGATGTGGTACAACAGCTATAATTTATTGTAAATAATAGTAAAAAGGTGGCGATACTTAAGCGTGCATTGTATAATCAAGGTAGATGTCCCATTTTTCTCCACCGTAAGGTCGTTTTGATTTGGCTCGTTTTGTCGCAGATATAATTACCTTTTTAAGTTTTATAAGTGATAAATATTACTTTATGAGTAAAGAGAAATTATAAATAACAATTAAAATTTAATAAGTGGCCCATAGTTGTTTAAATTTGTATATTTACTCTATGGGAAACATTTTTTATATGGACCAGAAGGGAAAATTTACTCTTACTACTGCTAAAATTTTAGCAATGATAAGCAGAATTGTCCATCTACGCAAAAATTAGATATAATAGCTGCTAATGACGGCTTATTGTGATAGGAAAGATGAAGTTTACCTAGATGAACAAGATCAAGACTTTTAAGAAGAAATTTATATTGTAAACATGTAAAAAAAAACACACTGTCAGTAGTAAGAGTAAATTTTTACGTCTGGTCCATGGGGAAAATGTTTTCCATGAAGTAAATTGAAGCAGATGTGGTTGAAATCGAAAGTTTAGTACAAAAAACTGGTCAAATCAAAACTGTATATGCCAGCACAGATCTTCATAAGGAATAAAAATACTAACCAACCAGTGTTAAGCTTACATTAGACGTGACATAAACATAATGCCATAACCGTAGCGGCGAATTTAGAAACCAAAATTGAATTGGTTTTGATGGTATGTTTATGTCGTTTCGGTAATACAGTGGCTATGGTAATACAGTTGTGGTATGCTTATGTCACGTCTAGTTGGACCTTTAGTACTTAAGCTCAAAGCTTCATGTATTAGAAGTAAAATAAATTTTATTTCATGAAAATCCTTGGATAAATTCGTTTTTTATTCCCGATTAAGTAAAAGTACCTAGTTTTGACATTTTTCTTTTCGCAAACATGAAAAAAAAATTATTTATCTTATAATACAGTGATAACCAAGCCCCGAACGCTCGCACACAAAGATATTATGTGCTTGTGTGCGGTCGCAGAGACTGATTGATGATAGTCTGATGTTTTGAAACGACCCTGCAGGAAATGTCACTAGTGAATCTGTACTGATTCACTATTGACACAGTCACCAGTACTAGTGACTTATTATACCCCAGGCAATGTTATTTACAATAGACATTTAACATGTGCGTGTCATTGGAAATCTACTACTGACGTTGGTTCTACTGACTAGGTACTGACTAGGTAGTTCCTTTGGGAGCATATGTAGACATTGGAACCAGAGAATCGCTAGTACATTTAAGTAAAAGTAGTCTACACTTTTTGTAAGAATATGAAATCATAACAATCTTTTTTATCATTTCTTCAAATTTTATAGGAATTGTACTTCTCAGTTGTTATTGATAAAATCTTTTTCGTATTAAAGCCAAATATAATGGCAAATGTAATGTAGTGTAGACACTTCGTTGACAATGTCACCAACGTAGTCGACAAAACTGGTGACTTGGAGACACTTGCACCCAGGTTTCCTTCAGGGGAACAAAGCTGTAATATACATGTGAATTGCCGACCGTGTCTGTGTTAAAAATACGATTATTGACTGGCTCGCGAGTCTATGGAGTGGTTATCACTGTTCTAATACATGCAGCTTAGAGCTTAAGTACTAAAACTGTTAAGTATTTGTTAATTTAAATGTTTTATGAATTTTTTGGATTAAAAAATTTTATAAAAAAACATAGTTTTTTGCCACATCGGCCTCAAAAACTCCAAAAATAATGGCTAAATTAAAAATCATATAAGATAAACTTAAATCTTGCGAAATGTAAAATATCTTGACGGATTGCATAACAAAATCGCGTACGTCGTTCCAAAGTTACGATAAGATGTAAGGAGCAGCCTTTTCAAAAATCTTAATTTTTAGAAAAGAATTAAAAAAAAAACCTTACCATAGAATTTGAAATGATGATGATTTTTGAAGTTATGGGATTATAGCGGATCAAAAAAATAAAGTGGTTATTCACGGGGAAAAAAACTTCCCATTTGTTGCAAAGTGTTATTTGTAAAGTCTGTGTTCATACGGCTCATGGCCAGGGGTGCCAGATAATATTGATATTAAAAAAAAAAATCGGCATTATCGGCACTTTAATATAAAAAAAATCGCCAAAAAATCGGCAAATTAAAAATACCTATTTTAAATACAATAAAACATATTCTTACTTACAAATAAGAACAATTCAGAAATATCTAATGTTTATAACTTATGAAATTTCAAAAGAATCAATCAAAATAAACGTTTTACAAAGAAATTGTAGTTAAATATAAAGTTTTTTTTATCTTTCTTATAATTAAGTATATTCCATATACAAATATTTGAGTTTGACATTTTTAATAAATCCGTTTTAATATTAATATCAAAACAGTTTAAATTATTAATTTTTCAATAATCTTTAAAAAACGAATTACTTGCAAAAATTCTTTCCACATTTGCGGAAGAATGTGGAAGGACCAAAAATTGTACCAAATGCTGCCATAAAATGTTCACGTTATAAATCTGAAATTTTTTGCCAAAAAGTTTGCAAATTTATTTAATTTTCCTTACATAAGAATTGGCTATTTAATTTATGTACTAACATCGTCCTCAATTGCGTTATAATCTTGAAAAAAAATTATTTAATTATCAAAGTAATTATTATTCATTGATAGTGAATATAAATTTATCTTATCTTTATTCTTTTGAAAGTATTTATCTATTCATTTTCAAACACATATATAAAGTGTTGTATATTTTCCTAATAGAAAAGAAATTTTAACTGAATTATTTTGGCACTATGCGCCCACGATTTGGCGTAAAGGCAACAAATTATTATTATTATTATTATTTTAGGCTTAAAAATTATTTCTTTTTTAACTTTGGCCTTTAATTCTTCATAGTGGAATATATTTCAAATAAAAATGTATTAACCCAACATACATTACAAACACTGCATTTAATATTGAATAAAACTAACCTCTTTTTCTTTAGTAGAAGCGCTGACTTAATAACAGTTGTCTCTTTTCAATGTTACAACTGTTTCAGTATAGCTTAAAGTTAGTGTATTATTATCATACAAACAAAAAGTAATCGCCTTTTACGTGTTAGTCAAAAAATCGGCATTTTTGGAGCAAAAATCGGCAAATCGGCACTTTGATAATTTAGGGGCAAAAAATCGGCAAAAATGGCAGGCCTGCTCATGTCTTATTGACAAGATTGCTACACTCACAATATTATTACAGTAACGGACTGTAGTTTATTTAAGAAATATTCCGTTCAGTCATTTTTAAATAAATAAACATTTAAAATTCCAAGCAAAATTTATTTTTAACTGGTTCTAACAGTTATTCAAAAAACTAAGTGCATATTTATACGGATTTTCAGTTGCAGTTAATATTGTCCGTTGATTGAGTTAAATTCTTCTTTATGTTAAATTAAATAATAATGTAATTTAAAGCAACGAAAAGTTCATTTAATTTTTACTGTCAAAAATTCAACCACGAATTCCGTAAAACCAAATGAATGTTCAGTTATCTTATATAAATTAATTGTCAAGAAATTAACTACATATTCCGTAAATACAAATAAATATGCAGTTATTTTATAAAATTTTACTGTCAAAAATTCAACACCATATTCAGTAAAAACAATTAAATATTCAGTTATTTTATATAATTGTACTACCAAAAATTAATTTTTACTTATTTATAAAAAATGAATTGCTTGTTTTGTGTAAGCAATACCCATTTTCTATTTGTTAATATAATTTAGTTAAATACATCAAATTTTAAAAGTAAAATAATTGAGAAGCCATATCGGTCATGCTGCTGGTGTCTTATAATTGAGAGTTCTTCTGTAAACAACGTGGTCAGTACAACAAAAATAAAACAAACTTGTGTATCAGGGTAAGTAAATAATAATATTCTCCCTCTCTCGCTTATAAGAAAAACAAGCGGACAGGTGTCTGTCTGGTATTTTTTAGAAATTCGGCTCTTTTGTGGAGTAAACGAAAATTTAATGAATTTTTTTTGAATTTTTGACAGTAAAAATTGAATGAACTTTTTGTTAAAAATAAATGAAAAATAAGTAGACCGGTTTTTAATTGAAGTTTCATTTATTTTATATTACAATTTCAGTTAATTTTACGTACAGAATATTGTGAGTGTGAGTGTACTTTACTTGAATTTATCCACGGTTACGAGTGCAGTAGTCAGTGACTAGACGGTGAATAGTAATTAGATTTCAAAACATGATCGTGCATGCACTGTTTTGTTTATTACAACAACATATTAAAGTTAAATCGTATGATTTTCTACCTAGACAAAAAATATATTAATGTTGTTGTAATAATAGAAATGTTTCAATTCTATTTGTTTCATATTTTTAGACAAAATACTAAAACAAATAGTGACATGGTTTATAAATTACAAATATTATGTCGTTGAATATGTATTGACATATATATATACATTAGGGTAGGTAAATTTTTTTGCCAACCAAGCGTATAGCAAAATCGTTATCTATGGAAAATTCTAAGAACTTTTCCTAAAGAAACCATGGTTGTAAAATTAAAATCGAGCTTCCGGTTTTTTTTTTGCAAATTTGGTGCTCAGGAATTCTGAAAAATATTATACTTTTTTTTTGGAAATATTTATTGCAATTGGTGAATAGTTGGCCTGTATCGCTGAAAGAGGGCTTGTTTAAAAAGAAAATTTTTTCAGTTTTCTATATTTGTGCTCATTCTGTACATCAATAACACTTCGTTACAAAATTTCAACAAAGTCGTGACCTAATGAATCTGACAGATAATGTTTATGTTAAATTTTCCGCTGAATCTGAATATGAATATTTTGAAGATATTTGCATTTCAGCCATATCATCTTTTTTAAAAACACAAATAACGGTTATTTTGGAATATCTCAAAAACTGTTATACTTTTGACAATTCTGATTTCATATTCGGAAAATGTTTCTTAAAGATTTGGCGTCAAATCACTTGGTCAAAAAACTGTCACGTAGTGTAATTGGTTAAGAGGTTTTTGTCAAAATAATCATAGTCAAACTGGTAAAAAACCTAAAACAGTTACAAATTTGATACCGAAAAGTTAAATAAATTAATTTAACTAAATTTTAATTCAAAATTGATCAAAATAAAACAATTGTTTCAAAACATAATTAAACGAAAATTTATTTAAAAAAAAATTTTAGCAAAAACTGAAAATAAAGAAATAGAGAAAAAAAATATTATTTTTTACAAGTACAAGTTGCAACCGAGATACGTAACCGAAAGTGGCAGTGGATAGGACACACCCTCCGTCGAAATGACACTAATGTATCTAAACAAGCTCTTAGATGGAACCCATTTCAACAAGATGGCAGAGAAAGCGGCAGGCCACGCACAACATGGAGACGTTCAACGGAATCCGAAATGAACCAACTGGGTATATCTTGGAATGAACTTAGGTATATCGCTCAAAACCGGGTCAGATGGAGAACAGCTGTTATTGGCGCCCTATGCTCCAGTGGGAGTTAGACCAATATATATATATATATATTTTTTTATGAAAATTCACAACTAAAAAAAGGAACCGATTAAAATAAAAAATTTATAAAAAAAAAATACTGGCCAAACCGGGGGTAAATAAATTCAGTTTCGGGCCTATAACAGCAATTTACATACAATATATTTTTTGCTATCTATTCGTGGTATTTTGTTGCGGCTTTCAATAGTAACTGCCAAAATATCATCGTGATTACATTATATGGCAAGCCGGGAAGCATTTAAAATTAAACATCAATTTGCGAAGATGTTGGAATTTTCCAGTAAGAAATACATAGGGCTAAAAATCAAAATTTTTCAACAACTTTACAGAATTTTATATTTGTATATTTGCTTATATATACTTAGCTGGTGAGGCCTAACTCTATTTGTGAAAATAAAAATGCAAAACTTTTTTAAACAGAACCGAAGTTGATATACCATGGGAATGCAGATGGTTGTTATCGTTAGGGAAAAAATTTGCTTTACCAATTAATAAACAGGGTTTTTCGCCACTGGAAATCATAGCAGATGTAGAACAGTGCATTCAGAAAATTGTAGAGATTACCCATGGTGAAAAGGATGAGACAAGGACTAGATTGGCTAATAGAATTACACTTTTTAAGAGGAACATACGGAACACACCTAAAGAGAAATTAATTTTAGCCATTTATGAGAAAACTTGCACATTTTTGAAGAGACATAAGGACCTAATTATACTCCAATCGGATAAAGGAAACAAAACGGTTGCAATCTACAGGAAAGAATATGAAAGGAAAATGGAAAAATTACTTGAGGACAAAAATACTTACCAAGTTATGAATACGGACCCTACCAGCAAATTAGTTAGAACTAATAACAGCATTATTAGTCAATTATACAGGGATAAATATATAGATACTTGGCAAAAACATAGACTTATTTGTTCGGCTGCAACGGCCCCTAGAATTTACGGGTTACCTAAAATACATAAATGTGGGATACCTTTACGACCCATAGTATCATCTATTCAAGTCCCGTGCTATCAGTTAAGCAAACACATAGGACTCATACTCAAAAATATTATCTCGGAAAAATATAATGTTAAAAACTCTTTGGAACTAAAAAAACAACTAAAGGACACCACCCTTGATGAGAATGACACATTGGTTTCTTTTGACGTCGTTTCCCTTTTCACCAATGTTCCTGTTTACACAGCTATAAAAAATATTATGGACAAATGGGACACTATTAAAACGAAAACTAGCATACCTAAATCAAAATTCTTGGAAATACTGAAATTCTGTTTGAATGACAACAACTACTTTGCATACAATAACAAGGTATACAAACAGATTTTCGGTATGCCAATGGGAAATCCCCTTTCCCCAACTATTGCCGATATTGTATTGGATAATTTACTTGACGTAGCCTTGGCAGAATTACACAACAAGAACGTTAACATTAAATATGTGGCAAAGTACGTAGATGACATACTGGCTGTAATAGATATTAATGACAAAAACGATATACTTAAAGCACTCAACGGGTATCACCCGAAAATTAAATTCACCGTTGAAGTTGAAACGAACCGAGAAATAGCATACCTTGACACAAAATTACATAGAGGGGACAATAAAATAACGTTTGATTGGTATACAAAAAATACATCGTCTGGCAGAATTATTAATTTCAACGCTACTCAACCAAAATCTCAAATAGTAAATACTGCAAAAAATTTTATACGTAGAGTTCTTGATATTAGTGATGAACAATACCATAACAAAAATAAACATTTAATCACGAAAATACTTAGAGATAATGCCTTTCCTACAAATTTAATTAAAAATCTAATATCTACCTATAAACCTATAATAACAAACTCAAATGGTAACATTGATAAGGAAGAAAAATATTTTTACAGTGTAAAATACATAATACACGGACAATAAAAACATAAAAAACGCAATAGACAATAATGACATGAGCTTTGCTTGCAAACCAAACAAAACATTAAGTGCAATATTTACAAATACAAAAATGCCAATAAACAAACTACAACAAAATAATGTAGTGTATGAAATATGATGCAAGGGAGACAACAACAACAGCTGTGATTTAGTTTACATTGGGACGACAAAGAGAAATCTGGAGACAAGAATGGGAGAACACAACTCAGACATAAACAAAAACAAAGAAAGCACTGCATTATCACAACACATATTACAAACAAAACACAAACCTGATTTTGACAACATAAGAATACTCGATAAGGTAAATAACGTGAGAAAAAGATATACTACAGAGAGCTTAAGAATTCAACAGAAAATAAACAGAACAATGAATAAAAAAGAAGATACTGACAATTTAAGCGCCTGTTACAGAGTTGTTTTAAAAAACAGTAGATGACGACACTAGCTGTGGCTTTCATTATTTAAAAATTTATTAATGTAATACAAAATTGTTTTTTTAATGTAAGTTAGTTACATTCAATTTATTGTTTTATTAAATGTTGATGTTTTTATTTTATATTAATAGACGAATCCCCTGAAGAAGTGAACATAAAATTCACGAAACGTCGGGAAAAATGTAATAAAAAAGTTTTGCATTTTTATTTTCACAAATAGAGTTAGGCGTCACCAGCTAATTATATATAAGCAAATATACAAATATAAATAAAAGTAAGTGGCCAAAAATAAAGGAAAACACTTTACAGAATGTTACTATCTCATTTTGTTCCCTTTTACATTTTTCGATTCTTTTAGTGCCATCAATAGAAAAGTGGCAATAAATTCTGTTATTATTGTGGCATCACTGGCAAAATGGAAGTTGCTTTGAAAGCAGCGTTACCATTTCTCAAATTTTCCTTTTTTGCAAGCCTAATTTAGCTTAAATTTGCTGAAATTATTAAACAAAATGAATAAGAAATACATGTTGGTGTTATCTTTTAAAATGTTGACACTTTTGTAGAAAAAAGTGTTTTTAAAAAAAAAGTTTTTTTTTAGAAATGGTGACATTTTTTATTAATAGTAGATGTTAAATGTTTCAAGTGTGAACACGTAATTCATATTTTCAACATCTTCCATGCATTCCTCTGAAATGTATGCAAGTGTACAAAGGGTATAAGCAGTTGTACAAATCGCTCATTTCTCTGAATATCTGCCGGTAACCCTAGATCAGTTAACTACGGATGCTTGTAGTAAATGGCGGCCCAGATCAAATACTATCGTCTATTTCTATTTTAGAAAATTGTACTGAAAAACAATTGGACACTTCTGAAATACAATTGGACATTTTTGAAAGTGAACTGGAAATTTCTAAAATACAGTTAGAAAATTCTGTAATACAATTGGAAATGGTGTATTAAGAAACATAGGCCCTTATTATGTAAATCGCAACGCAACGATAAAGAATTACATTGAAAGCAAAAACAAATTGATAAATATTTAGCTTGTTTCGTTGAATTTCGGTAGAAAGCAACAACAAAATTACAAACAATTTATGAATTTGTTTTTGCCTTCAATGTAATTCTTTGGAGTTGCGTTGCGATTTACATAATAAGGGCCATAATTTGAGAACAAAACATAAGTAGGTAATAAGAAATTAACAAAGTTTGTAATTCTATCGCTGTATCACACAATTTACCGTTAAAATTGTCGCGTTTATTCCATTTTAGAAATGTATGATAAGCAAAAATAATTTTTTAAATATTTTTTAAGTTTAATAAAAATTTTCACTTTTTAGACGCGTTTTCAAGAATAGCCAGCAATATTTAAAAACGTGCAAAACGTGCATAAGTTAATAAGTGCTGTTGTGGTCTAGTGGTTATGTTGTGCATTGTGACTCAGGATGTAATTGTCTAGTTTCCGGTTTGTCCAGAATTTTTTCTTTTAAATACATTTTTATTGAAATTGTTAATTTTATTTTTTTCATTCAGTTTCTATTTTAAAAATGTAGTGAATTTTTTAAAGAGTTTTAATATAAAATAAAATAATTTTTTTTTTAATTTCACCACCTTGACTGTTAATATTTTGACGAAAATCTCTTAACCAATTATTTATGTACCGAATTTTCTAAAAATAAGCACAGATATAGAAAGCTGAGAAAAGCCCTCTTTCAGCGATACGCGGCCAACTATTCACCAATTGCAATAAATATTTCGAAAATAGTATAATATTTTCAGATTTTCTGAGCACCAAATTTCAAGTCAAAAACCGGAAGCTCGACTTTGATTTTAGAACCATGGTTTCTTTAGGAAAAGTTCTTAGAATTTTCCGTAGATAATGATGTTGCTATACGCTTTGTCACTTTTTTCGGGCCCGAGCAAATTGACCCACCCTAATATACATACATATATATTAAAATATATGTATAACTTATTGGGCGTAGCACCTCTCACATGAATTCAGCTTAAGAACTCACACCAACAAACGCAGAAAATCCCAACCAAAAGGTGGGAGCACATAGCTGCACCAAAATCGCACGCAACAATCAATACGTCAATATAATACTGAAATTACAACAGCATACTATCAGCTAATTACAAACCTATTGTATAAAATTTCCAAAAATTCGGAACAAATAAATTAGTTATCAATACAAAACATCTGTAAAAACGCGAGCTAAACTGGAAAAGTCAGCGTAAAACCTGCCATAAAAGGTCAAATAATTGATAAAGTATCTGGAGAAGATAAGTAAAAGTTTGAAACTTGGTGCAAATTTCTTCGTTATCAATACAAATTTTACTCACTTTATTTAATGAGTGTAGCAAAGCGAACGGGGTTAAGCTAGTATATTATTAATTCAGATAATTTAAGAAATATTTAACCAACCATTTTAAAAAAATATAAAATAAATTAAATAAAACAATTCTTTGAACAACAACCTATTCACATCTTCCTTCTCTTACAATCCACTTTAAACTCAAACACGTTAAGTAGTTTCATGTTTTCATAGCACTTTTTTCCGAAAGAAAGAATCCATTTTTCTCATAATGAAATGCAATATAACTAATTTAACTTAATTCTTCTAGTGTTTTTCATCTCTATTTCTTTCCATTTAACTCTCATCGCTAGCAATTAAATTAGAATAGAATTGCAAAGAAAAATATACACAAATGTTGTAATATAAAAGTACAGAATAGTTTAGCAATATTTGTTACAATGATGTGAGTGAATAGCACTGTAAAAAAAAAGAAACAAAAAGCTAAAGTATTCTTAACAATTTTTGAACGAAGGTTGTTTGATAATCTCCATCTATTAATTTAGGCATTTAAAACTCAGAAATTTCAAATATTTTTAACCGAAATTAGACAAGCGAGCTTAAAAACAAAAAACAAATCTTTTCTTCACCTCATGTGTACTTAATAAATCTCAAACAACCCGTGTATTCCATAGAGTGATGAATAGTTAGATTATCGCATGTTTAAGTATCGTCATTTTTACAAAACTCTGACTGCTGTAGTCGGTATTGTTGTTACTACGACTATCAGTACTGTGTGTTTTTGTTACATTTCTCGACAAATTGTACAAAAACAATTGCAACAATACCATCTTTCCTTATTTGTGGCATGAGATCGAAACAACACAGCTCGGTTTGTTGAAATTTATTTTGCTCTATAGCAACCACTACTTTTGTATCTCATTAGTTTGTATTGGTTTTTGAAAATAGACGACAAGTAATAGAACTAAACTCAGAAACGAAGCTGGCGAGAACACCAGAAGCAAAAAAAAATTTAAAAGTACAAGATTTTCTTTCTTTTTCAAATCTCTGTAGGATTTCAAAATATACAAGTAGAAAATAACACCATTAAAATAGAAAGTATTTTTAAAAGCTAGCCATCACTACAATTCGTGTTGAAAATGACAGTAAATAGCAAAACGAAAAGTGCATTATTAGAATTGCATTAAAGTGTTTTCATTTAACTTAGGAGGTGTTTTTTATAAGCCAAAGTTAAAATAGCTAAGTTCTTTAAAAGTCTGCACTGAAGAAATTTTCTTTACAGATTTAATGGATTTTGACCAGAGTTTAAAAAACAGCAATCGAAACCAAAAACTGTCGAACAAAATCGGGAATTTGTGTACAACTGTTTACATTTAATGAATTAGAGGTAAAAGCAACAGAAATGGCAGCTTTTCTACTTTGACTGCAGTTTTTTAAGCGCTGATTTTGACAAGAACTCAAGGAAAAATTACTCTAAAATTCAACCTATCCAACGCTTTTTAGGATTAATGAAGAATTTTTCATTAGCACCCATTTAGTAAAATGTTTCATAATATCGATGCAAATTTTGGGCTTGGCCAGCCATTTTTGGACTTCTTTATATGATTATTAAATATATTAGAAAAAAAATTTATGTTTTCCTCTATCAAAGTGTTCTTTACAAGAAAACGCAATGAAATGTAAATTTAGGTGGGCGTGGCAATTGTCCAAATAAAAATGTTGTGCATATGATCTCTTGGCCTGGGCCTGGCCAGCCACTGCCCTATTATGTATGTATGTACTGTAGTAAATAAAAACAAAACATATAAGAATTCTTTCTGTACTTTTATTTCGAAGAATTATTCAAGCTGACAACAAAATGTTCTTGCTAAAGCCATAAAAGTCCAGCCAGGCCCTGGATTTCGTTAGTGTGAGTTTCTTCTTTAGCCAGAAAAACTCCATACAATATAGAAGTGGTCCTAGACAGGTGCCAGATTGTGCTACACAAATTAGGTGTATACTTAAGAGTTAAGGTTATTTGTTGTTTTGTCAGCTCAGAATTGGTTTGACCTACCGACCATTTTTAAAAAAATTGAGTTAGGTATGGGGTATACATATTTTGAATAAACCCTTTTTGAATCCAAAATCAGTTTCGCGAAATTTTTTGTGGTTTCAGGACAATGCAGGTTTAATTTTATGTTTTGAGGTCATATATTATCGATAATTAAAAAATACCAGTTGTAGAACCAAAAAGCTGAAAAAAGATATTAAATTTCCTGTATTCCCCTTTTTGGTACAAAAAAATTTTTTTGTAAAAAAGTACCAAAAATAGTTACGATTTTCACCCCTTAAACGTTCGAATTTCGAAAAAGTACCAAACTCGTATTCGTATTTTTTGGATAAGTTTCGAATGTGGTATAAACTTTATTTTTAGGTTTATTGGATCAAAAGTTTTATACGTTTTCACCCTAAAAGAGCCGAATTTCAAAAAAGTACCACACACCTGTCCACTAATTTTTCAAAAGAACAACGATATGTATTACAGTTTTTTTGTATCTCTTTTAGTTTTGGAGATAAAAGGTTTCCGAATTTACCCCTTTTACCCCCTAAACATTCGAATTTTAAAAAACCCGTCTTAGTGGATCGATTTGGGGAGATATCCACCTCCGGTCCAAATTTCAAGTCTTTAGCTTCAGGCGTTTAGGCTGTACGATGATGAATGGGTCAGTCACTCACGCAATACTCACCTTTTTAATTAATTTTCAGAAAAGTGGCGTATGCGGCACCAAACAATATTTTTCATTTTCAAAAAAATACTATTAAATTCTAACTTTATTCAAGAAAGTGCGCAAAAATTTACATTTTTCTTCAAAACATAGACCGGAAGCAGTGGTAAAAATGGAAAAAAATTCTATCGGGTACATTTTGAGAAAACTTCATGTAAATCTTCTTTGTCGTTTTTCTCCACTCTGAGTTTTTGGCATATGCGCCAAACCAATTCTGAGCTGACGTATTGTCATCACATAAATAAAACATATTATTAACAAAATAATAAAAAGTCAAACGTTTAAAGAAATTTTTTGTATTATTTAAATTAAAAGGTTTTTGTATTTCAATGAAATTTTTAGTTTGTAAATTCATCAAATTTCGTAGTTTTTATGACAGTCTTTTACTTTAAATATTTATTTTCTTAAATTATTATAGTTATTTATTGCAGCCTTTTTTCAACATGGGTTTTGAGTTATTATGCATTCTACTTCGTTTTGTTTTAATGCTGTTGCAAATTATCACGTGAAATAAATTTAATTTCGGTTTCTTGTTTCCATTACATCATGTTTTGTTCTACTTTCATAAGCTAACTTTTTAGTAAATTGCATTAAATTTATTTTCCAGCCCGCCACAACCTTCATCAGCGCTATTTCCGTTTTATTGGTTTGTACTACTACGTAAATTTTTTGTACTTTAATTACCAACTGAAGGAAAAAGAATGTGAGAATTAATTGCTCTGGTTTTTTCATCCTAGTTATTCGTTATTGTAATGAATTTTTTTCATTGATATTAAGAAACATTAAAATTTCATACTTTTCACAAATTTTTATGCCTATTGCCAAAAGTTTAATTAAAAATTCGTCTTTATAACAGAAAGAAAATATTTTGTTGTTATAAGTATTTTATAGTTATAGAATTTTTTTTTTTTTTTGTTTTTATTAATGTAGTAACATTTTTCATTGAACAAATTAAGCTACAAACGTTTCCTTTTTTTTCATTAAAATAAAAATTTTTGATTATTGTTAATTTAAATTTTAAAAAAATCTATAGAAATAATGTTTAGCAATTAGTTGGATTTTTAATTGTCATTCATCCAATAAATAATTTTAACGAAATTGCGAAGTCTTAATGAAATTGCTTGATTAAATTCGTAAAAGTTCATTCGCGTAATAAAATTTTAGATTAGATTAAAGAAAAAATTTAATGAAATTGATTCATTAGATATATGAAGCATTATTCTTTCAGTGTGCTTATATATGTTGAGGTATCGAAGCTTAAAAAAATATATCGGCCTACCAACTTAAAGAGATATCTATTAATACGATTATTGTCGTATGTATACATACGACAATAATGTTTTTTAATTTTATTCGAAAAATTACAAGACTAATTTGTCCTTTAATGTGAGACACAAAATATCTTTTAAAAGCTGAGTTTTTTTTTTTTTTTTTGAAGATGTGCAAAATAACACTGCTCTGTTAAAGCTAAGCACCTTACAAATTAAATTTCGAAAAGCATGTAGAATTTAGTGTCCTGAAAACATAAATAGTTATCTCCCGTTTCCTTCCATCGCCCACAAAAAAAAGCGGTTTCTCTTAACACACTAAGTGCCACGTCGCACAATGGTTGAAGAGAGGCATTAATTAATTTTTTTCATGTTCGCCGATTTGGATAATTATTTTGTTGATATCTGAATATTATGATTCTGTAATATAGGCCTGATATAAAGGGTGATTCTTTAACCCTCGGTCTTACACATGTTTTTATTTTCACATTCGTAACGCATGAGTCTAGCCAGACCCAACCAACTTTTGAATAAATAAAACCAATTTTTTTAACTAAATGTTATACAATACACATTTTTAATTTAAATAAAATATGAAATTCATCATATAAAATAATATGCGAACATATTCATATTATTTTTATTTATAATATACCAATTAATATATTTTGAGTATTTCTAAAAACTGAAAAATAAGATCGTTTTATGTTATCAAAGGTATATAACATGTTTATAATATGCAATACGATTGTATTTGTAAAAAAAAGAGAAATAAAATAAATATATTAGCTTTATAGATTTTGTAAACTTTCAAACATCGTTCCTTTTCAAGCAAATACAATAGACAGCCAGTGCCAAAATACTGCAAAAAAGGCCAAAGTTCATCTTTTGGTGGATAGTTTTGTTGTAAAATATAGTTGACTCTGCATTTATTTACGTCGTTAAACCGGATTACTTCAGGTTTAATCGCTTCGCCTTCAATCTTTACCATAGAAATAATCATGAGCAGAGTATTGTTGACAAGTTTGTACATGTGG
Source organism: Pollenia angustigena (assembly GCA_930367215.1). Classification (NCBI taxonomy): domain Eukaryota; kingdom Metazoa; phylum Arthropoda; class Insecta; order Diptera; family Polleniidae; genus Pollenia; species Pollenia angustigena. Next base: position 39,582,050 of record OV884056.1, on the reverse strand, counting down.
CTCTTCTTCATTGTCCTTAGAAGCAAACGATTCATTTGGTTTTATGACCAATTTATTTTCAGTACCGGATGAATCGTTCTTATTTGGAACGCAATCCCCATCATCATTGCGTTCAGTTGTGAAGGTTGAATTTCATAACTTTCCTCAGCAGCTTTATTATGCTCTAAGTTATTAGCCTGTACTCTTCACATGTAAAACTCAACTTCTGAACGTGAGTTACTAGTTGATGTGGTTATTGTCTTTTTCCAAATTAAGAACTAGATGGAGCAATAGTTTGTGTGTTTAATAAAATTAAATAAATAAAAGATAATTTAACAAAAAATAATTAAAAACAGCAAGAAAGAAAGTTAAAAATACGGCATCTTCTGTACAAAATATATATGGGTCTGGCCAGACCACATGTGTTACGAATGTGATGTGTGCAGTAAAATATTCGAATACGTTTCCTTATATATCCTTTCCAGGATAAATGTTTCCAGCTTTTTATAGAAAACTAAATTCTAGAAGGGACTCATGAGTAAGACGAAGGGTTAAGAGCTATAGGAAAGTTAAAAAAAAAAACATATAAAATTCAGAAAAATTCATGAAATCTTTATTTGAATCGATAGTACGGTCAATATAATTTAATGTTTGAAGATTAGTTCATGCAAATGTTGACCGTAACTGCTCCTCAAATGGTCCATCCGCTTAGTCCAATTTTGGCATACTCTTTCCAACATATCGGCCGGTATCTCATGAATAAATGCTTCAATGTTATCTTCAAATACGTAAATTGAAGAGGGCATGTGTGTATAGACATGAGCTTCAACATAGCCCCACAAAACATTGTCGAAAGGCGTTAAATCGCACGATCTAGGTGGCCAATTGACCGGTCCCGAACGTGAAATAAAATGTTCACCGAACTCGTCTCTCAATAAGTCCATTGTTAAGCGTGCTGTGTGGCATGTGGCACCGTTTTGTTGAAACCACATGTCATGCAAGTCAAGCTCTTGCATTTTGGACAAAAAAAATTGGATATCATCTCACGGCAGTGCTCACCATTCACACTTACGTTACGATTTGCATCATCTTGAAGAAGTACGGTCCAATGATGCCACCAGCCCATAAACCGCACCAAACTGTGACTTTTTCTGGATGCATTGATAGCTCTTGCAATGTTTCTGGCTGATCTTCACTCCAAAATCGACAATTCTGCTTATTAACGTACCCATTGAGCCCGATTAATCTGACCTTAAAATGGAAGAAGCGCGCGATGAACTTTCTTAACAGAGCGCGCATTTTGATAATAAAATTCAATTATTTGCAAGCGTTGTTCGTTTGTAAGACGATTCATGGTTAAATTATAGACTAAACCGAAGATGTTTGACAGTGAAACAAAACACGAAACTTGCGTCAGCTGTTAAAACCAGTGTTGCCAAAAAGATAATAGCTAAAAAATCACCCTTGGACAGGCACGCTCAAAGTTCATATATGTTCGCTTATTTAAAATGGCATGCAAATTAACTGTATATATTATTCTTAACTGTTTAATATTATTACATAATGTAATATACATACTAGTCAGTAGTGTTAATTTTTATATTATTCATTGCTGATAAAAGCATAAGCTTCAATTGAATTTGAATTTATTTGTATCAGGTATGCTGGCCGAGGAAGCGAGGAATAAAGACTATAGAGCCTATAAATTATATAAAATGAAGACGTAATCCATAATCTTTTTTTGTTTTCAGACCCATTTATAAATACATTTCGCTCAAAGCGAAAAAAATTGTAGTACGATAATGATGTTTAAAAATTATTAAAAGACTATGCTACACGTCATAATGTTTTTTCTATTTTTTGTTTCTATGGGAGGTGGGCGTACAAGTAAGCGGATCAGGTACATATTTTCAGGAGCCAATTCTACAATTATAATATTTATTTTTTGCGAAAATTGAGTTGATGCATTAAAAATCAAGAAAGTTATGCCACTTTTTCAATACAAGTTGTATGGGAAGTGGTCGGATATTTTTATATATATACCCTTTTCGGTGGAGGATATAAAAAAAGTGCCGAAGCTGGGATGTCTATAAGAAAAAAAGACTTGCAATTATTAATACGCGATACTCGTCGACGACTTTACGCGTGCTATTTACGTTTGCCTTAATTAAAGCTTCTATTTAAACCCGATTGAAATTTGTTAAAGAATTAGGCTTTAAATTATCAACATTTTTGTTAAACACTGTAAATAGTTATTCTACTTAGTTTTAATAGGCAAATTTGCAAATGTTACAATATGTTGACACTGATAGTCCAAACACAAGTAGCTTTAAATATCACAGTCTAAAATTGCAGGCACTTTGAATGACTTCCTAAACAAATCTAAAATATTACATTTAGCAAGGTATTTTAATTAAAGCATAGCAAAATGAATTCTAATTGATTAAACAAGACGGTATCACAACTAGTATTTTTAAATGTATACATTCATTTGAAATATGGAAGAATTAGAAGCTGATTTAAAAACCAATTAAACAATTATAAAAGTCGCACAGCTTGTTACTAACTCTGCATCTTCACGTAGCAATTTATATAGCTGAGCACAAGCAAAAACACTGTCCATTTGAAATAATTATTGCTGATTTTGGTTTGTTCTTTGTACTCATGGCTATATCGACTTAAAATTATCTCAAGGTGGCCCAAATAAGACCTACTGTAGTCGTTCTTGGTAGTCTTGCGATATCACAGCTCTTGCACAATTTTGTTGTGCACTGCATACGTTCAGTTTAAAAAAACCAAGAATAAAATTATTAGATGTAAAATGAATAAAACAATTGTATTAGAAATTAAATTAATTATACATAACGCTGTGTTTAAAATAGGCAGGTCTTATATGGGCAACCCCACTCAAAAAAAAAATCAATCCATATGTACTTAAATAAATCCAAATTGGTATAAATTGAACGTTTAGTACGGATTTTCTTGAATCCAGTACTGAAAACAATCAATCCATTTGTACTTAAATAAATCCGAAGCAGTAAAAATAGTACGTTTACTACGGATTTTCTTGAATCAATCACTTTCAAGTAAATCAAGTACTTAACATATCCATATTCAATCCCGAGCTCGTACTGGAAATAATTCGAAAATGAGATTGTTTTAAGTAAAACTAAGATTAAATCAATCTTAAAATAAGCTTGATTCAAGTATTATAAAGTTGATTTAATTACGAATTCGTTCTTGAAATAAGTCGAAGGTAAAATAAGATTGATTCTAACCTAAAACACTAACCCCAGAGAGTCAGAGACAGAATAAGAATATTTTTATGATTGGTTTACTTACACATTTTGCACCTTACAGAAATTCAATAATTAAACATCAGCATCTTTCCCGGACGTTTAAGTATTATTCTTACTTAAATTTTAAAATTTTTAACTATATTTATCCCGAGTGGTCTTCTTTCTGTGCCTGTATAAATCCATTATCCCATTTCGTCCCAGCGATTTTTTTCGAGTAACTTTATAAAACTTGGTGGTTAATAAATAATTTGGGACTAGAAAACACGAATCTGAAGTCCAATTTCTTTAGATTTTTTGTTTTTGAGAAAAATGGTTTTCGATTAATCGAACATTGGGCACTGTTTAGCATTTTTATTTTATTGCTCCTATAGACTTATTAATTTTATTTTATTATAGAAAAATAAAACAAGGAATTTATAAAAATTAAAAATATACAGTTGAACATCGATTATTGGACTCGCACAGGACCGGGTTGAGCATTGATAATAAAAAAATGGTAAGTAGATAAATCGGGTGATTTGTCGTGAAGTTTAAATTATAATGTAAAATAAAACACATAAATTTGAAAGTGAACTTGAAATGTTTACTATCGGTTGAAAGAATAATTTATGGCATTAACTGTATGAAAATGATATCAAGGAAATGTTGGCCATGACATCGTCTGAGGTGGTCCATCCGAAAGGTCCAATTTCGGGCGACTCATTCGAGCTTAGCGACTGGTATCTCGCGAATAATGTTAGGTTCCAAAGCGTTAATCGTAGCTGACTTATTCCTGAAGACAGTCATTACATATCCCCAGAGAAAATGGTCTAAGTTGTGATATCGCAAGATCTATGTGGAAATTTTACCATGAAAAAACATGAAATTAAATGCTCACCAAAATGTATGGCTCGTAGCGCCGTCTTGCTGAAACCAGATTTCACCATGCGTCTGATTTTCAAGTTTCTATACTGCTGCCATTTACGATTTTGGCGAAGTATGGTAACTTCTTAAGATATTTTCAAGGCTTTTGACAGAGTCTGGTAAGGTGCACTCTTGTCAAAACTTATTGCATTTGGTGTCGGTGATAATTTCTTTTGATTTATATTGAGTTTTATCAGAGGTCGCACAATACGAGTAGTTTTAGATAGGCTTTCGTCAAACGATTTCAAAATTTATTTAGGGGTGCCGCAAGGCTCCGTTCTTTCTCCTTATATTTCTATTTCTTATTTTTTTAAATGACCTCCTACGTCAAACTTCCAAACCCCATCTACTCTTTTGTAAATGACAGCAACCTTTGCCATTCGTAATCATTTGATTATAAACCAAGCGTACCCGATGTTGGTGCTATGCTTCAGAAGATGAATAATACGCTTGGCCGAGACCGAAACCAGTACGTTTGTTTTTTCTCAAGAGCACATCCTATTGTGGTCAATTGGCCGGTAAATCGTCCAATGCATTACAGGGAAAATTCGTTTTTTGGCCGGACTGTTCGTATGTGGTATAACCTTCCTGCTGAAGTCTTCCCTCGCACTGTCAACATGAATAAATTCAAGTTGAATGTTTACAGGCACTACTACCTCTCCCCTCCCTTCCATAACCTATTTTCCTAGTTCCAACCCAATGCAATGCATTAGTAGGGGTTATTCCCTGAGTGATTTTTTTTTTTTTTTAATTCCCTATGCTAATCCCCGCAAAGCTTGACGCTTGTAAAATTATGCCAAAATTTATTTTTTTTCTTCCCCCTTGTTATACAAGGGAGGAGTGAAGTGATTATGAACTTTTATTTTTATATTTGTAGCTAACCACTTACAATATATTATTGTTTAAAAAAATTAGTTCTTTGTCTTACCTTAAAAGAGTAAAAAAACTACAAAAACTCGTAAAATTTGCTCTTTGAAAAATCGAACATTGGGACGATATGGGTTAAAATTCTTGTTGATGAATTTCAAGGAATCGCCACAGTTAAATTAAGCATTTTTTCCTTCTGACTATCTATCTTGAAAGTCTTTTAACTATTTGGGAATTTCGTGAACTGCAAACCGTTATATTGAAGACTAATTGCAGAGGTTAAAAAGAATACAGTATTGTATAAAACAAGTAAGAGTGCAATATTCGACTATGCCAAATCTTATAAACCATTCACAGAAAGAACAGAAAGTTAAATAAATACTTTTCTTTAGACACAAATAAATCTATTTTGTTTCACGCCCACTTCTCCAATCTCTTATATCTCAGCCATTTGTAGACCAATAAGAATGCATTTTAATAGCAAACCATTCCGGACTATATGTGACAAAAATTAATAAACACGCGGCTCCCATCAAAACTGGGGTCTTAGGAAAACCCATTTCAACAGACACACGGGCAGGCGGACATCGTGCTTTAAACTTTTCTTCGATTGGGTAGAATCTAAGTTATTTACTTATTTACACTTCCGGGTGATCAACTACTCACTTTAGCTTAATATAATACTCTATTTTGTTTTCAATGTTTCAAAATGTTGATAAATCAATTTACGTCTTATTTATTTATTTTTTTTAATTTTAACAGCTTTTAAAATTTTATGTACAATTAAATTTTATACCTTAAAGAATCCCTAACACAAAGCCATACATATTTTATATAAACGAACATCTAAAGCACTTGTTAATTTTCTTGTGATTTATTACTTTGTTTCACCCAGTTGACAAGGTGAAACTTAATAGAGATTTTCTCTTTTTCTTATAAAATTATGTTTACAAATGGTAAAAGGATTACTAAGGAGTTCTTATTCTAAAGCAGAGTTTGTATATTTATATTTTATAGATGTAGATTTAAATAATGAAACGTGTATGTACTTTGTGTACAGGTTTATACTTTAAAATAATGTTAATTACTTTTTGGTTATATTTGTTATTTTTTGCAATCTCTAAGTAGTATTTAATTATTTTGTAATATTAATAAACAACATAATTGTCTATCATTAAGAGTATAACGGAGATTTAAAAACAAGAAATTAATTTAACAAAAATTTAAATTTTAAGCTACTTTAAATTATTTATTGGAAATTTCTTTAGGGAATTTATGCGTAAAAGAAGAGACATTTCAGAGAATTTGCAAGAGTCTAATAGATTTTTTTTTTATAATCAGATGCAGTTTACTTTAAAGGTAAACACATTATTGGCTTCTTGAAATATTTTGCATAATTAATTAGTTTAAAATCTTTTTCATTATTTACCATATTTCTCTTTAGATTACTAGATGTATTTGTCTATGCCGAATCTTTGATTTCCTTTATCAAGAATTAAAATACGGTGGCATGTCATAACGTCCAGTGTCATAGTGTCCATGGACTTTAAAAATTGTTTTGCAGCTTTTTCTCTGGGTGTATATATTAAATATATACATCTTCTATGGTATAACAAATACTGGCTTAGGTAACTAAAGCTTCTCTGTATAGCCGGCCTTCGGCCGGGCGCAAGGATTTTCTCCTCTATGGTATAACAAAGACCGGCTTCGCTAACTAAAGCTTCTATGTATAGCCGGCCTTCGGCCGGGCGCAAGGATTTTCTCCTTTATGGTCTAACAAAAACCGGTTTCGCTAAGTAAAGCTTCGAAAAACTGCCTTGTTTACGAACAAGGCCGACTACGCAGAGAAGCTTTAGTTAGCGAAGCCGGTGTTTGTTATACGATATAATAGAAAATCCTTATTTTCGATGTATATATTTAATATATACACCCAGAGAAAAAGCTACAAAACCATTTTTAAAAAATGTTACCCATATTATGTTTAATTTAACCAAATCATTGTCTTTAAAAATAGTTTTGTTGTTTGCGACCATAATAAAACATGGTTTTCTCTGCGCGTATGTAGATCTTTTTTTGTATATAACTTCTTTAGTAATTATGGACCTTATGTCACTTTTAAAAGGACATAATGTCCATTTCCAAAGTGTCACAGTGCCCACGGACATTATTACACTTTTAAAAGTATCACAGTGTCCATGGACACTATTGAACTGTGCTATTTTATTTACACTAAGAAAAATTGTAAAAAGCCCCAAAATAAAAAATCTATGCAAAAAACTTTTAATTTATTTTGTATTGTTATGACAGTTATGAAAGGTGCTGTATCATAATACGATGTCTTCTTAACTTATTATGATTAACCGATTAACAATATGATTAAGGGAAAAGTATTATGATGTAATATTAGGAATATATTTAGTCATAATATGATTCAATAATAATCTTAATATGGTGACTACAATCATTAATCTTATCATAATATGTTGCTCTTAGAATATGTTTACCATAACCATGTTTTTTCTTTGCGTGTGGGTTAACTGAGAAAACTGAATATCGATTCCTATCAAAATGATAAATAAACCAAATTTATAACAATTTTTCAACATAAATACTGCGTTTGAAAAATTTTAAGAATTCATTCAAATTGAAAAAAAATTTTTAAGAAGGGTTTTAAAATGCACGTAGAAAAATTTCATATTAAATACATTCCTAAAATTGCAAGTGAATTAGGAATGCGAAAAAACATTGTGAATACTTATAAAAACCACCCTGAGTGGTCATATACAAATAAGCTTGGACACTTAAAGTAGGCCCGAAAAGCTTTTAAGAGTTCTTAATATGTTTTAGGACGACTTGAAATCGCTCGAAGTTCTGGCAAAAAGGGCATCTGTGATCGAATTAAAGCGATCAAATTACCGGTATGTTGGAGTCAAAAAGTGGTTTATTTTGAAGGTTTTTTTCCGCAAGGTCAAAAAGGACAATGGCCTAAAAACTTCTTAAGTACGAAAAGTTCCAGACAGAAATGCTGAAAAGACCATGAAAGCAAAACACCTTGCAAACGAATAAGAAAAGATTTTTTTTGTCAAATTCAATTGCTGCATCATGGAGATGTATATAAGTTTTAGCCGCCATCTAACCGCTGTCAGGAGAGGAATTTTACATTGCAGACAAAAGATTGAATGTGGACGACAAGCTTAAGATAAAAAGCCAACTGAAATTTCGGCGTAAAGTCGTGGGAGGCATGCAATATGTTCGTGGTAAGGCAAGCAATATGCTTTTCTGGTGAGAGAAGCAAGTCTATCGTGACCACTGGTATAAAAAATTCACAAATTTATATAAAAGAGCACTCGGAGAAGTGACTAAAGAGTCTACATTTTTTTTGGACCGACCTATTATATTGTCATTACAGCAAGCGGCCATGGAATGGTGCTGAAATATGAACATAAAGTATAGTCTTAATAGGAGCACACATTGAATGGGTGGTTCAGCAGATTCTTTTCACGAACATCAAAATATTATACCGTGTAAACACATTACATGCAAACTAATGGTAGCTCTGCGTGTTGTGTGGTGAGTAAATGCCTGAGAAGTTGCTCATTTTTATACCCACACCACAATAGTGGAGAGGGAATTATGCATTTGTGCTGATGTGTGTAACGGCTAAAAATATTGGTCCTAGACCCACCTTAAAGTATACCGATCGACACAGAATCACTTTCTGCAGGCTGGCTATCAGGCTGGCTGTCCATGTAACCTTGTGCGCAAAGTACAGGTCTCAGTTTTAGAGATAATTTGATAAATTTGGGACATCGATTCTTATTGGCACAAGAACCAACCCTACTGAAAATGGGCTCAATCGTAGGACCACGAGGGAAGATAGGGGGAAATTTCTTCCTCTCAGAAACTATCAAACCGATTTTAATGAAATTTAAAACATAGATGGAATCATATGTATATGAACACAAAAGGTATGCAGTTTAAAAAAAATAGGACCACGAGGGGATATTGGGGTAATTTCTGTCTCTCAAACCGATTTTAATGAAATTTAAAACATAGATAGATCCATATCTATATGGACACATAAGCTGTACAGTTTTTCAAAAATAGGACCACAAGGGGAGGTAGGGGGCAATTTCTGCCTCTTACAAACTTTCAAACCGATTTTAATGAAGTTTATAAACAATGATAAATCCATATTTATATGGACATATAAGCATGATGTGTTTTTTAATACTGTGGTGTAGGGTATCATATGGTCGGCCTTGACCGACTATACTTTCTTACTGATTTTCAATTGTAATTGTGTGATCAGCCAGCCGGCCACAGAGCACACAGAGCCGTCACGAGACAGAAAATATTGTGTTTTTTCTGTCTTTTATTTCTGGCGATGGAGATTTAGTTTTAGAGAATTACAGAAAAAGGCTACTAGACCTGCTATTGATTCCAAAATAATTATGTATTTTTGTTAAGGCCAGTTTCGCTTAGATACTTTTGGATGGCAAGTATTTTGTAGTGGCTTTGTTAGATATAAATCAATATGTAATTGCACATTTCTGTAAAAATTGGTAAATACAGAAGGCTTATATTTTTTTCATATGTATGTATATTTGCCGCAAGAAACAAATGACTTGACTTGCAAAACAGCTGATGCCAGATGGTTTGTCAGTTCAAAATACAACACGCTCTTATTGAAAAATTTTACACTGAAAATTCGAGCTCCGATTTACAGCAGCAAATTTGTTTTGCTTTTACACGTCATGTATGCATTTTGCAGTGGACAGTTTTACAAGCACAATTTAAAATGCATGTCGTGTTACACCACCTTAAGTGAGCATGTTTTAGTATATAGACAAACATCGCAAAATCGACTTGAAAATTTACAAAGTTTCAGAAAATATAAATTTTACGGGAATGCCCAACTTAACATATTAATTTATCTCTCGTCTTTGTTGGAGGGAGGGTATCAAAAAAATACAGCAGAAAATAAATTTTAAATTTTCAAGTTCATACTGTAAAAGTATTAACAACTACAATTACTGCACTCTGCTTTCATCGCTCAATTGTTTTGCTTTTATTTCGTTGGCCTATAAATAAACAAAAAGGATAAATATAACTAAAAGTACAACTTTTTCCAGTGCCAACAAAATATTTGTCGTCAAAAAGTCTAATAAATATTTGACCGAATTGGTTAGTCAACTAGCCAACTGCTGTGTTTTCACAATTTACTTGTATTTATGCAAAAAAAAAAAAGTAAAAAAGAAAACAGCACGAGATTTGTGTTGAATAATCGTTTATTTTACAACTTTTTTTACTTTTTTATGAAAGACAGATTCAAACGAAACTTTTTGTTAACTTTGGTTTTTCGTGACATTTCATGGACAAAACAAGTTTTAGCAGACAATAAAGTCATGTTGTCACTTACGGTTGTACTTTTTTTTTCAAATTTCAGACATTGTACATATGATATACCAAATATTATTTAGATATGTGTAAAAACTTTTCTTACGAAATTCAAACGCCCATTTTTACTTTTATTTAAAAAGTTATGTTGAATGGAAGACACATTTAAGTACACGAGTTTCTAAATTACACATTACAAAACGTGTAGTCTATAGTAAAGAATACGTTACAAACCCAAAGGCAGACAGTCAGCACGTTCGGTATGGTTGCAGAAACTTTTAAGGTATTATGGTCATTTATTCGTACTTATTGTTAACGCAACCAAAAAAATATTGAATTAATATTAAAACTTAAATATTCAGAAATATTTTGCATAAAGATTATACACTTAAACCTTTACAAGCATTCTAAAATTCTGACAAAATAAGTTTCACTCAATCTAGATAAGATGCGAGTGAAATCATAAAATATCTCTATTTAAGGCAGGGTTTAAAAAACTGCAGTCGAAACCAAAAACTGTTGAACAACAAACGAAAATTTGTGTACAACTTTTCGCTTTTTGAGCTGATTTGACAGCGAATGTTCACATTTAATGAATCAGAAGTAAAAGCAAAAGTTTTTTTGGCTTATAACCAATGAAGAAGTGGTAGAAATGGCGGTTTTTCTACTTTAACAGCAGTTTTTTAAACGCTGTTTTAAGGAGAGAGTTTTCCATTAACAATTTTCTCTCTTCCGAAAAACTCAAAAGAAAGTAATTGTTTGTTTTAAATTTTGATCTAGTTCTCCTAGGCAGGTTGGGATTGATATCTATCGGTTAAAAAGGAAAATAGTGGTGACTAGATCAAACTTCATAAAAAAATTATATTCTACGGTAGAAATATCACATGTACTAAAATAAATACAACTTTCTTTTAAATTGCGATCAGTGCCCTGATTTTTCGTTTGGCCCAATTTTCTTTTTTACTATTTGAAACTCACTGGCATAAATGTTTCATTCAATTGGATAGTAAAAGGAGTCAAGTTATACATAAAGCATTAAAGTTAACGCTCGCTAAATTTAAATGCTAATGAACGAAAAATTTATTTTGTAGGCGCAGGACTAGTAAACCTACACGCTTCAATTTAATGGATTTGTTAGGAATTAGAAGAATAACGTTAACTAATTATTTTCTACAGCCATGAGATGTAAGCCGTAAATATCTATCTAATTTACAAACTAATAAACATTTTAATAATTAAGACAAATAAGAATGAAAATTATAATAATAAAAATAATATCAAGCTGGAATCAGAAAAAATTACTCTACAGTTGATAACGTCTTCAATCTGACAAATATTGTACACTTAAACAAAATAAATGGTAAGAACACATACGCATTTTTTGTGGACTTTTACTGTGCTTTTGATTTGGTTCCCAGAAATTTGCTTTTTTAAAAATTATCAACTATGGGATTATCATCAAAAATTGTTCCTATTCTACAGCTTACATACGAAAACACGTCTAGTCAAGTCCTGTATGGAACTACGTTTTCTGAACCTTTTAGTGTTAACGTTGGCGTTAAACAAGGATACATACTAAGGCCAATTTTGTTTGCATTGTATCTTAATGACATAGCTGATTTCCTTCCTGGCGGAGTAAAAGTTGCAGACATTGCTGTTAAAATTCTTCTGTACGCAGATGACATTGTCATATTGGCCGATTCCCCAAGTGAACTGCAAACCATGATTGATGCTCTTCATTCCTACTGCTTGATGAGGTGCCGTAAAGTAAATTTGAAAAAATCAAAAATCGTAGTGGTGTAAGAATATCCAATAGTATTAAGTGGAATTTTGAAGAGCGTAATATAGAAATGGTCAATAACTACAGATATCTGGGAATGGATATCAATGTTAACTTATCTTTTACAAAGCACTTAGGAAACAAATTAACAACAGCGAAAATGGCGATTGCATCAACATGGTCAAAATATATAAATCATCCTAAGAAATGTTCGTCGCTGCTTCCCGATGTAAAATGTTTTACGGTGCTCAAATTAGGGGATTTAAAAAATATGATGAAGTGGAAAAATATTTCGATACTTCATAAAGAAAATGTTTCTTTTACCATTCAATACGCCAAACTACATGCTTTATTTAGAAACTGGTATAAACTCCCTGTACATTGATACATTAAGGCTACATTTTGCTTACATTAATAGAGTTCTACAACTGCCTGAGCATAGATTGCCTCGAATGTTAGCTGAAAAAATTATTTCAATGAAAACCTTTTGGGCTGAGGAGTGGGTAAATATATGTGAAAAAATTCAACATGTTCCTGAAAATGCTTCTTAACCCCTGTCTGAATACTGGAAACCAATACTTGAACTTTTAAAAACAACGGAAAGAAAAGATATTATATCTAATGCAAGAGGCTCACAATTTTATGATTTGTATCCGCAATTAACTTTTAGCACAAATCCTATTTTTACTTCAGAATTTTCGTCGCGTGCTACAAGCCTAATAATCAGAGTACGTGGAGGTCTTCTTGATTTAAATAGTAGAGCATTTAGACGTACTTCTGTTGGCCTATGTACCCTTTGTAATCTGGATGAATCCGAAAATACGAATCACTTCTTTGGAGTTTGTCCTATTTTTAATGAGTTGCGGGTTAAATATTTTAGTAAAACATTTTTGGATGTGAACGAATTATTAAATATACTTAATGGCAACGATAATAATTACTATAGTTTATACAAATATGTGGAAATTTGTTTAAAGTACAGAAAACTTATCCTAAATGAATTCAATTAAATCCTTTAAAATTTATTATTAATTTTTAATGTACAATTTATTCTTTTTTATATAATCAATTTTAAATTTGGTAGAACCAAAGTTAATTTGCTTATAAATTAATGTAATTAAAATTTAATTACAATCAGCTTTAACCCTTTCAGTTAAATAGAACCAGTTGAGATAAAAATCTGAAATTTTCAGTTTAAGCTAATTTGGGAGTGCTGATTAAGAATCTGGAGTCAGATTACAGGTAGGTTGTCTCACGTGGCCGCAAGGTGTTGTCCAATATATTGGACAAAGTTACTCGGTGGAGATGTTTCTTCTAAGTAAACTTAAAGTCAAAAGGTGTAATTTAATGAGACAAAGGTATTAAAACGAATCTATTTTATGTGATAGTTAGCAAAGCAGGTTTTGCAAATAAAATATAATTTTTTTGAATATCCGACTACTTTGTAGCGACCAGTTTTTGTATTTTCCTTAAATATTGGTTAGTGGTTGTGAAAATCGCTTGTTTTTTTTTTTGTGCTTGATTGATATTTGCAATGCCTCAGTAGAAAGAAATACATTTTGCTTTGAATGGATTAATTTGCTCGTCCAAGTAAATATTTTCCTACACGGGCAACTGGTAATTACGGACCATTTTTCATCATAATGTGAAGTCCAAAAAATACAAGTATTTCATCAGCGCTGGATGGTTTAAAAGATGACTTGCCCTGCTGAACGGCATATAAAATTGTGTAACATGTGGCATTGTCAAAAAATTATTGTCGATATATGTACATATATTTGGAAATATTTAAAATGGAGTTTCTATAATAATATTTTCATTTGGCGGAACAAATACGTTTTGTTTTTGATTTCGCATGAGCCTATTCTTCTATACAATAGATTTTCAGTAAATTTCATTTTGGTGCTTTCATAATTTTTGGTTGTGGTACTTAATCCACAATTTGGGTCAGCTCAATTCTCCTTAGACTTCTTCATTTTCAATTTCTTCTGGAAATGCTTCATGGTCTTGAACCACCGTTTCAAGAAATTAAGGTAAGGGTAGGTTGATGCATCAAGGATACAACCTCATTTCAGTACGATATACACCAAGGCCACTACTGGGCCTGTTGTGCACTCCTTAGGAAACATGGGGATTTAGGTGGGTAGTGCTACCACTACCTATAGGGAGGGTATTAACGTCTGGCGTTAGGAAACTCAGTTTCCCGGACGTAATTCCTAAAGTTTTCCAGTCAGCGTTCCTCAGGGATCCTAAGTCCAACATGACATCGCTCCCGAGGTGTTTCGATCTTAATTCGACGAAGTCCTGACAGTGGCTGCTCTCCTCACCAAACGCTCTAAACTCGTCAGATTCCTGGACTTAAGCCTATTAACTGCTTTCGCCCTAATTGCCCTTTGGCTGTCGGTAAATATATTGGCATCTAATCGCCCCATATTCGATTCCATTCATCTCATACATTCCGTAATAGCATGGACTTCACCTGGAAGCTTTTGCCTATATCCGGCAGACGGTAGAATATCTCGGTTTCTGTGTTTTCAATATAGACCCTCGTTCTATCCCCTAGCTAAGGGCCGTCCAGACGCGTCTGTGAATCAACAGAACCCCACAGGAGTTTGTACTAAATTCAAGAAACTTACTAAGAGAAAAGCTCATCATCTGCTCTAGCATCGCTAACATAAGAAGATTCTTTTAAAAGTTTCAAGATTTCTTCTTCACTAAGTAGTAGTTTTAAAGCCATTTCGTAAAATTAACACCAGTACTGGCAAAATAAATGTTCTAGCCAATTCCAAAAACTGCATCCACAAAGTCAATTTGTCCAATATATTGGACGTGCATTTATAAGCGTCTAAAGCCTATATTACTTTAAAATTAAATGGAATTAACATTCTAATAGCTTAAGAACTACTCAAGTAATACTAACAAATTTTTTTCTAAGTGTAAAATAACATTATTATCACTTAAAACTAGCACTGAATAGGACTTTATTTCACAATAGCAAAGCAACTTTTGAAAATCACTCAATTTAACACAAATTAATAAAATATCACTCCTAAAACACATGTGTTTAAAGTATAACACTCTTTTTATAACGGTAAATACTATACAAATCGGTTGATTTGCGTCAACTCTACATGACTTCAAAGAGAAAAATTTAAATGTCCAATATTTGGACAAAATGTCTGAAAGGGTTAAAATGCCAATCTGGCTCACAACTGTTATAGTTAAGCCAAATATAGATACATAAGACCTAAAAAATTTTATTACTTACCTTTGTAAATATTGATAAAAATATCTAATAAATAAATAAAATAAAAATAATTTATGCAAGATGGCTTCAGTTTTTTTACTACACCTTCTTCCTTAATTTGTTCAAATTTTGAGTTAACACAAATTCGTTTTCCCGTGCCTTAACCCTTGTGTTAATACCCAACTTTATCCACATTGTTTAGCACCAGGGGTACCCGGGTACCCATATACTATAATGTATTAATAATCCATATTTTTATGAAATAAAATTAAATTTTTAAACTTTTTAAAAGCGTATTAAATTATATATATGTTAAATTATGATTTTTTAACTTTGTATTGCAAAACGGCTAAAATTTAAAATTTTTTATACAGGACAGTATTTTTTAGTATAGCAGTTGAACATTTTTGGTCATACATGATATATAAGTGAGACTTCCCCGTATTATAATACTAACGCTTGGAAATTCATATTACGTAATTGTATGATACAGAATTTAGTTTATTGAATTGTTTGAGCAGTTCAAACGTGATTTTATAATCCCATAAAGTGTATTGTATTGTATTGGGTACCGGGGTACCCGGGTGCGCTTATTGCGATGGTTAAAGTTTAAGAAAATTTTTTTGAGTATTAAAGGAGCAAAAACATAAATCTAGAATTTGATTTCGCTTTCTTTTAAGTTAAATAACGACGACCCAGAAGCTTGTTTAAAAATGTTAATTCTTAATACATTTTTTTCATGTTAATCTACGTAGCTGGGTACCATGGTACTCGGGTATTAACACAAGGGTTAACATTAGCTAAGCAATAAGAAAGATTACTCTGTTATTCTGCCACCGTTATTGCCAAATTGCTGAGATATTTATCTTTGTTGTAGACCTGGGATAAAATCGATTGAACAAATCTCATACAAATGTAGGCACAAACAAGTCTTATATGAATCTTAACCTCATAACATATTTTTTTTTGCGGGTCCATGTTTGGTCATGGATCCCAAATAGGGCCCAATTTCGAAATGTATAAATACTGTTGTGTACGGTGAGGCTTGACCGAATATACATAATTACTTATTTAAATATGTGATATATGTTCATCACAGTTAGCTTTACATACCTACCATATTTTAATTGTGTTATAAACGAGGCCAAACTCTTACAAGCCAGTATACATAATTTGCTACCATTTTTAATGCCACATTTAATAATACTCGTAAATAACTTTTTTTAATTTCAAACGGAAAACAAAATAAAACTTCACCATTTCCTTTTGTACACATTCTCCAAGTTTGGCAAATAAATATCTTAAAGAACAGAGTTTTGTTGGAAAGATAGTAAGAGAATTTCAAAGAAACGTCAAAGGTAAAATTTTCTATTATAAGTTATTCTGTTTTTGTAGTTCTATACGTTAAAAATAACCTTAAGATTATCATGTTGGTTTCCTAAGTTAAAATACATTTACGGGTTTTTTAGCATCCATACAATTTCACTTGTATGATGGTAGATCTATGAGTTCTTAATGTACTTTACCTGTAAGCATTTGGCAGATTGTTTTCGATAGCCACTACTTGGTTACGTTTTGAAGTTTAAAAGAAGATTTTTTATTTTGTACAACAAAAAAAAGCACTAGAGTATACGAAAAACTATACAAAAAACTTAGAATAAATAAAAAATTAACCTTTTCAGAGTTTAACAATTTTCGTTAAAGTTTTTCGTATAATTAAAACAGTTGTACAAAACAACATTGCTTAGGAAAAGTTCATTGTCAAATAGTGTATAAACAAAATAAGAAAATAAATATATTTTGTTGATCACTTTAGATGTTAGTAGATGTCTTACCCAATTTGGTCTCAATTTTACCAATATTCACTGAATGAAACACCAAAAAGTAAATTTTTTTTTTTTGACTTGCAATTATAACATTTAAGTTCCACATGTGATACTCCGTAACAAGTATAACCATCCATAAAAATCTACCTGATAAAAAAAATTACTTCGTCTAGCAAATATTCAGCCTTTTTTTGCGTTACTTTTATCTATTACAAAAAACGATACAGTCATATGCGACAACGACAAACACAATAAGTCTGATTACCTTTGTTGTATATTATTTCCGGTTGGGTTACAATAATGCACAGAGGTAGATTTCGGCCAACACCTCAAATCTTTTTACACCCACACCACAATAGTGGATAGGGAATTTTGCATTTGTGGTGACGTGTGTAACACCTTAAAGTATTGATCGACTCATAATCACTTTCTGAGTCGATCTAACGATGTCCGTCCGGCTGGCTGGCTGGCTGTCCATGTAACATTGTGCGCAAAGTTCAAGTCGCAATTTTGTAGATAATTTGATAACATTTCCTTATGGCACAAGGGCAAAGCCTATCGAAAAAGGACCGAATCGAAAGACTGCGAAATAGGGGCAATTTCTGCCTCTCCGAAACTATCAAACCGATTTTAATGAAATTTAAAACATAGATAGATCCATATAGACACATAAGCATGATTCTTCATGGGTGCCGAATAGGGTGCACTCTTCTAAATGTGTTAAAAAATACTGCGGTTTAGGGTATCATATACTGTACTTTTTTTTTTATTTTATTTAGCGTTTGGATTTAAAATACAGAGAAAATATAAGTATGTATATGTTTTTTTTTTTTTTTTTTAGATAATAAATTTAGTTTACAAGTTTAAAGAATTTAGCCAGGATATGACTTCGGGTGTTAGGTTCTTGATTTCTTCAGTGTTTCCTGGAAATGACAGGAGTGGGTAATTTCGAATTATGTGGTCGACTGTTTGTAAAGGATGGCCTCATGGACAGCTGGCGTCATTAGCAAATCCCCACTTGGTTAGGGAGTCCATAGTTCTGGCAGTAGATGTGCGTAAGCGGTTTCAACTACACCAGGTTTTGCGTGGAAGATCAAAATCGGTGGTCGTATCGTCTGGGTTGAATAAGGGACTGCGATGACCATGCGGAGCCAAGAGCAGGGGTTTATTTCTAGATATTAATCTTGCATCATATTGAGTGGAAAGGTCAGAGTTGAGTGGGATGTGCGGGTTTGTGCTGATCTTGGTGTACTCCCGAAGAAGTGCTTGCTTTCGTCTTAGGTCAGGGGGGCAGAGGTTTGCTAACATTTGCAGCCATTCGACAAGTGTAGGTTTTAGTATGGCATATATTATTCGCATCGTCTTGCTTAACTGCGTGTCTATTCTTTTTATATGGTGGCTGTTCAACCATATTGGAGCGCCGTATTCGGCACTCGAGTAGATTAACGCTATTGCAGAAGTTTGTAGGCAATTTGCGGAAGCACCCCATCTTGTTCCTGTGAGTTTCTGCATGATGTTATTTCTCGACTTTATTTTCTGAGCGGTTTTATCTAGGTGACTTCTATACGTTAACGTACTGTCTAGGGTTATACCAAGATATTTCGGGTAACAATTGTGTGAAAGGGTGGTACCATTAAAACATATTAACAGCTTCCTATCAGTATCTCTATGGCTGATAGGACTTGGCTTAAGTCTCCATTTGCTGCAGTATGATGCTATTTTAAGTTGATCGGTTTCTAGTACTCTCTCTAGATTTTCAAAGCTCTCATCTTGATAATCAAAAGCTAGGTCGTCGGCATAATTAAATTTGCGGGATATAGAATTCGGAAGATCGCTGATGTAGAGGTTAAAGAGAACCGGGGGCTAGAACGGAACCCTGTGGTAAGCCATTGTTGAGCTTTCGGGTGGTACTCTCCCCATGGTTCAAATTGAGTTAGTCTGAAATTGGGAAATGTCAAATGAAATGAAGAAAAAAACTTGACGTTTAATTGTGGTTCACATTGAATATCGGCCCTTAAAATTTAGTACTAATAAAAATATTTTAAATTGACAAAACAAAATAATTAATATGATATAAAATCACATGAATTATAATTTTTTTTTTTGTCTTTTATAATTTAATTGGGAAATAAAATAGAAAAGAAGTAATAGCGCGTTTTTTTTTTTTCTTATGTTCTTATATCCATTGTCTACTGTAGTAACAGTTAATATAGATAACAATAAGCATGTTTCAAGAAATATTGATTTTTTTGTGTTCATATAAAAAAAAAAATAAACAAAAACGTATAATTTGGCTACCCACAAACAATTGATTTATTATTTTGAAATGTCGATTACGTCCTTTGCTGGTCCGAACGAAACGCGGATACGTTTCGGGGGTAGGGACTGTATTTAGAGGTGGATTTGGGCTACAACTCCAGAAAAAACGCCAAGAATTTAAACACCTTGTTGGTAGAGAAAACGACGATTGCGGTTCTCAGGTTATGGAGTGTATAGAGTGGCTTCGCGATTGAGTGCTAAAATATCAACCCAGTATCTAAACAACTTGGTGATATTATAAGCCCTAAAAGGAAGGCACGAATATATAAAAAAAGAGATCACTTCTAACGATATAAAAACCCTTTTTTCTTTTGCATTTAAGCGTTATAAAATTTCTATTTTATTTAATAGTAAATATAAAACTTACTTTAGGATATTAAGGGGGTAATTTTGTTGTTCACTTCACCTTGCGTTGAAAAAATGTTCATATAAAATTTTTTGAATTTTCAAAATTTCAAAAAATTTTATATGAAAATTTTCTCAACGCAAGGTGAAGTGAACAACAAAATTACCCCCTAAATTTCAAAACAATTTAATTAATTTTATTTAACAAGGTTTCGTTAACTTTTAGTTAAAACGCGAATACAAAAAATTGCCGTCCAAAATAAATTTCACACAACGATTCGACACAACAATGATGGTAGTGGCGCCTTTAAGATGTCGATTCATCTTAGTGCAGCATCATCATTCAGAACAGAAACTAGGGATGGGAGTATCAAAAGTTATTTATGGGCGTGACAAAAATTTTAAAACGTCAGTTCAACAGCCTTCCGCTCCTTCACCTACGTACTAAGTTTTTTGTTTTACGAAAAGAAATAACAAATTTATAGGGTTTTGGCAGAAATTTCCCACTGTGCATTGATAAGAATTCGATAGCATTAGCGATAAATTTGTTTACTCATTATTGTTAAGATTTGATTTTTTTTTTTCAAAAGAAAATGCTTGCAGGGTTATGTTGAATCGTTGTAGATGACGATATTGAATGTGTATGGGTGTGAGTTTTGTGTTAGAAACAAACATCACATACATATGTACATAGTTAAGGATAAACTCAAGTTGGAGAAAACAGTGAAAGTTTAAACCACACACCAATCGAATTTCTAACACTTACAGGAAATTGAGCATTTTTGCGCTTCAAATTTTATTTGTAATTTATGGCTTTCAATTCAATGTAACAAAATAATATGTGGAAGTATACATTGTTGCAATAAAGCAATAAAGGATTTTTTCAAATATAATTACAAGCTTAACTTTTATTGGTTGGTTTTGTTTAAATTTATGTTAAGATTTATTAAAGATTTAATACCGAATTCAACAAAAAAAAAACAATTATTAAATTTAAAAAACTTTAATTAAGGTAAACTTTCAAAAAAAATTTGTTTTCTAAGCGTTGTAAACAAGCATTTTTTTACTTTTACTTTAAGGTTTATTAACTTTAATTATCAGTTTAAATTCAGTTTTTTTTCATATATGTGACATGGAAACTTATAAGGGCGCTATGAGCAGAGAATAAGTTTTGGGAAAAAATTACTTTGAAATTAAAAAGTTGATTTTGATGCGCCTGAACACTTGAATGGCTTGAAACTCATTACCTGGGGGTTTTCCGGGTCACTGATAACAAATATGGTATTCGATTTGAAAAGCCCAAAATGGCGGATCTAATATGGCGGACTATTTTTTGTATTATTATTGAATTTGTTTGAAACTCGGCCTTCAGGGGCTTTCTGGGACGCTGATTACGAATCTGGTATTAGATTGAAATTTTTATGATGAATGGACCGGATTCGCTTAAAGCTATTTAGTCTGGTGTCTCGAGGTTACTAATTAGCAGTAAAGATGAGAAATTTTTAGATGTAGCAATGAAAAGAAGAAATGCAAATTCAGCATCAAAAGTGAAATCGAAGAAAAGAATATGTAAGAAGCAGAATTCGTTTAAGTTAAGTCTTCTTAAGTAATTGTGTTTAGTTTTTTAAGTTATTGTGTTTTTTTGAATTTAAGTACTGAAGTTATAAATCTACCGTTCTTTTCATTAAACAGATCGGATATTTATCTATTTTAATCATCCATGTTAAATTTTCAAAAGCTATCCTGATAAATTTTTTAAACACTAGGCCGCAGAATTAGATCCGTTTTCTTGAATTTTAAAAATCCAACTTTAAATTCATAATCACCGACCACAAAACCCTTTGAGTAAAGATTTTAAAACAAATCTGATCAATTTTTCAAAGATATAATCCGCCATATTGAAAATGCCATTTTGAATTTTTAAAATCGAATGCCAGATTTGTTATCAACGACCTCAAAAACCTCTGAATGAAGAGTTTCAAGCAAATTAGATCAAATTGTTTTAAAGTATTATATTATATACATAAAATTGCAGAATATTTTGATTGATTGATTGATTGATTGATTCTTTTATTCAGTGTATCAGCATTTTTAAAATTCCGTCCTTCAGTAAAAATAATTTAATGAAAATTGAATTTGATGAACTCAAGCCTAACGAAAAATATCAGAAATTAAAGATTTACGATTAAAAATATGAAATTTATGGGTAAAAATTAGACGCAGTTCTGGACTCTATGTAATATAATAAAATAAGAACTTAATCCCCATCGTATCTCGGAAAACCCATTTTAAAATACAAACGTATATACCCTAGGGGTATGTAGGGAAACATTTATTTCATCTTTTGGTGTTACATTCTCTGGGAAAATTAGATGCGGCAATATAAAAAAATTGATTTAGTAGCCCCTCACGGAATGTCAACAGATTGACTAATCACTGAGTCCGATTATGGTGACACTTGGTGCTTGTGGTTAAGCCCAAAGACGGGAGAAGGGAGATCTATAAAAGCCGTTTTCACCACTTGTTGAAAAGTTAGGCCTATGGGCGGATCTCTATATGATGATGCTGTTCAATTAAATGCTGGCGATCATTCCATTGCAACTGATCCAAACGGCGAGTGTATAATTTTGGAGGGCTCTATACACTCGAAATGTCTAAGTGTATTGCAAATAGTTAAGGACCACACTGAGATAAGGCCAAGATTCAGGTACTCATGTTTATTTATCTACTCATACACACAGACGGCGGTGCGCAAAATGACCCCAGGAAATATGGCCCCAAAAGGAAAATGAAAAACGGCCCCAAAATTTTACATGAGACACAACAACACGCAATTTTGGCGCAATTTTTTTGTTTTTTGGGGTTATTTTTTATTTTTTCGTTAGGGTGTTTTTGCATTTTATTTGGAATAAAAGATGACCCCAATATCAAGGAATGACAAATGGCCCCAAATAAAATCACTAATTTTTACTTTGGGGCTATTTTTCATCTACTAATAAAAAATGCAAGTTTAAAGAAATGAAAAATCACCCCAAACATTTTTACACCAATTTTTTAAAATTCTATGTAAAAGTTTCTAGGGATAACATAAAAAACCAGAATTCTTATACCAAAGTAGAGAAAATCCTTGCCGGTTATGCAGAGATGCTTTAGTTAGCGAAGCCGGTGTTTGTTATACCATAGAGGAAAAAATCCTTGAGCCCGGCCCAAGGCCAGCTATTACGAGAAGAGTTCGTTATACCATAGAAAATACTTGCGCCCGGCCGAAGGCCGGCTTTGTAGTGAAGCTTTAGTGAGCGAAGCCATTGTTCGTTATACCAAAGAGAAGAAAATCATTTCACCCGGCCGAAGGCCGGCTATACAGAGAAGCTTTAATTAGCGAAGCCAATGTTCGTTATACCATAGAGAAGAAAATCCTTGCGCCCGGCCAAAGGCCGGCTATAACGTAGAGCTTTAGTAAGCAAAGCCAGTGTTCGTTATACCATAGAGAAAAAAATCCTTGTGCATGGCCGAAAGCCCAACCGTGCTATCAATCGTGCGATTTTTAAAACCAAAACTGTATAATTATCAGGATTTTGAAATCGGGATTCTAAATTTGGGATTTTGAGTTTTAGGCATATGAACTCCACCGAAAATGTTTAATGTCACTTTCCTTGTGATCTTTTTTGGGGTTAAAATTCATTATAAATTTTGAGGTGATTTTTCATAATGAAGAATAAGCCCAAATTTAGGGTCATATTTCATTTTATTTTTAGGGTTATTTTTAATTTTTTGGGGTAATTTTTCATTAAAAAAATGGGGCCATATTGCATTATGAAAAATAGCCCCAAATTTGGGGTCAATTTTCATTTATTTTTTGGGGCAATATTTCCTGGGGCCATATTTCGCAGCGCCCACACAGACAGATGGACTTACTGACATTGTTAGATCCTTTATTTAGTTTATTGTAGAAAAAATAAACGGAATGACAGAGTTATATGTAGCCTTTCCACCTGCGGTGAAAGGCTTACAAATGTTAGTATTAACAAAGAAGTAAAATAGCAATATATACAAATTTAATAAATACAATTGTTATAAAAAGGACATTTTATTAAAATTGTATAACATTAAGCAAATGTCGAATTGCCTTATCCCATCAAGGCCCTGCGTTGCGTTTTTGCAATGCTTACTTTAACCACCTCTCAGTAGTAATGAGTAAAAAATATCGATTTAAAAAAATATCGATATTTAAAAAAATCGATATATATTGCCGATATTTAAAATACCGATGTATCGATATTGAAATACGACTATCGAAATCGATATTTTTTAAAGTCAGTCTTCATTAAAAACTCAAAATTGTAGCCGTTTTTCAAACAATATGTTTTTTTTAGAATTGGCATCACTGCATGCATCATATGTTTTAATAATAATATGATCTAATATGAAGATCTTAAATGATTGGCATTTATAAGAAGAAGAATTAAAAAAAGCGGGGCTTTCACATTGCAGATTTCTAATCAAAACAGTAAAGTCAAACGAACTTGAAAAGATTTAATTTATGTGGGCTTGGAACAATATATGTGCCTATATACAAATATTTGGAATAATAATAAGATTTGTGCATATGGGCACTTCCACAGAAAATCTCTCTTTTTGTCACGTCACGTCGACTAGCAATTATTCTTGTATTTTAGAACCACGTTGTTCAAATTTTTCCTCTCTTTCACTAAATGAAAACCTAGTTGCGCTCTACACCCAAATGCAAAAAAAGTAAATAATATGTTCATTATTCTTTGAGAAACGATTAAAAATCGTTGGTGACATAACGTGACAAAAAGTAGACATTTCTGTGGAAATACCAATATATTTTTTTTATTTTGGTAATAGTTTCAGCAAAATAATTTCGATATATTGATATTTTTGAAATAATTAATATCGATATTCTTAAAACCTATCGATTCGATTTATATCGATATATTTTTTCAATTTGCCCATCCCTACCTCTCAGCAATTATGATATTTATTTATATTTTAACTAATGGTGTTTTCTTTTCTACAAAAAAATACTACAGGTGCATGTAAGAAATGCCTTGCCAACATTCTAATATGGCAATTTATTTCCTTCAATATATACAAAAAAAGATACTAAATAAATAAATCAAAGAACAAAATGAATACCGAAATTCCAATTTCTTTTGTTTGTTTTTCATAAAATATGTAAACAAGGAAATACCTTAGCCAGATTGCCGATTTATTGACACCAAGTTTTTAAGATTTTATGATTTCACAATTTTTTACAACAATTTTATAACACCGAAATTAATGTGGAATTTTATATAACTGACAACCAACCATTTACAATGATATGCTTTCTAATGTTTTATACTATAAAAAAATGGATACAATAACTATTAAAGTTTTAAATTTTTACTGTCCTGATAAGCGGCGATTTTATCCCAACTTCGTCTGGTGGCCCTATAAATAAACGGAAGTCACCTTTTTACAGGGTATTACCAACACTGTCGATTTATACGGGGCGATAAGTGCAATGCCTTATGCCATTAGTGAGGGTGAGTTTTTTTGAATAAAACAAGCCACCCTTTTAGAGAGCAAAACATTTTTAAGAAACGAACACCAAATTGAATTTTTTTAAATAAAATGTCACATTTTTTTGTAGAAAAGAAAACATTATGCGAATGGTGTTTTTTTCGTTAAGGGGTTAAGATGATATTTAACCCTTAAGCAAACACCAAAATGATTTTACGCAAACGAACCCCAGGGCCTAGCTGGGACTCATTGTATTTTATATGGAGCTTTTTGTGGCTATAGAAAAACTCACACTAACGAACCCCTGGGCCTGGCTGTGCTATGTGCTGGGATTCTATCGATATTTTCTACCATCGATATTTATCGATAGTTGAGATTTCACTATCGATATTACAATCGATTGAATGTTTGTCCTTAAGTAGGAAAACTTGAACTAGTTTTTTATCAGACTACAGTTCGTTGTTTTTATCACTTTATTGAACGTATGAGACGTATGTATGTATCCACTTTATTTTAGAAGACTGTTTTCAAAAATTGTGATGCTGACAAGCACCTTTCTGAAGAAACCAAAGTAATAGGACTACAAGATATTTCATTGTAACTTTAGAGAATGTTCTAAATTGGATTTGATTCTCAACCCAAAAGGTAATCAGTCTAGCGGACTTTTCCTCTAATGGTCGTTCATTGTTTTATCCTATGCTCGCAATTGCAATTGCAATTGCATTTTTATTTGTTTTTTTTTTTAAACATCATTGAACTATTTGACATTTTAGTCCCTATGTAAACATATACAAATTTCGACAAAAAGGACTTAAGTTAGTAGTAAAAAAGCACAGCTAAGCAATCTATACCACATACACAGAAAAAATTATTTTTCCAATTCAAACAAAAAATTTGTAGAATCAAACAATTTTTTGTTTGAAATCGGTCCTATAAACAAATTCGCATATTCAAACAATTTATTTGAATTTTGTTTATTGAAAAAAAAAACACTGATTTTTTCAAACAAATAATTTAACTGAATCAAACAAAAAGTTAACTGAAATTCATATACTAAATTTCAAAATAAAAAAAAAAGTTTTTGCACAAGCAATGAAGCGCACACAAGTAAGCACTGTATGCAGTGTTACCGTCGGATATTTTTAAAAAGAACCAAAAAAGGGGATATCTACAAAAAAAGTGGCACCAAAAGAGGATTAAAAAAAATGGGCAGATCTTTTAATATTAAAATAAGTACACCACATTATGTATTTTTTTCGTTTTTTCTATTTATTATAATTTTAAATGGTATAAAAACATAACAAAAAACATTGTATACCTAGTTATTATATACACTAAAAAACAATTGATCGTATTACAAAAGACATACATACTTCTTACAAATGGCTCATTTGTTGTAAAAACTAAAATAAATATTTTGCAAATATTTCTCTCGAGAAGCAATTTTTATAAAATATTTACTTTAATGTTTTGGTAATTCAAAAACGTTAAACATGTTTCTTGGATTATGACAATGTTGCAGCAAATAGAAGATATTTATGTAATGTGTTTTATATATACATTTATTAATATATTTCTTGTACTTTTCCTTCTGAATATATTTTCCTTGATTTATTAAAGACATTTTATTAAAGACATGCCCACCTGCACTTAAAAACTTTTTAGAAACTTATTTGCCTATTCCACCAGATTCGTATGTTTTTTGGAATGCTTTGGCCGAATATGATTACAGTTTTCTCCCATCACGTCACATTTATCAGATACACCAATTACTGTAATTTCGGAAGATGATTTGTACCACAATTAATAACAAAATCGATAGTTTTATAATTTTATTCTACAGTCAACCTAATTACAAAAGTTGTAGGCCAGACCCACGATGTCGACAAGAACATTTCTTACGTATATTTGTATTGAAAACAAAAACAAATTTTTGTTATTTATTAATATGCGAAAGGAATGTTCTTGTCGACACCGTGGGCCTGGCAGCTAAGCTATAATCGGATAATAACAAGAAATCCTATAGCAAAAAAAAAAACGAAAATATCACTTTTTCAAATACTTTATATTTAATCAGTTCCGTACTTTAATACAAATAAATGCATACATGCTACTGAATTTAAGTGCTAGTGTTTTAATTTCTTTACTAAAGCATATTTAGTTTTAATCCAATTTCGTCTATTATTGCTTAAAATTTTTGTAATCAGGTTTATAGACCAAAACTATAAAACTGGATTTTGTTATTAATTGTGGTACAAAACATCTTCCGAAATTACAATAATTGGTGCACCTAATAAAAGTGACGTGATGGGAGAAAACTGCGCTCATACGGCTTTAGCATTCCAAAAAATATAAGAATCAGTTGGAATGAATAAACAAACGTTTTCAATGTCGTCTTGTGTTATTTATTAATGGTCAGTTTCGTACAAAATTTTTTAAAAATAATTGTTCTTAAAACGACTTCTATACTTTCGTAAAGTGTCTTCATTTGAAACCCAACCTTCAAGGCTAGTATCTAACAAATTTAAAGATAAAAGCATGGATTCGCATGTATTTTCTTTTAACCTATTTGTTACTTTATTTTTGGTTAAAGCTAACTTAGTTAAAACACGCTCAGCAGAAGCACTATTGTGTGACAATGTAAAAATATGAGAGATCAATTTGTACAAGTTTAAATATATATACAGGTATACTCATCAAATCTATTTTTCAATTCTCCAATTTCACACCAAAAATCTTCAGCATTCGAAATTTTAAATATGTGTTCATAATTCGTGTCATTTACTTTACTCACTAGAAGTTTCAATTCATGTATTAATGCATCTGGGTCAGATATAATATCTTTAAACTTTGAAACTAATTCGAAATACTTTATATCTTCACTAGACACTATAAATAATGGTTCTAAATAACTCAATATATTGAGCTTTTTGTATTTTATATCAATTACTTACACAATTTTTGGTAAAAACTTGGATTTTACTTTTAATGTCAATTACACAAATTTTAGAAAAGTTTTCGGTTTCTGCTTCACGACCATAATATATATATATATATATGCGAGATATCTTTACCCCCTTATTCATAATAAATAAAACAGGTTAATAGAAAGTTTATTCAATCGATTTTCAGCTAACCACGCATGACAAGACAAAAATTGCATATAAACTTGCTTATATTAAAGTTAGGAGTTATAATAAAACAGAAAGAAAAAAGTATCTTCTCCTAACGTAAAAAGTATCAAAAAAGTGGCAAGAATCACAAAAAGTACCACATTTGGGTGCATTTTGTAAAAGTGGCCAAATAGTATCCAAGCAGTCGAAAAAGTGGCAAAATGCCACTTTAGTGGCACCAACGGTAACGCTGACTTTATGAGAAGATGACGGCAGAGCAGAGCCGCCGGCTGGCTTTGAGACACATTTTTTTTGTTGGAATAATTTTTGAACGAAGTCTTATTTATACACACAACACAATGTTTTTCTTTATCACTCTCTTTTGCTGTATCCTTTCCTTTGCTAAAGAAGAAATGTAACCAAAAACGACAGCAGACCGACTCGGTATGTTTTTCATCATCATTCTATTTTTGTATTTGATGTATTTAACCAAACAGTTTTAAAAAATTGAATACGGGATTTTGTTTCTTATAATGTTGCTTCTGCTATTGTTTTTCTTATAGTTGCACTTTTTTAAAGCGTCCAAAAATAGACTGTGTGTGTTTTTTGTTGTTGTTCTTATATTTCACATAAAGAAGTGTTGCTTACGATCAAATAAATAAATGCAAAAAGACGACAACATTAAAGAGCGTTAAATATTTCATACAAAATTATGAAAACTTGACACCAATAACGCGTTTATTATATTTTTGAAGAGTTGTCCACATTTTTGTTGGTTAAATAAAAATCAAACAAAAATATTGTCTGAATCAGTAAAAAAATTTATAGAAATTAAAATGATTTTCAAACAAGCGTTTGTTTGAAAATAATCCGGCAATAATTTTTTCTGTGCACCTTTCTTTTTGTTTGTATTCATTGCTGTAATTCTGCGCGAATTAATAAAAGCAAGTAAAAACTTGCGGCAAAAAACTGTGTAAGTATAGCAGCTGTAACATGTCTTCATTAGAGTTATCCAAAATAATTTTTTTTTTTTGATTTTCCAAATTTGGTTAAAATATGAGATCGATTGAAAATTGCAGTACAACACGCACATTGAAATCTGTGAGAATGAAATTCGGGCTAAATAGAGAGAAAAACGCCCGTAACTACTGAGGAGTAACCCCTAGAGATGGAAAATATATGAGCAACCCCTATTATTTTTGCATTCCCAATATTTCTCTTGAACAAACTTATCCTCTATCTCCAACCCTGCATTTGGTCCCCATACGAAATTTTAATTTTCTCGAAAACCGACTGTATAACAGACGAGCGGACAGCCAGGCAGACATGAAGTCCAAGATTAAAAAACGGAACCAATTAGGATGTAATCCAATCCAATTCCGTTTTTTTTAATCTTAGACTTCATGTCCGTCTGGCTGTCCGTCTGGCTGTCCGTCTGGCTGTCCGTTCGTCTGTTCTAGAGTTGGGTTTCGAGAAAATAAATTTTTCGTATGGGGACCATATGAACTGGTTTCCTTTATGAAACAGATAACTTTTTAAATTTGTCCTTCATTGATCGACTCTAGTCTTCATAGCTGTATTTTAAATAATAATAATATCATTATTAATATTTTTCCTATCGATATTATCGATAGTTAAATACTATCGATAGTTTCCCAGCACTAGCTGGGACTACTTTTATTTGTGTGGAGTTTTATGGCTATAGCAGGAACATTTTGTTGGGAAATAGAATAATTCTTCGAAAAAAAAGTAAAGAAAGAAGTCTTATGTGTCGCGTATGCTTTTTGAAACGATTCATTTTGATTGTATTTACTGCACAAAATTTTTATTTGGCCAATTGCCACGCCCACGGCGTTTAAATTTACACTTTTTCTCAGTTTCTTGTAAAAAACACTTTGATTGAGGAAAACATAAAGTTTCGTTCTAATATATTTAATAATTATATTAGAAAAAACTGGAAAAAAGTCAAAAATGCCTGGCCAGGACCTGGTGTTCGCTTAAGGGTTAAATACAAAATATGAAATTTTACTTGTGTGAAAAACTATTTTTTTTCAGGCTGTATATGAGCACAAGTAACAAAAATATTTATATTTTTAGTGCGTCTTAAATATATAACGTCTAGTACATATATGCGTTATTATACTTACTCCTTTTTTGTACTTCTTTTAAATATTTTTTGTTTAAAGTTTTTAACTCAATGTTTGTTGTTCTGTTGATTTTGTTTTATTATTTCTTATTTCCTGAACAATACACAATTTCTATTTTTAAATTTGTATATACGAGTAGGTTTTTATTTTATTTGTATGCTCTCCATTCAAAAAAAAAAAAAAAAAATAACTGTAAAAAGATTTACAACGTAATCCTGTGTAAGAAATGTTTGACTATGTAAAGAATTTTTTATTTCCATTTTTGGTATTTTCTTACATTTTGTTTTATTTGAGAAACAAAAACTTTAAATGGAAAATGAAATAAATTTGGAGAAGGAATTGCATTCAAGCATTACAATAAACAATTTTTGTTTTTGTATTTTTCTTTTTTCTTATATTTTATGTATGAAACGAAACAATATAAGCACTACATCCAATTGCTATAACTCTAAAAATATCTTATTTAAATAACACTTAGAAATAATAATAAAAACTATTGCTCATCTAAGTATTAAACGTAATTTACTTTGTTTCTAGAAATTCCTTAAAGTTAAATAATTTTTTTTATCTTGAATATTAAAAAAAAAAAAGAATGTGTTTGTATATATTTTTTTTTTTTTAATTTAGCTTAGTTTTCTGTTCATTATCTGCTGCATATTCTACTTCTGTTTAAAATTGTTTAAATATTTAAAAAAAACGACGTGCATTACCCAGTCTGCATTGTTAAGCATAATTTAGATTTTAAATAAATATATTTATTATATTATAAACATTTTTTTTTTTTTTCAACTTGATTTCAAAACAAATTTGTTTTAATTTTATATTGATATATTTGCTCCAAATTTCTAAGCAAGAAAGTAAATCAAGATAGTAATTTGTTTTCAACACTCAGTCATGTGACAGAAATTAAATTCCCTATTTGGTTCATCCAAAACAACGATCATTTTATTAAGAGAAGTTATAACAAATTCGAGCGCAACTGCAGTTACGGACTTAAAACCATTTTTATCGAAATGTGTGACTGGCTTAATGGTCAATGAGAGGAAACGATCAACTTGAGCAACTGCCGTCTTATGGTGTTTTCTTTTCTGACAATAATGTTCCATATATGCTACCATTCGTGCGTGTTTTTGTTCCATTCTAAAAATATATGCAAAAATGTGAGAAGTTGTCGTTTTCCTTTCTAAACATGTTGCAACAATAACTGGCAAATTTGTTCCATTTCTTACCCGCAGTTATAACTGAGTGTGAGATAATACCCTTTTTGCATCTGCGTAAAGTACTTTTTTATGCAAGCAAGTATTTTTTTCTTGTGTTTGCGGACAATTTGCGTTATATTGTGATTTTTAGTATATTGTGATGGATATAAAAACTTATTGTTTTTCGTTTGTTTTACTTTTATTTAATAATTAAGTATATTTTATGTCGCAAAATTTTTAACAAAAATCAGTGCTGTTTATGCTTATTGGAATTGTAAGAAAATTTAATGTTTAAAATTGCTACAAGCGTGTTGAATATCGCTTTTAGTACAAACTTTGCATTCAATATTTAACACGCTAAATACCCATTAGTGTTGAGTGAAAAACGTAGCTATTATTTTGTTCTATTGTAATTTAGAAAAATGTATCACTTTGTAAGGGTTCGTGTAACCTAATAAATATATTACACAACTATAATGCATCATTATTTTTTAGAAAAGAAAACACCATTAGTTTATTCCAAGGTGGTCTTAGCCACAGGGTGACAAACAATGCGTTTACCAACCAGCCCTTGTTCAGAAGCTATCAATCCAACGCTGCTTTTGCAATATACCAGCAGCATCTGTTGAATAGCAAAAGCACGACGGGATATCCGCACAAAGGACGAACTTTTACAAAAGTGGTGTAAAATCAGTGCTCAAAGTAGGCTTTTTAAGATTTCCTTTACTGAGACTATGGGTCCAAACCATAATCGCCACATGATCCCCGAAGGGGCTTCAGCGTGCGACTATGGGTCTAAACCACAATCGCCACATGAACCCCAAAGGGTCTTCAGCCCATAGTCAGTTTGGGGTAATACTGGCAAGGGCTACACAGAAAAAATTATTGCCGAATTATTTTCAAACAAACGCTTGTTTGAAAATTTTTTTTATTTCTATAAATTTTTTTACTGATTCAAACAATATTTTTGTTTGATTTTTATTTAACCAACAAAAATGTGGATAACTCTTTAAAAATATAATAAACGCGTTATTGGTTTCAAGTTTTCATAATTTTGAATGAAATATTTTACGCTTTTTAATGTTGTCGTCTTTTTGCATTTTTTTATTTGATCGTAAGCAACACTTCTTTATGTGAAATGTAAGAACAACAACAAAAAACACACACAGTCTATTTTTGGACGCTTTAAAAAAGTGCAACTATAAGAAAAACAATAGCAGAAACAACATTACAAGAAACAAAATCCCGTATTCAATTTTTTAAAACTGTTTAGTTAAATACATCAAATACAAAAATAGAATGATGGCGAAAAACACATCGAGTCGGTTTGCTGCTGTTTTTGGTTACATTTCTTCTTTAGCAAAGGAAAGGATACAGCAACAGAGAGAGATAAAGAAAAACATTGTGTTGTGTGTATAAATAAGACTTCGTTCAAAGATTATTCCAACAAAAAAAATGTGTCTCAAAGCCAGCCGGCGGCTCTGCTCTGCCGTCATCTTTTCATACTTGCGTGCGAGTCATTGCTTGTGCAAAAACTTTTTTTTTTATTTTGAAATTTAGTATATGAATTTCAGTAAAATTTTTGTTTGATTCAGTTAAATTATTTGTTTGAAAAAATCAGTATTTTTTTTCAATAAACAAAATGCAAATAAATTGTTTGAATATGCGAATTTGTTTATAGGACCGATTTCAGACAAAAAATTGTTTGATTCTACAAATTTTTTGTTTGAATTGGAAAAATAATTTTTGCTGTGTACTGACTCCCGTAACTCAAGAGATCTCTCAATTTTGAATTCTGCCAAATTCCAGGCGTTGACTGCATCTGATTTCCCCAGAGGATGCAAAAGGGCATATTATTTTAATGTTTCGCTACATACCAGTGGGGGGCACCTAATGGTCATATATGTCATTATTTAGATGAGCACCTGCCATATAGTCTTATCTGGTCCAGGTCTTAGCCACTGATTGTCAAACCATGCGTTTACCAGACGACCCCATGCATGCGCAGCTGGTACATACATACATAGGTAGCATTTAAGTGTCTAACTCGCCCAGCCAGCAAAATACTTCGACATTGTCGGAATCATACATTTTGTGCAAATGTCTGACTTCATTCTTAGAGATTTCGTTCAGATTTCTGTCAGACATTGAATATACTTACTGTCTGGCCGACTTCTGATCGATTTCGCATGGATATATCGGGGAGAATTTATGTTCAGATATGTCCAATAGATTTCCGACGGAATTCATTCAGATTTGTCTAAAGAACGTTATTATTTTTTTAAAATAATGACAATTGTCATTCAGTTGGAAATAATTTTAATTTTATTGTATTTGTTCAAGATAAAAAGCATAAAAAAAGGTACGTACGTGTAATGTTTATAATTATGTACATATTTTGCAATAAAATTATTTCTTTCAGCCAAAGTATATTTATACCAAGTACATGCAAGTGATCAGCTGTTCAGTTGTTTTACTTTTGATATTGTCAAAATTTGCTTACATTTTAGTGCGCCATGATTTTTTTTTTTTTTTTGTTTTCTTTTTGTTTGGCTGTTTGACAGTCTCAAATGGTTTTACACATACAAAATGAATGTTGTTTTTTTATATTGTTGATTTGTTGTAAACTTGCATGTACTTGGTATAAATATACTTTGCTTTCAGCTATCAGCTCGAAAGCAAAAAAATCTCGGCTAACACGTTCTGATGTGTTAGCCGAGATTTTCCCATGCCTTTTTCATTAGATTTCTGTTTGTATTCCCAAAGAAATTAATTTTTGATAATATTTCTGTTAGATATCTATCAGAAATGCCGACAAAAAACCAACATTTCCCACGACATGTCTGTCAAAATTCGTGTCAACCACTTCATAAGTTTTTGGGTCAGAAATCGGACAGAATTCGTTTACGATTCCGACTTTTTTGCCGACGTTTCTCTCAGATATCTGAACGACGTCGGATTATTTTGCTGGCTGGGTCGGTAATAATTATGCACACTACACTTGCGTAGGAGCTGGGGCTGTCTAACCTCCGCTGCTTTAGGAATAGCTAGCAGCATGTTTTGTATAGCAACAGCCCACAGGTCAACCATCCTCACAACTCAAACACCTCCACCAGGCCTCATTGAAAATCAGAAACACTCTAGCCGAGTAACTTTGCATTTCAACCACAGGCACCACGTGATCCCTTCGGGTAAATACCCTTGAAAAAAGCACTCTTTATCAATAAGCATCATTCTGTGCGAAATCCGTTCCATGAGAGAACTCATCCACATTCATCTTCCAGGCTCGCGACTGTTCATCACTCACCACGACCTTTCACCTGCTTTGAGTTTCAGAATCAATCACAGCTCATCCTTTGGACATACACTCCGCTCTCCACAAACGCACACTCGGTACCGGAATCTTTTCATCCAATTTTCGCCTTAAATCAGTGATGTTGTACGCGCGCTAACCGTCTCGACTCTACTCTTAAGCATCTTCTGCATCACTATCACCAAACACTTCTACATAGAATGTATTTATTACAGGATTTATCTTTAAGACAAAGGCAGCTTTTCTGCAAGAAAAATATTCCTTCTGTAAAAGCTATTTTTTCGTGGCGAAAAGCATTCGCTTGCATGCCAATAGTCAGGCCGGTACCGTGACACCCGTGTTACCAGATAACCACCGGTACTCCGATAAGTACCATGCACTCAATAAATCAAAGACCTCAAGAGCCATGCCATTCTGGATGTGTACCACATCCCAGATATGAATAAATCTATTCATAGATTTTCAAGGTCGGAGGGGAGAATGTCTACTGAAGAGAAATTGTCATACTCCTCTAGCCTGCTACAACATCTGTGATCCAAAAGAAACTTCATGAAAGTGCGACTATAAAACGAAAGGTATAAATCTTCTGATACCTACCAACGTCTAATCTTTGGACACTGTCCAATTGCCAAGCACTTGGTCAATTTACAGGCATTGACAGAACCCTTATATACCACAAAAGATGTAAAAAAAAAGTTTAAATTTCCTCGAGCCTTCTAACTACGCTCCTTAAGAGGAATAACACAGTGTTACAAAATTGAATGAAATAGAAAAACCTGGGACCGGATATTATTTTTCTTGTAGGGCTTGTCGACTAAAACAAGATTCCAATAGTGAAATATACCGGACACCTCCAAAATCCGGATTTACGGGTAAAAACCCGGTTTTTGTGCCTTTGCGCACTTATAAGCCTGTAATTTTGTTGATAATGATCCGATTTTCAATTTCTTACTAGATTTAATTTATTTAAGAAAACTGGAGAAATTTGGATGTTATTGTCGAGCAAACACAAATTTTGTAGATTTTTCAAAAAAATTTCAAATTTAGTGACGTTTTTATACATTATTTTCTTAAGAAACTATAATACTATTGAGTTTATTCAAAAAGTACGTTTATTAACGATTACAACGCATATTTGGGTTTAAAAATAGATAAGTGATTGACTGAGTTATTTAACTTTTCATGAAAATAAACTTTTAAACATTTTATAAAAATTTCACATTAAGAAAATAATGTATAAAAACGTCACTAAATTTGAAATTTTTTTGAAAAATCTACAAAATTTGTGTTTGCTCGACAATAACATCCAAATTTCTCCAGTTTTCTTAAATAAATTATACATTGTTCGAAAGATCTCAGTTTCTTCTTTCCAAATCTAGTAAGAAATTGAAAATCGGATCATTATCAACAATATTACAGGCTTATAAGTGCGCAAAGGCACAAAAACCGGTTTTTTACCCGTAAATCCGGATTTTGGAGGTGTCCGGTATATTTCACTATTGGAATCTTGTTTTACTCGACAAGCCCTACAAGAAAAATGATATCCGGTCCCAGGTTTTTTGGACTGTCTCACCGTGTAATACTTCCGCTAGGGGAAAACCTAATGGTCAATATGGACATCAAACTTTTTTATTTTGACAAGGTAACTGTGCATAAATATGGAAAATTTTTAAAAATTTTAACATTTTATTTCTCGCCACCACACAATGGGAGATTTTAGGAAAAAAAATGAAAATATTTCTGGATTTTGCAAGCGGTTAGTCTGGTTGGAATAAAATTTCAGATGGAAATTAAGGTCTTGCATTCGAGTATGTAAAAGGGGTTCAACGATACATTTTTTAAGGTGTTACACACACCAACACAAATATATAATTACCCCTCCACTAAGGTGGTGTGGGTATAAGAAGATTTAAATACGTCTAAAACAGTAGGAAATACTGACATTGCGGTACAATATAGTTTTATTTGACAACGAATTGTCATACAAGATTCTATTGGTTCACAATTATCCACACATTTCACTCCAACAAATTTACAATTCCTGGTGGAGTATACATATACATAAATGATTGGACACAGCCGATTATTGAATTCGTACCCAGTAAAAATGTGCTCCGAAAGGAGCAGGTTTTATATATGAATTCATACCTCAAATCACTTTAAAGCTGCTCATGGGGTGCCTGATTTTTGTTTAGTGTGTTTCCGGTACGGAGCACTTTTTTCTGCTGACAATAAGCGCTTCGGAATATGCGCTTTTTCTTTAAGTGCTTCAAAAATCCCAAATTTCTTTCACTGGGTACTTGTTTACGATCATTTTATTTGTTTTATGGTTTTGTTTAATTTTATACTTTTGTATGATCTTGAATTTAAATATAATCACCCTTATTGTGTTTGGCGTATTTAAAATACGCCTACGACAGTTTGGTAATAGATTAAAGGAAAAAAGTTCACGTTCTCTTTAATCTATTACCAAACAGTCGTAGGCGTATTTTAAATACGCCAAACACAATAAGGGTGAATATTTTTTCAAAAATAAAAAAATGAACATAAAAAATCATCCTGTTCTAAAATGGACAGCACTACACAAAATATATTTTGGGAGTCGTTATAAAACAGACCAAAATTATAATTTGAGCGATTTTTGCTTTTCATATAAAGTGTGTTGCCCTGAATTTGCACTAAAATTCAATCAGACTAATACACCTTCGAATATAAACGACATAAATACCCATAGATACAACCATTTGTTCCGTTTTTTTTTTTTTTTACATAAGGCTTGGTGCTGCTTTTATTTTGTTGTTTCTTCTCTGCTTTCTATTATTTTACATTTTCTTTGCTTCGTTGCGCTTCACCGCTTTAAGTGTTTTTGTAAAATTTCGTAACCAAATAAAAGGAACTTGTAGTGTGCAGTCGTACATACGTGCGTACATTAAAGTCTCTTTCTGAAGGTTTGTTAGTGTTTTTAAAATGTAGAAGCAATATAGATCATGTGTTACCGCAACACATACAAATTTTTCGCATATTACTAAATATTTTCCGTGTATACATCCACTGTGCATAGTTGTATGTATTTCTTTTGTTTATAAATGATGTGGGAAAAAATTTGTATTCATTTTAAGGTTAAAGCTATATCTCTACAGTTTCTCATCGTTAGCAGCCAAAATCTATTGCTTTAGTTGTTGGAGACGTAAAAAAAAGAATTGGCACTTAAACAGTAATGCCTTAAAATTTAGTACTAATATTTATTTTATTTATTCATTTAGTTATTGGTATTCCTATGCAACAGGACTTTAAGTCTAATAATTAAAGTAAATACATGATAAACAATATGTAGCAATTTCTATTTTTTCTTTAATTCCCTAAGGTAATCCCGCGAAGCTCTACGCTTATCTGCAGGAAAGAAACCAGAGTCTCTGGCGGGAATGGAACCCGCAACCCCAGCGCTGACAGACCTGCTCACTACCAGCTAGCCTACCGGGGCTCTCTTATGGGTCACACAATAAAATAGTTTAATAATAAACATTAAAATAAAAGAATTCATTAAATAATACTTTGTACATTAAACTACCCAGTAAAAACTTCGCCTACAAAATAATGTGTAATTAATTTTCATGTTGTAAAAATTCCTTCATAAAAAAAAAAAAATAATTTAATGAACTGATTAAAATTATAAATAAAAATGTTTTCAATTTTAATTAATAACACCAGGAAACAAATTTGAAATTTGTTTGTGCGGTCTGGAATTTAATTGCAAATATTTACTAATTTGAGGTCGCAAAATTTAAAAAAAATCAAATAATTTTATGCTCTCTAAAAATTTAAAAAAATTAAAAATGCGACTAAAAAATATAATCTTTAAGCCGTTCTTACACAAAAGCATATTACAAAACTTGAATCAAGTGATAGTTGATGCCCTGTAGTTTCTGAGATATCGGTGAATTTTTCAAAAAAAAAAAAAAAAAAAAAAATAGAAAAATTTAAAAAAAAACAAATTTTTCCTTCTTTAAAAATTCATAAAACATGAAAATGCAACAAAAAAAAATCACAGTTTTGGTATAAAAACATTTAGCTCAACATAATTTTGAAAGAAAGAAGTTCGTTGTAATCGGTGCAAAAATGTTGGTTTTATTCACAATTTTCTGAGAAAACTGAATATCCATACAAAAAAGAAAAAAAAAACTTTCAAAACTTTATTTTTATAAGAAAATCGATATTTAGTTTTCTCAGTACATTGTGAATAAAACCAAAAGTTATGCATCGATTACAATGAAACACACCTCATTTCATTCGAAATTATGTTAAGCTAAATGTGTCTAGACCAAAACTGTGATTTTTTTTTTGTTGCATTTTCACGTTTTATGAATTTTTAAAGGAGGAAAAATTTGTTTTTTTTTCAAAATTTTCCTATTTTTTCTTGAAAAATTCACCGATGTCTCAGACACTAAAGGGCATATTTAAAAATAATGTAAGCACGGCTTAAAGATTATATTGAGGGTATTCACGTCACAAGTTGCACCCCTTGCAAAAAAGGAAAAGTGCAAAAATATAACAACAACCACAAAGACAGTTATTTACGCACAACTAATTGTCTGTGTGGTTGTTTTTTTATTTTTGCACTTTTGTTTTTTTGCAAGGGTGCAACTTGTGATGTGAATACCCTTATTGTTATCGAGTTTAAAATTTTTTTTAACTGAATATGGTCAACAGTTTTCAAGTTATTTCAGTATATGTAGTGAAAGTGCCTTAATGTTAGACATAACGGTATATCTTGAAAGGAAGAGCTGATAGAGAATAATGGAGATTCGATTTAAGATCAGCGACCTCGTATTAGTAAAAATTTGCAATCAAATTCCAGACCGCAAACTAACTGTTCCGCAATGTAATAATTGATGTAAAAAAAATATTAAAATTTAAAAAACTGAGTTCTTTCAAAAATACTGAATTCTTAAGAGATCCGGCGCGGGCCCAAGATTTGACTTTTTTGGAATTTTTATTTGTTTTTACGTAACACAAAAAAGATATTGCTATTAGAATATAATTCGAGAACTTTTTTTTTTCTCATACATCAGTGAAACACCCTATAATATATATTTTTTTGTTCCTCTCCGTTCGATTTTGTTGTACATCGTCATAAAAATATTGTTCTTCGTAGATATTAAATGCTATTTTTGTAATCCAAATTGTTAAAGAATATTATGCTGTTCGGCGTATAGTTCAAACAAAAGGTTGTACTGTCGTTTGTTAAGTGATAGTTTGATTGGTGTACACTGTACATATTCCTTTGTACGTCCTACTATATACAAGCATAGCTAGGAAACGTTAGAAGCTATAGATAAAGTATAAGCCACATGAAGAGTGTAGTTAAGTAGATAAATGCGATTGTATGTGTAAGTGTATCAGTGTCCTATGGCATCAAGATCATTTTATTACATACATATAGATACGAACATACATACATTTATTTATACGACATATATTTACTGCTTTGGACCTTTTGTTAGCTATTTATCCATTTTATAGCTAAAGGTTAGCCGGTCATAAAATGTACGTACGTGCACTAATAACCAAAAGGACAAAAATGTTTGTGTGTTTTTGTATATATTGCAATGTATCTGTATAGTATTATGTAGTTAAATGGTCCTTTACTAAATATTATGTTTACTCTGTGTGCATGTATACATACAAGCTTATATTACATACATACAAACTTAAAAGTACAGCCAAATATTATACATCGTAAAACTCTTATATGAACGACCATCATATAAATTTTACCAACCACATTTGGCCATTTCAAGGGACAGTAGTAAACAAAATATATTAGATGGATTTTTGATGTGTTAAATGCAATGAAAAGGGATTTTCAGAACTAAGCCTAAAATCACTAAGGTGTAAAATTATCTTTATGCAAATGTTTAAAAAACCGATATTTAAAGATTTGTCACAAATATTAAACTACTTATCAAAAAGCTTTTTTTTGTTAGCTATTAAATTTTAATGGGTGATTTTTTAAGAGCTATAGGATAGTTTAAAAAAAACACATAAAATTCAGAAAAATGCATGAAATCTTTATTTGAATAGATATGTTTAAAGATTATTTCATGCAAATGTTGACCGTGACTGCGCCTCAAATGGTCCATCCGCTTAGTACAATTTTGGCATACTCTTTCCAACATTTCGGCCGGTATCTCATGAATAAATGCTTCAATGTTGTCTTCCAATGCGTCAATTAAAGCGGGCATCTGTGCATAGACATGAGCTTAAACATAGCCCCACAAAAAATAGTCTGAAGGCGTTAAATCGCACGATCTAGGCGGCCAATTGACCGGTCCCGAACCTGAAATAAAATGTTCACCGAACTCGCCTCTCAATGAGTCCATTGTTAAACGTGCTGTGTGGCATGTGGCACCGTCTTGTTGAAACCACATGCCATGCAAGTCAAGCTCTTGCATTTTGGGCAAAAAAAGTTGGATATCATCTCACGGTAGCGCTCACCATTCACAGTTACGTTACGATTCGCATCATCTTTGAAGAAGTACGGTCCAATGATGCCACCAGCCCATAAGCCGCTCCAATCTGTGACTTTTTCTGGATGCATTGGTAGCTCTTGCAATGCTTCTGGCTAAACTTTACTCCAAAATCGACAATTCTGCTTATTAACGTACCCACTGAGCCATAAATGAGCTGACAGTAAAATGGAAGAAGCGCGCGATGAACTTTCTTAACAGAGCACGCATTTTGATAATAAAATTCAATAATGTGCAAGCGTTGTTCGTTTGTAAGACGATTCATGGTTAAACTATAGACCAAACTGAAGATGTTTGACAGTGAAACAAAACACGAAACGTGCGTCAGCTTATTAAACCAGTGTTGCCAAAAAGATAAGAGCTAAAAAATCACCCAATATATAGCAAAATACACAGAGATGGTTTAGTGCTGAAATAGAGTTATACTGGCCTAAAAATTCACTTATCTGCTGAGCGAATATTCCCGTGCTTTAAGAATTTGCACTTTGCACACAGCGTATATAGCAAAAATAAATACTTAATTTTGCAATAATGTATTGTCTTTAATAGAAAGGAGACTTTTCTTAAAAAAAAAAAAAAATCACTGTAGGAAAAAATAATAGAAACGATTGCTAGTTCATCATTAAAATATTGTACACTTTTTCGTAATGAACTTTTATTGTTGAAAATCACTGTCAAATTCTTGCTTATATAACGGTATTTTATTATTTCAGTTTTGTTAGTTTACTTTAATGCTTTCTTCTCTTTTAATTTATTAGTTTTCAGGAAAAAGTAAGAAAATACGTTATTTAGCTTGGAAAATTAACAATAACGTTTTTCTAAATTTAAAAAAAGAAACATTTAACATGAAATATTAAGAAGTGGTAAAAATTAAGTTAAAATAATTTGTTTTAAAACATTAGCAAAATTTTCGTGGTGTTCTTACCACTGATGTTAAAAGAAATGTAATCCTTATGTTAAAATCTGATGGCTTATAACTTGGACAAATAGTCCAAATAATGAAGTATTCTAAACATAAAGTATTTAACGTGATTCACTATACAAAAAATATCGAAACTACAGGAAGAAAGAGGAAAACGTCCACGCGTTTTGATAAAATTTTAGTACGTCATTCCAAAAAAAATTCCTTCACAAGTCAGTATAAGGGTGCCCCAGCCTCTGGGCGTGCCTCCCAATGGGCCAGTGGTCAGTTATAACCGCAATTAGGTTCCTTAGATGATGTCTGGACAGCTGTAATGCCCGCCGTGTCCTTTTTCATCTATTATGGGCCAGATTTTCCTGGTTTCCCAACAGGTGGTTTTATCATTCCACCTCTGACTGGCGATAAGATGAAACTCGTGCGCTATAAGTTGCTTACACCTTGGGAGTGAAGCACCTACATAATATGTGGAACCGTCCCGATTCAAGGTTGTACCTGCATACGCCAACGAATCCGCCAAGCAGTTCCCATGTATGTCCCCGTGTCCTGGTTGATGCTCCAGTAACAAGACGGACTATAAGAAACAGGCTCCAAGAGGCTGGACTTAAGGGTTGTTGTTATTGTTGTAACAGCTCGACTTGTATTGGTGTTGGTGAATTGGTGTATGGGTTGAAGTCCAAGGTTAGTACCAACACCAAAGTCGCAAAAATTGGAACAACGTGCTGTGGTCTGATGACACAAAGATAAATTTTTTCGGAACAGACGGAAAAAGTTTTGTACGTCGCCCTGCCAACAAAGAGTTTGATCCAAAGTACACAAAAAAGACAGTCAAACATGTCGGCGGGTCCCTAATGATATGGGGATGTTTTTCAGCGTCTGGCGTTGGTCCAATTTTCTGGGGAAAATGACAGCGGTTGATTACTTAGATATATTCCAGAGCAAACTGCACTCTTTTTCTGAGGATGAAATGTTATTGAAATACGAGTTTATGCAGGACAATGATCCCAAACACTCTACAAGAAGTGTTAAATCTTTGTTTCAGAAAAATCAAGTCCCCGTAATGCAATGGCCATCACAATCACCTGACTTAAATCCCATTGAGAATCTATTTGGAGTCCTTAAGAATAAGATTGGAATGTTTAAATCTAAAAATAAGCAACAAATGTGGAGTAAAATTCGGAAAGCTTGGTATTCAATTTCTCCTGATAATTGTGGTAACCTTGTTGGTTCAATGAATAGGCGCTGTCAAGAAGTTATCAAAATGAAAGGATCTTCAACCAAATATTAAAATAGTATTAGGATTTGATGGTAAAATTTAACAAAAACTTTTTTTCCAGGCATATACTAAAAATATATAATTTTTGCCAAGAAGAAACCATAATTAACTTATTTTTTATATGTTTAATAGACAATGGAGATACCTTTAAGTTAATGTATATAACTTTTTTTGTTTACTTAAAGATAAATAAAAATTTAAGGAAATAATAAAAATTTGATGCGTTTCTATTATATTTTCCAACAATGTAAATAAAATGAGAATGCATCAGTTGCAAGATTGCAATTTGTGATGAGCATAACGGTGATATCTGCACTTAATTCTATGATCAAAAAAAAAGTGCTCGTAGAAAAAACGGATTTAAATAAATTCAAATATAATAAAATAGAAATACATTAAGGATTTTCATGATATCTCTAAAAAGTCTGTGCATTTTTACGCCCTCGCAAATGAACTGTCAAAAATTGTATGAGAATTCATTTACACAAACTTCGTAAGCTTGCCTCAC
This sequence comes from Pollenia angustigena, assembly GCA_930367215.1. Classification (NCBI taxonomy): domain Eukaryota; kingdom Metazoa; phylum Arthropoda; class Insecta; order Diptera; family Polleniidae; genus Pollenia; species Pollenia angustigena. Next base: position 39,537,554 of record OV884056.1, on the reverse strand, counting down.
GATTTTTACTCGTATGCACTTATACAGACATATTTTTTAATGCTTACGTTTTAATGAAAAATATAAGTGTTTATAAATCACAAGCAATAAATTCTTGCAATTTTCAAAAACAAATTTCAAATTTTAATCACAAATTTAAATTATTATTTAAAATTGTAAAATTGCCATGTCACAGAGTTCAATTCCGTTTGGAAACGGAATTCATTCCGTATTTTGGTGCTTCAGAAAATTACGAAATAATTTTTCGGAATGAAACCATTTTTGTTTTCATGAACGGACTCTGTGACATGGCTTAAAATTACACAAAAACTAAAAAGGGTCTTCATGAAACGAGTCTCGCAAACTTTCCCATTTGCACAAATGGCAATTTTAAACGATATCATGAAAACCCTTATTGTTTTATTTACTAACAAAGTACTTGCTAAAGATACGTATGTCTAAGGACCAAAAAATTTTATACATTTACATCCAATATTATAAGCCCAAAAAGTGCTAGTCGAAACAACAAATGGTTACGTTTAAAGGGATTAGCTTGAAGGTTAGGTGCTTAAGGTTAAATTAGGTTAAAGTAAGCAAAGCAAAACTAGCAGATTTTTTTTATACTCTCCGCTAATCCCCAGATCTTGTCTCTAAGATAGAAACCAGAGTCTCTAGCGGGCATCGAACCCGCAACCCCGGCGCTGATAGACAAGCTCGCTACCATCTAGCATACCGGGGCACTCAATAAGTTATAAGCGGTTAAAGAATATTTCCGTTTAATGAAAAATCGATTTTTAGACAAAAGATCTTTATTTTTCGATTTAAACGTGTATTTACTAGGGTATTCAATTCATCGATGTTTTATATTAATCGAGTAATCGCGCAAATAATTATTCGAGGTAAAAATTTAATCGAATAATAAACGAGCAATTTAATATTATTTGGTTAATGGAATAATTTTAATTTTGTCTAGTTTAGAAGTTTAAAAATAAGACCAAAAGTTATTTTTTATTTTTACATTAAACGATTTTTCTCGGTACAACTTTTTCTGTGCCACCGAATTTAAATAAATTTTTCATCAAATGAGAGAAAAATGAGACAGCGAATGAGCAAAAAAAAACGAATCGAAGAGTACGCTTGCTTGTATACCCCTTTAAATTCCTCTCTCCCACCTCGCCTTTAAGGTAAGAATCGCAACGACAAAAATAATATAGTTCAAATGGGGACTTTAAGCGATTTTCAATTTAAAAATCGAATGTCGATCAACGACTATTCTAATTTTTCTCTATAAACGCAAATTTACTGAATTATAAGCGGTTAAAAAATGTTTGAGTTTTTTTGTCAAAATTGTGAGTAATCACAGAAAATTCTTAGTTTTTCATTTAATCATAAATTTACTGAGTTACTAGCGATTAAAGAGTAATAATTAACACAAATAACTCATGTAAATCTACTCAACACAACCGAATTTGTGACCTTCCGCTATTTATTTTCTGAATTAAAATGTTTCGCAAAAAAAATAATATTAACATACATATTAATTTTTTTTAGGTATTCTACTTATTTCATTCATAAATAATATACATACATTAAAACAAGCAATCATATATATTATTTCTAAAGCACTTTTTTTTGTCGGTTGCAAATATCTCCCATACCACCGCATCAAATTTAATGAATGATATCTCATTTTAAAGCTTATTTCTAACACTAATGACGAAAAATAATTAGAAATTGAAAAATTAATATTTTCATTGATAAAGGATTCGTACGGGCAAAAAGTTAACGATGATCATGTCATTACCTCTTACATTGTATTCAAAGAAGTATTATAAAAGCATTTAAACATATGTATGTATGTATGCAAATATGTATGATTTATATTATGATTTCTAATATCTTTATACTTTTAATAAAATGTATTGAAGTTACTAAAATTTCTAATAATTATTTTCATTTTATGTTACAAAAATGACAACTAACGGTGCGAAATATTCGCACGGGTCATCTAGTTAATACTTAAAGCCTAGAATATTTTTATTTTATATATGGGCATTTCCACAGAAAATACTACTTTTTGTCACGTTACGACACCAAGCAATTGGTTTTGTATTTCAGAAACATGTTGTTCCAATTTTTCCTCCCTTTCACTAAATGTAAAGCTAGTTGCGCTTTACACCAAAATGCAAAAAAGTAAATAATATTTTCATTATTTTAAGAGAAACAACCAAACATATTTGGTGTCGTAACGTGACAAAAAGTAGTCTTTTCTGTGGAAATACCCATATACATACATATGTTGTTTATCATAGTGTTGTTCAGATAAATGGTATTTTTTACTTAAGTGTTTTGAAGAAAAAATCGGTCAAGCCGTTCTCAAGTTATGCGCTTAATAGCAAAAGTGGACGTAAAAGTAGGCGTGGTACATTTTTCTTTCGATGAAAACGTAAAATGGATTAATACGAACATTTAAAAGAAAAATTAGTCAAATCGATGGAGCCGTTTTTTGATTTTAGGTAAATCGAAAAAAGTGGGCGGGGCAAAATTTTCTTTCCGTAAAAACCTAAGTTGGACCATGTCAATAATTTTAAAGAAATATCGTCCAAATCGATCAAGCCGTTCTCAAGTTATGCGCTTAATAGAAAAAGTGGGCGTAAAAGTAGGTGTGGTACATTTTTCTTTCTAAGAAAACTTAAAATGGATTAATACGAACATTTAAAAGAAAAATTTATCAAATAGATGGAGCCGTTTTTTGATTTTAGGTAATTCGAAAAAGTGGTCGTAAAGTGGGCGGGGCAAAATTTTATTTTCGTAAAAATCTAAGTTAGACCATGGCGATCATTTTAAAGAAAAAATCGTCCAAATTATATAGATGTCATTGGTGGTGCGATATGAAAATTCGATAAAGCAACGCCCCTCCGCCGGAGACCGAAAATCCAAAATCAGACTCCACAGTGTCACTCGCCCGAATATTCTGAAGATTCCCTAATTTCATCAAAATTGGCCCGGCCGTTTTGGAGTCCATTCGTTTCATACACACATCCTGTTTTATATATATAGAAGATAGAAGACTAAATAAAAACAGGTAAGAGTGCTACATTCGGCAGTGCCGAATCTTTGATACCCTCCACCGACAATTCGGATATTTCAGGAGTGATATCTATATGATGTCTATTTAACTAACTTGTTTGAGTTTAAAATCTTGACTCGTATCAGTTTTAGCCGAATTAAAATGATTTTCAGTAGGGGAATTTATATTAGACCCATTGTTGATTACAGACCATTCATCCCGACATTCTGCAGAGTGATTTCTGGTATTAAAAAACATAAATTTCAAAACAGGTGAAATTAGTTTTAGCGTTTACAGTAAATTTCAGAAGGCTGCTAAATATGGGATTTGAGGCAAATAATGGGCCGTATATCACAAAATTGCATGGCATTTTTCTGGCCATATGAAGCTTCGTTGGAAGTTTACCGCAATATCTATATCTGCTACGGTTTTAGCCGTATTTATTTAATTAACCAGAGTTGGCTTTATATGGACCGATCATCACGAAATTTTTTAGTGTTATTTCTAGTCCTATAAAATAAGATTTAATTCTGATATAAGTTTTATATAAGATTTAATTCTGATAGCAATATTAATTACGGTTTTAGGCGTACTAAACTATTTTCCGGGAATAGGTTTTATATGGGGCCCGGGGTAAATTATGACCCGATCTTCACGAAATTTTACAGTGTGATTTCCATTTGAATAAATGAAATGTTTGCAAAATCTTATATAATTCCGTGCGTTGTTCCATCATTTATGTTAGTTTTTGTAACAAAATTATCAATTTTTTAGGGTTGTGGTTCCACATTTTGATTTATTCACATTCTGATTCTACTGAACCGATTTTGCACGATTTCAATTTCAAACTGCTAAGGATAACAAGAAGCTATTTGACACGAAGTTTGTTGATTTCTTTTGAGTTTTTCGAAAGTGAGCGTGTTTTCAACAGATGAGAACATGGCTTAATCGACTTAGAATTACTCAAGGACCCAGCATATATATACTTTATGGAGTCTGAGATTTATAATAAAAAAGTTTCACACGGAATAACAAACTTCGTTTTCCCTCTTCACAACTTATTATGGTGGAGGGTATAAACAAACTTAAAAATAAACAAGGAACTGTTAACGCGTGTTATGTTTAAGAGTCTGAACACAATATAACGATAACACTGTGCATGAAATTGACATTTTTTTTCGTGACAAGCCGAGCACATGACGTTTTAACATAATTCGAGGACGCTGAATCCAGTGGTGCCCGCGGTTTTTTCAGATTGGCTCTGGTTTTCGAGATATACCGTTATTTCGAAAATGGAGGAGGTTGCACAACATATATTCGCGTAACTCAAAAACGCTTTAGCTTATTGAAAAACTAAAAAAACCGAAATTCCGCAATAAAATTTACTTTAAGAACGCTAAAACTCTTTTTCTAATATGAGTAGTCGTTATTGAAACATAATTTTTTTTTTGAAAAAAAAATTATTTTTTTTATCAAAATTTCGAAATTTTTGTTTTTTAAAAATTCATAAAAAATTAAAAAATGCAGCTAGGCTTCTAAGTTTTTTCAGACTTATAAAAAACGAAGCTAAAAACAAAACAAGTCATAAATGATTAAAATCTGTTTGCAACTTTTAATTTTATTCACAAAAGTCGACAAATTTTACTTAATTTAAGAATTTCATAAAACGCAATATTTGTATGGGAGCCCCCTAAGGGATGGTGATAAAGGGAAAGTATAATTTGAGAAAATGTTAAGAAAAAAAACTAATGGAGGCCAGTCATACATTTTATCATCCTAGGGGCAACTCCAGGGCATTGATGGGACTTTTTCTTCAATGTATTTCTAGTCTGCATTGAACATTTTGTATAGAAGCCCCCTTAAGGAATGGAGATAGCGGGTGGGTATGTTAGAAATAAATGATTGAGATGAAAAATAAAGTGGGGTTGGTCATACATTTGATCCATCTAGGGGCATCCTAGGCGCTGCAGGGGCCAAATTTAAGGCTAGGGTTCTACGCATATAAAAAACAAAGTTCCAAATAAAATAAGCTATAAGTGATTAAAGTCTGTCTACAACTTTTAATTTTTTCATAATAGATGAAATAAATTCACACAAAATTTTGTTAGGTAGAAATATGCAAACATATTTGACGTTGTCAGTTTATATAAAATTATTTCATTCGAAAAGTTTTTCAATTACATAACTTTAATAACTTGGGGAAAGTTGAAGATAACGTCAGATATATTATTTTTCATTTAACATATTTAATTTTTGTAGTATTTCTGTACTTATATAATTTCGTATAACATTTTCGTTAGTCATTAAAATAGCTAGGTGATAGGTGATTTTAAATATAAAATTTAATTTCTAAATTGTTTGCAATGGCAAATACGTATACTTATTAATTATAATTAAATATTAATTATACGTAATTTGTAACAAATATATATAATTATATAATTTTAGACTACATATAAATTATATTCTTCATATATATTGAAGAAAAGGTTCCAAAACTGCCTAGGAGTCACTCCTAGTGGGATAAAATGTATGACTGGCCTCCACTAGTTTTTTGTTCTTAACATTTTCTCAAATTATACTTTCCCTTTATCACCATCCCTTAGGGGGCTCCCATACAAATATTGCGTTTTATGAAATTTTTAAATTAATTAAAATTTGTCGACTTTTGTGAATAAAATCAAAAGTTGCAAACAGATTTTAATGATTTATGACTTGTTTTGTTTGTAGCTTCGTTTTTTATAAGTCTGCAAAAAATTAGAAGCCTAGCTGCATTTTTTAATTTTTTATGAATTTTTAAAAAACAAACATTTCAAAATTTTGATAAAAAAATTAATTTTTTTTTCAAAAAAAAAAATTATGTTTCAATAACGACTACTCATATTAGAAAAAGAGTTGTATGTTTCTGAAATTAAATTTTATTGCGGAATTTCGATTTTTTTAGTAATTTCAATAAACTAAACCGTTTTTGAGGTACGCGAACATATGTTGTGCAACCTCCTCAATTTTCGAAATAACGGTATATCTCGAAAACCAGAGCCAATCTGAAAAAACCGCGGCCACCACTGGATTCAGCGTCCCCGAATTATGTTAAAACGCCATGTGCCCGGCTTGTCTGTTTTTTCAACTAGCATAGTGTAATTTATTGCGGTGCGGTTTTTCATACGATTTTGAAGTAAAAAAACGCTGTGCGGAACGTCATAAAATTAAAATCTATTTTATTTTCATTGCGGACTTTCTTTCTCTGCCAACAAAGCGAATTTAATTCGTCTTGTCTCTCAATTTTTGATACTCGTTCTCTTTCTGATGTTGCCATAGTTTTTGAATAATTGGTTATGTTCACAACATTATTGAAAACAAACAACATGATAAAAATGTGTGCACAAATAAATTAATAAAAATTTAAACACAAAATAACAACTATGTCCGTCGCCGTCTTCCGTTGTATTATGTTTATTTTTCTCTCCCGCATCGAGAAATCGCACCGCACCGCAAACATTGTGTTTAGACTCTAAATTTATTTGTTTCTCTATATTTAAGTTTTTTTAATTTTTTTAAATTTGATAATAAAACATACGTATACTTTTTTCGAAGTTGTGAAATAAAATGTTGCCAAAAATATTTCGTAACTATTTCACAAAATGAACAGCGTATGGCTCTATAAACATTATTTCATAAATATTTCGCACAAGTTTTTTTTATATAAAGTTCTGTTAACATTTGGATTCGCACCAATATAGAAGAGAATACAAAGGTTAAAGTAATAAAAATATTTATGAATAAAATACTTGTCTTTTTAAAAGTTATTAAAAAGTGAACATTCACTTATCAATGAAATATTCTGGCTCATAAAATAAAATTGGCAGCTTGGTATTTAAGCTGTATTTAGAAGAAATTGCAAGTTTAAGTCCTCAGTGAATGCTTAAACGCTGGCTTAGTTGAAAAAAAATTTAATTTATATGTAGTTTAAAACCAACAGCTGGCAATCAGTTCCCCATATATTAAATGTATATTAAAAACTAACGCTCATATTCATAAAAAATATATTTATTTTATTGGAGGTTTATTGAACACATTTTCATAGGAAATTCGTTCAATAAACCTCCAATAAAATAAAAATATTTTTTATGAATATGGGGGTAATATTATAGCAAGACTACGATAAATGTTGTCATATTCATTAGGGTGTCCCAAAATTAGGTGCTCAACTAAAATTTAAAAGCTTATAGGGTGAAGTATTTTTGATTTTTTTTTAGAATTTTCGGAATAGGTTTAGAGGTCGCGCAAATGGAGTTTTCATAAAAAAAAACGGAGTTTTCGGTCATTTATTTAACTTTACTCATAACTTGGTTAATACCACGAGTTTCTTCACTTTTGAGGAAACAGTTTTAAAGAAAAGTATCCAAGCTTTATTCCTGTGTGAAAAAATTATAAGTTTTGGTGATGAGTGTACACATTTAGATACCCTTAATTAAAATTTTTCGTAATTTTTTTAACAAATTCTGTAAATAACGGTTTATTACTTTTCAAATTTATATGAAAGGTATCAAAACTAATGATGCAGTTTGAAAGTCAAATTAATTCTAATTATTAAGAATAAACAATTTTTAAATTTGTTCCTACCATTCCTGAGTTATACCCGTTTTTATCATTATACCCAGCATATGTTACTATAAGCTGTTTGCCAGCTCTGTGAAAAATCATTTATTGAGGTTCTTGCGATGTAGTTCTATACCTTGCAACAATTTCTGGTAATCAGCTTCAGAAGTTGTGACATTAATATAAGTATTAGCTAAAGCCACACCTCGTTCTAGCACATCATTTACCACTTGTAATTGTTGAACTTTTTTCTTTGCCTCTTGAAATTACTTGTTAGCTTTCCAATTCTCTGGATCTATTTTTAAAAAATCGATTGAAATATTGCAAACTTCAAAAAAAGTTAGACTGGCTTTTGAAATAAATTGTTGAGTTTCTTTATTTCTAGATTTTTCTTCTGTTAAAGTTACATTTGCTACTTCGTAATCGCTCCATGGAGTATCTGCAAGTTTCTTTTTGTCATTAGGTGCAAAGTTTTGGTGTCGATACGTTCATCAAAAAACGCTTAGGCAGCCAATTTCGGAGTTAAGTACCACTGATGACCTAGAATAGTTTTAAGCGAGGCTTTTTCAACGGCTTTATTAATAATTTTATAACTATCCAATTCCTTTAATAGGCTCAGATCATTGAGGCATTGGCCCTTGATACGGTACCAATATTTGATACATATTCTTAAAATAAATGAACCTAATTCAAGCAAGGCATCAACTGTTGATTTGTCTATAAAAGATTGCAACTGGTTTCGGAAAATGCATATTTTCAAAGAATATATAATTTTCATCATTCAGCGAGTCCGATTGATAGCCCCTGGAGCACACATAATATAGAAAGTGAAATGACGGATCAATAAATGTCAGAAGTTAATGACAGTTAAAACCTAACTATAAAAATTTATGGAAATATACAATAATTATAACGAAAAAAGTATCACCATTTTTAAGGTATAAACTATAAAAATAGTGTAACTCGGAAACTGTAGAACAAAATTCCATTTTTGTTTTTCTTAATTGTTTAGAACTTATCGGTTTTCAAAATCGCGTCCCTAGTTTTAATACCTTTTATATAAATTTGAAAAGTAATAAACCGTTTTTTACAGAATTTGTTAAAAAATTACAAAAGAACTTAACCCCATGCTTGAGCCTCTGACAAAAATAAATTTTGGGACACCCTAGTCAGCAGTCATAGATGGCTGCGAGTATAAGACGGCAAATCCCTCTGAAGTGGTTGTCAGTGAAACATGTAAGGGTAACCAGCCGCCTTGGTTCGAATCTCAGGTCAGTCAAGAATGAAAAATTATCAATAACAATTTTAATTAATTTTTATGTTGTAAAATTCTTTTCTTCATAAAAATAATTTAATGAAAAATTAAATATCATGACCTTAAGCCTAATTAAAAATATAAAAAAAAAAATTTGGATTAAAAATAATAAATAGTTCAACAAAATAACCACAATACTAATTTATTTCAAAAACGTTATTTTATATAATACAATCTTAACAAAATAAACATTAAACTTACCTTTTGAAAGACATTGTATTTTTATTTTTACTTTTCCGCTGGGGTATTTTTCTCAAATTTTCAAAAAAACTGGATAAATTTTTTTTATTATTTTTCACTTATTAACAACACTTAAATGTAATGCCTGCAACTAAAAAAGAAAAAATATTATTAATGGTTATGTCACAATGATTTTTTAAAGTTACTGTACCACATAGGGTACGGCAGGTCTATATGGGTTAATAATTGTTTTTTAAAAAATTATGTGCTACTTACTAAAATTACATTTTGTCGTTTATCCAAAAAAAGTTATGGTTTAGTTATTGCGTTTTGTTATGGACCTCCTCATTTATATTTATATATATATATATATATATATATATATATATATATACATTCCTCTAACTCCCACTGGAGCATTGGGCGCCTTAAGAACACTTGGAAAACACTTTAGTGCGCCTAGGGCTGTCGGATATGGCGATTTCTCGCCAAACGTAACGATTTTGAAACGTGTTTGGGGGTGGGATTTTCCATTTGGCGAATGCTGATTTTTTTGACGGTTTTTGATATAACTGACGATTTACTTGGCTATTTTACCATTTATATTATTTCAGCAATTTTTTTTAACAGCTTGTAGTTTTTGTTATCATTACTAAATTAAAACAAATCTGGCAAGGTTTGTTTTGTTATCATTTACAGTACATTTTATATTCGGTCATTATTGAATTTTTATAGTATGTATGTATGCAGGTCAAAACACTAGAAATGAAATCGATGAGGCTGAAGTAAGTGTAAGATCTTATAGACTTGTGTACCTAATTTTAGTTTTTTTAACTGAATATATGATCTCCATTTTATGATATTTAAAAAAAAAATATCAGAAACTAAACTAAATTTACTTTCGGCGACTTTTTTGTTATGAAACTGAACAAAATTGACGTTTGGCGATTTCTGACATCCGGTTTGGCGGTGGAGCTCAAAAAAATATGACAACCCTGGTCAATACGCCTAAACCGCAACGAATCTTAACTAAAACTGTGCGGCCAGACTTAATAAATATTAGTTTACAATTTAAAATATAAAACACAATATCAGAATTTTCTTACTCTCGGTGGAGGGTATCAAAGATTCACCACACCCGAATACAGCACTTTTACTTGTTTCAATTCATATTATTTGGCATTAGATAGCTAAGAGTAACTCAAGGAACCAGAATTTGTATTATACAAGAAATTATAAAAAATTAAATACCTTTTCATTCCCCTTCTCGTCGTCGTGGATAAGAATTAAAAAACAATTAAATAAAGAAGTAAAGAATTTTTGTTAAAAACAGTGCTTGGAATTTCAATTAAAGCATTGAGACATTGTTTTGATGGTTAAGTATTCTTATTTGTGCTTAACGTATTTATGCATATTTTTTTTTTTTTTTTGTAAAATATAACACTATAGAAAAATTAAAATACTTACAGGATATGCCATGTTTACAGTCATAAAATTTACATTTATATTGCATGCTCTCGAGCTATGAACTTACATGATTAATAGGCTTTTCTGTTGTTACAACAACAGCATTACCAACAACGAAAAATAAAACAAAGTAAAAAAACCCTTTACAATACATGCATATTGCATTCACTTATACGGTCAAAATGGACAAGGATTTAAAAATTTAAATAAAAAATAAAAATGAAAAATATTGTTTGAACTTTAGTATTTAAAAAATAAAAGCCATTGTAGTAGTTGTTGTTACTGGTGTTATTTTTTTTTATAAGTATTGCCATAAAACAATACATTCATGTACATAAATATTAAACACAAAGGACAAAAAAAGTAGAGGTTATGGTGCTTAAGCAAAGGACATTGTGATTAATTTTTAATGGTTTAGCGAAAGGCAATGAAAGCATTATTGTAGGAGAATTACACGGAAGGGTTTAAAAAAAGTATTATTTTTTATGTTGACGGCTTTAAAGGGTTTTATAAACTGTTCCCCTAAAATTTGTTTTTAATTTATTAAAGAGATTTAGGGCTATAATATTTTGTAAATAGCAGGAAAATTATAAATATGAGTATTCCTAATATTAACCCATTAAGGCCCGAGCCGTGATCCCATTTAGCTATAATGATGAAACTTTAACAATTAGATTTTTTATACCTAAATATGAAAGAAAACAAATTTTGGGCAAATCGGATACGTGGGAGCCCAGCTAATCCCTGTTGCGAAAACGCAACGATGTGCCTTAACGATATACAAATTAAGCGCATTTGTAAAAATTTTAAATTAAAATATTTTATTCACGTCTTTAGGAAAAAAAATTAAAAAAGATATTCATTTACATTTTATTTTTAATTCAATTATGATATGCTCCAAGGCACTTTGGGTGCACTGCTACGCCACTTTTTTCACATTTGTAAATTGATCGGTCCATAATTTAACATAGAACCCATACAAAACCCACTCTCGAAAAACACTTTGGTACGCCAAAAACCATAAAAAATAATTCTATTGTTATAAATTTTGTTCTGTCACAGTTTTAAATGACTAGAAAGCACACTGTCAACTTTCGTAAAGATCAGTTCATAATTTACCACAGGTTCAATATAATGCCCACTCCTGAAATATCCTAGCTGTCAGTGGATGGTATCAAATATTGAAGTAACCCTGCTGGAAATTTGTGTCAATTGTTCCTGGATTTGTGAAAATAGAAGAAGTTCAAAAAGATAGAACTCATGACCAGTGAAAGGAGAACTAATCATCTAACTGGTGCATAAAGAACAAGAAGGTAAACAAAGTAATGAATTACGGTACGTACTACATTGTATCGAAATAATCTTACATTGTTATAACCCAGCGGTAAATATTGAAAGGACTGCAAGTGGCAGGTCTTTTTGAAGGCCTCTATACTCCTTTCTAAAAGATTCGCTTCGCATGATATCCTGCCGTCAGAAGTATGCCTTCTAGAAGGTATAAACTTCTTTTTAAAAGACCTTCTGAATATTCAGTACACATTCGCTACTCCCTTCTTTGAGAAGGGAAAAAGGAAGGTGTTCAGTTTTATTTACTTTTTGTTTTTAGTGACCTTCCTTACTCCCTTCTTTGGGAAGGGATCGAATGTGTTTTTAAAGGATGTGTGGAAGGCCTTGCGCCCAATGACAACCTGTGTAAAAAATAAATAAGTATGGAATGCGGCGAGAAGGGCTTCTGACTGCTTGTGGACTATAAGGCCTCTTTACTCATGCTAGTTACCACTGGGAACTAACACAAAACACGTTCATTGAGAATAGATGTGTGACTGGCCAAATGGTGTCAATTAACCCCCTCCAATGACAACCCCATGTAAAAGAGATGGGTCTTATTCATATAAACTGTTAGAACTAGGACCGGTCTCTACCCCCAAAGACCTATCACGGGACTACTTTGGTGTAAGTTCGCTTCCCTTTAGGAAAATAACACACTTGACATAGAGAATTTACCTACTGCGTAATAGAAACAACTTATAATTTACATGTATACATGTTTTATTATGTTGTTTTAAATAGCAAGTGATTGTATAAATATATTTTATTTGATCATTTTATGTAATTTGTATATGGTTTAGGCCCAGTGTTGCGTTTTCGCATCACGGATATATCCAATCATAAAAACAGTATTAAATGTCTACGATGATTGGATTTTTCTGTAGAAATAATATTGTTCGTATTTTAGCTACCTCCTTCAGAAGTTTCAGATAGGTATATTATATATTACTTTATTTTTTTTAACTTTGTTTCAAAAGTACCCAAAAAAACAGGAAAAATTAAAAATTTAAATTAAAAATTTTTATAAAAAAAACTTATGTATGATACAAATCCAAAAACAGGTAGATTAGATATTAAGTTAAATTTTATTTCACTGTGCTTTATAACAATATCACGTAACAACAAAATGCCTGAGTTTAAAAATGTATTTAATAATTTGAACGTGTGTTCAAAAGGAATTGTGCAGGCCTCAACCAAACAACTTCTAATTATCCTGTTATTCAAATAAAAATGTTGCCTTTTATTACAGCCTTAACCACGAAATCTTGATTTCCTTTGGTGTATGGAAGCTTCCTTTTACCTTTTTTTATACCCTCCACCACAATTAGTCGTGAAGAGGGTATATTAAGTTTGTCCTTCCGTGTGAAACTTTTTTATTATTCATCTCAGACCCTAAAAAGTATATATATTCTGGGTCCTTGAGTAATTTTAAGTAGATTTAGCCATGTCCGTCTGTCTGTCCATCTGTCCGTCTGTTGAAAACACGCTCACTTTCGAAAAACTCAAAAGAAATAAACAAACTTGGTGTCAAATTGCTTGTAGTTATCCTAAGCAGTTTGGGATTGAAATCCAGCAAAATCGGTTCAATAGGATCTGAGATATGAATCAAAATGTGGAACCACCACCTAAAAAAATTTGATAATTTTGTTACAAAAACTAACATTAATGGTGGAAAAATGCACAGAATGATATAAGATTTCGCAACAGTTCGTTTTATTTAACTGGAAATCACGCTGTAAAATTTCTTGAAGATCCGTCCATGATTTACCCTAGGCCCCATATAAGCCCTACTCCCGGAAAACAGTATAGTAAGCCTAAAACCCTAACTAACAATGCTATCATAACAAATTTTGGCACGTCACAGTGAAATATAACTAGAAATGAAACTATTAAGTTTCGTGAAGATCGGTCTATAATTTACCATAGGCCCCATATAAAACCTACTTCCAGAAAACAGTTAAGTACGCCTAAATCCGTAAAAAATAACGCTATCATAAAACAATTTGGAACATATAAGTTTTACAGGAAGATCAGTTCATAATTTACCCTAGGCCCCATATAAACCTTACTCCCGGAAAACAGCTTAGTACGCCTAAAAACGTAAAAAATAACGCTATCATAACAAAATTTTATACATCACAGTTTTATAGAACTAGAAATGACACTGTAATATTTGGTGAAGATCGGTGCATAACTTACCATAGGCCTCATATAAAGCCCACTCTGGTAAAATAATTAAATACGCGGTAAACTTTCTTCCAGTTTAGCTTCATATGGCCAGAAAAAATGTTATGCAATTTTGTGATATACGGTCCATTATTTTCCTTAGATTCCATTTTAGCAGCCTTCTGAAATTTACTGCAAACGCTTAAACTAATTGCACCGCTGTATTAAAATATATGTTTTTTAATACCAGAAATCGTTCTGCAGAATTTGGGATGATTGGTTCATAGCTTACCATGGCTTTCATATAATTTGTTCTCTTGAAAATCATTTAAGTTCATCTTAAACTGATATTCTACTCAAACTTTTTAAAATTGATTCTGATTGTCGATCAATAATTTTATATAGGTCTTAACCGCAACAAATTTTAATGCAGTATCTGTTTTTACAAAGATTATAATAATAAATAGACATTATACAGATATTACTCCTAAAACATTCGAAGTGTCGGTGGAGGGTATCAAAGATTCGGCACAGCCGAATATAGCACTCTAACTTGTTTTTTTTAATAATTTTTGTTATTTATAAATGTTTTTTAGGTTTTAAAATTGTGTGTTATCGGATTTCATAGAGAAAATTGTTGTTTCTCAGGCAATATTTATGGTTATTACCTTGCGTTACAATATTTGATTTTAATTGTTTGTATTGGAATGTGCACTTTTCAGCAACTCTATTTTTTAATTCTGTTGTATTTTTTTAGATCTAAGAGAAACCCCGTTTAGTTGAAAATTTAACCCAAAATATAAAACCCAAAATATAAATCACCAAATATCAAAAAACAAATTTTGTTGAGATAAGCGCAATCCTAAAAATAATATTGAATATTTTAAATTAATTTTAAAGAATTTAACAAATTTTATTATTTATTATTCTGCACAGTTTTATGTTTTCGACATATTCATCAAAGAACGATCTCATTCGAACAAAAAATAGAATTTTTCAAACGTTCTCCCATGTTTTTAACTAAAATAAATATAATTTATTTAATACAAATTACAAAAACCAAAAAAAAATTATAAATTATACTAAATAAAACAAAAATGAATAAATAAAATAATAAATGTGCATGTCCGTGATTTTAAACAGTCATAAAATTACTACAATTACTATATATTATGTGTGCGCATATACACTTAAAGAAAAGTCAATTAAAAAAAAAAAATCCAGCAACCTTATTAAAATTTAAAAAATAATATATAAAAAGTTGTATATAATTAGTTATATTTCAGAGAGAATAAAAAATCAATACTCAAATTTAAATTAAAAAAAAAAATTATTTTCCCATAATTGATTTTTTTCAGTGTATGTAACATCAATTTGTGTATACATAGAAAATTAGTAGTGATACATCATCATGCACTTTTCAAAACATGAATATATCTCGTTATACATACTACAAAAATATCTAATGAGTTAGCAAGAGATTGTGAGAAGGGAAATATGAATGAAAATTAGGACGAAAAATTACTACTGTTGGTTAGTAAAACAACATGATTAATTGCGATACGGATTTTGGTTTAGTTGACAAATTATGGCGCATAAGGCTCTCGTAGATAAAAACAAACATATAGACAGATAGAAAGTGGATATTAAAATGAAAGTTGAATGTAAATTAAACATAAAGCATTTACAGAAAATATTACAAAAAAACATGAATGTAAAATGACGAATAGTTAGAGTACAGATAAGTACAATTGTACGCAGGAAGTTGTAAATTTTTATTCAAGTTAAGTTCAAGAATTTAAATTATTAAAGTGATGATAGTATTAGAACAAATTCTACTACTGAAGCAGACTTTAAAGCAGGCGGGATTTCAATAAAAGGTATAAACACATCTGCTGTTTACTGACTTCGATTGGGCTTTCGATACTATAATAAGACATTACATATCGAAGTGCCTGGTAAAGCAGTATCGATCTACTTCCAAGACACCGTGTTTTGAGTTCGTGTCCTTTGGAGAGGGAGTGGTGCTGAAGACGTAAAGCAGTCCGTTTTTTGTTGCCCTTGTGGACGAATATTTAGTTTTTTTATTATCATACTTATTGTTAAGTTTTATACTTTAATCATTGCAATTTTGTCAATCTAAATTTTGCCTTATTTTTTTTTTGTTTTTTTGATTTGTTGCTTATTTTAACTTAAATTTTTTTTTTTTTTTTGAGTTATTAATTCCTTTTTAATTTTTATTTTTTACATATTTAGAGATGGGCAAAGGGTAAATACCCAAATGGTAAATACCCGGTAAAATAGATAAATTGGGTAAAAATGGGTAAATAACCAGGTATTTACAAAAAAGGTGTGTATAAACTATTTTGCAACCAAATTTAATGAATTTATATTAAATTTAATTAATAAAAATTGAAATGATTACAGAGCAGTTGGAAAATTAGAACTTAAGTCAATAACCATATTATACATATGTATATATGTACATTAGACTGGTCGCATCTTGTATGGGATTTTTTTTTTTTTTTAATTTAATTGTTTGCGCTGCTTAAAATATGAGGTTTGGTGTAAGAAATCATGATCTAATTTTTCAGGTCAATCCGACGGTGCCTAGCCGTGCCGGGGGGGGGGGGGCAAAGTTCCCCATATTATTAAAAAAACATCTTTTCTATCAGAATTTTATAGTTATACTAGTTGAAAAGCCGAAAATCAAAAATATGGCTTCGTTACGGCCTTCCGCAGAGAAAGTACTTCAAGTGTGCCAAATTTCAGCTTCCTATGTCATCAGCAGGCGCGGATCCAGCTCGAGCCTTACGGGGGGGAAATTTTGTATGATACAAAAAAGTAAAAAATTTGTTTTTAAAAGTTTATTAAAAACAATATATCGTTAGCTTAAATGCAAAAAGACGTAACTAACAAAAAATTCAAAATCGTGTTTTTGATTGATTATTATAAATGCCATTGAACTACATGTCTTCACAAAATTTTACACTTCTGGGATCAAAAATTGAGCTTTTATTAACAAAAAACAAAGGGAGGTACCTACTAGTGTGTTTATTTTATAAATGAAAAACTACGTAATTACTCATTTTTTTCAACAAAATATAATGAAATGGTTTCCTTTGAAAACTGCTTAAAGAATTCCATGGATAACCCATTAACGCATGTTTTCTGACATGTTAATAGTTTTCATTTAATAAAGTTTTTTGCTTCTCCTGTAAAATTATATTTTTGTTAGTTACGTCCTTTTGCATTTTAGCTAACGATATGTATGTATATTATACAAAAAAAAAAACAATAGGGTTAAATAAAATATAAGATCCGTTCAATATAAATTAAAATAAATTAATCTTTTTAAATAAGTAAATTGTGATTTCCTTGTGAGGCAAATTGAGATAGTACAGTCTATCTTCGGTCATTGTTGATCTGAGCCATGTTTTTATTCGACGAAGGGTAGGAAATGGTCTCTCGCTTGTAGCATTACTGACGAGCATTGACACGAAAATTTTAAATATTTTTCTTAGATTTGGGAAGATGTCTTCATCACAGTTTATTAAAGCATCTACAATGTTATCTGATAGATTTTCAGATATTTTCCATGTTTGTTGCCAATGCAACAGTTCAGGCTCAAGTTAAAATGTGTTAATCTCGTTTATCAAATATAATCAGCTCATCAGCTAGTTGTGGTTTTAAAATAAATGGTATATGGGCAAATCTCAAAAACAGTCCACAAACCAAAAATTGTTCATATTAATTTTTTTTAGATGTATAATTTAATTTTTATATTTAAAAATATGTATTTCGACGATCATTAATATAATAATTTTTAACAATATAACCCCTTCCCTGATCTCTTGATGTTACACATGAATTTAACATTATTTTAGGTGCTATTTGAGCTTAAAATAGCACTTACAGCCAGCAGACTCATCGCAATATAAATTTCGTTAAAAAAAAGTTTGTTATTCATTCATACATTCATTAATGATCACAAAATTAGTTTAAATATATAATTTGTTTTGTTAAAATAAATAAAATTGTGTTTATTATATAGTACTAAAAAAACTGTAGCATGCGTTGTAAGGCGTGCGTCAGAAAGGGTTCACGGATTTTATCAAAAAATTACAACATTTTTAAGCGAATAAGTGATTTTAGAGTTCTCTTATATTCATCTTTCTTTTAGGAATAAGACTTTGTATACCTTATGATGTAAAATTTGCTAAAAACTAGGAAAACACCCTTCAACTTTTAAAGCTGCTTCTAAGTTTTGTGGCGTGCGTATCAAAACTTTGTGATTAATTATTTCGCAACAAATGCTTGCTAAGAAATTATGATATATGGCATTCGTAAGTACATATTAATGTCACTAAATACCATATATAAGTTGAAGCTATCTCTTTTGAAAGGCCAAAAAATGGTTATATATCAATCAGAAAATACGAGCGAGTGTAGCGTTCGTTACGCAGGATTTGTCCATATGACTTGATTACACTTTGAGGTTGAAGTTTAGGTATGTTCAATACATTTAGAATATCTATTGGGAAAGATGTTTTGAGATCTTCTAAAGTAAATTCAATAAGAGGAATGTAACCTACAACTCGGTAGTAATCTTCAACATTTTGGAAGTGATTATTTCGTTCAAATTTTGTCTCGATTTGAACGCAAATAACTTTAACTTTTTCAAAAATCGCTTTAAATTGTTCTTCGGCTTTATTTCTTTTTTCTTCAAGGCACATGATAAAAATTTTGATAAGGCTTGATCCTTTTTGAAGATCTATATCTTGCTTTTGTAAAATGATACTAAGTGGCTGTGTTACAAAAGGTATCACACTTAATATGTATATTCCGCAAATAAATTTAAAAGTACTAAGTGAGCTCCTTAATATAAAGATAGAGATACTACTTCCTTTCCACTCAGATATTTTTTCCAAAGGTTCTACTATATGATGTACACTAGTTGCAAAGACGCATAAAGAAGAGAGTTTGGCTCCCACATACTTTGCTTAAACTGTTTTTCGCTTGGGATGATTATATTTAAAAAATTTTGTTGTTTCTTAACAGATGATACAACTTTTTGTATTAATGGAACTTTATTGCTTTTAGAAATTGAGTTGTTCGATTTATGGGAATAGCAAGGAGTTTTTTTCGCATTTGTCGCTTTTCCAGAAATTTTGAAAAGCTCCATTTTCCGCTGACATCAGAGGACACCCATCTGTTCCATCTCCTACACAATTTTTTAGGTCAAGACACAAATTTGTAAAAATTTTAAGAACTATTGATGATAGTGCCTTCGCTTCAATTGACACATCAACGTCATCAATATCTTTTGAAGCCTCTTCAAATGCGTTTACAACAAAGCAAATAAATTCTTCCCTAAAAACTTTTTGTTGTATGTTCAAATATTAAAAAGATAAGGAAATCTGGCTTTTCCCCGACAAATCAGTGCTTTCGTCAAAAATTATCGAATAGAATTTTGATTCATATAACACATTTTTTTTTAATAATTAAGCCGCACGCATTATCTAGTCAAACGTTTGGTCTTTGAATATAGTAGATGGCACCTGCTGGGATTGAATGTAGAATAATAAGTAATTGAATACGGTAAACTAAATGTTTCTTAGGAAATATCTAATAAATAACTATTAGGATTAAGATGTGGATACTTATTGAAAATCGTTAGAGTTTCAATAAAAGAAAATAAAAAAATACTTATTGAAAATTTCGTTAGAGATTCCATAAAAAAAAAAAACAAATAAAACAATAAAAACAAAAATTTTGTACATTAAAAAAATATTATTATGGGAATTCTTGTATTATTGAAATTAACCAAACATATTTTTATAATTTACGGAAATAAGGAAATTCCCCCCCCCCCTCCCCTGAATCCGCGCCTGGTCATCAGATGGCTTCAGAAAGTTGCGGAAAGAATAGGACATACATGCAAAAATCCTGACATACTAAGAAATTATATATTAAGGAGGTTGCACAACATATATTCGCGCAACTCAAAAACGCTTTAGCTTATTCAAAAACTAAAATAAACCGAAATTCCGCAATAAAATTTACTTTAAGAAAGTTATATATTTATATAGTTATATATTTAATTTCCATTCTTTTCTGTTGTGTGCAAACAAAGCTTTTGTTTGCCCGTAAGGGCAGCGACTATCGTTCATTCGTGTGGAACGGGGTTTCATGGTGCCATCTGGCAACCCATCATCTCGTATGTGGCTGAGCTCTGTTTTAACGCCACCTGAAAAATTAATTCGACTTGATCACTGACTTAAAAAAAAACGAGACAGCAAGACGCCGGCAGATAACTAAAAATTAAAATTATTCAAATAAATGTAATTTGGGCCAAATTGAATTAATAAATTGAAATAAAACAAAAGGAAAACAAATAAAAGATAGAATCAGTCCCTAACAGCAAAAATCCAGTTAAATGACGAGTTCTTTATCAGTTACCTTTCTTCTGGTGTAACTACGCTTAAAACACATTTTCACCAGTTAAGTGATGTGTTGTGTTTTCACCTATCACAATGCGTTCCTTTTTATTATAAAACTGTGTTCACTGGTCAAGGGATAAGTGCTTTAAAACCATTTGCCACATATTTCCCGCAGGAATGGTTCAGCATACCATGCCATACTAACTTTTTTCCTTAGTCTAGAATTCATATGAAGTTGGGCAAAGCTAAGTTTTATTTTCTTTTTTTCCGTTGGGGTCATAAATGGTATCATTTAAATCCCTTGTATCGGAATAAATTGGGTATCATGTTATAGTTATACAGAATTATTTGTCTCAAATAACTCTTATGTAGTTTAACACCTTGATATGTGGCATAACTGACCATACATCCCATAAATAGCGCACTCTTCATGATAATGATGTCTAGTTTTGTTAAAACCAATTGGCAATCAAAATGTTTGCAAATAAATGAAATTATTATTTCAGTTTAACAATCACCTTTTCCAAGAAAATTTTTAATTAGATTTCTTCCGTTGTCATCTGCGTTGTACTCAAAGTTGGAACATATGTGTTGTTATTATTTGAAAATTATTTTTAGTATTTTTTTCTATGGAATATAGAACTGATGGTTTCCAATTAAATCTGAAAAAACTTTTATAATTTTCATTTTCTTTTTTTTTTCTTAAATTTCACTGGAATATTATTCACTTTTGACCTATACTTTTGTATTCCTTTCAGTAAAATTGGAAAAAGTTCATGGTACTGTTCTAAAAGTAAAAGCATTTTTCATTATATTTATAACAAAAGTACATTAACGTTTGTCTAATGCAGCTGCACTTTTCCTAACAAATACAAAATTAAACAAGGACTTCTTTAAACTAACATATATGCGCACCCAGACATGTGTATTTGTGCATTTCTGTTTGTGTTTTTGTGAGTTTTAACATGTTCATTTTGGGTAATTTTTCATTTTCTCGTGATATACAGACATATTTATGTAAGAACGTACGAGTTTTAACTACAGTGGAATCTTTTATTACAAGGCACCAAAGGGTTCCCTAAAATATGTCCGTGCAAAGGAAATATCCTTCTAAAAGAACACATTTGAGTTTTACTTTAGAAAGATGTCGGGACCAGGTAACAAAGCCCATTGAAAGGGGGTGCCGCTGAAAGAGATTGCACTGTGTCTGTTTATGTACAAGTACGTTTACATGCATAATGTATGCTTAAGCAAAATACATAAAACTTTATATTTTGGATTTTGCGAAGAAAATTTCAGTATTGAAACTAAAGTTCTCGTAAATAAAGATATTTTATATGTATTTTCTTCCTTAACGCAATTATTAGTTGTATTCGTATTGCTTTTTTAACCATTTCTTTACCACAATTTAATACGTTACCATCGTAATATAATATAGAGATGAATCTCTGTGTTTATTTTCTAAAAATTGCTGTGTTCACAAGACTATTTGAAAAATAAAGATTTATTGTTTGCAATTAAATAGAAAACAACATTTACTAAGAAAACAGTAAATAATATAATATCAAAGTAATTAAAAACTAAAATAATATTTTAATTTTTTTTTTTTTTTTTTTTTTTTTTTTGATTAAAAACTGCAAATAACACAATTTTTCTTTCTAATTTTTAAATACATAAAAAAGATATGAAAATAATTTTACTTTCGCTTTGTTTTAGTTTAATTAAATTTCCGGTCAAGTTTTACAGCTTGAATAGTTTGAACAAAAAATAAATTATGTAAAATAATTGTGATTTTTGTTTGAACTGTTAGTTTCTAATTTTTTGATATTTTTAGTTTTGCTTGATTGAGTTCATCAAATTTAATTTTTATTAAATTATTTTTACTGAAGGAAGGAATTTTTACAACATGAAATTTTTTTAAAATTTATTGATAATTTTCTTGGCAGACCTGGGTCTGGGTCGAGTGCCCTGGTAGAGAGCTTGTCTATCAGCGCCGGGGTTGCGGGTTCGATTCCTGCCAGAGACTCTGTTTTCTTTCCTGCAGACAAGCGTAGAGCTTCGCGGGATTAGCGTAGGGAATTAAATAAAAAAAAAAAAAAATTAAAAAAAAATTCATAAAAAAAATTATAAAAAAAAAAAAAAAAAATCTGGGTTGAATTTACATGTTACAAGAATCAGCACATTTTGTCATCAGAATTCTTTGAGCTCTAACCTCTGCACCACTGCGGTGCCTGCCAGCCAACAGTTAAACATCAATCTTTAACCAGTGGTACTGGTAGTTAGAAATTTACTGTAATTATAATTTTTCAATTTATTTACCTGTTGCCTCCTTTTCTTCTGATTTTTCGTATTCTTTCTGTCAAGACTTTGTCTTGAAACCCTGAATACATTTGTTTATTTTGTTTTTTGTCCACTCTCATTTGTACTTCAAGTCGTACAAATAAAATGTCGACGAAATTAGACAAAAAAAATAATACACAAATGTATTCAGGTTTTCAAGACAAAGTCTTGACATAAAGAATACGAAAAAACAGAAGAAACAATGTAAAAAAATTGAAAAATGATAATTACAGAAAGTTTCAAACCACCAGTACAACTGGTTAAAGATTAATGTTTGACTGTTGGCTGGCAGTCACCGCAGTGGTGCAGAGGTTAGAACTGAAAGAATTCTGATGAAAGAATGGTGATTCTTGAAACATGTAAATTCAACCCAAGTTCGAGCCCCAGCTCAGCCAAGAATATTATCAAAAAATTTTAATAAAATTTCATGTTGTAAAAATTCCTTCCTTCAGTAAAAACAATTTAATGAAAATTAAATTTAATTAACTCAAGCCTAACTAAAAATATCAAATATTATATAAAATACCAATATCAAATTGGACTTCTCGAACAAATCTAGTTATTTTCTGAAAATGAAAGCTCCTTTAAAATTTATTTTTAAAATTTTTAAAAAGTGTAAAACTAATTTTAACAAAGTACGAAACAAGAAAAAATGTGTAGTCGGCAATAAAATTTATTGCATCACTTGTCCCAAAGCTAATATATATATACCGTAATTTATGATATAAAGTGCAAAGATGGCCTCAAATGGACTTCAGATTTTGATTTCTGACTTATTACGTGACAAAAGATAAATCCTAACAATTGCTATTATTCTTGCTCCATTATATTTTTAATTGGAAAGGTACCAGCACACAATTTTACAAATAGAGTTGATCTAATAACACAGTACAACAGCCAATCTGGGGGGTGAGAAATTCCAAGTCAGGGTGATGGTACTAGGTCAGTATAGTAAAACCCTCAAAGGGTTTGGCGTTCGTATGTGTCAGTTCTTTTTTATGACATTTTAAATTTTTTCCTTATCTTGATGTTTTTTCGCTTAGTTGTAACATTTTGCCAAAAACGTAGTTTAACATAACTCGAGAACCACTTGTCCGATTTTGATGAAACAAATTTAGAAAAATTAAGAATTACAATTTCTCTAATCTGTTTCTATACCGTTTTCCTATATGTGCAACACTTTCGAAGTTAAAAATGAATGTATGAAGGGAAAAAAGTATTTTTTGCCTAAAAATTTAAATATTATTTTTTTTTTAAATTCATAAAAAATCCAAAATGGAAAAAAGTGCCAAAACTAATTACTTTCGCGAAAGTTACATAACTCATGAGCAAAAAAAGGCATAGATCATGAAAATCGATGCACGCGTTTCTCATTTATTCACAATTAGGTAAATGTATGAATTTAAAAAATTTGCTCCAGATATGCACAACATTATTTGGAGAAAACATTGACACTCATAAGCCGAACTCTCTCATATTTTTCTACTGTACTACAAGAGAAATATTGATGTGGCAACACTGGTTCTGTAATGTTCACATAAAACATGCATTGTCATTATACTTCTTCTGTTTCTCACACTGGTTCTGTGATTTTTGTCATTTAACAAGTGCCGACGAACGCGAACAGTAAAAGTGATTTTTCTCCAGTTTTTTAAAAGTGAACAAAAGAGAACAGAATATGGAGTCACACATTGACATTATGTGTGGTTCAGAAACTGATGATAGCGATGAATGCGATGCCACTAGTCCCGAACAACCACCATCGAAAAAGTCTAGGCAATATTTATTAAAATAAATAAATAAAATAAAAATAAAAAATTATACAAATGTTAACTTAATTTTTTTAGTAGTTTATGGCCAGAAGTCTGGAGTTATTGGGGAAAATTTATAAAAAAGGCGATAAATGACACTTTTTTGAATAAAAACAAATATCAATATTCTTGTCAAAATGGGATACCTTCACTTAATTGTAAATAAAAGCAGAACGCGTTAATCGATTTCTATGATCTATGCCGCATTTTGTTTATAGGTTATGTGACTTTACATGAAATTAATAACACTTGATCCTTTTTTCCGTTTTGGATTTTTTATGAATTTAAAAAAAAAAAATTTTAATTTTTAGGCAAAAAAATATTTTTTTTTCTCCACAAATTTATTTTTACCGGCAAAACTGTTGATTATAAAGAAAAACGTTATATGAACGGATTAAAGAAATTGTAATTCCAAATTTTTTTGAGTTTGTTTTAGCAATATCGGACAAGTGGTTCTCGAGTTATGTTAAACAAAAAACATCAATATAAGGAAAAAATTTAAAATGTCATAAAAAAAAACTGACACATACGAACGCCAAACCCTTTGAGGGTTTTACTATACTGACCTAGTACCATCACCCTGACTTGGAATTTCTCACCCCCCAGACAATAATCCCAAAAATGTTCCATAGTGTAATATACGTCAGTCCGTGTGTTGCATGAAATGATTTTTGAATGAACCTCAGATATGATGTGGACTGGTCTGTCTTAAAAGTTTTGTAAAGGGTGGTGTAACATAGGAATAGCTTATTCCATCAACAATAAATATCAGTTTATCAATAAACGAATGTTGTTAATTAATTTTTTGAATCCCAAGAAAAACTTTGATAACATAATGAACGATGTTAATTGCGAGTCACACTTAAACGTCAAGTTGTTTTCCCAACTTAATTTGACTTTTCTTTGTTTCAGTGTTTGAAAAAATCAACCGTGCAGAGGTTCACAATTGAGCAGCGCATTAAGATTACTGAAGCTTTTTGCGAAAATAGGCGTTCAATTAAAAATGCATTTCTTGCTTTTTTGTTCACTCTAATCGACCAAATATGTTCACAATTGGAAGAATTGTGCATTAATTTCAGCAAATCGGGTCTGCAGTAAAAGTGTAATTACCTGTGCATGATCGCCCAGCTCGTTATGGGCTTTCCCTGATCCCTGCGATCAAAAATAGCGACTTTATTCAAGAAATTTATACCCCAAAAACACCTGGATTTTGTAAAGTTTTTGCTTCTCTTGTAAAAATAAAATAAAAAAGTAGTTACGTCCGGTTGCATTTAAGGTGACGATATATAGTACAAGTTATAGCGAAAATAAGCGAAATATCTTATTCCCTGCAGACTTATAGTAATACGATTACCGTACTTTGTAAAATTAGTCAGTACACCAATACCTCGCTTTGCGCCGTTTCGTTTTGCGTTTTTTTCGAAGATGCGTCGCTGCTGAATTAGTACTAATTTTCACTGTGCCTCGCTTGCTTTGTTTGAGTTTGAGTCTTTAACTTTTTATACCCTCCACCACAATTAGTTGTGAAGAGGGTATATTAAGTTTGTCATTCCGTATGAAACTTTTTTATTATTCATCTGAGACCCCATAAAGTATACATATTCTGGGTCCTTGAGTAATTCTAAGTCGATTTAGCCATGTCCGTCTGTCTGTCCGTCTGTCCGTCTGTCCGTCTGTTGAACACACGCTCACTTTCGAACAACTCAAAAGAAATGAACAAACTTGGTGCCAAATTGCTTGTAATTATCCTAAGCAGTTTGGGATTGAAATCCAGCAAAATCGGTTCAGTAGGACCAGAGCTATGAATCAAAATGTGGAACCACCACCTAAAAAAATTGATAATTTTGTTACAAAAAATAACATAAATGCTGGAACAAGGCAGGGAATGAGATACGATTTTACAAAAATTTGTTTTAGTTGACTGGAAATCACGCTGTTAAATTTCGTGATGATCCCGCCATAATTTACCCTAAGCCCCATATAAACAATACTCCCGGAAAAGAGTTTAGTACGGCTAAAATCGTAAAAAATAACGCTAGCGTAACAAAATTTGGTACGTCACAGTTTTATAGAACTACAAATGACACTGTGAAATTTCGTGAAGATCGGTACATAATTTACCCTAGGCCCCATAGAAACCCTACTCCCGGAAAACAGTTTAGTACGCCTTAAACCGTAAAAAATAATGCAATCATAACAAATTTTGGCTCGTCACAGTTTTGTAGGACTAAAAATGATACTGGGAAATTTCGTGAAGATCGGTACATAATTTACCCTAGGGCCCATAGAAACCCTACTCCCGGAAAACAGTTTAGTACGCCTAAAACCGTAAAAAATAATGCAATCATAACAAATTTTGGCTCGTCACAGTTTTGTACGACTGCAAATGATACTGGGAAATTTCGTGAAGATCGGTACATAATTTACCCTAGGGCCCATAGAAACCCTACTCCCGGAAAATATTTTAGTACACCTAACACCATAATAAATAATGCTAGCATAACAGAAATTGGTACGTCACAGTTTTAAAGGACTAGAAATGACGCT
Source organism: Pollenia angustigena (assembly GCA_930367215.1). Lineage (NCBI taxonomy): Eukaryota > Metazoa > Arthropoda > Insecta > Diptera > Polleniidae > Pollenia > Pollenia angustigena. Next base: position 39,510,308 of record OV884056.1, on the reverse strand, counting down.
GTGAAATTTCGTGATGATCGGTCCATAATTTACCCTAGGCCCCATATAAACCCTACTACCGGAAAACAGTTTAGTCGCCTAAAACCATAATTAATAACAAATCGTCACAGTTTAAGATAATAATAACATCATACAGATATTACTTCTTAAACATTCGAACTGTCGGTGGAGGGTATCAAAGATTCGGCACAGCCGAATATAGCACTCTAACTTGTTTTTTTATAAATTTTCTTTTTTTCTTAAATATGGCAACGATTTTTGTTTCTACATAATTGCTCCATGTCATCAAAACTCGGAGAATCCTAACTAAAAATCAACGCAATTTTAATACAGTCTTATTTTCACTTTGTTTTGCTAATTTTAGAGTTTAGTTTCAATTATTATTCTATGCTTTTTGTAACGTTCTTTTTTGTGCTTTTTTTGTGAAGGAAAGCCGACTTACGACAACAGCCACTAAGGCTTCATCAGACAGTGATTAATTTTTTTTTTGTTTTTTATATACTAATTGGATATTTTATTTTGTTGTAACTGATTTTTTTTTTATGTATGTAAAGAAAGGGTGTTTTTTATAGAGTGATACAAGTTTAAATCATCAATGAAACGGTCTTTATTACATAGAACAGTTTATGGCATTAATGTTTAAATATGATTTCGGCCATGTGGCCGCCACGGCTGGCGCGTAGAAGGCACAGTCTGGAACACCAATTTACAAAAACTTTTTGCATTCTGACCATCATCGTTTTTCAAGACGTATGGGCCAATGATTTCGCCAGCCCATAAAGCCGACCAAACAGTAATTTTCTGTGGATGTAATGGTGTTTCGACAAAAGCTTGTATATTCTCCTCACTCCAAATGCGACAATTCGGCTTACTTACAAATCCATTCGACCAGAATGAGCTTCATCGGAAAATAACATTTTTAATGGAAATTCAAAATCAATATCAATTTGTGCTTCAGCCCATTCGGCGATTTATTTTGATTACAAATTTAAATAATTTGCACGCGTTGCTCTGGTGTAAGTCGATCCATAATGAAATGTCAAAGCAAACTATAAACAAAAATTAACTATCGGCTGTTAGATGTGTGATCAAATAAAGCAGTGATGCCAACTCAAAATGTTTTCACTCCAAAAAAAAACACCCTTTATGTATGTATGTAATAAAATTTTATATTTCTTTTGTTTTTCATATGCTTACTTTGTTCCATTTTCATTTTAAAAAGTAGTTTTTTCGTTACCCGGAGCCTATCTTCGATCTTTACGTGGTTTGCTATAGCAAATCATTATTCACTTTGCGTCATTTTGATTTGAGTCGCGTTTTTTGGAACGTAACTACGACGAAAAGTGAGGTATTGTTGGGCTCTCATTTTTGTACCCTTCATCACAAGTGGAATTGGTCATTTCGTTTGAAAAAAAATTATTATCCAAAGACCCCAGATAGGATGGGGACTCCGTTGTCACATTAACTTTAGTGAAAATTTACATAATCGTATCAAAAATTAACAAATTATAGATAAATAACTACTTTATTCTTCCTAAAATAATAGTTTTGGAACAATAGCGCCCAAACCATATGAACTAGGTAAGCAAACTTTGGCTCTGATATTTTTTATAAAATATAACAAGAATTATCATTTCACCTGTTTTTCCCTGAATTTAAGGATATGCTACGATTTTTAATACTAAAGTGAATGGTAGATAGGATTCGACAAACCTGAATATAGCACTTAAGCTTGTTAATTCTAGAGTTTGCTAAGAACCGTAAAAATGTGAAACCGCGGTTTCGGTTTTAAAATGATTAAAACCGACCGGTTTCGGTTCGGTCTTCGGTTTTGAAAATATCAAAGTTAAATTCATACATAAACATATACATTTTTGTTTTTGCAAGTTTTTTATTTTTTTCAATTCAGGTACTTTTATTCGCCCTTAAAGCCTAGTACTCTATTCAAATTTGTGAAAAATGTTAAGCAACATTGATTATTCCACACGAAAATGTTGGCATTTATCAATGTTACCAATCTTGCGAGTTTGTACAATTTGACGTTTTTATTCCTTCAAAGTATGCTACATTGTTTCGTGTATGTAAACAAACGCCACATGTATTTTACTAAAATTATTGTTTTTTAATAAAAAAGTTAATATGGATAAAAAACTGTTACCGGTTGTGTTATTTTAATTTTTTATTTCTTTTTTAATATTAAGTTCATACTTTTTTCCTTTTGCTTAAAATTCCACGTGAAATAAGTGCAACTTACATTATTTCGCAGTTGTAAAAAAAATGTTGCCAGAAACATTTCGGAACTTTTTCACAAAATAAACAGAGTACAACTTCATCAACATTATTTCATAGATATTCCGCACAAGTTTTTTTCATATGCATTTTGACAACATTTCACGTGAAATGTTGAACAGAGTACCAGGCTTAAGTGTATACCTGGGCCTAGCCAGGCATTTTTTGACTTTTTTCAAGTTTTTTTTTTATATAATTATTTAGTATATTAGAACGAAACTTTATGTATTCCTTAATTCTGCAATTGGCCAAATGAAAATTTTGTGCATATTGTATCCACCTGGGCCTGGTCAGGCCCTTCCCTATAATATATGTACTGCAGTAAATAAAATCAAAATGAAAGGTTTAAAAAGCAAACACAACACATAAGAATTCTTCCTTTTCTGTTTTTCTCGAAAAATTATTTTATTTCCCAACAAAATGTTCCCATATAGCAATAAAACTCCATATATATAAAAGTAGTCCCAGCCTTGCCCAGGGGTTCGTTAGTGTGAGTTTTTTCTATCGCCACAAGAAACACCATACAAAATTCAAGGGGCCCAGGTGGCAGTTTATGCCTCACAAATACATAAGTTGTGTACTTAAGAGTTATAAAGATAACATTTGTTCTTCTTAGTACTTATTTTGAATTTTAAGAATTTTGGAATACCTTGTCATTGTTGAAGGCTGTTATGTACATATAAAGTTTGATGTTGATTTGATGATGTTTAATTTGCAAGTTCTTCAAGCATAAATACATTGTTAAAGTCAAAGCTAAAACCGAGGTTTTTTTGTCGGTTTCGGTTTTTAGGCATTTAAAACCGCGGTTTCGGTTTCGGTTAAAACCGAACAGCAATCCCTAGTTAATTCTATATTCAATAATATTTACTTTACTTTATTGCATCTAACTAAAGTTAATTTCTTAATTGCGATTTTTCCAAACATGGAAAGAAAATAAAGAAATAAAAAACAAAAATATTAATTTTAAAACATTTTTGATCCTTGTGAACCAAAAAACTTTCCTCACAAGAACATACAAAAATAACAAATCATAATATATTTTGCCACATATTTCCATAGATAATCGATGCTTGCTGAGCGCAGCACACATACTTAAATAAAAATATGAAATAAATAGAGACTAAATAAATGTATGCGTACATAAACTCTCCACCACCTTAAATTATGCTACATTTTTATGATATATTAAGCTCTTTATTGTATGCAATAAATTATAAACTTTTTTTTTGCATACACAATTTTTGTTTTATTTACTTTACAGTACATAAAGTAAATAGAAGATAACAAATAAGAAAGTATTGTCGGTATTAGCAGACAATATTCAAAAGGGTACCCTATTTTGGACATATGCACAATCATGATCCCTTCAAAACCAAATTAAGGTTTGAGGATTAGATTCATATAAGAGTTCATTGTGCCGAATATTATCTAGATTTACTACAGCTACATGAAATTCGTTGGTCTTAAACATATTTTCGAATCTGATTATAGCAAGACAAAATTTTTACCCAACATATTGTGCGAAATAATTATGTATATATATCCCTACTGTAATAATATTAATATATGCACTTTAAAAGCTATTTTCGGGACTGGTATTTGCATGGGAGCTAAGGTAAAGTATAGACCGTTTCTAATAAAATTTGGTTGGCTGAGTGCAATAAAATATTTTTGAGGTTATTTAAACCTAAATAGTAGACAGAAAAAATTATCAGTAGTTTTTTTTATCAATTAAAAAAATTGTTTTAACCCTTATGTGAGTGACAAAAAAAACACCTTTAACAGAGTGACAGGGTACCCTGGTACCACATACAATAAATACGAAAATTTTCCATTATATTACAATATATAAGTTAGCATAGCAACTAACATCAGATTTTGTTTCATTATTTACTTGGATTTATTTATTTATTTGATGTAATTCTCCGTTAGTAAAAGCTGTTACTAAATGATGTAATGTTGTACTACAAACATACCTTCTTACATCTACATATCATCATTTATATTAGCCTCTGAAAAAGCACATAGTAACAGCGAAGCAGTTAACTTTTGTATCAATGTTCTACTTTTTACAAGAGCGCACAATTGTTAACATATGCACCCACATAGCTACCAACAAATTGTTAAGCTAAATGGTACATGCGCAAAAACGACAGAGCTCTCACTAACAACAACAACGTATGGGTATGAAGCTCGCATTATGCTTGGGTTTTTGGTTTAATTAATTAATTGTTAAGTAGACGTTGAGCGAGTAAGATCGCAATTAATAATATTATTAATTTGATAAAATATAATTTGTAAAGTAAAGTTGCAAATAAAATATAGAAAATAAAAAAATATTTAACTTATATAAGAAAATTCATTTAACAAAATGTAAAATATAAGTTTTTGCAATGTCTAACATAAACACGAATCGGGGGATTTCCCTTTGGCTTTATGATTGATCGACAAATACATCTACTTGCTACTGCTTTCATACATTACTATGTTCATACATGAATAAGTTCGGTGAGCGCAAGAAGAAGGTAAAGTGCAATTGCATTGGCTTATTGTTCTAAACAAGCACGCTTAGATTCCATAGATACAAATGATATATAAAACGAATGTGAACATATTCTGAAAATGTACGATATAATATCAGAAGCATCCGATGCAAAACATATGGGATAAATAGAGGACAAAGAGGATTCATATGATTCTGACGGGAGTGAAGAAACAACTGAAGTCCATGGAAAGGATGGTTCTCATTGGCGTCTTGATTGCTATCCGGAATACCAATACATCAACAGAAATTACGGCAACGCAGAGGTCCTGATCCTGGCCTTAATATAGGAGCACCTAAGGACGTATTTAAAGCTTAATTATCCAGTGAGATGTGCGATATAATTTTACGTGAAAGTAATAGTAATTTCAGAGTTGTCGGCAGTTGCTCTATGTGCCAAAAAAAATAAAATAGAAAAACTCGAACATCGATTCACCGTCCTCTGTGTGAATCCTTCTTCCAAGGATCTCAGTACACAATTTTTTTTTTTTTTTTTTTTGTTTTTTCTGATTTGTTCTATAGTGAAGTGTATATAATTTCTTTTCAAGCCTTTTGTTTGAATAAACAATATAAACGAAATATGTATATGTACAAAATAACCAACACTGTCTTTTTTTTAAATTTTAAATTTTCATTCATTTGAAAAGTAAATAAATATTCCAGTTTATTCAATTCAACATGCTTTTAAGCTGATATTCATTACAATAAATTAAATTATACTAAAAAATAAATGTTATTTTAAATATTTTCGTTAAGGTACCCGGGTACCCTGTCACTCCGTTAAGGGTGCAAAATATAAATTGACCCACAGAACCCTTTCAAATAAAGAAACTAAGCTAATGTTTATTTAAATATATTTTTGAAAACACAATAATAAGAGTTTTCAAGAGGTTCCACTCCCTTAAGAAACTTCAAACAAACAAAAAATGCAATAAAAGATTAAAAAGTTACCCGGGTACCCTGTCACTCACATAAGGGTTAACAGCATTTCTATTTGATTAATGTGATAATTGAATACATTTTTATTTTTTTTTTTGTTGAAAGAAAATTTAAAATATAATTTTGATTTTAATTTGCATTTTACTTGTTTTGATTTACATTTTTAAATAAAAAATTATTTAAATAACAAAAAATCTAAATTGATGTTTTCGTTTAATATAACAAAATTTAAACTTGTAGAATTGAAGCACAGCCGCGAATAACGTTGTAGACGCCACATTTGGCAAAAACTGTTTTTTTGCAGATAACCGTTGGCCTTACTCTCTTGCACAGTTTAAACATCAAATCAACCAAAACTATGTACCTTAACGCCTTCAAAATGGCATACAAAGTGTCAGCCAGTGCAAGAACATTGCAAGTTACTAACAAAATGATGAAACCGAAATGGTTTTGCAGTGCGGAAAAATGTTTTAAAAGCATATTGCATAAAAGTTATTATCATTATTTTTAATAATAGGAAAAAAAACATTTTTAAAACAAATAATGCTGCCTGTTAAAAAACGTATTTTTGCTCTCCTGAAAAGTTATTATTTTGTAACTTAAAACGTTATTCGCGGCTGTGCTTCAATTGTTGATGGGAATTTTTAAATCAAATAACACATTGTTTAAAACGGCAAATTTTTTGATAATTTTTTTAATTAAAACTAAAAATATCATTTATTGAAAGAAAATATTCACAATTTTAAAATTTTATAATTTTTAGAAATCTGTATGATCATTTTGGTAATAGGTGCAAAATCAACAAATTGTTAGTTTGATTCTTAAAATAAGGTATGAAATTGGTGATTAGAGATAATTGTTAACCCTGAAAAGTTACTCTTCATTTTGGTACACTAAGGTTACTCTTCGTCGAATCGACAAAGTTTTAAAAGAATATTTTTTGCTGATCGATTTTTAAAGTAAAAATTAACAAAATCTTTTTTAATTAAGCATTTTATTAAAAAATAAACTAAAATAAAACATAAAATATAAAAGTTCTTCACTCAAGTATCTTAAAATTTGATACGAATTTTAGCACTTTTTGTTTATTCAAATTAATTATTTTTTAAAAGCTTTCGTCATCAGCTAAAGTTGTTGAAAAAAATTGCGTAATTTGATTACACATTAAAAAAGTTTAACTGAGCTTCGTCGATTCGACAAACAGTAACCATCCAGGGTTAATTTTTTCCGTGTATAATAATAAAATGGTCTATGGGCAGAAAGAGTTGGGGGATTAGTGAAATTATGAACCTATTCTTACCATTTTCAATAGAATTCGTCCCTGTTATGATTAGTACATACGCAACATATTTTTTCAAATTATAACTAACATCAGGTTAAAATAGACAGCTAAAGGCGCCCGTACACGACATGTATTTGTCATCTGACATGTCAAATTTTCAAGTCACATGTAATTGTTCATGTCTGTCAAAATTGCTGTTTTACATAAGGTTTATAATATTCGGTCACAAACGTACATGTATTTTGCTTCTGACATTGTCTCTGTTTTTTTTCGCATTGTTATTGCAGAAACCAAAGAAGTTCTCTGTTTCAAAATTGTTTGCTGCCGCCACGAAAATATTTATTTGCGCCGTAAAATAATTTAGCCATCTTAACATTTTTTCTTTTATTTTAAAGATACCAATTTAGAATTTTATTATTAAACGGTTTTTATGCATATATTTACATAAATTCTATTCAATGGTGAGATGAGCATACATATCTTGGTATTGTAAAATATTAACTTCAGCCGGCTAATGATTCCGTCAATAGTTGACGCCGCTGCCAGTTTCTTCCCGGCATAGATTTCTGATGTCAGATGGTTTGTCAGAAGAAAATAGAGCACGCTCTAATTGAAATTTTGTCAGATGACTTTGCGTCTGACTTTTACAGAAGCAAAGTTAAAAAGGTAACACACGACATGTATGTGTTTTGCAGTGGGAAATTTGACATGTCAGATGACAAAAACATGTCGTCTATATGCTCCTTAACCAGCCAACTAGTTTGCTTCCCAGCCCGAAGGTCGGACATTAGATTGATTCTAAAAGTGATTCTGATTCAATCGGTGTTGGGTCTTTAACCAATGTTGCACACATTAGCACAAAACCCATAATACCCCCTGCATTATGGTGGTGTGGTTAAAGAAACAAAAGCAATTATTTTAATACGTATCGTCAAAATCAAAAGCATCCAGCCTAGCAAGACAAAATATACAAATATTTGAACTCATTCATACACATCCTTATATTACATACATACATACAAACATACATACATACATACATACATACATACATACATACATACATACATACATACATACATACATACATACAAACAAAATACATACAAAATACGTATGAGTATATGTATGGCTGTAGTGGTATGAGGCAGTACATATAAAGTATAGTTTCATATTTTATATATACGTAATATGTAATAGACACATTAACCCGCCAAGCATTTGTTGGAGTGTATTTAAATTTTCTTCCAAAATGTCACTACTTTGTCAAAATTCTAAGTTATACAGAAGTCATTTTAGATTTGCTTTATTTAACCCATACCCTTTTGACACGGGTTCCCTGGTACGTACCCAAACAAACTTAAAAGACATGTATATATTAAACAATAAAAGATACAATGTTGAGGTTCAGCAAATTCCTTCAGCTAATCATTTTCTAAAGATTTTTCTAATTCTGATTTGTTTGGGTTGACTGTGGAGTATTTACCCTCCTGATAAGAGTACCTGGGTACCCGTTTATAATTTAAAGAATTCTGTGTAGAAAAATTAGAGATAAGCGTAGTTTTTGGTTTTTTTTTATTTGCCGATAGCATAAAATAAACCCTATGAAATAAAAATTGTATGCAGCGTGAAGCAATTATTTTCCTATGCACATTGGCCGTTTAAAACCATCACATATTCTGCGATCCTATTTCGAATCAACTGTCACACAAAGTTTGCAACGACCTTTAAGTTGTATCCAATTAGTTTTATCCAGCTTTAAAGTTTCCGATGGACCTGAAGAAGCCTGATAAACTTCCTTAGGGATGGTTTAATTTGTCATTAGTAAGAGAGCTGCTCGGCCGATAGCGTATCGTATTATGCGATTGTCATTGGCTCTCTTTTTATGTTTTCAGTTGCCAATCCGACGCCAAGTGATGTCAAAAACCACAACGGGAGTTTCGAGCTTGAATGAGGCAAGAGAATATGCAAAATGCAACCCAACCAGCCACGTCGACCATGTTAAAACAGTCCAGGGTCAGAATTTTTGTTTTACGTTTATGGCTATATTTTGGCACCGTTTGGTCCATAATATCTACCCGCTTTTTGTTTTATTATATAATAATTATATAATCATGTGTTTTTTTCTTTTTGTAAAAAGAGTATATTGCATTTACGACAAAAAATAAACACATTCTTTTTTCTTCGTTACAACAGACAAAAGCCTTCCGCTCTTGCTGAAACATTATTGTGGCGTTCATACATTATCCGTTGGGTTTGGCCGTTTTTCTTTCAGATTATACGCTTTGTTTCGACAAAGGGTACCGACAAAACTTATTCCTGATTACTTATTCCTGATTATTGAATCCGATTTCCCAAATAGAGTAATGCATAAAAATAATCAGTTGTTATATTTGATTCTTTTGATTCAAAATCGGATCGCAAAACACGCAAAATATGTGATGGCTGTAAACAGTTAATGTGCAATACACACAGCAAAATTAGTCCCTCACGCTGAAAAGTGTTAATTTCATTAGGGTTTTTAACAAAATTTAAATAAAATAAAGAACAGAAACTACCGTTACTTTTACTTTTTCTATACAAAAGCTTTTACTTTCATACGGGTACCCAGGTACCCATATCAGGAGTCTACGTATAGAAATGTTGTTAGTACGGTTGGGGTTAAAAAAATATATTTCTATTGCCATGTAAAGACCTAATTTTGTTGGCCTTATAAGTTTTTGATGAGTTAATAAAACAAGTATCTGTGCTATATTCGGATATGCCCAATCGTATACATATACCTTTAACCATAGTTCGATAAGAACAGTTCTATATATAAATTTATAAACGCAGAGAACAAAATTTTAAAATATCGTCACCTCCAACAAAACTATTTTAAAAGAAACTTTTAAATTTATTATGTTTAATATAGCCATATTATTGTCACCGACAACCATATTATTGTTAAATGAATCCTCCATCAAGAAGCCACAACAAAATATCTTAGAAAAAGTAGAAAGCGAGTCTAGTGCAGCACCGAAGACGACCCAGCCACTAACTTACATTGAGAAAAAAAGATTAAACTAAAATATATTGAGTACCTTTGTACGTTTAACATACATTTAACCCATATTTGATGGCATAAGGATATCAAAATGGAATTTCAGAATCTTTATGGAAAAAATTTATAATAAAAAACAAGCAAGAAAGTATAGTCGGTCAAGGCCGACCATATCATGCATATGTGTCCATATAAAATTGGATTTATCTATGTTAATAAACTTCACTAAAATCGGTTTGATAGTTTCTGAGAGGCCCAAATTTTCCCCTATCTTCCCTCGTGGTCCTACGAATTGCTTGGTCTCTGTGCCAATAAGAATCTATGTCCCAAAGTTGATCAAACTATCTCTAAAATTGCGACCTGTACTTTGCACACAAGGTTACATGGACAGCCAGCCAGCCGGACGGACATCGTTAATTCGACTCTAAAAGTGATTCTGGGTCGATCGGTATACTTTAAGGTTGGTCTAGGACCAATATTTTGGTGTTTATGTTTATGGTTTTATTATCTTTTCCTATTAAGTATAACCCTTTCAATATCACCTCAAAAGTTTTTAATATGCATATAAAATATTCGAGCTAAAAGCATTTTCACTTGGTGTTCATAATAGAGCAACAATTTCTTTTGTAACTACACACATTTTGCATCAAGAAACCGTTTGCAAATTTTAGCCACAACAATGTTATGCATTTATTTTTATTTTTGTAAACATTTTGTTAAAATTTTCATTCAAAACTAAATAAAATTATTTTAAACGTCAGAAACAATTTCATACAAATTGTTGCTGAAGTTCTGGTTGAGTCAACTTAAACAAATTTTAGTTACATTTTTGTTCTAAAAATGAAAGGAAAATATATGAAATACGTTGGGAAGAAAAAAGATAGAAGAAAAAACGAAATTGTTTTTTTGATTGTGAACGTAGCTTAAGGAAGTTAAAAATGTATGTATATTGTAATAGATCTAGTTTGTATTGAAAATTATTTTTATATTTTGTCATTTTATTGTTAATTTTGTTTTTAACAATTGTTAATTTTGTTATAAAGAAAAAAAACCCTGAAGAAGGCACTCAAAGGAAGTGCCGAAATATTGGTGAAAATAAATTTATAAAAAAAAGTTTTTTATATAAAACAATAAGACCTTAAGGTCGAATATTTTATAAGCATATTAAAATAATAAAGGTCGAATAAAAATACATATTATATATTATTATTATTATATATATCAAAAGTTTTTAGCTATTTTCCAATAATAACTCAACCTAGTTTAAAACAAACAAATCTTTTTTACGCAAGTTTAACGCCAGACGGCTGAGAACTTTTCTTATTGTCAAATCGTTTTTGGGCGACAAAAATTAAACCATATTAAAATTGATTTGGGACAAGGGTTAACTATCTCTTTCTCCCCTCGATCAGCGCCTGGAAAACCCTTATCGATATTGTATTCACTTAGTTGATTTTTAATGTCTTTATTATCTTTGTCGCATACTTTTTTCCCAAACGACAATACAAAACCGACAAGAATCCAGCAGCATAAGCGGTTGATATTTGTGGATTGAAGTATAAATAATTTTTCGATAAGAAAATGCTTGTAGGGTATAAAAAAAATTACGGATACAAAAAACCATGTGTAGTTGCATCTGTATGAATCTCAATAACTACATATGCTTATATACATATTTAGATGATAAAGGAGAAGAAACAGGTAGATTTATGTAATATTTCGCATAACATGGCCTAATAAAAAAGCTATAAAATACAAAAAAAAAAAAAAACAAAACGAATAAAATATTGTATGTTAAAAATAAATCATTTAATGGCCCTGAACAATTCGTAAACAAAATAAATATTAACCTTAATAAATGTATCGTTATGATGCTAAAAAAAAAGATAAAAATGGAAGAAGCATCACAGTTAGAGGTTATAAATTTCAAGGTGAATTAAACATGTGGAAAGTAATGAAAATATACCTACCGTACTTAAAGTTTTAAATATACAGCAATAAAGACTTGATAATATACAAAAAAAATATGACATGTATTAGAATAATGAAGATAATTTAAATATGAGATAGCTGCATATTATTCGCAGACACCAATTAACCTTTAGTGTAATTTTTCTATAAATTTACTTTTTAATTACTTGGTGAAGGTTGGTCCAAAAATTATCAACGCGCCCACAGAAAGCTTACAATCAGATAACTCTTTAGTATGGCTTAAACCGTAAAAAATAATGTCGGTACTGAAAGATTTGGTCTTTTATAGTTCCATTTAACTAGAGATTGCGTTTCAAAGTTTCGGGAAGTCCACTCTCAAAAAAAAAAAAAAAAAAAAACAGCTTAATAACTCTAAAGCCGAACATTTGTATTAGTCAAAGTTTTTAAGACTGGAAAACGCATGACAAAATATCTAAAAGCACAGTTAATATTTAATTTACCATATAACTCATATAAAGCCTATTCTAGAATACGTACTTTTAAAATCCGGATAAGATCGCAACAGATCTAAATAAAATTTGTCCAGACGAGTTAGGAAGCAATAAAATATTTTAAGACCAAATTTAATACAAATACCAATATAATAAGATCACTTATGGGCTCAAGGAAAGAAATTTGTATAGAGGCTTTGTGAAACTATAGGCCGGTTTTTTTTACTAATTTCAAAGGTTGTTATGGTAGGTGCAGAATTGACCATAGGCAAAAGGGAAAAACTCTTATACAGATTTGGATATCTAGACCAGTGATGTCCAAAATGTAAATTGTGATTGTATTGCTTAATATTATTATCAGTGAATAAAGAGACAAATATTCTTAATAAAAATAGAAAAAATATGTAAGCATCCGCCGCACGGCACTGAATTGTGTACTCTCGGACTAAATGAAAGAGCGTAAGAATGCGTGTGAAGAATGAGTGTGAATTAATTTCCACAATTGTGGTATGGGCTGGACACCAATGATCTAGACCAGGGATTTCCATTTCTTTGCACAATTGTGCACACCAACACTTACACATATTTTTATGCTCTTCAATTCAGTCGTCGATGTGACTTCGACAAGTGCACGTAGAGAAAAAATATGTTTAAATATGGTCACCTCCAACAAAAATATTTTTAAAGAAAAATTTAAACATATTTTGTTTAATTTAACCATATTATTGTCACCGACAACCATATTATGGTTAAATTTATCCTCCATCAAGAAGCCACAACCATATTATGGTTGCCTCGAAACATGTTATATGTTATCCGATAAAATAAAATCATATAAAATTCTGTTTTTTTTTTTTTAATACGTTAAAACTGATGGATTTAAAAAACACGGAATTTTATATGAGATGAAAATATTGTCGTTCCACAAAATCCTTAATAAAAGCTTTATTTTTCATCCGATTTTTTCAAATTACGCTTAAAATGTTTGTAATTAAATATAGTATTTGGTTAAAAAATAAAACATTCCAGATATTTAATGTAACGTAGAAAAAAAAAACGAAATAAAAATGAAAAATTTTCAAAAAAACGTAAAAAATAGGCAAAGTTTGAGGAGCCATAATTCAGCCATTTCTTATCAGATAGAAATTTTCAGCATATCGGCGGAACCTTACCTTTCCAACAATGTGCCACTTGAATAATAACATGAAAAAATCGACTGTAGTGAAGAACCCCTCATAATTCAGTGTGCTATTTTGAAATTAAAGTTACCAATAATAAACATATGTTTTAATACTTATCCATGAATTAATAAACTACATCAGTTCTTACCTGACTATTTGCCATTTTTCAGACGCAAATCAAAAATAAATTTTATTTTGTTTGTTTACTTAAGCCTAGATTACACTATCTCACAAGTCTTACGTATTCCATAATACTTTGTGAGATAGAAATCTAATGAGTTTTGTTGCACCTGTCAAAAAATCTAATGTAGCATGACAGTTTGTGTGCACACCAGAGATCAGCAATGAATCGTTTTTTCGCTACTCATACTGACTCATGCAATTGTAAGTATAAGTGCGTAGAAATCATTTCAACTTAACTACTCTGATTCACTCATACTCACAAGAGAAATATTTATGAGTGCGACGTCGACATTATACGCATACTCATAAATGACCTCAGCTTGATTTATAATTTCAAGAAAATACTAACAATACTCACAATGATTCAAATCGTTCCCTGCAAATAAAATTGGACCACCTGACCCATTTTGATAAAATGGACTACTCCATGGACTAGTCCGATGTAATGCAAGCATGGACCATGCCATTGTTAAAAAGTGTTTGTAGTGAGACGACATGTCTTCGTTTTTTAACGACATGCTTTCGTGTTTAAACGACTTCAAAACTAATCCTCTTGAGTATACCATGGAGTAGTTTTAAAACTACTCCTTACTGGTCCAAAGGTGGGTTATATACCATGGAGTAGTTTTAAAACTACTCCTTAGTGGTCCAAAGGTGGGTTATATGGTCCTCTCCTAGGACATCGTAATGTTAAATAGACCAGGTTTTTTCCATACGTTTGGGTTACTTGTGGACTAGTCCTGGTCCCTTGTGGACTACTCTTTACACGCGTGTTTGGACTGGTCCTATTATTTGCAGGGGTTTAGCTCATCCATTTACCGTTTTAACACAACAGAGAAAACACACAACTTAATAATCAGCGCTGCCAGATAAATTTGCCGAAAAATCGTCCACTTCATACATGTAACTTTAGTAAACTGTAATTGCCAAATCGTCACTTTGCTATTTCGGGGACAAATCTGGCAGCCTCGCATTTTGCTTCGCCTATACACATTTACTTGAGTAGATTCTAAATCAGAGATCTGCAAAACACCGCACATGTGCGAATGCTCTCACACAAATAAAGAGAGCATGAGAAAATAATTTGTATTTTCAATGATGAAACAGAACTGAGTCTTCAACTTCAGGCAAAAATTTTAAAGCCCATAATTGAAACGTTGGCAGTAACTTCAAATTCTCTCTCATTTCTTTCGTTTTCTTTTGTTCTTATTTTTCTTTGTTTACAAAATGTATGAAATTGAATGAAAGTATGGTAGCATTGTTAAGAGAATAATTGTATTTATGTGAGAGCATTAGAAAAAAACGTTCTCAAAATAAAATTGATTTTATTTCTCGACCGCATTCTCTGGCATAATTTTATGTCAAACTGTATGAAAAACATCTTTCAGCCCCAGTTCTGTTTCATCATTTACTCGAAAACACTGAACAAACAAAAACAATTACGCTCAAAAATAAACAACCAAGAGAAACAAGAAATGTAAATGTATATGTTTGGCGGACTCTGTTCTAAATCAAAATCAAAGTATGAGTGCGTATAAGTACAAGAATTTATGAGTCATGATTTAGCTCTACTCACTTTTTCACTACTCATTGCTGATCTCTGGTGCACACCATCACACAAAGTATAAACACTCACAAATGAATAAAAATGCAACCCTGATCCAATGAAAAGTATTATTGTTTAGAAATTTTTCAAAAAACGATGAAGTCGTATGGGATGTCAAACTTTTTTCATAATACTTATCATTTTCGTGACACATTGCATTCACACTATCACACTTTGTCATATTACTTGAGATTTTGACATGTATTAATACAAAGTATAATAGTGTAATCTAGCCTTAAACAGCAGAGTCCCAAGTCGATCTAATTTGACGCCGCAAGTGATTTGTTGCAAAATGTGCTAGCCGCAGGTTAAATTCGGATGTTAGCCGGATAAAATTTTACCATCAACGGCTTACAAAAACTAATGTGGCTCGGCTCAGCCGTTCAGCGCAGGTTTCTTTTGATTAATTAAGACAGCTCAATAAACATAGCAAGCAAAGTTCTATTTATTAAAGACAATTTTTATTTACAAAGCAACAACAATTTTTTTTTAAGCCATTGTAAAACTTTAGAACATTATGACAATATAACATGATAGCACACCTTGTGCATACCCCAATTGTCTGTTTGTTATTTCATCAAAACTAGTAATCAGTTTTGTACTTCAATTTTAAGATCCAACTTAATGCTTTTTCTATGCTTAGATATTTTGGAAAGCTTTTTTATAATGAAGGAACAAAATAGTCCATTGTTTACCGATAAAGAATCTTAAAGTTTATTAAGAACATCAAATTTAATTTTCATTAAATTATTTTTATGAAGAAAGGAATTTTACAACATGAAAATTAATTTAAATTGTTATTGATAACCGTGGACGGGCTCGAACCCTGGCCGGCAGGTTACCATGACATGTTTCGATCGCAACCACTCGATCTCCTCAGATGGATTTGCCGTCTTACACTCGCAGCCATCGACGACTGATGACATGGCATGCGCCCCCCGGCCACGGTCAAGAATGAAAGATTATCAAAAACAATTTTTATTAATTTTCATGTCGTTTAATTCGTTTCCACATAAAAATAGTTTAATGAAAATTATATTTGATGAACTTAAGCCTTATTAAAAATATTAAAAAATATTGGATTTAAAAAAATAAATAGCTCAAAAAAATAGCCACAATACTAATTATTGTTTATAAAGAACAATATTAAACAACGGCAAAATAAATATGTGTGTATCTATGTTTTAAAATTAATCACTGAACAACGAACTTGTGATTTTTGCGTTCTGTGGCTTAAATATTGCCTCAATTTCCTCACAAAAAGATAGAAGTTTTAATCTTCATAAGGTCTTTAAATTTGCTGACGTTAACCGTCTTCGGGTCAAATTTTACCCAAATAGAAAATTGTATATAAAAACTAACTGTTTTCAAATAGGTATGTCTTAAAAGTTGATATTATATTTCTAGATTTGCAAATACAAAGTACATTTAACATAAAGTTGTTGTATCTGTTTTTTGACATAACTGGCAGCGACTTCTTTTTGACTGGTAAACATGTTTTTTCCTAGGTTTTGGGTAAAGATGGCGGGTGGTGTTCCTGCTCAGCTACTACATCCATTTTTTTGCAATTTTTCGTGAAATTTAGTCTTTGGGTAATGTTTTTGGCTGCTTGATATAGGGCGCGGCAAGTCGAAAACCTAAATTTTCTAGGAAATGTCGATATTTGGCAAAACAGTTTTCATTCTAGCCATGTTTAGCTGATGTTAATGATAGCCTTTAGTTGCCAAAAGCTCTCGTGGCAATTCAATCTTGTTTTTACATATAGTTCATACTAAAGTAATTTGATTTTCGAGCAATTTTTGTCCCAATTAATACGATGTTAACCATTATCTGCAGTCATACTGTGACATTTCAAACCAACTGTCAACTCAAGAACTACATGCACACATTTGTTTATTTCAGGCAAAGTTCCTATTGTATATTTCATGCATAACTAATCAACCCACAGATTTTGTAGGTCACGTATCGGCGCATAATTCTCTAAAATTTGGCGTTCACGTTAAGTATCCTTGTTGTCAAATCTTACTTACAAATAACGTATGTCACTGGAGGTGAAAAACAAAAAATAACAACTGTAACTTTCTACCGAAAATTCAAGAATTTTGCTATAGGTCAATTATGACCCAAAGACCTCAAGTGCAAAAAATTTTTTTAAATATTTTTTCCGCCAATATTTTTTTCTGAAAACCTTACGTTGTTGTTGGCATTTAAAATTAAATAAAAGTCATAAAATATAAAAAATATAAGTCACTCACCCTCAGAAAAAATTTAACTTTTATTTAAAAATGGGTCAGATTTAACACGAAGACCTTATAAAGGTTAAGTTAGTAACTTGTTTTGTAATCTATGTAGTCCATAATAGTAAAGTTGGTAAATGAGAATTAATGGAAAAGTTTTTCTTTCACTTTTCAATCACCCTGTTTTCATAATTGTTTGTATTCAATTATAATTATAAATGAATATTTATTTTTAAATTTTCATATATTCTAAAATTTTGACATAAATAGTATTTGACCTAATGGCAAAAGTTATTTGTTTAACGCTCAATAGCATATTGCAATAATTTTAAATTAACCGCAAGTTATGCGTTGAATTATTTTTATGAAATCCCAGTATAGCACTTTGTCTATAAAAGCACATTTAATATAGAAATTGTTCATTTGCAGATAGTTTCAAATAAAAAACAAGTAAAAGTGCTGTGTTAATCTGGGCCGAATCTGACATACGCTTCACCATTGTATTGTTCCCTAGCTCATATGGTATGGGCACTGACGTGTCAAAGTACTTTTTCCGGGAGCATATTTGTATGGGCGCTAGGTGAAATAATTGGTCGATTTTGCTTATTTTTTAAATCAAACAAATATCATTTAAAGATAATATTTGAGTTTAAATTTATCACTCTGGCTTGGTTTGCATGGACACAGCGTGCAAATACCCTTTATTCGGGTGGATACTTGTATTGGGCCCAGGTAATATAATGGACCGATTTGGCTCATTTCCATTATTAAATACTTTTTATAACTAAGAAATATCCAGTCCTCCTACTTATATATAAACCGCTTTTGGTTATTTGCAGTACTAGTATTCTACTAAGTTTATTTATGGTGAAAGTGGAAAAATAAAGTTCATAGATTAACGGAAGACTTTAAAAAGAAATAGCTTATGGATAAAAATTAGAGATTTATAAATAAAAATGAGAGGCAGTTGTGTTTTTTTTTTTGCTTTTATATTAGCCATTTGTTGACCGATCTAAGTGTCGTTCGACCTATGTATATGCGCTATAAACATGTATATGACATTTCGAAGACCCAATCATATAAAAGCTCTTCGGAAACCTCATTTAACCCGAATTCTCCTTGCCTCGTCTTATGACGACCAAAACATTGGTAGTTTCAACGTGGAGCGTTATTATTGCATAGAAACAAACAAACCAAAGACAATTGTCTTGTGTGTTCATTGCTTTTTCATAAAAAATTTAGTTCAACGTTGTGATTCAAACAGTTCGCGTTTGGTAAAGTTTTTATTGTGAGAGTTTTTGGAAAAAATTCATAATTATGAGTTCGGCTGGAAAGTAAAAATTAAAAACTTAATAAATTTTATAAATGTACCGTAAAAGTAACATAAAATGAAAATTAATACTAGTTTACAAGATTCTTGCTAAAAATTTTTACTCGAGTTGTGGAAGAAATACAATTTTTTTGGGATTATATTTGGTTGTCGTCAAATGACGACACTATGATACAACGAGTACTATGGATATAGATTTTTTTATACCCTCCACCACAATTAGTTGTTAAGAGGGTATATTAAGTTTGTCATTCCGTGTGAAACTTTTTTATTATTCATCTCAGACCCCATAAAGTATATATATTCTGGGTCCTTGAGTAAGTCTAAGTCGATTTAGCCATGTTCGTCTGTCTGTCCGTCTGTCCATGTTGAAAACACGCTCACTTTCGAACAACTCAAAAGATATGAACAAACTTGGTGCCAAATTGCTTGTAGTTATCCTAAGCAGTTTGGGATTGAAATCCAACAAAATCGGTTCAGTAGGACCAGAGCTATGAATCAAAATGTGGAACCACCACCTAAAAAAATTGATAATTTTGTTACAAAAAATAGCATAAATGCTGGAACAAGGCACGGAATGAGATAAGATTTCGCAACAATTTGTTTTATTTGACTGGAATTCACGCTGTTAAATTTCGTGAAGATCCGTCAATAGTTTAACCTAAGCCCTATATAAACAATACTCCCGGAAAACAGTTTAGTACGCCTAAAACCGTAAAAAATAACTCTAGCGTAACAAAATTTGGAACGTCACAGTTTTTTAGAACTAGAAATGATACTGTTAAATTTCGTGAAGATCGGTACATAATTTACCCTAGGCCCCATAGAAACCCTGCTCCCGGAAAACAGTTTAGTACACCTAAAACCATAATTAATAATGCTATCATAACAGAAATTGGTACGCCACAGTTTTACACGACTAGAAATAACGCTGTGAAATTTCGCGTTGATCGGTCCATAATTTACTTTAGGCCCCATGTAAACCCAACTACCGGAAAACAGTTTAGTCGCCTAAAACCATAGTTAACAACAAATCGTAACAGTTTAAGATAATAATAACATCATACAGATATTACTCCTTAAACATTCGAACTGTCGGCTGTGCCTAATATAGCACTCTTACTTGTTTTTTTGTTTGTTTTCGTTTTTTATCAGTAAATTTCTTAGCGTCGCTGACATTTGGATGTTTAAGAGGAAGAAAATGGAAAAAACGAGTTTTACATCGAACCTCCAGATGTTGACGTTTTGACTGTTGAAAACTCAGATAAGGACATCGCAGGAAATATTTATTCTTTGTCTCGTAACCAACTTCGGCACCTTCTGAAATACGAAGAACCAGAGAGAGGAGATTATTTTTTGTAACCAGGTGGAAAAACAACTCGGTGGTCACAGTTGCTTCAACTGTTTTTTCTACAGATCCCGTGGGAAAGGCAAAGAAGTGGAGTAAGGCAAACCTAAAATACGTTTAAGTAAATATTCCATATTCTATCCAACACTATAATAAAAATCTGGGCGGAACAGGTCGAATGGGTCAAAATGTAAATTCTCTATTTTATCTATTCGAAGTAAAAAATGGTAGTGGCCACTATTTACCTGGATGTTGGACGTGTCTGTACAAAATGCTTGGCTTTTAGCGAGACAGCATGATCCCAAACGCAAGCAAAACAGTTTCCGAAGAGACTTAGAAATGTCATATCTTTCGTCAGTGACTAATTTTCCGAAAGATGCGGGGAGAATGTCGAAATCCCAGACTGGAGCTGATGCTATTTTGTATGATGGATATATGCACTATGTGCAAAGAACAAAAAATAATAAGTAGAGAGCATGAGCTGGTGATAAATGTAAATCAACTGTAAGGACAGAGTGCCAAAATTGTGATAAAGGTTTGTGTGTTGATTGCTTCGCCCCATATCATCAAATATAAAAATATTTCAATTTATATTTCATTGTAACTATTAAAAACTTAAAACACTGAAGAACAAATAAAAGTTCTAAAACTAAAATCCATTTGAACAACTTTGTACCTTTATTTTAATAGCGTCGTCATATGACGACACCCATTTCTCGAAAACTGGACCCGATATTCCATTTTTCTTTTCAAATACATACTAAAGGTATCCTAGACATAACGTGAATCAAATATTATAATAATCGGATGATTATTTCATAAACCGGAAGAATTCGGGTTAAAGATAAACTTGGACAGGCGGACATCCTTCAATCCGATAAGCCACTCATAGGGTGGCGTATAAGTACCGCAATGATTTAGTTAATGAAAACGTTTTTCTTTTTTTTTATTAAATTGAAGAAATACCAAACGAATTGACAAATTTATATATATACCCTTCCCACCTGTAGCCAAGGATTTAACTGTGCGCAGCTAAGTAGGTGCACTTGATGTTTAAACATTTTGCTATGGTTTTTGGGTGCCCCATATCCTGCAATATTTTTTATTCACGGGAGTATTGAGGTGAAAATGGGTCTCATCGCTCATTATTCGATATGATCCTTTTTTCTAAAAAATCGTATACTGATTTTCTAAATATAATTGAACAATTTTGGGCTTTTTTTCTGGGCTGAGTCCTTCCTTCCATCATAAATTTCCCAAGTTACCAAATTACTTATGCGCCACCCAGTACTTTATACACTGTATTGCAGGAATTACAAACGGAATAACAAACTTATACATACTATTTCCCCTTGTGGTGTAGGGTATAAAAATATGGTACAAAAACTTTTAAACAATGTCAATATTATGTCAGCAATGTGGCATAATGTGTCAGCAATTTTTATTTGAGTTATTGTTTATTATTAGTTAAACGTATAAGGGGGTCCTAGTTATAATGCACATTTTTATTTAAAATAAATTTAAATTAAAACACGTATTTTTCACAATTATAACGCTTTGTATTTTCGTAAAGCGCTCCTTGTTAAACAATCGGAATAAACGGAATATGAGACAGTTAACAATTTCCAAAGTTGCCACAGAAACAAAAAAAAATTACCCCGAATTTAAAATGAACACTCTTACTGAGACATACTTTCCATATGCATGTAAACATAAAAAGTTATAGGTTTAATTTACATGCATCATAGAAATAAAAAATATAGATATACCAACATTAGTTATTGATACTAAATTATGCGATAGTCAATCTTATGTTGTTTTCTTTTTTAAAAAATAATGATGCATTATAGTTGTGTAATATATTTATCAGGTTACACGAACCCTTACAAATTGATACATTTTTCTAAATTACAATGGAACAAAATAATAGCTACAGTTTACACTCAACACTAATGTGTATTTAGCGTGTTAAATATTGAATGCAAAGTTTGTACTAAAAGCGATATTCACCACGCTTGTAGCATATTTCAACATTAAATTTTCATACAATTCCAATAAGCGTTAACAGCACTGATTTTCAATAATTAATGTCAGCTGTTGTTAAAAATTTTGCGACAAAAAAAAATATAATTATTAGATAAAAGTAAAACAAACGAAAAACAAAAAGTTTTTATATCCATCACAATATAACTAAGAATCACAATATAACATTGCAGCCACACGATCAAGCTTTTCTTGATAGTCTTTTACATATACCGTTTGTCAAAATATGCAAAAATTGGCAGCTGTGACGTAGGCTGCACGCAAGTTGAAAGCAATTTACTTTCGAGATGTTATTAAAAAAAAAAAAATGTATAAAGAGAAACGAAAAATTTTCTCACTAACCTTGAAATCAGCTGTTTTCTTGAACGTTAATTGAAACACTCACTGGCAAGAGAATTTTAAAGGCAAGTTCGTATCAATTTTTAAAAGTATGAGTATATTGGTAAAAAAGTGTGAGTGTATTAGAAATTGCTAGTCAAAACTTGATCGTGTAACCCTCAAGTAACGCAAATTGTACGAAAACACAAGAAAAGCCCTAATAAAAAAATACTTGCTTGCATAAAAAAGTACTTTACGCAGATGCAAAAAAGGGTATTATCTCACACTCAGTTATAACTGCGGGTAAGAAATGGAACAAATTTGCCATTTATTATTGCAACATGTTTAGAAAGGAAAACGACAACTTCTCACATTTTTGCATATATTTTTAGAATAGAACAAAAAAGCGCACGAATGATAGCATATATGGAACATTATTGTCAGAAAAGAAAACACCATTAATGTAATTAGAATAAAAGCTATAAAATTATTAAGGTAGAGTATAGGGTATATGTATAAAGTTAGGAAGCATATATTGCTGTCATCGATAGCCAATTCATTCCAAATTTAACCCATTAGAGGTCAAACAAAAACAGGCCACAATTAAGTTCAACTTTATTTATTTATTAAAATAAATATTAAAAAACATAAAATCGAAAAAATAAAAACAAATAAAAATTTTTAACTGAGTTTTTAGGGTGCACTAAGTACTGACCTCTTATTTATGAAAATTTTCAGAACATTGTTTTTCAATGCAAAGTGTTGTAAGCACTTCTTATACTGCCAACGAGCTCCTTTATGGCAAAAATGGAACGCAGATGGTTTTGTAGTTTTGTCACCCACATATTTAAAACGATTATTACCACCAGCACTTTTCCAATGGATTGGAAACATACCAAAATGATTTCCGTGCTTAAGGCTGACAACGAGTACCGACCTATTGCAATATTTCCCTTTTTATCCAAAGTATTTGAACGACTGTTACATAAGCAGATTTCTGAGTATGTTAACGAGAACAATCTATTAACTGATCGTCAGTCCGGTTTTAGGCCACAGCGTAGCTGTATTACTGTCTTATCAGATGTGATAGAGGAAATCCGGGGAAACTTGGATGAAAGCAAAATATCGTTTCTGGTTCTACTGGACCATTCAAAGGCATTTGATATAGTGCATCATTAAATTTTATGTCTAAAATTGTCAAAATTTTGAATTTCTCCATACTTGCTGTGAGGCTGATGTTGTCGTATTTTATAAACAGATCTCAATCCGTCCCCAATGGTGAATCTATTTCAAATCCGTTACGGGTCACAAGAGGTGTTCCACAGGGTTCAATACTCGGACCCCTACTTTATTCGTTATATTCAAATGATCTTCCCCAACAAATCCGATTTTGTAATGTTCAGATGTATGCTGACGACGTTCAGCTGTATCTAAGTAGTACCAAGAAGCTATTTTTGTCTAAGGTGCAGGAGCTGAATTATGATCTAAATAATATTTTCGTTTGGGCTTCAGCAAATGGCTTACGACTTAATCCGGGGAAATCTAAATGCTTAGTCATAAGCAAAAACATATTGGCGATAGAGGATGATGTGAATATTTTCTTGAGAGGGTCAAAAATTTACATTGTAAGTAAGTAAGGCTAAGGTGTAACATTTAATAAGCGTTTAACTTGGTCAGATCATATTACACAAGTCTGTGGTAGAACCTACGGCATGCTACGGAGCTTATGGGTAACCCAATATTTTACTCCGCCGAAAGTTAGATTATTACTTGCGAAAACATATTTATTACCAACGCTTTTATATTCATCCGAAATATTTGCTGGTTGAAACTCAGGGGATACGAGGAAACTTAAAACAGCATTTAACAACATCGTAAGATACGTTTTCGGACTGAGAAAATTTGATCATGTGTCACTTTTCTCCATTCGTATATTCGATATTACATTTGATAACTTCCTAATTTTTTAAAACTTAATCGTTATATGTTCTTAAACACCTCCTTCTTCCTCACATTTTATGCTATCAACGGCTTCTTGATGGCTTTTGGTCATTTCTGGGCAGTAAAATGTCCTCTACTCGTTGTTAAAATCAAATAAAAAAACTTTTTTTTTCACCTATGCATGTTGTCAGTGTACTTAAACGAGTACACAGTCAATTTTATACTGTTCCACTTTTATTATTCTTTTATGTAAGTAATTTTTTTTTTTTTTTGTCTGTGAGTTATTCTGATACGATTTTAATTATAAAAATTAAAAATTATCAAAAAAAATATTCAATATTGTTTTCAATATTATAAAAATAGTGTTTATACCTTCATACTGTTTTCATGACACAAATCAGACTTGTAGTTTTGTTCCCAAAAATAAAAAATTAACACAAATTCTTTTTCAGCTACTGTTGGTATTATTGTTGTAAACATAAATAACGGTATAACGATTTAAAATTCTTTGTTTTTGCTTGGAAACTTGTAAAATGGTAGCCGTACTCATTTGAGTACAGTGACCTCTAATGGGTTAATGAAAATACCTAAAGCTTTTCATCTTATTTCTCTAATAAATACATACAATTTCTATTTTTTTACATTAAACCAAGCAACAAACTATAATCAGTCAAGCCCGACCATTTCTGTTATCTGTAAATACTGTGATGTTTGGTATAATTGGGTCGGCTTGACTTTCCTACTTGTTCTTATTGCCTTCATTCCACATAATGCCCATTTAAGCTGCCAATAATATTGTTTCGAAATTTTCTTAATAATAAAATTTAAGCTGAAAAAAATCATACACACACTAAGGAATATTTATTTACCCACCTAAAGCACAAAGCCATCCTCGTAAAAACAAAAAGAAGGAAATTAAATAAAAGAAGATACGACTTTCAAATTGATTTTTCATGTTCAAACAATTAGTTGGCAATGAATCACGTACAAAAAATGAAAACAATTTAAAAGTTGTAAAGAATTGTCTGTGAATATGGCCGAATAGCACCTAACAAACAATTTCAACTTAAGACATTGGCAAAAGTTTTAAATCTATGAATAATTGCTACTTACATCTTGATAAATATCAGCAAGTCAGAAGCTAAGAATATCGTTGCTTTTAGCTGAACCTGAGCCAAATCAAAAAACTTAAGGAAAATCAATCCTTTGACGTTTTGGCAGCTACAGAGATTTAGCGTACGAATCAAATTAAGTAGCGATAAATTTTAATTTTCACAAACTTTAGTTTGATTCTTTTGTTGTTGGCATATCGCCACGATTGTACAATGTTTATTATTACATATCTATGGACATACTTATAAACCTTACAAACACAATATTACATGTATGCTTTTCTTTACATACAAAACATTTTGTATTATCCTTTTCCAATAAAAAAAAAAAAAATAAAAACAAATATTTCAAGACGAAGCTGTTAAAATAAAACTGTTAGTTGGCACCTGAAGTTTTGCAAAGTTCACTTTTTTATAATAAATTGCAGTCACTTTGATGTCAAGTGTCTGAAAAACACCTTAAACAAATAGCCAAGATTGAAAGTTTAGTCGAATAAGGCCATCAAAATAATATTAATTTCTTAAAATTTTTTTTTCTTATTTAACATTAAATAATTTTTTTTTTTTTTTGTTTATTTTATGAATTTTAATCAACAACAGTTGGAATATTTATACCCACACCACAATAGTTTAGAGGGTCCCTGCCGTCAAATGAGTAGCTAACTACAAAAAAAGCCAACTTTAAGTTAGCTTGTATAGACTAACTTAAAGCCAACAACTAAGCAATGGAAAATTTACATTAACCAAAGTGTATACAAACACTGTATATTTTAAGTAGAGGAAGCCAAGTCGATTAACAAACAAACAAAAAACATAGTTTTTTAATACAAAAACTACAATGCCCCGGTAGACTAGCTGGTAGCGAGGTAGTCTATCAGCACCTAGGTTGCGCGGATCGAATCCCACCAGAGACAGAAAAAAAAATAAAAAATAAAATAAAGTAAAATAAAATAAGAAAAACTAAAAAAAAAAATAATTTAAAAAAAATAAAAAAAATTTTACTTTATTGACTTGCTGGGTAGCTACAAAAAGTTAACTTTTAAGTTAACTGAAAGTAGTGCAGAGTCGGACAATTGACTACTTCCTAGGACATCGCAATGTTAAAATAGTTAGTTGTTTACATTGAAAAGTAATCCAAGTGTCAGTTAGCCCTAGTTGCGAAATAGTTAGCTTAAAGTTAATTTTAAGTTAACTCAGTTTCCGACAGGGGTATTATGCATTTGTGCTGATGTGTGTAAAGCCTTAAAATAGTGGTCCTAGACCCACCTAAAAGTATACCGATCTACTCAGAATCACTTTCTGAGCCCAACTAACGATGTCCGTCCGGCTGGCTGGCTGGCAGGCATATATAAATCCATATTTACATGGACACATAAGCATGATGTGTTTTTAAATACTGTGGTGTAGGGTATTATATGGTCGGGCTTGACCGACTATACTTTCTTAGTTGTTTTTTCTATTTTATTATACCCACACCACAATAATGGAGAGAGTATTATGCATTTGTGCTGATGTGTGTAACACCTTAAAATATTGATCCTAGACCCACCTTAAAGTATACCGATTGACTCAGAATCACTTTCCATCCGGCTGGCTGGCTGGCAGGCTGGCTGTCCATGCAACCTTGTGCGCAAAGTACAGCTCGCAATTTTGGCGATAATTTAATAAATTTTGGCACATAGGTTCATATTTGCACAAGGACCTAGCCTATTGAAAATGGGCGGAATCGTAGGACCACGAGGGGAGATAGGCGGTAATTTCTGCCTCTCAGAAACTATCAAACCGATTGTAATGAAATTTAAAACATAGATAGATCCCTATTCATATAGCCATACACTCTCGAAAATTAGTTTATAAATACAGTGGTGTAGAGTATCATTTGGTCGGGCTTGGTCAACTATACTTTCTTACTTGTTTTTTCTATTAAGACTGTTGTAAAAACAAACTAAAAAAGTGTTTTATTTTAAAATTTAATATCTTTTGAAAGAGTTTTCAAAAAGACCTAATTTTGCAAGGAAGGATCTTTTGAGGTGGTAGTTATTTCATACGTTACCTGGTAAGTAGCTGTCATTACAACTATCATTAATCTGAAAACTTCAATAAGTTATTTCTGTTAATGACCTCAGCAATGTAGTGTACCTCATAAGTTGCCACCGCATACCCTTAGACCGTTCTGATATTAACATATACCAACTAAATCAGAGTAGGGTATTTCACAAGATAAAATAACGGCTGAACTGAATAACGACAAAACTGATCAATGAGAATGTAAGTGAATGACACTAAATTGAGTGTAAATGTAATTGATAGCATTCCAATCTCAAAACATTCTGATTGGTGAAAACAATCGCGAAGGGAGTAAACTCTTGATTGATATTGATATCTTCATAATACCGATAGAGATAAACAGCGCTCTGTCGATAATTAGAATAAGTTAGAACGGCTAAGCTAAAAACCTAAACATAGTAAATAAGCATTTGTAAATTTAAATAAAATTAGAGTTAAAATCACAAAACCAGCCTGGCATTAACTTGCCTTAGTTTTATTTCAAGACTGAAGAATAATTCGGCAGTTCTTTTGAACGCCTAAATTAACAGCTGAATCCCTGACACCTATTTAAAATAACCAAGGGCTGTAGGGAAACCATCCATCAGTACATTAAACACTTTACATCCTGCCATTCCTTAAACATTACAGCAACTACTTTATACTTCTTTTAATTCACTACTGAATATTTGCTAACTAATAATCAGCTCAAGAACTACTTATGAGTTGTGTTGTTTTCATTACTGAATATTCACATGGTAACGTACTCAATAACTACTAATTAAGTCTATTAACTAGTGATTTTATGGCTTCTAGTTAGTATATTGTAAGTACTTACAATTAAACTTACTAGTAGTTCAATAATAAGTAGATCCTTTTGAACTTCTAGTAAGTGTATTGTAATTATTGATTTCTGTGGATACCTTGAACAAAAACAAGTAGCTATTCAGCCAAAAATAAGTAGTGTTTATTTTTCTCCATCATTACTTGCTAACTTACCAGGTAAATAACGTTTTTGCTGGGGTGTTATAAAAAATATTACAAAATTGGGAAAATAAAACAAAAATTCAAACCATCCGATTTGTCGTGGAAAGCCCCATACACTTTAATGATATTTGATAAGAAAATGATAAGAAAACAGGTACATTTTCAGACGGATACAATTTCCTATAAATGTCTTTCGTGATCCTATATAAAGCCAGCTCTAGGTACTACCTTAACCAATGGTTGGCTTAAGCAAAAAGTATGTAAAATATTAAAGGAATACGACTATTGCAAAAAGCTTTTTAAATTTTAATTTGATTCCTTGAATACATTCCAAAAATGAAAATAGTTAGCAATTTAATAATTTTTATTGCTTTATCTTTAGTAATCAGTTATTAGATTATCACGCTTTGAACACAAGCTACTTAATTGTCACGTTTAAAACACGAGCTTTATAAAGTTCCAATTATTATAATGGAAAAAATTTCACAACGCATTCTTATTGGGACGTGTCAAATATTTTTTCTATAAAAGAGACATTTAATGGTCTGAATTTAGACATTCTAATTGGACTTTAGTTTAATTTCTCCCTTTTTATTCATTAACTTAGTCTTTCGGTTTTATTGCAAATCAATTATGTAATAAAAATCATTCACATTGAACAAAATTAATGTCGATATTAAAATCTTAATTGTCAAAAGAAGAGCCGTTTTTGTAAATGCTTTTATTTTCATCACTCCCTTTTGCATATCGAGGAAAAAATTCAGATTCGTGCTATTAAATCCATATTTGTAAATGGTTTGTACACATAAAGGCAGTGAAATTTTTTTGTACAAATGCCACTTTTTCCATTTGTATCTTTATGTTTTTTTCAATGTATGTATGTGCTCGTATGTATCTGGGGAACATTTTCATTTATTTAATCAACAGCAATATTTAATGACAACAGCAAAAATAATTCAGTTAACAGTCAAAAAAATAAAAAATAAAAAATTCGACATACTCTCATTCCATTTTAAAATTTTTTGATTCGAACGGGAAAATTTGATTGGATTGGGGGTAGCAAAGCGGGCCCATTAATATTTTATTTGGGAATAAATAACACAGGCCAACACTCAATTTGCTTCATGGAATTTATCAAATGATTCCAGTTAATTTGGGTGCGCTGAATTCAAAACTGTAATCAGTTTGTCTCTATCAGCTCTAGTTTTTATGATATAACTTTATATACCCTCCACTTATGACCTCCAATTACACCAATTACCCAAATTTTTTTTCCTAAATTTTTTTTTTTTTTTTTTATCAAAATTTTTTATTTACTGTTATAGTTATTGCCAAAAAAAAAAAAAAACTCCCAAATTTTTTTAAGTATTTAGAAAGTAAAACTTTTCCATAGGAATTTAAAAAAATAAAAAGAAGTAAAACTGTTTCATACAGATTTATTAAAATAAAAAAAAAAATACTTAAAAATTTTTGGGAGTTTTTTTTTTTTTTGGCAATAACTATAACAGTAAATAAAAAATTTTGATAAAAAAAAAAAAAAAAAATTTAGGAAAAAAAATTTGGGTAATTGGTGTAATTGGAGGTCATAAGTGGAGGGTATATAAAGTTATATCATAAAAACTAGAGCTGATAGAGACAAACTGATTACAGTAAATAAAAAATTTTGATAACAAAAAAAAAAATTTGGAAAAAAAATTGGGTAATTGGTGTAATTGGAGGTCATAAGTGGAGGTTATAAAAAGTTATATCATGAAAACTAGAGCTGATAGAGACAAACTGATTACAGTTTTGAATTCAGCGCACCCAAATTAACTAGAATCAGTTGATTAATTCAAAGAAGCAAAAATATTTTTTAATTTTGTCGGGCTGTGTAATTTTTAATAAATACGATTTTGTGTGTCGTGCTTAATTCTGAATTTTTATTCTTGATAAAAAAAACTGTACTTTTAAATTATTGTGTACTAGCATACACCCGCTACTTCGCTAGCGTCTCCTCTTTTTTCGTGGACAAATTTTTATGCAAAGTTCATTTTTCTAGGTTTAAACTTGTTTAAATTCTAGCATTTAAACCGCAACTTTAGAAAGAAAAGTATAAAATTTTTCCGTATTTCCGTTTTTGGGTACTATATTTTTCCCCCATTAAAGTATCAAAAATTTTAGTTTTGTGGTGGTAGCCCAAAATTTAGTACGAATATGTCAATGAATGGAGGAAAATGTTTTGTAAAAAAAGTACCAAAAATGGTTACGATTTTCACCCCTTAAATGTTCGAATTTCGAAAAAGTACTAAATTATTAAACGCATTTTGTGGTATTAACTTTGTTTCTATGTTTATTGGTTCAAAAGATGGCAAAAAAGTACCAAAATTCAGATTTTACCCGTTTACTCCCTAATAGGGCCGAATTTCAAAAAAGTACCAGATACCTGTCCGCTTATTTTTCTAAAGAACAACGATAAATATTACCTTTATTTTGCATCTCTTTTAGTTTCGGAGATTTAAGGTTACCGAATTTTCCCGTTTTTACCCCCTAAACATTCTAATTTCGAAAAATCCCGTCTTAGTGGATCGATTTGGGGAGTAACCAATCGCTAGTCCAAATTTCAAGTCTCTAGGGTCAGCAGCTTGGGCTGGGCGATGATGAGTCAGTCGCTCACGCAACTCTTTTATATATATATGGGCATTTCCTGGGGTCACGAACGTACGTTTTTACGCCTTTGATGTACAAATAATATAGAAAACAAAACTTTTCCTAGCATTTTTTTTCGATTCGATAGCATTTGGGTAGCTCCATGTTTAGTGCAAGAGATGGATTTCATCGATTTTAAGTTTTCATAATAAGAGTTATAAACGTGTGGTCACGAACGTACGCAAAATAGAAGTCAACTTTGGCTGACAATAGTGAAATGTAAAAATCTGCGCAATGAAACGGAATATTCAAAAGTGATTAATTTATTTTAAAAGTGTATTAATGTAGGTCTCCATCCAGTATTTACAAAATAAAATATCTCTCTTGGTTTTTGTTTAATTGGTTTATTTACCGGTCGCGAACGTACGATTTTTCCATATGTTTTTTTTTTATTATTATCACCACGCATTTTCCCATAAATGTCTTAAAATTTCCTTAACAAAAAAACTTAATACTCCTTTTGCAATTGATTGTTATGGAGAGATTATGAAGAAAGAGTGTAAACATAACATATTTCTTGCATGCAAAATAAGTATATAAAAATGTCTTTAGAAGTAGAAAATACAGAAAAATATAAAATTTTCCAGTTTCCAGCCCAATTTCCTCAAGTAAAACAGCTGAGATATGCTATGAAACCATTCTTTAATAATAAACAATAAAAGACGATGATAATCAACATTTTATTTTTTCATCCTGGTAGACCATTCTGGGGAAATGCCCATATATATATAGATTACAGGTTGTAAATTCTGCTTTTAGACCTAAAGGAAATGAAGGACCGACCTTTCCTACAATTCTTATATTTCTTAAAATATCCATAAGCTTTTTTAAATATCCTTTTTTTTATCAAGTTTTAGGTTTCAAACTTAAAAAGGTGTATATGTTAGATACGCCTTTTCTAAATTTAAGTAACCAAATGTACGTTTATATGAAAATTTTAAAACATTAATGATTAACTGAATACAATTTAAGCATTTTTTAAAGCTATTAAAAACAAAAAAATATATTTTTAACAGGGGCCCCTTTCAACTGATGCAACGAAATTGTTTTTGTTGAAAATATTTTTAGCGTAAATTATTGCTTTTATCGCATCCATTATAATGGTGGAGTGGGCGTTACACTTTCAACGAATCCTTGTTGACATTACTGTCCAAATCGTAAGGTTCATTCATGTCAACATTTAAAATATGTTGACAATGCGTCTACGCTAGCGAGTGGTCATCAGCTTCGACAACAACTACATCACCAACACCAACAACATCATTATTTTCAAACATTTATTTCAACTTGATTTGTGTGTGTTAGTGCAGGAGTCACACTCAGCGATTTGAGAGTATAATACATGAACAATTATAAAAAGCTCTCAAGAGAAATAATTTCGTAATATACTTAAATTAATGGTTTTGTATTAAAAAAAATCTTTAAGGTTTAAATATAATTGGGAATACAGTTAGTCTTAAATAAATATATATCTTTATTGTTGAAACATTTAAGAAAATCTCTTAAATGTTTGTGTTTTTTTATCCATTGAACAGAAGAAAATATATAATTTCTAAAAAACTCTAATAAAAGCAAAACTTTAACAGCCGTATTCATAAAAACCTATTTATGATTTTAACCCTTATGTGAATGGCAAAAATAACACCTTTAACAGCATTGCAAGGTACCCGGGTACCTATATGGGATTAGTATTGGATACTAAAATTTTTTGTCGAAATACATGTGAATAAGCACAGAAAATAACTCTGAAAATTAAAAGTAGATGTAAATTTTCAGTAAATTTTAAATTTTTTTGTACACTATGGGCTATGCAACGTATTAATGCTAAGATAAGCTAATTTTAAATTAAACGTAAATCTTTCATTATGCTTATCAAAGTTAGCAATTGTGAAACAAAAAACTTGTAAATATTACTCCGCTGATTTCCCTTAATTCAAAGATGCAGTAGTTGAATGTTTATTTGTGTATTGTTTTAGTGTAAATTTCATTTTGACCGAGTACAGGTAGCATTTAATGTATAAAGGTACCCGGGTACCTTGCCATACCGTTAAGGGTGTTAGATGAAAACTGCTTCGCCACGGCTTTTAAAATAGTTTTAAAGCTAAAAATTAATTATAATTTAAAATTTATTAATAATTAGTTTTTTTTTTTTTAAATTAAGTACCTTGCCATTTACATAAGGGTTTAGGAAAATTTTTGAAAGTTGAACAGAAAATAGTCTATTAAATCTTTAATTAACCATTCATAAAGTAAGAAAATTTATTGTTGGATTTAGGGAATGGTAAATCGATTTCGATTCCAATCGAAAATCGATTTTGTAGTAAAAAAAATTGATTTTTTGCAATCGAATTTACGTATGCGATTTTATACTGAAATCGATTATTGGGCTTTTAAAATCGATTTATTTATTTTTATAAAAATTTTGGCAATTTTTAATTTTAATCTTAATTAAATCGATAAATTATGGGCATGCGCAATAGAATGTTTTTTTTTTTGTGCGTACGTACGTCTGTAGGTATGCTAATGCAGTTTTCCTAGTTTAAAGTTGTAATTTTGCGTATTTTCCTATTAGTATCCCTAATATACTTCCAAGTTTAATATAAGGGCTCTGTGAGCGATATTTAAATCTAGTTATAAGCAGAGTGCAAAAACAAAAAGTATGTAATTTATCCTAACAAATACGAAATTACAAGGAAATGTCTCTGCATCTTTCTGGCATCGATGCCATGCAAACGTGTTTTTTTAAACTTACTTAATAGTAACTTAGCAAAGAAACAGTCGCCCCCGATCAGGAACTACTGTCATAATCCTTTGAAATGCTATCCATACATTCAGGCTTGTCACAGAACTAAATCCGATCAAAAGTGAGTTCGTTTAATGTGAAGCAAGATGCGAAATCACTTCCACTTTCGATCGGAATTAATTTATGTGACAGGCCTGATTGTCTACAGAAGAAATCCTGTTTGTAAATTTTACATATTAACTGCGTAAACAAGTGAGTGAGAAATTATATTGAAAACAAAAACCAATTTTCGTTTTTTATTGTTGTTTTCAATATAATTTCTCACTCACTCACTTGGTTACGTTTTCTAAAAACAGGCAGTTAATATGTAAAATTTACATGTACTTGTTTCTCTAAAGGCGATCTCAAAATTTAAACATTTTCAATTTTTGCAGGAAGAATAGAAAAAGTAGTCATATTTACACACTGTAAAAATCTTAGTTCAATTTATCTGGTAGTTTTTCAAAAAAAATGCTGGTGTATACCCCTTTGTGATATAAGGTATGGCCCATCATAGATGAAAAAAGGACACGGCGGGCATTACAGCTGTCCAGACATCATCTTAGAAACCTGATTGCGGTTATAACCGGCCATTGGCCCATTGGGAGGCACGCCCAGAGGCTGGGGCTCCCTTACAATGACTTATGTAGAAGTTGCGGCGAGGAGGAGGAGGAAGAGTCAACGGAACATCTTCTCTGTAATTGCCCGGCATTCGGAGATCTAAGACTCAAAATGTTTGGTCGAAGAGCCCTTGGGGACAAAACTTGTCTCTTTGATGTTGATGTAAACAGGATCCACTCCTTTACTGAATCGACTGGATGGCTGCGTGGGAGCACTAGCAGCCAGACAACATAGGACCCATGGGAGACGGTGTGACATGGTAACACAACGGGAACTAAATAATGGACCCACGTGAGCTGTCAATGGAACCTAACCTTACCTAAGGTATGAGTTTGCAAATTTATCTTAAACGATTTTGAAATCGATTTTTAAATCGATTTTGAGGTTCGATTAATCGATTTCAAAAACCGTAATAAAAAAATTCGATCGAAAATTTGAAAATCGACGTTGGTATCCATTTACCATTTCCTAGTTGGATTTGCCCTTCTTTAACCCAAAAATAAAATCACATTTTGATAAATGTTTGCATTTTATGATATTATTTTTGTGAAATATGATTTAAGATAATGGAAAAAACGTTTTATTTTTTAACCCATTAGAGGTCCAACAAAAACTGGCCAACATTTTTTAATTTCAACCTTATTTATTGATTAAAATAAGTATTAAAAAAATATAAAATGGAAAAAAGTGAGTTTTTGACGTTTACTCTACTGGAAACCCGAACGTCATATGTATGAAAATTTTCAGAACATTGTTTTTCAATGCAAAGTGTTTTTAAGTTTTAAGTTTTTATATGGCAAAAAATGCACCGCAGCCCCATATTGGGATTAATCTGCAAACATTAACCCAGACGTTTCTCTAAACTTCTATGATCATCTTAAAGATCTTGTAAAAAATACTTTAATATCGTGCAGTACAATTCAACTACTCCAACCAATTTTTAACACTATTTCATCTTTTACAAAGTTCAGAGTTATGCTGAGGAATCGAGCTCTGCGATGGAAAGTATATGCGCCAAACAGCATTTATTTGCTTTGCGAAGTCTTGTCGAGTTTTCTTTGGTACCAACGGTTCATTATCACTATCGTCACTGACGTCGTTGTCACTGATTTCAAGATTTACGAAAACTTTAATAGTACCAGGTTTGTCCTTTGATAGGCTTGAAAGCGTTATATGTTCCCAAACACATCTTCGCCACATGACATGCTTCTTGAATCACTTTATGGCCGTAAAATGTTCTCCACTCATAGCTAAAATCTAATTGAAAACAACTAATTTCTTTCCTATGCATGTTATCAGTGTACTCAAACGAGTACAGTCAACTTTTTACTGCTCTACGTTTATTATTTTTTTATGCAAGTAATTTTTGTTGTCTAAATAACGGTACAACGATTAAAAGTTCTTTTTTTTTCCTTAGAAACTTGTAAAATGCCGGCTGTACTCATTGGAGTACAATGACTACTAATGGGTTAATATGGACATGTTTAATACAGTTTATTAATTTTTTTTTAATCAAGACAACCAATTTAAATTTATAGTGTT
The DNA here is from genome assembly GCA_930367215.1 of Pollenia angustigena. Taxonomy (NCBI): domain Eukaryota; kingdom Metazoa; phylum Arthropoda; class Insecta; order Diptera; family Polleniidae; genus Pollenia; species Pollenia angustigena. Next base: position 39,473,828 of record OV884056.1, on the reverse strand, counting down.
AAATATTTTAAAAATTGTTTATAAGTTTTATATGAATGCGTTCAGAGGCAAATGATATAGGCAAATGATATGAAATAGATATTCTGTTTATTTATTTTTTTAAATTATTCCAGTGACATTTTTAAAAGGTTTAAAGAACGAATTGCTGTTCAAAAATATCAAAAAAAAAAATGGAAAAAAAGCAATCATAATAATAGTGAGGCTAATACAAAGTAAACTAACGGTTTATTCGAATAATTTCTTATCGTATATTTAAAAAGGTTCAAACAAATATTTTTATACCCTCCACCACAATAAGCTGTGAAGAGGGTATACTAAGTTTGTCATTCCGTGTGAAACTTTTTTATTATTCATCTCAGACCCCATAAAGTATATATATTCTGGGTCCTTGAGTAATTCTAAGTCGATTTAGCCACGTCCGTCTGTTGAAAACACGCTCACTTTCGATAAACTCAAAAGAAATAAACAAGCTTTAATTCAAATTTCTTGTAGTTATCCTAAGCAGTTTGGGATTGAAATTCAGCATCAGAGCTATGAATCAAAATGTGGAACCACCACCTAAAAAAATTGATAATTTTGTTAAAAAAAACTAACATAAATGGTAGAACCATGCACTGAATGATATAAGATTTTGCAAAAATTTGTTTTATTTGACTGGAAATCACGCTGTAAAATTTCTTGAAGATCCGTCCATAATTTACCCTAGGCACCATATAAGCCCTACTCTCGGAAAACGGTATAGTACGCCTAAAACCCCAACTTACAATGCTATCATAAAAAATTTTTGCTCGTCACAGTTTTATAGGACTAGAAATGACACTGGGAAATTTTGTGAAGATCGGTCCATAATTTACCCTACGCCCCATATAAAGCTCACTCTGGTAAAATAATTACATACACCTAAAACCGTAGCAGATATAGATATTGCGGAAAATTTTCTTCCAGCTTAGCTTCATATGGCCCGAAAAAATGGTATGCAATTTTATGATATACGGTCCATAATTTACCTTAGATCCATTTTAGCAGCCTTCTGAAATGCACTGCAAATGCTTAAGCTAAGCACCGCTGTATATAAGTTTATGTTTTTTTAATACCAGAAATCACTCTGCAGAATTTTGGGATGATTGGTTCATAGCTTACCATGGCTCCAATATAAATTACTCTACTGAAAATCATTTAAGTTTGGCTTAAACTGTTATGAATCATGTTTTTTTACTCAAGCTATTTAAAATTGCTAAAAAAGCATTCAACTTTCTAATTGTCGGTCAATAATTTATTATAGGTCTAAACCGCAACCAATTTTAATGCAGATATCTGTTTTTATAAAGATGATAACAATAAATAGACATCATATAGATATCACTCCTAAAACATTCGAACTGTCGGTGGAGGGTATCAAAGATTCAGCATTGCCGAGTATAGCACTATAACTTCTTATAATACCTTTCGGCAAGATCAGAAACTAAAATAATACGTATTTAAATATTATAAGAATAACTTTCAAGATCTTAAATTATAAAAAAAATAAATTAATTATAGAAATATCATGAGAACCGAATAGAAGTTTCATGCATCACTAGCAATAAAATGGCAACAAAACGTAAAACAAGTAAACATAAAATCGCTACAAACCGTTAATAGTTAAAAAGCTGTAAATGAACGTTTATGAATAAACATTTTTATAAGAGGTTTATAAGACATAAAGCTTTTTATAGTTACTAAATACTTTTAACTTAAAATAAGAACTTTTTATGAATATGGCCGTAAATATTTATAGCGGAATTTTTTTATGAAGATGCCAAAGCCATATTATTGAGCCCTAACAGCGAAAATAACGTAAGCGACTTTATTTTCAATTTTTGTTTTTTTTTTAATAAATGACTTTATTGGCAACACTTGCATCATCTCCTAAAATGTCATGGTCACATAAAGTACCGTTACGATTTTATAGCAAAAACAATTTTATTGTAACCTGGCGTTTACATTTGCCAGTACTGGCAAGACAGTAGCAATACATGCAAACATTTTCACTAATACATGCACACTTTTCCAACTGTATTGTCTACTGTCTAGTAAATTTTGCAGACAGTAAAATTGGACAGTGATTTCACATTTACTAACAGTAATCTAAAGTTTTGTTAGCAAAAGGGGGGAAAAATCAAAATGTAAAAAAATTAAACATATTTGGCTTTGATTTTTTATATTTTAATTCAGTTTTATATTTGTTTACACAATATAGTTATTTTAAGCTTTTTTTAAATTTGTTTAGTTTATTATTTCATATTGCCTGCGTTTATATGTCCCATCGAAATAAATATAATATTACAAATGGCCATGTGAGATGCAATTGTGTTTATTCAACATTTGTTCCATATCAAAATACGGCTACATTTTTTAATTAACCCTTGACAAACGTTAGAGATAATCATGCTTTAACGACGTGTTATTCTCATCCGCTGTTTTTTTTTTTTTTTTTTTTTTTTTTTTGATTAATTAAGAAGAGACTAATATTAATTATGTTATTACATAACAAACAATAAAACTTCTTCAATAGTCAAGTTTCTTTAAAAACTCATCACTAATCATGTGTCATTTTGACTCACAGACTCGTGATACTTCGAAATAAGCAATACCCGCACGTGTGTGCCTCACAAAAGGTCTACGCAACGACTGAGATGTCTGTAGTGCACAGCGCCAGATTCGTGCAAATTAGAAAGAAATAGCAATATTTGGAAAGCACATGGGTTAATTTTATGCAGATTATCTTTCTAGGGTTACTTAATTATTTGATTTATTATATAAATAAAATCTGCGACAATTTGACAAAACATCTTATGTCGAGATAAGATAGCAAAACATTTTTTATAAAAAGCTCGGTGAAGCAATAGTTTTTATTAAATAATAAAATAATCCAAAATTAAAGAACAATTTCGTTTATAAAACAAAACGTTGACAAAAATGTTTTTTCAACTTTTTAAATTCGACTTTCGATATTTTGTCAAAATGCCACAGAAATAAATATTAGTACAAATCAAATTCTGAATTATTTTACCGCGCAATTATATCGTCGACCGTAAGCCTATTGGAGTAAAAGAGAACACAGTCTTTGGCTAAAATCGAACCAACAACCCTCTCGCTCAGAGGCTAGCTCACTTCCAACTAGTACACAGATACATTTTCGTCAAAAAGGATATTTGTATTGTTTTTACTGCGCAAATAAAACTCATACGAAAAGGTAAACTTAATAGTCATCTATTTGCAAGAATATAATTTATAACAATTACATATTTATACAATTAGAAGTTTACCACATACTGATTAACTTCAATTACCATTGCTTTGGGTTTTTGTTTGTTTAATTTTGCATTTTAATCATATATTCAATAGCCAACTAACGCTTAAATACGGGCAGGGGTCATTTGTGTTACTTTCATATAATACTGTATATATTTCTTTTATCGCTTATTCTTCTGAACTGGTAATATGTGATTTTTTTAATATTTTTTTGTAAAATGATGCAGATAAACTTACGCTTGTTTCCTTGGTACTAGTTACACTAGAGAAACCTAATGCCTGTAGTACATTTCAATACAAAAAATTTTACTTAAGCTTTTTTACTCCTTTATGAACATTTCAATCTAAATTAAAGTTCTACCTTTAATTTAAAAGCCGCCCTCATACATAAAATTGAAAAATTTAAAAAAAAAAATTAATATACACTTTAACAAATCTTAATTCAGCGTTACTTGTAAATCCTTATTAACATAATTTATATTATTTATGCTATGATTTTTAAGCAAGCACACTCCCAAACTAAACTAAGTCATACTGAAATTATTCACTTAAAAAATTAATATTCATTAACTTTATGTTGTTGAAAATTAATTCATTAATAAACAAAACAGAATAAAGTAAAGCAGAGTGACAAGCAAACACCCACATCCTGTGTATACAGAATAAATATACAGACATATGTCAGTGACCAAAGCACACCAAGCTCAACTAACTCAAGGTAACCAACCTCAAAGATCGTTAAATGAAAGTACACAATACCTTATAATAAGACATTAGGGTAACGTAACAGGGGAAACATTTGACAGACAGGAATTGCAAACGAAACCAAATGAGTAAACCTAACGAAACGGAAACGGCAACGGCAACAGCAACAACAAAATATCAAAGCACACAAATATTCACCCACTCAAACACACATACGAATCCATGCATACTGGTATAAATAATGTGTATCATTGTATGACGTCACAGGAAAAATTGCAACAACAACAACAAGAGAAATACTTATCACACAAAATGCATTATTCGAGGTGCGATCTTTAATGGTTACCAAGTTAACTACTTAAGTACTTATACTGTATATATGTAAATATGTACGTAACTGTGTACTATATTTAGATACTGGAACAATTTATATTGCTAAAAGTGTGTCAGTGTTGCCGTTGAAAAATTCCAGAAGGGTATTTTAAATAAGATTTAGCTAAGTTTCTTCTTCTGGAGAATTCTGTTAAAATACAGAAGAAAAAATTTTTGCTTTTTAATATTGTGTTATACGAGTATTTAAAGAACAGTATAACAATTAAAATTGAACAAAAAATGTTGACTACTACATATGAGGAATACAAAAACAAATGTGGGAACATCCATTTTTTAATAAACTAATCAATAATGTCATACACAAAATATGGTTGGTCATGGTTACGGCAACTAATGATAACTTTTAAAACATATTATATTACTTGCAACTAATTCATGATATTTAATAGCCATAACATGATAACTTTCAAAAATGAAAATTAAACTAAAAAAGTTGTTCTGCCGAAACACCGGCCCCATTGAACGACCTACGGTCTTCAATCAATTGGAAGCAACGCCAATTTGTGTATCGCCCTCTTCAGAACACCGTTTTTAGTCTTCACTTGCGCCACTCTCACTTTGCCTCGGGTTACCTCTTGAACTCGACCGGTCAGCCACTGCATGGGCTCATAATATTGTTACGTTACTGACTTTCAATAACGTTTTGGTTTATTTCCTTTATAATAAACCTTTTCGAGTTCTTTTATTGCAATTCAAATAAAACAAATAAACACAACAATTTAATGTATAACACTTATTTTTTAAGAACTTAGTCACTTTAACAACCGTAATTTATAGCTTTTATTTACAACTCACTATTGTAATCAACACACTTCAAACGTTTATAGTTTTCTCCGCGTGATGCGCTCTTAACTTGCCAAAGTCTGAACTAATACTGTTTTTTGATGCTAGCCGCCGCAAGTATTTATACTGTAATTCAGCCATCTAGAACATTCGAAATGTTTCTCGAAGGTTCGGGGCTTTACTTATTCACCACTCTATAGTCAATTATGATTGGTGGCGGCACTTATGTTTACATAAGTTCACCACCTATACTAAAGCTTTTTTTACATTCATTTCTAGTTCCTTCTGCACATTGGGATTGAAGTGTACTAAATTATAAGAATTTTTAATAACAATGTAAACTAATAAAATAACTAACAAATACTTAATAACTAAGACATACAAGATAAATAATAATTACAACTAATTCTTAAACAATAATTACAACTAACTGAAGTTACTTTCGTAACACTGCCCCCCACTTAAGCCTGTTCGTCCCGAATAGGCTCAGAATCACCTCTTCCATAAGAGGCTAATCGTTCTAAATAAACAACTTTCATTTTAGCTCTTGGACTTTTGTATTTCTGTATTCGGTATACAACATCATTTAATTTCTTTATCACCTTATATGGCCCGTCCCAATGTGTCTGTAATTTGGGAGATAATCCTTTCTTACGTTGGGGGTTAAAAAGCAAAACTAACTTACCCTCCTTGAATCCTTCTGAGTTTGCCGCTCGATCGTATCTGGCCTTCATCTTGTCACTAGACAACTTAATACGGTTTCGTACAAATTCATGAAGTTCATTAAGAGTTTCTTGTTCTTGTGAGGTGGAGCCTTCATTGTTTTCACCCGTTGGTATAGGCTTAACACCAAACTCTAGATCTCCTGGTTGTCTGAGCTCTGTTCCAAACACAATTTTGGCGGGTGTACGAGATGTGGAGTCGTGAACAGCTGATCTATACGCCAACAAGAATTTTTAAATGTGTTCATCCCAGTCTTTTTGTTGTGTGCTGACTACTTTTCGCAAATGTTCCTCTAATGTACGGTTAAATCTTTCAACCATGCCGTCAGATTGCGGATGCAATGGGGTTGTCCTTGTTTTCTTTATTCCGTACAATTCACACATTTCTTTAAATATAGCAGATTCAAAATTTCTGCCCTGGTCAGAATGTACTTCTAATGGAACACCATAGCGGCACACCCAATTGTTCACGAAGACGTCTACCACTGTTCTTGCTTCTTGGTTTGGGATGGCATATACCTCTGGCCATTTACTAAAGTAATCGATGACTACTAGTACATATTTGTTACCGGCATTACTTACAGGAAATGGCCCAGCTATATCCATTGCAATTCGCTCAAATGGGGCACCAGAATTATACTGCTGTAGTGGCCCACGACTTCTTCTTACTGGACCTTTGGCGGCAATACATTGTGCGAAATTTGTTATCCAATCAGCTACAGCTTGTTGGCAGCCAACCCAATAGAAGCGTTGTTTTAATTTTTCTAGGGTTTTCGTCACACCCAGATGACCGCCACTAGGACCGTTATGAAATTCACTCAGAACTTCTTTTACTTTCGCCGACGGCACTACTATAAGGTTTTTAACTGATTTTCCGTCAGTACTTTCCCACGTACGGTATAAGCAGCCATTTATTACTTGAAGGCTGTTCCATCGAGCCCAGTATGCTTTCATCAGAGGGCTTTCGGGCGAAATTTCGTTTCGGGCGGTCCTTCTGCCTTCTTCCTTAGCTTTCAGAATTTTTGCTAAAATGGGATCATTTTTCTGCGCCATCGACCAGTCTTCATGGGATTCTATCTGCAATAGACGAACGTAACAGATGTTTTCTTTTCCTTCCGCCCTTACGCAATGCTTGCATTCCAGCTAACAGGGTCGCCTTGACAGAGCATCCGCATTGCCATGTTTTCCACCTTTTCTGTGTTCAATGCTAAGATCGTAGCTCTGAAAGCGCTCAATCCAACGAGCTATCTGGCCTTTAAATTGCAGCAACCACCTGAGTGCAGAATGGTCTGTTCTTAAATGAAAATGTTGACCATACAAATATTTATGAAAATGTTTTATGCACTCTAGTACTGCCAAAAGCTCTCGCCGAGTCACGCAGTAATTTCTCTCAGGCTTCGAAAGTATTCGACTGTAATAGCCTACGACTTTCTCTACACCGTTGACCACTTGGGACAGCACACCTCCAATTCCGAATCCGCTCGCATCAATATCTAGTACAAATTTTTCGCCCGCGATTGGATATGCCAATATTGGTGCTGAGCACAATAATTCTTTAAGCTTCTGGAATGCCCGTTCCTGTGCTTCACTCCAGTCATATGCCTGCGCCTTTTTGGTCAACTCATGCAGACTTACAGCAATATTGGCAAAATTCGGAACAAAACGCCTGTAGTATGTACATAAGCCTAAAAAGCTGCGTAGCTTATGAAGATTTTTAGGGCGAGGCCAATCCATAACTGCTCTTATTTTTTCTTCGTCTGTTGAAATGCCATCAGATGTTACACGATGCCCTAGGTATTTTACTTCTTTCTGGAACAGTGAACATTTCTTGACACTTAACTTGAGCCCGGCTGTAAATATACGTTTTAACACCTCTTCGAGGTTTTTCAGATGCTCATCAAATGTTTTTCCCATGACAATTATGTCATCAAGGTACACCAAACATGTCTTTCGGTGGAGACCTTTCAACACCTGTTCCATCAAACGCTCGAATGTAGCCGGAGCATTACAGAGCCCAAATGGCATTACATTAAACTGCCATAAGCCATCACTTGCACTAAAAGCAGTTTTCTTTTTATCCTTGTCTGCAATTTCTACTTGCCAATAGGCGCTCTGCAGATCTAATGTGGAAAACCATTCTGTTCCGGCTAACGTGTCCAGGGTGTCATCAATCCTAGGCAGTGGATAACTGTCCTTTTTGGTGACGTCATTTAATTTCCTGTAGTCTACGCAGAACCTAGTACTTCCTTCTTTCTTCTTTACCAAAACCACCGGAGAGCTCCAGGGACTTTATGATGGTCTAATTATGCCGTCCTGTTCCATTTCATTTACCAGGTCTCTAACTTCATTTCGTTTTGCTAGAGGAATGCTTCTTGGGGCATGTTTTATTGGCTTAGCGTCGCCGGTGTTAATTTCGTGTTGCTTAGCCTTATTTTCTCGGGCGGCCTCAGTTTTTCGGTCCATTTCCGCACATGTTCCTCTAGTAACTCCTGGTCCGTGGTACCCTTTTTAGCTGCGTCTGGGTGTTCCTCGCGACGTATGATTGCCTCTGTTGAAGCACATTGCCCAATCTTAAAGTTCTGCGTCAGAACCTTTTCGCTATTTGATAAATTTAAAACTATTACTGGAACTAAGCTGTTTTTGGTTTTAACGAGGGCATTCGCTGTTACTATGTCACCTGTTATTGCTGCTAGCTCTACCACCCATAAACTATTGTTGTCCTCACAATCTCCCTCCATGCGCGCCCATACTATGGTTTCTGACTTGGGTGGCAATTTTTCACGTTCAAGGGCGAGTAACTGTCTCACATGAGCCTTGCTTTCGTATCCAACATCAAGGGGAATTTCAGCATTACGCCAAGTCATAATTTGTTGTCCCATATCCAGACGAATACCTTGTCCAATCATAAAATCTGAGCCAATAATAACTTCGTCTACAATATCAGCCACGATAAATACATGGTGGGCACTTGTATTGGCCATACTTAATTTTACTTTTACTTTCCCATAGACGGTGGCAGGCTCACCCGTAGCTGTTTGCAAACTTACTCCACTTAGGGCCATTATTATAACTTGGCGTTAGCTGTTATCCGACAGTTAACAGACGCTTTTTGACAGATAACACATTATTATCTGTCAATTTAATTTTAACTTTAGCTAACTTCAAGTTGTAATAATGGCCCTTAGTGGTTCAATAGACTGTCGTATTAAATCAGGCCTAATAATCGAATGTGATGCCCCAGTGTCCACAGTCAAAACTCGTTTTCGACCGTTGATATAACCACAAGCAGTAAGATTTCTGTTACTCTGTTGCATTACTGAGATGGAAATTGTGGGGCCCTTAGATGTGGGAGCTAGCTCACGCCCCGCAGTGCTAGCTCTTTTTAGTTTAACGGGTACTCTTGTGAGGACTGGCGATTACCCCGCTGGTTGTTTCTGGGCGGTGAAGCAGATCTTGAACGTTTTTCGGTGCTTTACAGTTACGTTGTATTTGACCAGTCTTACCGCAGTTATAACATTCTATTTTAGTTTTGGTTTTCTTCTCGCTTAAAGCTTCCATAACTGCCTCTTTTATATCCTGCAAAATATCCCTTTCACCATTGGTGGTGACATCGAGCCTTCGCACTCTGCCTACTTGTGGTCTTGAAATAATTCTTGCGGTTTCCTGGGCTTAAGCAAATGAAACAGTTTCTGCAAAGGTTGGTTTCTGTGATGCACATACCGCAAGTTTAACATCAGCATCACGAATACCGTTTACAAATGCCTCAGTTTTAAAATGATCCAACAAAGGATGATTTTCACCAGGATAAGTTAGCTGTACCAACCGCTCAATCTCCAGTGCGAACGGTTAAATTGTTCGCGCACAAGCCTACTAACACATCGAACAAATCAAAAGAAATTTAAAATTTTCCATAAGTTGTGATTAGTGCGCGCATAGCCCCATTAACAAGTAACAAGATGCCGAGCTCGCCAAATCACATGCACAAATCACTAGTGTGTGGCCAGCTTTAGATAATTGAAGCACAGCCGCGAATAACGTTTTAAGTTACAAAATAATAATTTTTCAGGAGAGCAAAAAAAACGTTTTTTGAAAAGGCAGCATTATTTGTATTAAAAATTTAATTTTTTCTATTATTAAAAATAATGATAATAAAAACTTTAATGCAAAAGGCTTTTAAAACATTATTCCGCACTGCAAAACCATTTCGGTTTCATCATTTTGTTAGTAACTTGCAATGTTCTTCCACTGGCTGACACTTTGTACGCCATTTTGAAGGCGTTAAGGTGCATAGTTTTGGTTGATTTGATGTTTAAACTGTGTAAGAGAGTAAGGTTAACGGTTATCTGCAAAAAAACAGGTTTTGCAAAATGTGGCGTTTACAACGTTATTCGCGGCTGTGCTTCAATTATTTGAGCTTCGTATATCGTAAAATAAATTTTCAAGTCGTGAAAATTAAAAGCCAGTAACGTCCCTCGTAATAAATCTTTTTAAGGTGTCCATCTTTCAGGTCCATTTCGAACAAATTAATTCCTACGGCTTGTTAACTGAAAAAAAAGAACTTGTTCACTTGCTGCAATACTATGAGGCAAATTAAATATATGCAACGAATTTTTATAGCCCATGTGAATATTATCGTATTTTTCAAATAACCAGTCTTAAACCAAAATTATTCCGCGTTAGTTGTTTCAAGTACGGCTTCATATCTTTATCGTTTATTTTAATTTTCAATAACACATTTTCGTTGCGAAAAGCCTCTGATTCGACAATTATATTTTTCAATGCGAAAACATTTTTAACATAATGTATATGGGCATTTCCGACAAAAGGTCCACCGTGACCGAAAATTAAAAGCTGATTATTTTACGATATTGTTATAGAGAAATATTTAGATTTTACTAATTTTATAAATTTTCTGCAAAGTTGTGCAAACGAAATTTCTTATTTGTGAGAATCTTTTATTGTATGTTTTCTTTAATATTATCTTCCTTAAAAAACTGATATTTGATGAAAATTATTCCAAAAAAATGTTCTTAGATGGTTATTCGGATTAATGGTAAATTTTTATTTCGTTTTAATGATTATGTAGTTAAATTATTATGGAAAAAATTTCACGTTCGAAATGTCACGTATCGACCCAGATTTTGGCTTAAAAAAAAATACAGAAGATTTTGGAATCAAGCCAAAGACATTTTAATGTTACATTGCTACGTAAAATTCTGAAAGTAGTTCGACTAAAAATTTTTGTCAGGTTTCGCTGAATTGCGCCTTTTTGTGCATGTCCACAAAAACTACTTCTATTTTTTTCATGTTCGAACCGCTACTTCTTTTGCCATTATCTTTGACCTAGAAACGCGCCCTCCATAAACTTTAGCATAGATAACAGTGCTTTCTTAGTGCTATAAATTAAGGGTTAAGAGAACGTAAATATACTTGTTGTTTAAAATGTTATTGCATTTTTGATGCGTACGACTGTCACGTTCAACACTTTAGATTTGGTAAATACCCGGCCTAAAAATCTTAAAAACGTTCCGTATAGTATCTTTTGTTGCTTATTTTTGATAAAATTTCTTAACATAATTTCAAAAAGTGTCTAAAAAAAGCATGAAGTGTTATTAAGTGATCCAAACGGATAAATTTAAAAAGGGAATCAAGACTAGTAACGGCCTATAAAAACGGGCAAATTGCCAATTAAGTATCACAATGGTAACGCTGAGTGTGGTTGTGTATACTTAATTCATGCTCTAGACTCAAATTAATACATATGTATATTTTTAAATATATAGCATCATGATGTAAAAAGGTTTGACAAAACAAGAGCTGGGAGTGTTTGTTTGAATGCACGTCTGTTGTTGCGTACATAAGTGTGTATTTATCTACACATTTGTACAGGGGATTTTAAGTTTGCATTTGTTGCTTTTAACATCAACATATGACCACACTTTATAAATAGTGTCCGTTTTCTATCGTTCACTTAGACATGGTGATAAATGGTTCAATAAAAATTGGCATTTGCTTTAAGCCTAACAGTAACAAGAAAGAAAGTCAATTAAGTCCGATTTTATGACGCCCTACAGAGAAGAGAAAAACACTCGGTATAAATAATGTTTTTATGATTACTTTAAGAACGAGTCGTACACAAAAATTTATGTACGAATAACACCAAAACGTACTCAAAGAAATCATAAATGGGATTACTTTCGAAAATCAATCCCGGAATTTCTTGAAATAAGTATACAATTCTTAAATCAAGTAAAAAAAAAGATTTAACTTTTCGTTGTGTTTAACTCTCCGGCTTACGCATGTTTTGATTTTCTACACACATTGAAAATGGGGATGGCCATACTCAAGTTTACCACAAATGGTTAAAAAGTAAATTTGAACTCTTACCTCTCATTTAGTTTATATTTTGGGTAAAATATGTACATAAGATTTCTAAAGTAAAAACCATATCGGGCATGATGTTGGTGTTTTATCATTCTGTAAAGTGTAATACGAGAAAGTAAATAAATCATAATAATTTTTCTTTCTAATGCAAGATAAAATCAACTTTATACTACTTAAATCAAGCACATTTGATTCAATCTTAGTTTTACTTAAATCAATCTCATTTAATGACTTAAGTATTTTGCTATTGAAAATCGGAACTTGAATCAATCCTTCTGTACTTGATTCAAGAAAATCCGTACTCAGCGTACTATTACTACCGCTTTGGATTGATTTGAGTACGGATGGATTGATTTTTCTTTTTTGTGTACTCTATAGTATTTATAGAAAATAGATCAAACTAAAATTTTGTTATGTGTTTAATATATTTTAATATATAATAGTTCCTTGTGCCGATTATAATCTAGATATTAGCACTTGATCATTTATTCAAAATTTTCAGTAGAAGCTAAACAATTTTTAATTTCACACTAACTGCATACCGTTTCATTACCAATAACACAGAGCACCATAATTCGGGTCATCGCCACCAGCCTCAATACCTGTAACGCGAAATGAAACTAAACTATTGTTAGAGCAAATCTGCCAATTGCATTACTTTTTTGGGTGTATCTAAAAGGATTTTCGGGTTTTTAAATTTCAACAAACTCTTACTGATTTTTGAAATTCGGTATGACACGTTATATCACCCCTAATAGTTAACATTGTTCTTGTGATGCGGATGGAAACCAGAGTATATCGATGCGCATTCACAGAGATATCAGTATATTTCTCCTAATGAATGCGGGTATTGGTGGCAACGCCCGGATCACTCGGAGTGGTCGCACTTTTTAGGAAAGCGACTCTGCGATTTTAGGACTGACGAATGAAAACTTACGAGAACTAGAGAGACAGGTTGGTGTCAACATACATTGAAGGAGAGGTTTTAAGAGTTCTTTGGAATTGGAAAATTGTAATAAAATTAAAAGTGATGATTTGCGAAAAGAAAAAAATTAATAGATGCGAAAGACAAATGCGCAAACGCATTAAAGAGTACAAATCGCTAGATTTGAACATTTTCATTCCCATCGCGTTGGACAGTAGGCCCCCCTGAATAAATATTTTTAAATTAATAATTCATAAAATCTATGAAAATGTTTTCATTAAAAAAGCTAGATTTCGGGGGCTCAACCGGGATGTGGACCCGGGAGCTCTCGAACCCAAAGCGATAATCATACTAATCAGACGTTTAACCTTTATGTCAACAGATGAAAAATTATACTTACGTCAACAGTAAGCATACCCGGGTATACACATATATTTTATATGGGATTTTTTTTTGTTATATGCTGTTTCGCTTTGGCGATTTTTAGTTTAAATATTAAAGAAAGGTGGTTATTAGTTTGGTTTTTACTTTTGTGGTTTTGTGAGTTAAAATATTTGGAAAATGGGGTTTTTTATCAAACACAAGTTTTGTCGTTGTTTTCAAACTTAATTTTTTGGTAAAAATCTTATAACACCAGGTAATTCAGAGCAAGTTAAAAATGCAGATGATGAAAGACTCACTCCAAGGCAAAAAAGTGCACTTGATTATGAGAAACAACAAGAACATATTTGTCAAAGATTTATAAGTGTCCGAAGGAGTTATGGACAGAACCGACGCTGGTGTATCTCGAAATTACTCCGATGTGGAAAAATTCCAGTTACCAAAATACAATATAGATGATGAAACTGAAGACAGTGACGAATTTTATGATATACGGTGTCAAAGTGGACACAGCTGTACGCAAAGATGGAATAATTTTGTTTGCTGCACCACCACAAACTGTCAAGTTCCGTTCCCACAACTAACTAAAGTCTGCAAACTATGAATCAGTAAGATGTACACAAGGGGTTTCTATTATGGAAACATTCAGGTTGATAATGTACGATGAAATTTGCGACCTAATTATTCTTAAGCCAGGAAATTAATGCTATGAGCGTGAGGATATTTTGGTCTTCTCTTACTGAGTGGCGTAACACGTTTTGGCAACGTTCAGACTTAAGACTTGTAGGAAACAACCGCACATCCGCTATATCGCGGTGCGATAAGTGTACGGCGCTTCTAGGCAATAGGACGCTTTATACGTTTCGAAAACGGGAATACACGCGAGTAACGTAAGCAAACCGAAAAAGCGGCAGCAATAACGGTTATATTTTTGATGCTGAATAGAAACCTCGTCCAACAATGAAGGTCTGCACATTATGCCAAAGACCCGTATTTGCAGTTCATTCTACTGATATGTCGCAATGCAATAGTTTTAGTTAAAAATGTTTAATTATTTATAACTGGTTAATTTTCATCTTTAATTATAATATTAGTTTTTTGCATTTTTATCTTGAAAATTAATTTTACTTACTAACTTTATGCAGTAAGCATGTAAAATAAATTTTATTTGTATACGTTTGACTATGCATACCCAGGTATGCAGCTGTTGACGTAAGGGGTACAAATTGAAAATTGTCCTTCCCTTTGCCCCAACATGACCAATTTCACCCAGGTGTAGGCATTTGGTATAGAACACTTTTATTAAGGATATCATAAAATTTCACGTAGATCCGATGATTACTTTTCATGATATAGCGGTTTTAATACGCAAAACATACCCGGTTATGTAGCTGTTGACATAAAGGTTAAGTAAGACCACTCTTTAAAAGGGCGGTCGGTATGTTTAGGGGTGACTGATTCAACTTTATTTTTCGAACACCCTAATGTCCATGGACCTAACGACATGCAACTAAAAAATTATTGTTAATAAGTAGAACCACCCCAATGCTTTTGTGTTTTCACTCAAATTATGGTCACTAAATATGAGTGGTGTTCCTGTTGTTGACATCATGGTCTCGATGGAGTATTCTTTGCATAACATTATCTTATCTCCTTCTATTATGCATGTGACATGGTAGTTGTCATATATAGACCATATGTTCTTGTTATTGTTGTGGTAGCTGTGATGGTAGGCTAGTAGTGTTGTTTCTGTCACCACCAGTGCTATTACTATAATCATTATCAACAACGTCATCATCATTAAACTTTTGTTTACCGTTGTTTTTGTGTTTCCTTCTTTGTTTTTTATTTAATATTTTTTTTCGTCATACATTGTTTAAGTTGTTGTTATTGCTCTTGTTGAACTCTTGAACATATATGAGCTTGTATGCACATTTTCTTTACCAAACTGACCAAGGTTATTATACTTTAGACTATTGCGTATGTGAGTGTGTAGCATAAAGTTAGCACATCGAAAAATACATATAGTCTACTTAAACCAGAATGTACATAAGAGACACACATCATCTTATGTTGAGTGTCAACATTTTACCTCTAAAACACATGATGAATCTTTTTTTCCTTTAGATGTGTGTGAGTGAAAATGTATGTATGTATGTGTGTGTGTAGTATATCTATGTTTGTGTCATGATATGTATTTTCTCATTATTACTTTATGGTTAAAAGTGTAAGCATTTAATTAATTAGTTTGATGCTTCGCTTTGTTTGTGTGATAAAGATTGTATGGTTTTTAATATTTTCCTATTTTTATTTTTCTACTTATCTTTCGTATATCAAGAAAATGACAAACAAATTAAGGTATAGTTTGCGGTTTTGGTTTTGAGATAAGCAAAATGTTATTAGTTATTTAAAACATTTAATTTTATGATTATGATAGCACAATACTAATTATTGATAGCATTTAATTTTATCAACGTTGAACGCTCAAATTAGGTTTGCTAGATAGTTTATATTCTCAAACCATAATAAAAAATCTAAGGTAAAAATGTTCATGAATTTGCTCTTTGATTTTTAGTGCTCACTACCATTAGTTAAAGAAAAAACGCCCAGCAAAAATTTTTAAGTGTTTTAAACAAAACAAATTTTGCGTTTATTATAATCTTGATTCTTGTACATCTTTTTTGTTCCCTTTTCCAGGTCCGTAAAAAGTAAGTTATGGTTTCCAAATTTTCGCAGTAGTTTTAGACATATCATAAAATCTTAACCCAAAACCATAAAAATTTTTTAAATATTTAAAATTAATGAGTATTGTGGTTATTTTTGTTGAACTGTTTATGGTTCTAAATCCAAATTTTGATACGATTGAAACATGTTAGGGTAATCCGTCCGTGAAAGCCTGGGTTCGAGCCCCTGGTAGGGATGAAACGATACGAGTAAATACAAGTACATATTCGATACTTTTATATAAGTACCAAGTATTTTTGTAATCGATACTTAGCAACCGAGTACCAAGTAGTATCGGTGAAAATATACTCGGTATCGGTCAAAAGTAATTGGTATTGAAATTAATATTAAATTTTTGATTATTTTCCAAAGCTGGAGCAGCAGTTACGGTATAAAAAACCGTTTGACCAGTAAACACCTATAAACCACATATCGTCTGGGTCCATTTCCTCAATTTCTGGCTATAGGAAGTCGGTTATCATCTCGCGATAGCGAACACCACTCACGGTAATTGCTTGGCCGACCTCATTTTCGAAGAAGTACGGCCCGATAACGCCGCCAGCCGCAGAAGTAACTGGGCGAGCATGCACATATGTTTTCCCATTTTCAACAGACCCGGTTTGCTGAAATTTGCTCACAATTCTCCCGATTGTGGAAACATTTGGCCGATTATGCATAAAAATCACGATGTGCACGAAATGCTCAAATGAGCTGCTCAATTGGGTACCTCTCTATGATAGATGTTGTTAAATACTGAAACAAAGAAAGGTCCATTTAAGTTGCGCAAACAACTTGACTTTCAGGTGGGACTCCCTATTAACATCGTAGATTATGGTTTTACCATAACCGGTTTAATTTAAAAATAAAATAAATATTTAGATTTAAAATAAATACATAGCGACCCAGTAAAAACTGCGCTTACAAAAGGAGCAGGTTTTTTGTATGAATGCATACCTCAAATCGCTTCAAACCTGCTGATGGGATGCCTGATTTTTGTATGGGGTGTTCCCGGTTTGGAGGACTATTTTCTGCTGACAATAAGCGCTTCTTTTAACATGCAAACAAAGCGCTCCCAGAGTGCTTTTTTAAGGGCTAACTATATAAATGTTTTGCTTTTACTTGTTTAAATGCCTTTTTTCAATTATTTTCGTAAACCATAATATATTTTTTTTTCCGCTTAAAAACCCTCTTCGTTGTCAGCACTAAAATAGCAGCTTTTTTGTATGTTTTATTCGTTATCATTTACTGCTTTATAAGAGCTATCTAATTGAAGCGCTTGAGTATGACCTTTTTCTTGGTAGTGCTTCAAAAAACTCACATTTTTTTTACTGGGTAGCGACCCAGTAAAAACTTCGCCTACAAAATAATGTGTTGAGTAATCAGAAACACATAAGAGCACTACTAATAATTCTACTGAAAGAACCAATGAATTTTACAAGGGATGTTCCAAAATGAACGCGTTAAAAAGTAAGTCATTATTTTTTTACCTGCATACATCCAGAAAAAAGTAGTTATAGAAGTTGTTATAGATGTAGTTATAGAAGAAAGCTACAAAATAATGACTTAAAGAAGCTATTAATTTTGAAAAAGTAGGCGAAGTTTTTACTGGTTGATTTCTGGAATAACGTTAAGGATCGTTCTTTAATTTTTTTTCCTAAGATAAAAAAATTCTAATGGGTCGTAGTTCTTATTGTATTGTATAGTACTAAAAAACTAATAAGAACGTTGTTAAATGCTGCTTTTTATTCTTTAATGATTCAAACCGATACAAGTACCGATACAAGTACCCAGTAAAAACTTCGCCTACAAAATAATGTGTTGAGTAATCAGAAAAACATTAAGGCACTACTTATAATTCTACTGAAAGAAACAATGAATTTTACAAGGCGTGTCCCAAAATGAACGCATTAAAAAGTAAGTCATTATTTTTATACCCTTCACCGAAGGTAAGAGGGTATATATAACTTTGTCATTCCGTTTGTATGTTCCACAATATTGATCCTACACCCTATAAAGTATATATATTCTGGGTCCTTATGGAAAGCGAAGTTCAAATCCGGTTGTCCGTCTGTCCGTCCGTCCGTCTGTCCATCTGTCCGTGTGTATGTTGAAATGGGTTTTCCGAAAACCCCAGAAATGATCTGGACTAGGTTGATATATATTTATGTCACATATACTCCGTTTAAGTTTGCTATTGAAATTCAGCCAGATCGGTCCAAAAATGACGGAGATATGAGCAAAAAACCACGACTATCTCTAAATTTTTCCAAAAATCCCTTGTTGTTGTATTTTTTTATTTCTGTATATCTTGAGAACGGCAAGAGCCAAAGTTTCCAAATTAGGTACACACATTAAGGTTGCCAATACACACCATCCTACAAAATGTGGGCAGGATTGGAGAAGTGGGCGTGGTACCTCCCGTACAAAAAAAATTAAAAATTTTATAAAAACCTAAATTTTAGGGCTGCCATATGCCCTATGGATATGACTTTTATATCAAAATATCGGAAATTTTTAGTAGAAGATATTTTACAAAAAACTCGGGAAAATCGGTTCAGACACAAAAAAGTTATGACCAAAATTAAATACCCATTTTCGGGAACCATAGATCTCCCCGAGTCCAAGCTTTATAACTAAAGTAAATGGTAAATTTCTTCTTCAACACGTCGGTATATAAATCTGCCAAATCGGTTAGAAAATGGCAGAGTTATAACCGAAATACTGAATCCCCAAAAATTACTCTTTTTATAATTAACTTTGTTAAAATATATATTAACAAGTTTATATAAATGTTTATATATAAATATAACTTAAGTAATTGGTAAAATTCTTCCTTAACACGTCGGTATATAAAACTATCAAATCGGTTAGACAATGGGTAATTTATGAGCAAAATACTCCAAAAATGGGCTAAAAAACATCAAAATTTTTATAAAAACCTAAATTTTAGGGCTGCCATATGTCCTATGTATATGACTTATATACCAAAATGTCGGAAATTTGTATGAGTTATAACCGAAATACTGGGGTCTAATCACCGCATACGATATCGAGCAAAATGCATCGAAATTATTTATTTTGGTATCTTGAAACTCGATATCGAATGAAATGTATTGAATTTGAAATAATAGCATTCGACATCGAGCAACTCGACATTACATTTATCGAGTTTTCATTCGATACGCCAGTGTCTATCGTATGCAAAAAAATTCAATAGTTTATTCGATACGATAGTATCGAATGCAGTGATTAGACCCCTGAATTCCCGAAAATTACTCTTTTTATACCCTTCACCGAAGGTAAAAAGGTATATACAATATTGATCCTACACCCTATAAAGTACATATATTCTGGGCCCTTATGAAAAGCGAAGTTCAAAACCGGTTGTCTCTTATTTAAAAAAAATATTTACCAGTTTTATTTAGTTTTTGTCTAGTTGCTCTGTATTCTGCTCGCACAATGGTGAAGGGTATATAAGATTCGGCACAGCCGAATATAGCACTCTTACTTGTTTTACTTAAATACATCCAGATAAAAGTAGTTATAGAAGTTGTTATACATGTAGTTATAGAAGAAAGCTACGAAATAATGAGTTAAAAAAACTATTCGTTTTGAAAAAGTAAGCGAAGTTTTTACAGGGTAAGTATCGATACTTTTTTTTCGATTCTAAGTAGGTATCGATACTTTACGAGCGATACCACATCGAGTAAAAGTATCGATACCTTAGAGGTATCGTTTCATCTCTACCCGCTGGAGCCAAGAATAAAAAATTATCAATAAATTTTAATTAATTTCATGTTGTTAGATTCCTTTCTTCATAAAAATAATTTAAGGAAAATTAAATTTGGTGTACTTAAGCCTGATTAAAAATATCAAAATTTGGATTAAATAACATAAACAGTTCAACAAAAATAACCACAATACAAATTATTGTTAAAAGCTAAGGCACGAGCTCTATGATTACATTTGTCCTTCAAGTTGTGCTGAAAAAGGTCAACAAGAAAAAGAAAGACGAAAAAATGAAAAACAAAAAAAAAAGTGTACTTTGGACTTCGAGAAGAATTCTTGACAAAAAGTTCGAAAAAACAAAAGTAAGGAAGAACATGTAAATCAATTAAAAAAATTAATCATTCAAAGCATATTTCGATCTACCAAAGGTTAAATACAATTTGGTTTAAAGATTGATGTTTGACTATCTGAAGAGATTGAGTGGTTACAATTGAAACATGTAAGGGAACCTGTCCTTGAAAGCCTGGGCTCGAGCCCTGCGGCAGTCAAGAATAAAAAATTATCAATAAATTTTAATTGATTTCATTTTGTAAAATTCATTTCTTCATAAAAATAATTTAATGAAAATTAAATTTGATGAACTTTTAGCCTTATTAAAAATATCAAAATATTTCAAATTTTTTTGTTTTGAATTTGTGTTTGTGTGTGGTACTCTTTTATGAAAGTTTAGTTTTCTATCAGTTTTGTTCTGTCACTAAATTGTGAATAAAATGAAAAGGTCTGCACCAATTTCAATAAAAAAAGGGCGCCATTCCTTTGACAAATATTTACCTTAATTTTTGCATTTAATTATTAATTTTTTTCTCCAACTTTTAAGATATCCCGAAACTATCATGCATAGTCAGAAAGAAATATTTGCATGTATTAAAGACATTCTCGAATTTGGGATTTTTTTTTATCTCACTGAAAAGAGCAGAACCTTCTCCAGTTACGCCAATTTATGTTTGCAAACGCCTTAATTTTTAATAAAATGCTATATTGGAAAATTAGAGCTGTCAAAAAAAAATCTAATTATACATTGAAAATCTGTATAATTAAATTAGTCAGTGACGGCCAAAGTTTTTCCGGAACATTTTTTACTGCGCATGAACATAGGAACTCTGACGTCACTCAACTTGCATTTCCATTTTTTAATAATTTTAAGGTTTCAAACTGGTATGTTTATGTGTATGCTTAACAGTGGGAAAATTTGCTAATTTTCTATTTAAGTTATTTGAAAACCAGAAAATTTTTAATAAGAAGTTATTTTTTTCTTATAATTTTATTTGTCTACTCACATTACTATACATAGTATATAACTAGTATGCCGACTGGAGAGAGCATTCTCAATTTTTGATTTCACCTATCACACATATGTAAAGCTTCTGTGTAAAATTTAAGATTTTTCAGTTTAAAATTTTTCACAATGTAACACTTATTGTTTAATTTTATGACACAGACACATAATTGATAATTTTATCCAACACATTTTTTTTTTACTTTTACAAAATGTTTTTTATTTTTCACAAACTAAAAATTTTTAAATAATTTTTTTTTACACTAAATTTTTTCTGTTGTTAATATTCTTAACATCAGGCCGAGTAGCAGAGTAGCATTTTGTGGTAATGAAAAAATGTCTGAAATCTTAAATTCATTAAATATATTCAGCTATTTCTGAATAAAAAATTAACAAACTTTGTTTTTTAAACTTTATAAATGTATTTAGTATTAAATAAAATGAATATTTTTCGGATTAAGATATTTTTTTTTTTTTAAACAAATTTTTTCCCCACATTCTTTACGATTTTGTTTACTGGTGAAAATACCCTACAAATAATATTGGACTACCTGATCCATTTTGATAAAATGGACTACTCCATGGACTGGTCCAATGTAATGCAATCATGGACCATGTCGTTTATAAAAAATGTTTGTATTGAGACGACATGTATTCGTTTTTATACCCTCCACCACAATAAGTTGTGAAGAGGGTATATTAAGTTTGTCATTTCGTGTGAAACTTTTTTATTATTCATCTCAGACCCCATAAAGTATATATATTCTGGGTCCTTGAGTAATTCTAAGCCGATTTAGCCATGTCCATCTGTCTGTCCGTCTGTTGAAAACCCGCTCACTTTCGAACAACTCAAAAGAAATGAACAAACTTGATGCCAAATTGCTTGTAGTTACCCTTAGAAGTTTGGTATTGAAATCCAGCAAAATCGGTTCAGTAGGACCAGAACAATGAATCAAAATGTGGAACCACCAACTAAAAAAATTGATGCTGGAACAAGGCACGGAATGAGATAAGATTTTGCAAAAATTTGTTTTATTTGACTGGAAATCACGCTGTTAAATTTCGTGATGATCCGTCTATAATTTACCCTAAGCCCCACCCCATATAAACACTACTCCCGGAAAACAGTTTAGTACGCCTAAAACCGTAAAAAATAACGCTAGCGTAACAAAATTTGGTACGTCACAGTTTTTGGACTAGAAATAACATTGTGAAATTTCGTGGCGATCGGTCCATAATTTACCCTAGGCCCCATATAAACCCGACTACCGGAAAACAGTTCAGTCGCCTAAAACCATAATTAATAACAAATCGTCACAGTTTAAGATAATAACAACATCATTTAGATATTACTCCTTAAACATTCGAACTGTCGGTGGAGGGTATCAAAGATTCGGCACAGCCGAATATAGCACTCTAACTTGTTTAACGACATGTTTTCGTTTTTAAACGAGTTCAAAACTAATCCTCTTGAGTATACCATGGAGTGGTTTTAAAACTACTCCTTTGTAGTCCAAGCTGAGTTATATGGTCCTCGTCTAGGGCATCGTAATGTTAAATAGACCATGTTTTTTCCATACGTTTGGGTTACTTTTGGACTAGTTCTAGTCCCTTGTGGGCTACTCTTTACACGCGTGTTTGGACTGGTCCTACTATTTGCAGGGTAGTTTTTAACACCAATACTTAAACAAAAAATCTTACTAACACATATTTGAGTTAGGTATTTCTGACATTCGAGTTAAGTACCGGTCAAAGAGCCTTCATACTAGTTGTATACTATGTAAATATATCTGTGGCATTTTGACAAAACATCTTAAGTCAAATTTAAAAATTTGAAAAAATTTTGGTTATCTTACGAATTTTCGTTTACGTTTTGAAAATTTTTGTATGATAAAAAAAATGTTTCTTTAATTTTGGTTTCATTTATTATTTGATAAAAATGATTTTTTTCCGAGATTTTTAAATGCTTTATCGCGATTTCATCTCGACTTAAGAGGTTTTTTCAAAATGCCACAGATGTATTATCTCGATATTAGTTGCAAAAAAGTATAAACATTTAATTTAAAGCACACTGCACGTTTAATATTTGTACTCTTTTCTGCTCTCTTGTATCTTTATTTTTTAAATTCCTTATAATGCAACTTTTAACACACGTTTCAAAATTTTTTAAAATTGTAATAATTGTTATAATAAAAAATATAACGCAAAATTTGTAGTTTTTGACAATCAATATAATATTTTTTTGAATTCTCTGAGTAATCGAGTAATATTGGGTGATTTTTTGACAGCTATAGGAAAGTTTAAAAAAAACACAAAGTTCAGAAAAATGCATGAACTTTTTATTTGAATCGATAGTACGGTCCATATAATTAAATGTTTGAAGAATATTTTATGCAAATATTGACCGTGACGGCGCCTCAAATGGTCCATCCGCTTAGTCCAATTTTGACATACACTTTCCAACATTTCGGCCGATATCTCATGAATAAATGCTTCAATGTTGTCTCCCAATGCGTCAATTGAAGCGGGCATGTGGGTATAGACATGAGCTTTAACATAGCCCCACAAAAAATAGTCTAAAGGCGTCAAATCGCACGATCTAGGCGGCCAATTGACCGGTCCCGAACGTGAAATAAAATGTTTACCGAACTCGCCTCTCAATAAGTCCATTGTTAAGCGTGCTGTGTGGGATGTGGCACCGTCTTGTTGAAACCAAGCTCTTGCATTTTGGGCAACAAAAAAGTTGGATATAATCTCACAGCAGCGCTCACCATTCACAGTTACGTTGCGATTCGCATCATCTTTGAAGAAGTACGGTACATTGATGCCACCAGCCCATAAACCGCACCAAACTGTGACTTTTTCTGGATGCATTGGTGGCTCTTGCAATGCTTCTGGCTGATCTTCACTCCAAAATCGAAAATTCTGTTTATTAACGTACCCATTGAGCCAAAAATGAGCTTCGTCGCTGAACACAAGAAGCGCCCGATGAACTTTTCTAACAGAGCACGCATTTTGATAATAAAATTCAAAAATTTGCAAGCGTTGTTCGTTTCTAAGACGATTCATGTTTAAATTATGGACCAAACTTTAGATGTTTGACAGTAAAACAAAACACGAAACGAGCGTCAGCTGTTTAATCCAGTGTTGCCATAAAGAAAATAGCTAAAAAATCATCCGATACATACATTTTTGTAAGAAATTACGAATTTCACAAATGAAGCAGACTTGATAAGCTTTACGTGTTTAAACTGTAAAACATTTGACCAACAAAACTCGTTTAAAAATATTAAAATCGTGTCATAGCTCGGAAAATTTTAACTATATAAAACTCTGCAACTGACCATAACTCTCAGTTAAGAAAATAGCTTAATGTTGATTAAAAACTCAAAAAATTTTAGTAGCAAGAAAAAAATTTTCTTGGTAAAAGTTTATATCGACCCTCATCAAATTTCGATGTCCGTAATCCAAACCTCTCTTGAAAAATCATTTAAGTCTACAAAAAATTTAATTATTAGATACGTGCAGCTTAACAGCATGTTCAACGATTTCGAACGTTAAACCGGCAGTAAATGTTAACATTGCTCAGATTCCTCCACTAAAGTTTATTTCTAAAAGAGATCTTCTATGCTTATGACTTATTACTGTAATTAGTTTTTTTTTACAATTTCAACCTTTTTTTTGAAAGGAAGCTACGTGAAATCGTTTGTTTCTTATGAGTTGAACTCACTATAGTTCGACTATCCACCAATTGTGGGGATGGAGAATAAAAAAGCCAACAGTTAACCAACCTTAATGCCTATGTTGCGAACAAATGGAAGATGGATGATAGCTTATTGCATATCATTTGTATAAAAACGGTTAAATAAATCCAAAAGACTCACATCTTTGCCAGCTGCTCTTCTGGTACTCCTCAATATGTTGCACGTGTTAAATTTAAAATTAAATCCGGTGTTGACTTAAAACCCTCCAATCCACCTTTATTATAAATAAAACATTGACAGCTCATTGCTTAGCCCCCTTTCACACTCGGCAAGTTACTTGCCGACAACAACAAAGTCTGTAAGGAAAAAACAAATTTCAAAAAAATTTGTACAGACTTTGTTGTTGTCGGCAAGTAACTTGCCGAGTGTGAAAGGGGATTACCATTTCATACAAAACCTGATAGATCCTGACTAAGTGGTTCGTTTTTTTAATTATTTTTAGATTTTGTATAAAAATCACTTTATTGAAGAATTCTTAAAGTCTCAATGAAATATCTGCAACATTTATATAAAAAACTAAAAAAAGTGAAAAAATGCATTGCCAGGTATCCACTTTTCACTTTTGGTTAACGTGTAGTGTAAATATAGTAAATTATTTTTAACTTCTCCGCATGCCTTACAGAAAAATACAAGTGACTTTTTTTTAAATGTTTTTACCATTTTAATGTCATGTTTATTCCGTTGCATACTTGACATAACATCCGATAAAAAGTGGAAATGCTTTAGTAAATATTTAACTTGACTTTAGGGTAAATCGCTATGCACAGTAAATGCAGTGAAAATTGTTACTTAACAAATGTGAATGAATAAACAAACGTAAAACTTTATTCGTACTATTTAGTTTTATTTATTTTCTTTAACTTTTATAGAAATCTATACACATGGAATCAATTTTATAGGTAAGTTTAAAACCCAAATTGTAAATATTTTACAAGTAAAAAAAGAGCATTATATGTATCTTTATCGTCACCTTAAAACCTAAAGACCCTATCTAACATTTTGAATATTTTGCAAGAGAAGCAAAGACTATTAACCCTAGAAAAATAAGGTACGTCTGCGAGACGTACCCCTTTTCAATTTTGTGCTCTTAGGTTCACATTTGTTAACATACAACTTTCTCACGTTCAATAATCTCAGTTGTTACCAGCACCTACCCAGCAAAAACTTGGTAATGACATGCCATTACTGAACAACTTACTTTTCAATGACTACTACATACCATCTTCATTACATAGAAGTAGTTTGGTAATGACTTATTTAACTCCCTATTTGTAAGCGAGGGTGGTAAGTAGTTGCCTACAATAATTTAATCTCATATTTACGCTCTTAATTGAGTAAAACAACGTTTTTTTATACAAAAACTACACTGCGCCCCGGTAGACTAGCTGGTAGTGAGCTAGTCTATCAGCACCGAGATTGCGCGATCGAATCCCACCAGAGACAAAATAAAAAATAAAACAAAGTAAAATAAAATAAGAAAAAATAGAAAAAAAAAAATAAAGTAAAATAAAATAAAAAAAAATAATAAAAAAAAAGTAACAAAAAAAAAAATTTTTTAAAGTCATTCAATGTTAGTTGTAATTTTGGTGACATCGGAGTAATAACTTTTTAACTCCCTATTGTAAGCGAGGGAGGTAAGAACTTGCCTCCAATGACATCACCGTGTTAAAATAATGGTGGTGGCAGTTTTTATGTTGTAAGTTATGTATTTTTTGAGAAATAAACACAAATAAACACAACATATGTCTGAGAGACGTATCGTTATCTTTAGTGTTGCTTTTGTAGCGAAGATAACTTTGTGTTTTGGTTGAATTTTAAGTCGTTGTTTTAAAAATGTGTTGTAAGCGCGGCTTGGGCGACGCAGAAATTGGCGCTATATATACTACCGAATCACGAAAATCCTCAAGAACCTGAACATTTTACTAATTCTTCCGATAGCTGCGTTATAACGATATCTCGACCCACTTTAAGAAGTAAAAGTAAGTGGGCTACATCGAAGGGTCAAAGTGATGGCCGAGTTTCTTCAATGAACATAGCTCGTACGGCAAGAGGACCAACTCTGGAATGCAAATCACTGTACGACCCAATTTCATGCTTCGATATTTTTTACTACCGAAATAATTTCGGAAATTGTTCAATGGACCAGTGCCGAAATTTTCATAAGTTGTTAAATTTTAAGGCTAGAAATTCCTATTTTATCGAAAACTTTAAACGACAACAATGAACAAATTTTACCAGATGCAGTAAGCAATGATTGAGGTTGTAGTGGAGAACGGCATGAATCAAAAAAGAAATAATACGGTGGCTTTTGTCCATCAGAAATTAAACTTATGTCCAAAATGGTATGTGTCAAATGCGGAATACCTGTATGTGGCGACCACAAAACTTAAATTTGTAAATCTTGCACATAATGTTATTCAAATAATTTCTTTTTTTGTTTATATAAGTTAATACAGATAAAATTATCTACATAAAGTACAACGAAAATATTTATTTAAGTTTTTAGAACCGAACTAAAGTCCTTTTTACATTCCATGGGCAGCTATCAACAGACAGCTCACTTGGGTCCTTTATTAGTCCCTTTGTGATAAAAGTCCTTTATTAAAACTCTGTAATTTTTGATAATCCTAATTGAATTTTATTTTTAATTTTGTTTTTATAATAATTTTCTATATAAAAAAATATATTTTTTAAAAAGAAATAGAATAAATAAATCAATATTATTTGCGATGATATCCTTTAAGGGATATTAACAAGCATACGTCTTTCAGACGTGTCGTTATCTTTTCAGTACAAAAAAATAACGTAATCTTTCTAACGTAATATCTTGAAAAAACGCCTTAAACTGTTTATAAATTATTTTTCTTCTATTTTCTTGTAAAAATTACCAGTTGTTTTGACAATTGAAAATAGATATAGAGCCTTTTTTATTTTTTTGCTAATAAAATCGCAAGTTTTGATCGAAAGATTTCAAATTTTTTTTTTTTGTGGAAATTTGTGTTGATGCAATACTTCAGAATCAATGAAAAAGTAGATTTTAAATTTTTGGTTAGTAAGGGCCTTTTGCGTTTCAGGAATCTATATAGAAGTATTATATTAAAAACATTCTGAACCAATTTTTCTGAAATTTTCAAAGTTATTTCAGGATAAACCGGCCCTTAACATATGCTATATACTTCAATTGGGCGTGGCACCACCCATACAAAGACAATGGCCATGTCACAGAGTAAAATTCCGTTCGGAATGATTCCGTTCGAAATGATTCCGTTCGGAATTGAAGAAAACATATTTGTTTGTTGATGGAAAGTGTATTTTGATAGTTTTATGGCCTTTCAGATACAGACAACTCGCATACCGTTCATGAAAACAAAAATGGTTTCATTCCGAAACATTTTTCGTCATTTTCTGAAGCACCGAAATAAGGAATGAATTCCGTTCCGGAATTGTACTCTGTGATATGGCTGAATATCGAGCCCTAACCGCGAAAATAAAGTGAGTGCCAAAAATCAAATTTTAAGGAGAGAGTTTTTTTTTTTATTTAATTTCATATAAATTTGGTATGAAATGTTTCGCTTACGAAAAATTGTTCTTGCTATAAAATCGTAACGGTTCCTAATGTGACCATGATATTTTAGAAGATGAGACAAGTGTTGCCAAAAAGTCATTTATTAAAATAAAAAAAAGTGAAAATGAGGTCGCTTACGTTATTTTCGCGGTTAAGGCTCGTTATAAATTACAGTATATTTGGAGGACGGTAGGAGTAATTGATTTAAATTTTTGAACAAAAAGGTTGGTTATCAATACAAAACATCTGTCAAAAAGCAAGCTGAACCGGTGTTTTTTGTGCCTGTTATTATACAGTTATTTACCTGTTCATAAATTTTGAGATTTTTTTGTTTTTTAAACGATTTTAGTATGGTGTCTTTTATGGGACCTAGGTTCAATTCTTCACCTACCAGCACAAAATACCAAGTTTTATAAGAAATTTATGGCATAAATAGCTGTTTTTGGGAGTTTTTTGTGTCTTTTTATTAAAATAAAATGTTTGTTTAAATTATTTACAATTTCAAGCTTTAACAGGATCAAGAAAAAACACCCTTTAGTAAAACTTATTATATAAGCAAGTTATGGTCAAATACTCTTAAATAAAAAACTGTTGCTAAGAGGAGAAACTATTAATTATTCTTCATTAAAAAAAATATAACCATACTTATGTAAGTTTATGATTTTTAGGTTAACAATAAATAAAATTTATAAAAAATTTCAAAAGAAAAATCCCAATTTACTTATCCTATAAAACCAAGTTACACAATTCAACAAAAATTAAGACATGCATATGTTAATTTTTACTCTTTAGAATTTAATTCATTATAACTACGGGCAACTTTGTTTCTATTCATCTTTTCAAATTTACATTATATTCTTTAATTGTAAAACATCATCGTTATGCAAAGAAAAATATACAAAAGTATAATCTGGATTTCTGATATTGTCTAGGTGTAAAATGCATTTCGCTTCTGTAATATTTGTTACGTTATACCAGATTGCGCACTCAGCTGTACAAAAATTTGTCTACTGTGTGTGCATCATAGAATGCATATGAGCGTTTGTTGAAAAAAAAATTACATAAACAATCACAAATTCAATGTATACGTCATACAAAAAAAATAACGGATCTGCGCAATGCGTAATCTGGTTTTTTTTTTTATTCATGATAATACACTGCAACAGCAATTTTTCTATATATATATATATTAGCGTGGCCGTTAGTTGTATGGAGAACTTTTTTTTTTTGATTTCTTATATTCTCCCCCCCCCAAATCGGTTCAGTTTTATGTAGAAAAAAATACAAAAAAATTTCGTAGCGATAAGTTGTGTTTTAGGGGGGGCGTCGGCCCCTCAAAGTTTGCCATCAAGCCATTTATTCAAATGTAATTTGTTTGCATATGACTATCTCTTAAAAACAACATTTTACAAGAACATGGTATATGGCAATATTTTAGCTCTTCTAGTCAAGAACATTAGCCTCGAAGAAAGTTTTTTGCTAAAATTAATATTTAAGAAAATAACAACAAAATTCCAAACATTTTATATACGTTTTATATATATAAAAGAGGGATTTAATGTCAAGTGAACTAATTTTGAAATCGAAATCTTTCGATTTGGATGCACCACCGTTAGTCCCATTGAATAGTAGTTCAGACACAAATTTTCAACAAGATCGGTCAAAAAGTTTCTGAGTTTGGGAGGGTCAAAGTTTGAAATTTTGGCCATACAGGTGTTCTTTCACATCCATGTAACTTATTACCAATTGGGGTTAGCAAAATTTGTCTCAAGCAGCTTAGATAGCTATTTAATCAATCTTTTTAAAAATTTTTTGGTTATTTTAAAAAATTTTTTAACATATTTTTTTTATATTTAAAACTTTTTTTTTTTTTTTTTTTGCCAAGTTGTAAATTTAAAAAAAAAATTTTAAAAAATTCAAAAAAAAACAAAAAAATCATCCAAATCGAAAGACATCGATTTCAAAATTAGTTCACTTGACATTAAATCCCTCTTTTATATATATAAAACGTATATAAAATGTTTGGAATTTTGTTGTTATTTTCTTAATTATTTTCTTAAATATTAATTTTAGCAAAAAACTTTCTTCGAGGCTAATGTTGTTGACTAGAAGAGCTAAAATATTGCTATATATCATGTTTTTGTAAAATGTTGTTTTTAAGAGATAGTCATATGCAAACAAATTACATTTGAATAAATGGCTTGATGGCAAACTTTGAGGGGCGGACGCCCCCCCTAAAACACAACTTATCGCTACGAAATTTTTTTGTATTTTTTTTACATAAAACTGAACCGATTTGGTGGGGGAGAATATAAGAAATCAAAAAAAAGAAAATAACGGCCACCCTAATATATATACATGCAACCTAGGCCTACTTTAAATATTTGAATAAGTTTTTACTCTGTTTTTGATGATCTTATTAGATATCCTTTCAACCTTCCTACACACGTACGTTATAAATAGTATATCGTCGGATTTATATGCAAACCTACGAACTCTCTTTAAGCACATTTTACCGGAGAGACAAAACACTTTTTATATTTCAAATTTGAAGCTTGAAAGGACATCAAAAATCTAGTTGGTTTTACACACTTAGGGCTAATAGATTAGAGCAAGTTAAACTCTCTTTTTGGTTTAAAATGTGTTTAAACCAACAAATCTATTAATCAGTAAACATATAAACCATCTTTAAACGTATAAAACTGGGCGTTTAAATTACCAATACAGACCACACATAAATTTGACAAGTTTACGCAATGCCAATGATACATGTTGGACAATGACATACAGGGCTGTCGGATATGGCGATTTCTCGCTAAACGTGGCGATTTAGAAACGCGCATGGCTGTGGTATTTTCCATTTGGCAACTGGCGACTGGCGACTTTTTTTTAGCGAATATTTATGTAACGATTTACTTGGCTATTTTTATACCCTTCACCACAGGTGGAAAAGGGTATATATAAGTTTGTCATTCCGTTTGTAATTTCTACAATATTGATCTTAGACCCTATAAATTATATATATTCTGGGTCCTTATGAGGAGAGAAATTGATTAACCAATATCCGTCCGTCTGTCCGTCCATCCGTCTTACGTTTGATATGTGTTTTCCGGAGACTCCAGACATGATAGCGGCTAGGTTGTTTTACATTTATGTTAGATATATTCCACCATTTCTTGCTATTGAAATTCAGCCAGATCGGTCCAACAATGGCTGAGATATGACCAAAAAACCACGACTGCCTCTAATTTTTCCAAAAAATCCCTTGTGGTTGTTGTATTTGTATTACTTTTTTCTGTATATCTGGAGAACGGCATAAGCCAAAGCTTTAAAATTAGGTAAAAACATTTAGGTTATAAATAAACACCATCCTACAAAATGTGGACGGGATTGGAGAAGTAGGCGTGGTACCCCTCATACAAGAAGTATAAAAAATTTTATAAAAACCTGAATTTTTTGACTGTAATATGACCTTTGGTTACGCCTTATATATCAGAAGATCGGAAATTTTTAATAGAAAATATTTTCTGAAAAACTCGGGAAAATCGGTTCAGATACGAAAAAGTTATGACCAAAATATTAATTTTTTTTTGAAAAATACCCATTTTCAGGAACCATATTTCTTCTCGAGTCCACGTTTTATAGCCAAAATAACTGGCAAATTTCTTCTTTAACACGTCGGTATATAAATCTGTCAAATCGGTTAAGAAATAGCAGAGTTATGACCAAAATACTGAAATCCCAAAAATTACTCTTTTTTATAATTAAGATTGTTTTTTATACCCTTCACCGAAGGTCCTACACCCTATAAAGTATATATATTATGGATCCTTATGCAAAGCGAAGTTCAAATCCGGTTGTCGTCTCTTCTTCCTATCCCCTCACCCCCCCTTCGTATTTGTTTACATATACTAGCATAACGCCCAATATGATTTTCGTTTTCACCCTTCTTTATTATTTTATAATAAAAAATATTTACCACTTATCGCTTTTTAAATTTAATTTTTAATGAAGTTGTAAGTATTGTTAATATGTATGTATATGTGTATGTAAAAATTATTTAGTTGCTCTCTATTCTACTCGCACAATGGTGAAGGGTATATAAGATTCGGCACAGCGGAATATAGCACTCTTACTTGTTGTCATTTATATTATTTTAGCGATTTTTTAAAGTTCTTCTGAAGTTTTGTAAAAAAGAATATTTAAACGAACTTTACTGTTGTAGAGTAAAACAGTTCAACTCTTTCAAAGTCATCGAGTGCAAACGCTTTCTCGTGTAAAATTTCTGGAAATAAAAAGTAACAAACCCCTTTTTGGGTTTTGCACCATTAAATGCATTAATCAAATATTAAATCAGTTTTAATAAAAAAATGTACTCAAGTTAATTAAATGTTTAATCAAGTGAATTAAACGTTTAATTGATATTATTAATTTGTTTACTGGTGCAAATAAGTATTGTCAATTAACGTTTAATACACTGGATTTAAGGTTTTATTCACTTGAATAAACGGTTAATTCACTTGATTAAATTCTTAATTAAAACTGATTTTATTTTTGATTAATGCTTTTACTGGTTCAAAACTTTTTTCTGTGAACGTGTGTTCACAATGTATCAATACGTTGTTGATGCTTTTTATACTTAAATTCTTACGTTATATTGTATATGAATATGGTTTGCATTAATGTACATTATTTAAATTTTTTTTTTTTTTTTTTTTGCTTTTCTCTGCGCAGTGACAACTACAAAGTTACATTTCGGAATTGAATGCATTGTCAAAATTTGTATGGTTGCATTTAAGAAAATGTTGTCATGTAATCCTACAATGCAACAGGCGTTTAGGAAAACCGCCGAAGTTACCAAAAGCGTTCCAAGTCGATAGATCTACATAATACAGTAAAATCCCGATAATTCATAATCGCCAGGGACCGGCCATTTCTAACGAATTATAGGAGTTTTCAATTTAGCGGGGTTTCGATTTAACGGGGTTAAAATTAAAATAAATACGAATAAACGGGGTTTTTCAATTTATTTACTAAAACGATAAAAAAAAACATAAAAAACAGTTGTTAAAAATGAAATATATAAAAATTTTACATAAAAATTATTCATGTAACAAACTGATCTTAAGAAAATAAATCCACACTCAAGCAAAAACCCACGCAAAAACAAAATAGTGGTAAACAAAAAATCATTCTTTCCATGTTTTTGTTGTTTTTATTACGAATTATATGTGGTAGTAAGCAAACAATTACGATTTATAAGAGGTAAAGAAGATTTTATTTGAAAAAAAAAAATTGCGAATTATCGAGGGGAACAAAATGTATGGAAATTTTACGAATTAACGAGATTTTTCAAGGGACCGACAGCTTATTACGAATTATCGGGAATTACGATTTATCGGGGTACAAATTATAGGGATTTGACTGTACAAGGAAATTGGCATTGCGATTGACCAAAATCGATTAACTTTCCTCTTTATTTCAATAAAAACATTACTTAAACGTACTGAAAAAGTTAAATATTATCGTAAATTATATTTGAAACCGGTTGAGTCTTAATGTTTTTTTTTTTTTTTAATTTTCTATCCTTATATTCACCACAGGTGGTGAAAAGGGTATATATAAGTTTGTCATTCCGTTTGTAATTTCTATAATATTGATGTTAGACCCTATTAAGTATATATATTCTGGTTCCTTATGAGGAGCGAAGCTGATTTAACGATGTCTGTCTGTCCGTTGAAATGGATTTTCCGAAGACCCCATATATGATGGGGGCCAGGTTATTATACATTTATGTCACATATGGTCCGGAATTGTTTGCTATTAAAATTCGGCAAGATCGGTCCACAAATGGTGGTGATATGAATAAAAAACCACGACTGCCTCAAATTTTTTCCTTTAAAGGTCCAATTAGACGTTACATTACCATACCAACACTGTATTACCAAGACGACATAAACATACCATACAAACCAATTCAATTTTGGTTTATACGATCATACAGTGGCTATGGTAATACAGTGTTGGTAATGTGGTTTTTTTATGTTGTTTTTTTATACCCTTCACTACAAGTGGTGGATTTTATTTGTAATGTGTTTAATTTTACGCATACACATACACATTAATGCATGTATATGATATGCCGCTCAAATAAAGAAACAAACTCATAGACTCAATATATTTTAATTTAACGCTTCTTCAGTAAAAGCATTCTTAGCCGAGTTGTTAAGTTCTCTCCTGAGACTGATGATATTGCCAGTTCGAATCTCAAAAATAATTTTTTTTCATATTTTTTATTTAATTTTTGTATGTTCTATAAAACGATTTTAAGATTATAAAACGAATTTCAAACATCAACTTTGGCAAAAGAGGAAACGGGCTTAGGTACATATATAAATTTTTTCTTTATTTTATATTCTTCGGCATGAAGAAATTAAAAGTTGGCGTGGCCCAATTAATATTTATTTATACCTATCTAAAGAACGTTATTTATGTATATACCGTTTTATTCTTATCTCATCATGGTGAAGGGTATAGAAGATTCGGCATAGCCGAATATAGCACTCTTACTTATTTTATGATACCGTCTCCTAAATATAGCTTCCTTTTTTTGTACTGATATTTATTTATATTTATATTTATATTATGTTTATGTTTCCATGATGATTAAAAATTATATGAGTACTTCACAGTTTAATAATTTGAAAATTCAAACGGCCAAGAAATAGATTTCGTACCAGCCCAAGATATTATTTTCATGTTCATTTTAATTACTCACATCAAAACATTTTAGTTCTTGATTTAATATATTTTTATTATCCTTTTTCTCTTTAGAGAAAAGTATTCATTACAGCTGAAAAGTTAAACGCTTAAAAAAATAGACAAAAAATAGGGTTAAAATGTATGAGCTTTTTTCATTTGTTGTACTTAACAATAAATTGCAAACTCATTAAAATTTTTCTTTTATTTTTTTAGATCTTTTAATAGCTACACAATTTTTTTTTTTTTTTTTTTTGTTGGCTTAAAAGACCTTTTAATGCAAAATACAAAAAAGGTACATTTTAATGAAACAAATTTTATTTTTTTTAGTTTAATCCTTGAATTGAAATAAAAACGCGTTGTTACTTTCGGTGTTTGTTAACATACAACCAACCCAGCCGCCCACGTTCGCTTAACAACAATGTAAAACTTTTATGGGGTAAAAAAAGTGGAAAAATAAAATAAACCTTAAGTATTGAATAACAAATTTCAAATTAAATTCGAAGCTTTTTTAAATAAAATTTTATTGCATCGAATTTTCAAATGGTAAATAAAATCGTAAATTACTGTCTTTGCTTTATTTGGAAAGAATGTGTAATTGATTTTGTTGGAAGATATAGAAAAAAAATATTTGATTTAAAACAGGTACGAATCCGACTTTGCACAAATATTACTAAATTCTGCGGTTTTTATTTGCTGTACCTATCAAAGTCCTTTGTGTAACAACTATTTGGTTTCATTCTCGAAAGAATCGGTCTTTTATTTTCTCAAACAATCGAACACATGTTACAAACAAGGCTTGTTTTTTTTTCATGCAGATAAAACAAATTTTTTTGATATGGGCGCTTCTAGCAAACTGGTTTCTACAAAGAAGCCACCATCATATTTTGTTATGGCTAAAATAATAATAAGAAAATTTAAATGAAAATACAATAATCATAATATCAGAGTTATTTTTTGGGAATACAAAATTGATCTATTTATCTATATTTATAAAAATGAAAAATGTTTGTATGTTTGTTTGTTTGTTTTTTTGTTTGTTTGTTGGCTTATAGACTCCTAAACAACTGAACCGATTTTCCTAAAATTTTTACACTAACATCATGTGAGCCCTAAAAATAAAATAGACTACCTATTTTTTCGATAGGGGCAGGGGAATTGGTATCCCTCATAGGATGCCAATATTAAGTATCGCATATCTTAAAAGCCACTGCACTCATTTTGTTGAACTTTTGGTAGTAGGACGTTCTGAGTCCCAAAATTAAAATAATATAGCAGCAGGGGAAGTGGTATCCCCCCATAGGATGCCAATGTTTAATATCGCATAACTAAAGAACTGTAATAGTGAGAATGTTCAAACTTTGTAGAAGTCACTCTTATGGTATACTACACTTTTGGAAATAAAAATAAAGTGGGTAGGCGCAAGTGGGGAAATATCCCCCATAGGATGCATATATTAAATATCGCTCAACTGAAGAACTTTTAAAGGGAGAGTCTTCAAACGTGGTTAAAGGTACTATTATGGTAAACTTTAAATTTCAATATAAAAACGGGCGGGGTAGACAGAGGAGGAGCAGTACTCCTCATAGATAGAAATATTAATGAGCCGCTGCACGCATTTTTTGAACTATTGGTAGTAGGATCTTCTGAGCCCCAAAATTGAAATAAAATAGCAGCGGGGGAAGTGGTACCCACCAATGATTAAAATGTTCAAACTTTGTAGAAGTCACTCTTATGGTATACTACACTTTTGAAAATAAAAATAAAGCGGGTAGGCAGAGGGGGGGAAATACCTCACATAGGATGCATATATTAAATATCTCTCAACTGAAAAACTATTAAAGGGAGAGTCTTCAAACGTGGTTACAGCACTGTAGCGAAGCGCACCGGGTTAATCTAGTTATTAATAAAATTCCAAATTTTTATTTTTGATAAATACACTGGGTAATTCCATGTCAAATCGATGATTTTAATGTCATTTAGAAGAGAATACTTGGGGCTACGAACCATATATTGAAGAAAAAAAATTTCTTTTGCAAAATATTAAATTTTAAAATCGGACTAAGTCAAAAACTTATTTTTTTTTTGGCTGATTTTTTTTTATATAATACCACAAACTAAAATCCTGAAACTTTGAAGGAGGTGCTTCTTTTCTTTCGCAACCTTTAAAATAATAATCTTAAATTAGAATTTTAATATTGTAATTTTGTGCAATAAGTACACTGTGCTAGTTGCAAAAGACAGTCAAGCCAGGCACCTGGCATTTTAACCTAATTGGGGCACGCCGAATCCAGTGGAGCTTACCGTTTTTTTAACGTTAGCTCTTGTTTTCAAGATATACCATTATTTCCAAAAAGTAGGAGGTTCCACAGCATATATTCGCGTAGCTCAAAAACGGTTCAGTTTATTGATATTAAGAAAAACAAGTAAGAGTGCTTTATTCGACTATGCCGAATCTTATATACCCTTCACCATGATGAGGAAGTAACAAAAAGTTATATACATAAATAACGTTGTTTAGATAGGTATAAATAAATATTAATTGAGCCACGGCAACTTTTCATTTCGTCATGCCGAAGAATATAAAAAAAACAAACAATTTATATACGTACCTAAGCCCGTTTCCTCTTTTGCCAAAGTTGATGTTTGAAATTCTTTTACAATCTTAAAATCGTTTTATAGAATATACAAAAATTATATAAAAAAAATGAAAAATATTCTTTTTGGGATTAGAACTGGCAATATCATCAGTCTCAGGAGAGAACTTAACAACGCGGCTACGAATGCTTTTACTGAAGAAGCGTTAAATTAAAATATTAAATTAAAATATATATTGAGTTTGTTTCTTTATTTGAGCGGCATATCATATACATGCATTAATGTGTATGTGTATGCGTAAAATTAAACACCCCAGCGAAAACTAGAATGAGTAAAGAGGCCTAATAGAAGGCCTTATTTAGCAGTCACAAGCAGCCAGAAGCCCTTCTCGCCGCATTCCATTCCTTTAAAAACAACTTCGATCCCTTCCCAAAGAAGGGAGTAAGGAAGGTCACTAAAAATAAAAAGTAAATAAAACTGAACAGCTTCCTTTCTCCCTTCTCAAAGAAGGGAGTAGCGAATGTGTACTGAATATTTTAGAAGGTCTTTTAAAAAGAAGTTTATACCTTCTAGAAGGCATACTTCTGAAGGCAGGATATCATGCGAAGCGAATCTTTAAGAAAGGAGTATAGAGGCCTTCAAAAAGGCCTGTCACTTGCGGTCCTTTCAATATTTACCGCTGGGACATTACAAATAAAATCCACATACCAACACTGTTTTACCATAGCCACTGTATGACCGTATAAACCAAAATTTAATTGGTTTGTATGTTATGTTTATGTCGTTTTGGTAACACAGTGTTGGTATGGTAACGTCACGTCTAATTGGACCTTTTAAGAAAAAAAATTTGAGGCGGTCGTGGTTTTTTACTCATATCTCAGCCATTTGTGGACCGATCATGCTAAATTTCAATAGCAAACAATTCCTGATCATATGTGACATAAATGTATAATAACCTGGCCCCCATCATATATGGGGTCTTCGGACGGACATCGTTAAATCAACTTCGCTCCTCATAAGGACCCAGAATATATATACTTTATATGGTCTAACATGAATATTATAGAAATTACAAACGGAATGACAAACTTATATATACCCTATTTACCATATAAAAACGAAATTCGGCAATAAATAATAAAGTGGTGTTGGTCATACATTTACACCATCTAGGAGCATCCTACGCGCTGTACCATACAAATATTGCGGTTTAATCAAATTCTTTAATTTGACCCCTGCAGCGCGTAGGAAGCTCCTAGATGGGTCAAATGTATGACCAACCACACTTTATTATTTATTGCCGAATTTCAGTTTTTTTTTTGTTAATTTCAATACACATGTGTGTTTTATTGTATGTAGGTTTTCATCCAAATCATTACAAATATTTCGGATAGACAGAAATTGCTAAACTGTCCCTTCATTTTCATACCTTTAAAAAAAATATAAACCTGTGTGTTTTATTAACGCTGAAATAACTATGATTAATCGCAATTGGTTAGAGGCAGTAATTAACCCTATTTCCCCCTCTTGTTCCTTATTTGCAAAATCTAAAGAACCCATTTTTCCAATTTTATTACAGCAAA
This sequence comes from Pollenia angustigena, assembly GCA_930367215.1. Classification (NCBI taxonomy): domain Eukaryota; kingdom Metazoa; phylum Arthropoda; class Insecta; order Diptera; family Polleniidae; genus Pollenia; species Pollenia angustigena. The sequence goes on along the minus strand of OV884056.1, from coordinate 39,434,183 downwards.
CGCAAAAGTCACTTTCGCACTCGTTTAGGAGACCGTTGAGCAGACAGATAGACTTGCGGAGAATTGGAGGGTGAACAGCGTACTCTAGTAAAAATGGCTTTGTTTTTCTTTTGAGTACCTACGTAAATATCTCTTCTTGAACGATAATTAGTATTTTCTGAGTGAAGAAGGCTTATCGTCCCTTAGTCCTATCCTAAGCACTTAAGTGGAACATTATACAGCATGTGTTCATTAGGAAGTTCTATCCTTAATTGTGTAAAAAAGTTTTTTTAAAAATCGGAACGGAATTCCGGACATGACCTCATACATACAAACATAAACATTTTCAGCAATATAACATAAGTGTACATAGATAGGCGCAGAGTAGGGAGAGGCATTCGAGTAAAGATGTCTTTTGACATCCGTTGGGCAACAGATTTACAGCCGTATTCCTAAAAAAATCATAATTCAGGGGTTAGATGAATTTTAGTTAAAAAACATTTTAAGCCTAAAAAAGCTTTTTTTAAAATTCGTATTCATAATCAGCTTTTTAACTAATAAACGTTTTACCGTACTATTTAATTGGATGGTGGCAACGCTATCTCTTTTCTTTGTCACTTGAATCACACTCGTATCTAAATTTTTTTTTGGGTTCTGTGAGAAAAATATGGTTTTTTATATATGAATAGTTGTACTATAGTTTCTCTTGTATTTAAAAAAATAAAAAGAGTTCAAACAAAACAAAACAAAGTGCAATTTAGATGATGATTTTATTGAAGATAAAAAAAGTATTCAAATAACGAGTTTTATTTTATTTGTTTTGATCGTTTAAACATCACTAGTTCACAATGTACAGTTAATAATTTTTTGAGCTTTAATTTGTGAAATTTAAAAATATTTTAATAATATACATTTTACATACATACACATCTTGAATTTCATTTTATTTGTATAAATACATAAAATAATATATTAACGGAAAATTTCTCGCAAAAATGTTCAAAATGACCATAAACACACAGGAAAAAGAAAAAAATGGTTTGTTAAAATTCACTTATTTATTTACACAAGGTTTAAAATACGGGTTTTTAGGGTAATATTCGCTTATGAATAAAATTTAAACGATTTATGCTTAAAACAGATTTGAAATGATGTTTAAAATGATTATGAATACGGCTATTAAAGTTCAATTCAGACTAAGTTCGACCGATAATTACACTGGTCTACAAATTTAGAAAAAATTTACTGAAGAAACGAAGCATTCGAATCTGGCATAAAAATTGGGCTATCACGTCTTGTTCATTTTTTATCGCATGCTGACAATACTGTCAAACCAGTCAATACTGATACTACAATTTCACAATTATTATACCCTCCAGCACAATTAGTTGTGAAGACGGTATATTAAGTTTGTCATTTCGTGTGAAACTTTTTTACTATTCATCTCAGACCACATAAAGCAAAATTATTCTGGGTCCTTGAGTAATTCTAAGTCGATTTAGCTATGTCCGTTTGTCTGTCCGTCGTCCGTCTGTCAGTCTGTTGAAAACACCCTCACTTTCGAACAACTCAAAAGAAATGAACAAACTTGAAGCCAAATTGCTTGTAGTTATCCTAAGCAGTTTGGGATTGAAATCCAGCAAAATCGGTTCAGTAGGACCAGAGCTATGAATCAAAATGTGGAACCACCACCTAAAAAAATTGATAATTTTGTTACAAAAAATAACATAAATGCTGGACCAAGGCATGGAAAGAGATAAGATTTTGCAAAAACTTGTTTTTTTGACTGGAAATCACGCTGTTAAATTTCGTGGAAATCCGTCCATAATTTACCCTAAGCCTAATATAAACACTACTCCCGGAAAATTTGGTACGTCACAATTTTTTAGGACTAGAAATAACACTGTGAAATTTCGTGACGATCGGTCCATAATTTACCCTAGGCCCCATATATAACCTACTACCGGAAAACATTTTAGTACGCCTAAAACCGTAACAAATAATGCAATCATAACAAATTTTGGCTCGTAACAGTATTATAGGACTATAAATGATACTGTGAAATTTCGTGAAGATCGGTACATAATTTACCCTAGGCCCCATAGAAACCCTACTCCCGGAAAACAGTTTAGTACACCTAAGACCATAATTAATAATGCTATAACAGAAATTGGTACGTTACAGTTTTAAAGGACTAGAAATGACGCTGTGAAATTTCGTGATGATCGGTCCATAATTTACCCTAGGCCCCATATAAACCCTACTACCGGAAAACAGTTGAGTCGCCTAAAACCATAATTAATAACAAATCGTCACAGTTTAAGATAATAATAACATCATACAGATGTTACTCCTTAAACAATTGAACTGTCGGTGGAGGGTATCAAAGATTCGGCACAGCCGAATATAGCACTCTAAGGCCCAGGCCACGCAATGAGCGGCTTAGCGTCAAGCGGCTGAGCGATGAACGTCAAAAAATTAAAACATATGAAATACTATTCAAGTGGCCACGAAATGAGCGGCATGCGAGCGTAATTTTTGAGCGGCTAAGCGGCGTCGCTCAGGAATAAAACTTCTTCTAATTTTTAGTTGTTTTCTGAGCGTCAAAAAATAAACATGGCAAAAGTTAATATGGGGCTTATGATTTCATCCGTACAAAGCCGACCGAATTATGGCAAGACAGATTATTAAAATTTAAAAATAAAAATATGGCCGAGAAATTATTTTTTTGTTTTGTCAATTTGGTGTTAACTTTAAGCAACAGCAAATCAAAGCATTTCACAGACATACGGCATAGATTTGTATATAAATGGTTTAATTCCCCTTGCTTGATAAATATGGACACATTAGCATGATGTGTTTATTATTACTGTGTTGTAGGGTACCATATGGTCGGGGTTGACCGACTATACTTTCTTACTTGTTTATAATTTGTTTTTGTTTTAAATGTAAGTTAAGCGAACGAAGTCTTCGCTCGAAATAGACGAACAGGCTGCAGTTTTTTTTTTTCTTAAAAAACGCATTACTTTTTTATGAATACGATTTTCGCGTAATAACATTGAACAAGCCACTCTTTACAATGGCATTTTAACCACTAACCGCTCAGAAGTGACGCTCAGTAATAAGCCACTTGCCGCTCAAACTTGACGCCTTGACGCTCATCGCTCAGCCACTTGACGCTTAGCCGCTCATTGCGTGGCCTCGGCCTAACTTGTTTATTTGGCAAATGCTCACATTAATTCTAAATCTTCATAATAGTAGCGTTTAATCGCGTGTTACTGATTCAAGCTATTATTGCTTTGTGTGTGGTAAATATTTGGTTGGAAAAAAAGGATATGCAATATCAGAATCATTAAAATTTACATTATTTTGGTTTTGCAGTCAGAAACTTGGACAAACCGTGGACACCGACAATGCTTTGCATTTTCCTCATTCGAATTTAGATCTTTAGATGGAACAAGGGGAGCGTGCTCACCAATATTTAGTAAAAATTTAAAGAATTTATCAAGGATTTTGAGACAAAAGCATGCTGGGAGACCATTGCTGGAGTCGAACACGTGAAACCGAACCAACAAAATACAAACGATGTTCAAATTACGCCATTCCCTTTTAACAATTCATTGATTTTTAAATTAACTAGAGATTTTTTATGTAAGAAAGGAATTAAAACATTTTTTTTATCTCGAAAACCTGACGTGATAGAGAAATTACAGATTCGATTACAGCCCACCAAACTACCATAGGAAAGATATTTGGTTGATCCAATCCAAAACCTTGTTGGCTAGTGTTATTAGCTATAAAGAGAAGACTTTGAATTCATTGCACGAATGATGTTAAAAGGCACATTTCTTTCTGTTTGGTCCGAAGTTTTCAAATTAAAAACCCAATCAGAGAAAAAATTTTGGTTATCACCACAGATTCGCTAGAGTGTTATAATTTCTATATTCAAAGTAAAACCAGTATAAAACAAAAAGCATAAAATGTAGCAAATTATTATAAGTCCAATTCTTTTTGTTTATTTTTTTTTTTACTGAAGCCTCTTTTTGCGTTAAACGCGTTTTGCATACAAACAGGAAACAACTTTCCAATTTTTTTTAAAGAGTTATTTGATTAGTTTTATTTACGTAGTTTTTTTTTTAACAAAAAACAAATAAATTTTAATATCATTCTTCTATTGAAACATTTGAAATTTTGCTTAATTGAAAAAAATAATCGCTGATAAAGTAAATACAATAAAAATATCCGAATAACAATAACATAAAAATAAAAAAATTCAAATGGAATCTGAGTTATTTATTTTTAATTATTTTCGTTTGTTATTTGTAACAATAATATTGTTTTGTTGCATTTTTTAAATTTTGTATTTAAATATTGTTTGTTTTCTAATAAACTCGTATACTTTGCATTTTTTGTATTTTTTATTTAAATTAAACCAATTATTTAAATTTATTCAATATGTTAACCTAAATAAAAATAAATATTTACTAACTATTTTAAAAATCTTATCAATTTATTTACATTTACAATACATACATACAAACATATCAATAGTTTAAATGTTTGTTTCTAACAAATTGCATTTCGTACAGAACTTTTACATTTGAATATGTATGTGTGTGTATTGAAAAAAAATCTGCTATTTTATTGAATGTATGTTACTAAAAACAAATATTTATATAAAAAAATTAAAAGAGAAAAAAAATAATAATAAAAACACCAAAAGAAAAAAAAACAGAAAGAAATGCTAATATTCACAAACAACCATTGCCCCAACATCCACACCAAGGTATCTTGCCACCCGTGTGAGAACTTACAGACAATTTACGCCTTTGCGAGCGCATACTAAAACTGGCCGACGACTCCCGTGATGATGCTAAACTGTTTGAATTACGATCCGATAATGATGCTTGATTGCTCTCTTGGTTGCTATCGCGACGCGAATGATGACTATGATGAGGATTTACATTGCTAGCCAGAGATGAGCTGTGCTGGTGATGATGGTGATTGTGGGGATGATGATGATGAGTTCCATTGGTGCCACCACTTGCGCCACTAATACGTTGATTAGCGTGTGTTACGGTACCATCAGAATGACGACGCGAACATTTCGAACGCATGGCATTGGCAGCCGCACAAGCAATTTCTGCTGCACTGGCTTTTATTGCATCTTGACTATTTTTACGTAGCTGTTGATGCTGTTGTGTCAATGGTGATATTACATTTGGATAGCTATTACTGTGGCCATGGTTAAGGGCCAGTGATACGCCAGTCGCATTTGAGCTGTTGCGATTATGTTCAGGTGTTGAATTCGGCGTAATTGCGATAATGGGTGGAACTTGTGGTGAAGCCAGTGGTGAGTTTTCATGCTTACGAGAGGAATGTGGAGAGTTTGGTGTACTCTGGCTGGTCTGTTTTAAATTTCGTAATGCTGGATTTGTTATAACCGCATGTAGGTCCGTACAGCTGCCACTGGTCGTAGGTTGAAAGCCAATTTGTGTTCTTATAGCTGGCGAAGGTTTTTCAGGAGTTCCTGGACTATCAGTTTCAGCACAAACAATAGATACTCTTCTACCTTTGCTTTTAGTGTTTTCAAGTGTCTGAATAAAAAGAAAGCAGTGATTAGACAACTGTGCGAAGGAAACTTAAAAATTAATTCTTATTTTATTTAAACACTTTTAATATATCTGTGGCATTTCGACAAAACATCTTAAGTCGAGATAAGATGGCAAAAGAGAATTTGAAAAAAATCGGTGAAAAAATCATTTTTATCAAATAATAAAATAAACCAAATTTAACGAAAAATTTTTAAAACGGAAACAGGAATGTTTTATGAATGAAAATTCGTATGATTAACAAAATTTTTTTTCAACGTTTTTAATTTGACTTTAGATATTCTGTAAAAATGCCGCATATATTTAAATGGTGTCTATTTAAATCGACTTTGTTGTAGGAATTTCGGCCTTTACATTTAAATCACCCTTGTGTGAAAAACCACACAAAAGGAATAATTTTTACACTATAAACAAACAAATTCTTAAGGTGCACTAAAAAAAAACTTCTTGACTTTGTTAGCACTATTAATTAAGTACATATAACACATTTTTTGATTAAAAAATATGTTTTAGTGACGAAATATTTCAGAACTTAAGTTACCTTTTGTGTGGGTTTCCACACATCTGTAGTTTCTATGTTATTCGACTAAAGACAAAATTTTCTGTCGGCAAGTGTGAATATTTTTGATATTGTTGCGAATTGCATACAGTGTATACATCATAAAGTGAGTGCATATAAAAATGGACACAAACCTTGTATGGTTTGTTGTCGATTACCAACGGAATAAATACATCATTAATGTTACGTAAATCATGACTTTGATCACAAACGAACTATGGCGCCACAGCCAAGTAGACATTTTTAATTTTTTTTTCTGTGAGGACCAGCACTCAGGGGATGACCCCTATTAATGCATTGGATTGTGTTGGAACTATTAAAATACGTTGTGGGAAGGAGATAGAGGGAGTAGTGTTTGTGAACATTCGATTTTAACTTAATAATGTTGTAAGTGAGAGACAAGACTTCTGCAGGAAGGTTATTCCACATACGAACTGTCCGGGAAAAACCCGAATTCTCTCTGTAATGCGTTGTATGATTCACCTGCCAATCGACCACATAAGGATGGGCTCTTGAGAAAAAACGTGTATTACGAACAAACGTACGGGTTTCGGGAACCAGATGTCTAATTTCGTCAGAACACATCCCATTGTAGTAACGATAAAACAGACAAATACGACCCACATTGCGACGGTGCTCAAGGGAGTCAATAGAATTGGATACCCTATGCGGTCGAGAAGCTCCAAAATAGACTTTGAAGCACCGGCCCACACATGAGAGTTGTATTCCATACGCGGTCGGATATTGGTGGTATAAATAGTAAGGAGATCAGATGGAGTGAAGTATATCTTACACCGTCTTAGAAAGCCTAGACACTTGAATGCTTCTTTCGACACCTTGAGTATATGTTCTGTCCATCGGACATCACATTGTATCCTCATGCCCAAAACATTAAGACATTCTGATTCCTCAATAATTATACCATCCATATATACAAATGAGGCACCTTGATTTGTCGCGCGTTTATGCGTCAGCACGCAACATTGGGGTTTTCGGGCATTACAATCGACCCTATTCGCACGACCCCATTCCGAGATTGTGTCAAGGTCTCGGCCAAGCGTATCATTCATATTCTGCCTCATAGCAGCGACATCGGATACGCTTGGTCTGCATTCGAATGAGAACGAGTGGCAAACGGATGGCGTTGGAAGTTTGACAAAGGAGGTCGTTAAGAAAGATAAGAAATAGAGTAGGAGAAAGAACGGAGCCTTGCGGCACCATTTTTCCGATAACAGAGCTAGTAAGTCTCCAGAAGAGCGACCTCTACGAAAGCCATACTGGCGGTCGCTTAGTAGGTAGTTTGACTCTAAATATTTGACATGCTTTGTATATGTGTGAAAAACCACACACGAGGGTAACTAACGTAAGTTTTTTTGAGGGTGATTTGAGGGTTAAAATAGCCTTCTTCTCAAATAACAGCACCAGGTCGTAGTAGTTGGGTATCAATTAAAATAATTAAAGTGAACCTTTTAAAATGTTTCTGTCACACTTTGGGTGTGAAGAACGAGGAGAAGAAAATGCTTTACATTTTGTTTTTAAGCCCCTCCCTCCCCAAATCCAAATGTAATTCTTTATAAATTTTTTTTTGTCAGAATTGAATAAAGAACTGGAAACCCGCTTAAAGCTTGGAGAAAGCGGGAAGTTTTGTAAGAAATAAATATCAGACGTTTGACCCGTTTATGAGAAAATTTTATACAATTTCATAAAATATTAAGCCAACTCAACAAAAAGATAAGAATATTTACATCAGTTCTGTTTTTTATACCACAAAATGTTCGGTTCGGCAAATTAATCTACGTTCGTTTCAGTTGGGCTTAGTGCCATTTTGGCTAATAAAAAAAAACAAAAAGTTTTTCAAAAATAATATACATATTTATACGAAAAAAAACATAAACCCAGCGAAAACATTGTATACAAACAAAACATGTGCAAAAACTATTCGTGTTGTGGTCGTTGCTAAAATTGTTGGTTTGCTCATTTCTTTATCAATTACAAAAAAAAAAAACACTATATAACTAAAATATAATGTTTGTCTACAGAGCTACTACAATTATTCTGTTTTGTAACGAAGAACAAAACACTATATAATGTTCGTTACTTTCTTGAAAAAAGTTACGATCGCTCTTAAGGGTTGTGTTCGTATACACAAACACAAAATTATAGATAGCGTCTCTGGGCGTGAGAGCCGTACGTTAAATAATACTCTTTTTATTTTCGAATACTGATATTTATAGATAAACATTTGAATCTCTTAAAGTTGTTGAAAAAACAAAACAAGCTGATGTTTATCAATCGAAGTGTTACCACATTATTTTTTTGTGCAAACCACTTATTTTTGTGAACAAAATAAATACGAATTAGAAAAAAATTTAAGCGGTGACAACACAAACGAAGAGCAAACTCATGTTTTTTTGTTTTGTCATGCACAACACTGCTTTACTTTACTTGAAAAGTCCATTTCCATTTCGATTTTAAATCACTTTTTCAAAATTTATATTTCTGTTTTTTTTTTTTTTTTTGTTTTCCCATGTTTATTTCATATATATTCTCCCCTGACACTCTATTACACAACTACTATTTTGGCTTCTGCAATCAGTCATATAAAGTCCAACTTCATGGTTAAATCGTTAATCACAACGCATATATATAGGCTTATTATGGAGCCATAATTACTTGTAATATGTTGACCTTGAAATTAAGACATTTGCATATAAAATTATTGATCCCACATTTGGCTTTATATTTTTGGCTGACTTTCTCTATATAAAATATTTTTATTATTATTCATAACCAGTGTTCAAAAATAAACAGTACATTATTTAGCGTTCGGCTCACGCACCCAAAAACGATATCTATTTTTTTAGTGATTGTGTAGACGAACAGAACTCTTAATACCGTACGTAACTATTTTCAAGAAAGAGCCAAACATTATATTGATGTGTTCTTTATTTAAAAGTAGAACAATTGTAGTGATACTGTGCTCAAACATTATATTTTAATGTTCTATAATGTTCTAAAATTAAAGCAGCGACCGCACCACGAACAGCTTGTCTGCGTATTGTGTATATGTTTTGCTTGTGTAAAATTATTATACTGGCTTTTTGTTTTTTTTTTTTCGTATGTGTATTTTGTTTTTGTAAAAAATGTTTGGTCTTTTTACCAGCCAAAAGGGACGAACATTAATGAGCCGTACCGAACACAGTGAAGCTTGTGAATTAAAAATAAAACCGAACGGAATTAAATGTTTTGTTGAGTTCGAAAGATGACTAACAGGTAAACGTTATTTTTTTAATGATTTTCTACACAAACACTATTAGCGTTTGTGCTTTCCACAAATCTACCTCACCGAACACTAAGGAGCGATATTTAGTGTTTATTTTCGAACACTGCTTATAAGTATACAAATGCTCACCTCTTTTTCATCTTCATTGGTATTGTTTGGCAAATCGCTGTCCATATCTAACGATTTGGTTAAATTTGAAGGTTGAGATCGAAATTGAGCTCTCTTGGCGGCAGCATTAGCCAATACAGCATACAACTGACTTTTATTGGGCGGTACACCAGCTAGCACTGGAGAATTTGTACTTGAGTCCCTTGATGGTAGACTACCCTTTACAGAGCTACTTCTTACCACACCAGCACATTTTATATTTAACGGGGTTGAATATTGTCTAGTGGGTGGAGCCGGCGGAAATTGTTTGCCATTTAACGATTGCGGAGTATTTACATTCGTAACTAGTGGTGATAAAGGCAGTTGTGCCCTATGACTCATAGGTGAATTTAGAACAGGCAAAGTTTGTGTGGCCGTTGCTGCTACCATGGGTATCGTTGTAGTCGCAATAACAGCTGCTTTATTTATCCTATCGAATCCTATGTATTTACGGTTTTCAGGAAATGGTTGCATCGGATCTGGTATATGAGGCGATGGACTGTCTGTGTGATCTCTTTCGAGGGATCTTGTTCTTCTGGTTGTATTCGTATTACTTATACTTTCTGAAACTATTTCGGTATTAGCAGTTGTATCTGCCTGTTTAATAGTGGGATCATCACCTTCATATGTCAGCAGCAAATTCATTTCAGATCTGTAGGGTTTGGTGTTTTTATTGTCCTGTTGCAACGGCTGTTGTTCAGTTTTGTTAATCGAGTCTATTGATTTGTTATTGACATTATCACGAGACTTAGTTTTCACTAGTTGTATGGCTAAAATATCTTCTGAAATGGCTTCGATGTCATTTAAAATTGCCTCTAAGTTGGCCGAATCAGTCTGCAAAAGTATATAGAATTATTACGTCAAAACCTTTAAATTTTATTATATTGTGATGCATAAATTCGTGATATTCATATAAGAGAATGCTTACAAAAAACAACTTGGAGTGCTTTAATTACCCTAGAGGGAAGCGAACTGACACCAAAGTAGTCCCGTGATAGGTCTTTGGTGGTAGAGACCGGTTCTAGTTTTAACACTTTCTATAAATAAGAGCTATCACTTTTACATGGGGTTGTCATTGAAGGGGGTCAATTGACACCATTTGAACAGTCACACATCTATTCTCAATGGAAGTGTTTAGTGACAGTTACTACAATGTAATATTATTTCAATAAAAAAAGTCCTAGAATTAAATTCAAGAGCCAAATTTTAGGAAGTCCCAAAAAATGTGGCACACTACCGGTGAAGACTGTATTGCAATTTATTACTTTGTTTACCTTTTTACTGTTAAATAAGTCCAATACTTTAACCAATCAAAACATAAAGTTTCAAAGGATACAAGTCAAGGGTATGAAATCTTACTGAAATAATGTCTTAATGTAAGATATTTTTTAAATTACTAGCATTTTTGTAGATGTTCGCTTTTATTGCATTTAGACTTTACTACTTTAAACTAATATGATTATTTGAAATAAATTTCCTCTAAATCGAACCTAATGAATGCGTTTATTAAATATTTAACGCACATTTTTTTCATGTTCCTTGCGAGTAAATAAATACAAAACTCAATAAATAAACTGTTCAAAATCTATATTTCCCCGATGATAAAACCAAATCTCACCTGACACATGGAATCGACAACAATAAAATTCGTTGATGGGGTTGTCGTTGTCAATGATGTTGTTATTGGTTTTTTAAAAGAAGAATTTATGGTTAAATTACATGAAACATTTGATAATTTTGCCATCGATGCTGGCGGTGACGCTGTTTGTGTTTGTGTTGATGATGGTGATGCTAAAGCAGTACCACTAGCAAGAGCACCGGCAGCTGCTGAAGTATGAAAACTTTTTGCTGTTAATAGCGCTGATGCAGCTGTTGCGTGTTGGTATTGTTGCAACTGTAAATGTTGTTGTTGCTTCGCTATACAACACTTAACAATCGATGACATCAAAGGTTGTGTAACAGCAGAAGCAGTGATTAAATTATGGCAAACATTTTGTGCGATTGCATAAACAGGATCATTAGGTTTACGAAAGTTAATATTGGAATTTATAAATTGAAAACAAGCTGGTGATGGTGTTGGTGCTGGACATGTTGTTGATGTTAAATATTGCATACTAAACGTTGTTGTTGCTACCGATGATGACATTGTTGTTGTTGTGATTGTTGATATTGTTGTTAGTAATGGATTTAAAGAATTACATAAAGTATTAGAAGTTAAGACAGTTGTTTTCATTGATGTTAGTAGAGGGCAAAAAGTTTTTAAATTAGTTTTCATGCTGGTGCATAAAGTGTTAGCACAACTAAGTACGGCAGCCGTTGTTATTGTTGTAGTAGTTGTAGCAGTAATTGAGGTGTTAGTGGCATATATTACTGGCATTACATATACATCATTATTAGCTACAGCAGCATCATTAAGTTGCCTCTGCTGATGCTGATAATGACGCATTTGATGTTGCCTACGATGATGTGGTTGCTGTTGTCTATTTCTTTGATGTTGAGTAGAACTTACTTGTGCTTGCATTGTTGATGTGCTGGTTATACGTTGTGGTATAGGTGGCGGTTGAACAGATGGTTTACTGGGTGGCTTATAAGGTGTTGCCAATGCATTTGTCACATAGATGTCTGGCGGTTCACATTTGTGTTGCGGTAACAATGATTGTATTTGGGATACTGGTTCGGTTGCTGGAGGTGGGGGTGGTGGCAATCGTTTCTGATTTGCCAAAGCTGTGTTTAATTTTAATTTAGGTTTGATGGGGGCAAAAAAGTGCTTAGGTGTTGTATTGCCATTGCTGTCACCATTTGTCGTGGGGACAGCATACGGAGGCCCACAACCTTTAGGCGGTAATGTTGTTATAGGAACGGTTTCTATTGCGGGATGCTGTTGACTATTCACACTAAGATCGGTAGGTTTTTTTGGCAATGTTGGTTTACCGTTCGTAGTCTTAATGTCCTTAGCAGGAGGTGGTGTTACAGTGGTAGTAGGTACAAATGTAGTTAATGTTTGTGCTGGTAAACGTTTTGTCATAATGGGCGATATAGAATTAGCTTGATATCGTCTTTGAGCAAAGGGTGATTCCAGATTGTAGTCCCAACCGTTGGTATGCTTAACGATCGTTTTGCCTGAATTTGTCGTGGAAGAGCTTTCAGGAGTACTTTCTAACAAAAAAAAAATGCTTTACATTTTTATTTTTGCTTTAGCTTATAACAAATTTCATACAACTTACCAAAATTCATATGCTGTTGCAAAACATTTTCAAAATAAGATAATGGTGGCACTAAAGCCTGCAAATCGTTCAACTCATTTGCCACTAACTCTATGGGGGTAAGTGGTGTCAATGGGCCTACTAAGCTAGGCAAAGTTGTTTGTGAGCCACTAATATCGGGAATATAGCCTAACAGATTTTCAGTTTGTTGAGCCAAAGCCACTTCACTATTGCTTAAGGTCTCCTCTGATACCACCGATAAATGATCAAAATTTGCTTGTTTGCTACCACTATTGGTTGCATTGTCTGTTGGTGTAGCTACATTATCATTTTGATTTTCTGCTATTGCTGGTTGTTCCCCACAGCTTTTACTTTCGTTGCAGCATTCTTCATTGCAAGGAGTATTTTCGTCATCGTGACAACAACAGGAACCGCATGAATCTGAATCCTGTAAAGCTTTTTTTTTTTAATTTTATTAGTTGCATCAAATTGACAAAAAATTTACCTCACTATTACATCTACTATGTACACCTTCACAAGCGCCACTAACTTCATTGTATTGGCAGGAACAGTTATTAACACCACTACATCTAACACTGTACACACCGTGTTCATGTTCTACAAATTTCGCTTTAACTCTTTTGTTAAGTCGATCGCATTCATCGCGTAACGTCCAAATTTCGCGTCGTAGGTGTTCATTTTCTTTGCGTAAACGTTTTATGTCTGTTTGGCCTGAAACGAAAAAGTTCATATACATATTTAGTTCCTTTTTTTTTTAACAATAAAAAAAATGTTATTTCCTTAAATTAATCCTTTACTATTTACTATTTGATAATAGATAATATTTCGTCAAGTCGTTATTAATTTAATGCATATGCTAAAGAGTCGTAGTGGAGAAACCCGACAAATAAGGTTACGTGAAACTTTTCAAAAAAATATACCTGATAGAATTTTTTTAAATTTTTGACATTCTATTTTGAAAATGCTTCCAAAAACCTACACCGTGTTAACTCCCTCTTAGAAATTTATAATATTTTGTTGAAAATTTTGTTTTGTGTGTCATACGTCACCTTTCTTAAATTATTTTTTAAAAAGTATATTTTTGTGCTGCATACCAGAGCTGTAAGTGATTCATTAATTTTTTAATTAATTAGCAATGAATTAGCAAATTTTTAAATAATTCTTTTCACACAAAAAAAAAAGGATTAAATACAATTTGAGTCAATTCAAATGCATTTGGTAAAAATGAATTGCAATTCATTTATAATTCAAATGAATTTGTTAAAATAAATTGCGATTCATTGTGCAGATTCTTTTGAATTGAATTGACTTTGAGTTAATTCAAAAGAATAAGCTATTCATTTCCAACTCATTGGAATTGAATTGATTGAAATTTTAATTGATTTTGTATTGGAATGGAATTGCCAGGTAACGGCAGAATAGGAATTAAATTATTAGGTTAAGGCGAAAATCCTATCAAAATGGAAAAATGTTGTTTATTTGCTAAAAGAAACTTAAATTTTTCTTTTTATCAAATAGTGTGAAAAAATAATTTTTTGTTTAATTAATTTGTATATTGTGGAAAATTTTTGTTTTAAATTTTTCGAATTTTAAAGATTTTAGAAACTTTGAATCGCAACAACATTTTTTGCTGTCAAAGCTGTGATTGTTTAATCGAAATTCTTACTAATTTTACTGCAATTGGAAAATTCGTTTACTTTTTGTAATGAATCTTTAAACTGAATTGCAATTCACTTTAACAAATTCATATGAATTGGAAAAGAATTGAAATTTATTTTACAGATTCATTTGAATTGGAAAACGAATTGAAATTCATTTCTGCCAAATTAGTTTGAATTGATATAAATTTCATTAAATTACTTTTTGCTGTGAAATGAAAAAATTCAAAATTTTGCTTATTCGTAATAAATTAAAATCAAACAAGTAAGAGTGCTATATTCGGCTGTGCCGAATCTTATATACCCTTCACCATTGTGCGAGCAGAATACAGAGCAACTAAATAATTTTTACATATACATACATACATATTTACAATACTTAAAACTTCATTATAAATGAAATTTAAGAAGCGAAAACTGGTAAATATTTTTTTTAAAATCGTTTTTAGAACATAAAAATATAAAAAAATTTATTTTTAAAAAACCAAGATTCGAACCAGGGCACTCACAGTTTCTAACTTAATACACCCCCTAGACAACTGAACCATGAACGAACACTGTTTAAATATCATTAAAATGAAATATGGACCTTTTACTGTTTACAACTCAACACAGTTTTTTGTTTGTTTTCTTTTTGTAAAGGCACTGTTGTCATACCGTAGATTTATCTCTTTTGGCGAGCTTTAAAGTAGCAAAAAAACCCAAAAATTCCTAGTTTCTATTTGTTAAAATTATTTCGTTAAATATATAAAATAATAAAGAAGGTTGATAACGAAAATCATATTGGGCATTATGCTAGTATATGCAAACAAATGCGAAGGGGGGGAGAAGACACGACAACCGGATTTGAACTTCGCTTTTCATAAGGACCCAGAATATTTATACTTTATAGGGTGTAGGACCTTCGGTGAAGGATATAAAAAACAAACTTAATTATAATAAAAAAGAGTAATTTTTGGGATTTCAGTATTTTGGTCATAACTCTGCTATTTCTTAACCGATTTGACAGATTTATATACCGACGTTTTAAAGAAGAAATTTTCCAGTTATTTTGGGTATAAAACTTGGACTCGGGAAGATCTATGGTTCCCGAAAATGGGTATTTTTCAAAAAATAATTAATATTTTGGTCATAACTTTTTCGTATCTAAACCGATTTTCCCGAGTTTTTCAGAAAATATTTTCTATTAAAAATTTCCGATCTTTTGATATATAAGGCGTAACCATAGGTCATATTACAGTCAAAAAATTCAGGTTTTTATACAATTTTTAATACTTTTTGTATGGAAGGTAACACGCCCCCTTCTCCAATCCCACCCACATTTTATGGGATGGTGTGTATTTATAACCTAAATGTTTGTACCTTATTTGAAAACTTTGGCTCTTGCCGTTCTCCAGATATACATAAAAAGTAATAAAAATACAAGAACCACAAGGGATTTTTTGGAAAAATTAGAGGCAGTCGTGGTTTTTTGGTCATATCTCAGCCATTGTTGGACCGATCTGGCTGAATTTCAATAGCAAGAAATGGTGGACTATATGTGATATAAATGTAAAACAACGTAGCCGCTTTCATGTCTGGAGTCTCCGGAAAACACATATCAAACGTAAGACGGACAGACGGACGGACATGGTTAAATCAAGTTCTCTCCTCATAAGGACCCAGAATATATATACTTTTTAGGGTCTTAGATCAATATTGCAGAAATTACAAAAGGAATGACAAACTTACATTTATGTCACATATAGTCCACCAATATACACAAATAAATAACAAAATGAGACATTTTTTTCGTTTCCTACACAATTTTAGAAATGTCGCTTAATACATTCTTATGGGAAGGTATCGATATATACTAAGATGTATCATGTTTTCTTCATTTGTACATACAAATTCATGGTCGAATTTTGACCATTAGGCGAATATATTAAACCTCTTGACAGTAAAAGTAAAAGCAATTTGCGGAACTGGGATATTTGTAATGAGATAATAACAAATAGCAAAATATAGACGATCAAGTCCGACTACTTATTGGAAACATCATAAAATATGGACAGGTTTTAAAAATATTTTTTGGCATTGAACGTTAACGACAAAATTTCGAATAGAATTTGGTATTAACTTAAAAAATAGTACGAAAATTTCTGCCCAGGACCAGGTATACATTTAAGGGTTAAAGTGAAAAGTATTAATTAACGAACAGTGATTTAAAACTAAAAGTGAGCCACAGCTCGAAAAATGTTGTAGCTTTCGAGTAATATCGCAAAATTTCTGATGTAAACCAGTCAATGAGTTCGTTCGAATAAATGGTGCCCTTTTTTAGTCTTTGAGGTCAAATAAGCCTAAAATAATTAAACAACTTAAAGATAATATTCGATTAGAAAGAGGGTACGGCGACCAGAAATTGTAAGAAAAATTATGAAAAACTTCTCCAAAAAGAGCAGATCTGTTTGAAACAAGTAATGGTCATCGGATATAAGAACATCTCATATAAGAACACAACGCTTTTGAGAAATATTTTCAAAAAACACCATGTCTTTTTAGTGATTTTTCTAACAAAACATGTTTCATATAAGAAAAAAGCTTATAAGAAAAAAACTGATTAAAGAACATTTTTCTTAAACACCAAAACCACAAAATGTATAGAAAAAGAATTTATATAAGAAACTTCCAATGGCAACACAGAATTTATGTAGTTTTCATGGACAACGCTGTTTTCTCATCTACTTTTAGTTTTAGATGAGCGAGCTGGTACTCATGAGAAGCTTTGTGTATTATGCCAATAAAAACAAAAGTTAAAATTTTTAAAGAAAATTAGTATTGTGGTTATTTTGTTGAACTATTTATGGTTGTTAATCCAAATTTTTAATATTTTTAATTAGGCTTAAGTTCATGAAATTTAATTTTTCACGCCACGTCAATATCAATAACAACTTAAATTAATTTTCATGTTGTAAAATTCCTTTCTTCATAAAAATAATTTAAGGAAAAATTAAATTTCATGAACTTAAGCCTAATTAAAAATATTAAAAATTTGGATTAAAACCCATAAATAGTTCAACAAAATAACCACAATACTAATTATTGTTAAAGCTAAGGTACGAGCTCTATATGTACATTTGTCCTTCAAGTTGTGCTGAAAAAGGTCAACAGAAAAGAGAAAGACAAAATGAAAAAACAAAAAATGTACTTGGACTTCAAGAAAAATTCTGGACAAAAGAACGAAAAAACAGAAGTAAGAAAAAACATTTAAAATCAATTAAAATGGATATTCATTCAGGAAAGAAAATTTCGATCTACCAAATGTTAGAATACAATTTGGTTTAAGGATTGATGCTTGACTATTGACGTCAGCAGTCGTCGATGGATGCGAGTGTAAGACGGCAAATCCATCTGAGGAGATCGAGTGGTTGCGATCGAAACATGTCATGGTAACCTGCCGGCCGGGGTTCGAGCCCCAGCCACGTCAAGAATGAAAGATTATCAATAACAATTTTAATTAATTTTCATGTTTTAAAATTCCCTTCTTCATAAAAATAATTTAATGAAAAATTAAATTTCATGAACTTAAGCCTAATTAAAAATATTAAAATTTTTTAAAGATAAACAAAACGGTATAAAAATAAGCGAAATTGCAAAAACATCTAAAATAGTGAAAAACTCAAAAGACATAGAAAATAATTATTTAAAAGTTAGAAATGTTAACAAAAAAAGATACAGAAAACCAAATTATGAAAGTCTTATGGCCATATGTAGCTACTTATATAAGAAATAAGTTTCTTATATAAAATAATTGTATGTATATACGAAAGAAACGCTTAAAAGAAAATTTTTTTGGGGCTTTTTTAAGTTTCTTATATCCGATAAATACTGTAATATCTTCAAAACATAATGTTTCAAATGTTAAGCCTGAATAAAAGCAAAAAGTTATCGTATAGGGTATTATATAAACAGCGCTGACCGGACTGTTCTGTCTAGCTTGTTTTTATTGGGCGATATTAAACACCTACAAATATGGAATATTTCGTATGAAGTGTACATATCTTTAACATTAGACAAAAAGGTATTAAGTCAGATTTTAATCGATTTTAAGCTTTTGAATGAGCTTAAGTTATTTTATTCTTCATATGGTATCAATAACTTGAGTCTAACACAACTGCTTCCAATCGTTTTCATTTACTCTTAAGGCCATTAGTAATTTTGAAAATGTAATTTTATTTGGTGTTGTGACGAGCTAAAGTCGTAGCCCTTGTTTTTGAGTCACATGCCCTAGACTCCACCACTGCACCAGAACAACCTGGCCCAAGATGAATAATAATTATTTGAATTTATTATTATATTTGGTATTACACCGTATTTCAAAGCTTATATTATCCTTTAGTTTTATTTTTACCCACAATTACCAATTACACCATTAAGCGATTCAGTCAGTCGGCAGCTGGCAAACGGGTAAGGTCTTACTTTCATTTGATCCCACCAGGCGCGGATCCAGCTCGAGTCTTACGGGGGGGAAATTGTGTATGATACAAAAAAGTAAAAATTTTGTTTTTAAAAGTATAATATCCGTTCAATATAAATTAAAATAAATTAATCTTTTTAAATAAGTAAATTGTGATTTCCTTGTAAGGCAAATTGAGATAGTACAGTCTATCTTCGGTCATTGTTGATCTGAGCCATTTTTTTATTCGACGAAGGGTAGGAAACTGACGAGCATTGACACGAAAATTTGAAATATTTTTCTTAGATTTGGGTAGATATCTTCATCACAGTTTATTAAAGCATCTACAACGTTATCTGATAGGTTTTCAGATATTTTCCATGTTTGTTGCCAATGCAACAGTTTAGGCTCATAATAAGATGTGTTAATCTCGTTTATCAAATATAATCAGCTCACCAGCTAGTTTTGGTTTTAAAATAAATGGTATATGGGCAAATCTCAAAAACAGTCCACAAACCAAAATATTTTTCAAATAAATTTTTTTTAATGGAATATAAGACTAGATGTATAATTTAGTTTTTATATTAAAAAATATGTATTTCGACGATCATTAATACAATAATTTTTACCAAATACTACCCCACCCCTGATCTCTTAATGCTATACATGAATTTAACATTATTTTAGGTGCTTTTTGAGCTTAAAATAACACTTACAGCACCCTCATCACAATATAAATTTCGTTAAAAAAAAGATTAATATTCATTCATAGATTCATTAATGATCACAAAATTAGTTTATATATATAATTTGTTTTGTTAAAATAAATAAAATTGGGTTTATTATATAGTACTGAAAAACTGTAGCGTGCGTTGTAAGGCGTCACAAAGGGTTCACGGCTTTTATGAAAAAATTACAACATTTTTAAGCTGCGAATAAGTGATTTTAGAGTTCTCTTATATTCATCTTTCTTTTAGGAATTAGACTTTGTATACCTTATGATGCAAAATTCGCTAAAAATTAGGAAAACACACTTCAACTTTTAAAGTTGCTTCTAACTTTTGTGGCGTGCGTCACAAAACTTTGTGACCACTTATTTCGCAGCAAATGCCTGCTAAGAAATTATGATATATGCCATTCGTAAGTACATATTAATGTCACTAAATACTATATATAAGTTGAAGCTATCTCTTTTGAAATGCCCAAAAAAAAGTTTATATATTAATCAGAAACACGTGCGAATGTAGCGTTCGTTACGCAGGATTTGCCCATATGACTTGATTACCCTTTGAGGTTGAAGTTTAAGTATGTTCAATACATTTAGGAGATATATTGGGAAAGGTGTTTTGAAATCTTCTAAAATAAATTCAATAAGAGGAATGTCACCTACAACTCGGTAGTAATCTTCAACATTTTGGACATTATTATTTCGTTCAAATCTTGTCTTTTCGATTGAAACCTCGGTCTGAACACAAATAACTTTAACTTTTTCAAAAATCGGTTTAAATTGTTCTTCGGCTTTATAAAATTTCTCTTCAAGACACATGATTAAAGTTTTGATAAGGCTTGATCCTTTTTGAAGATCTATATCGTGCTTTTGTAAAATGATACTAAGTGGTTGTGTTACAATAAGTATCACACTGAATATGTATATTCTGCAAATAAGTTCAAAAGTACTAAGGAGTTCCTTAATATAAAGGTAGAGATATTAACTTTCCATTTTTTCCAAAGCTTCTACTATATGGTGTACATTTGTTGCAAAGTCTAAAATTGAGTCGAGACGGTCCACCCATCTTGTCTCGCATAATGTAGAGCGTTTGGCTCCCAAATTATTTGATAAAACTGCGTTTCGCTTGGTATGATTATATTTAAAAATTTTTGTCGTTTTTTTAACAAACTTTTTGTATTAATGGCACTTTATTGCTTTTTGAAATTGAAATGTTTGGTTTATGGGAATAGCATGGCATTTGTTTCGCACTTGTCGCGGTTTCCACGATTTTTAACCAACTTAATTTTCTGCTGACATCAGAGGACACCCATTTGTTCCAACTCCTACAAAATTTTTTAGGTCAAGACCAAAATTTGTTAAAGCTTTAAGAACTATTGATGATAGTGCCTTCGCATCACTTGACACATCAATGTCATCCATATCCTTTGAAGCCTCTTCAAATGCTTTTACAACAAAGCCAATAAATTCATTCCTTACAACCTTTTGTTGTATGTTGAAATATCTTAAAGATAAGGAAATCTGGCTCTTGCCCGACAAATCCGTGCTTTCGTCAAAAATTATCGAATAGAATTTTGATTCATATAACAAATAAATATATTGTACATATATAAATATTGCAAATACTAAGGCTTTTAAATAATTCAAGCCACGCATTATCAAGTCAGACGTTTAGTCTTTGGATATAGATGGCACCTGCTGGGATTGAATGTAGAATAATAAGTATTTGAATACGGTAAACTATATGTTTCATTGGAAATATCTAATAAATAACTATAAGGATTAAGATTTGGATACTTATTGCAAATTTCGTTAGAGATTAAACAAAAAAAAAATTTCCAAAAATTTTGTACTTAAAAAAAAATATTATTATTGGGAATTCTTGTATTATTGAAATAAACAAAACATATTTAATAGCTCGTTGCTGGTACAGATTGCAAGACTAGAGAAGAGCGGTGTAGACTAAATTCTCTTGGTTTCTTTTCCGACCTTTTTTTGACTATCGTGTAGACTAAATTCTCTTGGCTTGTCGTCTGCCTTTTGCTTGGCTACTTTGGCCTTTCTGTGTCGCGTCGCTATCCTCGTTTGTGTTGTCGGTTCCGTCCCGAGAATGTCGTGTCCGTCATTTGTGTTCCACGTTATATTTAATTGTAGAAGAATTTAAAAATTAAGAAGAATAAAGGAACTGAGCGTACGGCTTATAACGTTTGAGGAAAAGAGCGAGTCCGGTGTTTAATTTCTCTGGTCATTAAATACATTTTTGTAACGAACCCTGGGAGCCGCGAGCTCTACCCCAGAATAAGGTGGAAAAACACGTCGTTACAGTGTTGACGAAAAACTGCAGTTACTGACTTATGAACTTTTTGCCTGTCTTCAAAAATGGACGTAGCTGTTGCTGATAAATGTTAGAAATTTTCCTCGTCGGTCGGGTATCTCTAGCCCACACCACTTAATCATAACACTCACTTTGCGATGAAGAGTATACTGAAAAACTGATTCACGAAATCATTCTATAACAATTGCAGTCTATTGGGTGCTAAAAGATCTTTTTCAGTTTTTCATTCAAACTGAATTTCTATTATTGTTTATACTTATTTGACCACTAACCAAAATCGAGGAATTGTTTATGAAAAGTCTTTTTCCTTAAAATGTATATTTACACTTGAGATAAAACTTTTTTTGGTTGTAAATCTTTACAAAATTAAGTTAAACTGCGTGAGAGTGTGTATCTGCTTTTAACAAACTAATAAAATTATTATTTATTTGGCGGCTTTTAAAATTATTTGTTTTGTGTAACAAGTGTTTAAGTTAAACAAAAAAAAAAAAAAAAAAATAAAAAATATTATGATAATAAAAATATGTAAATGAACTAAATGCTTGGCTAAAAGCCAAAGATTATCAACAGCAAGTAATTGCTTATTTCCTATTTAACTGTGTCATTTTATAACGTCAAAATTATTAAAAATTTTAAACTATTAAAACAAAACTTACCTCTTTCTACCTCAGCATTAATGTTGATGGTACGCAGTCTTAATTCCTCATTTTCATAGATCATGCCACGCGATGACTTTCGATCCAATCTAGAAATAAGAAAAAATAAATTTTATTATAAATATTTAGATAAAGTCTGTTTGTACATTTTCATTATAAATAGAAGAAAGTTGCCTTCTCATTTTATATGGACTGCTTTGGCTGCTAATTCCTGACAACATTTCTTTCGATTGTTAATATTTAAATATACTTTTTTAAAACAACTACACCAAAACCCAACTAAAAAAATAATCTTTCTTTTTAGTCTGAATGTTGTAAATAAACTAATTTGCTTATATAATTATCAATATAGAGACATATATTTCCAAATTTTATTTCAACAATAGACATTCTCAAAATATATTTGTTTTTGTTTTTTATTTTTTTTTTCGATCAACTAATAAATTAATCAAGACTTTTTTTCCCTTAAAAAACAAGGCGATTCCATAACAAGACACACGTTTTATTTATACTAATAAGAAAACTCAATGTTTACAAATAAATGAATAACAAATCGTAAAAATAATTTTTAGATATATTTTTTTAAAACAACAAATAAATGCGACAATGGTTGGAATGTTTGTATGTATGTGTTGGTAAGTAAAACATATTCCAGCAAGATGTCTAGGTAGTTTTCATAAAGAAGGAAAAAAAACATGGTATGACTCCGTTTTGATACCACACAACTTGTCAAGAGTAGGAACGGCGAATCAAGAATGATGCTAGCGCAATACCAAAGTAGCTGGAGTCAGCCCGTTCCATTGATATATTTCACCAAATTGCCGAGTTTTACTTGCGATATCTCAGAGAGTCCTTGTGGAATGAAATTTTCAAATAATCCATGTCGTGTTGAATTAAGTACTGGGCAATCAAGTAGAAGATGAAATACTGTTTAATTAGTCTGAGTTCATACGGCTCATGTCTTATTGACAAAATTCTTCCTTTTCCTTCTTTGAACATGAATTGGCGTTCAAATGATTCATGTCATGTTGACGACATGTGCTTTTTTGATATTGAAAACAATTAAAAAAATTAAACAACGAATGAAAAAGCAAAACGTAAAGACAGTACATGCATCTGTGTACTCGTTTCTTTTCCCCTCGTCCCTCCCGCCTATAAAGTAGCAATCTTGTCAATAAGATATGAGCCGTATGAACACAGACTTAGTTCCAGGTTCTTTGCAGCGGTGGAAGCATTCATTAAAAGGAAGGCAGAGACTCATAGTGTGCTTACAGATCGTCCAATGACCAGTAAGTACGTCTCGATATGTCCCAGCGTTAAGAATTAGCTCAAAACGTCTCATGTCGGTTGTGGGTGAGGTTACTTTGGTAGCCCTGCAGCCATCAGATATAATTTACTCAAATGACTCTCCCTTTAACTGACGTCACAGAACTTCCAGAAGATGAGCGTTATGAAATTGGGCGCCTGCGAAATGTATTATTTATATTTTTTTATTTTTAAGAAGTGATATACAATAACAAACTATATTCTAACTTATTGAACCGAGGAATTTTAACTTAGACCTTCAACGTGTTGTAGTGAATTTCACTAAAGTCTATCACGGGAATCAAGCCCAAAACCCTAGCACTGATAGACTAGCGCCATACTAATATGCTACCCGAATAATGATTTTTACACGATAGCTAGCGCCCATTCCATATGAGCAAGGCAACAATTGGATTTTCAGTGACATGGCAAAGGGTATAAAATATAGAAATTAAACTTGTTTTTGTTTTGTTTTTACCTACACGCAGAGCAAAAACATGTATGATTATGGCTACCTCCAACAAAACTATTTTCAATGAAAACTTGTAACTTATTATGTTTAAGTTAACCATATTGTTGTCACCAGTGCTACGGTAGGCTATCTAGTAGTGAGCTAGTCTATCAAACCCGGGGTCGCGGGTTCGATTCCCGCCAGAGACTCTGGTTTATTTCCTGCAGACCAGCATCAAGCTTCGCGGGGATTAGCATAGGGAATTAAAAAAAAAAAAAAAAATTATTGTTACCTCTAAACATGTTATGTTCAAATATGACAGTAAACTGTTTTTAAATTAATAAAGGTATGTTTCTCTTTTCCAAGAGCAGCATGCTATGGTTGAAAACTAATCATGCTATTATCATTGTTAAACATATTTTAGTTTTTATTAACCATAACACGCTTGGACACAACCATAATATGATTGTGGCTTCTTTATGGAGGACTTATTTAACCATAATATGGTTGTCGGTGACAATAATATGGTTAAATTTAACATAATATGTTTAAATGCGTTAAAAATAGTTTTTTTGTAGGTGCCCATATTTAAACATGTTTTTTCTCTGGGTGTAGCAATTTTGTCATTACTAGGGCTGTGGATTAACATAAAAACTCGTGTTTTTTGTCGATAGTCTAAGAACGATGTCGACCAATTGTCTTTCAGAATCAATTAAATTGCGTTAAAATGGCATCAATTTGTTTTTGCATATTGATGCATATTTTTTTCATATTTTGGTTTTATATGCATATGTTTTGCACATGTGACATTTTTGATTATTTTTTTTTTTAAGTTTTCATATTTTAAAAGAAAGTTCTTCAAATAATTCTCAAATACACAATGCAAAACGTTTTACAAAAAAATAAATGATTTAAAGAAATAAAATAATTTCTAAATATTTTTGATCTATTCTGGGCCCTCTTTCTCAAGACTACAAGTTACAAATCGACAAGTAAAATACATTAAAAAAAGCAAAAATTTTAAAACTTTTTTCAAATGCATTTTACTGGCAGGTTTGTTACTTGTAGTTTTGAAATATGCATTGGCAAATGCATTGGCATCCCTCAAGTATTCTTCTTTAATTTTGGTTGATTTTTAGAGATCATTATCCATGTACAACGTTTTTTGCGTCCGAATAGACAAAGTTTTAGTTTCGATAATAAAAAATTTATTTGTATAGATAAACAAAAATTAAATTGGTTTTTTAAGTTTTTAAAATTTATTTCAATAACAATAAACTGAACTTGTTACTTTTTCACAGTAATTTTTTGGGAATACAAATTTTTTTTTTACTTTTTTTAAATTAATAAAATTTAAATACGACATTTTATGGAAATATTTTAAGTTTTTGGTACACTTAAAAGAAAAATCAATCCATCTGTACTCAAATCAATCCGAAGCGGTATTAACCTATAAGAGGTCAAACAAAAACTGGCCACAATTTTTTAAGTTCAACTTTATTTATTGACTAAAATAAGAATTAAAAAACATAAAATCGACAAAAAAAAATTTTTTTAACTGAGTTTTTGGGGTGTACTCAACTGAGTACACTGACCTCTTATGTATGAAAATTTTCGAGCATTGTTTTTCAATGTGTTTTAAGCACTTCTTATACTGGGGAATCGGATGGGAAGGTTTGGTACTGGGCCTAGCCATCAACCACACCAAGTCCTGATCCTGATCAAACCATTAAGCACGGAGGCGGTTCTCTTATGGTATGGGCATGTATAACCTCTGATGGTGTGGGTCCAATAGTACGGATCGAAGGCATAATGAGAAAGGAAGACTATCTTCGCATTTTGCAAGATAATTTGCCTTTAGCCCTCTCCAAAATGCGAGATAGACCAGAGAATATAATCTTCCAACATAACAACGACCCAAAACATTCTTCAAAAATTGTCAAGGAATGGCTTAGAACTCAGGTGTTTGGGGTCATGGAGTGGCCACCGCAGAGTCCAGATCGGAACCCGATCGAAAACCTGAAGGGGCTTATTTAAAGCTCCGGCTGGCAGAATACGAAGAAGCCCCGAAAAGTATAAATGAGCTCTGGGAGAGGATTCGGGCTGAATGGTACAAAATTCCTGTAGATTATGTGGCTAATCTTTATCAATCTATGCCAAATAGGATGAATCAGTTGAAGAAAGCAAAAGGATACTGGATCAGTTATTAAATTTAGATGATCAAAACCTTGGAGCAAAAGTATGCAAATGGTCTGAGTTATAAAACGTTTTATTTTTTATAAACTTAAGTTATGAATTAATGTTTGGCTACTGTTTTATATTTTCTATAGATGCATATTTTATAATTTAGAAAAAAGTTTAGAAATAATTCAATAAAAACTATAAAATAATTAAATAATGTACTTTGTTTAAAACATTGGCTCATTTTTGCACCACAGTGTAAGCTAAATGAGAAGCAAGTGTTAAAATTTTCTTTTTAGCCCTCCGTGGAACACATGAGTCTGGCCAGACCTTTTTTAAATGTGTGTAGAAAATCAAATCATGAGTAAGGTTAAACACAACGAAAACTTAAATCGTTTTTTTTACTTGATTTAAAAATTTTATACTTATTTCAAGAAAAACCGGAATTGAGTTTCAAAGTAATCCCATTTAGGATTGTTTTGAGTACTTTTAAGTGTTATTCGTACTTGTATTTTTTAGTACGACTTGTACTTAAAGTTATCATAAAAAACTTGATTTATCCCGAGTGTTTTTCTTTCTGTGTGTATATTTTTTTAGTTTTTAGTGCATATTTTGGATTTTGATTGCATATTTTAGATTTTTTGTGCATGAGAATATTAGCCCTAGTTATTGCCAAACCCATAAATGACCATTTTGATTAGGAATCTTAAAATAGTCCTACATTGCGTATGAGCAATGTCATTGTATTATAAAGTATACATTCCTACTAGGGAGGAAACGATACGAGTAAATACAAGTTCATATTCGATACTTTTATATAAGTACCAACTATTTTTGTAATCGATACTTAGCAACCCAGTACCAAGTAGTATCGGTAAAAAAATACTCGGTATCGGTCAAAAGTAATCGTTTAACTTTGGTATTGAAATTAATTCTAAATGTTTGATTATTTTCCAAAGCTTGAGCAGCAGTAACGGTATCAAGAAACCGTTTGACCAGTAAACACTTGGGATGCCAATCCCTAATACCAAAAACCCGGGATTATTCTAAAAATTTAAGTCCCTATTCCCGGGGTTTGATATAAAAATCCCGAGATTTTGGGCTTAGTAAAAATTCATTTTTAAATCATACTGGCCATGAATCTAATTTTTAACTGGTTACAAGAAAGCCACATGTGAATAAATGTTACATGCAATGCATTATGTACCACGAAAACAAAATCAGATGGTGGGTCTTTTTTCTAAGTGCACGCAAAATGCAAGTTGTGCAAAAAGGTGTTAACAACTTTAGGGGTTTCTACCAAAAGTCTTTTGACACATATAAGTTTATTTTATTAGATTAATACTTGCATGTTTATAATTGCGATAAAATAAATTAAATATTGTCTTATAGCATATATGTAGTTATTTATTAACGATACCACCCAGAAGTGTTGAATGCGAATATTGGTTTCGTCGGCAGCATATGTTGGCGATAAAATAAGGTATCAATTATCTGACGTCATTAATTTGTTTAAGAATCTTTTTAAAATATAAGTTTTAATACTTCCATATTACTTTAAAAGAATACATTAAACAGTTTTATTTTGTAATGAGTTTAATTTTCTTCATGAATTAATCTGTATTAATTCTTATACATAAACATTAAATTATAATTACAGTCAAAGCCCGGTATAACGAATACGCAGTTTAACGAATATCCGATATAATGAATGGCCCAATTTTTACATTGAATACCTTATAAAGCGAATGGCAAACAAAAATAATCCCGATTTAACGAATGACAAAGCAAAATAAAAAAAAATCGTAACAGAACCGTAAGATTTGTGTGTATGTTTTTGGCTTCTTTGCTTTGTATTGATAGACCACGTGTGATGCGTTATTTTTTGTTAAAGTTTCAGTAGTTTTGTTTGGTTCATTGGGAAAACGAGATGTCAAAAAAAAAAATTCTTTTGATAAAAAATTTTTAGAAGAGTGTAAGAAAGGTGTAAATCTTTCAGGAATATCCCAAAAGTATGGAATACCAAAATTTTATTATACCCTCCACCACAATTAGTTGTGAAGAGGGTATATTAAGTTTGTCATTCCGTGTGAAACTTTTTATTATTCATCTCAGACCCCATAAAGTATATATATTCTGGGTCCTTGAGTAATTCTAAGCCGATTTAGCCATGTCCATCTGTCTGTCCGTCTGTCCGTCTGTTGAAAACACGCTCACTTTCGAACCACTCAAAAGAAATGAACAAACTTGGTGCCAAATTGCTTGTAGTTATCCTAAGTAGTTTGGGATTGAAATCCAGTAAAATCGGTTCGGTAGGACCAGAGCGATGAATCAAAATGTGGAACCACCACCTAAAAAAATGGATAATTTTGTTACAAAAAATAACATTAATGCTGGAACAAGGCACGGAATGAGATAAGATTTTGCAAAAATTTGTTTTATTTGACTGGAAATCACGCTGTTGAATATCGTGAAGATCCGTCCATAATTTACCCTAAGTCCCATATAAGCACTACTCCCGGAAAACAGTTTAGTGCGCCTAAAACCGTAAAAAATAACGCTAGCGTAACAAAATTTGGTACGCCACACTAGAAATGACACTGTGAAATTTCGGGAAGATCGGTACATAATTTACCCTAGGCCCCATAGAAACCCTACTCCCGGAAAACAGTTTAGTACACCTAAAACCATAATTAATAACAAATCATCACAGTTTAAGATAATAATAACATCATACAGATGTTACTCCTTAAACATTCGAACTGTCGGTGGAGGGTATCAAAGATTCGGCATAGCCGAATATAGCACTCTAACTTTAATAATTCATTTCTACACTAAATTATAAATACAATTAAATTTTGATGTTTTTCAAATTGTGGACCACCGTTTTTTTATAAAATTTTAAGGTCAGAAATTACTGATCGATATAACGAATATCTCGGTATAACGAAAGGTCTGAACATTATATCATTCGCTAAACCGGGCTTTGACTGTATTTTAAAATTGGCTTTTATATATGAATTCACGAAAAATCCGGATCCGCCCCGGGATCCCTTTTTTTGAATTAAAAATCCCGAATCCCGGGTTTCAAAAAAACTGGTCCCGTTTGGCATCCCTAGTCCACACCTATAAACCACATATCGTCTAGGTCCATTTCCTCAATTTCTGGCTATAGGAAGTCTGTTATCATCCCGCGATAGCGAACACCATTCACGATAATTGCTTGGCCGACCTCATTTTCGAAGACGCCCCCAGCCGCAGAACTAACTGGGGAGCATGCACATATATTTTCCCATTTCCTACGGACCCGGTTTGCTGAAATTTACGCGCAATTCTCCCGATTGTGGAAACATTTGGTCGATTATATATAAACAAAGATAGGTCAATTTAAGTTGCGCAAAAAACTTGACGTGAAGGTGTGACTCACAATTAACATCATGGATTATGGTTTAACCACCCTTTATTATATATTTATCAATTTAAAAAAAATACATAAATTATTTAGCTTAATTTCTTCGACCTTCTTAATATTATTTCCTTTTTTTAAAAAATTTGTTTGAAATATAAAAAAACCAAAAAATCTCTGAAGAAGCTATCCATTGAGATAGCGAAATATTGGATGAATTTTAAATAAATATTCTTTATTTTCAAAAGATTTTGTTATTCGTGCTTAATTTCCAGTTTTTATTCTTGATAAAAACACTTGAAATTTATTGTTGATGGGATAAGCTATTCCTATGCATTTCACTGGTTGCTTAGGCCAGATCATCAGGAAACTTCATCCATAAAGATTTTAGAAAAACTAAAGATATTAAACCAAATAAAACTGTTAAACGTATAAGACTTATAGCAACAGTTTTACTTGTAACAATATCAAAGCTTTAACAAAACACATCAACAATAAAAAAAGTGGGTTTATCTCATCTTACATTCCCACTTTTTTTATTGTTGATGTGTTTTGTTAAATTTGATATTGTTACAAGTAAAACTGTTGCTATAAGTCTTATACGTTTAACAGTTTTATTTGGTTTAATATCTTTAGTTTTTCTAAAATCTTTATGGATGAAGTTTCCTGATGATCTGGCCTAAGCAACCAGTGAAATGCATAGGAATAGCTTATCCCATCAACAATAAATTTCATGTGTTTTTATCAAGAATAAAAACTGGGAATTAAGCACGAATAACAAAATCTTTTGAAATTAAAATTTTGTATTCCCAAAAATTGAAATTACTTTTTGATAATAAATATTCTTTATATAAAACGGACCTTGAGCTTGAGAAATTATTGAAAGGAAATAAAATACATATTTACATTTAAGATAAATTCATAGTGACATTGTTGATTTCTGGAATAAAAGGTGAATGAAGGTTGTTATCCTGAACGTTCTATAAAATTTTGTTTCCTAAGATAAAAAAGATTTTTCGAAAGGAAATTGGTACTAGGTGGTAACTAAAAGTGGTCTCAATCTTTACACTAATCGTTTTGCACAAAAATTCTAATAGGTCGAAGCTCTTATTTTATTGTATAGTAATAAAACACTAATAAGAACGTTTTTAAATGCTGCTTTCTATTCTTTTATCATGCAAACCGATACAAGTACCCATACAAGTAACTAAGTATCGATACTTTTTTTTCGATTCTAAGTAAGTATCGATACTTCACGAGCGATACCACATCGAGTAAAAGTATCGATACCTTAGAGGTATCGTTTCATCCCTAATTCCTACTGTCATATCAGAATTAAATATGATAATAAATAAAATTAACATTAACATTAAAAAAATTGATAATATTAACAACTTTTTGTAAACAATCGATGCTCGTATAAAAAGTAAAATTATCCATTAAATTGTTTTTCAAATAAACAAGAAATATATTAAAAAAAAGCTATAAATTAAACAAAAAATTCGTTATGAATTAAAGGTGTGAAATATAATAAAAAGAAATAAAAAATACAATATGAATAAAAATAACATTATTCACTTGAAAACAAGTAAAAATAATATTTGAGTTACGCTTAAGTTTCTTTACTTTTTAAAGTTCTCTTCAGCTTTTATTGTGTATTTTTGGAACATAAAATGGCATTTTCATTTTAATAACCCTGGAAATTAAAAATTATTGTTTTACTTGTAGAGCCACCAAAAAAAAAAAAAAGAAAAACGTATATTAATATAAATGTAGCTAACATTGTAGCTGTGCTGTTAAATACTCTGCTAATTTTTTTGCTTGCTTTTTCCCCTCTCTTTTGTAAAACTTTTGTTTATGATTTTAAAATGCTTAAACAGCTACACGTACAAGCATTTTACGTTTAGTTTAGCTTTGTTTATTGAAACTGTGCGTGACATTTTCGCTAGAGTGTTAGATTAAATGTGCTGCGATTTTCTAATTCTACAAGGATTTTTATGTTTCTTGTTTGGCGTTTATGTTTTACTTTTCAAAAACTTTTTTTTATTAAAAGATAATTGGTCAGTAGAAATTGTAGACTTTTGCACAAGGTTGAAATAAAAAAAAAGATATTTAGAAATAAATATAAAATAGTTTTTTGTCTTCGCTTTTCAATACACTAAAATGCGTTAAGTTCATGGTCTTGTAAAAAAAAAAAATAAATACACAGATGTTTAAACAAAATTTTATTGAAATTTTCACATCACAAATATTTACATAAAATTTAATGTGTTACCATACTTTTTTTTTATTTTTTTAAATTAAAGTGTCTTGCATATGTCTCACATATGAATGTGTGTATACAAATATTAACGGGAAATTATGAATTATCAGATTTTAGATTCTTTTTTTTTATTAAAAATAATCTAGGACATAAGACAAGGTAAATTATCGAATAAGACATTTGGAAAACGGCATTCACGGTCATGTTTGCATATCAGTTTTTAAATTTTCTACGATAATTTTTCATAAATGTTATTGAAAACATATTCTTAACTTGGAGTTAAAGAAATAGCTAGATTTAACTTGTGAAATTGGTCGTAACTAATAAAATCATTTATATTATACCTACAAGAAATGTAGTCTTATACTTTTGCCAATAGCTCAACATTTTAGCAATTTTAATATATTTAAAAACTGTTTTAGTTTCACTTCATACAATCGACCCAAAAGTTTTTTTAATTTTTTTTCTGCTTAATTGCAGATAGATTTGCATCGAAAAATTAAAACGTTTTATAAAAAAAATTTTAATTTTCAATGATTTAAGTAGTGCATCTGTTACAAAATTTTTTATATTTCAAGAGGTTTATTTTGGAATCTATTTTTATGTGGAATGTGTTTTGTTACCATTCACTTTTAATTTAGGGTCATACATAAACGCAGAGAAAAATGTAAAGTAATTTTTTTTATCAATTAAATGAAATAGTTAAAAAAGTTTTATGATTTAACCCTAACGGTACTGACAGAGAGGGGTAAAACTGATCGGCTACCATTAAAAGGTCGTTGCTACCATTGTGTGGCTATTGGTTTGAAATCGGTTCGCAAAATATGTGATGGCTATAAACGGCCAATATGCATAGGAAAATAATTGCTTAATTCTGTACAGAATGTTAATGTCATTAGGTTTATGTTATGCAAAGACATCAGTACAAAGTTAGATATAAAAATGATTTGATTTTAAAAATAAATAAAATTAATAACAAAAACCTACGGTTATTTCTAATTTTTCTGTACAGGATGCTTTAAATTATATACTGGTACCCAGGTACCCTTATTAGGAGGGTAAGGACTATTTGAGTTTCGGTGGCTTCACAGCCAACTCAAACAAATCAGGAAGCTTAAGATTGTAAAAATCTTTAGAATATGATAAGCAAAAGGAACTTGCTGCATTTCAAGTTTGTATCTTTTATCGTTTAAGAGATATTTTACTTTAAAGTTCGTTCGAGTACCGGTGTACCCATGTCAGTAGGGTCAATTTTAATCAATTCCTTTTTTAGTTGAAAAAGTAACCTAATAATATATCGTCGGCTGAATATGCAAACCTGCTAAACCCGCTTTTTACCTAAATTGAGATTTTGATGCCGTATGGAAGAGAAAGATACGCTTCGCCGTCCAGCATGTAGTTTTACTTCAATTTGAGTCTTGAAATGTGTAAAACCAACTATATTTTTTGTTTTCCTTTCTCTTCTGTAAAATGAGTTGAAACGGAGTTAGCAGGTTTGTATATTAAGCCGGCGATATATTGGTTTTAATTAACATTCAAATTGATCTAAAAGAATAATAAACCAAAAAATTAATTTATATTTTCTTATATATCATATTTATATAACCAACCTCATAGTTGACAGGTACAATGTGTCAAAAATCTTCAAATATTGCCCATGAATCAAATTAACGAAAGTAGCCAAAAAATTATTCAATATATATATAAATCGGCAAAACAGTTAAGAATACTTTCCTCCTCTGCTTGTCAACCAATTTGAATGAAAAAAAAAACATTTTAAAGGTATTTACTTACAGAAGTACACCATACATATATATCTTGTTAAAAAATTTTAATATTTTCAGAGCTAACGCGTTCAAGCTTGCAGAACACAAACATAAACAAGTTAGAGTGCTATATTCGGCTGTGCCGAATCTTTAATACCCTCCACCGACAGTTCGAATGTTTAAGGAGTAACATCTGTATGATGTTATTATTATCTTAAACTGTGACGATTTGTTATTAATTATGGTTTTAGGTGTACTAAACTGTTTTCCGGGAGTAGGGTTTATATGGGGCCTAAGGTAAATTATGGACCGATCGTCACGAAATTTCACCGTGTCATTTCAAGTCCTAAAAAAGTGTGACTTACCAAATTTTGTTACGCAAGCGTTATTTTTAACGGTTTTAGGCGTACTAAACTGTTTTCCGGGAGTAGTGTTTATATGGGGCTTAGGGTAAATTATGAACGGATCTTCACGAAATTCAACAGCGTGATTTCCAGTCAAATAAAACAAATTATTACGAAATCTTTTCTCTTTCCGTGCCTTGTTCCAGCATTTATGTTATTTTTTGTAACAAAATTATCAATTTTTTTAGGTGGTGGTTCCACATTTTGATTCATAGCTCTGGTCCTATAGAACCGATTTTGCTGCATATCAATCCCAAACTGCTTAGGATAACTACAAGCAATTTGGCTTCAAGTTTGTTCATTTCTTTTGAGTTGTTCGAAAGTGAGCATGTTTTCAACAGACGGACAGACAGACGGACATGGCTAAATCGACTTAGAATTACTCATGGACCCAGCATATATATACTTTATGGGGTCTGAGATGAATAATAAAAAAGTTTCACACGGAATGACAAGCTTAATGTACCCTCTTCACAACAAATTGTGGTGGAGGGTATAATAAAACAATTGTTTTTTCGAATTATTAAAGATCTAAGATTACTATTAAAAAATTTAAAAATTTCAAGCATCGGCTGTTTAGAAGACGAATGTCTTCTAACTGATCTTCTAATGATCATCTGATGAGTAATAATAACAAAATAAGTTAATGTTTATCTCAAGAGTACAAAAATATCAATGTTACACTTTGCTTATTTTTCGTCTAAACTTCAAAACATCATGAAATGAATCGTTTGCGACTCACATGCTATTGCTAAAACAATTTCCATAAAACAAACTGACCTAAGGATATGTCAAATAGGATTTTCCAACCGGGTGCTGTTGAATTCGCGATCTCAAGGTTTGTTAATTATTAATTGCATGAACATGAGAAGTTTTGACATGAAAAAGATGTTTGCCGCTCTTATTAAGGTAGCTCAGTTGTAGGGTTAAGCAAATCACGCGTTGATTTTACAATCCCTGCATGAGTCTTTTTACACACACATCTCAAACGACTCCCTCTACGTTTAATATCTGTGGCATTTTGACAAAACATCTTAAGTCAAATTTAAAAAGATGAAAAAAATTTTGTTAATTACACGAATTTTTGTTCAAAAAACTTCTTTAGAATTTTGTATTTAAACGAAATTTTTCTTTAATTTTAGTTTATTTTATTATTTGAAAAAAATTTAAAAAGATTTTTCTATCTTATCTCCACTTAAGATGTTTTGTCAAAATGCCATAGATATAATTTTATCTTTTGCTGTGTTGTTGAAGTATCTCATAGGGGAAATCAGCTTGAAAACTGTTTTTCCCGTGCGAGGAATATTTAACAATTAAACAAGTTAGAGTGCTCTATTCGGCTGTGCCGAATCTTTGATACCCTCCACCGACATTTCAAATGTTTAAGGAGTAATATCTGTATGATGTTATTATTATCTTAAACTGTGACGATTTGTTATTAATTATGGTTTTAGGCGACTAAAATGTTTTCCGGTAGTAGGGTTTATATGGGGCCTAGGGTAAATTATGGACCGATCATCACGAAATTTCACAGCGTCGTTTCTAGTGCTTTAAAACTGTGACGTACCAATTTCTGTTATGGTAGCATTAGTAGTTATGGTTTTAGGTGTACTAAACTGTTTTCCGGGAGTAGGGTTTCTATGGGGCCTAGGGTAAATTCCTATAAAACTGTGACGAGCCAAAATTTGTTATGATTGCATTATTTTTTACGGTTTTAGGCGTACTAAACTGTTTTCCGGTATTAGGGTTCATATGGGGCCTAAGGTAAATTATGAACCGATCGTCACGAAATTTCACAGTGTTATTTTTAGTTCTAAAAAACTGTGACGTTCCAAATTTTGTTACGCTAGCGTTATTTTTTACGGTTTTAGGCGTACTAAACTGTTTTCCGGGAGTATTGTTTATATGGGGCTTAGGGTATATTATGGACGGATCTTCACGAAATTTAACAGCATGATTTCCAGTCAAATAAAACAAATTTTTGCAAAATCTTATCTCATTCCGTGCCTTGTTCCAGCATTTATGTTATTTTTTGTAACAAAATTATCAATTTTTTTAGGTGGTGGTTCCACATTTTGATTCATAG
Organism: Pollenia angustigena; assembly: GCA_930367215.1. Taxonomy (NCBI): domain Eukaryota; kingdom Metazoa; phylum Arthropoda; class Insecta; order Diptera; family Polleniidae; genus Pollenia; species Pollenia angustigena. The sequence goes on along the minus strand of OV884056.1, from coordinate 39,397,703 downwards.
CTCTGGTCCTACAAAACCGATTTTGCTGGATTTCAATCCCAAACTGCTTAGGATAACTACAAGCAATTTGGCACCAAGTTTGTTCATTTCTTTTGAGTTGTTCGAAAGTGAGCGTGTTTTCAACAGACGGACAGACGGACAGACAGACGGACATGGCTAAATCGACTTAGAATTACTCAAGGACCCAGAATATATGTACTTTATGGAGTCTGAGATGAATAATAAAAAAGTTTCACACGGAATGACAAACTTAATATACCCTCTTCACAACTAATTGTGGTGGAGGGTATAAAAATGTGCTTGTCGACGATCAAAAACACCCTTCGTGAGACTTCCAGTAGACTCTTACATGATTGAAAATGCTAGCTGGGAATTATCAAATAATAAACAAATAGGGTGGCCGATTTTTTAGAAACTTTTTAAAGGACAAACCAGTTAAGAACGTTTTCTTCCTTTGTTTGTCAACCGAACCTCATTAGGGAGAAAAAGTATCAAGCATGTGATTATTTTTGAATTTTCCTTAATATTGAACTTAGAAACATACAGCCGTGTCACATAGTACAATCCCGTTCAGAATGATTTCGGTCGGAATCGAGGAAAACTTATTTCTTTATTGAAAGAAGTTTATTTTGATAGTTTTTTATCATTTCAGATACAGAAAACTCCCATTCCGTTCATAAAAACAAAAATGGTTTAATTCCGAAAAACTGTTTCGTCATTTGCTGAATCAGCAAAATACGGAATTAATTCTGTTTCCGAACGGAATTGTACTCTGTGACAAGGCTGATAATATTATAGGTGAAGGGTCCAGAGTGAATAAGAATCTATAAGATGAAAAATTTTCGTACTTTTTTGTTATTCAATGGGTACTTTTTGAATTTTTATTAATATTCGAACTATATAAATTAAATTAAGCATGCATGGTCCTAAGTAAATAAGAATATGTAAGCGGGAGCTTTTTGTACTTTTTGGTTCCACATCTGGTACTTTAACCCTAGATAGAAAACGTTATTTTTTTGTACTGAAAATATAACGATAGGCCTGAAAGCCGTATGCTTGTTTATATCCTTTAAGGGATATCACCGAAAATAATATTGACGAATTCTATTGTTGAAATCATTTATTTATTATATTTCTTTTAAAAAAAATATAGTTTTTAAATAGAAAATTATTATAAAAATAAAATTAAAAATAAAATTCAATTAGCATTATCAAAAATTAAAGAGTTTTAAAAAGGACTTTAGTCCGGTTCTAAAAACTTAAATAAATATTTTCTTTGTACTTTATGTAGATAATGTTATCCGTATTAACTTATATAAACCAAAAAAAAATAATTTGAATAACATTATGTACAAGATTTACAAATTTTAATTTTGTGGTCGCCACATACAGGTATACCGCACTTGACACCTACCATTTTGGACATAAGTTTAATTTCTGATGGACAGAAGCCACCGTATTATCTCTTTTTTGATTCACGCTGTTCTCCACTACAACCTCAATCATTACTATTTGCATCTGGTAAAATTTGTTCAAAGTTGTCGGTTAAAGTTTTTGATAAAATAGGGATTTCTAGCCTTAAAATTTAAAAATTTATGGAAATTTCGGCACTGGTCCATTAAACAATTTCCGAAATTATTTCGGTAGTAAAAAATATCGAAGCATGAAATTGGGTCATACAGTGATTTGGATTCTTGAGTAGGTCCTCTTGCCGTACGAACTATATTCATTGAAGAAACTTGGCCATCGCTTTAACCCTTCGATGTAGCCCACTTACTTTTACTTCTTAAAGTGGGTCGAGATATCGTAATAACGCAGCTATCGGAAGAATTAGTAAAATGTTCAGGTTCTTAAGGATTTTCCTGAATCGGTGGTATTTTCTCGTCAGGCTTAAGGGTGTCAAAAGCTCATCTTCTACATCACTTTGAAGACTATCCTCCAATAATTCATCTTCCGATTCGCTCACAAAAGTAACACTAAAGATAACGATACGTCTCTCAGACATATGTTGTGTTTATTTGTATTTATTTCTCAAAAAATACATAACTTACAACACAAAGACTGCCACCACCAACTAGGTGCTGCTAACAACTGAGATAATTAACAGTGAGAAAGGTGTATGTTAACAAATGTGAAAGTAAGAGCACACAATTTAAAAGGGGTACGTCTGAATCTGACACCTAATGTAAAATTTTCCGCTGAATCCGAATATGAAGTCAGAATTGTCAAAAGTAGAACACTGAAATGCAAACATCTTCAACAATTTTAAACGGATTATGTATTTCTTTACTTTTAGTGGAAAGTTTTAAAATTTCTACTTTGACAATTCTGACTTCATATTCGGATTCAGCGGAAAATTTTACATTAGGTGTCAAATACATTTGATCAAACAACTGTAACGTAGTGTTATTATAGCCTTCACCACAGGTGGTGAAAAGGGTATACATAAGTTTGTCATTCCGTTTGTAATTTCTATAATATTGATGTTAGACCCTATAAAGTATGCATATTCTGGGTCCTTATGAGGAGCGAAGTTGATTTAACGATGTCCGTCCGTCCGTCTGTCCGTAGACCCCATATATGATGGGGGCCCGGTTATTATACATTTATGTCACATATGGTCCGGAATTGTTTGCCATTAAAATTCAGCAAGATCGGTCCACAAGTGGCTGAGATATGAGTAAAAACCACGACTGCCTCAAATTTTCCAATTAGACGTGACGTTACCATGCCAACACTAAAACGACATAAACATACCATACAAACCTATCCAATTTTGGTTTCTACGGGCATACATTGGCTATGGTAAAACAGTGTTGGAAATGTGTTTTTTTTTGTTGTTTTGTATACTACAAGTGGTGGATTTTATTACACATACACATTAATGCATGGATATGATATGCCGCTCAAATAAAGAAACAAACTCATAGATTCAATATATTTTAATTTAACGCTTCTTCAGTAAAAGCATTCGTAGCCGAGTTGTTTATTTCTCTCCTGAGACTGATGATATTGCCAGTTCGAATCCTAAAAGAATTTTTTTTAATTTCTTTTTATTTAATTTATTTATGTTCTAAAAAACGATTTAAATATCTACTTTGGCAAAAGAGGAAACGGGCTTAGGTACATATATAAATTTTTGGTTTTTTATATTCTTCGGCACTACGAAATGAAAAGTTGGCGTGGCTCATTTAATATTTATTTATTGTATCTAAAGAACGTTATTTATGTTTATATATTTTGTTCTTATCTCATCATGGTGAAGGGTATATAAGATTCGGCATAGCCGAGTATAGCACTCTTACTTGTTTTTGTTTTTATTTGCATTTTCATTGGACTGAAGTAATTGAATAAAATATAGATTTTTCGTCAATTATTTTTTAATTGAGTCCATGTTCCAAATCACGTAATTTGTTCATCATATTTTAATTTATAAATATCATTAAGTGAAAAAATTCAATTTTTACAATTTTTAGTAATCGATTTAATTATTTTGGTCTTAGGTGCAAAATCAACAAATCGTTCGCTTGATTCTACGAAGTTGTTAATAAAAATCAATTTAAATTTTTTTTCTGCGCAAAAGGATTGGATGTAACAGGTTCTAAAGAATAAGATAAATTGAACATTTTAGTCAAAAATTACAAACAACATACTTTGATGATTTTTCAAAACGTTTTCCACTTTTACCCCGTTCGGTATTTCCATAGTGCTGACGTATAATTTTCGAACTTTTCATTTAAGTTTTAAAAATAAATTTCAATATATTTTTTAATTTGAAGATGTTTTTAAAATAGTGCTTTTAAAGCATTTAAAAGTGGCAACAAGTAAAATTTTTATCCATGGAATAGTTTTTAATTGGTCTAATTTTTTTTTTATTGTTTTTTTATTAAATTTTTTTAAAAGGATATTTAAAAAAAATATGTATTTTTTTAATTCTTTTATATTATACTTTTGTCACTTTCTATTAATATTTATATTCTTTGTTAAAATATATTTTTGACTTGTTTTTTTTTCACTAACTTAAGTCGTTTTAAATTGTTGTTTAAACACAAAAAATTTTTGACATTTAATATTTTTCATAAGTATTTATGTCAAAAATATAATTCATTTTTCATTTTGTTCTTTAAATGTTGTTTTTTATTTTGTCTAGGAGTACTTTTTAATTCACTCATACTCTCTTTTGACCAAACAAGTGACCGACTAATGCTCAACTAACCAGAAAATCGACCGACATAATCAACTTGTCTTTTATAAATCTTTAATAAATATTTTTTTTTCGTATTCTATATTTTAGTCTATTCTATTTTTTATTTAACGTTGGAGGCTGCGAATTTCATTGCCAGCCAGATTTGTACTACAATTTTTATTATTGGAGGCATCAATGTGAGACCAACTGTTAAAAGAAAATTCAAAAACAAAATCATTCTCAATTACAGTGGGAATCTATGAATTTTTTTTTTTTTTTTAAATATTATTAAACAAAATATAATAAAACAATGTGCCAAAAGGCACTGTATACAAATTGAAAAATCTGGCGGAGACTGATTATGATAATTTGTTTTTTTATTTTTGAAAACTTTTTTCGAGTGAAGAAAGAAGAATTCACGTTGAAACAACAAATCATAATTTGCCAATGGACTCAACGCTGGGGATTTCTCACAAAATAAGTTTTTTTTTCAACTAAAAGAAATATTCAAGTGTCGAAAAACAAAATGATTTTAAATTAATATAACAAAAAATGTGCGTTGATTCATGAAAACAAAATTTAAAAAAACAAAATGTTTTAAGCAAAAATATATTTTTTGCATGGAAAGGTCAGTGATTCTTAAATGTATTTTTATATTTAATTAATACCCATTGCCCTAATATAAAATATTATTTATTAGTTCTCAATTCTTATTCCGATTGGAAATTTTTTAAAAGCAATTTTAAACAAGTAGTAGTTTTGGCTTTGCCGGATCTTATATCTGAGGAAAAAAATGCTTAATTCTTTTCTTTAGTGATTGATTTAGTGAGTTTTGGAAATATTAAAATAGGATTTCTTGAGCTTCACTCACATTTTTTATAAAATGAATTAGGGCCGCTTTTACCAATTCTATTTAACTTATAGTTTGAATAATATGCAGCATTGCCAACTGGCAAAAGAACTGGAAGGTTTTACAAGAAAAATAAAATAAAAATTAATTTACAAACAACTTTATGCAATTCATTAGTTTATTAAATTTACAGCATGTTCAACGATTTTAACATTAACGTTCGCATAGAAAATTACATTGAAAACAAAAACAAAATTCTAAAATTTGTTTTTGTTCTAAATGTAATTTTCTATGCGAGCGTTAACGTTCAAAATCGTTGAACAGTCTGTTAATAGTTTTTTGTTTCTCCTGTAAAATTTTCAAAATGCTAGATAGGGCCGTTTGTATTTTAGGTTACGACATACGTATGTTCCCAATAAGCACAAATTTTTTTGGAATTCCAATGTTGGAATTCCAGTGTGAATCCAAGCTTAAATTATATTTGAAATCCATCCTCTTTCCGGTCTGTTTGAAGGTTGTTGAAAAACAACGATAAATTTGTTTAAAGCATATGTTATATATGGTACAGAGTTGTTGCAAAATCATTGGCGGCGGTGATGATGATAATTTTATAATTAAATTTTCAGAGACATTTTCCGATTTCTAGATTTGTCTTTTTCGCAGAAGTTTGTTTTCCGTTTCTTTTCAGTGGTTGTGTTGGGAAAAGATTGTTTTTATTTATATTAAATTATGTTACATTACATCCATTATTCCGGCGACTGGATACGAAACACTGCCATCTAAAGAACGTTTTTGAATAACAACGTCGGCATCAAATCGAGTCAGCTATGTACTCTAAATGTCAATCATAAAATATTAATTGTGAGCAATTTTACAACGCGAAACCCACAAAGTTTTTAAGTGAAAATAAACAAATAAAAGTGAAAATAAGCAAAAAAAAAAAAAAAATAAAGAATAGAAAATAAAACAATATAAAGGAAATTTGGAATAAATAAATATAAAGGTATGTATTCAAAGCCAAAAGCAGATGCTCGTAAAATTTTTGCACTGCTTACCCAGAATCAGTATATTCTGGGAAATTAACAACCAATGGGAATGGCTTCCAACGATGTCCACGATGCTCACGTCGCTTTGAACGATGAACCGTTTGTCTGTGAGGACACAATTATAAAAAAATTAATTCGTAAAGTGACAGGGACTAAAAAATACAGCTGGATGTATGGACGATCCAACATAACATTGGGAATGCTGCAATAAACAGTTTACTGCAAATCCTTAACCAGCTCACACAAAAAGACTAATGAAATTTTATTTTTCGTTTATTTTTATTTTTAAAATATAAACTATGTACCTATTTTTATAAAATGTTTTATTTTTACAAGAGTAAATCGGGTAAAAAATGTGGCAGAAAGTGGTTTTAAAATTATTGTTAAAATAAAGTTATAACACTATTTAAATTCTGTTGCAACATTGCTTGAATAACACTGAAATTCCATGCTTGAATTCAACGGTAAAAACAGGTTCGGTTCGACTTGAATTCCACTGCAATTCCATGCTTGAATTCAAGTGTAAAAACAGGTTCGGTTCAACTTGAATCACACTGTTATTCAAGGCTGAAATTACACTGTAAAGGTACTGTTTTCTTCGACTGTAATTCAATGGTAAATTTTGCTGGATTCGCTATTGAATTCAACTGTGTTTCAACTGTAATTCAACACTGGAAATTGGAAATTGTGACTGGGTTTCAAATGTAACTCCTGGGTTTCAAATGTAATTCCAGCCAAAATGCTTATTGGGATCACCCTAATTGCAATTCCTCGATATTTTGTTAATCATACGCCACCTATGACATTTAAATACTACTACTATAAATATTATAGTTATTAACTGATAGCGTATAAGTGTTATACATTTTAAAATAGCAAATCCTCATACGCATTTGAGCCAGCGTTTTGTTTTATTGAATTTTTAATTACACAGTGCTAGTTTCAAAATTAGACAAGCCGGGCACATGGCGTTTTGGCATAATTCGGGCACGCTGAATCCAATGGTGCCCACCGTTTTCTTAGGTTAACTCTTGTTTTCGAGATATGCCATTATTTCGAAAATTGAGGAGGACAACAAATATTCGCCTAACTCAAAAGCGGTTTATTTAATTGAAATTACTAAAAAAACCGTAATTCCGCAATAAAATTTCCTTTAAGAAACGTCAAACTTTTTTTTTAATATGAGCAGTCGTTATAGAAACATAATTTTTTTTTGGAAAAAAAAATATTTTTTTTTATCAAAATTTCGAAATTTTTGTTTTTTAAAAAATCATCAAAAATTGGAAAATGCAGTTAGGCTTCAAATTTTTTGCAGACATAAAAAAACGAAACGAAGCAAATTTTGTTTTATTCACAAAAGTCGATAAATTTTAATTAATTTAAGAATTTCATAAAACGCAATATTTGTATGGGAGCCCCCCCTAAAAGTGGTGATAGAGGGCAAGTATGTATCGAGAAAGTGTTAAGGACAAACAACTTATTAAGGTCGGTCATACATTTTATCTTACTTGGGGCGACTCCTGGACATTTATGGGACTTTTTTTCAATATATTTCTAGTCTGCATTGAACATTTTATATGGGAGCTCCCTAAAGGAATAGAGACAGCAGGTAGGGTTGGTCATACATTTGACACATCTAGGAGCATCCTAGGCGCTGCAGCAGCCAAATTTAATTTTATTTCCAACATAAAAGATGGTTTGTGGAAAGAATTTATTGTATGGGGCTATTAACTGGAAGTATTTAAAATCAAAATTCTGTACATGACTCTTTCAAGGCGTTTGCCGATGACCAACGCATGAGTCATATTTTTTTCTAAGCTTTAAAGCCGCCAAAAATACAGCCAACTTAAATCATTTCGAAATATGACTGATTAAAATTGTTTTGTATATTTAAATTTATGAATGTTTCTGTTGGAATTATCGAAGAACTTCCTTAGCAGCAGTTTAATAGTTGCTACATATATTTCATTTTCTGAAATAAAGACCACAAAGTTTTGCCAAAAACAAATTTTTTCGAAACCACTTCATACTTCATATTAGAGGGTGTACGGCACACTTTTTTTCCTTTTAAGGTGGTACGCTCTAATTTACATATACGTATGTATATAAACAAAATTTCTCAAAAAATGTTTCTTTAAAGATCTTTGGGATTTACAAACAAAAAACATCATTAATTTCCAACAGAGATGTGTTTGTGTTTATTTATGTCAATTACATGTCTCATAAAAATACCAAAAACAAAGAACTAAATATTTATCCAAAATTTACATGAATACTCAAAGTGTTTTTATTGTTTAAAAAAAAAAATTAAAATCTTGTTTATTTTATGAATGTGTGATCAATTAACTAAGATTTATATACATACATACGTAGTATAATTTCAGTGTACATGACGTAGACATCTGTTTATTATTTGCTTGTTTAGAAAATGTGTATTTTGCTTGCCTCTTTTTCTATTATTTCTATCTGTATTTATTGTTTGTTTAAGGTTAAAGACACATTGTATCTTTAATGAATTTTCAAGCAACCGCTAAAAATATATTTTGTAAATGATGCCAAGAAAAAATAATAATTTTCCAAATTATTGTTGCTTTTAATTTTGCGAAAAAATAATCTGTATAAGTGACGAACTGTTTAAAATGTCATTTAGGATTAGAGAATTGCTAAAACTATTAAAAAAAAAGAAATTATGTCATGGAGCTTTTCTGATTAGTATACAATTAATTTGTTTAAGATTTGAAGCAAAATATTTAAGGTATTTATTTAAATCTAAAAAAAATATTCAGGGTGATATTTTGTTAAGCACTTCATCTCACTTGAAAACTATTTTTATAGAAATTTTTGCAAATTAAAAAAAAAATTAATATGAAAAATTTGTCAACGAATGGTGAAGGGATTTATAAAAAAAGCTGTTTAATAATTTTTTGTTGTTGTTTGTATAACGGGATCCGAATTAAATTTATTGTAAGCTAAACTTTTAAATGAATGAGTTTTATTTTGGTCTACATCAGTGAAGTTAAGTTTAGTGTTTTTAACTCTTGGTGACCACAAATTGATTAATTACAATATGGAACATTTTTGGGATTATTGTCTGGGGGTGAAAAATTCCAAGTCAGGGTGATGGTAGTAGGTCAGTATACTAAAACCCTCAAAGGGTTTGGCGTTCGTATGTGTCAGTTTTTTTTTTATGACATTTTAAATTGTTTCCTTATCTTGATGTTTTTTTGTTTAACATAACTCGAGAACCACTTGTCTGATTTTCAAAAAAAATTAAGAATTACAATTTCTTTAATCCGTTCATATAACGTTTTTCTTTATAATCAACAGTTTTGCCGGTAAAAATAAATTAGTGGAGAATTATAATTGATAAGTGCAGCATGGATGTATGCAGCAGATTTTATCACAAACCTGCACTGCAATTTTTGTGACTTTTTTTAAGCGATCGGTGAAAATCGTCGGACTTTTGTTTGTTATTTGAAAGAATACACCCACATTCAGTGATGCCAACAGTAGGGGATTTCCCCTTTTCTAGGGATTTTTTTCACACATACGAACGCCAAACCCTTTGACCTAGTACCATTACCCTGACTTGGAATTTCTCACCCCCCAAAAAAAAACAATATTTTAATTAAAAAAAAAAATGCTTAATTAGCATAATTTTTACAATTGGAATAAATACTGGTAAAAGTGCTTTATTTAGATGTGCTGAATCTTACATACCAAAGTATTGACTTTCCTAATGGATTATATGATATAGGCGCTTTCGTGTTAATATCCTTATTTCGGGGCCATATTTGTGCGGCTACTAGTTGAAGAATTTCGCTGACCAAACTAACTTTATATATGTGACCCAGTCTATGAAAACGTGGCTTATGACTCAAAAACAAAATATAGAAAAATCAGATGTTAAAGATAAACAATGCACTTCGTCAGTTGTTGTCCTTCGTTCTGTTTCTGTTGCTCTTTTTCGCTATAAACTGCACTCAAAAAAAAAGTTTAGCTAAAATTAGCAAAACGATCTGCTGGCCTAATATTAGCAAATTTTCTGTAATAATAACAGTTTTTTCTGTAACTTGTACAGACTATTTTATTTGAGTGTATTGAAGTGTTGAGGAACAAAACTGTTTACGGTTGTTGTTGTTAAAATGTCATTTACTTCTAATTTCTCCTTTTCCACTACAGGACATTTTGACGTGAATACCTACAACCGGGTACAGCTAACTACAAGGCAACAAAGAAGTGCGCAGTCTTTGGAATCACAGATGAAAAAGGAAAAATATAGGTTAGTATTTCATTGTACAAATTCAAATCGCTTGCTTTGAAAGTATCTTGACTATCTTTTTTTTTCGATAGTATAATTACATGATAGATGAGGAACATAATATTGGCAAAGGTCCAAACACCGTTGTGAGCATCCTGCTTTATCACTTGGAAACGTATTGGTAAAATGTCCAAACAATTGTCCTTTTCTGTGATAACTGCGTTGGGCAGAACAAAAATAATGTTATGTTATCATATCTGCAATAGCGGGTGGTTCGAGGACTCAACAAAACGATTTTATTGAATTTCTTTTTGACAGGGCATACCAAGTTCGCCCCGGATCGCTTCTTGGGTATTTCCAAGGCCAAGAATGCTATTACTAATATTGATACGTATGAAGATTTACTGCAGTCCGTCGTACAATCGCCACCATGTGGCCATAATACAGCTGTATTATGATTTATCTCTGGAACGACAGTAGTACATTTATCAGAATCCCAGAAGCCTGGTTTCAGACCCCATGAATGTTGATATTTTGGTTCCATTGCCATCGAAAAAATGCCATCAAAAAAAAAAATGGCATCGAGGGAACCCAAGGCTTCATCCTTAAAACCTAAACCGCAGAAGCCTGTGGCTTCATCGCCGAATCACGGTCCAAAAATGAAAAAAAATGAAGAATCCTGCGAATTCAACTCTAATAAAAAAGACAGGAAAATGTAAGACCTCTTCTTCAGAAAAAGATTCAAAAAAAACAAGAGACTTCAAAGGTTTCAGAAAGGATGGCGACGAAGAAAACTACTTAATATTGCTAAATAAATATTTTTTTGTGCAAAATAGCTTTTTTTCATTTTCAATTCCATGCATTATCTTTATCTCGATTTTTAATAAAATTCTGTTTTTCTTTCATTTGTGCTTTTCTTTCTCTACATTTTTAGTACACTTCTAAGCAAGTTAGGACTTTCAGCTTTTCACCATGTTAAAGAGCGTCTCAAAAACCATCCGAACCAAAAAAAAAAGTGAAAAATAATTTTTAGAGTCATAAGCCACCTTTTCATAGGCCAGGTCACATATAGAGAATAATGATCCTAACTTAGTCCTATAGTAACATAAGCCCTTAATTGTATGGGGGACAGATAAAATAATTAACCGATAGCTGTTTGTAAATATTCATTTAGAAATGTCTGATACCATATAAATCTCCTAGGTTATATGGTATGGGCGCTATTCTGTTGAACCCACCACTTAAATGTATGTAGGGAAAGCTGGTTGCGCTTAAGCACAGGGACAGTTGGTTCATGCATTGTTTGTCATCAAATGGTCAAGACCACTTTGAGATAAGGGCTTCCCGGCAGGTGCTCACATAAGTCATTTGAATATCTTTGCCAAACCTTTTATTTTGAGGCAAAAACGGGTTATTTCCCTATTACTTTGTTACTTACAGACAGCTTTATTAAATTTCAATAGCAAAAAAAAATGATGTTCATAGATTATAAGGGCACCTCAAACAGAAAAGTTTTATGGGCAAAAGTGAGCTTAGGTGGTGGTATGGTATGTTATCAACATTGAAAACAAATACATTCATAAATTGTTGTATGTGAACAGATAAATCATTAAAACTTGCAATTCTCTTTTTCAAATTAAAATAAAAATCATAGTTTTGCTAATTATTTACTATGTCTCAATAAGAAGCTTTTACTCACATTTTAAATCAGAGTACGATATTAGAAAACATATTATAAATATATATTTTCTAATTTTCTAATGTCGTATTTATTTTATACTGAGCATTTTAAAAGCTTTTGAGAGTATTTTTATTGAGTAAGTGTATTCCATCCAGTGTTCCCAGTTTTGGGGATTTATCCCCAAATTGGGAATTTTTTTGGAAATTGGGGATACAAATTTCGTGAAAATCCCCAGGGGGCAAAGCACTTTTTTCGCTGGGGATTTTTGGGGATCATTTATTATTATTAATTTCATTTTGCAATGGCAATACCGATTTGGTCAAGATGTGGGTAAAAATTTTAGTCTCTTTTTTTGGGTTTAAAACTATTTCAAGAACTTGTTGAAATAGTTTTAAATATGCTTTTTGTACCAACTAGCGTTACTTCTGTTGAACTAGCTTTTTTCTGTAGTGAATACAACCAAAATTAATATTTGCAACAGCATGCAATATAAGTTATTAGGAGCTCTTCGTAGAATAAATACACACTTTGAAATAATGAAGCAGGCTGTGAAAAATTTATTCAAAAATCTCAAATGCACTTTTTAAACAAACAACATTTAAAACAAAATTGCATTGGCTTATGAATTAGAAGATTATGATTCCCTAGTTTTGGAAATGATAAATATGTATTGACGCATAATTATTTTTCTTTTGCGTTTTTACGGAACCCTTGTTACATACTATGTATACATGTATACATGGATACGAGAGAACGGCTTTGTGCAATTGTAAAAAAATCGCATTAAATCAACAGCAACAAATACACTCACTTGCGGACATACAATCAAACTTGCGCAACCGGAAATATTCGCTGCTGGTTTGCAGTCATTCAAATAATGCACATCGTGCTTTGTTATTTATACAATCGTTAGCTTCGTTTTTTAATAAAGATGTTTGTGTGTTCGGAGCGACAATGATTGTTTTGGTAAAGACAAAAAAAATACAAGCAAAAAAGCCAGAAATCAAGCAATCATTACTCATGTATTCATTCAGCATTAACTATGAAGTACAAGAAAAAAAAATTTAAATGAATCGAAACGCACATATGTAGGTACATACAAACAATTTCCATAGAAACAGCATTTTTTTTTTACTTTTAAAAAGTACAGTAGTTCTGTATGTAGGTAAAATGTAATCTTGTTATTGTTGTTTTTATTGTTGTTAATTTTAAAAAAGCGTCTCTTCGAGTGGACAATGACTACTCCCAGCAAATAATAGGACCAGTCCAAGCACGCGTGTAAAGAGTAGTCCACAAGGGACCAGGACTAGTCCAAAAGTAACCCAAACGTATGGAAAAAATCTGGTCTATTTAACATTGCGATGTCCTAGGAGAGGCCCATATAACCCACCTTTGGACCACTAAGGAGTAGTTTTAAAACTACTCCATTGTATACCCAAGAGGATTAGTTTTGAAGTCGTTTAAAAACGAAAGCATGCCGTTAAAAAACGAAGACATGTCCTCTCACTACAAACACTTTTTAACAATGACATGGTCCATGCTTGCATTACATCGGACCAGTCCATTTTATTTGAAGGGCTTGAATGCAAAAGTATAAGAATGTGTTCCTTTGAATTAACACATGTGTGTTATATTGCATGCGCAACAAAAATGCAAATAAAGCACTTTCAATAAAAAATGAATAAATGCAAAAATCAAATGTGAACGAAACGATGTAAAAATTACCAACGGGGAACTTTGTTTTGCAAGCAAAGATTGAATGTAAATCAAGAAAAATAGTGATAATAATAATATTACACAAATGGATTTTTTAAATAAATCGATGTATGCATATTTTTCCATTGACATAATATTCTTTTTTTTTTTTAAGAAAATGTGGGGATTTTTGGGGATAAGAAAATGGCTATTTTGGGGATAAAAAAATCGCAAATTGGGGATAAGGCCTAAAATAAAACTGGGAACTCTGATTCGATCAAGCACTTACTTACGATTTTAAAAACAACTTTTGTTTTCTCTTATATTGAGTATTTACAAAGCTTTTGAAAGTATATTAAGTGAAAATGTAGAAAGCTGATTAAGGAGAATAAAATCAACAAATTCAATTCCAAAATTTAATAATGGGTTCAAGTCAATGCTATAAGGCCATGTTAACAAAACTTTAGCGCCGTTTGTTTGCAAAAAGCGCTTCCTAATTTAGAACTTTTTCAAAGATGTTTTTGTATGATGTTTAAATAGTTTTTGCGGCTGTAGGAAATATCGCCCAAACAAAAATGGCCCAAAAAAATAAATGAAAAATCGCCCAAATGAAGAATTGCCCAAAAGAACATGAAAATTGACCCAAAAAGTTATATATGAAATTTTGCCCAAAAAAACGAAAAAGAGCCCAAAATAAAAACGAAAAATTACCCAAAAAGAAAAAAATAATTTTTTCCCAAAAAAAAAAAATTTTTTTAAATTATTTAATTTGCAAAACAGTGTTTATTATTCATATAAATTCAGTAACATACAAATGTAAGTTTTATGTAAAAAATTGCATTGTTTCTTCGACAGCTGCGCGGCAGTATGGACAGTAATACCTATTTGAGCCCTCCGGCAAACTTCGTGCACTATTCAATAGTTAAATATTAATTAATCACTGCATAGTTATAATCATTTACTCAAAACAGAATATAGCTTTTTGCAAGGTGGCATGTCATAAAGTCCAGTGTCGTAATGTCCATGGACACTGTGACACTTTTGAAAATGTAATAACTTCCGTGCGCATTAAGATATTTTGCAAATGGACATTATGTCATTTTTAAAAATGTCATAAGGTCCATAATTACTAAAGATGTTTAATACAAAAAATGATCTACATACTCGCAGAGAAAACCCTGTTTTATTATGGTCACAACCAACAAAACTATTTTTAAAGAAACTTATTTTACCATAATATGGTTGTCGGTGACAATGATATTGTTAAATTAAACATTTAAAAATGGTTTTGTTGTTTTTTCTCTGCGTGCATATATTAAACATATAGCGAAATCACATTTGGGCGCAAGGATTTTCTCCCCTATGGTGTAACAAATACCGGCAGCGCTTACTAAAGCGTCTCGGCATAGACGGCCTTCGGCCAGGCGCAAGTATTTTCTACTCTATGGTATAACAAAAACCGGCTTCGCTAACTAAAGCTTCTCTGCATAGCCGGCCTTCGGCCGGGCGCAAGGATTTTCTCCTCTATGATATAACAAAGACCAGCTTCGCTAACTAAAGCTTCAGAGAAGTAATTGATGTTTTTAAAAAACATTTTAAACAGATTTATTTATTTGGCTCCAATAATGATCTGAATTCTTTACTAGGAAATGTGTTGTGTATTGATTTTTTTTTTTTTTTTTGTGTAGAAAAAATAACAACAACACTACAAGAAGAAAAACATAAATTATTTTTATGAAGAAAGGAATTTTACAACATGAAAATTAATTAAAATTTATTGATAATTTTTCATTCTTGACTCAATCTGGGCTCGAACCCAGGTGTTTACGGACAGGTTACCCTGACATGTTTCGATTGCAACCACTCAATCTCCTCAGAGGGCTTGCCGTTTAACACTCGCAGCCATCGACGACTGCTGACGTCATTAGTCAAACATCAATCCTTAAACCAAATTGTATTCAACCTTTGGTAGATCGAAATTTGCATTGAATGATTATCTATTTTAATTCATTTTAACATGTTATTCCCTTACTTCTGTTTTTTCGTACTTTTGTCAAGAATTCTTCTTGAAGTTCAAAGTACATATTTTTTGTTTTTTCATTTTTTGTCTTTCTTATTCTTGTTGACCTTTTCAGCACAACTTGAAGGACAAATGCAAACATAGAGCTCGTGCCTTAGCTTTAACAATTATTAGTATTGTAGTTATTTTAGGTACAATGATCGAAAGCCATATTGGCCGTCGCTGTAGAACAACGTTCCGAAAAGTGCTGCAAACCTGCTAAGCATTTCATTCGAAGAAACCCAGGTCAATTCGACTTCAAGAATTGGAGGCTATAAGGTCAAAGACAATGCAATCAAAGATTTTTCAAATATTCCTTCATGCACACTATTTAATATTTCCCAAACTTCAGAGTTCTGCTGTGGGGTTGAGCTCTGCGATGGAAAGCATTTCCAAATAGGATTTATTTGCTTTGCAGAGTCTTGTCGTGTTTTCTTTAGTGCTAACGCTTTCAATGATTTCAAGATTTATGAAAACTTCAATAGTACCAGGTTTGTCTTTTGGTGGACTTGAAATCTTTGTTTGTTCCTAAGCACCTCCTTCTTCACACGATACTCCACATGATACGCTATCGACAGCTTTTTGAAGGCTTTTGATCACTTTTGGGCCGTACAATGTTCTCCACTCATAGTTAATATCTAAAAAAAAAACTTAATTTTTACCTATGCATGTTGTTACCCAGCAAAAACTTCGCTTACTTTTTCAAAATGAATAGCTTCTCTCACTCATTATTTAGTAGCTTTCTTCTTTATCTGCTTCTATAACAACTTCTGTAACTACTAAATTCTTAATGTATGTAGGTACAAAAACAATGACTTACTTTTGAATGCGTTCATTTTGGGACATGCCTTGTAAACTTCATTGGTTCTTTCAGCAGAATTGTAGTGCTTTTAAGTTTTTACTGGGTAGTGAACTCAAACGAGTACAGTCAATATTATTTTCTATTTTTATTATTTTTTTATGTAAGTACTTAGTTTTTGCCTGTGAGTTATTCTGATACGATTTTAACTATAAAAATTAAAATTTATATTATCAAAATAGTGTTCAATCCTTAACACTCTTTTCGTGACACAAATCAGACTCAAGGCTCAGTTAGCCGGTAGCAGTAACATCAACCTTACCGTAAATAAGTAAGACCAATCTATTTCTTACAGATTGAGACGTAACATCTTGCTGCTAACTGTAACCGTTCTAGTTGCTTTACATACAACAAAATGAATCAGCTGATTTCCAACGTTACTGTTACTCCCGGCAACTGAGCCTTTATACTTTTGAACCGAAAAATAAAAAGAAACACAAATTCTTTTTTAGCTGCTGTTGGTATTATTGTTGTATAACGGTACAACGATTAAATATTCTTTGTTTTTGCTTGGAAGCTTGTAAAATGGTAGCTGTATTTATTAATGGGTTAAGTATGAATTTGGGATCTCACTTGTTTTTAGTCAATCCCGTTTTCTAATTAACGATTTTTCTTTTTAGTGCATAAATGTTTATTTAAATTATATCTACATATAAGAACTTTAATTTTTAACAATAGCAATTATTTAAATATTTTTAAATGTAACGGAAAGCTTTTTCTAGAAAAAGCTTTAAATAATCTGTTTCTGTTATTGCTTAAAATTATTTTAGACTTAACAAAAATTATTCCTAAAATCTCTTATATTTTTTTCTGCGAATCTAAATAAAAACAATAGGGGCATTCGCGTCATTAAAATCAAAACAAAAATAAATATTTGTAAAAGCAAAATATTGCTTTAATATACAATCCTAGTTCGATTTTTTCAACTTGAAAAAATCTATCCTCTTGCAATTACCGAAAAGTTCCAATTAACCATTGTTTATTTAACTTGACGACACAACATTTAAAAAAAAACTTTACATTTTATTATATATTTTTGCATACGTACACAAACTGATTAAACTTTACTTAAATATAAGTATGTAAAAAAAATCGTACAATCTGAAATTTAATTAAAACAAACTGTAGAAAAAACAATGTCGTAGCAAGAAACTTTCTTAAAAATAATGAAATTATCCTATTTATTTGTATAATGTCTTTAGTTTTTCTAAAATCTATAGATGAAGTTCCCTGATGATCTGGCCTAAGCAACGAGTGAAATGCGATATCCCATCAACAATAAATTTCAGTGTTTTTATCAAAATTAAAAATTGGGAATTAAGCAGGACAAACAAAATCTTGTAAATTAAAAATTTTGTATTCCCAAAAATTACTTTGATAGTTATCCAATTATTATAACTTATGTACACTTTTCCGTAAAGAACTCTTATAAGATGTTAAACAGAACAAATATGCTCATTAGGGTGTTCAAAAAAAAGTTGTGTCTGTCACCCCCTAGAATGAAAGATATGTCAATGAAGTTTCTAAAACAGGAAACAATTTTTTTTGCCACGCCCCAAAATACAGCACTTTTGGTTTTTTATATGTAGCACTGCCATTTAAAGTCCGATCTTATCAAATCGCATATCGCTGGTCATGTCTTGAAAGTGTCTCCATTTTTGCGTTTGGTGACTTTTCAATCCGAACTCAAATTCTGAACGCCACTTATGCCAGAAAGTCCTTTTAAAACTACGTTTGTATAGATTTTAATATGCTCACTTTTATGACACGCCTCCAAGTTAAGCCCCTTTTTTCTTTTTCACATACATACTACATTAAACTAAGTAGAAGCCAATGCCAGTAACTCAGCTCTTATGAAAATAATACAATTTTCCAGAGTTTAAAAACAAAAAACTGTCAAACAAAAAACTAAAACTTGTGTACAACTTATGCCAGAAAGTCCTTCTAAAACTACGTTTGTATAGATTTTAATATGCTAACTTTTATGACACGCCTCCAAGTTAAGCCCCTTTTTTCTTTTTCACATACATACTACACTGAAAGAATTTTCTTCGCAATACTAACGAATTTTGACATTAATCCCATGAAAAATTGCATTATAAAGGAACCTATGCAGCGCTTCGTTGGATCAATGAAACCTGTTTCATTAAAAGGACTTAATGAAACATTGCATTAGATCCATGAATATTATTCATTGGATGAATACTTTCAATAAAGTAAAATTTTTTTTTTTATTTTTTTTTTTATTTATTTTTTTTCTTTTTTCTCATTTTATTTTACTTTATTTTATTTTATTTTACTTTATTTTATTTTACTTTATTTATTTTTTATTTTTTTCTGTCTCTGGTGGGATTCGAACATGTAACCTCGGTGCTGATAGACTAGCTCACTACCAGCTAGTCTACCGGGGCAGTGTAGTTTTTGTATAAAAAAACTATGTTTTTTTCTCAATTGAGACCGTAAATATGCGATTAAATTGTCCATAATAACAATAACAACGTTGATTGAAAGTGGATTGAAAGTTTTTGTTTCATTACTATAATGACATTTTTATTGTCATAATGAAAATTTAAATTTATAATTTAAAAAAAAATTTTTTTGATTTCATAAATTTAATGGCATACATGTAACATTCGATGCATGAAATTATTAAATCTTACATTTTTTAATTAACATTTAAACATTTTTTTAAGGAAACTATAATTTTGTATTAATTTATGAATATAGTTATGTTTGTATATTGTTTTTTTAAGTTCCCAATTAAAATTTTTTGTTTAACTTGGACAAACTTAAGTTTTCATATATCCAATGAAAATTTTTAACGTAATTACGAAATCTAATGAAGCGATTTTAACGAAAATACTTCATCAAACCTATGAAATTCCATTTAGACAATGAAAATTTTCATTTACCCAAGGAAAACTTTTTGATGAAAATGATTCATTAAATATATGAAGCATTTTTCTTTCAGTGTACATTAAACTAAGTAGAAGCCAATGCCAGTAACTCAGCTCTTATGAAAATAATACAATTTTCCAGAGTTTAAAAACAAAAAACTGTCAAACAAAAAACTAAAACTTGTGTAAAACTTTTCGCTTTTTGAGTTGGTTTGATAGCGACTGTTTACATTTAATGAATTAGAAGTAAAATAAATAGTTTTTTTTTTGTCAACGACAAATTAAGAAGTGGAAGAAAGTTTTTCTATTTTGACTGCAGTTTTTTAAACGCTGCAATTATGTTTTTGCGATTTTTTTTTTTCAATAAAATCAGTAGAGTTTTTTTAAATTATTTTTAAAAAATTATTAGTTAATTTTTTGTACAAAAAATTAATGTAGGCAATACAGAAATTTATAAACTTTTATATGAATTTTTACTTTATTAGTAAATATATTTATTAATTTTTATACAACATTAAGAATTATTACTTGAACTACTTCGTGTTTTTGTGTTCTAATGAAGCGCGTTTAGTAATCGAGATCTTGACAACCAAAAAATTAAGTAATTTAATAGCAAGGCCGTCTTTTGGTTATGTGAAACTTTTTTCCGGGCTCTTGGTGATCAAGTACGATATAATTCTTACACATTTTAGGATTTTCATACATTTAAATTATACCGATTAAAAAAATTTGGCGGAATTTCTTCCTATTTGGCATAACAATAGCTGCAGTAGATATAAATCTGTGTGCCAAATATATTTTTTATGATGTCTATTTGTCGACTTATGGGGTGCTATGATGTTGCCGTTTTTGAAAAATAATTTTTTTAAATTATCGTTTCGACCTAGAAACAAAAAATTTGATCTTTATCTTTGTTTGTCTCCAAACCCGAAATGGACATACTTTACCCATATCTGCACCTCGTTTGGGGGCTCCATATAAATATTGAGGTTAATGAAATTCTTAAATTCGTACATAAATTTGCATAGCTTTTAAAAGTATGGAGATCTCATTTCAAAACTTTTACAATATAATTAGGACAGAAATTTGCATAACTTTTAAACTTATAGATATCCCATTCTTTACATTGTAAAAAAGACACCTTAGATTAATTTTGGTAAAAAAAAGGTGTCCAATTTCGAAAAATTTTAATTTTAATTGGCCACTGCTGGTTTTGCAGAATAAATTTTTTTTTTATAGATCAACCTATTTTTTTAATGAATCACTTATCATAATTTTTTTCTAATTCTAAACGATAATTTAAAAACGGCAACACTTTAGTACCCCATAACTCGACAAATAAAGACCATAAAAAATATATTTGGCACACACATTCAAATCTACTAGAACTTCAGTTATGGCAAATGTGTATGAAGAAATTTCGGCAAAAAAAAAATTTTTTTTTTTTTTATGTGCCCCAAATGTTTCATTTATATCACGACTTCGTCTAATTTCTTTGTTTTAAAAAAATTACAACAGATGCAAGAATACCTCTTGTACATTCAGTTGCGACCGTGGGTACAAGATACGAATGTAAACAAAAAATTACCTGGTGTTTAGTTTATAGTGCGCATGCCGTCTTCGTTCTCGTAGCATTGCCGTGCGTTAAACGTTCCCATAGTATGAAAATAAAAAGAAACCAATAACAACAAAAGAAACAAAATAAATAATAAACAAGTGGAAAATTAAAGAAAACATTGGAAAAATAAAATCAAAAATAAAAGTCAGGGAGAAAAGATGATTTTTTGTTTAATATTTCCATTAAGAGAATGCGGATTTAAAGAGAGAAGAGAAGAAAAAGAGAAAAGAAATCATTTACATATTGTTAGTTTAATGTTTATTTTACATGAATAAGTTTCTAAAATGTTGTATCTTTATTTGGCTTATATTTTCTTTAGATTATTCATCTGTTTATTTATTTGTTTAGTTTAGCACTTGTGTACGATTTATTTACGTTTCTTTTAGATTTAATCCAAATATCATGTTTTGCTTTGTCTCAATTTTGGAATAACATTTTTTTTTTGCTGTACAAAAAATATATAACTAATTATGTACGTTAATACATATGTAAATATACATATGTATACAGTCCAATTTTCTTTTTAATGAATCTGCATAAAATCATTTAACCCTTGTGTTAATACCCGGGTACCATGGTACCCACCTACGCATATTAACATGAAAAAAATGTATTAAGAATTAACATTTTTAAACAAGCTTCTTGATCAAAGTTATTTTACTTAAAAGAAAGAGAATTGAGATTCTAAATTTATTTTTTGCTCCTTTAATACTCAAAAAAATTTGCTTAAACTTTAACCATCCCAATATGCGCACCCGGGTACCCCGGTACCCAATACAATACAATACACTTTATGGGATAACAAATAAACTAAATTCTGTATCATACAATTACAGACGTGTAGTTTCCAAAGCGTTAGTATTATAATACGGGGAAGTCTCATTTACATATCATGTATGACCAAAAATGTTCAACGGTTATACTAAAAAATACTGTCCTGTATAAAAAATTTAAAATTTTAGCCGTTTTGCAATACAAAGTTAAAAAATCATATTTAAACATAAATATAATTTAATACGCTTTTAAAAAGTTTAAAAATTTAATTTTATTTCATAAAAATATGGATTATTAATACGTTATAGTATATGGGTACCCGGGTACTCCGTTTGCTAAACAATGTGGATAAAGTTGGGCATTAACACAAGGGTTTATAAAATCGTTATCTTTATCAATTTCTGGAAATCAAAATCATATAAAATTTAAATCGATTGATATTTTCAATTACATTTTTTAAAAATTACGATAGTTTTTTCTGATTTTAGACGAGTCCTGGTTCAGATAAATGGTCCGCAAATAATGTGGTACATAAAAGGAAATCTTTTTATAAACTTTAAAAATCCTATTTTCAAAATTTGTTTGATTTAAATTTTACTTGATTTCGATTGTGAAAACATGACTGTATATTTTTTTTTTGATATTTTGTAAAAGCGCCTATTTCACCAATTCTATTTTAATTTCAATTAAAATTTAAACTCGTTTTTCAATAAAAAATAAATAAAATTATAAGAAATTTCCGTGAATTTATCAACAATAAAAATTAGGATTAAGCACCACAAACAAAATCTTATTAATTGGAAAACTATGTATATTAAAATATGAGAATAAGGCGCTAAGATATTTTGATTTGGATTGCCCTTTTCAAAAAAGGCATTAATCCATTTGAATATTATCAATGTCATAATATTTTACTATTATATGTACATATAATAAAGTTCTGGAAAATAAGCTGCTGAGCTATATTCTGCTTTTTTTCATACTCCTTCTTAAACGTTATTGATTAATTTAACCTTAATGCGCTCGGTAGTCTACATTTGTAGCATTGTTGCAAAAACGGTTGAATAATAAAGGAAGTTCCACAACAACAGGGTCTGAGATTTTCAGTAGCTTCCTTAAAATCAGTTCTAAGGAGTTTTGGCCACTAATGGTTAAAAAAATAAGTTACAGCACCCCCCAGATCCTACTTTTCAAAATAACTATCTCCTGGCCTGTAGGCTACAAGTGTAGACACCATATAAAATATATGGAAATTCACATCGTTCTGCTACTCAACATATTTTTTTGAATGCAGCATGTCAAACATGTCATATGGTATTTTTTTAATACTCTTTGCTTTCTTGTGCACGTTTGTATTATTTGATTGTCTAACCTGCAATTAAAAAAATTTTTTTTTTTTTAATTGGGAAATGTGATTGTTGGAAAGAGCTATGGGAATTTGTTTCTCAAGGAGTGTTAGATTTTATATTGTTACCAGGAAAATGTATAGCAGAAGGACTTTCATAGTCCTATTTGTTGTTTATTAACAACTTAATGCATTAAGCTACATTCGCACGAGTTTTCTGATTGAAATACAAACATTTTTTGGCCTTTCAAAAAAGATAGCTTCAACTTATATATAGTATTTAGTGACATTAATATGTACTTACGAATGGCATATATCATAATTTCTAAGCAAGTATTTGTTGCGAACTAATTGATCACAAAGTTTTGTGACGCTCGCTCCAGTAGTATTTTATTATTATATTTTATTTATTTCAACAAAACAAATTATATTTTTATGAATTGCATTTCTTAAGCTAATTTCTTAACTAATGAATATCACCTTTTTTTTAACGAAATTTATATTTTGATAAGTCTGCTGTAAGTGCTACTTTAAGCACAAAAATCACCTAAAATAATGCTAAATTCACGTATTACATTAAGAAATCAGCAGTGGGGTAGGATTTGGTGAAAAATATTGCATTAACCCATTAAGGCCCGAGCCATGATCCCATTGAGCTATAATGATGAAACTTTTAAAATTTTATTGTTTATATCTAAATATGAAAGAAAACAAATTTTGGGCAAATCGGATACATGGGAGCCCAGATAACCCCCGTTGCGAAAACGCAACGTTGGGCCTTAACGATATACAAATTAAGCTCATTTGCAAACATTTTAAATTAAAATTTTTTATTCACGTCTTTAGGAAAAAAAAATTAAAAAAGATATTCAGATACATTTCATTTTTAATTCAATTATGATATGCTCCAAAGTACTTTGGGTGCACTGCTACGTTACATTTCTCACATTGATCGGTCCATAATTTACCATACGCCCCATATAAAGCCCACTCTCGAAAAACACTTTAGTACGCCTAAAACCATAAAAAATAATTCTATTGTAATAAATTTTGTTCTGTCTCAGTTTTATATGACTAGAAATCACACTGTCAGCTTTCGTAAAGATCGGTTCATAATTTACCACAGGTTCAATATAATGCCCACTCTTGGAATGTCCTAGCTGGTATCAAATATTTGGCATAGCCGAATATAGCACTCTTACTGGTTTTCTTTAATATCCTGGGAGACGATAATTTCACACTACTTGTTCGATTTTCTCTTACTGTACCTATTGAAGTAACCCTGGGGGAAATTTGTGTCAATTGTTCCCACAGATTTGCGAAAATAGAACAAGTTCAAAAAGATACAATTCATGACTAGTGAAATGAGAACTTATCATCTAATTGGTATATTAAGAACAAAAAGTCATCACCGATGGTATGACACTTTTTTTGGGACTTGTTTTATTGAAATATGACAACCCCATGTTAAAGTGATAGGTCTTATTCATATAAAGTGTTAGAACTAGAACCGGCCTCTATCACCTAAGACCTATCACGGGACTACTTTGGTGTAAATTCGCTTCTTTCTAGGAAAATAATACACTTTTGGCATAAGAAAAAAAAAAAAAAAATTGTCATAGGGCGATTATTACAACTTGAAGTTAGCTAAAGTTAAGATTAAATTGACAGATAATAATGTGTTATCTGTCAAAAGGGTCTGTTAACTGTCGTATAACAACTAACGCGAAGTTATAATAATGGCCCATAGAGAATTTACCTACTGCGAAATATCCTGCATTTTAAAAATTGGCCATTAATTTGAAAAAGGTGAAAAAATTATCGAAAATTTCAAAACACATAATTAACAACAACTTATAATTAATATATATACAAGTTTCTATTTTGTTGTTTTAAAAAGCAAGTGATTAAATAAATATATTTTATTTGATAGTTTTATGTAATTTGTATATGGTATAGGCCCAGTGTTGCGTTTTCGCATCACGGATATATCCAATCATAAAAAAAGGCTCAAATGTCTACGATGATAGGATTTTTCAGTAGAAATAATATTGTTCGTTTGTAAGCTACAAATCCAAAAACAGGTCGATTAGATATTAAGTTAAATTTTATTGCACTGTGCTTTATAACAATATCACGTAACAACAAAATGCCTGAGGGAAGGTTTAAGTGAACGTTGCGAAAACGCAACGCAGGGCCTTAATGGGTCAATGATCATTGAAATACATATTTTTTAATACAAAAATGAAATTATACATCTAGTCTTATAATCCATTAAAAAAATTCATTTGAAAAATTTTTGGTTGGTGGACTGTTTCTTGGATTTGCCCATATTTTCCTTTCATTTTTCGAATCAAAACGTTATTTATGTTTTTTTAAAAACAATTTCAATGAAATTGTAAATTAAATTTTAATTAATTTTATTTAGTTTAAGAATAAAAATTTAAACAAAATGTTTAAAAAAATAATAACAAATACTTAATATTGTTGTGGGCGAATTTGTAAGCGTTTTCTAAATTGAAAATGTCAGTGGTTGTGAAAAATTGTTGTCTAATGGTGAACACTTAGTGAAAATATTGCTGCCATTATGAACGAAGCTTATAAGATTGTCATTTCGTTTGTAAATTCTACAATATTGATCTTAGACCCAATAAAGTATATATATTCTGGGTCCTTATGAGCAGCGAATTTGATTTATCGATAACCGTCTATCCGGCTGTTCATCTGTGCGTGTGTATGTTGAAATGGGTTTTCCAAAGATCCCAGATATGATGCTTACTAGGTTGCCATATATTTCTGTCTCAGGAACTCCAGTTTCTTTTGCCAATGAAATTTAGCTAAATTTTTTTTATTAAATCCCATTTTGTTTTTCTTTTTATACCCGTCACCGAAAGTAAAAAGGTATATGTATACCTTGATAAGTTTTTAAAATAATAATAGTTTTTATACTTTTTTTTGTGCATTTTCGACGTTCAATACGTTTATGTACAGCACAGTTATTTAACGATATCCGTCTGTTTTTATGATATTTGGAAAACGGAAAGAAGAAACAAGCATCTTGGTTATCATTAACAACATCCAACAGAATATGGGCGCGATTGAATAAGTGGGCATGAAACAAAAAGGTTTACTTATACATATTACTATCTTACCATGATTAAGGGTAAAAAAGATTCGGCACAGTTTAACACTTTTGTTTTTTTTTTTTTTTTTTTTTGTTCCCATTTTCTGTTTTGGCTGTCCGCTAATTAAATCTTTTATTCTGTGCAATGTATGCGTGTGTGCAAAAATGCTATCAAACTTATTGTTATAAAATCTGTTCATTGTAAAGAAAAAACACAATAGCAAAATTAAAATACACTAAAAAGCTGTATTTTTAAGCCCAATTCATTATAGGAAAGCTATTATGTCTAAAAATTTACTAAAGACAAGTTCGATTGTATATCTGTACATATCGATGGTTTTCTTCCGCAACCACGTAACTCGTTTTTGAAAAGTAATCAGTAAATACCGCTTTACAATTTTGAAATTTTTTTGTTTGGCGGAATATCGGAATTTTTCCTAATTCTTGGATTATAAAAGAATATGAAGCAAAAAGTTTCAAATATTTGGTTAAAATAAAGTATTTTGTCTCTCCTGAAAAGTAGTCGTTTTTGAGTTACGAGGTTGCGGAAGAAAACCATCGATATGGTCTGTGTATGGTTTTTTAGTTGTTGACAGCTTTAAATATTCATTTAAGTAGTCATTATATATAATTTTTGTTAAAAAGAATTTAAAATAAGTCAGAGATAAATGAAATACAATTTATTTAAGTTTGTACAAGAATACAAAGAAAATATCTTAATTCCGTTTGGCATTTAACATGCTCTTTATTTAGTTTTCTTGGAAAAAGGTCAACGACTTTAATGTCACATATTAAGTGCTTACACGTTAACATATATATAGTATTTGATTATTATGAATCGCTATATATGGCAAAGTGTACATTAATTTGTGTGTGTAACAAAAACATAAATTTTAGCGATTTTCCTAAATGAACTTCAATATAAAATTTGGGAATATTTTATATATGATATTAAATCTTGATGTAAGAAGTATAGTTTTACATATAATTTGGTAGATTAATGCATTAATTATGATTCATAGTTTCTCTGCTGTTGAAAATTTACTTTCCCTGTAAAAAAAACTTCAAAAATGTCGATTTAAAAATATTTAACTTCCATATAAATTCAAATACGAGCACTAGATTGTAATGGGTGATTTCTTAAGAGCTATAGGAAAGTTAAAAAAAACACATAAAATTCAGAAAAATTCATGAAATCTTTATTTGATCGCTAGTTCGGTCTATATAATTTAATGTTTGAAGATTATTTCATACAAATGTTGACCGTGACTGCTCCTCAAATGGTCCATCCGCTAAGTCGAATGTTGGCATACTCTTTCCAACATTTCGGCCGGTATCTCATGAATAAATGCTTCAATGTTGTCTTCCAATGCGTCAATTGAAGCGGGCATGTGTGTGTAGACATTAGCTTTAACATAGCCCCACAAAACTTAGTCTAAAGACGTTAAATCGCACGATCTAGACGGCGAATTGACCGGTCCCGAACGTGAAATAAAATATTCACCAAACTCGGTCTCAATAAGTCCATTCTTAAGCGTGATGTGTGGCATGTGGCACCGTCTTGTTGAAACCACATGTCATACAAGTCAAGCTCTTGCATTTTGGGGAAAAAAAAGTTGGATATCATCTCACGGTAGCGCTTACCATTCACAGTTACGTTACGATTCGCATTATCTTTGAAGAAGTACCGTCCAATGATGCCACCAGCCCATAAACCGTACCAAACTGTGACTTTTTCTGGATGCATTGGTAGCTCTTGCAATGCTTCTGAGTGTGAGATAATACCCTTTTTGGCATCTGCGTTAAGTACATTTTTATGCAAGAAAGTATTTTTCTTATAAACTTTTTTCTTGTTTTTGCGTACTATTTGTGTTGTGTTTGGGGAATTCACAAGGTGTCATATGTCTTAAAATAATAACATGAAATATTATGACTGTTGTGAACAACTCCTAATAATTTAGTGTGCTATTTAGAATTTAAGTCAGCTGATTTAACACAAATATATAAAAATCAATTCTTGCATTAAATCAAAATATTTTTAATTCTAATCCATGAATTAATAAATTAAATTAGATCTTTCCTGAATATTTTCCATTTTTCAGGCGCGAACCACAAATAAATTTTTTTGTTTGTTTACCAGACATCAGAGTCCTAAGCCGATCTAATTTGACGCCGTAAGTGTTTTGTTGCAAAAATTGCCAGCCGCAGGTTAAATTCGGATGTTAGCCGGATAAAACTATTCCATCAACGGCGACGGCAACAAAATCATAGCGGCTCGGACAGGTCTCCTTTGATAAATACCGACACCACAATAAACATAGCAAGCAATGTTTTATTAATTTAAGACACTTTCAGTTTACAAAGTAACAATTAACAATTGAATACCCCAATTGTTTTTTTTTTTTTTTTACTGTTAGGACCAGCACTCAGGGGTTGACCCCTACTAATGCATTGCATTGTGTTGGAACTATGAAAAAAGGTTGTGGGAAGGAGAATAGAAGCAGTACTCTTGTGAACATTCGATTTGAATTTAATCATGTTGTGAGAGGGAAGACTTCTGCAGGAAGGTTATTCCACATACAAACAGTCCGGGAAAAATGCGTTGTACAATTCACCTGCAAATCGACCACATAAGGATGGGCTCTTGAGGAAAAATGTGTATTACGAACAAAGGTACGGGTTTCGGGAACCAGATCCCTAATTTCGTCGGAACACATCCCATTGTTGTAATGATAAAACAGGCAAATACAACCTACATTGCGACGGTGCTCAAGGGAGTCAATAGAATTGGATACCCTACTGTCACCAATGAGAACCTTCGCCCTCTCCTGCACGCGGTCGAGAAGCTCCAAAATAGACTTTGAAGCACCGGCCCACACATAAGAATTGTATTCCATACGCGGTCGGATATACATAGGTGGTATAAATAGTAAGGAGATCAGATGGAGTGAAGACACCGTCTTAGAAAGCCGAGGCACTTGAATTCTTCTTTCGACACCTTGAATATAAGTTCTGTCCATCGGACATCACACTGTATCCTCATACCCAGAACATCAAGAGATTCTGATTCCTCGGTTTGTCGCGCGTTTATGCGACAGAACTCAACATTGGGTTTTTCGGGCATTCAAATCGACCCTATTCGCACGACCCCATTCCGAGACTATGTCAAGGTCTCGGCCAAGCGTATCATTCATATTCTGCCTCATAGCACCGACATCGGATACGCTTGGTCTGCATTCGAATGAGTACGAATGGCAAAGGTTGCTGTCATCTGCAAAAGAGTAGATAGGGTTGGAAGTTTGACAAAGGAGGTCATTTAGAAAGATAAGAAATAGAGTAGGAGAAAGAACGGAGCCTTGCAGCACCCCTGAATGAATCTTGAACTCGTTTGACGAAACCCCATCTATATCAACTCGTATAGTGCGATCTCTGAAAAAACTCGAGAGAAATCGAGAGAAATTATCACCGACACCATATGCAGCCAGTTTTGACAAGAGTGCACCATGCTAGACTCTGTCAAACGCCTTGGAAATATCTAAAGCAATTACCTTACTTTCGCCAAAATGGTGAATGGAACGGCACCATTTTCCGAGATTTATGGTTATATTGTGACGGATAAAAAAACTTTTTGTTTTTCGTTTGTTTTACTTTTATTAAATAATTATTGTTTTCGCGCATAATTTTAAACAATAGCTGACTTTAACTATTGTAAATCAGTGTTGTTAACGCCTATTGGAATTCAAAGAAAATTAAATGTTTAAATTGCAGATTAGAAAAATGTGTCACACGCATGTAACCTGAAAAATTTATATCACATATATAATGCATTTTTATTTGTTTGAAAAGAAACCACCATTAGTTCAATTAGTCTTTGTGGCATAGGTCGATTAAGACGTTAATTGTATCTAACCTTTCAGCATATTCTACAACATTGTGATACGGGTGCTAATATAAAATCATTAACCCAGTATATCACGTTAGTTTAAGATTAAGTTGTTTTCATATATAAAATTTGGGTTTTGTTTTGGTAGGTCCATAATTAACCACAATTTTATTTAAATAAATTTCTACGATTATCTTCAAATGTATTCTAAAAGTCCCATAAATAATATACAGCTACTCCCACTGGAAAATTGGAAAATTAATTGCGGCCGGCTCACATTGCACCCCTTCAGAATCCAGTAGCGAAATCAACATTGGCAGAAAATCAGAAAATATAGACGATAAATAGGGCGAATGAAAGACTGGGTATTTGGAAATTTGCAAAACTTAAACTCTTTATCAGCTACAATAAATAAAGTGTAAAAATAGTTATGATATCAAATAATCTAATGTTATATACTGCCTGTTTGTAAAACACAAGGGAACGACTCGTTCGCTTAACTTAGACCATATTTACATTAAGGGTTTTCATGGTATCGCTTAAAAGTCTCGCAGTCTGTGCAAACTGTGCATTTGTACGCCCTCGCAAATGAACTGTCAAAAATTGTATGAAAATTCATTTATACAAATTTCGTAAATTTGCCCAGCAATTTTGACTCGTAAACTCACGCTGTTCAATTGTGCATTTATAAAAATAGATCTTTTAATGCTTTTAATGTAGTTTTTAATGAAAAATCTAACCCCCGTATTGATAAACGATTATTAAATTTAACAA
This sequence comes from Pollenia angustigena, assembly GCA_930367215.1. Lineage (NCBI taxonomy): Eukaryota > Metazoa > Arthropoda > Insecta > Diptera > Polleniidae > Pollenia > Pollenia angustigena. Next base: position 39,366,651 of record OV884056.1, on the reverse strand, counting down.
ACGTTTATTATGAAAAATACAGCACATTCTGTTCAATTTTCCAATTTTAATTTTTAACGCAATATAAAGAAAAACAAAGCAAACAATTCTGCATCACTAAAGAAAATGAATTTTTTTGAGTTGAGATGAAGTTGCAGCAAATGAGCGATACCTAGTCGGCTAAAGTCTGATTATTTGTGCGATAAAAATCAAAATTTAACGTAGTTAAAATGTTGAATAGTTTTTTTTTATTGTTTAAATCAATAATCTTGCTTTCTGTAAAGTAAGTGTCCGTTTACATTGTGCGGACAGAGGAATAAAAAGGGGTATACAAGAGAGTGTACTCTTCGATTCGTTCCTTCATTTTAAAGGCCTTGTCACACTTACATACATTTCGGAGGAACGTGTGGTAGATGTTGATAATTTAAAACATGCATTCATCATTTAAGTTGCCAAAATAGCAAGCAAAAAAGAAAAACAGAAATAAAATTTAACAAGCAAAAACAAAAGATATTATGAATTAAATAATATTATGCAAAAAAAAAAAAAACCAGTGATGCTACTAAAAATATCGAAATATGTAAAAGGGAACAAAATGAGATAGGAACATCTTCGCAAACTGTTGGTAGATGTAAGATGTTGACAAGAAGTCAAATCTATAGCAAGCGCTTAAATTTTGTTAACGCCTCTGGCTTCTTTCATTTTCTTCTTTAACATTTGTGAAAACCAATTTGATTAAAAAAATTGCAACAGTTTTTTTTTTTTTGAAGCCAGTTTTCTGTCTCTTCTAAACATTTTTGAATTTTAAGTTATGCCTGTTTATGATTAAGTGTGCGATATGTACGCCTCTAAAACTATTAAATATGTATCGATAGTTCAGATTTCACTTACGATATATCGATATTACTATCGACTGAATGTTTGTACTTAAGTGGGAAAACTTTAACTGGTTTTTTATCAGGCTACAGTTCGTTGTTTTTATCACTTTATAGACGTATGCACATTATTTTAGATGACAGTTTTTGAATAATTGTGGTGCTGACAAGCACCTTTCTGAAGGAACGAAAGTAACAGGGACTATAAGATATTCAGTTGCAACTTTAGATAATGTTCTAAATTGGATTTGATTCTCAACCTAAAAGATAACACACTGCTACAAAAAAACACTTTTTGTCAGAACTTGAAAACCGACCTAGTGGAGGTTGTAGGCCTAGGTGAGGACATACAAAAACCGTTTTCAAAAATTTTGAAACACCCTCAAAATTTTGAGTAATTTTAAAAAAACTGTTTTAGGGTAGGTCGTAGCACTTAACTTCATCTAATTCACACATTTTTTGTTCGATTTTAAAATTTTAAACAGTTTTGGAAAGGCAAATAATTAAGCTTTTATGAAGTGTATTCATAAAAAATATATTCTAAGAAATTAGGTGAGTATTTTTCAAAAGTTTCTAATTTTTTTTATTTTTTTCCCTAATTTTTCAAGTTCAACAAGAGTTATTTTAATTTTTTTCTATGAAAACCTATTTTTGTTTGCACTGTATTTTAAAGATAATTTTATGTAGAAAAAAACGAGATATGATTTGTTAAAATCGGTTTATATTTATGGAAAATCCGTGTTTTATGACTTGTTTCTGCACGTGTCATTTTAGGCGAAATATTTATTACCTGGTAATTTAAAAAATTTACAAAACATTTTATGACCTGTAGCCTCAGTCGGGTTTGGTGTGCCATTACATGCCACTGCTGCTATTATCCATGGATTTATGGCCGATCTTGTGAAGGCAGGCAGACCATATTCACTACACACTCAACTTGGGGCTCTTAAAAAAAAATTGATTTTTTCCAATAGGTGATCGCTTTCATATGGAATTGCTCTATCACTTCACTTGTCACAAATTTTACACTTTTTTTCTCCTTTCTAAAAACAATATCCTCCACCAAAAGGTAGTACATAAACTTTGCCATTGTGTTGGTATTAAATTCGATTAGTTTATGTATTTATCCAAATATATGTATATAACTAAAATTGCATATAAAAACATTTTAAACTTTTTAAATGATTCAAAAAAATAGGACATAATAAACCCTATTCATCTGTATTATCTTCCAGTTCGATTTTATTAAATAAAGACAGATTAACAAAAACGCAGGGTATATCTAATTCGGCATTATCCAATATAATAACTTCTCTTATTAAGTAAATACCAAAAACGTAACTGTAAAGTTACAACAAACAAAACACTGCATTTTTAAGTTGATAAATTTGCTTGTATAGTTAATTGTTTTTTGTTTTTTATTCATATGTTTTGCGCGGGGGGAGAAAATACTAAAAACAGGTGTTAATGAAAAGTTGAATAACTGAAACAGTTTTCATCCGATTTGAAAAATTAAAACCATTTTTTGTTAAAAACTAAATTTTCTTCATATGTTGGTTTAAATTTTTATAAGCTTTCATATTAAAATAAGCAATGAAAAGCTACTAAAATCAAAAAAGTTTATAATTTTTGTTTTTTTTTGTAGATATTCTTAACAAAAACAATAGTTAAAAAATACAAATGTATCAATAAATGCACGTAATTTTAAAGCGTTATCAGTTTTCTTTCCAAACCCGTTAAAAAAATTAAAATCGGACAAAAACTGACCGAGTTACATGTCGATAAGTTGACGAACATCACTGAAAACGGTTTTTTTTAAATAACTTCTGAATTTGAGGGTGTTTCTGAAATTTTTGACACAATTTTTAATGTACTTAACAAGACCAATAACCCACGCTAGGTGGTTTTCCAAGTTTTTTTACACTGTAGCACCGTGTAATCAATCTAGCGGACTTTTCCTCTAATGGCCGTTCATTGTTTTATTCTATGCTCGCAATTGCAATTGCATTTTCATTCCATTTTTTTACAACATCATAAACTACCTGACATTTCAATTTTGGCATAAAGGCCTTAAGTAAGTAGTTAAAAAGCACAGCTACGCAATCCTATTACCTGCAAATCTTGTTGTTTGTGTTCATGTCTGTAATTCTTGAGGCAAAAAACTGTGCGTGTATAGCTGCTTTTATATGTATGTCTTCATATTTAATAATTATAATATTGATATTGATATTTTTCCTATTAAAATTTTCGATAGTTTACGACTATCGATAGTACTATCGATAGTTTCCCAGCACTAATTTGTAGGTATATAAAATTATAAAAAAAAACTTACTCAGAATCGTAAAATGAACTCATAAGGAAGTTGGATTCATCTAAGTTTTACTTAACATGTATTTTGGAATTCGCGTTAAAATTGTTTCCAAAATATTTTTGTAGAGGGCAGAAAGTCATAAATATCCACCGCTTGAATTTGTATATTCTAAAAAAAATTCACGACTATTTTTTATTAAAAAATAAAACATTTTTTTTTTAAGAATAGCAGAAATAATTTTACGGCATATTTAATTTTTTTTTGTTTCCCATTCACTTTTTATCGTTTACATCAAAAAATGTTCTAACACAACACGCACGCGACTAAGACACTACTGCACGATAACTATATAATTCTTAAATTTAAATGCGTTTGCAACTTTTAGAGAGATACATCTTCTAGCAAAACGTTTTCTTTTTTTTTTCTTTTTTCATAAAAATCTTTTTGTGTTATTCCACTACTTTTTCTGCTTTATTTTGAATTTTAAATGTAAATATAATTTTAATTTTTTAAACATATCTTAGCCAGCATTGCCAGAGGCACAGACGTTACACAGCTAACAAAAAAAAAAAAGAAAAATTCGTGCTGTCTGTGTGAGTTTTTGTTGGAAGTAGTAAAATAATTTGTTTGCGGCTGTTGACCAAACTAAACATGCGGGCCAACGTGCGAGTCAGAATTTTTTAGACGATAGAAGTCGACTTTAAGAAATTGTGTTGATTTATATAAATTATTTGTTGTTTTTGTTTGGCTGCAGGTCCACGTAAATAAATAAAATAAAAAATAAAAATTCTTGATGGGTATTTTTGTTTTTTATATTTTTATTATTTTCCCAATATTTCGGTTAGCATCGCTAACCATCTTCAGGGGTCTGGATAAATAAATACAATAATAATTATTATTAATATTAAACAAAAAACAAAACATAATATTACAAAGATAATTACATGTAAACAATTAAAAAATATAATAACACAAAAACTTCACAATAACACTTGTGCCACTACTTATTAGATTTTCTTAACTAAATCTAGTTTATCGATCGTCTGTTTTTGTTTATTAATTGTCTGTATATGTGTGCACAATTTTCTGTGTCTTGTCGGTAATTCAGACGAAGCTGTGGATTAACATCAATAATATGCAGCATCTCCAATGTAAATCTTCTTGAATAATTTCTCTCTTCCTGTAATATTTTTACTCCTTCAAAATGTGGTTTGTGATTTTCCAACGTACAGTGGGCTGCTAGTGCAGTTTTTTGTTCAATAGGTTTGTCAATAGCTTTATGGTCAGATTTGTGCAAAGATATTCCTGTCTTAAGTTTTGTTTTTGTTGTCCCAACGTATACTTTATTGCATATATTGAGCCCGTCACCACTACAGGGAATTTTGTATACCACATTTGACTTGTCCTCCTTTTTAATTTTTGATTTAGTTTTGCTAAATAACTGATTCACAGTGTTGTCCGTTCTAAATGCTACTTCAAATTTTTCTTCGTCATAAATATCTGAGTTTTTCCATCTCTCCGAGAGTCCAGAAACGTATGATATGCTTTTATACCTTTTTGGTTATCTTACCACCTGTTGCCTGTTGTTTTTTGCACGTTTTATAAGATTTTTAATTGTCCTTATTGGGAAGTCATTCATGGTTAAAATATTCGTTATTTTAGTTATATTGTGTTTATGGAATTCCGTGTCACTTATTTTTAGAACTCGTCGTATGAAATGTTGATTTATAAATTTACCAAAACAATTTTTGTATTTCAGACTTTCTGAAGCGATCCGCGCGGGGTTTGTAGAGAGCTTTTCAAGGATATTTTATATTTTGGTGTTACATCCTCCTAAGAAAATCTGGTGTATCCATGCCTGGCAACCGAAAAAGATCCAAAATGGCGGGCCTCCTGAAGTCTTGTGATTTCTTGAGACCGAAAGCTTACCAAAATTCCTTGTCGTCTGGTGCCACGGGAGTCAGTAGCCCCCGGTGTGTGCAAGGCACCGCGCAATACTTTGATGTAGAACAAAATTGTTCAAAAATAGAAGAAGTTCACCCAGACTAATAATATTTCGCATGGATGTATATACGATAATAATAAACAAAAATTTTAAGTTTTAAAAACATTCCGTCAAAGGATTAATGTGCCTCCCATTTATCCTCTTTAAAAAAAATTTAATTCGGCTACATTTTTATGTTGAATTGTTTAAAATTACCAAATCTATCTTAATATAATGTTAACATAGATGTACTTAATTTTTTAATTCTAGGAAGGATACAAAAAATTTAAATATTTCATACAAAAATATAAAAAAGAAGTAAAATTTGGTGTTCCGGAAAAGGCATAAAAATGACACTTAAACTTAAAATGTGGTAAATTGTTTTCTTTACATCAATACTAAAGGCAATGGAGCAAATATTAAAAAAAAACTGACAAAACGGTGCACTCAGTGTTTTTGAAATTTAAAGTAAATATCTGTGGCCGTATGGAAAAACTAGATAACTCCATTTTTTGAAAACACGAAAAAAGCACATTTATGACAATTTTCTCATTAGGCGATTTTCTTTTTTCCCAACGAAAAACTGCACATTAAAGACATTTGGTTTTCTCAATGTCTCATTTGCTTTGAATTTATCGCAAAGCTAACCGGCACTCATCTGCCAATTATTTATTTTCCTTTTATTTGCCGTTCAGATAAATTCAATCAGCTGACTCCCAACTTTTACATGTATTTTGAGTGGCGGTGCCAGCTGAAAACTTTGTTTTTTGTCGGTATATTGCGAAACCCAAAATCGTTAACGGACAGTTTATCGGTCCAATAAGTTTATGTTGACATTAAGTAACAGACAGTTTGTCGATACATTGAGAAAATGGCCATTAAAGTTTTAAATATATTTCGCTAATTATTTCATATGAATTTATGTTATTATGCATGCGCATTAAGCAAAACAATATTTTTGATTCAGTTAAAGATTTCTGGTACCATTTAACTGATTTTTGGCCATAAAACCGAAAATCAATGGCACTTATCTTGTTTTTTCAAAAAATGGAGTTATCTGGTTTTTCAAAAAAAATTTTTTTTCTTAAATTATATTAGTATTTAATGGAATTAAGGCAACTTAAGTGATGATTTGTGGAAAAACATTAACTTTTTGACTCAACACGTTTATTTACCCGTTTTTTCTACGAACTAATGGCGTTATCCAGTTTTTCCAAAAAATATTTTTTTCTCTTTATGCTTATAAATCAAAAAATAAGCTGAGTTTTGGTCTGTTTTTTATGCATAAACATAATTAAAAGGTTAACCCTTCTTGATTTGATGAAATGAATTGGCCAGTTTTAAGGACGTTGATTAACGTTATAATCGGTTTAACATAGATTGAACCTGAAAAAGAGGGTGGAGTGCAATAATGCCTTACGAAATAAGGCCTTTAAGGCTTTATTTCACTTTCAATTGAGAAATAAGGCCTTTATTTGCAAAAAGGCTTTATTGCACTCTGAAAGTGAAATAAGGCCTTTATTTAAATTTAGCCAATGGTGCAATAAAGCCTTTATTTTATATTTTTTGATTCTTTTGTTACACTGTTACTTTACTTAATACAGTTGTTCTGCGTGGCGGCCTGCGGCCGATCTTAGGGGTTTTCTCCTCCATAGGACGTGGCAGGTGGCTTCGCTGAATACAGTTTTCCTGCTTTCGTCTCATTATCTTTCGTAGTGGGACGCGCGCAGGGAAACTTTATTCAGCGAAGCCACCTGCCGCGTCCCATGGAGGAGAAAACCCCTAAGAGCGGCCGCAGGCCGCAACGCAGAAAAATTTTATGAAGCAAAGATTTTCAATATTGTTGCAGTTAAATTAATATTTGTGTATGCTTTTTTCCAGACATTTCCTTTTATGTACATTTTAATAAAATATAAGAAGAATAAGAAATTTTATTGCTTTATTAAAAAAAAATTTAAGTGCAATAAGGCCTTTACGGCTTTATTTCACTTTCAAAGTGCAATAAAGCCTTTTTGCAAATAAAGGCCTTATTTCTCAATTGAAAGTGAAATAAAGCCTTAAAGGCCTTATTTCGTAAGGCATTATTGCACTCCACCGAAAAAGAGCTATTGACTTTGTGGTTAATTTTATTTTAATACATATTAAAATTTTCAACAAAAGGTGTTCCGTTAAATTTTTATACTAAACTTGGTAATAAGATCGTTTTTAGCTTTTTAGTTTAAAAACAATGTCTTACGCTTCTACTTTGTTTTTTATGTTTTTGATAAAAAATAAACGTAATAGTTACACGTGCGTGCAAAAAATATAAAAATCAACACAAGAAAATCCACAATGCGACCGACTAACATAAACTTAGATCCAGACCTTGACCTTATGTAAATACAGACTAAAGGCCAGTTTACACGGTAATACAATGTATTACGACTTTGTAGAATCAAAATAATATGAAATTCTCTCCGTGCTTAAAAGAAAAAAATAAAAGTCTGTTGAGAGTTATGTTTACACGGATGGTATAAGTAAAATCAAAAATAATAACAAAAAAGCGGATGGTTGCAGTTTTACAATTTTTACAAAAACAACATGAAAATTTCCTGAGTTGATTTTAGTTGTTTTTGTAATTGTATAAAAATGCCACCACCTTCAATATACACTGAAAAAAATTTCTTCACAGATCCAATGAAATTTACATTAAAATTCAACCTATGTAACTTTTCATTGGATTAATGAAATGTTTCATAAAATCAATGAAAATTTTGCATTAGCTTAATGACAAACGTTTATTTTATCCATTTTTTCAATGAGGATTCATAAAATCAATGAAAATTTTGTCATTGATTTTATTAATCCTTCATTAATCCAATGAAAGGTTACAAAGGTTGAATTTTAATGTAAATTTCATTGGATCTGTGAAGAAAATTTTTTCAGTGTACACCGTTAAAATGCACCTCTGGTGTGATGAAAATACACAAGTTTCTAAAATGGTTTAGAAAAAAACCATTTACCGACCGCTTGTCAGATTTTGTATTCGTATTCTCTCTTACTCAATGCATTTTGCTTTTATATTATATGACTTCTCTCATTCTATATTATGTCGTAATACAATGTATTACCGTGTAAACTGGCCGTAAGTTGGAGGAAATTATTCCACAAGGCAGCACGGAAGAAAATAAAAGGAAGCAAACCATGATCGAGCAATCGGACAAAGAACTCGTAAATTTATAAATAAATACTTCAGAAAACAAACTGAAATCAAGTCGGAAAAAGCTCAAGAGAAGTTTTATTGATGAACATTTAAATTTGAGAAGATCGTCAAGGTTGCAGAAAAAAATAATTTTATAATGTTAAAATTTTATTAGTATTAAATATCGTAAAGTGCAAAAAATATGAATATATGTTCTTGGATTAATTTAAAACTAAAGAAATTTACAACCAGGCTCACAATGTCGACAAGAATAGTTCTTTCGCATATTTATATTTAAAACAAAAATAAAAAACTAAAATTCTTTTTGTTTTCAATATAAATATACGAAAAAAATGTTCTTGTCGACATCATGGGCCAGGCAGTTAATTTGTTCTTATTTCAAGAAAACTGTGGCCGTATATAAAAACTTTTTAGTAAAGTTTGTTTGTCTTCCAGATTAAAAAAAATATTCTTAAGCTACGGTCACACTTGTCAAATATTTGACGATAAAAGCGGGACCAACAAGCAAACGAAATAATCATTTCCTTTAATTCCAATATTTATTTTGATTATACAGTCAAATCCCGATAATTCGTACCCCGATAAATCGTAATTCCCGATAATTCGTAATAAACTGTCGGTCCCTTGAAAAAATCTCGTTAATTCGTAAAATTTCCATACATGTTGGTCCCCTCGCTAATTCGTAATTTTTTTACAAATAAAATCGTCTTTACCTCTTATAAATCGTAATTGTTTGCTGACTACCACTTATAATTCGTAATAAAAACAACAGAAACATGGAAAGAATGACTTTTTGCTTCCCGTTATTTTTTGTGTGTTGGTTTTTGATTTTGCTTGTGTGTATTTTCATTTTCTTAAGATCAGTTTGTTCCATGAAGAATTTTTACATATTTTATTTTTAACAATTATATTTTTATCGTTTTGGTAAATAATTGAAAAACCCCGTTAATTCGTATTTATTTTATTTTGACCCCGTTAAATCGATACCCCGCTAAATCGAAAACCCCTATAATTCGTAAGAAATGGCCGGTCCCTTGCGATTACGAATTATCGGGATTCTACTGTAATATCACAACTTACAAAAAACTATTTTTTGCTATGTCTTGTAGTATATTTAGTTTATTTTGTGATATTAAGACCATGTTAAATCTCACTAACTATTGACAAAATAAGGGGTTACGCTTATTTGGTCAAACATTTAATAAGTGTGAACGTAGCTTTAGAAAAAAAAACTGGATAAAAATAGTTTTTATTATTTTTGTACATAAAAACACCTTTCTTATTATTATCTTTGCAACAGAAATAAATAATAATAAGTATGTTAAAACATTTTTCAAAGTTGCTGTACCACATAGGATACAATAGATCTATATGGGCCAAAAACTATTACTCGGAAAGATTTCGGGTACAAAAGATGTAATATGCCTTTAAAGAATGCATAAACATATTCTTTGAATTCTCTAGAGTTGCAATTTTTAACATCAACATTTCAAAATTTTGACCCGAATTTGTTCTATATCGCTCTTTGTCTCTTAGTTTTCGAGACAACACAGTTTAAAACTTCTAATTCTTCTGTTTTCTAAGAGACTATGGAGTTAACTTGTTTTTTCAAAATATGCATGGAGTTATCTAGTTTTTACATAAAAATTGCTATTTTTCTGATTTTTGTTTTTCAAATAACTATTAAATGAGAAACTTTATAAAAATTTCGATCCGACAGAGTGATAGTAAATGAAACTCGCTTTCTATTTTTGGTGTTATCTTAATTTTCGCAAAAAGTGGAGTTAACTAGTTTTTCCATACGGCCACAGAAATAAAAAAAAAAACATAGAAGCTTTTTATGACAAAATTTTGTGATAGTGGAAGCAGAGTTGAAAATATTCTGTGATGGCTAAACCAGAGTTGACCTTATTCCCATTGAAAACCCTTCCTTACAATTACTTTAAGACGAAAAAACATTGTAGGCGTTGTTATCTAAATGAAATGTTTTCGTCACAAATAACTCTTCTGTTTAATTTTTAACATGAGTCCCAAATAGTTTAGACTCCCGAATCTAGTCTACAAGTACAATTGTGTAAAGTATAATATTGTTGGACTTAAGCGACTATAGTTTCTATCTGGTCGAATTGAATGAATATGTGCTTATTTTTAAAAATTTTAAAAACCTATAAAGACTACTAGAAACATAAAACGTTTTGTATATCACATACATACACGCAAAGAAAAAACATGGTTGTGGTAAACATATTCTAAGAGCAACATATTATGATTAGAATTATGATTGTAGTCACCATATTAAGATTATTATTGAATCATATTATGACTAAATTTACTCGTACTATTACATCATAATATTTTTCCCTTAATCATATTATTATTCTTTTAATCATACTAAGTTAAGAAGTAATCCAATTATTGTCATGTTAATCATAATAAGCTAAGAAGTAATCATATTATCATCATGTTAATCATAATAAATTTAGAAGCAATCATATTATGACACACCACCTTTCATAGCTGTCATAAAAATACAAAATAAATTAAAATATTTTTGCATCGATTTTTTTATTTTGTGGCTTTTTACAATTTTTCTTAATGTTAATCAAATAGCGGAGTTCAATATAAGGCTTGCAAAAGAGCAATGAAAAATCTGTGGTTTTCATGGTGATGAAATATCGTAGCACTTTTATAAAATATAACGAAATCTCTGTGTGTTTTGTTGTTGGATTTTACAAAAAAACTATGATATTTTGCATTTGCACTATTACATCACTAATACTTGAATGAACTCCGCTAATATTTTAATTTTTTAATTTCTTTAAACTTATTTTTTTATGGAATTTTATCTTTTAATTGTTTAACCGCTCACAAATAAAAAAAAAAGACACAACTTCTTTAAAATTATTTTACAAATGGCGCTTACATAATATGATTAGAGTAAAAATAGTTTGATTGCATCTTTAACATAATATGATAAATGTATAGAAAGTTATCATGTTATGGCTATTAAATATCATGAAATGGTTGTTAGAAATATAATATGTTTAGAAAGTTATCACAATTAAGTTGTTAGAAAAATAATTATTTTTCGGTCAACAACACTCAAATTCATAATTGCGACAAACGTTGATATGTTTACAGTAACTACAATATTGTTGATATTAAAAAAAAATAACAATTATTTGTGTGCGACAACAATATATTGTTACATTAAACATAGTGTTGTTGCCGCAACCATGGCCAACCATATTTTTTCTCTGCGTGTAGATATATAAATTAATTCTAGTTGCCATAAATCGCTCTAAAATCGTTGTATGTATACACGAATCATTAAACGAATTGGGCCATGTCACAGAGTACAATTCCGTTCGGAACGATTCCGTTCGGAATTGAAGAAAATATATGTGTTTGTTGATGGAAAGTGTATTTTGATAGTTTTATGGCCTTTCAGATACAGACAACTCCCATACAGTTCATGAAAACAAAAATGTTTTCATTCCGAAACATTTTTTCTTCATTTTCTGAAGCACCAAAATACGGAATTAATTCCGTTTCCGAACGGAATTGTACTCTGTGACATGGCTGTATCATAATTTCAAAAATTTCGGAACTTTTTCATAATTTGGTTATCAATTTGCATTCTGTTGCAAATGAAAAGATGAATTCAATATACATACCACATAACAGTTTTACGGTGATGTCTAAAAACAACTACAACATCGTTTATAATTTGCTCTAAAAACTAAAGTCCACAGTGAAATTTGTTTAGACAAAAAGTGTAAAAAAACAAAGAGTGAATACTTAACTCAGTTCAGACGCATAAATATTAAATTTTTTGCTTCACTAATTTGTAGCATGTAGTGTTTGTATACATACATACATACATACATACATACATACATACATACATACATACATACATACATACATACATACATACATACAAACATACAAACATATTTCGGCAAACAACAAGTGGTGTGAAAATCACTAATAGAACATTAGTACAACATTAGACTTTTCAATATATGTATATGTACATATTAAAAGCATTTTTTGATTATTTTATTATCTCATCTTTAGTTTAGGATGTAAAAAGTAACATACCAGATAATCTGAAATGGAAAGTATATCGGGTCTTCCTCTTTTTATACCAACATCATTTTGACATGTTAAAAAAATTATTATCACCAATTTAGTCAGACAAAGTGGCACCTTTAACAAAAATGCTTAAACATATATTCGTTCTTTTCTGCACAAAAAATCTTGTTTTTATACCAGTCATAACCACTCCATAGACTCGCGAGCAGTCGATAATTGTATTTTTCACACAGACACGGTTGGCAATTCACATGTATACAACAACTTTGTTCGAGCCACTCCATAGTCTCGCGAGGCAGTCATTAATCGTATTTTTACACAGACACGGTCGGCAATTCATTTTTATACAACAACTTTGTTTGTTGCTTGGTTATCACTGTTTTATACCAATAGCACCATAGTAGAAAGGGGTATTATGTGCTTGCGCTTATTAGTTCTGGCTCTACCAACCTTTTAGTATGCAAATCGTCTTAAAATAACCTTCCCAGTTCATCAAACGATGACTGTCCGTCCATCCAAGAGACTGACTTGTGCGCCAATAACACGTTGTAATTTTAAAGATAATTTGAGAAAGTTTGGTTCGTATGTTTTCAAGTCGGGCTATTATTTTAATATTGGTAAATAGATAAAATTAAATTGGGTCCACAAATATTTTATTGCAACCTAAATTATCTTAACGAGTTTGTTTTTTGGATCGGTCCACACAATTTCCTTCTTAATTTCTTAAAATTTATCAAAACCATAAGTTTAACGATAGCTACTTAATCATGTAAATTTTGTGCTGGTGGACCAAGAAATAATCTTAGATGCCATGTAAACTCCTTGCCTAGTACGGCCCGATTTATTTAATGTTTGAAGGTTATTTAATGCAAATGTTGGCCGTGACTGCGCCTCAAATGGTCCATCCGCTTAGTACAATTTTGGCATACTCTTTCCAACATTTCGGCCGGTATCTCATGAATAAATGCTTCAATGTTGTCTTCCAATTCGTCAATTGAAGCGGGGTGTGTATAGACATGAGCTTTAACATAGCCCCACAAAAAGTTGTCTAAAGGCGTTAAAACGCACGATCTAGGCGGCCAATTGACCGGTCCCGAACGTGAAATAAAATGTTCCCCGAACTCGCCTCTCAATAAGTCCATTGTTAAGCGTGCTGTGTGACATGTGGCACCCTCTTGTTGAAACCACATGTCATGCAAGTCAAACTCTTGCATTTTAGGCAAAAAAAAGTTGGATATCATCTCACGGTAGCGCTCACCATTCACAGTTACGTTACGATTCGCATCATCTTTAAAAAGGATGTTCCAATGATGCCACCAGCCCATAAACCACACTAGACTGTGACTTTTTCTGGATGCATTGGTAGCTCTTGCAATGCTTCTGGCTGATCTTCACTCCAAAATCGACAATTCTGCTTATTAACGTACCCATTGAGCCAAAAATGAGCTTCGTCGCTGAACACAAGAAGCGCGCGATGAACTTTCTTAACAGAGCACGCATTTTGATACTAAAATTCAATAATTTGCAGGCGTTGTGCGTTTGTAAGACGATTCATGGTTAAATTATAGACCAAAATGTATTAACAAAGTGACCTCAGTACTACAACAATGAAACAATAAAAAAACAACAGGCGTTTTGTTGCTAGAATTGAGACGGCAAGTGTCAAAATGCCTTATAAAAAAAAGTAAATAAACAAAAAAAAATGACGACAAACGTCACACACGAAGAAAATCACTGCAAACAGCTGCGCTTGTGAGGCCACTTTATTAGTACATTCTGTTATAGACCAAACTGAAAATGTTTGACAGTGAAACAAAACACGAAATGTGCGTCAGCTGTTTAAACCAGTGTTGCCAAAAATATAATATCTAAAAAATCACCCATATTACGGATTTTAAAGAATTTAAATTTAAAAGATTTAAATGAAAACATTTTAAAAATCTTAACACAGACTCGAGGCGAAATGTCAGTTTTTTAATGCTTTTAAATTCGATTAAAATAAAAATTTAAATAACTTAACCATTGTTTGTACGATTTTTAGTTCCAATACGTCGTCAGAACCGCAAAGAGCATATCTTTGTGCAGGAAATACGTTTTATTAATATATTAAGCTACCTTTAAATTAACCCGTTCATGCCCATCATATGTTAGAGGACATTTAAAATAAAATTGTCGAATTTTTTGTATACTTAAAAGAATTTTATAACTGCTATTAAGGCACAATTAACAAGGTATATGAACGGGCGAATTCAAATGAATTCGCTATTTTTCAGAGTATTCTTGTCATTGGTGAAACACCGAGCGATATGTGCAAGTGGTTAGCCAATCGCAAGCGATACACTGAACTAAATTTGTGAAAGTGTTTTTTGTAAGATATTTTTGATAATTCATTTTAATTTTACTTGTTTACTTGTTTACTTGCACCTTTTACACCTTTCTAACGACGGATTGGAAATGAAAATTGGACAAAAATGGTTGAGTTATTTTAATTTTAATTTAATTGAAAAGCATTCAAAAACTGACATACAAATTTTGATATCTCGAGTCTGTGGTTAAATTTTAAAAAGTTTTTAATGCAGAATGAAAGAATTCTTAAATATCGATCGTTTGGGCAAAAAAAAAAATTTACCAAAATTTTTATTCATGAAAAATACCATATGTGGACCCTTTTTTGACGCGGCTTAGACGGGAGTTTATCGCTTAAGCCAAAATATGTTGGCAATCTTCATAGCACATGTCAAAGATATTTTATTTTGAAGTTGGTCTAGTGAAGATATATAGATTATATGTGGCACAAACAATTTTAATCTTTTAACATAGGCAATTTTGTTTTTTTGGCTCCACGATTGCCCATGTGTCCCAAGAAGGCTTCACTCTTGAAAATTATCTCTAAATAATGTCATGTAGGCGATCAAATTAGCGGGCTTGACCAACTACACTTTCTTACTTGTTTTTCTTACATTTGGCTTATCGAATTTATATTTAAGACACATCAAACAAATTCAACGAAACGCATGTGTACGAATAAAAAAGTGTTGTTAATTAAATATATGTATTTTTATATTAGTGGCTCTATGAGTGATGTTGCCTTTATTAATATGAAAATTTGGGTAGATTCCAAAACATTATTTGCAATGCAACCAAACAAAGTCATTCATAAGTTCCTAAATGTATTAAAACAGTTATCGATGTGCAAACAAAAGTCAAACTGTGCATCAATAATTTTGTTAATGCTTTGTTTACATTTTTTTTTTTACAAAGTAAACGAAACAGCACTTTGCTTTGTATCGCAACTGTATCAAAACCGCATCACTGCAATATTCTTTGATGTTTTAGAACTCACCCTTTATTTATAAAAAAAAAACTTTTTCTTTAGGTACATAAATCTGTATGTTGATATTGTAGCATATTAGATCTTTTTAAACTGTGACCGCAAAACATTCTTAAAACAATCTACAAACAAAATTTATTGTTGACACGATTTCATTATTTACAGTTTTTTATTTACGAATTTTTCCAAAATTTTAGAGTAAGAAATTATTTAAATTGCATTAAGTGCGTGGGTGAATCAAACAAATAAGACAAATTAATGTTTTTCTAAAATGTGATAATGATAGAAAAAAAACAAATGATTATAAATTGGATGTGCATTTCTTATGATATGGCGAGAAAAGTGGCGCTGAACAGCTAAATATTACTTAAAAAAAATTTGAAAAAAATATTTTTTTTTATTTTAATAAGTAAACTTTGACTTTTAAGATTTACAAGGCTTTTGTAAGAAAAATTGGGTACTTTAGTACCACGAGTGGTAGATGAGGGCAAAATAAATTTCTCATGCACTAGGTAACTCTAAAAAAAACTTTTATCTTTGACACCTTAGCTGATTAAGGCCGACTTTTTGCGATGTGGATTAAGTTTAAACTTAGTTTAACGTAGTCTGAAACGCGGATTTTCCGGCGAAATGTGATTTTTTTTGGTTATTATTTCATTAACCCATTACAGCATAAAGTTTGTTAACAGACTTTTTTTGGTTATTACAACATATAACGAATATGTGGGATCATATAAAAGAAATAGTTGTAAAAAAAGTTTTGATTTTTTTATTATTCAGATTTTACAAGCCGTCCGATATATCGGACGCTATCCACAACGCACCAATCTACATATATAAATAAAAACAGATTTTTTTTAATCAAAACGGTTTTATTTGTGTTAAAAATATGTTTACATATGAGCAAAATATATAAATGGCATATTTTATGTTGGAGAACCTATTACATGGTATCCCATAAAACATATGGGATGAAGGCCAACATTACATTTCAAACATTCAAACTTCGATTTTCCACCACATTTATTAGCACAGCGACGTTCTGTGCTTATGGGAACAATCCAATGGTGTTTGCCATCATACTGTGTTGTGGATAAGGGCTTGGCTGGTTTTTGTCCTTGTTGTGGTGGAGTTCAATATTTTACGAGTAGACTTTGAGCTACATATCTTCTAAATGCAAACAAGGATTCCGTACCTTTATTGCAACCCTTTTTTCTAGCTAACAGCCAACCATTTACAACCGACACATCTAAAAATACGAAAAAATTGGCCACTACCATTTTTTTAAACGCATTCTTGTGCGAAGATTTGCAACAGTTTGATCGCATTTATCTACTCCGCCCATATGTTTGTTATAGCTGGCAATAAGAGAAGGCTGAGGAACAGAAACTTTTGCTTTTTTTATTGGACCAACGTGTGGCAGATGTTAACGTCCACTTTTCAAAATTTGTTGCTGTTGGATCTTGACAACTTTTACTTTCCTGCGAAGTAAATTTTTCAAATAATTCTGGATTTGTGAAGCTTGGTAGTTCTTTTTCCCAATGCGCTATTTTCCTCTTTTTGGATTCAGACTATTGTATTCCTTTTTTGTAGGAATCCCATAAGGAAGATAGCGGTACATTATCGCCACTATCGGTTTCATCATTCAATGTCTTTTCATTTGAAGATGTGGTTTCATTGGTATCGTCTCCCTTCCGAGCTAAACGTTGTACTTTGCAGTTGGTATGAAGCAATGTGCGCCCCAAGCAGCAAAGGTTCCCCACGTGTTCATCGTCAGAATTGTCGCTGTCTTCATCTGTTGCCTGCCCGCTATGCTCAAAAGGTGGTTCAACATAAATTAAACGTTATGTAGGGTCTGTTGAATCTTCACATTCTAAAATAGCTAATATTTCATGTACTTTCAAGCTAAAAAAAATCAACAAATAATCACACTCAGAAGTTTGTAAAGCATAACGTCCGATATATCGGACGCTTTTCAAAAACCACGTATAAAAATGAAAATTATAATTTTTAATTAGTATTGTGGTTATTTTGTTGAACTATTTATGGTTTTTAATCAAATTTTTAATATTTTTAATTAGGCTTAAGTTCATGAAATTTAATTTTTATTAAATTATTTTTGTGAAGAAAGGAATTTTACAACATGAAAATTAATTAAAGTTGTTATTGATAATCCTTCATTCTTGACGTGGCTCGGGCTCGAACCCTGGCCGGCAGGTTACCATGACATGTTTCGATCGCAACCACTCGATCTCCTCAGATGGATTTGCCGTCTTACACTCGCAGCCATCGACGACTGCTGACGTCACTAGTCAAACATCAATCCTTAAACCAAATTGTATTTTAACATTTGGTAGATCGAAATTTGCTTTCCTGAATGATTATCCCACTTTAATTGATTTTACATGTTTTTTTCCTTTACTTCTGTTTTTTCGTACTTTCGTCAAGAATTTTTCTTGAAGTCCAAGTACATTTTTTTTTTGTTTTTTTTTTTTTCACTTTGTCTTTCTCTTTTCTGTTGACCTTTTTCAGCACAACTTGAAGGACAAATGTACACATAGAGCTCGTGCCTTAGCTTTAACAATAATTAGTATTGTGGTTATTTTGTTGAACTATTTATGGTTTTTAATCCAAATTTTTAATATTTTTAATTAGGCTTAAGTTCATGAAATTTAATTTTTATTAAATTATTTTTGTGAAGAAAGGAATTTTACAACATGAAAATTAATTAAAGTTGTTATTGATAATCCTTCATTCTTGACGTGGCTCGGGCTCGAACCCTGGCCGGCAGGTTACCATGACATGTTTCGATCGCAACTACTCGATCTCCTCAGATGGATTTGCCGTCTTACACTCGCAGCCATCGACGACTGCTGACGTCACTAGTCAAACATCAATCCTTAAACCAAATTGTATTTTAACATTTGGTAGATCGAAATTTGCTTTCCTGAATGATTATCCCACTTTAATTGATTTTACATGTTTTTTTTCCTTTACTTCTGTTTTTTCGTACTTTCGTCAAGAATTTTTCTTGAAGTCCAAGTACATTTTGTAAACAATAATGTTTGCTTCAATGTAGAAATAGAAATATTTTATAAAAGCAAAACATTATTTTTTATTATTTATCGTTGAATTTAGCAAAATTATAAAATTAATCTTACCTTTTCTTCAAAATACTGTAACCGCGGTCAGTCATTTTAAACAATGATAAAAAACAAATGGTTAATTTGTTTAATTCTTTACAAGCAATGTTGTAAAATTTCAACTTACTCCGAACTTTTTGCTACCATCAAATTCGCAAGAAAAATTGTATGGTTTTTATTGAAAATACGCAATTTACTGCCGGCCGATTAATCGGACGTTATGCTGTAATGGGTTAAAGACATACGCCTGTATTTATAAAAAATTTTTAAATTTAATGAAGGTTTACAAAACAAATTTTGTATGAAAATTCTCCTTAGTAAACGTTTGTTAAACTTAATAATCGTTTATAAATACGAGGGTAACATTTTAAGCAAAAATTAGCTGTTGCGTCAAAATTTTGTAAACAAACTTGGTAACGGCGGCACAAATCAGTTTTTAGATTCACTATACCTAGTTTGACTGAGTTCTCAAAAACCCAGCCTAAGCCACACACAGAAAAAAACATGGTTAATGTTAGCTTAATTTTGAATACATAACGGTTTGTTTTGACATTATTAAATTAAATGAATTATATTTTTCATCTACACACATATCATTGTTATAATCTAGCCATGGCATGTCGCTCCTAAATTATGTTAACCTTCGAAATAATTTTCATCTACATCACAATTTTCATCTGCTGAAAATTCGCTTGCTTCCAACCTACTAAACAGAAAAGAATAACTTAAATCACAGCACTGTCTGGCTCTCCTAATCTGTTATAGGTTTAGTGGAAAGAGGGTAATAGACCCAAATTCGATCCATCTCTATGCATTTAGATAAAACTGAAAATGCGTTTGTTTGTATACAGTGAAAGCTCTCAAAGACGGACACCTTTCGTTTGCGAAGATTTTGTCCGCAAGATAGAGATGTCCCTTTATTGGAAAGAAATAAAAAGTTTCAATTTTATTTAATTTTTTTATTTTATTAAAGAAGAACTACAGAGTAGCAAAATAATCTAAAATATTTTTTTGTTTTAATATTTCTTCATTTTCTTTCATCATTTGATCCCCATAATATCATTCTAATGGCCATTTTCTCATTAGGCGATTATCTTTTTTCCCATCGATAAACTGCACATTAAAGAAATTTGGTTTTCTCAATGTCTCATTTGCTTCGATTTCATCGCAAAGCTAACCGGCACTCATCCGCCAATTATTTATTTTCCTTTTATTTGCCGTACACAGAACTTTAATCTGCTGACTCCCAACTTTTACATGTATTTTGAGTGGTGTTCCCAATTGAAAACAATGTCTTTTGTCGGTATATTGAGAAACCCAAAATCGTTAACGGACAGTTTATCGGTGCAATGAATTTATGTTGACATTAAGTAACAGACAGTTTGTCGATACATTGCGAAAATGGCCATAAGTGTAAGAATGCTGTGTAGACGTCTTCTTAAGCTTCTTTATAAAAAAATATTTTGTTGTGTTCCTCTTCTACGATGCAGATTCCATTTTCTGATGAGCTTATTACCACTTCATCATCAAAAATGTTTATATTATCCGATTCTGTTAAAAGATTTCCGTCAACAGTTGTAAATTCAACACATTCTACATTTTTGTTAACCAATCTTCAAAGAATATATAAAGGAATATCATCTTCTGCATCGAAGTTCTTTCAAGTAAGTTGAATGAATTGTGAACATGTACACAGATTTATCACATCTGAAATCTCAAAAGGGGAATCCCAATTTTTTTTAAATACTTTTGCAACTCTGTTAATGTGACTCTCCTTTATCATTTAAATATGGATTAGTGGTGCCAACTTGGAGATTATTTTTTCTAATATTTTTGTTTTAAAGTGTCCGCTTATTAGAAATTTTTGCCCAAAATTTATTTATGTCCGCGACCGGCCATGAGTGCGTCTGTTTAAGGGAATGTATTTTCTTCAGGATACTAGAAAGGGTTCTAAAGATTTCAAGAATTGTCCGCTCAAAAGATATATCCGCTTATAAGAGCTGTCCCATAAGATAACTTTTACTGTATTTGTTTCTTATAGACTCCTAAGGAAAATAATTTGAAAATTTCACAGAATTTCCCTGATTATCAGGCGCTTAACATAAGCTTCAGAGACAATATGAAATAGTTTATATCTGGAGAACGGTAAAACTAAACGTTTTCAAATTTGAAACAAATATTTTTGTCCGGGAAAATTTTTTGTTTATATTGAGTTTGTCGTCTTACTTTTGAGAGCGAGAAAAATCAATTTGTTTGGCAAGTTTTTTCATGAATTGTTTTAATTTTAATTCTTGTTCAGATCAAAATGAACTGAGATGCCACTTTTTTCAATTTGTACATAAAAGGTGAATTGAGCTGCCACATCTTAAAGTGTTTTTGCATTTATATTAAAACAATTGTATTTTGCTGAATAATTAAATAAAATAATAAAATAACTTTCCTTGTTTCGTCCATTTTCTTTAACACATTTTTAGAAAACAATTCAACATTATAGGATGTTCTGTCGATTAACTCTTGTTCTATTAATCGAACAATTTTAGACGATTAATTGTTCGAAAAATATAAAATTGCTAATTTCGATTAAAGGATTAAACAAAGAATTTATACCGATTAATCGAATAATAAAAATATATTGTATTTCTGTTAAAGGTGTATTTTCTTAGAAGTTTTAAGTCGAATAAACAAACCAAATGTTTGTGCCCGTTGGAATTTTAAAAACAGTCATGTTTAGTGAGTAATTAATTTAGCTTATATTTTTGTTAAATTTTTTCAACACAATTTCATAATTCACTTTACAAAAGAAAAAACGACAAAATTAAAAGGTTTTAAAATTTGCTCGATTTTAAATCCAATTCATTTCGATTTCTAGAACACACCCGTATTTTTTAACAAAATAGTTCATGCGTTTCTCTCTTAAGAATGAGTTTTATTTAAAAATACTGTACGAAGGATAAATCTAATAAAGCTAAATGTAACAGGTGTCCACATATGTATTAACGTCCATGCTGTTCAGCAACTTCACTAACTTACCACTAATACTAACTAGCATAGTACTGGTAGAGGATGCTTCACCAACAAAATCAAAGGGGCTACAAGTAGTCCAATGAATAAATATTTTAAACAAGATACTTCGATCGTTTCAGGAAATTATTTGTGGAAGCATAGCAGAGGATGGAATATCCGTGAAAAGTTTAAAAAAATTCCGTAGTTATATTGAATCTTTTAAAATTTAAGTGCCCGAAAGTGAAACAACAATTTGGAGCTACATTGACAAGTTTTATTTTAAAAACAATGTTTATTTACTTAACTACTAATTTTTACTAAAATGATCGAAAAAAATCTCGTTATTTATAAAATTTCTGGATTTAAAATTAGTCGATTAATCGAATCGAGAAATAAACCCCGATTAATTGAATACCCTACAACATGAGTAGTGTTCGAGTTGTGCTGCCATTTTTTATAATTGCTTACATCTGAGAACCATATGGCAGCGTTGTTTTGCCGGACAAATTTTCCCAAATGGTTGTCTCGTTCTGCAGAACAATCTCAGTAAAAAAATTATTATCCGGGCAAAAATTTTGTTCTGAACGCATGGATGAATCCACCTTTGAAGTATCCAAATTTGGAAGAAATAAATTGCTTAAACCTACAAATCAGCTGCCAAAAAGCAGGCTGGCTAAGAAAGGTGGGCGTAGAACATCCAATACGAAGACAAAATATATGTTTGTATACCTGAAAAACGGTATACAAACAGTAATCAATACACATTTCTGCCAAAAAGTTGGATATATTGGGAACGGTTACAGCATGGGCATTCAAATTTGGTATAGATAGATTTATAATCAATACACAGTATCCGTTTAAAAGCGGGCTGAACTGGAGTTTAGGTGGGTGTGGCGCTGGCCAAACAAGGGAAATTAAAGTATTTAGAAAACGATTACAGTAAAGTTTTCTAATTTTGGACCAAATAACACTACGTGACAGTTTTTTGGCCGCTGAAAACGAATATGAAGTCAGAATTGTCAAAAGTGGAACAGTTTCATATTCGGATTCAGCGTACAATTTTGCAAAAATATTAGGTGTCAGATTCATTTGGTCACGACTTTGTTGGAAATTTGTGGCACAGTGTAACTCACAAAAAGGGAAATAAATTATGATGGGTTTGTAACGCCCGTATTAATTGGCGTACTAATATAAATTTAATTTATATAAGAATATATTTCCTTTAGATAAATAATAGGGAAGTTGTGTTCTGAATACTTCTCTAATCCCTCAAAAGTTGTGTTAGATGTTGATTGATAACTGAGATGCTTGTAGCTTATTTGGAAAGTTTGGCTACTGCCGTTCTCCAGATATCAGAACCCAGTAAAAAAATTTGGGTTTTTTGAAGCACTACAGAGTAAAAGCGCATAATCAAGCGCTTCAATTAGAGAGCTCTTATAAAGCAGTAAATGATAAAGAATAAAACATGCAACAAAGCTGCTATTTTAGTGCTGACAACGAAGAAGGTTTTAAAGCGTAAACAATTAAAATATATTATGGTTTACGAAAATGATTGAAAAAGGCATTTAAACAAGTAAAAGCAAAACATTAATGAATATGTTCATATAGTTAGTCCTTAAAAAAGCACTGTAGGAACGCTTTGTTTGCATGTTTAAAGAAGCGCTTATTGTCAGCAGAAAACAGTCCTCCAAACCGGGAACACCCCATACAAAAATCAGGCATCCCATCAGCAGGTTTGAAGCGATTTGAGGTATGAATTCATACAAAAATCCTGCTCGTTTTGGAGCACATTTTTTACTGGGAAGTCTATAAAGCCTTTGCAAAGGAGATGACGTGCCCACTTCTCTAATCCCGTCCATTTTTTTAGAAAGATTGTGCATGGATAATCCAGCTGTGTGTAACAAATTTCTCTTACCGTTCTTTAAAAAGATTTAAATCTATTTTGTGACATGCCCACTTCTTCACTCCCGCCTACATTTGGATTGATATTGAAAACTTTCGCTCTTGTTGCTCTCAAGATATGAAAAATAAATAATAAACAAAAAAAAAAACACCAACAAGGGATTTATGGATAAAATTGGAGGCAGTCGTGGTTGTTTGCTTATCATTTTCGTAACTGCTAGTCTTCCCGAGCAATAAAAGAGCTTTTAAAACAACGCTGTTTAAACACTAACACTAACATCAGCAGTCCACACCTAGCACTATCACAATTTTAGTGTTAAGTTAGTAAATTTATGGCTCGTGAAGGTGGGGTTTTAATGAATAGCCAATAACAACAAAATTTTTATTATAGACTACTTGTAGTGTATAGTAGGAGTATGGGCGATATTTATATCCGTAATTATGAATTAAATTAGTTTTTGTATTTTGTATTTTTTTTTTTTTCTACTACAATAAATAAACATAAATTTAATTCAATTTGAAAATTTTTATGTACACGTAACAATGTGTTTTTTGAAATTGTTTTCTGGAAATAAATAATTTTTATTTGCACATGTATCTATATAGTTTATAACTTTAATGTCCAGAAAATATACAATTGTATTCTATTTTTCTAACAATGTTTTCTTTTTCTGGGTGTTGTTTGACTACACAAAGCAAAACAAAAAAGCAAAAAAATACACAAATAATTTTTATTAGGGCTTATTATTTTTTGTTCAGTCATGTTTGTGGTTATAAAAAATTTATATTTTGTACGAGCATGTTTTAATTAATTAAAATGTAAAAAAGCCAAAAAAGAAAAGACAAGTAAAAAAGTATAGTGTGTCAAGTCCGACCATTTGATACCCGCCACACTTCAGTATATAAAGATGCATTTTCAAGTTTGTACCATATTTGAGGAACAAAAGCGAAGCACTTTTTAAGGCCCATATACACTGATCAAAATACTCATCAAGCATTGTGGTAGTATTAGTGAAAATTTATTTTCATGTGTCACCACGATGATACTGGATGGAAAATGAAAAAATTTTGATATGACGGCGAATATCACGTCCAGCACAGGGACACGAGTGAATTCGCCTGCGGGACAAGCATTTGACAAGTGTATTTGGCCCTTTTACATTTCAATTTCTATTAAATTAATTGCAAGCAGTATTATTATTTAAATCTTTTTATATAAATTTGTTAATTGTTCCTGTTACTTTGTTTTTAGCTGTTGATTAAGTTTTGGAGATGTCAGGTAATATTAAATTTTAAAACAGAGTTGTATTTTAAAAGACAGCCGTTACATTTTTCATTAATATTGTTCCGAAAAAGCAATCTTATATGTATACAGTAAATACTTTAAAGCATTGAGTAATCGAAATATACTCGATACTTGGTAGCTTCTCAATACTTTGACAGCACTACTGGACTTTGCGCACAATACAGACAACCAGCCAGCCGGACGGACGGACATGGTTAGATTGAGTCGATCGGTATACTAAAATGTGAGTCTATGACAAGCATTTTAACCTTGTGGAGGTGGTAAAAATTTTACCCTCTCTTTATATTTTTATACTCTCTTCCGTTGCGCCCAATCGATTTAATTCTCTTAGTATCTTCTAATATCGTGATCGTTGTTATTCACCTGTGTTTTGGCTGAGCTCGACTTAGCACGAGCGGAGCTACGCATTTGCTGGTTTAAAAATTACCACTCGTCATAATTTACGCAATTTTTTCTTTGAAAATATTAAACCACCACGTCAGCGTTAGCGTAAGTATTTGATATTTTCATGGAATTATTTTTACCACTTGTCCGTTTTCTAGTTGGTAAAAAATTATTTATTTCAAAAACGTTATTTTATATAATACAATGTTAACTAAATGTCTCATTAACCCTTATGTGACTGACAAGGTACCCGGGTACCTTTTGCGTTCTGAAATTATTTTTTTTTTTGTAGAAATTGGCAACCATCGTACTTGAAACTTCGTTAGAGCTCCTAACTTACGATATTTTATTCATTTTCAGAGTTTTGAAAAAAATTAATAAATTCAGATAGGCGTAGCATACCAACATTCATCATACACCCTTAACTGTTCGACAAGGTACCCAGGTACCTTTATGTGATTTTATGAAAAAATGCTCTGTTAGTTTGATTTCTTTTTTTTTTTATTGTAAATAATATTGACAAAAAGTAATAAAAAAATTCAGTTAAATGTTTCCAAAAAATGCATTTATGTTCATTTTTATGTATGATTATAAATTTATTTAGGTTGATCGTCCTGTTAACAGTTTGTGCACACTGGACGATTTACCGAATGCGAGTTGGAAATTGGAATGGAGCAATTGCTACAAGCTAGGGTGTTTTCTTTTGCTTTAGACGAAGTTTCGAACAGATTTTGCAACTTCCTGCTACTGCGATACGGCCACTTTTATTTGCACATTTGAGGTATCTGGATGTACAGATAAATTAACTATTATTGTTCGCGTGTGAGCTTTTTCCATCACCTTTTTTTGTAAGCAGCTTTATGTTTTCAATAGGCAATTGCACACTGATATCTTTAAAAATGTTCTTCGGTGGTCAGTAGAAGTGAAGTGTGTATTGTGTTCCATATAAATCATATATGAAGGCAATGCTGTTAATCTAAAGCATTAAAATTTAAGGATAGCGGCCACCGAATTGTACTACGATTGCAAGTATATTCGCCCTACAGCTTATCCATGTTATTGACACCTCCTTTATAATTTCGGGCTTAGCAGTCAAAGTGCTTTTGACTGACGAGGTAAAATCCATGGTTGATAAGATTATTACAGCTCTTTTTTTTGGCACCTTAGAGTACAAAGTCACCTATTTGCGAAATACAAAATTTGTAGAAAATAATTGTCTAAAATATAATTATGAACGTGAATAAGTTCTATCATGTAAGACTTTGACAAATGAATGTGTAATAATAAACTAACCTGTCTTTATGTGCCTGCATATGAGTTGGAATAAAACGTTTATTTTTTTCTCACTGTTCCAACGAGTGCGAGATTCCACGAAATCAATGCTTTTGCCAGTTCAAGAGATGTTAAAAAAATTATCGGTTGTGACATTCCTTCCTGAGTTCTTATATGGACTAACAAGATCTACCAGTATACAATTGACCATATAATGGGAAGGAGTTGGAAGCATCACAAGCCCAAAATATATTTATCCCACACTTTTCAGGCCTTGTCGGCATATATTGTGTAAAACGAGTACATCCACGATATCCGTATAACTGCTTATTTACAGTTATACACTCTTCGGGCTTGTAACTTTGGCCTAAATAAGCATTAAGTATGATCCAAATATCCCGAAATAGTGCAGCTTTATCGGATTTGGCACGCGATAAACGAGTTCCATCGTTATGAAAACGTTTGCCTCGTAACAACAACTTAAACCTAGATAAGCTCATTTTATTTCTTATCTGAAAACTTTCACAGCAATTATTAATTTGTTTCGGAAGTTGTGTATTGCTAACTAAGATGCTTGTTTCGAAACTTTGACTCTTGGCATTCTTAAGTTATACAAAAATCTATAAGGGAGTTGTTTGGTAGGTGCCACGCCCACTTCTCCAGTCTCGCCCAGATGTTGTTTATTGTTAACCTAGATATTCCATCAAAAGTTGGAAACTTGTTCTTGCCGATTTGTCTGCAATGTAGTAAGCCAATGTGTATGGGATGTAAAACACCTCCAAAAAGGTTGACCTGTAGTCTCTACACCTAAATATTTTATTTCATGATCTCTTTTTTATCTTTAACGATATACATTTGGCAGTGAAAAAATGCCTTTAAGTTTTTGTCTTTTTTTTTAATTCATTTTTTTTTTTTATAAGTTTTTGATATGTCTTTTTTATATTAAAAAAAAGGTTTGTGAAGTTAAGTACCTGTTTTGTTTAAGGAAATAAAAATAATTTTTGGTTTCTTTATTTTTTGTAATTAAAAATGTAATAGCTTATTTTTTAAAAACAAATAATTATAAAAAAATATTATGTACTAAATTTTTTTAGTAAAATTTAGAGGGGTAAAATTTACCACCACGTCCCAAAATTTCAGCTTCACAGTTAACCCATTAAAGCCCTGCGTTGCGTTTTCGCAACGTTCACTTTAACCTCCCCTCAGGCATTTTGTTGTTACGTGATATTGTTATAAAGCACAGTGAAATAAAATTTAACTTAATATCTAATCTACCTGTTTTTGGATTTGTATCATAAGGGTGGTCGTTAACTGTATGGATCAATTTTTTTTTCTATTTTTCCATGCTCTAACCCCCCAGTTCGGTGGGTATTGATAAAAAAACAACTCCAAAAATTTTTAGGACGATCGGCAAAGGCTAAGCCGTCCCTCAAGCCCGCCAAAACAATCGTAAAGTCCGACTTGTATGACTTATATTTAGGAAAATATTAATTTTTCATAAAAATCGTTTTCTAAGAAGTTGTTGTTAGTAAAGTTTCCAACAACTTTTGCCTGCACAAGTTTTCTCTAAAACTCATATTGAACAAAACCTAATTAAAATAAAAAGTAAACAGCAGCATTGATGCGAATTTTTTCTTTAGACCTGTTTTTTCTTACACATGTCAATTCAGCTTTAATATTTGTGTTTGTGTGCGTTTGCGTAAAAAAAATAGTCAAACGCATATCATTGGTTTCTAACGTACCACGGTTGATAAAGTTGGTGCAATTGTACTTTTTTGATACAATTCAAAGCCAAAAAGTACGGTGGTACCCCCGTGACTCATTTGGTACTATTTCCAAATTTTTCAAACCTATTGTTATTTGATATAAAATGGATCTCGTATTTACTGTCCAATGAATATAAACGGATTTCAGTGTTTGGTGCAAATGGTTTTGCCAAAGTGCCAAAGGGAAGCGAACTTACACCAAAGTAGTCCCGTGATAGGTCTTTGGGGGTAGAGACCGGTTCTAGTTCTAACAGTTTATATGAATAAGACCTATCACTTTTACATGGGGTTGTCATTGGTTAATTGA
Organism: Pollenia angustigena; assembly: GCA_930367215.1. Lineage (NCBI taxonomy): Eukaryota > Metazoa > Arthropoda > Insecta > Diptera > Polleniidae > Pollenia > Pollenia angustigena. The sequence continues at coordinate 39,337,785 of OV884056.1, read as the reverse complement.
CACCATTTGACCAGTCACACATCTATTCTCAATGAACGTGTTTAGTGTTAGTTAGAACAATGTAAGATTATTTCGATACAATGTAGTATGTACCGTAATTCATTACTTTTTTTACCTTCTTGTTCTTTATATACCAGTTAGATGATTAGTTCTCCTTTCACTGGTCATGAGTTCTATCTTTTTGAACTTGTTCTATTTTCACAAATCCAGGAACAATTGACACAAATTTCCAGCAGGGTTACTTCAATATTTGATACCATCCACTGACAGCTAGGATATTTCAGGAGTGGGCAGTATATTGAACCTGCGGTAAATTATGAACCGATCTTTACGAAAGTTGACAGTGTGATTTCTAGTCATATAAAACTGTGACAGAACAAAATTTATAACAATAGAATTTTTTTTATGGTTTTAGGCGTACCAAAGTGTTTTTCGAGAGTGGGCTTTATATGGGTCCTATGGTAAATTATGGACCCAAAATTTGTTTTCTTGCATATTTAGGTATAAGCAATTAAATTGTCAAAGTTTCATCATTATAGCTCAATGGGATCATGGTTCGGGCCTTAATGGGTTAAATGTTAAGGGATTACAAACTTCAGCACAAACGCATAATACCCCCTCCACTATGGTGGTGTATGTAAATTAGTCAAGACAAAACCCCACAAAATAATTTGAAATCTTTGCTTGGTTTCTGGCTTAAATGTGTTTAAAGTTTTATTAATTATTTCTTTTTTTTATAAGAAATACAAATTTTTTTATTTGAACATATTGCCATATTGCCACCACAATTGAAATTGTTTGAAATTAATTACATTTTTATTTATAACATTTTCAATTGCTTTCATAATATTTTGTCAATTAGTCCGAACACATTTTTATTCAAATTTAATCATATCTGCAATTATGTTAATTTATAATATAATGGATGTGGTTTTATATTCAAATAAAACAATATGTGTTTGTGTGTATTTTAATTTTAATGCTTGTCCAATAGTTTGGTAGGATGAAATATTATTAAGAGTAATTGCTATTAATAAACAGTTTGAAAACGAAACTTAATTTAAACCATAATGGTTAATAAATAAAAAAAATACTGTACTTATAAAGATTTTAAACAAAAAAAAAAAAAAAATAAAATGTTAAATGAAACTAAAATTAATATCTGTGGCATTTTGACAAAACATCTTAAGTCAAATTTAAAAAGTTGAAAAAAATGTTGTTAATCATACGAATTTTCATTAAAACAACTTTTTTGTTTAAGTTTTTAAAATTTTGTATTACAGTACTTTTCGCTTATAGTCACATCCTTTAGTTGTAACCATAACGTGGACTATATCGCTAATGTGACTATAAGGCTAATTCACGTATATGCTACTATGACGCATATAACCGAATTCGAATATAATCAAGCTATGTGAATAAAGGAAATAAAAAATTCATATAAATTACACCGAAATAAGGCTTATGGTTTCACAACAGAGTTGCATACTTTATAAAAACTAGTTAAAATAATAACAAGATATTTCATAGGTGATACCAACGGCGAAAACTAATTTTTTACGAGTAGGGAGTTGATAACAAAAATTAATGATTTAATTCATTCTTTCTTTGGATGGATTTTTGATTCGAAAACTAAAAAGAACTTACTAAATTTTGCTAACGTGACTATAACGCCATTAATTTGCTTTACTTTTCCCTTTGACTACTGTTGATAAATGGCATATATGGCAAATGTGCTTATATCGCTTAATGGACTATAACGTTAATACTTTATATTAAATTACCTTATAGCGGCAAAATAAACAGATAAAATGGACTATATCGCTAATGTGACTATAAGCGTTGTGACTATAAACGAAAAGTACTGTATAAACGAAATTTTTCTTTAATTTTGATTTATTTTATTATTTGCTAAAAATAATTTTTTCACCAAGTTTTTTTTAAAACTTTTTTGCTATCTTATCTCGACTTAAGATGTTTTGTCAAAATGCCACAGATATTTAAAAAAATTCATTTAGAACTTATAAAAATGTAATAGTATCATGTGTGTTTGACACTTCACACATTGAGACTCCAATTTAAAGATTTTTGTCAAACACAAAAGCATATTGCAAAATCATAAAAATAACACAGCAGACAGACTTTAACGGTGATTTTGCACATCGGTAACGCTACTTCAATATATAAAGACATTTATTGTCTCCAATTATTTTAAAATAATTTATTAAATTTTTGTTTGAATGCTACAATTATTTTATTTGTTAACACCAAAAATCATATGAAAAAAACAAGAAATGTGCAAAAAATAATGGTTTTTTCAGCAAAAATCATTATATAACAAAAAATTCATTAACAATAAAATATGCAACAATATACACTATCAAATTGATGCCGATTTTCAGCAGAGTGATTCGGATAAATACAAATCATAATAAAGAAATCAACCTCTGGATCTGTAAGAATGAGAGACAAAAATGTCTTTAAGAATAGAACAAAAACTTTTGAAATAAAATTACTAGATAGATAATCAACTACAACCATACTAAAAACCCATTTTAATCCTACGCAATTAATGTCATTTTGATAGAAAACGGGTTTTTACAATATTAAACAGCGTATTTTTCGAATCATTCACAAACAATATGAATTTTAAAATAGTTAGATGTTTCGATATGTTAGAAGACGTAGAGAACGAAGAAAGGATATTTACTGAAATGTAAAAATAGCACCTTGATAAGAATCATAGGAACATACAAGCAGTCTTCGAAGAACCAAAAACACGTATCTAAAACCCCCAATTAAAACTAAGAAACACACAATTCATTGACAATTGCCAAATCTGTAACCTAGAAAAATGTGACAGAAAACCTCCCTAATTATCCGAATAAGTGTGAATGGGGAAAGACAGAAAACCAGTGCCCATGTTCAGTAACTCTCGCGTCGAGAAACTTTTCGATTGAAATATCTGAAATGAAACAAAAATGTCGTATATTGAAACAAACACCTGTTTTTCTCACTAAACTGTGTCTGTAACTTTTTTGGGCGAGTACTTGCAGTCACGTAAGGACACTACTCGCTAATTAACAGAAAAAATGTGTCTGTATCATTTTTGTTAGAAATGTTCCCGCTTTAAACTGTCAACTAAACTCACGAAAAAAATGGGGCGAGGAACAATTTTAACATTAAAAAGAGATTAAAAATGGAAAATACATGGAATAATAATTGATAAGTTTAAATAAAACAAGTTAGAGTGTTATATTCGACTGTGCCGAATCTTTGATACCCTCCACCGACACTTCGAATGTTTTAGGAGTAATATCTGTATGATGTCTATTTATTATTATAATCTTTGTAAAAACAGACATCTGCATTAAAATTTGTTGCGGTTAAGACCTATATAAAATTATTGATCGACAATCAGAATCAATTTTAAAAAGTTTGAGTAGAATATCAGTTTAAGATGAACTTAAATGATTTTCAAGAGAACAAATTATATAAAAGCCATGGTAAGCTATGAACCAATCATCCCAAATTCTGCAGAACAATTTCTGGTATTAAAAAACATATATTTCAATACAGCGGTACAATTAGTTTAAGCGTTTGCAGTAAATTTCAGAAGGCTGCTAAAATGGAATCTAAGGAAAATTATGGACCGTATATCACAAAATTGCATAACATTTTTTCTGGCCATATGAAGCTAAACTGGAAGAAAGTTTACCGCGTATTTAATTATTTTACCAGAGTGGGCTTTATATGAGGCCTATGGTAAGCTATGCACCGATCTTCACCAAATTTCACAGTGTCATTTCTAGTTCTATAAAACTGTGATGTATCAAATTTTGTTATGATAGCGTTATTTTTTACGTTTTTAGGCGTACTAAGCTGTTTTGCGGGAGTAAGGTTTATATGGGGCCTAGGGTAAATTATGAACTGATCTTCACGAAATTTTACAGTCTTATTTCTAGTCCTGTAAAACTTATATGTTCCAAATTTTGTTATGATAGCGTTATTTTTTACGGATTTAGGCGTACTAAACTGTTTTCTGGTAGTAGGTTTTATATGGGGCCTATGGTAAATTATAGACCGATCTTCACGAAACTTAATAGTTTCATTTCTAGTCATATTTCACTGTGACTTGCCAAAATTTGTTATGATAGCATTGTTAGTTAGGGTTTTAGGCTTACTATACTGTTTTCCGTGAGTAGGGCTTATATGGGGCCTAGGGTAAATCATGGACGGATCTTCAAGAAATTTTACAGCGTGATTTCCAGTTAAATGAAGCGAACTGTTGCGAAATCTTATATCATTCTGTGCATTTTTCCACCATTAATGTTAGTTTTTGTAACAAAATTATCAATTTTATTTAGGTGGTGGTTCCACATTTTGATTCATAGCTCAGATTCTATTAAACCGATTTTGCTGGATTTTAATCCCAAACTGCTTGGGATAACTGCAAGCAATTTGACACCAAGTTTGTTTATTTCTTTTGAGTTTTTCGAAAGTGAGCGTGTTTTCAACAGACGGACAGACAGATGGACATGGCTAAATCGACTTAAAATTACTCAAGGACCCAGAATATATATACTTTATAGGGTCTGAGATGAATAATAAAAAAGTTTCACACGGAATGACAAACTTAATATACCCTCTTCACAACTAATTGTGGTGGAGGGTATAAAAAGTGATTGACTGTTAGTTCAAAACCCATTTATTTATTTCTTATTCACATAATTACACACATGACATAAATATAAGTACATGAATACTAATAGCCTTTTTACACTGATCAACATCTAACATCTACCATCAATTTCCCACCATTTGCGAAGATGTTAACATCTTTCCATAAGAAATACATAGGGCTAAAAAACAACATCTTTCAACATCTTTAAAAGATGTTCTTATCTCATTTTATTCCACTCTACATCTTTCGATTATTTTAGTGTCATCACTATAAAAGTGTCAATAAGTTCTATTATTATTGTGGCATCACTGACAAAATGGAAGTTGATTTGAAAGCAGCGTTACCATTTGTCAAGTTTTATATCTTAATGCAATGTTTTTTTGTTAAGTATTTTTTATATTTTTAAACAAATTGAACTTCAAATACATTTTTGAGTTTTCTTTTTAAATGTTGGCACTTTTGTGAGAAAAAAACATTTTTAATTTATTAAATTTTTTTTTTCAAATATGGTGACATTTTTGTTTGATGGCAGATGTTAGATGTGAGCAATGTAAACGAGTGTATCACATTTTCTACATCTTTGATGGTAGATGTTAGATGTTGATTAGTGTAAAAACCCTATAAGGGATAACTTATTTACTAAAGAGCCTTATGATAATACACATCATTCCTCCAAACTTCAATAAAATCACTTCCCTTCCATAACTTTAGTCTTTCTAGCCATACTTCTAGTTACCATACGTTCCCCTTCTTCCTTATTAATACTACCATGACCTTCCGTAGAAGTGCCATTTAAACCCTCACGAGTCTCAACCAAACCTAAGACCAAATTTTTATTTCTTCTCATTTGGTCCGTATGTGCCTGTTTCTGTATCCCATTGACCAAAACTAAGTACCTACAACTACTTAGTTTACTTATAACCTTTCCCTTAACCCATTTCACAAAATTGGAAAAAACATTTCTGTACCATACTGCCTCCCCAACATCAAAGTGTATTACTTTATTCTGATAACATTTAAAGGCGTGTCCGCTGTCACATTCGATTTATTAGAATTTAACACATTGAGCAAAGTTCGGGGTTTGTACTGAAAAATCATTTCTCCCGGTGTTAAGCCAGTTGTCGAGGTCAGAGTTGTTCTATGCTTTAATAAGAATCGGTCAATTCTTAGCTGTAAAGATTTACCGACCTCTCTTTGATCCCAAAGTGATTTCCGCAATCAATTTTTGAAAGTTTGTTCCGCCCTTTCTGCACTGCCATTAGATTGGGGGTGGTACGGAGGAGACTTAAGAGGAACTATACCATTAGATTTACAAAATTCAACAAATTCTCTGGAGCTAAATGGTGGCCAATTATCACTTACAATACTAAATGGCAACCCAAACGTCGAAAATACTGACCGAAGTTTTTCGATTACCACCGCTGCAGTAGTTGTTTTAAAAGGAATAGCATCCATCCACTTGGAATACGCATCATACAAAATCAAAATTGATTGTCCATTTAAAGAACAGAAATCGATATAAATACAGAACATGGGTACAGGCTAATTTTATATAAAAAAATAAATACTTTTATATTGATCCCAAATACCTCGCTCGGGATCTTATACACTTTGAAGGTCATCAGAGGCTAATAAGAACCGACACTTTGATACCATTAATCTGGCAATTCCCAGTGTCACCCATAGGTGACGAAAGTTAGCGATTTTTTAAACATACATTAATTTCTTAAACAAAGATAACACCCTTACGTGATCAACGATTTTTTTCACAGCTCTGGAATTACGTAAACTGTGACATTTTTAAGCTTTTTCCAAACAGTTTTTCTTTTCCACTTGCTGACTTGTTTTGTGATAGATAGTAAGGAGATCAGATGGAGTGAAGTATATCTTACACCGTCTTAGAAAACCGAGGCACTTGAATGGTTTTTTCGACTCCTTGAATATATTTTCTGTCCATCGGACATCACATTGTATCCTCATTCCCAGAACATCAAGACATTCTGATTCTTCAATAATTGTACCACCCATATCTACAGATGAGGCACCCCGGTTTGTCGCGCGTTTATGCGTTTATGCACGCAACATTGGGTTTTTCGGGCATTCAAATCGACCCTATTCGCACGACCCCATTCCGAGACTATGGCAAGGTCTCGGCCAAGCATATCATTCATATTCTCCCTCATAGCACCGACATCGGATACGCTTGGTCTGTATTCAAATTAGTACGAATGGCAAAGGTTGCTGTCATCTGCAAAAGGGTAGATAGGGTTCGAAGTTTGACAAAGGAGGTCATTTAGAAAGATAAGAAATAGAGTAGGAGATTGAACGGAGCCTTGCGGCTTCGTTAAACCTTTTAATCCAAAATTTAATCTGTTTTAATTAAAAATTTAATCGAGTGAATTAATTGTTGACTTATATCATTAACATTACTGCAGAAAATGTTGTTTATATCAAAAAAATATTTAATTGATACTATTAATCTGTTAACTGTTGCAAAATTATTAAATTTTTTAAATAACAAATTGTTTAATTTCAAAACAAATTTTGTTTTTGTTTCGTCAGGAAATTGCTGGTTTTAATAGAAAATTTTCGTATTATTTCTAAAAAATATCCAATTTTAATTTAAAAAGATTTTGTTATTCGTGCTTAATTCCCAGTTTTTATTCTTGATAAAAACACTTGAAATTTATTGTTGATGGGATAAGCTATTCCTATGCATTTCACTGGTTGCTTAGGCCAGATCATCAGGAAACTTCATCCATAAAGATTTTAGACAAACTAAAGATATTAAACCAAATAAAACTGTTAAACGTATAAGACTTATAGCAACAGTTTTACTTGTAACAATATCAAAGCTTGAACAAAATACATCAACAATAAAAAAGTGGGTTTATCTCGTCTTACACTCCCCACCACAATTAGTTGAAATTCTCTCAACATTAATTGTAGTTGTAAGTAAATTTCAAGTGTTTTTATCAAGAATAAAAACTGGGAATTAAGCACGAATAACAAAATCTTTTTAAATTAAAATTTTTTTATTCCCAAAAATTGAAATTACTTTTTGATAATAAACAGGCAAGTGCACGGCCTAAAAAAACACTTAATTGACAACATCTTTTGTAAGTTGTTGTTTGTTTTTTATTTTGTTTTTCTTAACCTACTTACAACTACAATTAATGTTGAGAGAATTTCAACTAATTGTGGTGGGGAGTGTAAGACGAGATAAACCCACTTTTTTATTGTTGATGTATTTTGTTCAAGCTTTGATATTGTTACAAGTAAAACTGTTGCTATAAGTCTTATACGTTTAACAGTTTTATTTGGTTTAATATCTTTAGTTTGTCTAAAATCTTTATGGATGAAGTTTCCTGATGATCTGGCCTAAGCAACCAGTGAAATGCATAGGAATAGCTTATCCCATCAACAATAAATTTCAAGTGTTTTTATCAAGAATAAAAAACTGGGAATTAAGCACGAATAACAAAATCTTTTTAAATTAAAATTTTTTATTCCCAAAAATTGAAATTACTTTTTGATAATAAACAGGCAAGTGCACGGCCTAAAAAAACACTTAATTGACAACATCTTTTGTAAGTTGTTGTTTGTTTTTTATTTTGTTTTTCTTAACCTACTTACAACTACAATTAATGTTGAGAGAATTTCAACTAATTGTGGTGGGGAGTGTAAGACGAGATAAACCCACTTTTTTATTGTTGATGTATTTTGTTCAAGCTTTGATATTGTTACAAGTAAAACTGTTGCTATAAGTCTTATACGTTTAACAGTTTTATTTGGTTTAATATCTTTAGTTTGTCTAAAATCTTTATGGATGAAGTTTCCTGATGATCTGGCCTAAGCAACCAGTGAAATGCATAGGAATAGCTTATCCCATCAACAATAAATTTCAAGTGTTTTTATCAAGAATAAAAACTGGGAATTAAGCACGAATAACAAAATCTTTTTAAATTAAAATTTTTTATTCCCAAAAATTGAAATTACTTTTTGATAATATCCAATTTTCTTAAAATTTCTTTTAAATAGCAAATTTTTTAAAAATTATAAATACATTTTAAATAAAATCTACTGAGCTTTATTTCGAATCAAGGACAAATGATCAATAGCTAAAAATTTTGCCCTCCATTCTAAGAAAAAATTAAAACAAAGATTTGATTTTATTCTTTTATTTAAAATCGATGTTTCATTATTTTCTATTTACTTCTTAATGTTGTTATTAAACTGTTCTCACTTTGCATCAATTAAATATTTCCATATACATAAATTTTCTCTTCAATGCATGCAACAAAACAGAATTTTAAAAATAGAAACGTTTGCACTGTTTCTCACCCGACATACATTCATACATATGAACATATTTAAAACAATTAAAGTTGAAAATTGATTGTATTGTTTATTGGCAAAACATGATATTTGTTTAATTAATTAGATGTGTTAAATAAATATTTATTTTACTGTTATTTTACGTATTTAACATTTAAGTGACTTTCGAATATTTATCTGCAAATACTTGCAGACTATTGGTGAACAGAAATAGACAACACACCGTATTAGTTGTTGTTGCTGTTATTTTATCTGACATACATATATTAATAGGCTCACTAACAATTTATTTTCAACAAGTATTTGATTTGCTTAAACAACAATTACAATTAAATTAAATATGTTTTATTAAGTTTTTTTCTTTGCATTTAATATAATCAGTCATTGGACACAAAACATGCAAAGGAAAACATTATTGTAACCGCCAGATAATTAAATTCGATTCTATGATGATTTATGGTTAAACGATAAATACAGAGGTTGACCAAATTGAAATTTGGGGTAAATTGAAATATTTTGCTTGTCCGTTAATTTTAATTGAAAACATTTTTAATAGTTAAGGACTGATAAGGAGAATTTGTATGTTAATTTGATTTAAATCTTAAAGAAAATAGCAAAATATAAATCTTCAATTGACGGAATTTTTTCTAAAAGTAATCATTAAAGAAAAAAAGTAACATTATTATATTATATATTAAATATAGCGCTGACTTTTAGCTGAAACAAGAAACAGAGAAGCCCAATAATGTCAAATTACATGCACACGGTTTTATATTGTAAGTTGGTTTTATTTACACAAAAAATGCATTCATGCAAAATTTGTATCAAAAATTCAACATCTATACAGGTGAACTAGTTTTACTTGCTGCTCTTTTAAGGTCGCATCTCAATAAGGTTGCATGTCTCTTTCAAAACAGAATGTTTTTAAACAACATATTATTTTGTAAGCGACTGTTGACATTTCGTATCTTGTGCAATTGTAATCTTCATTTAAACAACACCGAAATAGATGTGTTATCGCCACTTGTTATACAGCTTTGTTAAACCTAAGTAAATTTAATACCAATTATTTTTCTTTGTGTATTTATCGATAGTAATTGGCTCTAGGAGTGAGCTTTATACTAATGTCAGTCTGACTTTGTTTTACTTACTTGACATAAAACCAAAAGTACTATTTTCCAGGCGGGTTTTTAAGAAAGATAGAAAAAAACTTGTGCGTGGATAGTCACTGAAGCTTGCTCCCATTCCAAACTAAAAAGTATTCATTTTAACAAAAGAAAGAAATTATTTATGTAAACCCTAATTTTGTAGGAATTTAAACATCATCAACAACTATATATATCAATAAAATTTTGTTAATTCGAAAACTATTAATTGATGTTAAAAATTTATTGGAACAGGGTGCTTGGGCTGCTTCACCCAATAACAGAACAGGAAGGGTTTTATATATACTTGTGTCCGGCCAAACGCACTTTTTAGACAAAACTCAAATTGAAGCCGAAATCATACTTTTTGTATTGCATAGAAACAATTTTATCTTTTCTAATTTATTTACTTAGCAATGAAACAAAACGTCCTACACAGCAAACAAAAAAAACAAATTCGGGATAAATTAAGTTTTCTATACGTACTTTTAGCAGTGATGTCAGATGAAATTTTAATAGTTCCCTACGTTTGCATAAGAAAATCCCCACATTTCCCTACAACAGCAATATTTTTCCCCTACAATTTTCCCTACCTTATATTAGGTATTAGTAAAACTAAAATATTATGTATTAATAATTCAAAATCGTAAATTTTATTTACTTTAAATAAAAAACAATAACATACATTAAATAAATACATATTTTTGTATACGTATAAAAAATCAGTTGTAAAGCACTTGCAAATTCATTTTCTTAAAATGACTTTCTGTACAACGGAAGCTTGTACAGTTTAACATTTTTGATTGTAAGTATGATCTAAGAATACATATGGAATTTAAAACCTCGTAACTCAGTTTATTTCTTGTATGGACAGTTTTTTTTTTTTTTTGTACGGACGTCAGTAACAATTGAAAATATCCTCTCAGCATTTGCATCGGCATGCGGTAAACTCAATAGAATTTTGAACGATTTTGAGAGACAAAGGAATACTAAATTATCATTGAAGTTCTTGGACTTTGATATTTATATAACCAAAATGGTTCCAAATCCATCTTTGAAAGAGAATTAATTTCTTCTTCTGAAAAACTGTATTCTAATGGAGTCCTTTTTCAAAGGCAATCTCTTGTATTTCTTCTAGTGAGGTAATGTAAAACTTTAAGCAATCAGACTTAATCTGGATTGAATTTTAAGTGAATTTTTAAGAGGTTTTCTTATAAGTCAGTTAGATTATATTTTAATTTACATGCAAGGGAAAAATTCCCTACATTTTGACGAACATAAAAAATCTGTCTTTTTCCCCTACAGTCTGATTTTTGGAGAAAAATTCCCCACAAGTAGGGAATTTTCCCTACATCTGACATCACTGACTTTAAGTACGGTCGTATTAAAAAATAACACAATACTACTTTCGAAAATCAATCCCGGAATTTCTTAAAATAAGTACAACATTCTTAAGCCAAGTAAATAAATGATTAAACTTTTCGTTAGTAGTGCCACTCTGAGCGCAAAGATACAAAGTGAGCGTTTTAATCTCATTCAACTTATCAAAGTTTGTTGAAGACACCACGCAAGTTTTCAACAAAAACAACAGAACAAGACAAACACACATTATCTTCATGTATAAAATGTAAAATTGTGTACTCTTGCTTTCCATTTAGTTAATATTTTAAATTATATAGCTACATTAAGTTTTTAAAGTAAAAACCAAGCCGGGAATGATGCTCGTTTTTTAATAATTGAAATTGTCAAAGGTGTAAAACGGGTAAAATACTTCAGTCATAATAATATTCTCCTTTTATATCACTTTTGATTTATTTTAAGTACCAATTACGGTTTAAATCAACTTTATAAAACTTGAACCAAGCACATTTTGAAATTGGTTCAATCTTAGTTTTACTTAAATTAGTCTCATTTTCGGATTAATTCAAGTATGATTTCGGGATTATATATGGATAAGTCAAGTATTTCGCAAAAATCCGTACTTAATTCAATCATTCTATACTTGATTCAAGAAAACACATAGAAACCGTATCCTTTAACTGTGGAGGTGAAATTGGGACATATTTTTTATAATTATTTGTTTTTGAAAAATAAGCTACTACATTTTTAATTACAAAAAATAAAGAAACAAAAAAGTATTTTAATTTGTTTAAACAAAACAGGTACTTTACTTCACAAACCTTTTTTTTTTATTATAAAAAAACGATATATAAAAACCTTATCAAAAAAATATGAATTAAAAAAAACCAAAAACTTAAAGCACATTTTTAAACTGCCAAATGTATATATTTAAAGATATAAAAGAGATCATGAAAAGATATAATTAGGCGCAGAAGCTACAGGTCAACCTTTTTGGAGGTTTTTTACTCATCAAAATCTGCATCCCATACACATTGGATTCCGACATTGCAGACAAATCGTTAAGAACAAGTTTCCAACTTTGGACGAAATATCTTGGTTATTAATACACAATATCTGGGCGGGACTGTGGAAGTGGGCGTGGCACCTCCCAAACAACTACCTTATAGATTTTTGTATATCCGAAGAATGCCAAGAGCCAAAGTTTCGAAACAAGCATCTTGGTAAGCGATACACAACTTCCGATAAAATGTTGGTGGGATTTGAGAATTCGGCGTGGCACAAAACTTCTTTTTATATCATATGAACAGTAAGAGAAAAATTTTCTAAATTTGGTACACACAGCCAGTGATGTTAGATGTTTTTTTCGAATTATCGTCAAAATTTGAAAAAAATCGTCATAATCGCCATTAGTTCTAAAAAAAAAACCGTGAAAAAATCGTCACATAAAAAATCGTTTTTTAATCAACACGGATTAATTACTCTATTAAAACATAAAAAAATAATTAAGTATAAAATTATACAAAACCAACAAATATACAATTTTTAATACTTAAGGCGATTTGGTGAAGCTTTGAGATTACTCTCCGCAGATTTTAGTCAAACACTTCCGTCATCCCCAAATCTTCTGCTGCGGATGAACTTAACGCGTGCCTGTAATCGTCGTCTTTGTGGAGGCATGTCCAGAAGTTGCAATTGACCACAAACATGAGAGTCGCGTTGCAGAACGACCCATCGGCTGCTAAATTCTCGGGACAACTGCTGGAGCTTGGCAACGGCCAAATTCCTGTTGATGTTTTGAATGGATTGATATCGTTCCCGGAAAATTTTTTGTAAATTCACATCGTCCAAGGAAGAACTCATCAGCAAAGTGTTCCCTGGCATTGCACAAAATTACAAAAATCTCGATTGGATTCGTGAACGGGCAATACTACACTCAAAATATTATGTAGTTAAATTCAAACGAAAATTCATTTGAAACAAATTAAAATTCATTTAAAAAACGGATCATTTACATTTCATTTAAAACAAATGATTTTTTCAGTAATTTCTAAGTTTTTTATTTATTGAACATCATATTCGTTAAAATTGAATAGTTTTTACTTTTAAAAAATATATTTTAACCGATAAAAATCAAACAAATTAACAAAAAAAAATACGGAAAACATTATTTTTTGGTAGTTTGTTTTTTTAATAACAAACATAAATGTTGAAAAATAAATTTATTCGTAAAATAACTATATTTTTATTCAATTTTAACAGTACCGAAAACGAATTTAATAACCTACAATCAGTTACTGTAATAATTTTATGAGTGTAGCAATACTAAAGTCAACTCGCAGGACAACTGCATACTTACAAATCTGTTGACTGCGTGACCGACGAAAATGAACCGACCAGCTACCCGTCGGAATTTTTAAACTCGCTTGATATACCAAGAACTCCGCCGCATAATTTACAGCTGAAGGTGGTATCGATCATAACCATGTTGCGGAATCTTAATCCTCCAAAAATGTGCAACGGTACGCGGTTGTATGTTAAAAAGCTAATGAACAATGTGATTCAGGCTACAACCATCAAGGGAAAATTCAAAGGAGAGGTAGTCCTTATCCCACGAATTCCCATTATTCCAACTGACCTTCCATTCCAATTCAAGCGGATTCAGTTCCCCGTTCGGTTGGCATTTGCAATGACAATCAATAAATCGCAAAGCCAATCACTAGAATTCTGTGGGATTAATCTCGAATTTCCCTGTTTTCCGCACGGTCAGCTGTACGTTGCATGTTCGCGTGTTGGGAAACCGTCTTCGTTATTTGTTTTTGCACCGGAAAACAAATCAAAAAACATTGTTAATCAAATCGCTCTCTGCTGATTTCATTCAAATAAATCACAATAAATATTTGTGTTGTAACTATTATTACTCTAAAGTTTGTCTGAAGGCTTAAAATTGGGACGAGGCGAAGATCGTCGGGTCCGCGAGTGTAAATATATATTCGCCTCTACACACATATACAAACTAAGAAAAATCTTTAATTGCCAGATTGAATGGTTATAAAATTGATGCCAGATTAAAGTTTAAAATAAATTTATTGACGTGATTAAATCGTCAAAGCCTAAGTGACTCTTCATTAAAAATCGTCAATCGTCATTTTGGTAAATTCATCGAAAAAAATCGTCAAAATGACGTAAAATCGTCACATCTAACATCCCTGCACACAGCTAAGTTATCAATACACGACCTTTCTACAAAAATAGCGGGGATTGGAAAAGTGGGCTATTCCACGCATTAATTTATGTTTAAGGAACGGTAAGAGAAAGTTATAAAATTGCCCAACCGGTAACAGTTTAAGTTTGCAAATTGGGAACAAATAGCTTGGTTACCAATATGCAACATCAGTTAAAAAGGAGGTGGGATAAGATAAGTGGCATGTTAAATTTTCCAAATTGGGTACAAATAGAATGGTTAATAATGATGGGTAGTGTTCTGTCAAAAATGGACGGAATTGGATGAGAACATCTCTCAAAAGGTACCCCTTAAACAGAATACATAGATTTCTGTATAACTGCAGAATGTTAAACAGTGACAGTATTCAAACTTGGTAAAAACAACTTCCTAAGCAATGCATGGGATTTAATAAAATGTACGTATTTTAATGAGACAATTAGTTAAGATTGTATTATATAAAATAACGTTTTTGAAATAAATAATTTGTTACCAACAAGAAAACGGACAAGTTGTTAAACTAATTGCATGAAAACATTAAGTGAATTTTGAGGTGTGGTAAATGTTTTTCTACTAAACAATTACGCTAACGCTAACGTGGTGGTATAATATTTTCGAAGAAAAAATTACGTAAATGACGACGAGTGGTAATTTTTACACCAGCATGTGCTTAGCTTCGCTCGTGCAAAGTCGAGCTCAGCCAAAACACAAGTGAATGACAAATATACTAAGAGAATTAAATTTATTGAGCGCAACGGAAGAGAGTATTTTAAAAATATATAAAGAGAGGGTAAAATTTACCACCAGCTCCACAGTTAAAGGGTATTATAAATACCGCTTCGGATTGATTTGAATACGGAGCGATTGAAGTTTTTGCTTTTGCAAAACGTTTGGCCTTATCAAACAGCATTTAACAGTTTCCTAATTATATATTAAGCAATTATCTTTTTGCAAATAAAGTTTAGTTAGTCACTAGGAATTTTTATAGATAAAGCTTATATTTTATCAATTTACTGGTTACGTTTTTTTTTTTTTTGGATTTTGTCGTCAAATATTTGTTGGGGTAGACATGCCTTCACGAATTTATTGTATTAAAGACTTTTTGTACCTTTAATGTTGTATTACTTATACTAGTGTTGCTGAGTGGTCGAAATTCGACTATAACTGTTTAGGGAAATATGAAGAAAACATACATAAAAATATACAAAGGCTATATGAATTTACATGTTTCGAGTATTTCCTTTTTTTTTTTTTTGTCTTAGTGGATCGATTTGCCGAGGGACCAACTTACGATCCATATGTTCTCTTCAACTCAAGCCCGTAAATGTGTTAAACTAGTTCAATAATTTAAAAAAAAATCTCAGAAAATACCAATTGAAAACAAAACAATACCAAAAAGTCTCCTGTTATATATAGTTTCTCAATCTTTTTGGTCTATGCATGTTAAATTTTATGTTTCAGGGTTCAGTATTAATGTAAATTCAAAAAGTACCAGCTTAAGAACACAAAAGTATTAAAATATCCCTCTAATAGATTGTAACCCACTCAGGAAATTGCATGTTTAATTTATTGTTTCAAGGTTCAATATTAACGAAAATAACAAAATACCAGGTGTAGAACGAAAAAGTACCAAAGTGTTTCTTCCCATTGAAATATAAAAAATTCAATGTTGTTAAGAAAGATACATATTTCGTCGGCTTAATATGCAAACCTGCTAACTCCCTTACAGTACATTTTACAGGAGATACAATTTCATATTTGCAGCTTGCGAGAAAAAACAAAAATTTAGTTGGTTTAACACACTTCAAGACTCAAATTTAAGAAAAACTACATGCTGGTCGACGAGGCGTGCCTTTCCCTACCACACGCCATCAAAATCTTAATTTACTAAAAAAGTGGACTTAGCAGGCTTGCATATTAAGCCGACGATCTGTCAATACATAAAGAACAATGATTTATAAAAAAAAGTACCAAAAGTCGGTACGATTTTCATCCCCTAAACATTAGAACTTCGAAAAAGTACCAAATATATATTTATATATTTTAGATAAGTTCCGAATTTCGTATAATGTTTATTTCTATGTTTATTGGTTTAAAAGATAAATGGGGTGACAAAGAAGTTCCAAAGTACAGGTTTTTTACCCTTTTTTCCTCGTCAGATTTTAATCAAATATATATTGTGCACTTCTGTAAGTACGTTCCTTTCAAATAGTGCATTTTGTGTTCAAATCGGTTGACAAACACAGAAGGAAAGTACTCTGAACTATTTTGCTTTCGCCGATTTATGTATGTATAAATATATGTACAGTTATTTCCGCTTAATTGAGTTTCTAAAAATGCACAACCTTTGACGCAATTAAACGGGAACTCAATTAAGCAGTATCGGTTAATTGAATCGCCGATGCAATTAAAATGTAAATCGCTTAATTGATCAAGATGTGCAATAAAGCGAAGCACCCATGTGTAGATAGAAAATAAATCTAATTTCTATATTTATTTTATATAACATTTTTTATGTAATTGCGGTCTTATTTTGCGAAATAATTAAGCGGGTGACGCAATTAAACGGAACTCAACTAAACGGGTGTTTTTTACATAGATAGTTATACTGAATGATTCCGTTCCATGATTTTTAGTGCATTAAACGGGAAACTCAATTAAGTGGGGCTCAATTAACCAAAACTATTGTAGATGTATAAAAAAAATTTTTACTTTTCTGGGGAAAACGCGAATGATAGTTTTATATTGTATGTAGCATAAAACAAACTTTAAAAAATAAACCGTTAAGGCCGTCTCGAGGCAGTCTCAAATTGTTTGTGCTCCATTCCTTTTTTTTCGTTTCAAAATGGTGAAAAATAACTTTGAACCACACTTTTATACATTTTATTTACTTCCCAACACATTCAGACAAGGTATTTGTTAACAGTGATCAAAAAAGTCAACAAAGTAGCATCAAAAAATATTTCGAAATTTATTAAAAAAGCAAATTTAGAATAAAGCGATCGACTTTATAAACGTACGGCAATTAGATATCATGGTTTATTTCAGTTCTATAAAGTAAATGAAGTGAAAAAAATTAACACAATGTGTTTTCAAACCAAATAGTGACGACCTTCTTCGTATGGTCTTGTTGGCTTGTGTGTACAAAAATGCCCTCCCCCCTTTTTCATTGTTATTTTTGCCTTGTGTTCCTAAAAACAATATCTATAGTTTGCTTATTGTTCTGTTATTTGCTTCCTTTTATTCACTATTGCTTTAAATAGGATCATACTAAATGTCCTTAAAAGAAAGAGATCAATTGAAAGCAAATGCCTGATAAACACGTAGAGAATTCTTTCTCTACGGAATCGATAAACTAGCATTCCGTAGAGAAAGAATTCTTAAAATTAAAAAACTATGTATATATTATTTAAAAAGCATCGACATTCCCTTACTACGAAGCAGTTTTGTAAGGGAGGATAACGGTCACAACTGAAAATTCAGTGCCTATGGCTTATCGTTACTTTTACCAATTTTAAAATGGGCTGAATTATAGGCGCTTTCTGTTTTAAAAATTTATTGCTATATAAAAATCCTATCTTCCGTAAGCAAAATGGTAAGCCAAACTTGAAGCCATTTTTTTCTTGCCGTATTTCTGATTAATAGTATTGATATCGATACATTGCCAGATAGCAGCAAAATTAACAAAGAGCAGAGATGATTTCGCGTAGAATACATAACTTAAATCTATAGATTCGATCTGGAGGGATAACAAGTGTTTTCTACTGACACTGACAGATGTTTGTCTGTATTGAACTTTTTGGATGAACCAACCCTGATGAACAACAATTAAATATTCTTCGCTATGATAAAAAGCCTCCAGTCATTCGAGAATACAATGCTCAGATGGGTGGAGAATATCTCGTGGATATTATAGTGTAATGGATCGATACCATATTCAAGACTCGCTCGGCACACAACATTCTTATTAGGTTGTTCTGCAGGTTGGTAGACAATGCATATGCAAATGATTTCATTTAATACCAACGTTTCCACAGCGAGGAGGCCAGTGCTTCTAACAATCTATGCTAATTTTTTAAATGTTGTCTTTGTATAAGCGAATTGGTAAACACAAATGTACGATAAGATGGGTCGAAAAAAAGTTGTGCCAGTCACCTCCTAGAATGGAAGATTTGTCAATGAAGTTTCTAAAACAGGAAAAATTTTTTTTTTGCATCGCCCCAAAATACAGCACTTTTGGTTTTTTATATGTTGCGCTGTCATTTAAAGTCCGATCTTATCATATCGAATATCGTTGTTCCTGGCTTGACAGCGGCTTCATGTTTGCCTTTGATAACTTTTCAATCAGACACCAAACTGTGGGCGCCAGTAATGCAATCTTGGATCCTTCCCCCAAATGTAAAGTTTTTTAAACGTGCCAAGTAAGTCCTTGTAAAACTAAATAAGTCTGGCTTTTATTATACTCACTTTTATACCACGCCTCAAAATTTAGCCCCTTTTTTCTTTTCCACATACATACTATATTAACCCAGGTAGAACCCAATAAAAAAACCACCAGCGACTTTACAGAATAAAAGTCGTATCTATTAAGTTTCAAGAGCTTAGAAAATTGTTTTGTCACGCCCATTTCTGTTTTATATACATATCTAGCATCGCCAATTGAAGTCCAATCTCATCGTATCGAGTATCATTGTTAATGGCTAGAATATGGCTTCATTTTTGTATTTAGTGCTTCTTTAGTCTTACTTCAAATTCTTGATAGTATTTATGATATTTAAGATCATTCCTTTCTTATTTCTAATTTTTTTAACGTATCATGAAAATCCATCTAAAATTTAGTAGATTATTCATTTTTCCTATGCAAAACTATTTAACATATTTATATAACACATATTTGCGACTAAAGATCTACTTAACGTACTTAACGCGATATTTTTTTTTTTATTAAATTACTAGGGGTGATGAAATTGCTATGTGAGGATATTATAAATGGAGGATAATTAAAGGTCGTGGGTAAAAAGTGAGTATTTAAAAAAACTTGACTTGCAAAGAATCAGAAGGTTTTCTTTTCTATTTATAAAAAATTGAACAAAAGAACGGAATGATCTTAGATATCATAAAAAAGCACTAAATACAAAAATATAGCCATATTCTAGCCCGATGCTAGATATGTGTACAAAACAGAAATGGGCGTGGCAAAACAATTTTGTAAGCTTTTGAAACTTAATAGATACGACTTTTATTCTACAAAGTTGCTGGTGGATTTTTGTTTGTTTTTGTATTGGGTTCTACCTAGTTTAATGTAATATGTATGTGAAAAAGAAAAAATGGGCTAAATTTTGAGGCGTGGCATAAAAGTGTGCATAGTAAAAGCCAGACATACTTAGTTATATAAGGACTTTCTTGGCTCGTTTAAAAAAATGTACATTTCGGGGTGAGGAGCCGAGATTGCATAAGTGGCGCCCAGAGTTTGGTGTCAGATTGAAAAGTCTTCAAAGGCAAAAATTAAACCACTGTCAAGCCATGAACAACGACATTCGATATTAAAGATCGGACTTTAAATGACAGCGCGGCATAAAAGAACCAAAAGTGCTGTATTTTGGGACGTGGCAAAAAAAAAGTTTCCTGTTTTAAAAACTTGATTGACATATCTTTCATTCTAGGGCGTGAATGACACAACTTTTTTTTGTATGGAAGTCGACCCGGTCTACTGTACGACATACTGCAACATTTGTAATTGGGAGTTTAGAATGATTTTGTAATGAAAACTAAAGGCAATATTAATTTGATTTCAGAGATTCATACACATTTACAAAAACTTAATCTCTCATCACTATTGCTATACTATCGTTTACACTATACCATATAAGCCAAACACGAAGCTTGATATCAAACTTAAAACATGTTAGAACATTGCTTATTGTTCGTTTCCGAATAATTTCATTGAAAAATATTAATTTTATTTCAAATTGCAAATAATATTTCAAGAAAACTAGTGACTAGTGACGTCAGCAGTCGTCGATGGCTGCGAGTGTAAGACGGCAAATCCATCTGAGGAGATCGAGTGGTTGCGATCGAAACATGTCATGGTAACCTGCCGGCCAGGGTTCGAGCCCGAGCCACGTCAAGAATGAAAGCTTATCAATAACAATTTTAATTGATTTTCATGTTGTAAAATTCCTTTCTTCATAAAAATAATTTAATAACAATTAAATTTCATGAACTTAAGCCTAATTAA
Organism: Pollenia angustigena; assembly: GCA_930367215.1. Lineage (NCBI taxonomy): Eukaryota > Metazoa > Arthropoda > Insecta > Diptera > Polleniidae > Pollenia > Pollenia angustigena. The sequence continues at coordinate 39,316,798 of OV884056.1, read as the reverse complement.
AAATATTATAAAAAAAATTTGGATTAAAAACCATAAATAGTTCAACAAAATAACCACAATACTAATTATTCTAAGAAAAATTTAATATTTTCCCAACATTTACTTTTTGTTTGCTGTGCTTAAAATCTAGTAATTTTAAATCATTCAAACATTTTCTTTGCAGAACATTATTTCCAACAATTATAATTTATGTACTTGATTTTATTGCAATATTTTGATTTATTTCATTCAATAAATTGTTTTGTAAGTTTTTCGTTTGAAACTAATGCAATCGATTGGAAATTCATGCAAATGCTGGCAGAAATTGCCTCAATAAATATTTAACATATTCAAATACTTGTTGATAAATAAACAATAAAATTTAAACGTACAATTTGAAGTTCTCTCGAAATACTTGTTAAACAGTAAAATAAATATTTATGGGAAAGTTTTTAAGGTAAAATAAGAAATTTTTTTGATTAAGCAAACTTACTTGCTTTTGTTGTGGCTGCTAATCCTTTGAGATTTTGTGCTTTACGATTTGATGATCTGAAATTGGCATTAGTGTTGCCGGATGATGAGGAGGCTTTTGATAGGCGATGATTATTGTCACTTAGCTCTCCATTGCTGTCTGCACTTAGAAATGAATTATTAATTAAATTGTCATCAAATGTAAAACCATCCAACCAATACATGACATGGTATTTTTACACCGATTTTCTCTCTTTTATTTTATTTCTGTATAATTCAATTAACAATTTTTTTTATTTTTTGCTTAAAGGAAAATAAAAACAATGTGTTCTGATTTATTTATTTTTTCACTTTCAATATTTTTATACTTTTTTTTTTGTAAAATATGTTGATAACTTTGTAAAATATTTTCCCAATTTTTGCATACAATCACTGCTTAAAATTTTTTTTCTAGACTTAACTCTTTTTCTGTATTTTTTCTGAAACACATCAATACAAATTTGTATAATTTAATACCGCCGCGCTTTAATTTTCAGTTAATTTACGTGTGTGTTTCGTGCACAATAATGTACTAAATTATGATGGTTTTTTTTTTTTTTTTTGTTTTTTTTCTGTTTCAACGCAATAGACTCTTTTAGAAATTAAAATGAAAAAACTGAAATGGAAATACAATTTTCACAAATAAACCAAATGGTAAAAATATACAAAAACAAAAAAATTGCGAACGATTTCGATAATTCCTATCGATTGATTTGTTGTTTGTGTATTAAGCACAAGTATTACAGTCAAATAAAGAAAAAAAGTACAATTGAAACAAAAAAGAAACAAGCAACAATTGTTCATGACGATGATGTTGCTGGCTGGCTGGCTGGCTGGCTGTTAGTGTTTATATTGTCTAGTTAGTACGTACATTCAAAGATTAAAGAAGCTTTTTTGTTTTCATATTTGATTTCAGTACAAGTACCTGCATACATATGTTGTTCTCTTAAAGGTGGGTAGTATGATAATTATCTACAAATTTTTGAAGCTAAAAGCTACCACAGGAATGTACCGGTCTTAAGGTGCATATATCTATGGATGTTAAGTCATCGACAATTTGTTTTTTAAGCGATTTCAAATAAATTTTACGATTTTTTCTAAGTTTGCAGTTTTTCGCGAATTTTAGCCATGTTCGCGATATAAGCGATTTTTCCTGTAATCAATAGCCGCTGTTTGCAATTTTTTGCGAATTGCCGCTAATTTAACAATTTTTACCGAATTTTTGCAATTCCTTATAGTTTTAGCGACTTTTTAATCAATTATGTATATGGCTTGTTTGAAATATTAAAAATTTTCGCTATTTATGCAAATTTTCCGAAGTTTTGCAATTTTCGCTACATTATCAAATCCAAAATGGGGTTTTGTTAGTTTCGAAAGTACTTTAAGTCGTTCCACACGAGAAGTAATTTGCACTCGATGGCAGTGTTCGTTAAATATACTAATTAATTAACAAAGATACCACTTGATTGAAATGTTTACCTATGTTTTTAAAATTGAGTTACTGAATTGCTGTATTGTTACCGTAAGCAATAAACTGTGCCGGTAAAATTAACGTTAACGTTAGTTGGTAAAAGTTAGAGAATTGTTAAGGGGTTCCTAATAGGGTACACTCTCGAAAAAATATGTTTGTCAATATGTGGTGTGATTATCGCATGGTCTAACTTGATCGACTATACTTTCTTACTTGTATTTTTTTGCTGTAGAAGATTTAATTGATAACACTGTTTCACAAATTTTTAACTTTTTCCATAACCTCAAAAATGAGATTTTTTTCTAAACTAACTAAATCGGGGCTTCTGAACACGAGTATTGCATTCATTTATTTTTCTCAAGAAGCGTTTTCGAGATAAACGCGAAAACCCAGTTTTTGTTGCAGTGTTGCAATGCAACACTGAAAGGCATATAATTCATAGAAACTTATCTATTTTTCTCAAGAAGCGTTTTCGAGATAAACGCGAAACCGCAGTTTGTGTTGCAGTGTTGCAATGCAACACTGAAAGGCATATAATTCATAGAAACTTATCTAAAACCAATGATTTTAGTTCATTAAATGCTAACCGTCTTCACTGCAATACGGTTGTAACATTTGTGCATTGTTTTTATTTGTGATGCTTTGTCAACGCATTCACTTTCAGTGAATCTTTGCAACATTGCATTTATGAAGTTATCCGGTATCTTGGAATAGACCGATAAGTGAAAGCATACTTCCTAAAAGCATGGATAAAAAAATGTTTCTTATGAAAATTCAAATTCGGATGTTTTCAATAATCATTCAAAGCAATTTTCGATCTACCAAAGGTTAAATACAATTTGGTTTGAAGATTGATATTTGGTTTTTAACTGCCAGCAGTTGTCAATAGCTGTGTGTGTTAAACGGCAAAAGCCTCTGAGGAGATTGTGTGGTTACAAACGGAACATGTGTGGGTAACCTGTGCGTGAAAACCTGCGTTCGAGCCCGCGGCAGTTTAGAATGAAGACTTATCTATCAATAAATTTTTTTTTTCAGAAAATGTAATTTAATGAAAATTAAATTTGATGAACTTAAGCCTGATTAAAAATATAAAATTTGGATTGAAAACCATAAACAGTGCCCATGTTCTGTAACTCTCGCGTCGAGAAAGTTTTCGATTGAAATGTGTGAAATGAAACAAAAATGCCATAAATTGAAACAAACAGCTGTTTTTCTCACTTAATTGTGTCTGTAACTTTTTTGGCGAGTACAAGCTGTCACGTAAGGAAATTACTCGCCAATTTACAGAAAAAGTGTGTCTGTAACATTTTGGTGAGAAAAGTTCCCGCTTTGAACTGTCAAATAAACTCACGAATAAAAATGGGGCGAAAAAAATGTTAACACTAAAAAACAATTAAAAATGCAAAGAATAATAATAATATTATTTTGTTCTTGGCACATTTTTCATTGTTTTATTATTTTGCTTTTAACATTTTAATAAAATATACGAATGTCTTTAAAGCTCGTTTGCAAACAACAAACATTAAAGTCGCTCTTTACACAATTTGGTATAGCCGACGGTTGTATTTTCGCCGCCGTCGTTGAAAAATTTTAAATTTTTGGTAAATTTTGGTCGCCGTCAACGATATGTGTTACTGGCGTTCTGAACATCTGCAATGTCACATCGGCTTCGAGTGCAAGCATGCTTTCGTCAACTTGTTTTTCCGATAAGGCACTACAATTATTCATTTCTTTCGGTGAAGCCCCACATATATAACATTTTTGAGACGATGTATATGCCGACAAAGCATTACAAACTTTGCCGTCAATCATGCACAAGATAAGTGTACTTTTCACATTAAAGTTTAGTTTCTCTGTTTGAATTGTTGTAGGTTCCAGATCCGAAATTTGGTCTTGGACATATTTAACCTCCCTTGAAAAAACGTCTCGTGTTTCTATTGTAAATATAAATTTTACCGGCCGGCATTATTTTGTAGAAGATGGAGTAGGGTTATTCCATATTATAATCTTTCGTTCGTTAACTGTTGTATGCATTTGAAGGAGAACTAGTGAAATGAAAAACATACTGTTATCAGATTGGTTTTCTTCCGAAAATTTTTGCTTGTAAATGCTCTGTTGTCACATCCCCATTTTATGATTGCATTTACATCTCCAATTTCGCGAACGGAAAGCAACACTTCATCTTGTGCAGCACACAATCTTTTTAAACTGTGATCAATTAGCGATTGCAATCCAATCGCAGCATAAGTTTCCGTTACGGTTATTTGTTCAGGGTAGCATAAAGTCTTTGATTTTTTTACACAGTTGTATGAAGGATATATTTTATGGCTTATTTCTGAAGTATGCTGCCTGATAAGGTTATAATCATGTGATCAATAATCATCGCAAGTGCTTGATCTGGTGACAAACTTTTCATGTTCTCATTAGATAATCGAGTTTCCTTTAATGCAGTGCCTCTTGATGGAGAAGTCACGGCCAAGTCTTGTGGTATTTTTGCAGAATTTCTTTTTACAGATAATCTTACATTTCCGCTGCCATTAATAATTGGTCGTTATCATGATTGCTCATAAGCTCCTTAGCTTTTCGCTTCTTTGAGCGCAAAGAAGATTCAGAAAAGTTTTTTTCAGGCCTTCCTGTCTTCGATATATTGCGAGATGTATTTGCCCCAACATCAAGAATATAATCTGAAAAGTTCAGATCTTTTGACAACCATTTAGAATTTTGTTGCCAAAAACGACTATTCATGCGAGCAGCATGTTGCCATCTTGACCGAAAATCAAAAGACAGTTTGTTCACAAACTTTTTTAATTTAAGATGGTCCACATCTTTTCCATTTATATTGCAAATGTGATTATATACGGCATAATTTTTGTATTCTTTCTTGCTTGTGAGCCAAACATCAAAGAGCGCATTTCGTGGAACTGCCATTTTTTTTTTTTTTGCGAAAAAATTAAAATATCGCAGAAAGAAGCAAAAAAGAAGGAAAAACTTATTGTGGAATCTGAAACTAGATATATTAACCTTCAATCTTAATATAATCACTTAACAGAATTCTACAGAATCATGCAAGTTTTTCTCTATCGAAAAACACACATTTTAGGATATCACTCAATTTTTAGTGATTGCATATTTTCATTGATTAAAAGTTAAAATAATGAAACAAAGCTTCAGAAACTTACCAGGTTCCAACCTAATAAATGCAAAAAGACTTTTGTAAAAATATTTTGCCAAACAATAGTAATGCCACCGCAAAGTTCAACAAAAAACGAAAACTATAAACGGATTTACTACACTTGTCACAGTGACACAAGTTTGATAACTGTTATCATGTTAACTGTTGTTTTTTGTTTTGTTTTGAGTACAAATTCGTAATAGTTGTACATTTTAATATTACATAGCATAAAATTATTAAAATCGGAGAACCTTTTTTTTTCTTCTTTTGGCATCCTAAAAGTAACAAAAGCCACACTGTGCGCCGTCAACGATATGTGCTACTGGCGTCCTGAACGTTTGCAATGTCACATCGGCTTCGAGTGCAATATAATGACATTTATAACATAACGACGTAATCTCTTTTGAAAGATTTCGACATGAGTTACAGACACACATTTCTCTCACTTTTCGAGAAACGATGGAATATTTTGTTTCACATCTTTCCGATGCAAGAAGTTCTCACTAAAGCTGCCATCGGCAAAATCAGGGCGCCGCGTTTTCTCTTTTCTCTTTTATTCTCTTGTATGCTCTTTTATTATGTACATGTGCACACACATTGCAGAGAATTTAACAACATTAACAACAACATATGTAAAATTCGTACAACGCATATAATCGCAAAATGTAATAGTATAGGTTGCCGATGGCAGCACTAAAGTTACAGAACATGCCCTGCAGAAAATGTCACTAGTGAATCTGTACTGATTCACTATTGACACAGTCACCAGTGCTAGTGACTTGTTATACCCCAGGCAATGTTATTTACAATAGACATTCTACATGTGCGTGTCATTGGAAATCTACTACTGACGTTGGTACTACTGACTAGGTACTGACTAGGTAGTTCCTTTGGGAACATATGTAGACATTGGAACCAGAGAATCGCTAGTACATTTTAGTAAAAGTAGTCTACAATTTTTGTAAGAATACGAAATCATAACAATCTTTTTTTTATTATTTCTTCAACTTTTATAAGAATTGTACTTCTCAGTTGTTATTGATAAAATCTTTTTCGTATTAAAGCCAAATATAGTGGCAAATGTAATGTAGTGTAGACACTTCGATGACAATGTCACAAATATAGTCGACAAAACTGGTGACTTGGAGGCACTTGCACCCAGGTTTCCTTCAGGGTGGGTAGGTACAGGTCAACAAAACTAACCACGATACTAATTATTGTAAAAGATACATTTAAAAAAAATGTTTAAAATGTTTTTTATTGCCTTACTGGAGCGAATTTAAATGGTGAATTTTGAAAAAACATAAAAAATTTACATTTTGTTCAAGTTTAAGGTGATGACGCTTAGTAAATCTGTATCCGATCCACACAGTATAGATATGGGCTGAAAGAGAAAATATATATCTTTGCAGAAGTTTAAGTCTTGTAAAATTCAATTGAACAGTTCTCGAGATCGAAATACCTTAAACAACTACAGACACTATTTTCGCTTATATCTCGAAAACGCTACTTTAGAAAATAAAAAAATGTCATTTTCGTTTTCAGCAGCCTCAATTTAGTGTAGAAAATTACTTATTTTTGAGGTTAGTTGTTTTGTGGCATAGTGTTATTGAGGGTACCTAACCCTAACCGGTAGATGCATACATATTTGTTCTACGTTGAATATGTCATGTTTTAATTTATTTGTTTCATGCGAAATCAGAGAAACATTGTAGTATTTTTTTGTTTATTTATTTATGGTTGTTTTTGCTGTTATAATAATTTTATTTTGGTATTTATTGAAAAATTTACTAATCACATTAGTGAAGTTTAATAATATTTGTATTTCTTTTATTTGAGAATTTATTAAGAAAGTGACAATTTACTTACATTTATTTCTATTAAGAATATAAGAAGCAGAAATCAAACATGTGTGAGTGGTTAAAATACTATTAACTATTATATTAAGATATTTTTATACATATTTTTTTCTTTATGAAAAATGTTCACAAACAATCAACAAATTGAATTATTAATCACGGATGGCCTATTTTTATTTGAAAATGTAAACAAAAACAAATCGATTATGAATAGTTTTCAGAAATAAATACAGAGTGCTAAAGACTGAATTAAGAATAGAAAAGTTTTGTTTTGGTTGATATAATATGTACATATTTACATAAAAGTATTTGTTTAAGTTATTTAATGAAATTAGGGTTTTCATCTAGGTGCAAATATATTAATTGCGGCTTCAAATTCAAAATGTTCTTTTAATAACATTGATAAACTTATTAAATAGAGCTCATGAATTGTTATTTCTTTTTTGTTCAAATAAATATTGGTGGCTATTCCAAAATACGCGTCGCGACGCGTCGAAGAAGCGAACATTTACATGAAAACAAAAACAAAACATTGTTTTTGTTTGTCATACAACATTTACAGTTTTTAAAAGAGAAAGAAACGCGTTACAACCAGTGTTCGAAAATAAACACTAAATATCGTTTTTTAATGTTTGGTTCGGTAGATTTGTGGAAAACACAAACGCCATTATTGTATTGAAAATCATTAAAAAAAAAAAATAACGTTTCCCTGTTAGTCATCTTTCGAACACAAAAATATTACTGTTTTTATCAAACTCAACTAAAGATGTGAACATTTAATTCCGTTCGGTTTTTTTTTGAAAATCCACAAACTTAAATGTGTTCGGTTCGGCTCGTTAATGTTCGTCCCTTTTGGCTAGTAAAAAAAAACATTTTTACAAAAACAAAATACACACACGAAAAAAACATTATAGAACATTAAAATATAATGTTTGTCTAAAGTATCACTACAATTGTTCTGTTTTTTAACGAAGAAAATAGCTACGAACGGTATTAAGGGTTATTTATGTCAACACAATCACTAAAAAAATTGATATCGTTCCTGGGTGTGTGAGCCGAACGTTAAATAATGTACTGTTTATTTTCGAACACTGGTTACAACTCTCGCGTTAATTTTATTTTAGAAATGTATAGATAACAAAAACAATTTTTGTCAATTTAGTTTTGTTTTGTTTTTGTTTTCATGTAAATGTTCTTATTTTGCAATAGGCACCATTATATGTTGCAATTCCCGGGAAATTAAAAAATAAATCCCGCTTTCCTGGGATATGAGAATGTCTGGCAAATGAAAAACTCTAGCGGCAATTGCGTTTATGTTTTTTAATTCAAATTTTATATGTGAATTTTGCATTAAAATATTTTATGATAAATTTAATGGTAATGCAGAAGTGGTGCAAATCGCCCAGGTCTGCTGCAAACATTAGCGGAGTTCAGTGTTTGATGCGAATGGTCTTGCGAAAGTGCAAATGCAAAATATTGTAGCTGTTTGTATTTCCTTGTTAAGCTAATACGGCCTATAATCTTTTATGTAATTAAAAACACAATTTTAATACATTTTTTCCCGACGTTTCGTCGATTTTTTGTCGACTTCGTCTGAGGATCGTATTTTTTTATATACATATTATTACATTAAAAAGCAAACTTTAAAAACAAAAATTTTACATTTAACATCTATAATACAAAAAACATAAAACATGGAATTATTTTTAAAACACATAATATTTAAAAATTGTATCACAGTTTATTTGATGGCTACTCTATAAATTGCACATATTTTTGTTTGCAATCCAACAACAAAATATACAGAATTTCAATTGTCACATCATTGCTTTTGCGCAACACTAAAACGGTTTAGCTCTTTTTTGCTACATGTATTGCGTTTACATAGCTGATAATCGAACAGCTGACATATGTAAACAATAATTTAGAATCGCGAAACAAAATTTAAGATTTGGAGCAGACAACTCTAAATAAAAAATTAAAAAGAGAAAACTCCAACAAAAAGTGGACGGCAGATGAAATAAAAACTGTTTTGGATTATTTGGAGGAGTCAGAAAACATAGACGTTAGTACTTAAGAGAAGTCCGTAACTTTTCAAAAGCAGTTTCTTTATTATTATTTAGACACCAACAGATCAAATGTTTTATAAGAAATATATTGAAAAAGGCGGTATCTATGCAACATGGAATATTATAAGGTGCACGCAAAGAAAAAACATGGTTGTGGTAAACATATTCTAAGAGCAACATATTATGATAAGAATTATGATTGTAGTAACCATATTAAGATTATTATTGAATCATATTATGACTAAATATACTCGTACTATTACATCATAATATTTTTCCCTTATTCATATTATTATTCTGTTAATCATACTAAGTTAAGAAGTAATCAAATTATTGTCATGTTGATCATAATAAGCTAAGAAATTAATCATATTATTGTCATGTTGATCATAATAAGCTAAGAAGTAATCATATTATCATCATGTTATTCATAATAAATTTAGAAGCAATCATATTATGATACAGCACCTTTCATAGCTGTCATAAAAATACAAAATAAATTAAAATATTTTTGCATCGATTTTTTATTTTGTGGCTTTTTACAATTTTTCCTTATGTTAAATCAAATAGCGGAGTTCAATATAAGTCTTGCAAAAGAGCAAATGAAAAATCTGTGGTTTTCATGGGCAACCGCGTATGCCCATTTTTTCTATTTTAAGATGTTGATGCCATATTGCCTAATTCTGAACGCTCTTTACCTTTTTTTTAAAAAAGATGGATCAATTCCGATTTTTTAACGTAGTGACAAAGTTTAAAAAGTACAATACCTAGCCCACAGTTTGATCTAGAATGGTTTTTCGGCTTGCCTGAAAAATTTGTTTTAACACATGAAAACTGCCCATGAAAACCACAGAAATATCGTAGCACTTTTATAAAATATAACGAAATCTCTGTGTGTTTTGTTGCTGGATTTTACAAAAAAATGATATTTTGCATTTGCACTATTAAATCACTAATACTTGAATGAACTCCGCTAATATTTTAATTTTTTAATTTCTTTAAACTTATTTTTTATGGCATTTTATCTTTTAAATAATTAACCGCTTACAAATAAAAAAACGACACAACTGCTTCAAAATTATTTTACAAATGGCGCTAACATAATATGATTAGAGTAAAAATAGTTTGATTGCATCTTTAACATAATATGATAAATGTATAGAAAGTTATCATGTTATGGCTATTAAATATCATGATATGGTTGTGAGAAATATAATATGTTTAGAAAGTTATCATACTTAAGTTGTTAGAAAAATAATTATTTTTCGGTCAACAATACTCAAATTCATAATTGCGATAAACATTGATATGTTTACAGTAACTATAATATTGTTGATATTAAATAAAAATAACAATTATTTGTGTACGACAACAATATATTGTTACATTAAACATAGTGTTGTTGCCGTAACCATGCCCAACCATATTTTTTCTCTGCGTGTGGAAGGTACGATACCTTAAGAAATCTTATAAAAAGACCAACGATTGGCGTAGTTCTACTAATGCTGCGATAATATTTTCTTTGCACTGCTTCGTGGCATTTTAAAACAATTTCACAAAATAATCAAACAACTTTTTGTAAATTTCCACGACCAATAATTCCGTTAAACAGCTGTTATCTAATTTGCATCTAGCATTGCATAGTTGCTTAAAATACCGCTCACTGTCAATGATAAAATTATTGCACTACCAAACCGTTGCAACCTAAAACGCACCAAACATTGAATACCGCTATTGGCAATTTAACTTGCTCTGACTTTAAACTGCACTTGAAATTATATTTTTAAATTGTTTAAAATTTTATTCGTAATTGCATCATTCTTCGTGCGATTATAATCCCAATTGACTTGCTAACCCTAAACTAAAATAGAATTTACACACTGTTGCGCTGTTAGACTTTTTTTAGATTTTTGTTTATTTTCTTGCAAGTAACCTTATTGTGTAATATTTATTACTTGTACCAAAATAAAATTTATTTCAAAGAAATCAGTCAAGTAAAAAATATTCATAATATTAAGTTGGTATTATTTTGTTTAAGATTTTAACATTTTCTGCACATTGTGGCCGAATCAAAATTTTGTAAAATAAATTTGGTATTGGTCTGAAATTTTATCATAAAAAAGAGGAGATTTTGAAAAAAGGGGAATAAATCTTTAATCTATAAATCTAACCGTGAGTCCGATTGGAATAAAATTTCAGGTGCGATTAAGGACTTGTATTTGAGTTTAAGATTTGCATTTGGGGTCTATAGACATAGCAGCTTCTCAAAGTAGGACACCTCAGGCATTACAAAAATATGCGGAATTCTTAATTAACCCCTGATTTTATAAATTTTATCAGGTCTAGTCCTATAAAAGAATTAAATATATCGCAGTTTGAAAATTCAAATTTGCTTTTCTTAAGGTGTTATGATACTTGCTATTTTTTGTATTGGATTTTTTAAGGATTGACTGAATGAAACAACAAATGCGAAAAAGAACAAGAAATACAATTTGATAAACAAACCCTTTTTTCGATTGACATTTCTCATTTTTTTTTTTTTTTTTCTTTGACAAAAACAAAAAAAAATGGTAAAAGCTTGGGCAGATGAAACTATGGGATTTAAAATCATAAATTTTCAATAAAAGAAAATACCCCGATGTAATTCGTAATATTTTACATTATTTACACAAAACAAACAATACTGCCCACGTTTTTTGCCCACAAAAACCCGTCAAAAAAGCTAAAAATCGCAAAAGAAAAGTTAAAACCCGCTACTTTCGATCAAAAATTAAAAAAATTGGCAACAGTGCTAACAATTAATCTGGAAATGTCAATTTTAAGTTAAAAATTTTTGTATTTTTTTTTTTTTTGACAGTCTTAGATTATTTATCGATAACACATGTATATTTGTTTGACATTTCAAGATTTTTTATGATATAATCATACTCTTTACACTTAGTCAGTTTTCCTATGCAAATATATTTGCACTGTCCTCCAATATAGAAAAAATAGCAAGTATCATAACAGCTTTACCTACCTTTTACTTATATTTTTTTATTTTCGGTGAAGGGGTTTAAAATGAATAAAAGAATTTCAAGTAAACCGAGCAAGTGATTGGAAAGCATTGAAATACTAGAACAAAAATATGTTTTATAAACCATACTTCAACCATGTTTTAATCTTTTTGTATCAGTCTGATTTTTTGCCACACCCACGTAAGTTGGCCAATGGTCTTGGTCAAACATTCTGGGGAGCCAACATTTTGCAAGAAGCTTTTTATATCTATCACAAGCGGTGTAAAAACAAACAAGAAAGTTTAGTCTGCCAAGCCAAACCAAATAATACCTAATACAGAAATAACGGACAAAATTGTCGACCCATCGAACACTCATAGGCCCACAACAACATTAATGGTATAAATGGTAAAAGGGTATTACAAGTTTTCCTCCAAAGTATATATATTCTGTGTCCTTATTAGTAGCGAAGTCCACTTAATGATGTCTGTGCGTCCGTTAAAATGAGTTTCTCAAAGACCCCAAACATGTTCCGGACTAGGTTGTTACATATTTTTGTCAAATGTAGTCCCGAAAAGTTTGCTATTGAAACTCAGCTAGATCGGTCCACAACTACGACTGGCTATAACTTAATCCATAATTAACTTGTAGCTGTTTTTTTTTATGTATATCTTAAGAACGGTAAGAGCTAACGTTTTGAAATTAGCCAAAGGCATCTTGGTTATCAATACACAACATCCGACAAAATGTGGGCGGGATTGAGAAGTGGACGTGCCAACGTTTCCAAATTAGGTACAAGCATCTTGGTTTTCATTAGACAACTTCCACCAAAAGAAAGGCTGTACTGGTGAAGTAGGCGTGTATATCTAAAAAAACGGAAAGAGTAACACAAAATAGACTTATTTTTATATAAAAAACTGTATTTATCTAATGGTGTTTTCTTTTCTACAAAAAAAAACCAATTTGTTAAAAGGTGCACGTATAAAATGACTTGAAAGCTTTCTTATAATGCAATTTCTTATTTGACGAGAACAAAACACGAAATTGGATCGCTCTGACAAAAAGTTTATTCTTCAAAATATAACGCCGGGTCTACACGTATCAATATTTATTGCCAAGTACAAGCAAAAACGTCGGCAGGGCAATGACAGAACAATGGAGCAATAATTGCATTCGTAAATCAAAAAGTTTGTTCTTCAAAAAATATAAAATAATATTCATAAACCAAACTTTGTTTATTGATTGATATTAAATAAATAAATAAAAGAACAAAATGATTGACGAAATTCCTATTTCTTTTGTTTTTTCCATAAATTACATTAACAAGCAAATACCTTTGCAGATTGCCGATTTATTGACACCAAGTTTTTAAAATTTTTTGATTTGACGATTTTTTTTGCAACAATTTTATTACACCAAATCCACTTAAATTGTATATCACTGACAACCTACCATTAACAATGTAATGCTGTCTTATGTATTTAACATTAAAATAATAGAAAAAATAACTTTTAAAATTTAAAATTTTCACTGTCCTGATTAGAGGCGATTTTTTCCGAACTTCGTCTGGTAGCCCTATAAATAAACAGAAGTCACATTTTTACAGGGCATTATTAACACTATCGATTTATAAGGGGACTTAAATTGCAATGCCTTATTCCATTTGTTAGGGTGAGTTTTTTAGAATAAAACAAACCACTTCTTTAAATAGAAAAGCATGTTTGAGAAAGGAACACCAATTTGTATTTCTTTAAATAAAATGTCATATTTATGTGTAGAAAAGAAAACACCATAATCTTTTGTTCTTACCGCTCCGTGGTGAAGGGCATTAAGATTTATATTTGCTATATTACTTGATTCCAGTAATAATTTCAAATATAAACCGATTCGAAAAAAATTAATAAGAATTTAATTAAACAACCAAAAAACTTAGATTGATTCTATTTCAAAAAGAAGTTTTTATGAGGTCTGTGTGAAATTATAACCAATTGTCACTTTTTTCCTGTTAAAACATATCGCTCCTTTATTGCAATAAAGTCATGTCTCAAAAATTCGAAGTTACTTGAGCAAAACTGCTCCTTCATACCTTCTCTATATGTGACAGCGCATAGAGAAAGGGACCAGTAAGGTAAAAGGAACAGTAAAAACAAAAAAAAAAAAAAAACACAAAGCAAGAGGTAGGGATGACCTATGCGCGTTTTCAAGGTTGACCAACAAGGTTGAGATGTGTCGCTTTCAAATGAGACCAATACCAACACGCTCAGTGATGGTACACCAAAGATACACGTATTTAAATCTTTAAAATGGCAAAACCCTTAGGTCCCTTTCTATTTTTCGCGTCACATATCGCTCATTTGCTGCAAGACCGGCATAACTTAAAAAAAATCAATTTTGAAATAAACGCATTTAAAGTTTTTGATTTGCTCTAACTACTTAGAAAAAGAGAAGACACATTCTCTTCAAACTTGGAAAGTATAAAAGATATAAAGATGAATTTAATACACACTATAAAGAAAAACAAAGCGAACAATTCTGCATCTCTAACTCCAAAATTTCATATTTTGAGTTATGTCGGTCTTGCAGCAAATGAGCGATATGTAAAACAAAAAGCAGTGTTTTATCTCAAACTGAAACGAAGTTATAGCAAAATATACAGGTATGTGATGGAAATCGATTTTAAAAACGAAACAATTTGAAACCGAAAATATCGTTTTCAGTATCTTTTAAAATGGATTTTAAAAAGATATTCCTTTTATTTTCAGTCTTTATTCTTTTACATTTTATTTTATATACATTAACTGAAGTGTATTCTGAAAGCACATTTAAGACTATAATTCAGAAATGGATTTAAAATACCTCGAAATTCATCACACCTTTTAAAAACATCCGTTTTGAAATCGATCGATTTTTATCACATACCTGATATTTTATTGAATCTGTATAAAAAAGTACATTTTGAAAACTTTGATCGCATATTGCCAAGTTTGATTTTTTTTGAGAATTGACTATGTTGCAATAGACGAGCAATATGTTCCTAATTTCATCAAATTATAATTTAAATTACGACCAATAATTTGTGAACAAAGTTTACATGGACAGACAACCAGCCGGACGGATATTGTAAGCTCGATTTGAAAAGTGATTAGGAGTTGATCGATAAACAACTTAAAAGCGGGATTAGAAACACAAACATACCCCACTACCTTTTATGTTAACTATGTATATATGTAAAAATAAGTTGCATTGTGTTAGTAATTAATGTTCTCTGTAATGCATGAACCGATTTTGTTTTTGTGTATCAACGGTCTTCAAATGTGTATTGGTTCATGAGTTATAGCCATTTTTGCCATTTCGTACAGTCAAAAGAGGAATTGACTGAACGGTTGAGTGACAGAGCAATTTTAGCGGCAAAGAACAAAGATGTTAGTGAATTAAATATACAATCAAAGATTCCTGCCGAATTGATTTCGTACAAATCTGTGGATACTGTTACCAATGTAGAAGATGTTGTAAATTATCCAACAGAATTTTTGAATTCGTTGGATTTACCCCGTTTGTGTAATGGCACAAGAGTTGCTATTAAAAGGTTGAAGCTACTTTTTAAACTGGAAAATTCAAAGGCGAATATGTATTCATTCCACGCATCCCAATGATTCCGTCTGATATGCCATTTGAATTCAAACGACTTCAGTTTCCTGTTCAGCTTGGGTTTGCAGTTGCTATTAATAAGGCGCAAGGCCAATCATTAGGAATTGGTGGAGTGAATTTAGAGTATCCAGTTTTCTTACATGGACAGTTGTATGTAGCATTACAATAAAAACAATTTATCACTGATTTAAATGAATTCGAATTGATTTCTTAGTTTCTTTTTTGCACTACGAAGTGTGCAGGGGTTCGCTAGTAAGGTATAAAATCATAAATTAATATTTTTTAAATCCCCAAGACAGCAATATTTTAATCCTCTTAATCCTGTAAGGAGCTTAGGGCCGTTATAACAATGGTAAGATAAATGTAGAATATCTAAAAAGTATCATAATTAAGATTTATTATAGATCTTCTCATAACTATCATGTAAACATATTTCTCCTACAGAAAAAAGGTTTCCAACAAATAAGATTTCCAACCCGTACTAAAGGTTTTGTTTTGACAAAATTTTATTAAACACCATATCCGATAGTTTTCGTCATACTTTTAAATCTGTTTAGCACTTTTGATTTTTAATTAGTTTAATGTTAATTTTGTTTATTTTTGCATCTACACACATATTAACATTATGATGATACAAACGTTCAGTGACCATAATACGTTCAGTGACCATAATACGTATTTCTCACAAGTTGTATTTTGTTATTCTGCACAAAGGAAATTCATTTTATTAAACATGTTTATTGTGTTAAGCTGTATTCCAAATGAGATTTTTCATTCACTGATATTTTAATTAATTTATTTAATTGATTTTTTATACTGATAAATATCAAAATTTTTTTTTTTTTAATTTTAAACTAATGTAAACATTTTACACTTTACTGCAATCAATCGTTTGTAATTTTATTTAAAAAAGGAGAACGTAATTAAAATTGTTTTAACATTTAATGATCACCATAATCATGATCGTGAAATGATATTTATATTGTTTAATTTAACAGGAAATTGTATTCTGTTTTCTTTTTCTTTGAAGAAAAAATTGTTTACACTAAAATAAACCGCCTCATATTCATATTCATACTCATAAATATTTTATTGTTTAAATTTGGAATCTTTAATTCTTTTTTCCTTTAATTAAACTCTTTATTTTAAATAAAAATTTCAATATTGGTTTTTTACAGTTTAACACTTTTTTTGCGTTTTAATAAACATATTTTCATTTGATTCTTTATTTATTGAGTTGCAAGCAAATTTATTGCAATTAAATTTTATTACTTTTTTTAAATTCCCTTTTTTTGCATTCAAATAATGTTTGCAACTGTAAACCAATTTTATTACTTAATTGACTTTTATATTTGCTGATTTTTCACAAAAAAAAAAAAAAAAAACTTTAACTGTATTTGTCTAATTCGTAGAACAGTGATTGCATTAACAAAATATATTTTAATTGACATTATTTTGGCGCGTTCGCATTACTCTATACGTCCGTTTCGAAAACAAAACAAAATAACGCTATCGCATCGAACAATACGAAAATAAAAAATGTGTCGACAAACTAAATTGCGTTAAAATACTTCCGTAACGGCGCGCTTGAAATTCTCGTACAAAACAGTCTGCGTGTGTCACACCCTTTCATTGTTTCTTCTTTCAAAATAATCATGTTAATCTGGCTGGAAAATTGTAGGAATATAAAATGAATAGAAGAAACTAATGCGAACCAAAAAAAAAAAAAAAAGAAAAAAACAACAAATAAACTTAACAAAAATCCGTTATTATTTTCTACGCAAATATAAACAACTTGTCCCACTGAATGAATGCAACGAAATAACTTTAAACAGCTGGGGCCCAATGCAGTAATATTCATACAATGGACTCTGTCTGTTCTTTAAACAACAACAACAACAAAGCATACAAACTAACATTTAATTATTTATACACACATATGTACGTAAACACACGCTAAGGAATATAATATGCAAATGCATTCAATAAAGTTTTAAGGCACAGTGGTACAAGGTATCTTTTATTCTACAGCAAACCGTAGTTTGGTCTTAAACTGTAACCTAAGCTTGAACAGGGTTTGTATTACATAAATCCTGGACTTATCAATATAATGTTTAAATAAAATTTAGCTAAAAAGTTATGCTACGTTCACTGTGCTCTGCAGTAATTAAATGCTTTTTAATCATTTTTTAGTTTGGTAAAAATTCACCTTCTAGAGGTGAATGACGGTGTTCTAAGTGTATGATCCCATGAAAAATGTTTTTAATATTCATATAAAACTCCATAAAGTATTCCGGTCCTTGAGCAATACCAAGTCGATTTAGCCATGTCCGTCTGTCTATCCGTCTGACTATCAGTTGAAAACACGCTCACTTTCAAACAACTCAAAACTAGAGAACGATATTGGTAGCACATCGTTTCTAGTTATCCTAATCAGTTTGGGATTAAAACTCAGCAAAATCGGTTCAGTTTGCCAGGAGTTATAAGGCCAAATTTGGAACAACCAATCAAAAATTTAAAATTTTGGTATAAAAAATATCATAAATAGTAGAAGAATACACAGATTGACATAACATTTTACGCAAATTTGTTTTTAATAACAATAAATTATTCTACTGAATTTCAGTAAGATCGCTCTATATGGAGCACTTGCTTTTACAAGGCATTTGGCTAAAGAGCTCCCTGAAATAAGTATTACAAGGCAGCTGCTATACACATCTTTGGAAGGACCAATCATCGAAAATGGTTCTTTTATCTGGGATCTTAATAAATCGATTAGAGTCTGTCTAAAAACAACTTTTACTGTTCTGCTAAGGTACCTCAACTTGAAACCCTTCTGAAGCTCTTCCATCCTTTTCTGTTAGACTTGAACGAATTAAATTGCCTTCACTGAAAAGGCGAAGAAAAATGCTTAACATTAGGTTTTTTTTAGTAAATTTGTTTAATTTTTCTTTTGAATTTCTGCTTATGCATGCCAAAGTTAACGTTCCTCAACGATTTACTCGCAATTTTTTACCATAGTATCTTTAGGTCTTTCACACAAACTATGCAAACTCTGATCCTTTTCGGTGAATATACAGAGCTTTTAATGAAATGTAAATGTAAGTGTCATTAAACGTGGTATTATCTTATACAATAATAATTTTTGTAATATAAGGTGAAGTTCAAAACGCATTTGTAGCGCAACCGAACAAAGTCATGCTTTCCTAAACGCAATCATTAAAACACTGACAATGTCATGCTTCCCTAAATGTATAATAATGTCAAGCTTCCCTAAATGTTTAATAAAGGTAATAACGGTTATCGATGCGCAAACAAAAGGCAATAATTTTGTTGACATTTTTTTTTTTTTTGCAAAGCAAACAAAACAGGACGTTTCTTTGTATCGAAACAGTTTTAAAACGCATCACTGTAATGTGATAAAATTATAGTCTAAAACGATTTAAATCCGTAGGCTCAAAAAAATAATAAATAAATTTCCATAAGCTTTTAAACCGACTTACAGTGAGCGTCAATATAAAGTGTACAGCTTGTTTTCCAATATAAAAAGGGTTATGTTAGTTATAAAAAGTTAAATTTCTACTTTGCCAAATTTGATCAGACTTCAAGCTTGCTGTCATCTGTGAAAAATACGTTGCTCCAAAAAGTGACAAAAGCAAGTTGGACAAAAAAAAAGGTGATAAAAGGTAGAAATAAGAAATTCAACGGAAAAAATATAGTATCTAAAGTGAAGCGTGATGGGGTTAGCTTTTGTAAAACCTCCTAAAACAGATGGATCAGCCCAATAGTCGCTCGATATCAACTCAAGTAAACATCTGAAAACATTTGGACAGACAAATTAAAAAAAAAACATTAGCAGCAAGCACTCTCCGAATAAAATTCTGCAGGAAGGGTAGCCAAAATTGTCTACTGAGCTAACTTTAAATGGGTGGAATTGATTCCAAAGAGACTAGAAGCCGTCCTAAAAGCAAAAAGAAATCAATCAAAGTATTAGCCACTTCACTTTTCTTAGTATTTTAAAACTGTACACTTTTTTTTGACGCGTTTAAAACGGATTATATTAGTTTTTTTATTGTATTGTTTTTGTTGTTTTTGAAGTATTTAAAATTTTTAATTTTTAATTATAATGACATTGTCCAAAGTTTTGCTAAAATAACACTTTTTATATTATAAAACCAGTTGTACACTTTATTTTGACGCTGACAGTATGTTTAAACGCACTTATCTTTTTGATATATAAAAGGAAGCGAAAATCTTACACATATACACCAGAGAAAAACATGATTAAATATGGTCAACTCCAACAAAACTATTTTTAAAGTCAATTTTAAACCAATTATGTTTACTTTTAAGCATATTATTGTCAGCGTCAACCGTTTTATGGTTGAACTAGTCCTCAATCAAAAAACCACTACCATGTAAAGGATGCCTCCGAACATGTTATGGTTAAAAATTACTAAAATATGTTCAACAACTATAATAGTATGGTTGGTTTTTAACCATAGCATGTTGCTCTTGGAAAAGAGGAAAATACTATTGTTAATTTTTAAACAAACTATTGTCATATTTAACCATAACATGTTTATAGGCAACCATAATATGGTTGTGGCTTCTTAATGGAGGACTAACTTAACCATAATATGGCTGTCGGTGACAATAATATGGTTAAATTAAACATAATGCGTTCAAAATTTCCTTTAATAATAGTTTTGTTGGAGGTGACCATATTTAAACAATGTTTTTTCTCTGCGTGTAAGTCTATAGTAAATGTTCCAGCAATAGCTCCAACAAATTTTGTTCAGTTAGGCTAACACTCCTTTCGGAAAGTGCTGCCCATTATAATAAGTAAAAAATTGTGATGTCCAGGTAGTCTGTTCGAGACAAATTCCTCTATTGTCTTACACTGGTTGGTAGTGGTTGGCGTGACTGATAATACTTTCTTAGATGTTTGTCTTAAAATTTTGGTATAGGGACTTTTACTTTGACTGATTAAGTCATAGTCCAAACTTAGCTATTACTGATTTCCATGATAACTTCTAAATTTCAACCCTTCATTGCACTGTGCAACATTGTCATCACTTTGAACAAAACACACAATTATTTATAAACAGTTACTAATATACACATCGATTTAAATGTATAAACTAAATTAAAGTTTGTGTGTGTGTGGGTGTGTGTGTGTGTATTTATGGAAGCCTTCATTAAAAGCCAACTAACCATATGTTTTATATCCGTGCGAGTGTGTATTTCCGTCTGTCTGTCTATTTATCTGTCCTCCAGTCGGTATTAGCAAGTTTTGGTATTTTGTTGTCTGTAGTATGCCAAACATGATAATCAGTCACTTCTATCGATAACCACAGAGTCAGTTTACAATATATTGAACATATTATACCTAATAATATGCATTGTAGTTTTTTTTTTTTTTTGTTCTTCCCTCTTTTAACATTTGGCTTCATGCCTTATTTTCACTTCTATTCAATTCTCACAATTTCTTTTTTTTCCCTCATTTTTTTTTTCTATTTTCTTGGAAATTTAAAAGTTTTTCTTTAAGGGCTTGGTAAGTGTTATAGTATTGGATATTGTATGCAAGAGTTAGTGTTTGCTTTTTTTTATATATTTCTTTATGGAATTTTGTATACATATTCCATAGCATTTTTCTTTTAAGTTTTTATATATTTTATCATTATTGTGTTGTTGTGGTTTTTGTAAAATTTTCTTTAATAATAAACTTTTCATATACACATACATACATACATATGGGCATGCCTTGACATAAGTGATAGATTTATAAATAACCTCGAAAAATTGATAATTAATTCTTTGTATATGTGTTTGTGTTAATATGTGAGTGAGTAGCTGTTGTTAATCCACCACATTGTTTGGCGTTAAGATGTGGGTGAAGAATATATAAAATTTGCATCATCTAGTGCAATAAATGCATCATCGATTAATATTGATGGGTTTTTCTTTTAATATGTATATATATATTTTTTTTTTTTTTTGGAAAATACACTTAGAAAAAATATGTTTTTAGAATAACTATACAGTGATCTCTTGCCTCACTCACCCTTTAACATATTTAACTAAAATTGTAAATTAAAAGTTCAAATATTACCAACGACTTAAGTCGAATTCTTAATACATACAATATAGATTTTACACTAAAACAAAAAGAAAAACAAGCTCAGATAATTATTTAGGTACACATAGAAAAAATATGGTTTGAAGTAATTATATTCTAAAACCAACATACTATACTTTGGATTTTAACAATATTAATGTTTGCGGGTAAAAATATTATGGTTAAATATGACCATAATATGGTTATAACTAACCATAACTTTGTCCAAATAAACCATTATTTGGTTAAAATTAACCATAATATGGTCAAAGTTATCCGAAATTTGGTCAAAAATATATTATGGTGCAAATGTACAATAATATCGCCAATGATAACCATATTTTGATCAAAATTAACCATAATATGGTAAATGAGAAATATATTATGGTCACAATTAACAAGAGTACAGTCAATGCTAACCATATTATGGATATTAATTGCAGGCCTTTTTTAATCTACTTATTGAGTCAATTTGAAATTTTATTTCATTATAGCAACACCACAATAGCGGAGAGGGTATAATTCATTCATGCTGATAAGTGTAACACCTCAAAATATTGGTCCTACTTTAAAGTATACCGATCGACTCAGAATCACTTTCTGAGTCAAACTAAAGATGTCCGTCCAGCTGGCTGGCTGTCCATGTAACCTTGTGCGCAAAGTACAGGTCGCAATTATAAAGAAAATTTGATAAAATCTAACAGAGGGAAAAATATAAACTCTATTCGCTACCGTAGCCTTATATCAGTTAGACATTTTTACGTTTCTACAATTCGTCTGTGGAACCGACTACCTCCCCATATTCAATTCATAAGCAATGCAAACTGTTTCAAAACTGCCATTTTTAAACATTTTTGTTAACATTTTTTTGGTAATTTATTTTAATAACTTTTTTTTATTCTTTTTTTTTTTTTATTTTTTATATATTATTTTTTTTTTTTTTTTGTAATTTCTTTTTCTTAAAATAAATATTTAACCCCGTTTTCATAAACGATCGTTAAGAATTTAAAATTTACTATTTAAAGTTTAAAATATTTTTGTGAATACGGGCATAAATATTTAATTAAATATTCATACTCATTTTTTTTTTTATATTTGTTTACTTATTTTTATTAATTATTATTTATATGTTTAATTTTCATTTTATTATATTTTTTTGTGCCACATATGTATAACATTAATTCTACAGTACTGTAATATAAGACACCGTTCTTGTTGTACTGTCTTATCTAATAAAGAATCAATCAATCAATCAATTTGGGCTATGGGTTCCTACTAGCACAAGGACCAAGCCTATTGAAAATGGGCTAAATCGTAGGACCAAGAAGAAAGAAAGAGGAAAATTTCTTCCACTCAGAAACTATTTAACCGATTTTTATGAAATTTAAAACACAGATAGAACAATATCTATCTGGACACAAAAGGTATGCATTTTTTATAGGGCCACGAGGGGAGGGGCAATTTCTGCCTATCAAACCAATTTTTATGAAATTTAAAACATAGATAGATCCATATCTATACGGAACCATAAGCTATACAGTTTTCAAAAATAGGACCACAAGGGGAGGTAGGGGACAATTTTTGCCCCTCAAAAACTTTCAATTTTGTTTGGTAAATTCCCAATTTTTATTTCTTGATAAAAACACTGAAATTTATTGTTGAATTCCTATGCGCATTTCACTGGTTGCTTAGGCCAAATCATCAGAAAACTTCACCCAAAGATTTTAGAAAAACTAAAGATATTAAACCAAATAATACTATTAAGCGTATAAGAATTATGAGCAACAGTTTTACTTGTAATAATATCAAAGCTTTAACAAAAACAACAATAATAAACAGTGAGTTTATCTATTCTTACATTCCCCACTACAAATGGTTGGAATTCTTCCAACATTAATTGTAGTTATAAGTAGGTTAAGAAAAAACAAAATGAAAACAAAAACAACTTGCTTTATTGTTCTCGCAAAAAATAAAGCATGTTGCCAGTTTAAAAACAGGCATATTTCGAAAAAATACCTGAAATGGTAAATTAACGATTTTTTCGAGTGCTTTTCACACTCTGATTCAAAAATTTGTTTTCAAAACCAAATTTTTATTCCACTGCATAAAACGTTACCAAGATATACCAATGCGTATATCATTTAATTTTCTAAATGCAAATAAAAGACAACTTATATCTTTCCCATACACCAAATATCATCAGATTCACATCTTACAACATATTAATCATCATTATCGCCTACAAACTCACTATTTATGCACTAATATAAACATTTTCGTATTAACAGCAATAAGCGTAATTTAAAACAAACTTACGTCACTAATATCCAATAAATATTCATGCATCTGCACACATGTATTCAAGGCACTCGTATCCTTAAGACATTCTTTTTCCGTTTAAAGTTATTTTTTCTGCATTTCAATCGGATAAGACTGCAGACATTAAAGCGTCAATGAAAAAATGATTACCGATAACAGTGTAATGTGAAAAAATGAGAAAGCAAAAGGAAAAGGTTATAAATTTACAGCATATTAACAGTGAACTAACAAAGGACTTATGAGAACTCCGTACAGTAATGAACAAATATTGTCGCATGCTGGTTGAAAAACGAAAAATTAAAAAAAAAAAAAAAAAAAATATTGAGTAAAGGAAAGATCAATAGTTCTTGAGAAGTATTAAATTATGATTAACATTTAAATAACATTTTGATTTTCAATCTTATAAAAACGAAAATGTATTCATCAAATGTAGATGTATCTCTGCTTGCAAATTATGCATCTGTACATACACATGTTTATACGTATGTGGTTTGTTTAGATGCACACTGCAAATCCATAGATATCAATGATCCTATGTAGATACGAATGATGAAAATTATTAGAAGCAGACAACAAAAAAAAAAAAAAAACACCCACATACACTTTTACAGTCTCCCATGAGTTAAAAGAGATGTGTTAGAAAGATTATCGATGATGATTGGAAAATTGCAACACACAGAACAGGCAGACAACATAAAATATTGGAAAGTTTCAATTGATGTAGAACATTGTGTTAAAAGATTGTTATGTAAACTTGTGGATCTCAAGGAAATGCATGAGACATGTCTGAATGTGAAGACTTAATTGATTAAAAAATCATTAAATAATAGAAGCAAATATTTTTAATTTACACACATTTTAGGAAGTATTTTATAAATTATTTAAATATATAGAAGGCAACACTACACTACCACTACATGCAATGGAGGTAATATTTTTATTCTGAGCTTCATTACGCTTAAAAATAATAATCGTTGAGCCACTTTTATACTGTTTAAAACAGATTTAATTTGTTAAATTTAAAATCGCTTATTTTTTTAACAGCAAGCAACTGAAAAGAAATACTTGCAGAACTCAGGAGCAGCAAAAGCAAAAAAATAAAAAAAAAACTTATTACTAACAACAACAGTTATTTTGGTCAGCAGAGAACTCTTACTTTTTCTGCGTTTGCTTATTACGTTAATTTACCATTCAGAAATACATTTTTTTAATTTGCTGCAAAAACTCTAAGCAAAACAAAAATCTTATGCCCAATTTTCAGGGTAGTATTTAAATCAATATTAAGTTAATTTTCATAACAAACTTAAATCGTATTTAAATCAGATTGGTTTTTTGAGTTTTATTTGAAAAGTCTTATTTAATTAAGATAAAAGTATGGTAGCACTACTATATACAAAAAAAAAAAAAAAAAAATTATAAAAAGTGTATTTATTTACAAGGTGGTCTAAAAAAACAGCTGACTGTTAATGCTTTGCCTGTTGTTGTTGTATTGTTGTGATATTGAGGCAACCTTGCTAAAATATTACAATGGAAACTTAAGTTGAAATTAAGTGTACCACATCGGTGAATTAAGTTTCACTTAAGTTTTTAGTGAAGAAGAGAATTTTGTATTTAAAACGATTTTAAAAATAAATGTGTTTTAATATCAATCCTGAAAATTGGCCATTAGTGTTGTTGCTATTTTAAAACAAGAAATTTAAACACCGATTTTTGCAGAAAGTTTCTGAGCGCAGCAGAAATTTTAAATTTTTTTATGAAAGTAAAGTGCTTAAAATTTAACTGGAATAAACCGGAGATCAAACGTATTTTTTAAATGCTATTGGTGTTTCAAAATATTTTTCTTATATTCACTTAATTTCAAATTCCCATTTTACTGAAGAATGCTATGGAAATAAAGTGTAACAAAAGTATATCTTAACCTTTGAAACTTGAATTTCGAACTTGAATACCAATTGTTTAGCACTTAATTTCCAGCAAAATTGCATATTGGGTATAAACCAAAACATAAGTAACTACCGCCTTACAATATAAGCCAAAAAAATGATGGCGGCCAGTTTTTACTTGGTTACAGGTTCGTTCGCTGCACTTGGCTTGGCTGTTATGAAGACAACAAGACTTTTGCCGAAGGCAAATAAGCTTCTGGTGGGATATAGCCATGTCTTACCTTTTATTAAAAAATTATGCCCGAAAAGTTCCAGAGAGAACATCTAAAATCTACTGCGATTTTATATATATAAACTACGAAAAATTGTAAGCAAAGAAGATGTGTGGCAGCCGCATTCTGTAATGCGCTAAAATAAAGCTAAATCTCGATCGCAAAATGCCTTAGAGTGTGATAGAGGCTTATGTATTGATTGCTTCGCCCTTATCACCAAAATTCTTGAAAACTTTTTTGAGTTTTTAATTATCTAAATTATTATTGATTGATAAGTAAGAAATATAAGAAGAAACAAAAGTTTTAAATTAAAAGTCAATCGATATTTTTGAGTAATATTGTACATATATCTCTCTAGAGCCGTTAAATATGACGACACTAATTTTCTTGAAATATGTTCCATGTTGAGTATTTTTTTTTTATAAGTATTATAGATTTGCAGTATAATATATTTTATAATATCCGCGGGCCTATTTTAAAAACCGCGCAAAATCCGGGTAAGTGGTGCTTGATTCAGTAAAGTCCATAACTCTAATTCACTATAAAAATCACCTTCCATCGACATTTATGTCTTAAACATTTTCGCATTGAATAAAATCTGCATAAATAACTTCTATGAATGTTATTTAAAAACCTCTGTACAAAATTTTCAAGTGGGCTATACCTTTCATAAATGACCCATTTAAAACCCCATTTTTACTGCCAAAAATTAGCCAAAAGTCTTGGTACTTATTGTGTAAAATTTCGGCAAACGTATGATGAAGTGAAATTTTCCAAAGTCTCTGGCGTGAATCCATTCCACAATATTCGCACTGATAGACAAGTCCAGTAGTTGCCAGAATACCAAACTTACTGCAAAAGTTTATATAAATTTGGTTTTTAATAATGTTAAGTTTTTTTTTTAAATAGTATAATTTCGTCGAGAAGGAATATAAAGCTTTTGTCCATGGTACAACTCACTATATTTAAACAATTCAATGATATTTAGTTAATTTACGCGACTCATAAGGAAAACTCAATATGAATAACTCTTAAGTAAACTTAATTGCGATTTTTTTGATTGTCTTATAATTTAGAAAACCTCTTCTTTATCGATCAAACCTCATATTTATATTATATTCTACTACATTATTTCATATAATCGAGACTGACCGACTATGCTTCTTTATTTGTTTCATAATGTAATCATTTATACACATAAGGGAAGGGTATCGTGTTGTAGGGTGTCGACTTTCCGGGTTTGTTTATCTTATTTGTTTAATATTTAACGGCCTTATTAGCAAAAAATACTTCACTTTTAAACGAATTTTCATAAAAACTTGTTTTAAAAAAAATCATTTTCTAAAGATGTGTAAAACACATTTCTCTTCCGACTATTTCTCTAAATTGTTTTTTTTTTAAATTAGTATACTTTTAGGCAGCAGAATGCACAATATAAAAATATTTTTTGTTTTACCGGGTGTTACCAGAAAAATTTTTAAAAATGTCTACTCAATATGAAACTAAAGGCCCAAATACTTGATCAAAATACTCATCAAGCATTGTGGTAGTATTAGTGAAAATGTGTTTGTATGTGTCACACCGACGATGCTGAATGGAAAATCAAAAAATTTAGATATGACGGCGAATATTACGTCAAGCACATGTACATGATGTATTCGCCGGCTGGACAAGCATTTGACAAGTGTATTTGGGTCTTAAGTTAAGAAAATTCATTCATCCGTTCAAGGTTTTGCAGCAACAAACTTAAGTTTTGAAATTATGAGTCATAATTTGTGACGGATATTTCTAGTTACCTACATCTACTAATGTGTGTATATGTATAAGATTTTTTAATTTTAAAGGGATTTTAAGAAGGACTTTTCGCACACAGTGTGCCAGGACAGCCAGCCGAAAGACTGGGTAGACATGTTTAGATATAGTAAGAAAGTGATTCTGAGATGATCGGTACACAAAAAGTGAATATAGAACTACTATTTCTATGGTTACACATAACAGCATTAACGCATAAACCCCTTTCCACATATGGCGGTGTGGGTATAAATATACAAATACATAAAAAAAGTTGTACCCCAATTTAGGCAAAACAATTAATGTTGCTTTAAAAATACTATTAGTAAATTTGTACAAATTATTTTAAATGGTTTTTGCTCTTTTTAAACTTTATATATTTTATGTTGCAATTATTAAATATGACCATAAATTTCGTTTTAAACTCTGTTTTCTATACAACTGCAATTATTGCACTTACTTTTTATTTTGTTTTATAGGTATTATTTATTTTCGGCAACAAGTGTTTCTGTTTCATTTTTTGTTACATGTTCTGTAAACTTTTCCCTTATAAAATTGCATGTTTATAGTTGTAAACTTGGTGTTATTTTGTTGGTTGGTTATATTTCACTTTAGTTACAAATTATTTAATCTGCACAAGTGTTGTATACAATTTCAATAACAAATACTGCTGATTTATTCGTTTTGAATTTTCTTTTAATACAATTTCTTTTTTTACTTTTAAAGCAAACATTTTTCTATTTTTTAACTGCAATACTTTCTTAATGCCGTAACTGAGTACCGTCTCTTTTCATGTTTTTGAATAATTTCAGCGAACTAAAAGAAAAGGATTGGAAAAATTTTATGAATTTGCAACAAGTGCAGCAGTAACGTGTTATTAGCGTGATTTTTAATAATTTCCTCATAATATTGAGTATTTTTATATTAATGTCTCTGATTACTAGTTGATGCATAGGTTTATTTATTTATTGCCATTTTTCTAAAGTTTATTATACCCACAACCACATGCGAAAAGGGTTTATTTAATTATGTATTCAAATAAGGACTAAGGAGAGGCAACACAAAAGCACGATGTAAAGTGGGTTTATTTAAGATTGTCAGTCCTTTTGTAATTTGCAAAATATTGAGACCATATAAAGTATATATATTTTGGGTCCTTATGAGTAGAGAAGGTATTGTGATACCCAACTGTTTTTAGTTGAGTTTGCGTTAAACTTGCAAGCTTAAATATCACGTTTGACAAGGGAAAATTTAATAAAATTAAATAATTTTTTTAAACTAAAAGAGTTTTTAACTGTTGTGTCGAATAAAAAGTATTTATAATGGATATAAGTGTCGATTTATTTTATGACGATAAAAAGGAAAACTCTTGTATAGATGCGCTTAGTACAATAAGACAAATTCGTGATGATTCCAATCGTCTTGAACTTCTCAGTGCCAAGTAAGAACTTCTAATAAGTAACGAAACTTTCTTGTGTCTGTTGAGTTCTTCTTCTTCTAAGGGTAGCTGTTGTTGTTGTTATAGCAGCGAGACCTGAAGAACAGGTGCTGCTGAGTTGACAATCCTTGGTCGGTGTTCGTTGAACTCCGAGTCGAACTAACTCAGTAAAATTGTCACTTGATGGTGGAATATTTTAAACACCAAATACTTGGCCCGACTTGCAGTACAAGAGCTGCGAAACAGTATCATCAAGGCTATTTAAGGGAACTTCTGGTGATAGCCCTCTTCCTGTCGCTTGAGTGTTTCTTTTATTGTTGGCACGTTTTTTCTTTTTACTTGCCTTGTAGTGTATGCAAACCTGTGCCAGGAATATTATAATAAGATTAAAAAGATTTTAAGTGTTTAAGTGTTTAAGAGAAATTCTTGTCGTGGTCCCAAACTACTTAACTCCACTATAAGCTCTTCCCATAACTCCATACATGAATTGTTCATCATACCAAACTTTTGTGTTTTCCGCAAGTTTCTCTAAATAAGCTGGACAAGCCGCTCAAAGTGAGCTTTTGTTTTTATTTTCAAACTATTAAAAGTTTTTAAAAATAGCGAACAAGTTATTACAAAAATGTATACATATGATTTCTCCATTTTGTTTTCGATTTTCACCGATTTGAAAAATAAAATTTACTTTAACTGCCAATAACACAACTTCTTCTTAGCAGTTGTGTGTATTTAACATATTTGTCGACTAAACTTTTACAAAGTTGAAAACGGCAATACCACGACAGAAAATACAGATACACAACTGAATAGCCAACTGCCAGCTGAGTTGAGAATGGCAATGTGAATTTACCAAAGACAACCAAACTGTTACAAAAGTGGAGAGCCGCAATAGGGGCATTAATTTGTCTATCGAAATTCAGGCTGATTGATCCATAACTGACTGACATATAAGCAGAAAATCAAGATTGCCTCTTATTATTGTCATTAAAGCCCCTGTTAACGTTACTTTCTTTGAATTTAATTAACCCAGTAAAAACTTCGCCTACAAAATAATGTGTTGGGTAATCAGAAAAACATGAAGGCACTACTTACAATTCAACTGAAAGAACCAATGAATTTTACAAGGGAAGTCCCAAAATGAACGCATTTTAAAGTAAGTCATAATTTTTTTACTTAAATACATCCAGTAAAGTAGTTATAGAAGTTGTTCAAGATGTAGTTGTAGAAGAAAGCTACTAAATAATGAGTTAAAGAAGTTATTCATTTTGAAAAAGTAAGCGAAGTTTTTACTGGGAAATTTAACTAACGTTTATAAAGGAATATTTTCATAGAAAATTTGTCTTGTTAACCTTAATTAAATATAAAATATTCTTAAGAACCCAGTAAAAACTTCGCCTACTTTTTCAAAATGAATAGCTTCTTTAACTCATTATTTTGTGATTTTCTTCTATGACTGCATCTATAACAACTTCTATAACTACTTTTTTTTTGGATGTATGCAGGTAAAAAAATAATGACTTTTTAATGCGTTCATTTTGGGACATCCCTTGTAAAATTCATTGGTGCTTTCAGTAGAATTGTAAGTAATGCTCTTATGTTTTTCTGATTACTCAACACATTATTTTGTAGGCGAAGTTGTTACAGGGAATACAGGCAATAATCATTAAGCGGATCTCAAAAACCAAATATATCGTGCCACCGTTACTATAAGAGAAAACAAAACAAAGAATTGTGCATTAAAAGTACTAAAGAAATTAAGAAAGAAGATCGTTTATCGAATGATTATAGGTTTGATAAAAAAGAGGATATTTTTTTGTTGAAATGGAAGGACAAGAGCAAAAATTACTTTTATTTATCATGAACACATTTTCAGACTTATCTCTCCGTGTTCCCCCCCTTGGGTTATGCAGGTTGACATCTTATGCATTTTCGCATTCCGGTGTTACATTCTCGGGAAATATACTTAGGTGCAGCCAGTTTCCATTACTCGTCTTAGACAAAAATGGACGAATTTATTTTCCACAGAAATGTTTTATTCAACTTTCTTGTCCATTCCTACAAATTTTACATTGCATTCCCAAACGCATTTTTTTTACTTTTTTTAATTGTTGAATATTATTAAAGGCTTGTTTACACGGTAATACAATGTATTACGACATTGCAAAGCATGATGTAGATTGAGAAAATCTTATCATGTAAAAGCAAAATGTATTTAGTGAGAGAGAATACGAAAACAAAGTCTGACAAGCGGTCGGTAAATTTTGTTTTTCTAAACCATTTTAGAATCTTTTGTATTTTTATCACACCAGAGGTGTATTTTAAAGGCATATATTGACGGTGGCTCATTACA
Organism: Pollenia angustigena; assembly: GCA_930367215.1. Classification (NCBI taxonomy): domain Eukaryota; kingdom Metazoa; phylum Arthropoda; class Insecta; order Diptera; family Polleniidae; genus Pollenia; species Pollenia angustigena. Next base: position 39,284,920 of record OV884056.1, on the reverse strand, counting down.
TTTTTATAAAACTTCAAAAAAACTTAAATCAACTCAGGAAATTTTCATGTTGTTCTTGTAAAAATTATAAAACTGCAACCATCTGCTTTTTATTATTATTTTTGATTTTACTTATGCCATCCGTGTAAACATGAAATATACTTAAAACAGACTTTTATTTTTTTTTTATTTTTAACACGGCGAGAATTTCATATTATTTTGATTCTACAATGTAATAATACATTGTATCACCGCACGTAGAGAAAAAATATGTTTAAATATGGTCACCTCCAACAAAACTATTTTTCAAGAAAACTGTAAACATATTTTGTTTAATTTAACCATATTATTGTCACCGACAGCCTTAAAATAGTTAAATAAGCCCTCCGTCAAGAAGCCACAGCCATATTATGGTTGCCTCTAAACATGTTATGGTTAAATACGATAAAAATATGCTTTTAAATTTAAAATAGTATTTTTCTCTTTTATAAGAGCAACATTCTATGATTGAAAACCAACCATGCTATTATAAGTCTTAAACATATTTAAGTTATTATTAACCATAACATGTTTGGAGGCAATCATAATATGGTTGATGCTTCATGATGGAGGACTAATTTAACCATAATATGGTTCTCAGTGACAATAATATGATTAGTTAAATTTAAAAAAAATATGTTTACATTTTTCTTTAAAAATAGTTTTGTTGGAGGTGACCATATTTAAACATGTTTTTTCTCTGGGTGCGTGTAAACAAGCCATTAAGAAGTTAACTGAAATACTCGTTGCTTTAGATTGTTAGCAATTCTATTACGTTTTAAAAATATTTAAATTGTTTTATAACATATTTGCAGCTGAGTGGCATAAAAAATCTTTAATAAATCTTGATTATATTCAGACGGCGGATCATACATACATATGTGAATTTAAATAAATTTATTTAAATCAAAACCATCCACGCTATTTTTATTTAATCCACATATGTTTCCTTGGATTTATATTTTACCCTGCTACCATGATTGATATACTTACATTTCTATTCGTAGTTCTGTTTATTTCTTCTCTTAAATAAAAAAAATCAAATAAGAAACAAGCAATTTCCATACAGTTGAATAAGATTAATATAATCAGTCATCAAAAAATATAAATGGATTTTCGCAGTCATAGACTAAGGGAAATGTCTGAAATTTTAAACTCCGTTTATGTGTTTATAACTCTCATGAGTAAAAGGGTAAGAGATTGAAAAAACGCTGTGAATTATAATTTATTTTTATATAGATGGAAATAATTGGAAGTGGATTTAATAAATAGCATTTTATACACCCTCCTACCAGTAGTTGTGTATGAAGTTTGTCATTTTGTGTATGACACCCAGCCACATTCATCCAAGAGCCGATTTAGTATAAATTGCATTTAGCCATGCCTGTCTGCAAACAAAGATGATCACTTCTAAGCAACTTAATAGAAAACAAAGATTTTGATATCAGATCGGCTTAAAATTTAGAACAATCGATTCATTATCATCATTCATTCTAATGAACCTAAATGTTAACGAGTCCCTGTTACATCCATTAACCCTACAAAGCTCAACCAGGTTTGTACAGACTTTTTTCATATGAAGATGAGTATAAGTTTTTCGTTTAACGTTTTAGAGACGGATCTGTATTAATTCCTTAAAGCAGCTACGGCGAACACAATGAACAGTAGGATATCCAATTCTATTGACTTCCTTGAGCACCGTCGCAATGTGGGTTGTATTTGCCTGTCTTATCGTTACTACAATGTGATGTGTTCTGACGAAATTAGGGATCTGGTTCCCAAAACCTATACGTTTGCTCGTAATACACATTTTTCCTCAAGAGCCCATACTTTTGTGGTCGATTGCAGGGTTGTCAGATGTGGCGATTTTCAAATTTGTTTGGCAACCTAATTTTTGATTTGGCGACATGGCGATTTAAAAAAAAAGTTGGCGATTTTGTTAGCTTTTTTTGATTCAATACTGAGAAATAATATTATTTTTATTATAGTATCATTATGTATGAAATTTGAGGCATTCATTTGTATGGTCAATATTTGAAAGTATATATGTTCAAATGGCGAGAAAATAGTTTTTCATATTTAAAAGTGCTCTTGAAAGAATCAATAAATAGAATTGAACATACATATATTTAAAGTCTATGCACATTTTTTCATTGGCAATTTATTATCACAGATACAATACATTTTTGTTAGTGATATTTTAAAGATTTTTATGAACTCTTACATACTTTTTGACATTTTTGAAACACAATGGAAAAATTAGCGTTGTTTAATTGGAAAGATAAGTAATTTTATGCCAAAACTTTAAAGCTGTAACGATACGGCAGGTACGTACAATTTTAAGGAACTTACTTCGACTGTTCTTTATATGCTGGTAATAATTACTAGTAATGCCTGTGCTTTAGCTATGAACTCCATCCACTAAAACTCGCCTTCGAAGTAGAATGCAATACGAACTTCTAGACGCGTTATTACGAGTTATAAGTTGCACTTTGAATCAATGCAATACCCTTACAAATAGGGATTTTTGCCGGAGAAGCGTTTTAGATATATAATAAAACTGCAACTATATTAATATGTAAATCCAATATTTGTTAAATACTTTTTTTTGATGCTTTAAATAGACTTCTATAAACTATTTTACAGTTAACATCGTACCATTTTTGTATTCACTAGCTATTTTTTCTAAATAGAAATTAAGCAAAATATATATCATGGCGACTTTTTTTAAATTTTTGCCGTATTTTGGCGATACGTAACAAATAAATTTTTTTTGATTTATAAAAAATATTATTAATAAATTAAAAAATATGTATTTTACTGCCAAAAACTTAAAAATAAGGACTTAGGCGATTTTGGCGATTTTTGACATTGAATTTGGCGAAAAAGGTCAAAACCAATCTGACAACCCTGGTCGATTGGCAGGTGAATCGTACAACGCATTACACGGAGAATTCGTTTTTTCCCGGACTGTTAGTATGTGAATAACCTTCCTGCTGAAGTCTTTCTTCTCACTTACAACATGATTACACCATAAATAAGTTCAAGTCAAATGAACACAAACACTACACCCTCTATCCTCCTTTCCATAACCTATTTTCGTAGTTCCAACACAATGCAATGTATTAGTAGGGGTCGTCCCCTGAGTGCTGGTCCTAACAGAAAAAAAACTCAAAATAAGACCTTTAATGAAAGTTTCTGCACTTTTATTTGAAATTACAAACGAAATGGTTCATAAGATCTAAGCAGGTCTGCACAGACTTGCTTTTGATTTAGTCACGGTTTTGATGACAAAACGTTTTGCATATGCAGGGACCACAAGCAAAGAAAAGCCAAAGCAAAGGAGACGTTGAATCCTTAACAAGATTTATCGTGGATCTCAACTACTTGGTGATTTATATATGCGCTTGCCAAGTTTTCCGTGCCTGCGAGAATAATTTTTCATATACAGGTTGAAATCCGAATGCATAATCGACAAAATCATACACTCCACCTGGTGCAGGAGCTGAAGCTTTCTTATCTTCACTATTTATCGATTCAAATCAGTTTCCATGCTGATAGCAACATAATCTTTGGATGACTTAATCAGCGCATGGAAAGACGACCATAGAAATGAAGAGATAAATCTTCCGAAATCTCTGAGCGGTTTCTCTATGATGCGTAAACTGTTAACAGTTCGCCATATATTGGTTAAATACCTAAGGATCCCAGTAATAACCTCAACCTGATTTGCCCTAAAGGATGTAACACCAAAAGGTGTAATATCCTTTAGATGAACCTTGCAACCCCAGGGGAAATTCGGTTACTAAAGAAAACAAATTTGTTATTTTCATCTATAAACAATTTTAGGACATCCGTCTTTATATTTCCATACAGGTCCCATGTATACCTGAACAGATTTAGTTGTACCACCAAACAAATCTTTGAACATCCTAAAGTTTGATTTGACAGTTCGGTGCTGTTTTACGCTCTTTCCAAATGAGCCAGAAGCTGCCGTTACGGTAAATGGCAAGCGCAACATGTTGTTTTTCAAAATTAATCTGCTGAACATAAACGACATTTAGTTCCAACGATATGGCGCAGCTTGCCATACAATGCTTTTAACAATCGATTTATTGCAAAATAAATTTGGTGAACACGTTTTTACCTGACGTGTTCCTGTTCACTGGCCCTACGTTTGTGCGCCTTTGGATTACTTTTTATGGTGCAACATCAAGACATTAGTTTATGCTTAAAAGCCAGCAACTCTCAGAAGCCAATATTTGATTCACAGTTGACGCCTTACGGCCAAATTTCCTGAAAAAAGTTGTCAAAAATTGGACTACATACATGGTCTTGCAACCGCAGCGGATATATGCCGGAAATAACATTTAAAAAATAAACGCCATGAAATTATCTACCAGGTTATAATGAAAAATAATTTAATATTATTTCAAATTTCAATCCAAAAATATTTCTGTTTTGTGTTATTAGTTTAAGTTCTCATGCAGCTTAACAAAATATCCTTTATAAGTTTCTTAATTTAGTACAATTTGCTTCGTTATCAATGCGGTATCCGGTTTAAAAAAATTGTATAAATTGTATTAAGGGAAAAATATTATGATGTAGTATAACGAATATGATAATAATATGATTCAAAAATAATCGTAAATGGGGGTAGCAAAGCGCACCGGGTTAAGTTAGTATTTCATAGAAGTATGTATATTAAACTTTTACACTAACCCGAATTATTTTACGTCTTTACAAAAAGAAATGTTTTTTCAACTCCACTAAAGCGTTAAATCTTAGAAATTTTATAAATGCAATCACTTATGTTTTTTTTTATTTCTTATTTTTCAGTGGTATCTTGTTTAAGAATTTCAATTTGTTCTAAAAATATTTCCTGTATTCCTGTGTGTGTACATTTATTGTAGAAAAGACTTCCAAAAACACAAAAAAAAATCACAAATACATATATTTGTTCATGTAAGAAGATGAATAAAACAATTTTTTTTGTACGAACATCTTATAAGTTTTTATTTTTCTTCCTTGTATTTTTTATTTTTGCAAATTGAACAACAGCTACAAGTGGCAATTTGATATACCAATCAAAATCAGTGGAAATCCCCTTTGGTTTTATGTTATGTTAACTTTTATGTTTGCATTGATTTAAAGAAATTTCACGAACATACGGGAAAAATAAAATAACTAAGAGGATTAACGTAAATGGGAAGAAATGGATACAATACGTAAAACATTTAATGGCCAGAAGCTTACTCAAACAGGAAGGTTGATGAAAGACACGACCAAAGCGGCTAACAATGGAATATTTTTGAGAGGTTTTACTCTGTTTTCTTCTTACCACCAAAAATATGGGGGATTGATTTTGTCATCAAAGTCATCAAAGACCCTTTTAGGTATATACATTACAAACAAGTTTTAAGACGATCTAGTCATGTCCGTCCATCCGCCTGCCTGAATATAATATTTTTTAGACTTCGTTCGATATTAAAAATAGATTAAGATCCGATATTCACAGAATCATGAAATTACTCGCTAGTCGTAATCACTCCAATATGAAGCTCCTGCTTAATGCAAGTGTTGAATTGGAATATGCAAAAGAAGGCGAACTGCGAGTATGGGAAGACCACTATCGGAATATACTTGATAGCGCAAACGATGATGAATAACTGAGTTCTGAAATCACACCCATCACAATCAAAGGACTTATGAAAACACCCAGCTTCTCAGTTACGTTGAAATAATGGAAGTAATAACAGCGCTTAAACACCACAAGGCTGGTAGGCCCGATAATATTCCCCGTAAATTGATAGACAAGCTCAGTACCAGCTAGCCTACCGGGACACACTAAGGCTTCTAAATTCGGCCTTACGAAGCCGGCCGAGGAGAAAATCCATGAGACTGGCTGAAAGTCTGCTATGCAGATAAGCTTTCGGCAGCGATTCAGAATTAAAAAAACTCGGGATTTTGATTCAATATTTTAAGTTTCGGCCATATGACCACAATCCAAATAAGTATGTAGATTTACAAATACTCTGTTAGAAATAAAAATTTGAAAATACATTTTTAAAATTTTTAGGGCCAGTTTTCGTTTTCACACTTTGCTTTACATGATTTTGTTTGGAGTCTTTTTGCTGGCATCCACATAAGATTACAAATTATTTGTTAATTTTAAAGACATTTTCGGGATACTTATATTTGTAAAATTTTATCAGAATACAAGCTGGCCCGCCCAGCAAACGTTGTTTTGCCATATAACTTATTTCTTTCAGATGTTACAGTGTCTGCATGCCAAATTAAAAAAAAACCGGTTGATTAGTTAAGAAGATAATAAAAATTATAGGCTATAGTTCTTTCCAGATGTTACACTATTTGCCCGCCAAATTTCAAGAAAATCAGTTGATTAGTTAAGAAGATATAGGAAGGGGGAGCTTTAACTGCTCTTGTCCTATTTCATGCCCTATTATCTTTCAGATGTTACAGTGTCTGCATGCCAAATTTTAAGAAACCCGGTTGATTAGTTAAGAAGGTATAGGGAAGGGAGCTTTTACCCCTCATGCTTCACGCTCTAAATAATAAAAACTATAGGCTATAGTACTTTCCAGCTAAAACACTATTTGGCTGCGAAATTTCAAGAAGATATTGGTAGGGGGAGCTTTTGCCCTTCTTGCCTTATTTCACATCCTATTCCCTATTTCCTTTCAGATGTTACAGTGTCTGCATGCCAAATTTCAAGAAAACCCGCTCATTAGTTTAAAAGATATAGGAAAGGGGCGCTTTTACCGCTATTGGCCTATCTCATGCCCTATTCCCTATTTCCTTTTAGATGTTACAGTGTCTGCATGCCAAATTTTAAGAAACCCGGTTTATTAGTTAAAATATTGGGAAGGGGGAGCTTTTACCTCTATTGCCCTATTTCACGCCATAAATAATAAACATTTTAGGCTTTAGTTCTTTCCAGATGTAACAGTATTTTTCTGCAAAATTTCAACAAAATCGGTCGATTTGTTAAGCAGATATAGGGAGGGGGAGCTTTTACTCCGCTTGCCCTATTTCACGCCCTATTCCCTATTTTCTTTCAGATGTTACAGTGCCTGCATGCCAAATTTTAAGAAAACAAGTTGATTAGCTAATAAGATATGGGGAGGGGGAGCTTATGCCATATTTTCGCCCTCTAGCGATAAAAAATATACTCTACGACCTATTATCATACCTAACAAAAACACGTACAAAATTTCATAAAAATCAGTCAAGCCGTTTCAAAGGAGTTCAATATGGAGGACATTTTGGTGATATTTGTATGGGAATATATAGGAAAATCTAAATGCCATATCTCCGGAACCACTAGGCCGATTTCATGCAAACTTTACATAAACCATCTACAGGCTATCCCCAACGTACCCCTACGTTTTTGTTGAAATCGCTCTACCCGTTTTTGCAGTTAGTGGTGACATCAAAGTGTACACTTCTTTTTTTATATATAGATAATATATAATATAGATAGATTTAAAGCTGTTAAAGTAATTTTTTTTGGAAATATGATAGCAGCTATTGTCAAATGTGGGCCAATTCCCTACAATTTGGCAGCATGATTTGGGTTGCAATAAAACATTTTTATGTTGAATTTGATTTAAATGCCAGCAAATGGTTTAGGTGCACGAAAGCTGTTTTCTCGAAGGATATTTAAAATATTTGACAGATTTTAACTCATTCCATTGCACTCTGTATTATAAGCTCATCTTTAATCGACAGATTTTCTAAGTAATGTACTTTGTATAACAACAAAGAAAAATTTACAAAAAATATTTTTTTTTTGAAATAATAAATGTCTTTTTAATTAAAAAATATTGCTGACATAAAAGTTAAAAACAGCTTTCACTTTATGTGAGAAAAAAAAATATTACAAGAACATTATCTACTGACATTTCTGTTGACATTGACTTTGAAACATCTCATCATCTTAATTATATATTTTTTTTAATTTTGTAATCTACATAAAATGTTTTTAATGACATGTTGAAAACATTTAAAGAGTAAGTAAAAGGGCAATGTTAAATAAAATTGTAACGCATCATACTTTTTTATGCAATAATAGGGAAAATACATATATAAAACAAGTAAGAGGGTATATTTGGTCAAGTAAGACGATATGATGTCCTTATTATTTAATGTTTCACTGTTTGAGACCAACTGGCAATCAGGTACCAACCAAAAAACAAAACTAAGTTGTAAGATTAAGATTAATATAAGAAGTTTTTTGCCAAATATTATGTATCATCAATCTGTAATAAAATTTTGCAAAACAGAGATTATATGGGACCTACGGCAAATTCTGTTTTATAATTTATTATAACTATATAAAAAAATAAAAAATACAGAATTTATTGTTTAGACTAAAATAAGGTGTTTGGTCCCGAACTTAAGAACTTACGAAAAAGGTTTTTATGTTTTTTTTTTTTTGGTTACAGGGAACTGAAGTAATTCTATATGTATAAGTTGTAATGTTACTGACTCACTGATTCGTCATCTCACAGCCTAAACGCCTGAAGCTAAAAACTTGGAATTTGGACCGGAGGTGGGTCTCTCCCGAAATCGGTCCAATAAGACGGGATTTTTGGAAATTCGAATGTTTAGGGGGTAAAAAGGGTAAATTCGGTAAGCTTTTATCTCCAAAACTGCAAGAGATACAAAAAACTGTAATACTGATCGTTGTTCTTTTGAAAAATAAGTGGAAAGTTGTCTGGTACTTTTTGAAATTTGGTTCTTTTAGGGTGAAAACGGGTAAAACCTGTATTTTGGTACGTTTTGTCAGCCCATCCATCTTTTGAACCAATAAACCTAGAAATAAAGTTTATACCACATTCGAAACTTATCAAAAAAAATACGGATAAATGTTTGGTACCTTTTCGAAATTCGAACGTTTAAGGGTTGAAAATTGTAACTATTGTTGGTACTATTTTACAAAACATTTTGCTTCATTCATTGACATATTCGCACTAAATTATGGGCACCCACAAATTTACTGGAATTTTTGAAACTTTTATGGGGGGCTGAAAATAGTACACTTGGTATTTTTTAATTATCGTTGCCTTAAAACATAAAATTCAACATGCAATGTCCTGAGTGGATAAGAGTCTATGACGGAACTTTTTGGTACTTTTTTGTTCTTTAATTGGTACTTTTTGATTTTTCGTAAATATTGGATACAGAAACATATAATTCAAGATGCAATGTCCTAAGAAAGTAAACGCGTACAACCTGTACATTAGGGATATAACTTTTTAACAATTTTTTAAAATATCAAAATTGGCATAGCACAGTCCGATAGAGAATAAACAACTATAAGGGAACCTATATTTATTTTTTCGCTACGGTCAAAAAAGTTCACGCACCAACCGCGATGAAGTTTTGAAAATTTTTAATTTTCTTTTTGGTTAAGAAAAATTAATAATTTGTTTATTTAAAACAAAAAATAGCTCAAGTATGAAATTTCATTAATATTTAGAGATGGTAAGAGATTTTTCCGCAAACTTAAACGTATCTTTAACCTTTTTTAACAAAAAAATATTAAAAAAAGAATAAAAAACACCGTATAAAATTATCATCATTCAATATTGCATTGGTTTAAAAAAACCAATTGGCGCGTGAACTTTTTTGAAAAAAATTACAAAAGATTATGATTTTCGTAGTTACTAGGACATGGTTGACCTCATGGTACTATGCCAAAAAATTGGTTATACCCCTACTGTACATATTTTGGAATAATACGGGAAATTTACTTTTCATGTGCTTTTGTGTTCTACGAGTGGCACTTTTTAATTTTCTATACTATTGAACTTAGAAACACAAAATTACAGGTTAAATTGGTTAAAACCTAGGAACATAAACTGGCATATAAATATGTTCATGAAAGAATAGACCCGATTACAAAGTAGGGGGTTGAATGCTAGAATTTAAACAAGTTAAAACCTGGAAAAATAAACTTTGGCATATAAATATGTCCACGAAGAAAAAGGATGCGCTAACGAAGTAGCAGCTTAAATGCTTTAATTTTTATAAAATTCTATAGAAACTTTTTTTTGATATTCTTTAATTAGGCTTGAGTTCATCAAATTTAATTTTCATTAAATTATTTTCACTGAGGGAAGGAATTTTACAACTTGGAATTTTTATTAAAATTTATTGATAATTTTTCTTGGCTGAGGTGGGATTTGAACCCGGGTTGATCTTTACATGTTTCAAGAAACACCACTTTCTATCGTCGGAAGATCTTTGAGTTCTACCCACTGCACCACTGCGGTGCCCGTTAGCCAACAGTCAAACATCAATCTTTAACCAGTACTACTGGTGGTTCGAAATTTGCTGTTATTATCACTTTAATTTCAAATTACATGTTGCTTCCTTTTTCCTCAGTTTTTTCGTATTATTTCTGTCTTTCTTTGATTGGGTGCAGAGGTTACTTAACAACACTGGGCTATCATATTAAAAAAAAAAAATATATTTTAAATAAGCATTCTTGAAAAATTTTATGTCCTTCAAACGGTGTAATTATACAAAATTCTTCCAAGTTATAAATATTATGAAATAAAAATTTTTCAGCATCACTCTAATGTAGAATAGCAACATTACTAAAATAAACTTCAATACATATAATTTCGCTGTATTAAGTTCAATCAACCATAGAAATAAGGATTGTATTTTTAACATACATGTTGATACATAGACAAATTCGAACATTTTTAGTACGACCAATTGTTAGGCACTTCATTCGGATGGCTTTTTTTTAATAGAAGTTTAACGTAGAACAAACGAAGAAGATATGTTTATACATATATAGTGAATTACATTCTCTTTCATCTGATTGACGCACTATTGACTGACAAATAAATTGGATTTTTGTATGAAAGCGTAAAGGCGTTAATAATGTTTTTTTTTTTCATATATGTTGTTGCCATTTTCTCCACTAGATACATTGATTTGCGTGCAGTTTGTGTTAATACAATATTTCGCAGCAAAAAATGAAAATGTGAAACACTGTTCCGATAATCACTCAACCATTTATTTACTAATTTAAGTTTGATAAGAATTTTGAAATAATATTTAAGTCGCACAGTATTCGATTTTTAAATTTAGGTCGCCAAAGCCCCAAAATTGAACTTTAAAAAAGAAACAAAAAGTTTTAAAACTAACTATCTAATTAAGTTATTTCCTCACTGATTTTAGTAAGAACATAATATTTAGGCTCATTAAGGTAGATTGCTGTATAAAATATACAAGGAAATATCAATTTATTTTGGGTCAAAATAAGTTGAAACTTTGAACTTTAATACAAAATATACCATAGAATATTTTTTTAAAATAAAACTATGATTGTTTCTCAAGCTTGGTACAGACGGTAGTCAGATCTTACAAAATCTTCAGTTAAATTTTGTTTGACAACCTTCCGTTTTAAGCCAACACTATTGCTAGATATCTGACAATCGTGTGAACACTCTTCGTTGCAATTGGCAAATCATTGCCAGACGTTGGAAGCTTATTTCTTTTTGTCAGTTGTACGAAGTTTATGCATTTGACAATGACATCATTGTCAGAGACCTTTTTCTAATGGTAAATGACACTTAGGATTTCTTTTTTAACAACTTCAATAACAAAACGTAGTTTTGATATTATGACGGAACCAATTAGAAAAAAGATTTTTTTTTATTAAGAAATTTTTTTTAAAGGTGGACTCCAATGTATCAAAAAAAGTACAAATGCACCATAGTTTCCATCCCTGATATGCGCATAAGTCAAAAAAAAAATTTAATTTTGCATAATTAAAATATATTTTAACAAAAATTAATGAAGCCTATTTAGAACCACATACAAAATTAAAAATTCTGGTTATTTCTTGTTACACAGAAAAAATGTTCACCAATATTTATTCAATTAATTCAACAATGCTGTTTCAAACCATTTTTTTAATTGTTCCAAATAATTTCCCTTAATTGAAAATAAAAATTATAATGTTTGTGTGTATATTTGCAAATATGAAAACATACACTCAAACTTTAAAATATTTTAAATTTTCAAACCATTTTTCAATTGTTTCAATTAACTGTGTTGATTGAGAAAATATTTTAATTTGTGTTAACGTTTTATTTAGCCTCTTTTGCCGTTGGTCACATTTCAATTAAACCTATTGATTGAAACTGAACAGCAAGAAAAGCTGAAACTTACAAATGGGTTAATTGATATGATCAATTTGTTTGCTGGCGGAAAATCAGTACAGAATTTAATTAATAGTACAAATTTCTAACAAATACGTTAATTGAAGTTGGTTTTTCATTTTTTCTGTGTACCTTTAATAACAATATTTTTACTTTTTTAATTTATAGAAATAAACCCAATTTTAACTCTCTGACAATGTCTAAAAACAGATCAGGCAATTCTTGCCATGCAACTATCTGACAATCGTGTTATATGAAAATTTTTGTTGGCAGTTGAATTTATTTTCAGACTGTTGTCTGCCAATAAAACTGAATGGTTTGCTTACAATCGTCTGAACGGAAAATTTACTATTGGTGGCATTTTTTACCTGGCAGTATATTATCAGCACATTGCCAGACCTTACATTATTTTAAGATCTAACCACCGTCTGTACAAAGCAAAAGCAATTTTACTTTTGATTTGAGTAGGGCTGCATTTTACCAAAAGCATTTTAATATGGAAAAGTGTGAATACCGTAGGTAACGGACACAAGAATTAAAACAAATATCACAAAAATTCTGCTAATAACCGATTTGTTCGTCTAAGCAATTATTTTTAACAAGAAATTTGTATATCTATCTTCTATCTTCTATATATATATAAAAATTAAAAATGTTTGTCTGTTTGTTTGTTGGCTTATTGACTCCTAAACTACTCAACCGTTTTTCCTGAAATTTTTACACTTACATCACGTGAGCCCTAAAAATAAAAAAGTACTTATTTTTTTGAAAGAGCAGGGGAATTGGTACCCCCATAGGATTCCAATATTAAATATCGCATAACTTAAAAGCCGCTGCACGCATCTTGTTGAACTCTTGGTAAGATCTTCTGGGAAGTGGTACCCCCATAGGACGCCAGTGTTAAATATCGCATATCTTAAGAACTGTTATAGTGAGAATGTTCTTACTTTGTAGAAGTCACTCTTATGTAAACTTCACACACAGAAAAAATTATTTTTCCAATTCAAACGAAATATTTTTAGAATCAAACATTTTGTTGTTTGAAATCGGTCCTATAAACAAATTCGCATATTCAAACAATTTATTTGCATTTTGTTTATTAAAAAAAAACACCGATTTTTTCAAACAAATAATTTAACTGAATCAAACAAAAAGTTTACTGAAATTCATATAAATTTCAAACAAATAACTTTGCTGAATCAAACAAAAAAGTTCTTGCACAAGCAATGACGCGCACACAAGCAAGCATTGTTGGAGAAGATGAAGCAGAGCAGAGCGGCCGGATGGGTTTGAGATAATTTTTTGTTGGAATAATTTTTGAACGAAGTCTTATTTATACACACAATGTTTTTCTTCATCACTCACAGTTGCTGCATCCTTTCCTTTGCTAATGAAGAAGAAATATAACCAAAAAGGGCGGCAGACCGATTCGATATGTTTTTCGTCATAATTCTATTTTTGTATTTGGTGTATTTAAGTAAACAGTTTGAAAAAATTGAATACGGGATTTTGTTTTTTTTTTACCAACTTTGAAACCAACTAATAATTTATTTTGTTTCTTATAATGTTGTTGTTTCTGTTGTTTAAAAAGAGTGAAACGTTTTTTTTTTTTTATCTGCCATTGTTTTTGTTGTGTTTTTACAACAAACCTTGTCGCGCTATTTTATAATTTTTCTTATTGCTGTACTTTTTTAAAGCGTCCAAAAATAGACTGCATGTGTTTTTTGTTGTAGTTCTTATATTTCACATAAATAAGTGTTGCTTACGATCAAATAAAATGCAAAAAAACGTCAACATAAAAAAGCGTTAAATATTTCATGCAAAATTATGAAAACTTAAAACCAACATGTTTGTTGGTTAAATAAAAATCAAACAAAAATATTAATTGAATCAGTCAAAAATTTGTAGAAATTAAAAAAATTTTCAAACCAGCGTTTGTTCGAAAATAATTCGGCAATAATTTTTTCTGTGCACTGAAGAACTATTAAAGGGAGAGTCTTCAAACGTGGCTAAAGCTACTTTTATTTTAAACTATAAATTTCAATATAAAAATGGGCGGGGTAGACATAGGAGGAGCAGTATCCCTCATAGATAGAAAAATTAAATACCACATATCTGAACACAACAGTCATCCACCTCTACAGGATACCTTTCAAAACAAAAATAAAGGGGGTAGGTGTAGGGGGAGCAACACATTTTTACAAATGCATTCCAGGATTCGAGAAACAGCACCAGGTTTTTTGGAGGAGCTTTGATTTTATAAGCCGGAGATTTTCGACAAACAATTCCGGTTATTCCCGGTTCAACACCAGCAGACGAGTTGAACGCATGCCTTTAATCATCGTTCCTATGGCGGCATGTTCGCACATTGAAATTAACTACAAACATGCGTGTACAACTTCAAAGTGATGGAACAACTACTCAATTTTCTAAACAACTAATGGACCTAGGAAATGGGAAATGCCAATTGATGCAGACATGAAATGTTGTATATTTCCGTCTAACTTTTGCAGGTTAACTAAATTAATCGAAGAATTAATCGACTGTGTGTTTTCGAATATCGAAAACAACTTCACACTCTTTTTATTATTTTAATAACTCCATTTTTCATTTCATTCATTAACTAAGACACATGGGTCTGCAATCACACTTGTTTCAATGGTTATGTGAACGTGCATTACTTGCAGCCAAAAATGTTGACGTAAGCTCTGTTAACAAAAATATACTAAACAGAATCCAAGGAAATGCAAAAACGTATAAATCTGTTGATACTGTGACAAATGAGGAGGACGTTGTTAATTATCCAGTCGAATTCTTGAACTCTTTGCACTAGGCTGGCTTTCCACCACATGAGTTGCTATTGAAAGTTGGTGTTGCTATTATTTTATAAAGAAACATTTGCCCACCTCGCCTTTGCAATAGAACCAGGCTAAACGTAAAAAAACTGGTGAACAATTTAATCGAAGCGACTATTATCACGCGAAAGTATATACGTACCGATGTCTTGCTGCCTCGGATTCCTCTATTAGCAACAGAAATGCCCTTCCAATTTAAGAGATTACAGTTTCCCCTTTATTTAGCATTTGCGACAACAATAAATAAATCGCAGGGACAAACTCTTCATGTATGCGGCCAAAATTCATCAAACCCTTGTTTTTGTCGTGAACAACTTTATGTTGCATGCTCACATGTAGGAAGACCTAAAAATTTATTTGTTTACGCCCCTCAAGGAGATACCAAAAATATTGTATATCATAAAGCATTACAACTATCATTCATAATAAGAATTATTTAATTAAGTTAGTTGCTATTAATAATATAAATAAATATTTAATAAAATTAATTTTTTTGCTAAAATTTTATTAACAAAAAAATTTGAAATACAATACGTGTGTAAATAAATAAATTATATCATGAAAAAAAATACTGTAAGCTATATTCTTATAAAAGTTTAAAGTAAACTATAAGAAAACTAAAACTTTTAGTTTAACCCTCTTGTTAATACCCGGGTACCATGGTACCCACTAACGTATTTTAACAAGAAAAAAATGTATTAAGAATTAAAATTTTTAAACAAGCTTCTGGATCGTCGTTATTTAACATAAAAGGAAGCGAATTGAGATTCTAGATTTATTTTTTTGCTCCTTTAATACTCGCAATACACGCACCCGGGTACCCCGGTACCCAATACAATACACTTTATGGGATAATAAAAACACGTTTGAACTGCTCAAAAATATCAATAAACTTAATTCTGTATCATACAATTACATAAGTTTAGTTTCCAAAGCGTTTGTATTATAATACAGGGAAGTTTCACTTGCATATCATGTATGACCAAAAATATTCAACTGTTATACTAAAATATACTGTCCTGTATAAAAATTTTAAAATTTTAGCCGTTATGCAATACAAAGTTAAAAAATCATATTTTAACATAAATATAATTTAATACGCTCTTAAAAAGTTTAAGAATTTAATTTTATTTCATAAAAATATGGATTATTAATACATTTTAGTATGTGGGTACCCCGGGTGCTAAACAATGTGGATAAAGTTGGGTATTAACACAAGGGTTAAAAAGCGCATTCAAATTTGCACACTAACTTGGATATTTTGCAAATACAGTATTGCCGTTTGAAAAAAATTATCTTTATAAACAATATTTTATTATTAGTTCAAGGCCAAATATTTCTTGTATCAGTTTTTCTCGCATAAAAAGTTTTCTTATACAGAATACTTTTTATATGGACACATATGGAAGAAAACATATGTCACAATCAAACTCATAAGATTACTTGCTTAAGGGTAGTCGTACGTATTTTGGAAAATGTTTAAACAATAATTATATCAGAGATGTAATTTCGTCAAAATCGACTTGTGTGCTCGTGAAAACTATCCCTATAACTATATGTGATACACAGAAAAAATACTCGACAAATTTTTTTCTCAATTTAACCATTACTCAAAAATAAAATCAGTTTTAATTAAAAATGTAATCATGTGAATTAAACGATTCCTTATATCAACAACATTACTGCTTAAATTGTTGTTTTTATCAACAAATATTTTATTGATACTCTTAATTTGTTTACAGGTACAAATTTAATAAATTTGTTTAATAATATTATAAATTTTTAAACTGAAATCACTTTTTATTTTTTTCTGTGTAGTGTGAAGTACACCTTAATAAGAACTCCCACCGAGTTTTATTCTCTTCTCTTTAAAAATACAGTATAGGTTTCGAATATTTTTTTATAACTTTTCGAAAAATATATATTCAGAAAAAACTTTGTCTTTTTATACAAAAAAAAAAAAAAAAGATTTTTATAAATAATATTGAATTAGAAAAGCAGACTTTTGTAAATCATATGGTTTCCCAGAAATGAACTCACAGGGACACATTAAATTACCTAAAGCTATGCACGGCTATAAATTCATAACATTGACCTGCAATGAAAATAAACACATCGCAGATACTAAATACACACAGACACTTTTTCTATTGTACACAATGGGTTGTGTGTTCTAAAATTAGACTAGTGATGCATAAAGATTTTTTTGTATATCTACTCAGTTTCTCTTAATGAACATATAATTTTGTAAGGCAGATAAAGTCAATGAACTCTTAATTGAATTATAATTTTGGTTTTACAGCATAAAACATACACATGTTTATCAAAAATTACATCTGCAAATATTAATGTCGCTAATCTCACTTTGTATATTCAAACATGCATAATATGCGGGTTATTTTTCAAATAGTGCTATCTGCAATTTTTCAAAAATGTGTTTTTATAGACACGAGTTCACTCACCGAAGGGTTATCTATCATTCAAAAAATTTTCCCAAATCGTTTTTTTTTTTTATAAATATTGTATTGTGCACACGTTTTTTTTTTTTTTTTTTTTGTTAAAAAGTGCTATCTACATATAAATATTACTTCATATACTAAAATGATAAAAAAATTTATTACAAAGTCGACACATTATACATCAAATGGTTGGGAATTCTGTCTAGATTTCATAAACTAATATAATTTAAAAATTCGTTGAAGAATTGTGCAAAAAAACTGCAAAAAATTTGTTTATAAGTTTTTGTAAACAATATAAATTTTAATTTATACAATAAAATCTTTGTTAGCTAATATTATTTAATGAAATTTTACAAGTAAATACATTTATTAATATAAACCAGCAGTTCTCAAATAACAGCCGAAAATTCCAAACAGTTAGTGTTTTTTAGATATATAACGGCAACCAAGCACGAGTCTTTGTATTCATATTGCACAATTATCGTAAACATATCGGGTCATTCAAACTCGAACGAGTCGCCCAAAATTGGACCGTCCAAATGGACCACCTCAGACGAAGTCATGGCCAATTTTAACATGATATTATACAGATAAAACTGTTTAGCGAATTCCGAGACTGACACTTGGAAGGAAACCGCGAGTTACCCTAGAGGAGAACGGTTGGTTGGCAGGACTCCGATCTGGCCAGGGGACCTTCAGATTCTACACTTACGATTCCAAAATAGAGGACGGAGTTTGAGCTGTAATCTACTGCCGAGAAATAGGAATTCGGGAATCGTATAAGCTTCCCGATTACTGCAGCGTTTTCCAGGCGAAGGTTTTTGCAGCCAAAATGCTGATTTGGCACGTGTTTCCAGTACTGAGAACTCGCACGTAAACTTTATCATTGATAGTCAGGCGGCGATCAGGGCTATAACCGCTGAATACTCATACTCCTCTGTCGTCCAGGAGTGTAGGGACTCGATAGATAGACTCTGTGCCAATAGGAGAGTGCATATCTACAGGGTTCGTGGTCACAAGGGCATAGAAGGCAACGAAGAGGTGGACGAATTGGCGAAACGTGAAACGTGAAACCATACGACAGGATGATGGCCATCCCGGCTCCAATTCAGAATATAAGGAGAGATATGGACTCTGCTATACGGAGGAGATCAGAGGCGTTTTGGGAAAACACAAGAACGTGCAGGGTTTCCAAGGTAATGTGGGGATCCTACGATCCGGAGTCGACGGAAATTCTTCTGTCGCTATCGAGAAGGGATTGTAGACTTCTGATAGGTTTTATTACGGGTCCAGGTGATCATTATCTCCAAGATCTCGGGAAAATCTCTGGAATTGGGTTAATGAGACTCCTGGCATTTGTCAAGAGATTGTAGGGTACTCTGGGTACCATCACATCTGACTGACCTTTTAACTGACTTTCTTCTGCGGCTTATCGTACAATGTGGTAACGCTAGGGACCTATTTGGTCTACGTGGGGTCTTTGTGACCGGCACTCTAACTTAAACTAACCTAAACTTCAGTTTTTCTAAAATCTTTGGATGAAGTTTCCTAATGATCTGGCCTAGATAACCAGTGAAATGCGCATAGGAATAGTGAAATACTCATACCTTATCTCATCAACAATAAATTTCAGTGTTTTATCAAAAATAAAAATTGGGAATTAAGCACGACAAACAAAATCTTGTTGAGAGTTCACAAAAAAATATTTCAAGCAAATTATGATAAATTTGAGTCTTATATTTCCAAAATACTAGACCAATTATAAATTATGAAGAGCTCGGCAAGCGCATTTCACTAAAAAATTATGATTAACATCCAGCTAAAATTAGGAATTAAGGGTCGTTTTTAGTAGACCTCAATTCCAAGACTTAAACTCGACTACATCCTTTTAATTTTTTATGATAATTTAAAATATGGGTATAAGTTTAATTAATAATTTATTGCTTTTCAATAAACGCTAATGTAAAATTTTAACTTCACTTCGAGTTCTTTTAACATGATTAGGCGTTTCTTTAAATTTTACTAATTATTTTAACAAAGATTCGTGTTACTTAAAATAAAGTCTCAAATAGTTTTCATTACAGCTCATTTTCATTTTTATTCCAAATAGTGCTTTCTGCTTATTTCAATGCTCAACTCGATAAAATTTTTATTATTAAATAGTGCTATCAGACATAAAAGCGCGAATATCTGAAATTAAGAAATATATTAACATATGTATGTATGATTTAGGGCGGTGTGCAAAATGACCCCAGGAAATATGGCCCCAAAAGTAAAATAAATAACGGCCCCAAAATTTTACATGAGACACAACAACACGCAATTTTGGCGCAATTTTTTTGTTTTTTTTTTTTTTTTTGCTTATTTTTCATTTTTTCGTTAGGGTGCTTTTGCATTTTAAGTAGAATGAAAAATGACCCCAATATCAAGGAATGAAAAATGGACCCAAATAAAATCACAATTTTTACTTTGGGGCTATTTTTCGTCAAGTAATAAAAATGCAAATTTTAAGAAATGAAAAATCACCCCAAA
Source organism: Pollenia angustigena (assembly GCA_930367215.1). Classification (NCBI taxonomy): domain Eukaryota; kingdom Metazoa; phylum Arthropoda; class Insecta; order Diptera; family Polleniidae; genus Pollenia; species Pollenia angustigena. The sequence goes on along the minus strand of OV884056.1, from coordinate 39,264,847 downwards.
CATTTCTACACAAATTTGATTTTTGAAAGTTGATGAAAATATGACAAGCAGTGAGGACGTATCAACTTTTTTGTAGTTTTAATTTGACAGTGTTTAAAATCGCCTAAAGATGACCATCGATGTATGGTCGAAATATCGGATGAAAAATAAAAAACAAAATTAAAAATACAAAAATTTTTGAATTTTTTTATTAATAATTTTTTTATTAATAATTTTAATATGTGACCTTAAGCCAAACAAAAACAACAACATAGATAATCGACACAGGTCAACAATAAATATTGAACATTTTATAAAATTCTATGTAAAAGTTTCAAGGGATAGTTTAAAAAACCCGAATTATTATACCAAAGTAAAGAAAATCCTTGCCGGTTATGTAGAGGAAAAAATCATTGAGCCCGACCGAAGGCCGGCTATTAAAATAAGCTTTACTGAGCGAAGCCAGAGTTCGTTATACCATAGAAAAGAAAATCCTTGCGCCCGGCCGAAGGCCGTCTATTTAGTAAAGCTTTAGTGAGCGAAGCCACATGGTTGGCCGAAAGTCCAACCATGCTATCAATCGTACGATTCTTAAAACCAAAACTGTATAATTATCCGGATTTTGAAATCGGGATTCTAAATTTGTGATTTTTAGTTTCGGGCATATGAACTCTACCGAAAATGTTTAATGTTTATTTATTTTTATTTATTTATTTATTTTATTAATTTATTTATCAATACAATACAACAAGAACAAGTCTTATATTACAGTATTGGGTAGTAATTTGGTAGATAAGTAAGATTTATATTTAATAGTATGAAAATACAATTAATTTAAAAAAGAAGAAGAAAAAAAATAATAAAGAATGAAAAATAAAATGACTATAAATTTTGTGTACAAATAATTATACATATTAACAAATAAGTAAATGTTAAGTAAGGCTATTTTAACTGAAGTACTCAAATAGGGCAGATTTAAAATGGCTTGCATTGCTTATGATTTGGATTCGAGGGGGTAGTTGGCTCCAGAGACGAATCGAGTTAATAAAGAAGTGTTGATTAGAAATTGATTTGTTATACCTGATCCTATTAATCTTGTGACCTCTGTTCGATCTAGAAAAAGTGATTCGATCATAAAGGTAGGACGGCTGTTGACTATATATAATCTTATGCAAAAATAATAGAGTTCGGCAAGTCAATAAGTTATCAAATGTTATGTTACATATCTGTTTCGCATATTGTGAGATGCTATGGTTCCTTTTTATTCCAAATACATATCTAGCAATATTATTGTATGTTACGTTGAGCCTTCGCCTACTAACCGAATCGCAACTTGAAAAAAGCTCGCTCCCATACATGAGTGTTGGCAACAAATACGTTTTAGCTAATAGCATTCGGATGTGAATCGGTGTATAATATTGTGACATCCATAAGTTCCTTAGCATAGAAAAGGTTTTTCCACAGCTTATTTTCACATGGTCTGACCAATTAAGTTGATTGTTAAAAACAACACCAAGATTTTTTGCAGTATCAACATAATTAATTGTCATTTCATTAACCTTTATTGGTGGTAGACACGTGTTTATATATTTTAATGGTCCAATAACAATAGCAACTGATTTTTTTTGGGTTTAAGCTAAGACCATTTGCAGATGCCCAATGATAAATATGATTGAGATCTTCGTTTATAAGTTGAATGCAATTTGCGGCGTCTTATATTTTACAGCTTATATAGAGTTGCACGTCGTCAGCATACATTTGAATTTTACAATGTTTCACTTGCAAAGGCAGATCATTAGCGTATATAGAATACAATAGAGGTCCAAGAAATGAACCCTGTGGCACACCTCTGAGCATTAAGCAACGTTCAGAGACATTTGTATCGTGGGATACGCTTTGACATCTGGCACTTAGATATGGCGTTAATAGTTTTAATGCTGTTGAGGAAAAATTGCACATGTGCTTTAATTTAAGACAGAGAATAGAATGATGAACTGTGTCAAAGGCTTTGGAGTGATCAAGCAGTATTAGGAATGACATCATTTGTCGTTTATCAATTTGGCATCTTATTTCCTCCGTGACATCAATCAGAGCAGTAGTACAGCTGTGCTTGGGTCTAAATCCAGATTGCCTATCATTTAACATGGAGTTTGTATAAAGGTAGTGGCTTATTTGCGAGTGTATTATTTTCTCACAGACTTTTGACAAATAAGGCAAAATTGAAATCGGTCGGTAGCTTTTATCAGATTTCAAGATCGGTATAATTTTAGCATGCTTCCTTTCAGACGGGAACGTAGACGTTGTGATTATCGTGTTAAAAATATAAGTTAAGTGGGTTAGTATGTAGGGAAGAGTAAGCTTGATAAACTTTGGATGCAATCCATCATAACCAACGGCATTAGATTTGATATGTAGAAGTGTTTCAAGTACAGTTTCCTTGGTTACGTGTGTAAATTGAAAGGAAGTTATTTGGTTGTGACTACTGCCCAAGTTATTATAAAAATTTGTGTTTATTGGGGGCATAGGTGTGCCAGCAAATTGAAAGTTTAATTCGTTCACGTCAAGGACCTCTGCAGAGACATTCCTACGATTTACTAAGCCCATTTTACGAATTTCCCTCCATTTTCTACCAGAGTCAATATATGTTTGAAACTTATTGTGATAAAACGTCGATTTAGCCATTCTGATTTTTAAGTTTACGGCAGCCCTAGCATTTTTAAAGATACTATATAATTCTGGCATTCTGAAACGTTTCCACCTATTGTAAGCATGATTTCTGCGCTCAATTAGACTTTTTATCTCGTTTGTAAACCATGGTTTTTCATTTCGTATAACTTTTGCTTTTAAAGGAACATATTTATTAAAAAGATAGATCAAATTTTGTTGTAGAAAATTTAATTGTTCGTCAACAGTAGCCATATAGTAAATATCATTCCAGTTTAAGGATGATAACTCAGTATCGAGCGACTGAAAGTCGATATTCTTGTAATCTCTATATTCTAGTAATCGTGGTGTAGTGTTATTTACAATATTAAAGTCATAACATACAAACAACAAGTCATGTTTGGAGAACACGGATGCCGACAGCTGGTCAAAGAGAAGCAGATGTGATTTGTTACAAGTAAAGCAGAGATCCAATAATGTACTAGAAGTTGTCGTAAAATGTGTTGGGATTTTATTATTAACTATATGAAGTCCAATTGAGCTCATATCATTAACAAGGCTATTGTCTACCAAGATATTTGAGTTAAAGTCACCGATTAATACTACATGATCATAACCGAGAGTACACGTTGATGTTATTATTAGGTCTGTACATAGTCCCAACCAGCAGATTTTCTGTGTCGTTAGAGAGTTCGACTAGTATAAGTATACTCTATGTTGTCTGAGGCAAGATTTTTACACTTTTCTTTACAGGTTATATTTGTTTTTATATATGTTGCAACACCACCAGCATTTGTTGATCGATCAGCACGAAAAAGATTATAACCATTTAAGTTGTACATATCACTATGAACATCCGGGTAAAACCATGTCTCTGAGACGCATATGATGTCTATGTTACTGTTTTTCTCTTTGTGTTCTTTTCTGGGGTTCAAATTCATTTTAAATTTTGAGGTGATTTTTCATAATGAAGAATAACCCCAAATTAAGGTTCATTTTTCATTTTATTTTTAGGGTTATTTTACATTTTTTTGGGGTAATTTTTCATTAAAAAAATTGGGCCATATTGCATTATGAAAAATAGCCCCAAATTTGGGATCAATTTTCATTTATTTTTTTGGGGCCATATTTCGCAGCGCCATGATTTAGATCTTGTTTTTTTATAACATTGTAAAATAAAGTTTAGTTAATACACTTAGAGTTATCGAAAAAATCAGTTTTTTTCGCTCTCCTGTAAAATTGTGATTTTTCTGATAGCACTATTTCAAAAATAACCCTCGATATATATTATAGAAATAATTAATAATAACACATAAATATTAACTTTCTAAATTTATTTTGTTTTGCTAAATGTCACATGGTGTTGTAGGCGAATTTTTAAGTGCTGTACACATGTATGTAAGCGTATATGTTAAATATGAAAATAATTTTCTTATTATTAAAGAAACTTAAACAAATTTTTTTTAAGACAACACTCTTTGTGGCAATATGTAATACAAAATTGAAAACATCTTGGACCTACGTATGTATATTTTTAGATTTCTTTTAAATGTCTGTATTTAAAATAAACAAATTGAAATGCATTCACACACGCCAAGCAATCTGTTTAAGAAAATAGGAGAATTTCGAATTTTTTTCTTTAATTTTTACTTTTTTGGAAAAAGAAATTTTTTCAAGTAGGCTCTGATGAAAACAAAATATTTTACAAAGTTCTACAAAATAAAAATTTTAAAAGCTAATTATAAACAGTAAATATCGTTGGCATAATATAGAAAGGGCGTATCTCGATTTTTTTTAAATTTTTCTAGATACACAGAAAGAAAAACACTATGGATAAATCAAGTTCTTTTATAATTACTTTAAGTACGAGAATAACACCAAAACGTACTAGAAACAATCCTAAATGGGTTTACTTTCGAAAATCAACCCGGAATTTCTTGAAATAAGTATAAAATTCTTAAATCAAGTAAAAGAAAAAAGATTAAACTTTTCATTGTGTTTAACCCTCCGGCTTACGCATGCATGTTTGATTTTCTATACACATTGAAAAAAGGTCTGGCCAGACTCGTGTGTACCACGAAGGGTTAAGAAGTTAATTTGAACTCTTGCTTCTCGTTTAATTTATATTTTTGGTTAAATATGTCCATAGATTTCAAAAGTAAAAACCATATCGGGCATGGTTTTGGTGTTTTATTATAAATAAATCAATCATAGATAATATTTTTTTCTTTCAAGAATTATAAAATTATAGATTGATTTTAGTAAAACTAAGATTGAATCAATCTGAAAATGCGCTTGATTCAAGTATTACAAAATAGATTTTATCCCGAAGTCATAATCATTGGTTATCATCAGGGAAACCAGAAATATGCTCTAAAAACGCGTTTTATGCGCATTAAATATGCAGTAAAAACTGGAATATATGCCCTGAGAAGTGTTAAAAATATGCCCTAATAATTGAAATTTGCATCAAAAGACAAAATATTCAACATTTTAATAACAAAATTTAAAAAAACTTAAAAATATTATCGCTTAAGCCCATATAAGTTTAAAATTCATATAAGATATGTTTGCGCCGAATATCATCTAGATATTAACATCAACATGGGTTTTTATCTTAAAGGGATTTCAGGTGCGCCCGCCATATTGTTAACAAATGTTAACATTTAAAGAAAGTTAAAGCTATTTAATAATGGGAGCTTTGAGCAAATGTGAACCGATTCGAAAATAATTTTATTTGCAGTTAAATATTTTTTTGACGAATTTAATTTAAATACCATCATAATTAGATAGCTTGCGGACACAAAGAGTCTAATTTGGATGTGAAATTATAGACCGATTCTCACCATTTGCATAGACCTCTTACATATTTGATCAAATTATTTAAAAAATTGGAACTTGTACTTTGCGCACAAGGCTAACATGGGCAGACAACTAGCCAGACGGACGGATGGACATCGTTAGATCACTTTAAAAAGTGATTCTGAGTCGATCGGAATACTGAAAAATTGGTCTAGATACTAATCGCATAGCATTACTCCTTAACTAGCTGGCCGCCCCGGCTGCGCTCGGTAGCTGATTACTAATGATCGATGGAGCCGTTTTCTGATTTTAGGTACCTAAATCGAAAAAAGTAGGAGGGGCAAAATTTTCTTTCCGTAAAAGCCAAAGTTGGACCAAATAAATAAAAATAAATAGAAATAGTGGGCGTAAAAGTAGTCGTGGTAAATTTTTCTTTCGATGAAAACTAAAAATGAATTAATACGAAAAGGAAAATTTTTTTTTGTTTGTTTTACCCATACAACTACAATTAGATTTGACAAAAAATCAACCAAACTAGTCGAGATTGTAAGCAAATATTAACTCATTGTTTGTTGTTGCTGTTTCGTTTAAGCTTTTAAGACTTTTGAGTGTTTATAATTCCTATACGCTTAACAGTTTTGTTTGAATAATATCTTAAGCTTTTCTTAAATCTTTGGATGAAGTTTCCTGATGATCTGGCCTAAGCAACCATTCAAATGCGCATAGGAATGGCCTATCCCACCAACAATAAATTTCCTTTTATCAATAGTAAGAATCTTGTTAATTAAATTTTTTGACTCCCAAAAAAACTTTTGATAACAAATATGCAAGTGGCAGTGCAAAAAAATGAACTGGCAACAATGAAGATGACTACACGCATAGAAAGTTATCATGTTATAGTTGTATACAATTTAATATGTTTTCAAGGTTATCATTATTTAGTTATTAGAAAAATAATTATTTTTCAGTCAACAATACTCAAATTTATAATTGCGATAAACATTTCAATGTTTACAATAACTGTAATATTGCTTATACATATTTAATAAAAATAAAAATTGTTTGTGTACGACAACAATATATTGTTTCAACAATGATAGAGTAGTTGCCGTAAGTGCCGGTTCACACACGTCAAGTTTGACTCGTCAAGTCTTGAGCTTTTAGGAGAGAAGGGAAAAGAGAATGCCATTTCTTTTCCCCTCTCTCCTAAAAACTCAAGACTTGACGAGTCAAACTTGATGTGTGTGAACCGGCACTAACAATGCCGAACCATATTTTTTCTCTGCATGCACTACAATAAGTATGATGAGGGTATATTAAGTTTGTCATTCTGTGTGAAACTTTTTTTAATATTCATCTAAGACCCCATAAAGTATATATAATCTGAATCGTTGAGTAATTCTATCGGTCTATCAGTCCGTCTGTTAAAATCACGTTCAACTTCGAACGACTCAAAAGAAAAGAACAATACTGATGTGAAATTGTTTCCAGTTCTCCTAAGCAGTTTGGGACTGCATTTCGGCAATATCGGGTTATTAGGATAAGAGTTATGGTTTCAAATGTGGAACAACCACCCTAAAAAATTAATTATTTTGTTACAAAAAACCAGCAAATATAGTGGCGGAATTCATTGTATATGACTAGAAAAGATACCACAAAATTTCATGAGCAGCGTTCCATTATTTATCATTGGCTCCGTATAAAAGAAAAAAATACTTTAGTACACCTTAAATAATAACAAAAATTGTTATTGTAATAAATTTTGGTCTGTAACAGGTTTACATGAATAGAAATTACATTGTCAATTTTCGTAAGGACCGGCCCATAAGTTATATTAGGCCTTATATAAATCCCACTTGAAAAGCACTTTAGCACACCTAAAACCATAACCATAATGATATTGCAACCACTTTTAGTCTGCCGCAATTTTATATAAATAACAATCACACTGTAGGATTTGTTGAAGATCGGACCATAACTTGCCATAGACCCCATATAAACCTTACTCTCAGAAAACTGTTTAGTATGCGTAAAACCGTAAATAATAATCCTTTTGTACCAAATTTGGTCTGTCACAGTTTTATATGACTAGAAATCACACTGCTAACTTTCATGAAGATCGGTTGATTATTAACTAAACATCCAATGCAAAGTCCACTCCTAAAATACTAGCTATCGGTGGAGGGTAGCAAAGATACGGCACAGCCGTATTTAGAGCTCTGAGGCTTTTTGTTAATTTTTAACAGTAGCTTCAACTATGATTTAATGATTTGTTTTAAAGTATTTGTATTTATTAGCCGTCTCAATTTGTTTAACTAGTTAAGGAAGTACGAAGAGGCAGAAATCCTCTCTATAAGCACCTCATTTTTAAAATATTGCTAAATTAAAGGCAGAATTATCAGACAAGAGTCAATATGCTTTAATTCTTGGCAAATGATGCATTAGGATCAATTGATTTACAAACTAATTTAACAGATGAATGTCAGCTACTACCACTCAGATTGAAGTCTACTATTGAATTTGTTTATAAAGCAACAAAAAAATACCAAAAAAAAGTGGTATCATTAACAAGGCCTTAAAAAATACTACCAACAGATTGTCATAATATTAAGACAGTTAATTCTGTAAAATTTAAAAAAGATTTTATTTTTTTACTTAAAATATTAGTTATTTATTTAAGTTGTCTTAATTTTAACTTATTACAAAAGCCCTTGCTTTTAATTTGTTTGAAATAATTGCCAAATATAACGCCCTTTCTAAAATAACTTCCTAAAATTTTAATTTCAAAAGATTTTGTTATTCGTGCTTAATTCCCAGTTTTTATTCTTGATAAAAACACTTGAAATAATGCGCATTTCACTGGTTGCTTAGGCCAGATCAGCAGGAAACTTCATCCATAAAGATTTTAAAAAAACCAAAGATATTAAACCAAATAAAACTGTTAAACGTAGAAGACTTATAGCTAAAAATTTCAACAAAAAAAACAGGACTGAATTTCTTGCTCGCTTTGAGCTAACATTTCGTATTTTTTTCTTTATCAAAGATTTTTAGGTTTCATCAAGTTTTTTTCAACTCTTGTAAAGAAACAAAAAATCGCGAAACGCCCTTTCTATATTAAGCCATCGATATGTACATTAGCGTGGCCGTTAGTTGTATGGAGAACTTTTTTTTTTTGATTTCTTATATTCTCCTCCCCCCAAATCGGTTCAGTTTTATGTAAAAAAAAATACAAAAAAATTTCGTAGCGATAAGTTGTCTTTTAGGGGGGGCGTCGGCCCCTCAAAGTTTGCCATCAAGCCATTTATTCAAATGTAATTTGTTTGCATATGACTATCTCTTAAAAACAACATTTTACAAGAACATGGTATATGGCAATATTTTAGCTCTTCTAGTCAACAACATTAGCCTCGAAGAAAGTTTTTTGCTAAAATTAATATTTAAGAAAATAATTAAGAAAATAACAACAAAATTCCAAACATTTTATATACGTTTTATATATATAAAGAGGGATTTAATGTCAAGTGAACTAATTTTGAAATCGAAATCTTTCGATTTGGATGAAATTTGCACCACCGTTAGTCCCATTGAATAGTAGTTCAGACACAAATTTTCAACAAGATCGGTCAAAAAGTTTCTGAGTTTGGGAGGGTCAAAGTTTGAAATTTTGGCCATACAGGTGTTCTTTCACATCCATGTAACTTATTACCAATTGGGGTTAGCAAAATTTGTCTCAAGCAGCTTAGATAGCTATTTAATCAATCTTTTTAAAAAAAATTTTTTGGTTTTTTTTAAAAATTTTTTAACATATTTTTTTTATATTTAAAACTTTTTTTTTTTTTTTTTTTGCCAAGTTGTAAATTTAAAAAAAAAAATTTTAAAAATTCAAAAAAAAAACAAAAAAATTTTTTTTTTAAAGATTGATCAAATAGCTATCTAAGCTGCTTGGGACAAATTTTGCTAACCCCAATTGGTAATAAGTTACATGGATGTGAAAGAACACCTATATGGCCAAAATTTCAAACTTTGACCGTCCCAAACTCAGAAACTTTTTGACCGATCTTGTTGAAAATTTGTGTCTGAACTACTATTCAATGGGACTAACGGTGGTGCAAATTTCATCCAAATCGAAAGATTTCGATTTCAAAATTAGTTCACTTGACATTAAATCCCTCTTTATATATATAAAACGTATATAAAATGTTTGGAATTTTGTTGTTGTTTTCTTAATTATTTTCTTAAATATTAATTTTAGCAAAAAACTTTCTTCGAGGCTAATGTTGTTGACTAGAAGAGCTAAAATATTGCCATATACCATGTTCTTGTAAAATGTTGTTTTTAAGAGATAGTCATATGCAAACAAATTACATTTGAATAAATGGCTTGATGGCAAACTTTGAGGGGCGGACGCCCCCCCTAAAACACAACTTATCGCTACGAAATTTTTTTGTATTTTTTTTTACATAAAACTGAACCGATTTGGGGGGAGAGAATATAAGAAATCAAAAAAAAAGAAAATAACGGCCACCCTAATGTACATACGCTTATGTATATAATGTGTGGTGTTGCCAAAACAACTAATTTTTGTATAATTTTCTATATTCCCACTAAGAGAGGGTGTGTAAGGATTTTTTTATATATATATTCCAATATCGAAATAACCATCGGATAACTTATAAAGTATATATAATCTGGATCCCTGTAAAATTCTGAGACATTCTAACCATGTCCAACCGCTTGTTGAATATTCGTAGAGATCGTAATGCTAGATTTAGGAAGATGAAATTTGGTAAGAATGATTTCTAGATGACAGCTTTTAAAATAGTCGAAATCAGTTCATAATTTCATCTAGCCATAATACCAAAGTTCTTTGCCATAAAAACGGTCATTCGGATAAGCTTAAGCCATTAAATTTTTCAAACACTTCTTATTTTTAATGATAAATGCACGGCTATAAAAATAAGCAAATTCGGTCCACTCATGGTGGAATAAGCAGGTGGCATCGTAACGGCAACAAATGCAACATTACAACAAAAATGGAAATTATATCACCGTTTACGTCAAAAAATACTTTAAACAAAAATCAAAGCGTGCCGCTGAACGTGATGAAATAAATTCTTTTTTAGCCAATTTTTATTTAATTATGGACAATATTTTATTTATTTTAATTTAAATTATCAAAAACTTTAATAAAATACATACAATAATCACAGCACAAAACGTGGACTTTTTGTAAACAAATAAAACTTTGACTTAAACGTGAACAAACAATGCAAGAGCTAAAAATCGTCATCTGGCGTATTGCTGCCACCTATTTATTTCACCATGGGTCCACTGTTGCATTCAGACCCAATACAAATTTTAAAATATTAACTCTTACACTAATTTCTGTGAAGAGACCCCATAAATTACCGCTCTCGAAAAATACTTTAAACGTCTTAAATCGTGACGAAAAATTGCAATTCAGCTGCGCCGAATCTTTGATACCCTCCAACGACACCCTGAGCCGATTTTCACGAAACTTGGGAGTGTGATTTCTAGTCATATAGGACTGTAGCAAACCAAAACTTTTTACTTGTTACGGTTTTACGCGTACTAATTGTTTTTCTGAGAGTTATGGCCTCAATATGACACCAATACAACAACAACAGGCAAAGCAATAACATTCAGCTGTTTTTTGAGACCACCTTGCAAATAAATGATCTCTTTTATGATATTTTTTGTATTTATTAGTGCTACCATAATTTTATCTTAACTAAATAAGACTATTAAAATAAAACTCAAAAAATCAATCTGTATTTAAATCAGTGTTCGAAAATAAACACTTAATATCGTTATTTAATGTTCGGTTCGGTAGATTTGTGGAAAACACAAACGCTAATAGTGTTTGTGTAGAAAATCATTAAAAAAATAACGTTTCCCTGTTAGTCATCTTTCGAACACAAAAATATTACTGTTTTTATCAAACTCAACAAAAGGTGTGAACATTTAATTCCGTTCGGGTTTTTTTTTTTTTGAACATCCACAAACTTCAATGTGTTCAGTTCGGCTCGTTAATGTTCGTCCCTTTTGGCTGGTAAAAAAAACAATTTTACAAAAACAAAATACACACACGAAAAAAACATTATAGAACATTAAAATATAATGTTTGTCTACAGTATCACTACAACTGTTCTGTTTTTTAACGAAGAACCGAACATTATATAATGTTATATAATGTTCGGTTCTTTCTTGAAAATAGTTACGAACGGTATTAAGGGTTGTGTATGTCTACACAATCACTAAAAAAAAATAGATATCGTTCCTGGGTGTGTGAGCCGAACGTTAAATAATGTACTGTTTATCTTCGAGCACTGATTTAAATACGATTTAAGTTTATATCGCCACCTGAACGCAAAAGTCTCTATCTAACATTTTGAAAATTTTAAAAGAGAAGCAAAAACTATTTAAAATGATAAATTGATAAATCGCCTGAAACTGTTTAATTAATTTTTTTTTTTTTTTTTTGTAAAATGTTGCAAACTAACCAAACTGTAGGTTAGGCTTTTAAGCGTTTACCATAAAATTATTTTACTCATCACAAATTTTGGTCAAAAGATTTCAATTTTTTTTTTGGACATTTATGTTGGTGCAATACACAAGAATCAATGAAAAAGTCTATTTTTAATTTTTGGTTAGTTAGGGCCTTTTGTGTTAAAGGTAACTATATGAAAATTAACTTTATAAAGCAGGAAAGGAAAGCAAAATTTCGATCTAATGTTAAAATACAATTTGGTTTAAGGATTGATGTTTGACTAGTGACGTCAGCAGTCGTCGATGGCTGCGAGTGTAAGACGGCAAATCCATCTGAAGAGATCGAGTGGTTGCGATCGAAACATGTCATGGTAACCTGCCGGCTAGGGTTCGAGCCCGAGCCACGTCAAGAATGAAAGATTATCAATAACAATTTTAATTAATTTTCATGTTGTAAAAATTCCTTTCTTCATAAAAATAATTTAATAAAAATTAAATTTCATGAACTTAAGCCTAATTAAAAATATTAAAAATTTGGATTAAAAACCATAAATAGTTCAACAAAATAACCACAATACTAATTATTGTTAAAGCTAAGGCACGAGCTCTATGTGTACATTTGTCCTTCAAGTTGTGCTGAAAAAGGTCAACAGAAAAGAGAAAGACAAAGTGAAAAAACAAAAAAATGTACTTGGACTTCAAGAAAAATTCTTGACGAAAGTTCGAAAAAACAGAAGTAAAGGAAAAAACATGTAAAATCAATTAAGATGGATAATCATTCAGGAAAGCAAAATTTCGATCTACCAAATGTTAAAATACAATTTGGTTTAAGGATTGATGTTTGACTAGTGACGTCAGCAGTCGTCGATGGCTGCGAGTGTAAGACGGCAAATCCATCTGAAGAGATCGAGTGGTTGCGATCGAAACATGTCATGGTAACCTGCCGGCCAGGGTTCGAGCCCGAGCCACGTCAAGAATGAAAGATTATCAATAACAATTTTAATTAATTTTCATGTTGTAAAAATTCCTTTCTTCATAAAAATAATTTAATAAAATATAAATTTCATGAACTTAAGCCTAATTAAAAATATTAAAAATTTGGATTAAAAACCATAAATAGTTCAACAAAATAACCACAATACTAATTAATAACTTTATAAAGTTTAAAATAATATCCTAAAAATTTGGCATTAGGCTTATGTGAGGTCTATAGTAGTTAAATTTTAAACTTATTTTCACGAGATTTTACAGTGTTTTTTCTAGTCATATAAAACAGTGACCTTAACTTAATACAATAGCCATTATTCGTTTCGATGTTACGCATGCTAAGGCGGTTTTCAAGAGTGGGCTTTATATGGGGCATGTGTTTAATTATCGACCGATTTTTACGTAATTTTACAGTATGATTCCTATTAAACCAACCGTTTTATTACAGAAAGTAGACAAAATAACACGACATTTTTTACAGCGGTTAGATATGCATATAACCTGCCGATTCCAAAAGTGAAAGAATAAAAACTTTGAGTTAATACACTATTGTTGAACAAGGGAGATATGATAATTTTAAAACATTTTTTGAATAAATAATATATTTTCATTGCGTTAATAATTATATAAAATATGTTGGCTTAACTATGTTTAAGTTTTTCAAATTTAAGTGAAATATTAATATCAAAAAGAAAAAGAAAGACAAAAAAATTAAAAACAAAAAAAAAATACTCTGGACGTCCAGAAGTATTCTTGACAAAAAGTCCGATAAAACAGAGGCAAGGAAGAACATGTAAATCAATTAAAATAGATAACACATCCCGACAAAATTAAAAAATATTTTTGCTTCTTTAAATTTAGGAATTTTTTTTTTTTGGCAATACCTATAACACTAAATAAAAAATTTTGATAAAAAATTAAAATTTTGGAAAAAAAATTTTGGGTAATTGGTAATTGGAGGTCATAAGTGGAGGGTATAAAAAATCTATATCATGAAAACTAGAGGCGATAGAGACAAACTGATTACAGTTTTGAATTCACCCAAATTAACTGGAATCAGATGATAAATTCAAAGAAGCAAATTGAGTGTTGGAATGTGTAATCATTCAAACCAACTTTCGATCTACCAAAGGGTAAATACTATTCGGTTTAAAGATTGATGTTTGACTATTGACTGCCAGGAGTCGTCAATGGCTGTGAGTGTTAAACGGCAAAACCCTCTGAAGAGATTGAGTGGAAACAATTGAAACATATAAGGGTTACTTGTTAATGAAAGCCTGGGTCAAGAATGAATCATCAATTATCAATAAGTTTTAATTAATTTCATGTTGTAAAATTACCTTCTTCATAAAAATAATTTAATGAAAATTAGATTTGATAAAAATATAAAAATTTGGATTAAAAACCATAAACAGGTTAACAAAAATAACCAAAATACTAATTATTAAATGCTAACGCTTTAATTCTTTTTTCGTCTGCATCTGCTTCATCTGCATTTGCTGATACAGAGCAATATGACCATAAACTGCACTCCAAAACATACTGGCAACTCTGAAATAAAATAAAATATAAGAAAAATATATTTTTGAGAAAATTGAGTAAAATGAGCAGTGTGATCTTTAAATTGAGATAGAATAATTTTCTTTTCTAAACAATTTTGTGAAGTATATTTAATTTACTGTATGCAAGGCCTACGCATTGTTTTTCTTTCTCCCAGTTTCCCTATTTAAAAAAAAAATTCTCAAGAGCGGAATTGTTGTATGTGTACTTTAAAATAAAGCAAACAATCTCGCTCTTAGTGTGTGCTTGTGCAAATGAGCTCCATGGTATCCAATAGGAAAATGCACCGGGTTTTTTTTCTATACGATATAAAAAATAAATTTATATATTTTGAGAAAAATTGTGTTCTTTGTGTAGCTTTTAAGGATTTTGTGGTACAAACAAATTTTCAAAATGTTCAGTACGGGAGTAAAAGTCGGCTGGTAAAGATCTCTTTAGCGCAAAGAAACGCCGATATTATTGTGACACTAGGTAAAACTAAAGATACAATTTGCTGGTACATAGTAGTGAAAGTGTGAACAGAAAGTAATATAGATCTATATATAGATATATAGATACATACAATATTTTATAATATTTAAATATAAATATATGATTTCAAATAAATCATTATAAGAAAGAAAAGTTTTCTATATTTTTTAATATTAAAAACGTATAAAAAATGGCTGATGTACCAGAAGCTGTTAAAAAATGTGCGTCCATGTTAAAGGCCACTAAAAGTGATACTGAAAAATTTGCTGCCCTTTTTATGGTCACCAAATTAGTGAAGGGCAAGGATTGTAATGCAGCTGCCAAGCAATTATTGTTCGAGGCCATTGGTTTGACCTTCTTGAAAAAGTTACTAAGCGGTAAAAATTTGCCCAACGATTGTCCACCTTTGGTGTATAAAAGTGTTGCTTTGTCCATATTGACTTGCTTCTGCCAAGAAGAAGATTTGGCAACACATAAAGATGTTTTGGATGTTATACCCACCCTTTTGGAGATTGTAGAGCAAGCTGATGATGACGACTGTGACGACAACTTGATTGTGGTTAGCGAGGCTTATAGTTGCTTAAAGTTTATTGCCTCCTATGAACCTGGTCAAAATGCTTTGATGACAATGAAGGCCATACCTAAAATGTCTCAGATTTATTCTGCTCAAAGTTTTCAAACTGATGAAGCTTTGCAGCTGATTGTTTTGTTGGTGAATAAATTTGGTGGCTCTTCCTGGACCGATGACCCTAAACCCTTCCATGCCTTGGTGCAACGTATTGCTTTGGATATGGAAACCGAAAACAATGAACGCAAATATGAATTATGTAAAATTCTGTCTTCAATTTTGAAAACTTGCAAGAAAGAGTTGATTTTAAACTCCCTCGATGGAGAAATCTGGCCAGAGAGTTTATTTAAAGGCTGTGGAGATATTCTTAAGAGTAAAATTGGACCAAAGCAAAGAGATCCTGCTCTTCATCTGATTGCCAGCACACTTAATGTTTTAGGTATCCAATGGGCCTTTATGGATGATGGCAAACAATTCTACTTGATGATTTTGCAAATGGCTGCTATTGAGGTTAGAATGCAAATGGATGAAAAGAAATTGGAAGCCACCTTCCGCAACAGTGAACTAATACAATGTTGCTTTACCATTTTGGAGCAATGCATCGAGTATATGGCTAAGGATATTTTGGACTTGGAAGCCAAAGAAAAGCAAACGACCTATACCGCCCTTAAAGGTGCCTTTAATCAAGTCTTAGCTGTTTTAACTCGCGTCTCAAATGACAAGATTAAAGATACAACTAATCCTAAGGAAAAGGCTTTCATTAGAGGAACTGTGCGCATTTTGGCTGCTTGGTTGGCCCAAGAAACCACCGCCATGAGACCTGCTATTTACAAATTGTTGCCTTTTATGTTTAAGGTAGCCAATGAATCCTTCAACGAGTTTAAAGAATGGAGGGCTGGTCCTAAGGACACCGATGCTCCAGAAGATATACTTAGAGTAATGTTGCCTGCTTTGTGTCACTTGGTGGTAGAAGATGATGCCAGGAAAGTTGTTTTTGCCACTAAGCAAGATGAAGTATTCCTGCAAAGTTTAGAATTCTACTTTTCATTGGCTCAGTATAAGAGACCTCCAATCCCTAGAGCTGAGCGCTTAAAACGCATGAATGAACCAGATCCAGTTCCAACACCAGAACAACTAGCTGAAATGAAAGTAGCACGCGCTGCCATTTGTTCTTTGTGTAATATTTTAATGAACTTGAGCGTTTTAGAACCAAAACTTGCTGAAGATGGTCAATTCTTCGCAAATCTCTTCAAATTTGTATACGAACATTTGCCTGAACTAAAGGACACTCACGATAATTTGGTCATGCACGGCAATCTGTCTGTCTTAGGTCTACTGTTACTTAAGCAACAGGCTAGAAAAGTTAAACAAAATGACTTCTCTATAACCCGTTACATACAAGCTACCATACGTTTCCTCTGGGATGCCTACACTATTGATGAATCAAATGACCCCACCGCTTTAGTAGTATCTATTGCCTACAAAGAATGTTGGATGGAATTGTCAGAGCTTTGGTTCCTCGGTATGCAAACTATGTGCGGCATTTTGCCATCTGTGCCCTGGATTTCTGAATTTGCCATTGAGTCCGGCTGGGCTGAGGGAATTGTTCAGACTTTGAAAAAGGTCAAAATAGGTACATTACCCGCTAATGTCAAATCGGCTTATGAAGACTTTTTATCCCAACTTGTTGAAGTCAATTCTACAGTTACAGCTGTTTTGAAGAAAGCCGATGCCTTGAGAGTATGTCGTAATCACCGTATGATGGAATTGGGCAAAAAACTTTTTGGTGACTAAGACTTTTTGGCTTAAAAAATACATTTTTTTAAACTCTTTCTCTTATTTGTATAAGTCTAAATTTTAAAATATTTTTTTTTTTTTTGAAAAACATTTACTTTTAGTAAATAATTTAAACAAAAATGTTATTTTTTATATGCAAACACCTAAAAAAATATCTCCCTTTTTTTAATTTGAATAAAATTTATTTAATAATAATAATTGTCAGTGTTTTTTACTGGATGCTTTTGCATCATTGTCATCCTAAATTTATTTTATTTTGTGACCATCTGAAAAAGATGCTGTTGGTGGTATGACTACGTTTGCTTGGATTTTTTGTGCTTGTGCCTATATGAATTTTTATCTATATTAGAGGAATTCGCCCACGATTGTTTGTATAAATTTTATTATTTTTAAGACGCCTATTGCCAAAAACTTTCTCCTCCATATTTTCACACGTATGTATACATATGTATATGCATTTAAATACATACATACATACGTTATTATATAAAAGTATACGTAAACACCAATTGCTTAAGTAGTTCAGCTGTTGTTTACATTGAAACAAGTTTGTTTTATTTCTTTGGAAATCGTTGTACGATGAAAAATAATTTTTAAAAATACCACAGTATAGAGAAAAACTACCAATAGATTTTAGGACATATTAAAGATATATTTTACTCAAATCGAAATTTTTTAAGATATAAAAATTTCCCGATTTTTAATTATTTTAGAACATCCGGAAAATAGGAGAAATTTTAAATTTAGAAAAAAAAAATACTAAAAATTATATTAGATTTTGGTCCGAATAAACGCTCGAACTCAATTGTAAATAAAAACAAGTTAGAGTGCTTTATTCGGCTGTGCCCAGTTTTTGATCCCCTCCCCCTTCAGTTCGAATATTGCATGAGTGATATCTATATGATAACTATTTATTATTAATTTATCTTCATTCAAACAGACGTCAGCATTAAAATTGGTTGCGGCTTATATTGAATTACACCACGTGACAGTTTTTTGAACAAATGAATTTGACACCACCGTATCTTTATGTTAAATTTTCCGCTAAAATCCGAAAATGAAAATTTGCATTTCAGTCACATCATCTTTTTTAGAAAGACAAATAACGGTTATTTTGGTATATAAAAACTGTTTTACTTTTGACAATTCTGACTTGATATTCGGATTCAGCGGAAAATTTTACATGACTGTCAGATTCATTTGGTCACGACTTTGTTGAAATTTTGTCAAAGTTGTATACTTTTTTGTTTTAGCAATTTAAACTAGCTTAAGTAAAATATCATGATTCGTAACAGTTTAAGTCGAACCTAAAAGATGTTAAGGAGGAGAATTTATAATGGATCCATGGTAAGTTATGGACCAAACATCCATCAAACATTCTGCAGAGTAATTTCTGGTATAAAAAAATATATAAATTTGAACAAATTTCAATACAGCGGGGAATTTAGTTACAGCGTTTACAGTCAATTTCAGAAGGCTGCTAAATATGGAATCTAAGGTTTATTATGTACCGATTATCACAAAATTGATTAGTGTGGTTTCGAGACCTATAAAACTGTGATATTTATTACGGTTTTAGGCGTACTAAACTGTTTTCCGGGAGTAGGGTTTATATGGGTCTTATAGAAAATTATGGACCGATCTTCAGACATTTGACAGTATGACTTCTAGTCCTATAAAACTGTGACGTATCAAATTATATTATGATATCATTGTTTATTACGTGTTAAAGCGTACTAAACGGTTTTTCGAGAGTAGGGTTTATATGGAGCCTAGGGTAAATAATAGACCGATCTTCACGAAATTTCACAGTTTAATTTCCAGTCGAATAAACCGAATTTGTGCAAAATCTTTTGGTTTTTGTATTAAAATTATCAATTTTTTAGGGTGGTGGTTCCACATTTTGATTCATAGATCTGATCCTACTGAACCGAGTTTTTCGAAAGTGAAAGTGTTTTTAACAGACGGACAGACAGACATGGCTAAATCGACTTAGGCCCGTTTTTACAACTTACCGATTGCTAAAGGTAGGATTTTATCGGGTATAAAAAGTATTCCATTATTACAACTTTACTTTAACCTACTCACTTTGGGTTAAAGTAAGGTTTAAAAGATGGAACACTTTTTATAAGGCCGGTTAAAGTCTACTTTTAGCTAAAGGTAAGTTGTGTATTAAAATTAAAATTAAAGTCTACTTTTAGCTAACGGTAAGTTGTGTAAAGGGCCTTCGAGTTACTCAGGGATCCAGAATAAATATTCTTAATGGGGTCTTAAATGTGTAAGAAAAAAGTTACACACGGAATGACAGACTTATGGCGATTTCTTTTCTGAGAAAAATATGTTACAGTATATACATGTAACATTTTCTAATGTTACCTATAATCACTCGAAGTGTTACCTGTTGTGCAATTTCAATAGAACACAATTAGTGCTTTTATTTGCAACTATTACACTTTCATCATTCATGTACTTAATGAGCGATTTTTAAAGCTATTTAAGCGGTTTCTGCATTCTATTACGGGTTGGAAACAAATATTAACATCACTAATGGCTTACAAAAATTAAAACGGTTATAATATAAATACCCTTTTTTGATTTTAATTAGTAAATATTTTTATATTTTGTTTTAAAATCAATTTTTTACAAAATTATGAGCGGTATGAATTCTGACAAGCAAAATAAAACATTTGTTGTACAAACAAAGTAGTTAGCACCAAAGTTGTAGAACAAGGCTGTATGAACACCTTAAGTTAAAGTAAGGGTAAAATATGCAACATGTTTTGCATGTTTTTCATCAACATATTCACAAAAGAACTTGAAAATTTTTCCCACAGTTGTATTTTTTTGTACAAACGAACAAAAAAATATAGAACATGTAACATTAATGCAACATTTTTCTCAGAAAAGAAATCGCCATTAGTATACCTTCATTCATCACTAGTGTTAGTGAAGGATCCAAAAAAAAATCAAATTGTTGTTATATTTAGCACATTATAACGTAACCTTGGCAATTAATTTGTGAATCCCAAGAAAAACTTTGAAAAAAAATTGTTAAGTTTCAAAAAATAAAATATCAATGCTAAAAAATTGTAATTTTTTTTCTATTGTTGTGAAAGTGAAGCAAAAACATGTAAAATATTGTTGCAAAAATATTAACTTCATATTTTTCCTAAGTTGTATGTTGTGTTAAGAGAAAAAAATAAAAATTTAATTAAATAATTTATAAGTAATTGCGACCTACGACAAACAGATTACAATGCGTATTATATTAATGGATCGTTACGATAACAATATGATTACTACAACCATATCTTAAATCATAATATGATTTTTTCAGAATATAAAATGATAACTTTTAACTATAAAATAATCACTCTGTATCATAATATGATTACTTCTAAGCTTATTATGATTATTTTGATAATAATATGATAACATTATGTTATGCAAATTTTCCAAATTTGTGTAAATAAATTTTCATAAAATGTTTGACAGTTCATTTCATTCAGCATGCATAGATTTCGAGACTTTAAGGCGATATCTTGAAGAACTTTGTTGAAAACCTTCGTCTCGCATTCGCAAAAATTTTATTTGTTTATTCGCTATCGCATTTGCTACACACACAATCGAAGCACCTAATTTAAACTACATTTATTTTTTGGCTTCAAAAATATTGTCACCGTTTGTACTTGTATGTTCATTAGTGTTTTTTGGCGCTTGAAACTGGTATAACTAGCTAAATATATAACTGGTATAACTCAGGAAGAGTAAGAGCAAATTCAAAAATATTTGTTTCTTAACCTTCATAAGGTCTTCAAATTTACTGACGTTAACGGTCTTCGGGTCAAATTTGACCCAAATAGAAAATTTTACATAAAAACTCACTTTTTTCAATTAAATATGTTTTAACAGTTGATATTTTATTTCTAGATTTATTATACCCACACCACAATAGTGGAAAGCGTATTATGCATTTGTGCTGATGTATGTAACGCCTTAAAATATTGGTCCTAGACCCACCTTAAAGTATACCGATCGACTCAGAATCACTTTCTGAGTCGAACTAACGATGTCCGGCTGGCTGGCAGGCTGGCTGGCTGGATGTCCATGTAACCTTGTCCGCAAAGTACAGGTCGCAATTTTGGAGATAATTTGATAAAATTTGGGACATAGGTTCTTATTGACTCAAGGACCAAGCCTATCGTAGGACCACGAGGGAAGATAGGGGGAAATTTCTTCCTCTCAGAAACTATCAAACCGATTTTAATAAAATTTAAAACTAACATAGAACCATATCTTCATGGACACAAAAGAGATGTATTTTTTAAAAAATAGGACCACGAGGGGAGATAGGGCCAATTTCTGCCTCTCAAACCGATTTTAATGAAATTCAAAACATAGATAGATCCATATCTATATAGACACATAAGCTGTACAGTTTTTCAAAAACAGGACCACAAGGGGAGGTAGGGGGCAATTTCTGCCCCTAACAAACTTTTAACCCGATTTTAATAAGTTTTATAAACATGGATAAATCCATATTTATATGGACATACAAGCATGATGTGTTTTTTAATACTGTGGTGTAGGGTATCATATGGTCGGGCTTGACCATACAAAAGTACATTATTTAACATAGAGTGGTTGTGTTTGACTGGTAAACATGTTTTTCCTAGGTTTTGGTTGAAGATAACGGGCGCTGTTTCTGCTAAGCTACTACCCAATAAAAAATTGTATCATATTGCGAAGCACTAATGGTACATTTAAAAAAATAAGCGCAGAATTATGCGCTACGCAATAAGACATACAGAAATGCAGTAAAGTAAGTGAAAAAACTCTCAACAACTTTTATAAAAAAAAAATAACATTTCAAGTGCTACGGCATTCCCTTACCACGAAGCAGGTTTGTAAGGGAGAATACTAAAAAAATAACTGTATCAGAACATTCAGTGTGTAAAGCTGATCGTTACATCCAAAAATTTTTTTATGTGCTGAATAATGCGCTTCATGCGTCAAAAATGTATTGCTTCAAAGTGGGAACTCGCCATATAAAATTCATGTCTTCCGTATGCGCAATGGTAAGCGCAACTCTTATGTTTCTCCCTTACAAACCTGCTTCGTTGGAAGCTCCATTTTTTACTGGGTATGTGCACTGTTTTTGTAATTTTTTGTGAAAATAAGTCTTTGGGTAATGTTTTCGGCTGCTTGATATGGGTAGGAGCAAGTTCAAAACCTAATTTTTCTATGAAATGTCGACGTTTGGGAAAACAGTTTTCATTCTAGCCATCTTTAGCTGATGTTAATGATAGCCTTTAGTTGCCAGAAGTTCTCGTAGCAACTCAATCTTGTTTTTATATAGTTCCTACTAAAGTAATTTGATTCTCTAGCAATTATTGTCACAATTAGTACGATGTCAAACAATTGTTTGCAGTCATACTGAGACATTTCAAAGCAACTGTCAAATTAAGAACTACATGCATACATTTGTTTATTTCAGGCAAAGTTACTATTTATTTGCCTGTATACTGTTGCGTATTCCAGGCATAACTAATCAACCCATATTTTTTATAGCTCACGTATCGGCGCAAACTTCTCTTAAATTTGGCGTTCACTGCGAGTATCCTTACTGGCAAATCTTAGTACTATAGAAAATAGGTTTTCCTTCCACAACGTCCCACAAACTGTCTGTACTTTCATTATTTGATCTATACAATTCAGCCAACTAGAGAACCAATAAATGCGAGATTTTGGTGTCGCCACTTTAGTCCAATCAATTCCAAAAACATATTTACCTGCGTTATTAGTAAACTTCAAAATAACGCATGTCACAGGAGGTGAAAAAAAAATAAATAACAACTTGAAATTTCTAAAGAAAATTCATGAATTTTGCTAAAGGTCAAATATGACCCAAAGATCTTAAGTGTAAAAAATTTTATAAATATTTTTTTCGCCAATATTTTTTTCTAAAAACCTAACGTAGTTGTTGACATTTAAAATTAAATAAAAGTCATACAATATAAAAAATATAAGTCACCCACTCTAAGAAAAAATTTAACTTTTATTTCAAAATGGGTCAGATTTGACCCGAAGACCTTATGAAGGTTAATTATTAAGAATGAATTGATCTTTCAAACTGCGTTGCTAGTTTTTTTTCAACTCCATAAAAATTTTAAAGGTTATCAAGCGTTATTTACGAAATTTATGTAAAAATTACGAAAAATTGTAATGTAGGGTACCTGAATGAGCATATTCATTGCAAAAATTTGTTACGATTGCTCACAAAAATAAAGCTCTGACTTTTTTCTTATAATTTATTTCCTTACAAGTGAAAAAAACGTGGTTATTGACAGATTTATGAAGAACACTAAAAAAAAGACCGACAAACCCGACTTTTGTCAAAAACTCGACTTGAGCGACCTCTAAACCTCTTCCTTCTCTGAAAAAAATCTCAAAAATTATTTTGCCCTATAAGCTTTTAAATTATGCTTGAGCACCCTTGAAAAAAAAAAAAAAAAAAACAATTTTTTTTTGGGACGCACTAATGTAGGTATGTATGTATCTCAACTAGGGTGTTCAATTAATTGGGTTTTATTTTTGTTCGATTATACGATTAATCGATATTTGGCATTTTTAACTTATTCGATTAAATGAATAATATTTTAAAATTAATCGATTAATCGAATAATGCTAAATCTAGAAATTTTATAAATAACTGGATTTGTTTTTGATAATTTTAGAAAATATAGTACTTGAGTAAATAAACATACTTTTTTAAATAAAACTTGTCAATGTAGCTCCAAATTATTGTTTCACTTTTGAGCACTTAGATTTTAAAAGAGTCAATATAACTTTGGATTTTTTGAAACTTTTCACGGACATTCCATCCTCTGCTATCCTTTTGAAAATTACTATCTCTATAGAAGCGATCGAAGGATCTTTTTTAAAATGTTTATTCATTGGATTTGGTTGGTGGAGCACCTTCTTCAAGTACTATCCCAATAAAAATTTTTATCATTTTGCGAAGCACTAATGGTACATTTAAAAAATAAGCGCACAATTATGCGCTACGCCATAAGACATACAGAAATGCAGTAAAGTAAGTGAAAGAACTCTCAACAACTTTAATAAAAAAAAAAATAACATTTAAAGTGCTACGGCATTCCCTTACTACGAAGCAGGTTTGTAAGGGAGAATACTAAAAAATAACTGTATCACAACATTCAGTGTGTAAGGCTTATCGTTACATCCAACAATTTTTATATGCGCTGAATAATGCGCTTTATGTGTCAAAAATGTATTGCTTCAAAGTGGGAACTCGCCATATAAAATTCATGTCTTCCGTAAGCGCTATGGTAAGCGAAACTTTTATGTTTCTCCCTTACAAACCTGCTTCGTTGGAAGCTCCATTTTTTATTGGGATGTTATAGTCACTGTGTAACTGGTAAATTAGTGAAGCTGTTGAAGAACATTAACGGTAATACATTTTTCGACACCTGTTATATTTAGCTTTATTAGATTTATCCTTCGTACAATATTTTTAAGCCAAACTCATTCTAAAGGGAGGAACGCATAGACTATTAATCGGTATAAATTCTTCGATTAATCCTTTAATCGAAATTAGCAATTTTAAATTATTCGAAAAATTAATCGTCTAAAATTGTTCGAATAATCGAACAAGAACTAATCGTCTGAACACCCTAATCTCAACACTAATCAAAAATTTTAATAAATAATTATGAAAAAAACGTCGTAATTTTTAGTTTAAATATTGTTGTTTATTTGTGCAAATAAATGAGTTGAAGGTTCCTTATAGTATTCATATTTTTTGTTTAAACAATTATGAATTGTTATTTTAAATATACTACTATTAGGTCATTCAATCAGTTTGACTTTGTTTTTTTTTCTAAAATTATTTTCTTGTTTTGCTTTTTCACATAATTCAAACTTTTGCTAAAGCACTCAGTGGTTATAAATAAATAATGAAAAATAAACAAATATACATACATGCATTCATACATACCTACCCAGTCAGCAAAATATTCCGACATCGACAAAAAAATCGGAATACAAATTCTTCCGATTTCTAACCCAAAAAAGGGTGAAGTAGTTGACATGAATTTTGGCAGATTTGTATGGGGTTTTTTGCCGGCGTTTCTGATAGATATCTGACAGAAATCTAATGAAAATGACCTGGAAAATTCTGATGTGTAAGCCGACATTTGTTATGTTTTCCGACAGATAGCTGAAGGAATTGATTTTAAGTTAATAAATTTTACGTTTCTATTTTACTTTTTCAATTTAAACTTCTAATTTGCTGCTTGTTTGTTATGGCGATTTCTATTCTGAGAAATATGTTGCATAAATGTTACATGCTCTATCTCTTTTGTGTAGAGCATGTAACATTTATGCAACATATTTCTCAGAAAAGAAATCGCCATTAGTTATGTACAGGGAAACCAGAAATATGCAATTGCGTATTTTTCCTTGTGCGACTAATAAAGGCAGAAACAATATATTTATCCGTTTTAGAGCTTTTTGTGAATTTTGGCATCGATTTGTTAATGCATATTTTTGCATATTTTACCATTTGCAGCATATTTTAGTTAAAAGAGCTTTTAGGTTTATAGCGCATATTTTGCCTTTTTAATGCATATTTTGATACATATTCAAATTTTCGCAGCAAAAGAAAATTTTTTTTTTCGAAAATCTGTTACTTTAATTTCGACATCTACATTTAATTTTTACTCTTAAATGGTAAGACAAAGCAGGTTGTCATTAAGAATAAATGTTATGCGATTTGTATCTAGACCAATCCTTTAGTATTCCGATTGACTCAGATCACTTTTTAAAATCCCTTAAATCCCTTTAAGACAAAAACTCCATATGGATGTTAATATCTAGATAATATTCGGCGCAAACATCTCTTATATGAATTTTAACCTTTTTTAGGTTTTTTTTAGATTTTGTTATTAAATTGTTGAATATTGTGTCTTCAAATGAGCAATTTTAATTTTTAGGGCATATTTTTAACATTTTTCAGGGCATATTTTCCAGTTTTACTGCATATTTAATGCGCATAAAACGTGTTTTATAGAGCATATTTCTGGTTTCCCTGGTTATGTACCATTTCACACACGCTTTTATTAACAATTTTTCATCTAACTTTTGATATTTTAATCAGGCTAAAGTTCATTAAAGTAATTTTTTTTTCGTACTTTTTGTCAAGAATTTTTCTTGAAGTCCAAAGTACATTTTTCTGTTTTTCATGTTTTTGTCTTTCTTTTTCTTGTTGACCTTTTAGAGATTGAGGGGATCGGTTCCCATCTCAGTCCAGAGTGAAAAATTATCAATATATTTTAATTAATTTCATGTTGTAAAATTCCTTTCTTCATAAAAATATTAAATAAAAATTAAATTTAATGAACTTTAGCCTGATTAAAATTGTTTTTGCTGTAAAATCGTAACGGTACTTTATGTGACCATGATATTTTAGGAGATGATGCATGTGTTGCCAGTAAAGTCATTTATTAAGGGCACGATATATTCAATGTCTGATAGAAAGCTGAACGAAGTCTCAGCGAACTAAGCCAGACATTTCGTCAGCTCAGTATTGGGTTGACCTATCGACCATTTAAAAAAAAATACAGTAGAGTGAATCCAAATTCAAAACCGGTTTCACCAAATTTTTTATGGTTTCTAAGTTAAGAAGCATTAATGTAGCTCCATATCGTCGGTCTTATGTAGAAAGGCCCTAACTCGCTTTTTTCCGAAATTGAGTTTTTTAGTGAATCCAATACATTTCCCACAAATACACCGTGTCACAAAAATTATATACAATAGCATCAAAAATATCAGTTTAACAAGCAATTGAAGAAGCCATTTTACATTATGATACATACAGTTTCTATTATGTTTTTGCCTTCTCCTGTAAAGTTCCAATTATGTGAGTTAGGGCCTTTCTACATGAGACCAACGATATCAACTATTTTAAAGTTTATTAAGTGCTGTTTTGCTCTACACGCCACTGTTTGGCGAATTCAGTAAAATTCCTCATACAAAAACGTACAACATAAATTTAACTCTTGTTTTGCTTTATTGCCGTAGGAAAAAAAGGAGTAAAAGCGAAATCAAAACAAAATGACAACAAGAAAACAAATTTCACTCATGCTTCGCTTCATTGCCGTAAGAAGAAAAGTAGTTAAAGCAAAACACAAAATGTCAACAAATCAAAACACATCAGTAAGTATACGTATGCAGCACAAAAATCTACTTTTTAAAAATTAATTTACAAAAGTGGCGAAGGCGGCACAAAACAATAATATTCACTTTCAATAAAATGCTATTTACTTCTATGCTCGTCAATGAACGTTTAAAAAGATGTTTATGTTTCTTCAAAACATATGCCAGAAGCAGTAGTGAAAATACAAAAAAAAATCTATCGGGTATATTTTCAGAAAACTTCATGTAAACCTTCATTGTTGTTTTTCTCTACTTCGACTTTTTGGCATATGCGCCAAATTGCTAATGAGACGATTTGCAAGAAATTACTGATTCAGACAACGTCGGAGTATTTTGCTGGCTGGGTATCGATTTATATATACATACATACATACATATTTATTTGTTTGACTAAAAGCATACATACATACATATTTTATTTGAATTTGTGGTATTTATTTTGTATATGTTTGTTATTACTCTGGCATTTTTGTTTTTAGTAAAAAAAAAATTATGACGTTTCTTTGTTTTTGGTCAAAAGTTTCATTTGCGGTTTTTGTGTTTTTCTGCAGTTTTTTAACAGAAATTAGCCATCATTTCCTTTTTTCATGATTTTCAATTGTCTATTTAATTGTTTTATTTGTTAAATGGATTATTAAATTATGGCTGCGAAATGTGTTCTTTAAACCCACGCGCAAATTTGACTGTCGTTTAATTTAGCAATAAGATTTTAAAGGGATATTTTTAATTCTGTCTATTACGGAATAAAAAAAAAACAGTATTTTTTATAATGAAATTAGGTATTTAACGTTCTATTGTTTTGAGTGAGCATTTGCTTAATTATTTTCTTGAACACTAAGGGCTAAAAATCAGAGCAAGTTAAACTCTCTTTTTTGTTTAAAATGTGTTTAACACCAACAAATCTATAAATCACTAAACATATAAACCATCTTTAAACGCATAAAATTGGGCGTTTAAACTACCAATACAGACCATATGAATTTGATAAGATTTATCGTAGTGCTGCCACATGTTATTTTTTTAACCACATATAATACATGGGACACTGATTTACAGCTGTTGAGCTTAAACTATATATAAATTCAAGTTTAGTTCAACTTAACCAGTGTTTAAACCATCAGTGATTTATTAGCCATAAGAGCTTATAAATCAGTGCAAGTTGAACACCATTTTTCCAGCAAATCTATAAATAAGTTAATATATAAACCAGTGTTCGAAAATAAACACTAAAAATCCTTAGTGTTTAGTTCGGAAGACTTGTGAAAAACACACACGCTAATAGTGTTTGTGTAGACAATCTTTAAAAAATAACTTTTTCCTGTTTGTCATCTTACAAACACAAAAATAATACTGTTCTTACCCAACTCAACAAAAGATTGAGAACATTTATAGCCAATCCCACGATATCACACGTTAACTTTCGCAAAGAAAATAATATTTAAAACAATTGGCTCTTAATGCCGTTCGGTTTTTTTAATCACAAACTTCTTTGTGTTCGGTTCAGCTCATTAATGTTCGTCCCTTTTGGCGGGTAAAAAAACAACATTTTTTTACAAAAACAATATATATACGAAAAAAACAAAAAGCCAGCAAAATAATTTTACACAAACAAAACTCATACACAATTCACACACAAGCTGTTCGTGCTGCGGTCGTTGCTAATTTTTTTTTTTTTCATTTCTTCATCAATGTAAAAAAAGAAACATTATAGAACATTAAAATATAATGTTTGTCGAAGAACAGAACACTATATAATGTTCGGCTCTTTCCTGAAAATAGTTACCAACAGTATTAAGTGTTGTATTCGTCTACACAATCACTAAAAAAGTAGATATCGTTGTTGGGTGTATGAGCAGAACGCTAAACAATGTTCTGTTTATTTTCGAACACTGATATAAACCATCACTAAACGCATAAAATTGGGCGTTTAAACTACTAATAAAAACTTTCTGAATTTGACAACATTTATCGCAGTGGTGCCACATTACTTTTTTAACTACATATTATATATGGGGCACTGATTTGCAGCTGTTGAGTTTAAAAACACATAAATTTAAGTTTAGTTCAACTAAACCAGCGTTTAAGCAATCACTTATAAGCTATTATTTATAATAAATCCCACAGTAAAAAAAACCAAAAACCGTAGCAAACAACTAGAATAGTAAGAGAGGCAGAGAAAAAAACCTAGTTAAATAGTGTTGCTGTTTTTTTACACGTATTGAATTTTGAGAGATTATTTTTTGTTTTGGGAAAGTTTCTTCTCTGGAGTGTCGGTACGGCCCTTGTCCCTCATGAAAACGAGGGAACCAAAAAACCTTTATATATTTATTAAGCTTGCCAAGTAGATAATTATTTCTTGCTGTTTAATATGCTTATAAATACTTACACAGAGCAAAAAATTCCCTTCTTTTTTGTCTATTGTCAAGCAATGGTATTAAAACAATAATGATGCGTTCGAAATACTCATTTCGAAAACATTTGCTATCAAACTTTTAGCTAAAGATGTGAATAATTTAATTTGTATCAAATTGATAACACTTTGTTGTCTAATACTTATGTTAATAAGTTTATAATAAATTAGTGAATAAAAAATAAGGCTTGGAAGACGAAAAAATACATTTAACAGTGATGAAAGCATTTTGTTAAATGTTTTAGAGTTCGACAAAAGTTGTCTTTTTTAAGAAAATTAAAATGTGAAACTGAGTTAAGTTATGATGACAACAACCATAAGAATATTTAAAACATTTCAAAAGATTTTGTTATTCGTGCTTAATTCCCAGTTTTTATTCTTGATAAAAGCACTTGAAATTTATTATTGACGGGATAAGCTATTCCTATGCATTTCACTGGTTGCTTAGGCCAGATCATCAGGAAACTTCATCCATAAAAATTTTTTTTTTTTTTTTTAGAAAAACTAAAGATATTAAACCAAATAAAACTGTTAAACGTATAAGACTTTTAGCAACAGTTTTACTTGTAACAATATCAAAGCTTTAACAAAACACATCAACAATAAAAAAGTGGGTTTATCTCATCTTACATTCCCCCCTACAATTAGTTGAAATTCTCTCAACATTTATTGTAGTTGTAAGTAGGTTAAGAAAAACAAAATAAAAAACAAACCACAACTTACAAAAGATGTTGTCAATTAAGTGTTTTTTTAGGCCGTGCACTTGCCTGTTTATTATCAAAAAGTAATTTCAATTTTTGGGAATACAAAATTTTAATTTGGAAAGATTTTCTTATTCGTGCTTAATTCCCAGTTTTTTATTGTTGATGTGTTTTGTTAAAGCTTTGATATTGTTACAAGTAAAACTGTTGCTATAAGTCTTATACGTTTAACAGTTTTATTTGGTTTAATATCTTTAGTTTTTCTAAAATTTTTATGGATGAAGTTTCCTGATGATCTGGCCTAAGCAACCAGTGAAATGCATAGGAATAGCTTATCCCATCAACAATAAATTTCAAGTGTTTTTATCAAGAATAAAAACTGGGAATTAAGCACGAATAACAAAATCTTTTGAAATTAAAATTTTGTATTCCCAAAAATTGAAACTACTTTTTAAAACATAAATAAAAATAAATGTTAAAGTTTATACTTGTTGAAAAAAATACTTTGTTATATATTTATGTTTTGGAAAAATATTTATTCATTTTTTTTTTTGTCATAATATTTTTCCTATAGTTCAAGGCAAATTTATTTTTCAGGTGGCGCTGAAAGCCCAGCTGTGTTACTTTTTTTTTTAATTAACCCTTCCGATATCGAGACTAGTCCATACATGCATGTAAAGAGTGGACCATAAAGGAGGTGGAATTGGAGTACTCCATATATGGGTAAAAGGTGCTCCATTTAACATTACGATGTCCTAGGAGGGGACCATATAACCCACGGAAGTAGTCCCTTAATTACGTCATGGAGTGCTAAAGTGGGTCAGTTGTAAAAGTACTCCATGTCACTACGGTATGGAGTACACTTAAGGGGTAGTTTAAGCATTTTTCTTTTTCATTTTTTACTAATCGCCTTTTATGGTGTGTTCTTGGTATTTTTAATTTTTTTACTTTTTTCCACAAATTTCACAAACTTTCATTTTTAAATAAACAACTAATAATGAACACTATCAGGGCTACCAATGTGTAATGCTATAAACTATAGACAAGTATACATCATGCAGTTGTTGGCAGCACTGCATGTTAATTTCTTATAACATGGTCCATACTACAGTACATTCGACCATGTTGTTAGTAGTCCATTTAGGACACAATGGACCACGTAGTCCAATATTATCTGTAGGGAGAGAGAGGAATGTCAAAAGTTACTTGTGTTTTTGACATCTCGGCCAGCGAAAGAAACAAATCAAATACAATTTTGTGTTTTTGGTGTTGTTACGTGTTGTAGTATCGCCACCACAGTTTACATAAATTCGCCTTGCTAAAGTTTTTATTTTAAGTATTAATATTGATTAGGAAAGTAATTAATAATAAATTATAATTTGACCGAATAATTTGAAATAACAATAATTAATAATAATTTGGAATATGTAGTTAATTATTTAATTCTTTTTATATTTCCGAATTTAAAAATCAAACGCTGCATATCTTGTGGCGCTGAAAATTTAAAAACGCAATATGAATTTCTGTAGAAGGCAACAACAAATTTATACGTGGCGAATAGCGCAATGCATTATTCCATTAGTAAGAGATCAAAACATTTTTCCGAAACCAACACCAAATTGCCTTTTTTAAATAAACAGTAAATTTGTTTGCTATTTGTTGTGACTTTTAGATTTTTATTCTTTGAACAAAATTTTACATATTACCATTATTTGTAGCGATATCAAATTTTTTTGTCATATTAATATGTCCAGCCAATAAGAAAATGCTTCTAGCCAAACATTATAATTTTGAAATTTTCACCATTACTGTCGATTTGTATTCATAAATAATATTCGAGAACATTTCTTTTAAACGCTTCGAGAACATTTCTTTTAAACGCTTAATCAAAACAGTTTATAATTTAATCTGTTGATTAACACATAAACTTTAGACATACTTTTCTAAAACTTTAAGTTCCCTTTTGTTTCTTTTATAACTTTCGGCAACACATTTGGCAAATATTGTACACAGTAGCTAATGTACTTAACACTACGTAAACCAAACAAAATCATTCATCCAGAAAATACTATTTAGCAGCGCAGCTCAAAACATTATAGAAATCAAACAAGGACAAAACAACTTTAACGAGTATCACCTTTATAACCAGGGATGTGAAAATTTTCTTGTTTCTAAATGCGAAGGGACAGGTTACAATATCGTTTGTGGGGCTAAGAAATAGAATACGAGCACGTCGAACACATCCATATGATGCCCTACACCACAATATTTTAGAACAAAGTTTGGAGAGTGTACCCTGTTTTCGACCCATGGGCAAAAAATAATGTTATGAGGTTAAGAAGCATGTAAAACCCTTCTTGTCGAATATGTTTTATATATGTATCTTCATCTCCAAGAGAGTTGTTTGCCTAAAAATTATCTTAGGAAGAGGATTTATATGGCACTAGGTTAATTTTGGACCTACCTTTTGTTATCCTAAAAGTTATTGTCGCCGAATTGTATGTCAATACCAACATTTGTGAAAAAGTTATGACATTAATAGCTATTTTTGGGAGTAGTGTTTTTATGGTAGCTATTGTCAAATATACAACGATTCCAATAAAATTTGGTCCGATGATTTAGATTGCTATACAATTTTGGATCGAATTGAATTTAAATATCAACATAATAAGAAGAATAAGAAGAAAAGAAAATTGTAACGAGGCTCTGTGAAAATATAGACCGATTGTCACCATTTTCAAAAGGCCTTGCAATAATTAGAATCTTCGTAGCAAATTTCGTCAAATTATCTCATCAAACTGATGGACGGACATCGTTAGATCGACTCAAAAAGTAATGCTAAGTTAATCGGTATAGATAAAGATGGCTCTAGGATGAATATTTTAAGGTGCTTAAAATGTCGGCAGAAACGCGTAATACCCCCTCAACAATTTTGTTGTGGGTATAATGATATGGCTAAATTAATTATCAAGTACAAAGATAAACATTTCACGAAAATTCAAATTAATGAGCAGTTAAAAATATATTTATCTACATTAGTAAATAGCTTATTTAAAACACCTTTAATTGCAGGGGCCACATATTCGACACAGCATTTGAAAGCTAGAAAACATGAGTTAACTTTGGTTAGATAGTGCCTTGGCGTGGTTGCTGAAAAATCAAGGTGGTAGCAGCTGCCAATAAATTGTGTTAATAAAGCAAAAGTTGTTAATTTAGAAGATTTATCACAATGTACGACCATTTTGCATGATAACTTATGTTGGTGATGTGCTACCTAGGCTGGCATGACATTTGGTAAAAGCAACGGCAGTAAGAACTCAAAACAAAAAATTCAATGAAAATCTGGGATACCAAAATTAACAAACAAACAAACAAAGCAACAAATAGTCAAAAGAAAATAACATAAATTAAGCGTAGCCATAGAAGAAAGAAATGAAAGGAAAAAATAAAAATGTCTTTTGTTTCGGGTTGTCTGTATGGTCCATAATAGAGGGCTTTAAGATGTATATAACAACGGATTTGTAACTTAAATGATAGAGGAAGTTAAAATTTATTTCAAAGAAAAGCGAAAGGATGATGTTTTTTCCTCGGTTTGGTGTGAAAGCATCAGCAGCAACCAATAAATTACGAATCTAAGCATTTTTATTCTTTGAATATTCAGTAGTTTACCCTGTAGTTCGTAATACTACAGACACCAAGATAGCTGCACTAGCTTTATTGCTACCTACCTGTTTGAACAGTTTTTAGGACGATATCACTAGGGAACCAAATAAACGACACAAACAATATGTTTGTGTAAATATTAAAAATTTTTAACAATCATACTATAATTTGTATATGTTTGTGTAAATGATTGTGTGGTTTATTTGGCACTTGGGCAATAAATTTACACATTATAACTTAAAATTCACTAAAAAATAGTTTTTCGCCGTTTAAAATTTTATGAGGTTATTTTTAGATGACTCAAAAAAGCGCCGATTATTTTTACAATTTTCGATATATAATTACCCCATATAAAGCCCACTCTCGCATGAATTTAGCGTGCCTAATTTCTTGCAGATCCAAATAAAAAACATTTCAGAAAAATTGTAATTCTTGATGGAGGGTATCGAATATCTAGCAAGGCTTTGGAAAAAATTTACATGGATTCTCGCCATAGGGCCTACTCATAGTGGATCTTTACGAGTGGTTGACACACAATGCGTTAGCTAGCCACGCTCATGTGAGCAATTTGATTATATAATCCGGCAAGATTATAAACTCGCTTCTTGTTTAGGACGTGGAGCTATCGAACCTCTAGTACTTTTGGAAATATTCAAGCAAAATCTGTAAAGTAGCGACAGTATCTATGGATAATCCTCCTGTCTTTAAAAAGTAGTAAAAAATCATCACTTTAGTGGGATTTTCATGATATCCTTCCTGCGCCTTTGGTAGTGAACTACAACAACCACGTGATCTTCCAAATTATCTTTTCCACGAAATGCAAAACTAACGCAAAGGCAATCTTCCTTAAAGACAGAAAGCATAGCACATAAGAAGCATACTACTGATAGCCTCAACCAATAGCCAGGATCCGTGTTACCAGATGCGATCGCTGGTCAGCCGCGATCGTGAAGATTTCTTTAGATCTGTCAATTTTCGATTTTATCCGAGCCCCAGTTATTGACTGCACCTAATTTCTCCGGAGAATCGAATACCAAAAAGTTAAATATTCTTGAGATGATCCCAGCCAGTGTTCGAAAATAAACAGAACATTATTTAGCGTTCGGCTCACACAACCAGGAGCAATATATAATTTTAAGTGTTTGTCTAGACGAACACAATCCTTAATACCGTTCGTAACTATTTTCAAGAAAGTGCCGAACATTATATAGTGTTCTGTTCTTCGTTAAATAACAGAACAGTTGTAGTGAAACTGTAGGCAAACATTATATTTTAATGTTCCTTTTTTTAAATTAATAACGAAATTAACAAACAAAAAATTTAAGCAACGTTCGCAACTCGAACAGCTTGTGTCTGTATTGTGTATATGTTTTGTTTGTGTAAAAAAATTTTGCTGGCTTTTTGAGCAAAACTAATGAGCAGAACCGAACACAATGAAGCTTGTGGTTTTTTAATGTGTTCGTAAGATGACAAACAGGGAAACGTTATTTTTTTAATGATTTGCTACACAACCACTATAAGCATTTGTGCTTTCCACAAATCTATCGAACCGAACACTAAGGAGCGATATTTAGTATATATTTTCGAACACTGATCCCAATAAACCCTCGCGGGATATTCAGCACAGCTAAAAATAACGTAAAGAATGCCCTATGTAATCAATCAAATACTATTTTCATAACCATTTTAGTTATTGACGTCTTCAATACTGCAGGGCTAACAATAACATTGTTATAAATACACAAATATACATACAAATTTAAATAAAAAATTTAAGAGTTGTAGCGATCCCATAACAAGCACTTCAATACATTGCAACAATCTAGAAAGAATAGTCGGTAAAGCCCGACCATTCGGTACCCAACACCACAGTATATAAAACCCAATTTTCGAGACTGTACCCTATTTTGGACCCGTGCCTTATCATGGACCCGGCAAAAAAAAATTATTTTTTTTTATTATTGTGCCAAATTTAATCTAAATCGGAGATAAGCAATGAATCGTTTTTTCGCTACTCATTAACCATAACATTTTTGGAGACAATTATAAAATGGTTGTGGCTTTTGAATGGAGGAATTTAATCCAACATATGGTTACCGGTGACAATTATAAAGTTATAGTAGCCATAATCTGCTTAAGTGTATATTTATAGCACAATTTTATCTATAGTGTTCAATTCTAAAATTTTTGATGTTTCAAAAAGAAAAGGTACAAGACAGAGGTCAGTAAAGAATAGTTTTAACCAGTGTTCGAAAATAAACACTAAATATCGTTCTTTAATGTTCGGTTCGCTAGATTTGTGGAAAACACAAACGCTAATAGTGTTTGTGTAGAAATTCATTAAAAAAAATAACGTTTCCCTGTTTGTCATCTTTCGAACACAAAAATAATGCTGTTTTCATCATACTCAACAAATGATGAGAACATTAAATTCCGTTCGGTTTTTTTTGAAAATCCACGAACTTCAATGTGTTCAGTTCGGCTCGTTAATGTTCGTCGCTTTTTGCTGATAAAAAAAAACCAAACATTTTTTACAAAAACAAAATACACACACGAAAAAACATTATAGAACATTAAAATATAATGTTTTTCTACAGTATCACTACAATTGTTCTGTTGTTTAACGAAGAACCGAACATTATATAATGTTCGGTTCTTTCTTGAAAATAGTTACGAACGGTATTAAGGTTTGTGAATGTTCACACAAACACTAAAAAAATAGATATCGTTCTTCGGTGTGTGAGCCGAACGCTAAATAATGTACTGTTTATTTTCGAACACTGGTTTTAACTTCGAACACTGGTTTTAACGCTACTCATACTGACTCATGAAATTTTAAGCTCTGATTTACTGATACCCAGTCAGCATTTTTTTAAATTATTGATCATATTCGAGTTTTTTTGACTCCCCTGAGCGTTTTTGAGTCGAAAATTACTGTTTATTCGGGAGGAAATGTTACCGTTCCATTGCGACTCATTCTCGAGAAATTTTGTACTACCACTTTGATATTACAAATTCATTTAAAATTTTTATGTAAAACCACAAATCAAATTTAATGAGCTGACTGACATAAATAACAATAAATTTGCGAACCTCACTTGCTTCGGAATCTGTAAAAAAATGATCCCGTTATAAACAGAAACAATAACAAAAGAAACATAATTGGGAGATTCACAACGTGTCATAAAGTCATATGTCTTAAAATAATAACATGAAAAAATACGACAGTTATGAACAACCCCTCATTTGTAACAAATATAAAAAATAAATATATTTTTATTCTAATCCATGAATTAATAGGTTAAATTAGATCTTACCTGACTGTTTTCCATTTTTTTAGGCGCAATCAGAAATAAATTTTATTTAATTTTTTAAGCCGATCTTATTTGACGCCGCAAGTGATTTGTTTCAAAAATTTCTAGCCGCAGGTTACATTCGGATTTTAGCGGTATAAAATGTTACCATCAACGGCGACGGCTTATAAAAACTAATGCAGCAACGCTCAGTCGTTCAGGGCAGGTCTCTTCGGAATAATTACGACAGCGTAATACACATAGCAAGCAACGTTCTATTTATTTAAGACACTTTTTGTTTGCAAAGCAGCAGCAATATTTTTAAATTTTTGTAAAATGTTATAGTGGAAGGCCAATGTACGCGGCATGCGGCTGCGGGCGATAATAGCTTTGCCATTGTAAAAATGTTAGCATTGTTGACAAAATGTTCATACAAAAAAAAAGACATCACAAAAATTAAGACTTGGTATTACTTGGAAAAGATGCCGCGCGGCAAAGTTGAATTTTTTCAACTTTTGTTTTAAGCCGCGTGAAGCCGCGTGAAGTAGACGTTGCAATACCCACACATAATCATTTAACAAAAGAAATTTAAAAAAAACATTACAAGTGAAGTGGAAAAAATCCAATTTGATAAGTAAATTCTTATTATGTTCATAAAATTTGTTTTTTTTTATAGATTGAACATTTTTTAACAGCTTATTCAACATTTGCCGCTTTAAAATGTGCCGCTTTCATTTGTCTTACAAAAAAATTTCAAGCGAAAAACTTAGCAGCTGATCGCCGCCTGCAGCCGCATGCCGCGTACATTGGCCTTCCACTCCTAGAACATTATGACAATAAAACATGATAGCACGTCTTGTGAATACCCCAAATGTTTAAAACAGCCACATTTCGATCATGTGCATAGTAAATTTATGATTGCGCACATTCTGTACATTTTGTTTTTTAGGAGAGTCACTTTCTAAGCATTTGCGGGAATCATTTTCTAGTCTTGTTTTAAGCGCAAAACAGATTAATCAGTTTTTGGTCATCTAAGGTAGTCTTAAAAGACTTAGTTTGATCTTCCACATGCTGACTGGGTACTCACGAGACCGTTGATGTATAAG
Organism: Pollenia angustigena; assembly: GCA_930367215.1. Classification (NCBI taxonomy): domain Eukaryota; kingdom Metazoa; phylum Arthropoda; class Insecta; order Diptera; family Polleniidae; genus Pollenia; species Pollenia angustigena. The sequence goes on along the minus strand of OV884056.1, from coordinate 39,226,097 downwards.
TATAGGCTGCAATAAATATGAGTGCGACGTCGACATCATACTCATACTCATAAATGGCCTCAGTTTGATTTATTATTTCAGGAAAATACCTATAATACTGACATTCAACTCATTCAGCTATCATTTATAAACCGTTTTAACACAACTGATCAAGCACACAACTTATCAGCGCCGACAGATAAATTTGCCGAAAAATCGTCCACTTCATACATATAACTTTGGTTAACTGTAATTTACAAAGCGTCACTTTGCTATTTCGGAGAAAAATCTGGCAGCCTTGCTTATAATTAAGTTCGTATGCGAATCATACTAACGTATAACTCGCATTTTGCCTCGCCTTTGCAAATTGAGTTGAATCTAAATCAACCGCTACATTAACCCTTATGTGAGTGACAGGGTACCCGGGTAACTTTTGAAACTTTAATTGCATTTTTTGTTTTTTTAAAGATTCTTAACGGAGTGGAACCTCTTGAGAACTCTTATTATTGTGTTTTTAATATATTTTAATAAACATTAGCTTAGTTTCTTAATTTGAGAGGGTTCTGTGGGTCAATTTATATTTTGCGCCCTTAATGGGGTGACAGGATACCCGGGTACCTTAACGAAAATATTTAAAATAACATTTATTTTTTAGTATTGTTTAATTTATTGTAATGAAAATCAGCTTAAAAGCATGTTGAATTGAATAAACTATAATATTTTTTACTTTTCACATGAATGAAAGTTAAACATTTAAAAATGAAAGGACAGTGTTAGTTATTTTGTATATTTCGTTTATATTGTTTATTCAAACAAAAGACTGAAGAAAGCACAAAAAAAAAAAGAATTTATATGCACTTCACTATATAACAAATCGGGAAAATAAAAAAAAACTAAAATAGTGTACTGAGATCCTTGGAAGAAGGATTCACACAGGGGGCAGTAAATTTAATGTTCGTTACAACTTGCGCACGCCCTCCTAGTTTTTCTATTTTTTTTTTTTTTTGTTTTTTTCACATAGAGCAACTGCCGACAACTCTGAAATTACTTTTACTTTCACGAAAAACTACTCACTGGATAATAAAGTTTTGAATATGTCCTTAGGTGTTCCTATATTTAAGCCAGGAGCAGGACCTCTACGTTGTCGTAATTTCTGTTGATGTATTGGTATTCCGGATAGGGATCAAGACGCCAATGCGACCCATTCTTGCCCTGGACTTCAGTTGTTTCTTCACTCTCGCCAGAATCATATGAATCCTCGTTGTCCTCTATTAATCTTGTACATATGTTCTGCATCGGATGCTTCTGATATTATATCGCAAATGTTCAGAATATGTTCACATTCGTTTTATATCTTAGTACCCGGGTACCCTGTCACTCTGTTTAAGGTGTTTTTTTTTTTTTTTTTGTCACTCACATAAGGGTTAATGTTCCTAAAGGCTGTTATACCCCAGTTGGCCAGATTGCCGTTGACAACGTAGTCGTCAATGATGTATGCATGACGTGTCCCCTGTTTTTTAGGTTGTCTGGAAGACAATTTACAGGAAATCGTTGTGCACGACAGTTTGAGCGACGTTATCTTGTAAGTTGTCTTCTATTTAGCTTTATATTAAACTCTATGTGGGACAGTAAACTGTCCTATAAGTTGTCTTGTATAAAAGCTACTGCCGACAAAGTTTTCTTGAAAGCTTTTCAATCACTTGCTTGGTTTTCTTAAAAGTCTCACATTCTTTTTTTTTAATTTTTTAAAAAGTTCAAAATTAGTTCTAAACAGTAAAACCAAAATAATAATGAAATTATTCGCGATTACATGCAGTTAGTACTTCACTGTCAACTTAAGGATTGCTTATAGGAGTCGAGTATAAAAAATATAACAGAAATTAAAATTCCAAATATACTAAAAAACTGTCGGAATTAGATAACCATATAATAATTTTTGTCGTGGACGTCAAAATAGACGACATTGTCATGCAGGTAGTCGTTAATGATAAAGAAGGCGACATTGTCTTTCTTTGTGTCGTGCACGATTTTCGCGACACTTGTTCGAAAATGTCGTTGACGATTTGTTTCCGCTGTCCCTCACCTGTCGTGCAGGTATTAACATTGTCGTGCATCCGTCTTCGAGGATGTCTTAAAGACATTGTCTAAGAAAAATAGCAACTTATCATGGAAGGGTTGCATTTTCGTAAAATACTTAAGACTTTGTGGGATAGTGTAAAACGGCCTTAAGTATGAGTACGAAGAGTAACATCAAACTTGTGAGTGAATATGAGTTTCACTAATATTGCAATAAGTATGAGTGCGTATAAGTACAAGAAACTATGAATCTGGATTTGGTTCCACTTATTTTTTAATTACTCTTTGCTGATCTCTGATTCAAATATCAACATCTATGTGAGATCTCTTTGTCTAACAGCGATTTCGAAGATAAAAGGTTTAAGGTTTTAAGGACAGTTTTGAACCTTCCAGTACACAAATTCGTCATGAAATAATAGCTATTATTAAACATTTATAAGGAAGTTAAGGCACTTAAAGCAGTTTTTGGGAGTGGTATTTCTAAAGAATTTAACAAAAAAGTTGTGAGACGATTTATGTTCTTATAAGATATGGGCATATCCTGGGGTCACGAACGTACGTTCGTACGCTTTTGACGTACAAATAATATAGAAAACTAAACTTTTCCTACCATTTTTTTTCGATTCGATAGCATTTGGGTAGCTCTATGTTTAGTGCAAACGACGGATTTCATCGAGTTTAAGTTTTCAGAATAAGAGTTATAAACATGTGGTCACGAACGTACGCAAAATAGAAGTCAACTTTGGCTGACAGTAGTGAAATGTAAAAATTTCCGCAAAAGTGATTAATTTATTTTAAAAGTGTATTAATGTAGGGCTCCATCCAGTATTTACAAAATAAAATATATCTCTTGGTTTTTGTTTAATTGGCTTATTTACCGGTCGCGAACGTACGAATCGCGAACGTACAATTTTTCCATATGTTTTTTTTATTATTATCACCATGCATTTTCCCATAAATGTCTTCAAATTTCCTTAACAAAAACACTTAATACTTCTTTTACAATTGAGTGTAAACATAACATATTTCTTGCATGCAAAATAAGTATATAAAAATGTCTTTAGAAGTAGAAAATACAGAAAAATATAAAATTTTCCAGTTTCCAGCCCAATTTCTCTCAAGTGAAACAGCTGAGATATGCTATGAAACCATTTTTTTATAAGAACAAAGACATTTTTTTATAATAATAAACAATAAAAGACGATGATAATCAACATTTTATTTTTTCATCCTGGTAGACCATTCTGGGGAAATGCCCATATTTTTCAACCAAATCTAATCTACATAAATGTACATATAATAATAAAAAAGTTTACTGACACAAAGACTATTCCGAAAAGCCGTTTGTATGGAAGCCATGTTAAATTGTGAACCGATTCTTACGATTTTCAACAGTTGAATCGTATGAAGCAAATTTAATCAAATTATCTTCAAAATTGCGACGAGTACTTTGCTCATAAGGTTACATGGACATACAACCAGCCAACCAGCCAGCCAGCCGGACGAACATTTTTACAGTGGGCTAATAGGTGGATCTAGGAACAATATATTTATGTGTTACACACATCAGCACAAACGCATAATACTCTCTTCTCTATTGTGGGGTGAAAATAAATAGCAATAGAATAGAATTATTTACGGTATCCAGCGCAAAAATGGCCTTGATATAAAGACGTTATGACTTTTTTTTAAGCAGTAAAAGGAAAGTTTTGTATTTTGAATGTTTTTTGTTAGGCTTCGTTACTTATATTCAAATAAAAATTTATTGTATTGTTTTTAAAGCTAAAGGAAAATCGTTCGCCTGTGTAAATGGCAATTTATTTATTTGTTTATCTTCATTAGTTTATTTATGTTTATTTACGAATGTTTTTGTTATTGTTTCGTGTTTGTATACTTATACATTATGGCTTTGTTTTTACGCCTTTCCTTGGTGTAGCAAACTGTGGTTATGGCCAAATTAATATTTACTGTTGGTTGAAAAATCAGTCGAGTTGAATATTAAACTAGTACACATTTTTCTCAGTAAGAAAGGTTATTAAAAATTAAAGTTTTAGCAAAACTGTTATACAACTTCGACTGAATTGAAATAATTTCAACTTTTTTTTGCAGTTATTAAACAATTTAATTTAAATTATATAGCGTCATCATTTTTCAATGCAAAAGAACGTGCATAAATTGTTCGATTTTATTATGTTTCCTGATCATCACTTGTAAAAACACAACAAAAATACCATCACGATTTTAAAATTTAAGCCGCTCCTACTGAAACCATTAACCGTTAGATGTCCATGTACTAGCCAAGCCATATTTGATTTTTCATATGCAAAATGTTTTATTGTAACAAAACTTTTAAGAAAAAAAGGCCATGAATTCTTCATGTAAATTGTCCTAGGGCATAATTCTGGCAGTCGTGATCGAGTACTTTCTCGATTCACAAGCAATTTTTTTTGTAATCGATACCGAACGAATCAAAATTATTTTTTTAGTATTGTGAAACTCAAATTAATGCTTTACAACACTGAAAAAATAATTCCGATTCATTCAGTATTGACTGAAATAATTAGATATTAAATTGCTTTCGAATCGAGAAAGTTCTTGATCCAGACTGACAGAATCAGTCCTCTGAATCGAATAAAACAAATTTGGAATAATTTAGATCACATTTAGGGCACAAAAACCCTCCCACAAAAGAAGTTCAGTAAGTGCATCTTATGGTCTTGCTTTTGCACTGACAAATCTTACCTTGATTATTCTGTTAAAGAGTGTTTTGTTCGAGAGAGGCATTTTGCTGCTGGGTTGTTGTTGTTCGCAAGCACTTTTTTGGTTTGCCGCCGTATTTGCGGTAGTATCAGCAAACTTCATTTGAATCGGCTTCATGGAAGCGGGATCTGTTTTGTGGAAGTTGGGAAAACTTTGTTTTCAACTCAGCCACCTGAGTTGATGATACGTTTTGTCGCCCAGAAACTGCATTGACGTGTGTGAAATTACTATCCTCAAGTATTTGGTCAGCGAGAATAGCTCATTTGCTTAAAACGGATTATTACTTTTTAAAATTATGGCACGTACATTTGGTGGTAGTCGGTTCATCCAGACGGATTTGAGCATGTTGTCGTTCATTTCATTGCCGGCTAAATCTCGCAATTCGCGAAGCAATTGTGTTAGACGCATGTCAACAAGTTTCAAATCCTGTGAAAGCGTTTTTATGCGTTTGGGCTCTGAAAAAGCAAAATGTTCTAAAGAGCCGTGCCTTAAATCAGTCGTACATGTTATCCACACGTGGTTTTAGAACAATATCACTGATTTGTGACAAGACGCTGCCTTCGATGGCTGCTACAACTGTATGGTGTTTCAGCAGCAGCAAGCTGAGTTTCTATTTGTGCAATTCAAGGCGCATGTTTGGCATGCCAGAATCAAACAGTCCGTGTGAGCGTCTTTTCTTTTTGTTCTGATGTCTAAAACCAGTTTCTTTTGAGAATCACGTTGGGGTCACCATATATGGAGTATGATTTTTATCGGCTATGGGTTTTTTGTAAAACCACAACCACAAGGTAGAGGGAGAAAAACTGATATTTTTTTATGTTTTTTACAAGTATGTTATAATAATTACATAACATAACTGATATAAATGGTTCAATTTTAAGGGCCGATGTTGATTTGGAATAAAACACAAATTATTTAGGAAATTATTGTCATTTCTTTCAAGAACAAAATATCGGCTAAATGGCCGCTGCGACTTCGGCGGCACACCTCCGTCCAATGGTCTAAATTTTCGATGACGCTGAGGCATAATTGAGGTTCTATGCCGTTAATGTGCTGAATTATCTGATCCTTTAGCTCTTGAATTGTTGATGGATTATCGAAGTACACCTTTTCTTTTAAATAACCTCAAAGAAAGAAGTCCAACGGTGTAAAATCAAATGATCTTGGCGGCCAATTGATATCATCACCAAGTGAGATAACACGGCCATTGAATTTGTCGCGCAAAAGAGCCATTGTTTCGTTAGCTGTTTGGCAAGCGGCACTGTCCTGTTGAAACCACATATCTTCCACTTCCATATCTTCCAGTTTGGGCCATAAAAAGTTCGTTATCATCTCACGATAGCACAGTACCTGCTCTGACCGGTCTCATTTTGGAAAAAATACGGCCCGATAAACTCCATAAACCGAACCAAACAGTCACTCTCTGTGGGTGCATTTGGCTTTTCGACAATCACTCTTGGATTATCATTCGCCCAAATGCGGCAATTCTGCTTATTGACGAATCCACTGAGGTCAAAATGAGCCTCATCACTGAATCACGAAGTGCACCATATGCATTTTGATTTGAACGCCAATTTTTATAATAAGTCTGAATAACTTTAACACGTTGCTCGATAGTGTATATATTTAAGTGGTTCAAATTGAGTTAGTCTGAAATTGAGAGTGGTTCACATTCAACATCGGCCCTTTAAATTTAACCATCCTTTATTTAAAATAAACACAAAATTTCGTTTACTTTTCTTATGTGGCTGGATTTTTGAATCGTGGTCTGGCAAGACCATAAGTGCCCTTAGTGGCACTAAGGTTATAGAACACCGAAGGGATAAAAGATTCTTAATAACCCGTTTCTAGAAAACTAATTATTGACCTGGAGAAGCCTTATAATCTGTACAAAAGTGTAGCGTCGTGCATCTGTGTTTACTCTGCGACGTGCAACTCATTCAAGAATATCCATAGCATAGCGGCGCATTCTAACAGTTGATCTGGGGATGTTTCCATATAAAATTCAATTGCTTCAAGTATTACTGGCCTGAAGGTGCATAAAAACGTCAGAGAGTTAAAGTTAAAATTACGTGGATTGTTTCTGTTTAATACCCAAAAGATTTAGCATAATAAATTATATTGCATGCTATATCGTGCTTTCACAAACGGAGGGTTATCGCCTTATTTTCTTTATAGAGTGCGCTGCACTTTTTAATAAGCCGTTCGTTTCTAAGTCGATCTAAATATGACTATCCATCTAATGCCTGGTAGGCCATGTGAATTATTGTAAATGAACTACAGGATTTTTAATTGAGTACAGTTAAGGAAAAATATTAAATTTTTTCTAAAAAGAATATACACAAAAGCTTCGTAAAGCCTAATTTTTCAATTTATACCAATCAAAAAGTATAAATGGGGGATTCACAAGGTGTGCTATCAAGACATATCGTTGTAATGTCCTTAATAATATTTTACAATTGCTTAAATAAAATATTGTTGTGTTTTAAATAAAATAAAAATGTTAATGCTGTGTTCATTGATTTGTTATAACTGTACAGTAGAAATCTTAATTATAAGCGGTTGCCCACAGCAGTCATATATATTTCTTATAATTATTTTAAGACATATGTCTTTACAACTTTACGACAACCTTGTGAATCCCCCATATAATAAACTGTATCCTTGACTATTTACTATATTACAAAAGTGTTTCATTTAAATTTAAACGTGTCCTAAAATTAAAGCTTAAAAAACTTCCTGTACGCAATTTTGCACCCAACACTTTACCAACAAATTTTTTAAATATCAAAACCAATATTTGTAAACTTAATATTTTAAGAATGGAAGCAAACTATTTGTATGGGGTTAACACCAAAAATCATGTGTTCGATGACTTAAATATTTAACCTTATGCACATAAAAAATGTTTATCTATCTGTTGAGTATAAAAAAAAACTAGGTAAACTATGGATAAACATTTTATGGATTCGTTTTTGTACAGGTAAAGGTAACATTGTTGTTTACAACGAAGTTTAAATACCTTATATAAAATATTGTTACGAAAGTAAAATTGTTGTTTACAAAGAAATTTATATAAAATATTGTTACGAAAGTAACTTTATTTATGAATTAGTTGTAATTATAAGTAGAAAGTTTATTATAAAGGAAATAAACCGAAAACATTATTGAAAAGGCAGTAACGTCACAATATGTTATTCAGCTTAGAAAAATTGTTTTCAGAATAACTTTTATATGTATTGAATTATACCCACCCACATTACACACCACAATTGGTGGGGATGTTATTTTTATATTAGGCTACAGGCAATTTTAAATATTCTATGCTTTCCTAATTAGCCTCGAGCTCGAAAAAACTTTTTACTTTTATTAAAAAAAGGTCGAGGGAATACAATTAATTTTATTCTATGCTTTTTTAACCCTAGAGCACTAATGATCGACGTTTCGACGAGCATTACTCCCTTTTAATTAATTTGCTTTTAAATGGGTGTGCCTAAAACTCTAAAATGTTGTATGCTATTAGTAGAAGATTTACCCTTGCTGTGTGTAATTGTATTTTGTAAACCGCGTTGCTGGAACATTGCTTTTATTGGTTTTGTACTCGTCGAAGGTTAGTATTAATGTGACTTTTATTTTTCAACTTTGTGAACAATTATTGCAAATGTTGTAACTCCAAACAATAGTGGCAACAATGACCAGCTAAGGAGAAAATGTAAGAAAGAACACGAATGAAGTATGTGTAGATCATGCCCATACAAAAAAATGACGAATGTCAAATTCAAAATGTGATATATGCGAAAAACCCATATGCTGAGACCACAAAGTTGAACTTTGTGACTTTGTGGATCAAAGTGATATTAAAAAAAAAAAAAAAATATGTTTTTAAAGCCAAAAATGTCTGTTTTAAGTTTTGACTCTTTTTTAGGTTATCAGTTTTCCTTACAATATTTCTTAGGTCCTTTTTAATGATCCCAAAAATGTGTGCAACATAAAATGAATTAGTACACAAATAAAATATTTCGTTTATCTATATGAATTAAAATAAAATAATTTTTATACCCACACCATAATTTGTGCTGATGTGTGTTACGCCTTAAAATATTGCTCCTAATCCCTTAAAGTATATCGACCGACTCAGAATCACTTTCTCATTCGAACTAACGATGTCCGTCCGGCTGGCTGGCTGGCTGTCCATGTAACCTTGTGCGCAAAGTACAGGTCGCAATTTAGGAAATAATTTGATCAAATTTGGGACATAGGTTTTTATTGGCACAAGGACCAAGCCTATTGAAAATGGGCCAAATCGTAGGACCACAAGGGAAGATATCCCTTTTGGTCTTTATGGACCCAAAAGGGATGCATTTTTTTAAAAATAGGACCACGAGGGGAGATAGGGGCAATTTTTGCTTCTCAAACCGATTTTAATGAAATTTAAAACAAAGATCTATATGGACGCATAAGCTATACAGTTTTTCAAAAATAGGACCACAAGGGGTGGTAGGGCTAATTTCTGCCTCTCACAAACTTTCAAACCCATTTTAATGAAGTTTATAAACATAGATAAATCCATATTTACATGGACATATAAGCATGATCTGTTTTTTAATACTGTGGTGTAGGGTATCATATGGTCGGGCTTGACCGACTATACTTTCCTACTTGTTTTATATAGATTTATAGGGTGCCCTAATGATCAATAAAATTGATTGAAAAAGTATATTTGGTTTTTTTAAGCCAAAGTGATAGGCAGTTAAAAAAAAAATCATTAGTTACAACGCACGTTAAATATGTTAAGTGCTCTAAGGTTAAGACAATTTTGTGTACTTAAGCGATTTGTTATAAGTATTTATACTGTCCTTTTTAATGTATAGTTTATAATATTTATACAGAACGACACACATATTTTATATACCTAGTGTTACATATTTGTGAACGAATTGCAAATAAACGAGTTTTATTTTTAAGATCGCCAGCACAAATTTTAAATGAAGTGAATTGAATCGAAATGTGCTCGTGAGTAGAATTTTTTCCTAACCTACTCAAAACAACTTAAATTGGGATTTGACTTTCTTTCTTAAGAGGGCAGTATAGGTACCTGAAAAAAATAGCATGACTAAAGAGATCAAAACATTTTCATATTTTCTCCAACCATCATACTGAATCGGTTGTCCCTGACCTTATCAAACCTATTTTCATATTTGGGTGTAGGATAGACCCACAATTTGTAGCTTTGATATTGTTACTAGTAAGACTTTGAGTGTTTAAAATTCTTATTCGCTTTTGTGTTTAATTTGTTTAATATTTTTAGCTTTTCTAAAATCTTTGGAAAAGGTTTCGTTATGATCTAGTCGAAGCAACCAGTGAAATGCGCATGGAAGCTAGCTTACCCTCAGCCAGTGTTTGAAAATAAACAATACATTATTTAACGTTCGGCTTACACACCCAGGAACGATTTCTATTTATTTAGTGATTGTGTATACATACACAACCCTTAATACCGTTCGTAACTATTTTCAAGAAATAACCGAACATTATACAATGTTCGGTTCTTCGTTAAAAAACAGAACAATTGTAGTGATACTGTAGACAAACATTATATTTTAATGTTCTATAATGTTTTTTTTAGTGTGTGTATTTTGTTTTTGTAAAAAGTTTTTGGTTTTTTTTACCAGCCAAAAGGGACGAACATTAATGAGCCGAACCGAACACATTAAAGTTTGTGGACTTTCAAAAAAAAAAACCGAACGGAATTAAATGCTCACATCTTTTGTTGAGTTTGATAAAAACAGTAATATTTTTGTGTTCGAAAGATGACTAACAGGGAAACGTTATTTTTTTTAATGATTTTCTACACAAACACTATTAGCGTTTGTGTTTTCCACAAGTCTACCGAACCGAACATTAAGAAACGATATTTAGTGTTTATTTTCGAACACTGCCCTCAACAGTATATTTCAGTGTATTTATCAAAAATAAAAATTGGGAATTTAGCACGTCATACAGAAATCTTATTAATAATAAATTTTGTATTCCCGGAAAATAAATTTCACATTTTTTATTTTTTTTATTTTTAATCCCAAGCTAAGCTTTACGCTTATCTGCAGGAAAGAAACCAGAGTCTCTGTCGGGAACCGAGCCCGGCGTTGATAGACTAGATCACTACCAGCTAGCTAGGGATACCAATTGGGACTGGTTTTCGCAAATCCCGGGATTTGGGATTTCAAAAAACCAAATCGCGGGATTCCGGGATTTAACGGAATCCCGAGATATCAAGATTAGGGGTTTTTATATATAAGAAGATAAATGCGTTTTATAGATTTTTAGCAAAAGTTTTATAATTAATTTATTATTTTAAAGTTAAATTTATTTTTATATTTATTACAATATTGAAAATTGTGAATTTAATTATTTAATTTAATTAAAAAAAAAAACAACATACGATTTCTAACAATGGGTTAATTGGTTCAATAAAAAAATAGTTACCATAAAATTTTAAGTTTTAATCAATTGCTAAGGTAAGGGTTCGATTCCCGTAAGAGACTTTGGTTTCCTCCAAACAAGCGTAGAGCTTCGCGGGATAAGCTTAGGGATTTAAAAAAAAGGAAAAAAAATAATTAATATTGCAATTGAATAGAGCAAACTTCTAATTGATGTACATATTTCTAAGATTCTATTCAAAATGATTAGAATGACTAATTCAAATTTGAATTCGAAATTAATTATCAAAATCAATTTATTTAGTTAACCATAAAAATCTTGTTTTAACGAAAAAACACATTTATATACCCATCACCACCAAGTGGTAGGAATTATGTAGTGTATAAAATACACTTCTAAATTTCGTAAAATCGCTCCATAAATTGTCGTAGTTCCTTTGCCTACTCTTGTAAAACACTTTAATAATTCAAACCCTGTGAAGAGTAAAGCTGCAATGTCGAATTTGGTGCACCAGTGGAATGTTTTGTGCATTTCAAAAGACATTTTGTTATTTTTATTAATTTTCTTCTTTAATTATTTTCTGCACTTCTTGTAAAATTTCTTTATTTCTTTATAGTTGGGCACGCTAAAAACAAACAAAGTTTAACTTATTTGTTTCGTTTTCAATGACATTATTAACAGAGTTAATAAAATAAATATTAAAGATCAATATTTTGTTCCCTATCCTCGCAAGCGGGAATGTTATAATGAATTTGTTTTTATAAAAAAACGTAAAACAAACAAATTTTGTTAACAATTTCGGGATTAACTAAGCCTGAAAATCCCGGGATAACAAAATTTAAATCCCGGGAATTTCAGGATCGGGATTTCGGGATTGGCATCTAGCCTACCGGGGTACATGAAACTTGTTTCAGCAATCTTATACTATTTTTAAGATTTAGAAAGACATGTGGAGTGATATAAAAGAATAATATTATAACTTCCAGTCTTAAACATTTAAAACTAATTTGCAATAATTGCATGTATGAAAAAATATTGATTTTCGTTGCGATAAATATTTATTGAAACAATAATCTTCAGCACAAAGAGCTTTTACAAAAATCTTAACTTTATAAAAAAATTTTGTTCTTGCGGGTCCCAAAAATTAGTCTCTGGATTCTGTGCTGTACACTGAAAAAATTTTCTTCACAGATCCAATGAAATTTACATTAAAATTCAACCTATGTAACCTTTCATTGGATTAATGAAGGATTAATAAAATCAATGACAAAATTTTCATTGATTTTATGAATCCTCATTGAAAAAATGGATAAAATAAACGTTTGTCATTAAACTAATGCAAAATTTTCATTGATTTTATGAAACATTTCATTAATCCAATGAAAGGTTACATAGGTTGAATTTTAATGTAAATTTCATTGGATCTGTGAAGAAAATTTTTTCAGTGTAGCGTATCATTTGACCGAGTTTGGCCGAAATTTTTTTCTTACTTTTTTTAAGTTATGGAAAAAAGTACCTTGTAGTCATTCTATTTTATACCATAAAAATAAATTTATGTTTCACACAAAATTACCTTTCTAACGAGATAAAAAAAAGGGATTGCCTAACTATGTACATTTTTCGTTTATAAACAGAAAGCTACACACAGGCATACGGACACTTGTATGCCTTAACTTACGGGCATTTCTAATTGATAGACGTCTAGATGAATTAGTGAGTTGAAAAAAAATAAATTTTTGCCTGTTTTCATAAAATATATTTTAAATTTAATAAAGTTTTACAAAACAAATTTTTGTATGAACATTTTCCTTAACAAACGTCTGTTAAATTTAGCTATCATTTATGAATACGGAGGTATATCTTTAAAAAGCACAAAAATTTTTTCGCCACAAAAGTTCCAATATTTCTTACAGGTACTGTGGGTGAGTTTGCTTTAAAAAAAAATTTATTTTGGTTAAACGAAATGCATCTTTTAAAGGTTTATCTATAAACTATTTTACAACCTTTTGTTTGCTATTGCAAATAGTTATTTGTATGTAAACATACCAAAATATAAAGTAACCGAAACACAAATATACATACATACAAAAAGGTGTTTATTGGCGTGAAAAATGTTTGTATGTATATTTCAACAACATTTACACATAAACACACATGTATGAAAACGAGTTTTGCCATAAAAACATTTTGTAAAAAATAAATGTGTAAAAAATTAGTTCCTTTTTTTTATCCCTAAAGAAATATATGTAAGGATTTTTATGTTTTTTTCCAGGATTCTTAGTTTATTTTGCAACTTAAGCATACACATTTTTGTAACCAAACTTACATAGACATACTATATATTCGTATATATATATATATGTAGTGTTATATATTTTTAAAATGTGATTTCTTTTTAACACATAAATTTCATGTTGGTGTAAGTTTAAAAAGTGTTCTTGGTGAACAAATTTACAGAGTGGATGATCATAGGAGCAGATATAGAATTTAGTCAAATAAGTTTTAACGAATTTTTTATAAGATACGCCAAAATCAGTTTAAATTTTAAATCAAGGTATTTTAACCTTCTTCATTATTCCCTAACTTTCCCCATATACAGTCATAGAAAAATGCCTATTCATATTGAGGAAGCCCTTGCTTCAGAATTGTTTCATCAATATTATTACAAATGGCATCAATGAGGCAAAAATCCAATGACGAATGCCATCATATAATTTTGTTATATGTTTTGCGTCATCTAGGCTATGACTACGGTGACACCAATTCGATGATACGTTTTGTGTATTATTAACTTTATTTTTATGTGTTAAAAGTCAAAGAAGAAGCGAAAATTCCCATATTCTATTTTTTTTAAATTGAGATTACTCTAACCATATCGCGCATGCTGCTGGCGTCATATTATTTAGAGTTCTCTAATCAAACGGAGGAAAACAACCAAAAGGGAACAAATATATGTAACGGGTAAGTTAATAATAATATTCTCTCACTCTGACTTAAATGACTAATGAGTCCTTTATGCAATGTTACTGAGTTATTGCACTGATCACAATTTTTATTTAACTGACTTCAATTCGTCATTTCTGTCATTTCGATTTACAGAAGTCTTGGATGCTGCAGCAAGAAATGCAACCCCAATCAAGCGGACAATTAAACGTGCTCCTTACAATACATCGACGGATATAGAGACCCTTATCAGAGAAAAAAGGAAGTTAAGAAGACAATGGCAAAGCAGTCGTTCCCCAAACACTAAAGCCCAACTACAATTATGCCTGACAACTCTTCGCAATAAATTGACACAGAACCACGAGTCTGCAATAGAAGGCTATCTAAACAGCCTAGATGCCACAAAAAACTCCAATTATAGATTATGGAAGGCTGTACGGCATATGAAATGCCCTATTACCCAAAAATCTCCATCAAAACTGGAAAACCGCACGTGGGCCAAAAACACAAATGAAAAATTAAACGCTTTCGCGGGCCACCTTGAGAAAGTTTTCACGCCACATGATGCACATACTTGTTCCTGTCGTCCAATCATTCCTGATAAGGTAAACCATCCATTAAAATTTAACATAACTCAAGTAAAATCTGCAATAGAAAAAGTGAATATTAGAAAATCTCCCGGACCTGACCTCATCACAGGGTCAATGATAAGAAACCTACCATCGTCTGCTTCCAGAATCTTGCTGCTCATTTTTAACGCTATATTAAGAGTCGGACAAATTGTTCCCATCCTCATGGAAGAGGTCTATAATTGTTATGATTCCCAAGCCAGGAAAAGATGCTAGCCAGGTTGCGTCGTACAGACCGATTATCTTATTATTAATCCTATCGAAGCTTTTCGAAACAATATTCGTTTTAAGTATAACTTCTCATCTAAATGAACACGACATCATCCCGGATCACCAGTTCGGATTCAGAGCGAAACATGGTACAATAGAACAAGTACATAGAAATGTCACCCTAATTAGATCGGCGTTTAAGAAAAAGCAATACTGCTCAGCCCTGTTTATAGACATTTCCCAAGCATTTGACAAATTTTGGCATGATGGGCTACTCATCAAAATCACACGAACGCTTCCTCAAAACACTCACAAGCTTCTGGAGAGCTATCTAACAGGCAGAACATTCATAGTAAGGTCGCAAGATAAATACTCCCCCCTCAAGAAAATTACTGCTGGTGTCCCCTAAGGCAGCATATTAGGACCGCTTCTATACATAATATACACAGCGGATATGCCAACAAACCTGAGCACGCATACCTCTACATTGGCAGACGACACAGCATTTATTAGCGTTAACCATGACGCAAAAGTCGCATCGCAAAATCTGCAGTCCCACATCAAAGAACTAGAGAATAATGAAATGGAGAATAAAGGTTAACCCGGCTAAATATGCTCACTTAACTTTCACGCTCAGAAGACAAACGTGCCCAGCTGTAAAAATAAATAACATCACTGTTCCGGTAGAAAACCATGTTAAGTACTTGGGAATTCATATAGATAGACGCTTGACCTGGTCTCGTCATATTGAAGCGAAAATAACGGCTATGAAACTTAAAGCAGCTCAACTACATTGGCTTCTCGGTCGAAACTCAAACTTTTCTTTAGACAACAAAGTTCTCTTATGCAAGTCCATCATAAAACCAATATGGACATATGGCATCCAATTATGGGGTACTGCATGCGCATCTTACATCCAAAAGCTTCAAAGAAGACAGTCTAGAATATTACGACAAATGATATTATCCACAGAGGACTCAACGTCAGTTCGAAGGTCACCAGAGGCTAAAAAGAACCGATACTTTGAGCCTAACTAGAAGACATTTTTAAAATTTGTATACAGCAGTTATTGGTTACATTGGTAACAACTAATAAACATCAAGTAGAATTAAGATTTGAATACATATTGTAAATTTCGATAAGAAAGATTCAATAATAAAAAATAAATTTAAAAAAAAAAAAAATTCTGTGATGCCGATGTTTCATCTTGTTAATGACATAATTTCACCTGATGAAATTTTTGCCGAGTGATGTTAAGGCTGATAGCACAATAATGAAAAGTGTCATGCGGTCAACAACGCAGACACTTGTCATAGTACTAAAGTCAAAATACATCAGCGTAATGACACCTTTCCAATCAGTGCACACTGGGCTGGATCGCCAAATTTTTGGCATAAAGTCGAAATTTTCATGGAAATATTTGTTAATTTTAACTATATTTTCTTAAAGTGCATACCCTAGGTACAACATTTCAGTAAATAAAAGTTATTTGATGGAAGCCCTGAACTTTTACAAGGGGTACAAAGTCCAATCTATATGTCATGTGTTTGTTTTCCTAAAAAAGCAGAAAAAGTTAGCTCAGCTTTATAATAACCGAAAGCGACTGCCGGTAAACAAAAAAAAATTTTGATAAATATGGAAAATAACGATAAATGTATGTATATTATTAAAAACTAATAGCAATTGCTTTTTATTTGTTAAATGTTTTTGTGAATTGTTTTTTGTGCAGTCCTAAGAAAGAGAAAAAAATTAACCAAAACACCAGTTTATAGTGGAGTAAAAACTAACTTTCGCCCAATTTTGGCCAAAATTTAATTATGCTAAAATATACTTGAAAGTGTACATTATAACGTGTTATTAACAATTTTTGCCCAAATTTGCCCGTTTTCCATAAATTTGTGGATTTTTAGGTACATTTGAGTTCAGTCATGCTTCCCTCATCAATATGTGGCTAGACAACTACCGAAATGAAGATGCAATTTAAACTGGATTTTTGAACAGCTTAACTCTAAAACTCTAAAAAAAAGTTGTCGTATAATATGATCTTCATATGACTCTAATAGATTGCAAAGTCTTAAACATTTTAACTGGCACAAAATCTTGTCAGTTATGTCCTATCTGTGGGGCCATTCGCCATTTCATGTGAATTTCCAATCAATGCTATTAAGTTTAAAAAATTCTGTGAGAAAACAATACCCGTGGTATCCGATATCGCCTACTTTACATAAAATCTTGATTCATGGATCTCAAATAATATCATCATCAGTAATGCCAATAGGTTGCCTTGGCGAAAACGCATCAGAAGCACGCAACACATTTTATAAACAAGGCAGGAGATCGCATGCTCGTCAGAATTCGCGGATTAATAATTTGCTCGATGTGTTTCACAGATCAGTTGACTCTTCAGATCCTGTTCTTTCGAGCATTTCGCTCAAGAAAAGGTCAGTTCAACTTAAAAAAAGGTGTTGCCCAAAGATGTTATTGAACTTTTGGAAGCACCAAATTTTTAAATTGAAAAAAATTAACCTGAGAATAAAGAGAGCGACTCTGATTCTGAAACTGATTCCGAATGCGAAAATGTAATTAATTATTCATTAGAATTAGACGAAGAGGATGACTAATTTTTTTATTTTAACGCATATATTGTAGTCAGCTATATATATTTAAGGATTCAGTGCTTTTTAAGTCCATAACCATATATCACTTTAATAAAACTTTTGCAATTTAATAATAATACTTTCTCAAATAAAAACACAATGGTATTTGAAATTTCAACTTAAATTTTTCGTAATTTAGGAATTTAAGGTCCAAAATGGCCCGATTTTGACCAGCTTGGGCCTGGTGTGAAATAGGTATGTACTCCTGATCTCAAGAAGCCCTTAAATTTTGTACAAAACAATCTTTTAAGCAAAATTTGGGTATATTAAGGAGTTGTAACGCACGTTTTGGCACCATATGGGAGGTAGTCGGATTGGACCAAAATTTTGCAAAGATGCTGCGCATACTATAATTATCAAATGTACCAAGTTTCAATTCTGTAACTCTATGTTTAGACTTTATGCCAAAAATTTGGCGATCCAGCCCAGTGTGCAGTGTATGAACTTTGTGGGTAAATATTACCAAACTATTACGTAGAGTCTATGAAAATATCAGGAGCCTGATTCTGGCTGTCGTAATCGAGTACTTTCTCGATTCGAAAGCAATTAAATATCTAATTATTTCAGTCAATACTGAACGAATCGGAATTATTTTTTCAGTGTTATAAAGCATTAATTTGAGTTTCACAATACTAAAAAAATAATTTCCATTCGTTCAGTATCGACTGAAATAAAATTGCTTTCGACCCGATCACGACTGCCAGAATTAGGCACCAGATAATATTCAAATGAAGTTTTACATGAATTTATTTACTTTTTTTCTTTAGGCCATTTAAAATAAACACAAACGACATTGCGAAAAGCTACCAAAACTATTTACCTCTCGCAATTTAGTAACAAAACGATAATATTAAATACAATGTAGCTCAAACTTAGTTTGGGTTGCAAAAGGGATTCACATTTTTATTTTACTGTAAACTAAAATATAATTGACTTCACCACACCATTGTTTGTTTATTTGAGGTTGCTCTATGAATATAATGGCAAAATAAGAAATAAACGACAAACTTTTATTGTAGGCAAAAAATTCCGCTTAATTTGTTTTGTAAACGAAAAACAGAAAATCTTGTTTTACGTAAGTACATGCTTTTAAATAGTTATTTATATTCCTTTCTAGGATCAAATTAAATGTTTGGACGATATTGTATCATCAACATGAGAAAATGAGCTAAAATTAAAAATTATTTCATATTGACCCAATGAATGTAGAATAGATTTTTTAAATTTGGCTAGTTTATGCATAAACTCTTCCCTGTAGGTAACATATCCGAAAATATAAATTGTTGTTTGAAGACAAAAATCGCAAAAAAATTACCCTTCGCCTTACAATTAAGATCGGATTTTATTGTTAACAAAATTAAATTTATTTATATTTCACTTAAGTAATGACTTTGATATAAATATCGTAACACATTTATATTTATAATTGCTTTAAAGTCAAAATGCTGTTCTTCACTAAGCGGTTAAATGTGACTTAATTAACCAAGCTGGTACATTTAAATTCAACTTCGGTTTCCGTTGTAATAACTTAGCAAAGTCGCCTCAATTTTATAACAATACAGCAGCAACTGGCAAAGCAATAACAGACAGCTGTAGTAGCTGTAGAGTAGTGCTACCGTACTTTTAACTTAATTAAATAAGATATTTTAAATAAAACTCAAAAAATCAAACTGTATTTAAATACGGTTTAAATTTATATCGCTCCTTTATTGCAACATAGTCATATCTCATAAAATCAAAAATTTTAGGTTACTTAGGCAAAAAAAAAAATCTGAATTATATCTGAAACAGAACCGAACCCAATAAAAAATTTTATCATTTTGCGAAGCACTAATGGTAAATTTTAAAGAAGAAGCGCACAAATATGTGCTACGCTATAAGACATACAGAAATGCAGTAAAGTAAGTGAAGGAACTCTTAACAACTCTTATAAAAAAAAAAATAACATTTCAAGTGCTACGGCATTCCCTTACTACGAAGCAGGTTTGTAAGGGAGAATACTAAAAAATAACTGTATCACAACATTCAGTGTGTAAGGCTTATCGTTACATCCAACAATTTTTATATGCGCTGAATAATGCGCTTTATGTGTCAAAAATGTATTGCTTCAAAGTGGGAACTCGCCATATAAAATGCATGCATTGTGTATGCGCAATGGTAAGCGAAACGTTTATGTTTCTCCCTTACAAACCTGCTTCGTTGGAAGCTTCATTTTTAATTGGGATGTTATTCGAAATATAATGTTGAAAACTTTAATCGCATTTTGCCAAGTTTGATTTTTTTGAGATATGACTATGTTTCAATAAATAGCGATATGAAAATTAACTTAATATAGATTTAAATACAATCCTGAAAATTAGGCATAACAATATTTTTTCTACAAAAATAAAAAAAAAATAGCAAAACATCTATGATTTTAATTTCACAAAAGTTTTTCAAATATTTGCTCTAAAATTTTGTTCACAACTGTCAACATGTTCGTATACGTACATAGAGAGATGAAACTACAAGGAACATTTTAACATGTTTTTAAAAGAATGAATTTAATAGCGTTACATTTTACAAATTCAACGTAGCGTTAAACCTTAAACGACAGAGGACGATGTACGATAAGAATTTATTAAATTCATGTGTTTGTGTTTCTGTGCTGTAAGGGTATTTGTGTGTATCCTTTTTTACATTGTACTATATTTCTGTGTTAAATAAAAAGTGGTTAAGGTAAACAATTTTTTTTTTATTTATTTCTTTTTATATACAAATTGGTATTTATTTGTTTTAAAACTGCAATAAATTAGCCAAAATTTACTTAAGTTTTATTTAGCAAAGTTGTAATTAAAAATGCGAATGTACAATAAGTTAAGTTCAATTTGAGACAAAAATAACTGAAAATTGAAAAATAACGTTTAACACTGATTTTTTTTTATCTTGTGTTTTTAATATAAAAAATTATCTTAATGTAAAGTTTCTGATTTGTGAATGTTTTTGAATTGATAATTTTGTTTAAATTGATATTGAGTTTAAAATCTCACAAATTTTGTTAAAACTCTAAGGGAAATCACGATGGGTAGTGCAAAGGATGCAAATGCTTGCAAAAACACACACATTTCCACAACACATCAACAAAATGTGCATATTTGCTCTATCCCAGCAAACATGAAGTCAAACCTTTGATATGAAATGACTTTATCATTTGACATCAAACACAATTCTCAAACGTTTTTCAATTGTTTGTTATAAACATTTAAATTCAAATTTATAATGTTTTGAAAATCAACATTTGACATCAAATGTTCTATCAATTTGATGTCAAATGTTTAATACAAATCAAAAATAAACTTGGCGATACTAAAGCGAAAAATAAATGTAAATATTAAAAATGGCGATTAAGGTTGAACTTTTACTTTGTGGTTTAATGTGTTTTGCAAGTGAACGATTTATTTCTTTTGAGAAATAACAAGTTAGAGTGCTATATTCGCCTGTGCCGAATCTTTGATACCCTCCACCGACAGTTCGAATGTTTTAGGAGCAATATCTGTACGACGTCTATTAATTATTATATTCTTTATAAAAAACAGACATCAGCATTCAAATTGGTTGCGGTTTGGACCGATATTAAATTATTGATGATTTTCAGGAGGGTAATTTATATTGAAGCTATGGTAAGCTATGAACCAATTACCCCAAATTCTGCAGAGTGACTTCTGGTAAAAACATAAATTTCAATACAGCGGTGCAATTAGTTTAAGCGTTTGTAAAGGCTGCTATGAAGCTAAGCTTGAAGAAAGTGTACCGCAATATCTATATCTGCTACGGTTTTAGGCGTATTTAATTATTTTACCAGAGTGGGCTTTATATGGCGCCTATGGTAAGTTATAGAACTGTTTAAGGAGTACTTAACTGTTTTCCGGGAGTAGGGTTTATATGGGGCCTAGG
Organism: Pollenia angustigena; assembly: GCA_930367215.1. NCBI lineage: Eukaryota > Metazoa > Arthropoda > Insecta > Diptera > Polleniidae > Pollenia > Pollenia angustigena. The sequence goes on along the minus strand of OV884056.1, from coordinate 39,204,472 downwards.
GTAAATCATGGACCGTTCTTTACAAAATTTTAAAGTCTTATTTCTAGTCCTATAAAACATTTACGTACCAAATTTTTTTTACGGATTAAGGCGAACTAAACTGTTTTCCGTAAGAAAAGTTTATATGGGGCCTAGGGTAAATTAAGGACCGATTTTCACGAAAATTTACAGTTTTAATTCTAGTCCTATAATACTTTGATGTACCTAATTTTGTAATGATAGCATTATTTTTTACGGTTTTAGGCGTACTAAACTGTTTTCCGGGAGTAAGGTTTATATGGGGTCTATGGTAAATGATGGACCATTCTTTACGAAATTTCACAGCGTGATTTCCAGTCAAAAAAAAATTAATTCTTGCAAAATCTTATATCATTCTGTGCATTATTCCACCATTAATGTTAGTTTTTGTAACAAAATTATCAATTTTTTTTAGGTGGTGGTTCCACATTTTTATTCACAGCTCTGATCCTACTGAACCGATTTTGCTGGAACAATCCCAAACTGCTTAGGATAACTTCTAGCAATTTGACACCAAGTTTGTTTAGTTCGTTTGATATTTTCGAAAGTGAGCGTGTTTTCAACAGACGGACAGACGGACAAGGACCCAGAATATATCGAGGGTTTATATTCAATACTCCCCATACACCAATTATTGGAAAATGACTTTTTGATGGCAAATTGTTCACTGATGCCAGCTTTATCTCTGACAAAAATTTCAGAAAAAAAAAAAAAGACATGTCGTCTTACTACAAACACTTTTTAACAATGATATGGTCCATGCTTTTATTACAACGGACCAGTCCATGGAGTAGTCCATTTTATCAAAATGGATCAGGTGGTCCAATATTATTTGCAGGGTAGTGCATATTTGCTCAGTTGCAAACAAATATAAACAATAACACTTGGCATTTAAGCGCCATATTGTTATTATTTTTAAAACTTATAAATTAACATTTTCGTGGGTTTTAGTATAAAAAAAAGAATTAAATTTTAATAATTGAATAAGAAAATATTTATTAATAAAAGTTGGTTTTCTTTGTGATTCCGAAAAAAGTAATTTTTTACAGTGCGCCAAAAGTTTTTTGTGTTGCCAGAATAAATTTTTAGAAAAAAAGCACAACTGCAAAAAAAAATAAAAGGGGCATATTCACGATCAATCATAACATGCGCTGCAAATTAACAAATTGCAAATTTGCACAATGACTATCGTGATTAACCTTTATATTTTGATTTCCACACAATACTAGTAGAGATGGTAATATGCGTTTGTGCTGATGTGTGTAAAACGTAAAAATGTGTGTTGATCGACCTTTAAGTACACGGACAGACTTAATATCACACGTTGAGTCGATCTTTTGCTTTCGGTCCGTTCGCTGTCAGTCTGGTTGTCTCCCCTTGTAAACCTTACCCGCAAAGTAAATAATTTTATGAAATTTGGTACACACATTTTAATTCTCTCTCTCTCTGATTGTCTCAAAAAGCCAAATAAAACCTTCTTTCTGGAATAATATCTTTCTGATAATAAACTAACTTATAAAGTTGATATTAAGATTAAATGTATCCTTAAAATATTGTATTGCAACCAAATTTTATTAGAAACGGTATTTGTCCACAGCTCCCATACAAAAACAACGCCTAAAATCACATTTAATGTCATTACTTTCCTATACATGCTGGTATTGCAATACAACTTTGTGATGATAGATTTTGTAATTGGTACTATGCCATGGCAAAATGTTGTACTGGTAGGCCAAGAATTCCCTATTTGTCCCATGCAACGCAACCCTTAAATCTATTTTCACTAAATATTTTATTTTTTTTTTTAGAATAATTACGCAAATTAATAATCGGGAAGACATTAGGAGGACATCAGGAGGATCAAATTTATTCTATGTATTTCTTAACTTTAAAGAAAATTTAGTAATGAAAATGAGTGCAGTCAAAGCATTATTTCAACTGGCTCCAATACAAGTGAAACTGCGAATTAACGTGTTTTGATACGATTCTAATTACTAAGGTGATGGGTATATAATATTCAGCGGAGCCGAATTTAGAACTCTACTTACTTAATAAAGAATAAAACTTTTCATGGAAAACGCATATAAGACTTTGAATGTGATCAAAAAAGTTAAATTTTGGTTAGTTTGCTAATTTACGGCAGCAAATTAAAATTTAATTGTGCATTAAAAATTAAATAATTTTTAAGTGTCTCTGTATTTGGCCTTGACTAAGAATACAGTCTTCTGTGTAAGTTGCAAAGGCCCCTATGACAATAAAAACATTTGCAAAATTATGTCAAAACAACTTTGCAGTTTAACAGATTGTAGTGTCTCATGTGTTTAGGATGGCCTTTGGGTTTTGGCAGTTACACCAGAAACAAAAGTACACACACATTCCATACGTGATAAAAACAACATGTAACTTCTTCTTCTGCTTTTAAAAGCTGAATGTTCATCAACGCCAAAAACAAGCTCTTTTGTAAACAAAAGGAGGAAGGAACACTTAAAAATTGGCTTCTTTTGAATGTTTTGGGCATAAAAAGGACTAATGAGTATTTGAAGCACACAAAGTTTAGGGGGTGGTTGTACAACTTTAAAGGATACGAGTATTTAAAAAATTATTAAATTGGGATTTTATGGAGAAGGTATGAGATAATATAAAATATGGGTGATAGCGAAACAAAATTTGAATACAATTTTATTCAAGCAAATCAAAAAACTTTTAATTACCAACACAATTTATATTATGTTCCTCGTCTTGTAATATAAGACAGACCAAAATCTTATTCTTCGGAATGTTTTAAATGAATTTTTTAATATGTAAATATTTTTATTTCTGACACTGAAGAGTATCTTTAAAGTCGTTTAAGGAATACTTTCTATCTATATAATAATGGGTGATTTTTTAAGAGCTATAGGAAAGTTTTAAAAAAAACACATAAATTTCAGAAAAATGCATGAAATCTTTATTTGAATCGATAGTACGGTCCATATAATTTAATGTTTGAAGATTATTTCATGCAAATGTTGACCGTGACTGCGCCTCAAATGGTCCATCCGCTTAGTCCAATTTTGGCATACTTTTTCCAACATTTCGGCCGGTATATCTGGAATAAATGCTTCAATGTTCTCTTCCAATGCGTCAATTGAAGCGGACATGTGTGTATAGACATGAGCTTTAACATAGCCCCACAAAAAATAGTCTAAAGGCGTTAAATCGCACGATCTAGGCGGCCAATTGACCGGTCCCGAACGTTAAATAAAATGTTCACCGAACTCGCCTCTCAATAAGTCCATTGTTAAGCGTGCTGTGTGGCATGTGGCACCGTCTTGTTGAAATCACATGTCATGCAAGTCAAGCTCTTGCGTTTTGGGCAAAAAAAAAGTTGGATATCATCTCACGGTAGCGCTCACCACGTTACGATTCGCATCATCTTTGAAGAAGTACGGTCCAATGATGCCACCAGCCTATAAACCGCACCAAACTGTGACTTTTTCTGGATGCATTGGTAGCTCTTGCAATTCTTCTGGCTGATCTTCTCTCCAAAATCGACAATTCTGCGTATTAACGTACCCATTGAGTCAAAAATGAGCTGACCATCAAATGGAAGAAACGCGCGATGAACTTTCTTAACAGAGCACGCATTTTGATAATAAAATTCAATAATTTGCAAGCGTTGTTCGTTTGTAAGACGATTCATGGTTAAATTAAAGACCAAACTGATGATGTTTGACAGTGAAACAAAACACGAAACGTGTGTCAGCTGTTTAAACCAGTGTTGCCAAAAAGATAATAGCTAAAAACTCACCCGATAATATCAAATATAAATACTTTTCAACTTCTAAATTATAAATATTTCAATCTTCTTTGAAATATTCGAGCGTTTTATCGAGTGCCGAGAATTGTAGATTATGCAAAGGCTTTTAACTAGGGGAACAGCGTCAGACAATGTAGAAGTTGCTTTGCTTGTGGATTTTGTAGCCTTTTCGAAGAAATTTAAAATTTTCAGCGAAATGATTTTTATAATCACAAACATAAATGAAAATAAGCAGAGAAGTCTCAAAACGTGCTAATGCATGTGTACACTACTACTATTTGGTTGCAAAGCAAAACGTTTAAAGATGGAGGTCCACACCATGCGTTTAATTCATTTATGCCCTTATGCATCTGTCAAAAAAGTAAAATTAGTGTAAATTTGTGTCGACATGAATGTATAAACGTATCTAACGCGTTAAATAGGATTATTTTCTACTTGTGCATGTGTCGTATGCGTTTTGAAAAAAGGTCAAGAGAACATAAAACGCGTGATGTGGACATCCAGCTTAAGCTGGATTATTATTATTTTGATTTCTTGCTCTGATTTTCAATGCCTTATTTCTCTTAGTTGTTATTAAGGTTTTTTCCCGGGAATGCAATTATTTTATTTCGCGCGAGAGAATAGAAAACTAAATTTCAAAGTAAAAATAGCTGTTTTTTTAAACTATGAGGAATTTTTTATTTCCCGGGATCCCGCAAGAAAAATCCCGGGAAATAAAAAATTCCTCATAGTTTAAAAAAACAGCTATTTATACTTTGAAATTTAGTTTTCTATTCTCTTAAAATAAGAATCTGTGGATGGGTTGTCGATAAGCTCAATTACAAGAAGTTAGTACATACGTAACAAAATGTCTCCTGATGCAATAAATCTACTCAAAACAAAATGGGCAGTGAATTAGTTGATAATTAATAAATTTAGTGAAGTGAAACGTTAATAAAGAACATTCAAAATAAGGTGCAGGCAGTAAAGTTTAATTGTCCATGGACAATTCTTAAAAATAGCACATACCTAAACATATTGCTGCTTTATTGCAACATAGTCATATTTACAAAAACAAATGAACTTGGCAAACTGCGATTCAGGTTTCCAAAATGTACCGATTTCAAGATACATTTTGCTATAACTTCGGCTTAGTTTGAAATAAAATACGAGAAGGTTTGAAGGAACACTTTGCTTAAATAACTTAAATTTTTGTTTTTTAAAAAAATATGGCTATGTTGCAATGAAGGAGCGATATGATTATTAGGTGATAATCTATTTGTCCAACCTCGGTAAAAAGGTGAACGAAATTTTTCGGAAACATGGTAATTAGTAAATAAAATAAGAAATATACTTTTGACGACTTATTAAGCGTTATTTCCTAAGCTATAAAAAATTTTAATATATTTATTTAAAATATTTTATCTATTTTATGAATTAACTTTTTGAACCTCAATTTTTGTTTGTTTTTATTATTGTTTTATGAATTAAATAGTTATGTTTATGTTATCTTTTTATCTTGTATCTAGAGCAGTGATAACCAAGCCCCGAACTAAGAAAGCCCCGAACGCACGCACACAAAGATATTATGTGCTTGTGTGCGGTCGCAGAGACTGATGATAGTCTGATGTTTTGAAACGAACAAAGTTGTAATATACATGTGGATTGTCGACCGTGTCTGTGTGAAAAATACGATTATTGACTGGCTCGCGAGTCTATGGAGTGGTTATCACTGATCTAGAGCATAATAATATAAAACCGTAAGGAAATAAAAATTCAAGTTCCTCTCTTAATCTTCAATTAATTTTTGCAGTATTTAATAGGGTGTTCATTTAATCGACCTTTTGCTTTAATCGGTTAATCGCTCGATTAATTAACCGAGGTTTTGGTTTAATCGGTTAATAATCGGTTAATTTTGTTTTTGATCGGTTAACCGATTAATAAAGGTTTTTATAAATTAAGTAATTTCAATATATAAAAATGCATTAATTGCTTATTATTTGGAGTTTATAAGTCAAAAAAAAAACAATAACATACCAAACATAACAATTCTTGAACTAAAACGAGCAAGCAAAAAAAAAACAATTCATAAATATGTAATATGCATTTTCCAATTAATGCACAAGGTGTTGTATCAAGTCATATCGTCATAATATCCTAAATAAAATTTAAAATTGTTTAAAGTAAAAATTGTTGTGTTTCAAACAAAATAAAAATTGTTATACTGTGTTTATTGATTCGTCATAACTGCATAGTAGAAATCTAAATTATAAGCGGTATCTTACAACAGTCATATCGTTGGCTAAATATGCAAACCTGCTAACTCACTTTCAGCACATTTTACAGGAGAGACAAAAAACTGTTTATTTTTCCTATTTGAAGCTTTATAGAAAATAAAATTACAGTCAGTTTTACACACTTCAAGACTTTAATAGAAGAAAAACTACATGCTGGTTGACGAGGCGTATCTTTCTCTACCACACGGCATCAAACGGCATATTAAGCCGACGATATATATTTCCTGTAATTATTTTAAGACATAAGACTTTATGACTACTTTTTGAATCCACAAAATATTTACGTATTTATTCAAAAATAAACTGAGATAATTTTATTAGTTATTTCAATAGTAAAAGGACATCTTATACAATAATCATTTAGAAAAATAATTTGGCTTAAATGTTTAGGATTAAAGCGATTCTTTTCTTTAGTTTTGACAAAAGATGACTTGGAAACAATTCTTTACCTTATCGTAGATGAATATCTAATATCTCAGTACTTTTCCAGGATTTTTCTTAACATAAAAAAAACTCCATTATGCCATTAGAGTTTTTAAAAATGTTTAACACTACTAATTGTTTCGGTTAATTTTGTTAAAAGACTGATATGAGAAGATCTGATAAAAAAACAAATAACTAAACACAAATATGTAAAAAGTACGTGAAACAAAAAAAAAGTATTGGCAATCATATATTTAACCCATTTTTCGCCACATTCCTGTTGATCGATGAAGAAGATAAAAAAAACATTGAAAAACAATGTAATTTAAGTCACTGGTCGGCGGAAAATGGGTTAAAATGAAAATCACTGAACACCTTCTTTGTTTGTGTGAAAAAATATTTTCTAAACAAATACATTTTGTATATGAGACAAAACAAATAATTAAAAACACACAAAAAAATATTTAATAATACTACAAAATATTGTAAATTTTGTTACTTCAGTTAATCGGTTAATCGACTGAAATTAACCGGTTTAATCGTTAATCGAAAAAAGCCAATTTGAAATTAACCGATCAGTTAATCGGGTAGTTATTAATCGGTTAACCGGTTGACGGTTAACCGAATGAATACCCTAGTATTTAAGCATTTCTTTTACTAACTTTGTAAACAAGTACCCTTACGTTTTTTATAAAAGTTTTTTTCATTATTTAAAAACAAATTTACTTTGTATTATTTATATGGAGCGGGTTCCCGGGAAATTTAAAAAAATTTCCCGCTTTCCCGGGAAACGAAAAACTCCGGGAAAAAAACTCTAGTTGTTATGCAAAAAACATTATACTGAAAATGAAATTGTTTGTTAAAAAAAACCTAAATAAAGTTTTAAAATAATGTCGTATCGACAGTAAAATATCACCGTTATCGATATGTCGGCAAATCTTTAATATCGCTAATATATCGCTATAGGTATTCGTTGCACCCCTATTTATAACGCAGCATAACAAAATGGAGCTTTTTACAAATTTCTAAAATAAAAATTGCGTATCCTTGTGAATTTTTTTGTTTATAAAGAAACGGTTACTGACTTTTCCTAAAAAGTGTTACTTAATATACCCTTTAATTTTAAACTATAAGTTACATACACGTAAAGAAAAAAACATGTTTAAATATGGTCACCTCCAACCAAACTATTTTAAAAGAAAATTGTAAGCATATTATGGTTAATCTATTATATAAAAATAAGTCGGGTTTTCCTTCCTGACGCTATAACTCCAGAACGCACGAACTGATTTCCACGGTTTTGCATTCGTTGGAAAGGTCTCGGGCTCCGTGAGGTCTATAGCATATAAAATTGTTCCCCGCCCACTTTTACGCCCACTTTTTCTATTAAGCACATAACTTGAGGACGGCTTGACCGATTTGGAAGATTTTTTCTTTAACGTGATCGCCATGGTCCAACTTAGGTTTATACGGAAAGAATATTGTTCCCCGCCCACTTTTACGCCCACTTTTTTCGATTTACCTAAAATCAGAAAACGGCTCCATCGATTTGACTAATTTTTCTTTCAAATGTTCGTATCAATGCATTTTAAGTTTCCATCGAAAGAAAAATTTACCACGCCTACTTTTACGCCCACTTTTTCTATTGAGCACATAACTTGAGGATGGCTTGACCGATTTCTTCTTTAAAGTGATCGCCATGGTCCAACTTAGGTTTATACGGAAAGAAAATTGTTCCCCGCCCACTTTTACGCCCACTTTTTTCGATTTACCTTAAATCAGAAAACGGCTCCATCGATTTGACAAATTTTTCTTTCAAATGTTCTTATTATTCCATTTTAAGTTTTCATCGAAAGAAAAATTTACCACGCCTACTACGAAACAATCAAAGCCGATTTGGAGGTACGATGATTTGTTGGCAGGTGATTTTTGGCAAGCACTTCCAGTGATACCACGATCAACGCCCGCCGATGAATTAAATGCATGTTTGAAGTCGTCTGCTTTGTGGAAACACGTTAGGAAGCTCAAATTGACTCTGAAAATGCGGGTCGAGCTGCAAAACAATCAATCTCGGGATGTATTTTCCAAACAATTGCTGGACATAGGAAACGACAAAATCCCGGTGCATATTTCAATTTCTGCCTGTTCACCGAATCAAAGTCCGAACTCATCCGAAAGGTGTTTTCAAACATTACACAAAATTACAGAAATCATGATTTGTTGAGCGAACGTGCTATATTAGCTACGTTGATGTCGACAAACTGAATTTTAAGATTCAAGGTGAAAACGCTGGCAAATTGGAGAATGCAATCGAACTTCCTGGGATTACCCGGATTACCTCCTCATAAATTCAAACTTAAAGTTGGATCGGTAATCATAATGTTACGAAATACAAACCAACCACGTCTTTGTAATGGCACCCGGCTTACGGTAAAAAACTGATGAATAACGTCATCGAAGCAACAATGCTTAAAGGAAAGTACAAGGGAGAAAATGTTTTGATACCTCGGATCCCAATGATTCCAAATGGCATTCAATTTTAACGCCATTTACTTAGAGAAGTTCAACTAAATAACACTTCAATTTTGTAATCGAAATGAATTCATTACTGTTGTGAAATTAAATAAAAATTTTCCTTTTCAAATATAAGACAAAAAAAAATTTTTCTTCATCTTTTAATCACCAAACGAAATGTTACATAAAACGAAGCCATCTGGTGGCGAAATGGAGTTCGCCGGGTTTGCTAGTATAACCATATAATTGTCAGCGTCAACCATATAATGGTTAAATTAGTCCTCCATCAAGAACCCACAACCATATAATGATTGCCCCTAAAATTGTTATGGTTAAATATGATAATATTTTCCGCCCATTGAGAATAGATTTGCGACTGGTCAAATGGTGTCAATTGACCCCCTCCAATGACAGCCCCATGTAAAAGTGATAGGTCTAATTCATAGAAAGTGTTAAAACTTGAACCGGTCTCTACCACCAAAGACCTATCACGGGACTACTTTAATGTCAGTTCGCTTCCCTCTAGAGTTGTTTTTAAATTTCCAATAGAATTTTCCTCTTTTTCAAGAGCAACATACTATGGTTGAAACCAACTATGCTATTGTAAGAGTTTAACAAATTTTAGTTTTATTGATCATAACATGTTGTGAGGCAACAATAATATGGTTGGGGATTCTTTATGAAGGCCTAATTTAACCATAATATGGTTACCGCTGTTAATAATATGGTTTTATTAAACATAAGATGTTTCAAATTTTGTTTAAAAATAGTTTGGTTGGAGGTGACCATATTTAAACATGTTTTTTCTCTGGGTGTTGGTAAATCGTTTAATAATTTGTTTTAAAGTGAGTCACAATTTTATTTTAAGATGGCATGTTTTACAATAAGAGTGTTAAAAAAAAAACTAACGCATGTTGTTGAAACATTAAGAATAAATGAAGTTGCCAGTTTTATATGTAAGTGCTAAGACCAACGTAATTGAAATTGATTCGTTTAATAAAGTTAAATAAATGTGTTGCTTTCATCTGAAAAAGATTTAAAAAAAATCATATTGTAAAGTTGAAAATTCAAAACGTTATGATTAATATTTTTTTTTTAAGTTACAGTGTTGTTTAAATTCATACACAAATATTTAGGATTATTAAAAGCACTAGTTTCTTTTTCTGAAACAATTCTATAATTAAAGTCATTGTTTAAATTACGTATATGATTTATGGCAAACAACACTTATGCTTTCATCAACAAACATTTTACTTTGACACTCACTGCATCAAATTGAAAAAAGCTTTTTTTAAGGAATTTTTAAACTACAGTCAAATCCCGATAATTCGTACCCCAATAAATCGTTATTCCCGCTAATTCGTAATAAACTGTCGGTCCCTTGAAACAATTTTGATAATTCGTAAAATTTCCATACATTTTGGTCCCCTCGCTAATTCGTAATTTTTTTTTTAAAGAAGATTTTTCTTTACCTCTTATAAAACGTAATAGTTTGCTAACTCGTCAGCTCAGAATTGGTTTGGCGCATATGCCAAAAAGAAGACAAAGACAAAGAAGATTTACATGAAGATTTCTCAAAATGTACCCGATAGAATTTTTTTATATTTTTACCACTGCTTCCGGTATATGTTTTGAAGAAAAATTGAAATTTTTGCGCACTTTCATGAATAAAGTTAGAATTTAATAGTTTTTTTTTTGAAAATTAAAAATATTGTTTTGTGCCGCATACGCCACTTTTCTAAAAAAAAATTTAAAAAAGTGGCTTTTTGTGCTACATACGTACACTTATTGCTGTGTAACTTGTTGTTGAGATGAATTTTTTTTTTATTTTTTTTATTTTTTTATTTGATTTTACTTTACAAAAACAGAAAAAAACAGTTCTACTGTTATGAAAAGTTACATAAAAAGCCACAAATTAAACAACTTAAATAATGCAAAAGTAAAAAAGAAATTTCAAAACTTTTAATATCGAGTAAATTTTTATAATAAGCTTCATCAACACGTGGAAGAAATATAAGCAAGTCTTTTATGTCTCTATTTTTATCGCTGGAAATAAATGATGGTTTCGATATTTTCAAAACATTCGTCAACAAATTCTCAGGAGTTTTCAAACAATTTTTTGATGCATTATTTTAACTGTATAGAAGTACTTTAATGTTAGCAAAAGGGACTTTTCGAAAGTCCATTTTATTTGCTTCCAACGAGTATGTGCGAAAATTTTCCGGAAGCATTTCATTAACTTTAAGTTTTGTTTTATTATTTGGCATTGTTTTAAGTAAATTTAGTAAATGAAGAGGACTATGAATTTCAATATTCTTTAAGTACCGGTCAATAACACCACTTCTTGAATTAAAGAAATTTCTGGTTCTAAAGACTTTTTTATTACGGCATCAATATTATTTTGTTTAAAGAACATTTTGATTGCGGTTGCGTTAATTTGATTTTTATTTTGAGGTACGCAAGAATCGCTCCATAATGTCAAAGTTTTAATTAGTGGATAATCTTTTATTAATTAATTTAAAATTTTAATTAAAGCACTAGCAATGTCGTTACCACTCCGACCGCTATGAGAAAAGTTGGTATATTTGGCATAATAATGGTTGCTGTAAGATTGTACATATTCAATTTTCGTTTGTAGTAAAATGTTGAAGAATTTCCCTTAGGTAGGCTAAAAACACTTTGCATATCATAGCAAACCGTACACTTGGTTGTTCGATTATTTTATAAAACTATTTTTCACAAATTAATTTTCTTGTTGTCATTTTATTTTGCTTTTGCTTTAACTATATTTTTTCTTACGGCAATGCAGCAAAGCAACAGTAAAATTTATTTTGTACGTTTTTGTATGAAGAATTTGCTGCAATCGCCAAACAATGGCTTGTAGAGCAAAACAGTACTTACAAATTTTTGAAACAGTTGATATGCAGCATAATTAATGCTTTATATCTCAGAAACCATAAAAATTTTCGCAAAACAGGTTTTTGATTTAGAAAGAGGGTATTAAAAAAATATATTCCTCATACCTAACTCATTTTTTTTTTAAATGGTCGGTAGGTCAAACCAGTAATGAGCTGACGAACTACCACTTATAATTCGTGATAAAAACAACAGAAACATGAAAATAATGATTTTTTGTTTACCGCTATTTTTGCTTGCGTGGGTTTTTGCTTTTGCTTGTGTTTATGTTTATTTTCTTAAGATCAGTTTGTTACATGAATAATTTTTATGGCGCTGCGAAATATGGCCCCAGGAAATAAGGCCCCAAAAAATAAATGAAAATTGACCCCAAATTTTGGGCTATTTTTCATAATGCAATATGGCCCCATTTTTTTAATGAAAAATTACCCCAAAAAAATGAAAAATAACCCTAAAAATAAAATGAAATATGACCCTAAATTTGGGGTTATTCTTCATTATGAAAAATCACCTCAAAATTTATAATGAATTTTAACCCCAAAAAAGAACACAAAGGAAGTGACATTAAACATTTTCGGTGGAGTTCATATGCCCAAAACTAAAAATCCCAAATTTAGAATCCCGATTTCAAAATCCGGATAATTATACAGTTTTTGTTTCAAAAATCGTACGATTGATAGCACGGTTGGGCTTTCGGACATGCACAAGGATTTTTTTCTCTATGGTATATCGAACACTGGCTTTGCTTACTAAAGCTCTACGTTATAGCCGGCTTTCGGCCGGGCGCAAGGATTTTTTTCTCTATGGTATAACGAACACTGGCTTCGCTAACTAAAGCTTCTCTGTATAAAGGAAAGGATGAAAGGATTTTCTTCCCTTTGGTATAACGAACACTGGCTTCGCTCACTAAAGCTTCACTACATAGCCGGCCTTCGGCCGGGCGCAAGGATTTTCTTTTCTATGGTATAACGAACTCTTCTCGTAATAGCCGGCCTTCGGCCGGGCTCAAGGATTTTTTCCTCTATGGTATAACAAACACCGGCTTCGCTAACTAAAGCATCTCTGCATAACCGGCAAGGATTTTCTCTACTTTGGTATAAGAATTCGGGTTTTTTATGTTTTCCCTAGAAACTTTTACATAGAATTTTATATAAATTTGTGTAAAAATTTTTGGGGTAATTTTTCATTTCTTTAAACTTGCATTTTTTATTAGTAGATGAAAAATAGCCCCAAAGTAAAAATTGTGATTTAATTTGGGGCCATTTTTCATTCCTTGATATTGGGGTCATTTTTCATTCCACTTAAAATGCAAAAACACCCTAACGAAAAAATGAAAAATAACCCCAAAAAAAAACCAAAAAATTGCACCAAAATTGCGTGTTGTTGTGTCTCATGTAAAATTTTGGGGCCGTTTTTCATTTTCCTTTTGGGGCCATATTTCCTGGGGTCATTTTGCGCACCGCCAATTTTTATATATGTATTTTATTTTTAACAATTGTTTTTTATGTTTTGTTTTATCGTTTTGGTAAATAAATTGAAAAACCCCTTTAATTCGTATTTATTTTCTTCTAACCCCGTTAAATCGAAACTCCGCTTAATCGAAAACCCCTACAATTCCTAAGAAATGCCCGGTCCCTTGCATTTACGAATTATCGGGATTCTACTGTATTTAAATCATGAAATAAAAAATAGCTCTAGTTAAATTTCTATTTTTGTTTGCCCTATTGTTAAAAATCTTTATCACACTTTTAGCGCAAAAATAAAAGTTGTAAATATGTAACCAATATAAATGATAGATAAATCAATGTATGTATGTATGTGTTCAAAGTAAGCATGTATTAAAAAAAAGACTTACAACAAAAATGTGTGACACACCATAATTGAAATAAATCGTTTGACAAATGATTACTGCTGCAAAACTTAGCAAGCAAGTGAAAAAAGTTATTCACTCAACAAAACGGGATTTTATCGATGAATAAAGAAGAAACAACTTACTGGCTGCCTGAAAACTATTGCAAATAACCCCAATAAAATGTCAAACAAAAACATAAGAAGAAAACTGTTACGAATTTCTTATCATTTAATATTAATATTACACAGATTTGCTACGCCCCTGCTACACATTACATGGCCTGACCTCTGTAAAAGAAAAGTGACCAACCTTCTATATATTGAACAGAATCAATACAAGAGAAAAATGGATGAATTTTATTTTTTAACAAAATACCACATTGTGACAAGGAAATTGTTAAAGAAATAAATTTTAAAGGGCTTTTGTATACACATGAAAGAAAGCAAAACTATTTAAGTATGTAATAATTCTTTACTATCTTTATAACATTTTCTTTTTGTTAAGTTTTGCTTTTTTTTTTTGTTTAATTTGTGCCTGGTACATATACAGACATGCATACATACATATCTTTTTATATCTTTAACTTTTGTTTCGATTTTTTTTTTTTATTTATTTTGATTTTTATATTTGTAGTCTCAATCCTAAAAGGGAATATACTTAGTCAATATTAAAACTTTTATCAATACTTTCAGCCACATTACTTACAATTTAAGAGTTTATAAAACAGTTTCTTATTCGAATATTACTGCATTGACAAATGATTTTGTTTATAGATTTGCTTTTATTGCAAACTATCTTAACCCGGTTCGCTTCGCTACCATTGAAATAAAAGTAGTAAAAAATTTGTTAAGCAAATCTCTTATTTAGCTGCTCCTACTTTTATCACCGTCCAGTTCTGCAGATACAGAATTTATATTTTCTTTGTATCGGAGATGCCACGCTCAATCCAATTCACTTCTTGACATACGTAATGAATTAATAACCAAGCTTTTGTACCAAATTAAAAAAAAAATTGCTATAACCATTTTCAAGATAATTTGTATTGTGGTTATTTTGTTGAACTATTTATGGTTTTTAATCCAAATTTTTTTAATATTTTTAATTAGGCTTAAGTTCATGAAATTTAATTTTTCATTAAATTATTTTTATGAAGAAAGGAATTTTACAACATGAAAATTAATTAAAATTGTTATTGATAATCATTCATTCTTGACGTGGCTGGGGCTCGAACCCCGGCCGGCAGGTTACCCTGACATGTTTCGATCACAACCACTTGATCTCTTCAGAGGGATTTGCCGTCTTACACTCGCAGCCATCGATGACTGCTGACGTCAATAGTCAAACATCAATCCTTAAACCAAATTGTATTCTAACATTTGGTAGATCGAAATTTGCTTTCCTGAATGATTATCCATTTTAATTGATTTCACATATTTTTTCCTTACTTCTGTTTTTTCGTACTTTTGTCAAGAATTTTTCTTGAAGTCCAAGTACATTTTTTGTGGGCTTGCACCATTGCTTTTGCTTTTTGCAGAAATCCCTTAATATTTATTGTCTTTGTATGAGAAATTTACAAATATTTTTGAAAATATCCGGAAAATCAGTAGTTAAGGAAACTTTATGGAACAAACAAACAAACGCATTTTCGGTTTTTATATAAAGAAATATACATATAAAACAACATTGCATTTCACTGCCTAATTCTTTCGTATACCTACATTTGAAACCAAAACTAAATTTTAGAACTTTGTTTGAAATCTTGTTGTACGAAAGAAAGACATCTTTCCACATCGTAAAATAGCCAGTAAGTATTTTTTGATTTGTGGTGATTTTTGTTATATTCTTAGGTAAGAATGTATTAACTAGATTTGTTGTGAAAAACTATGCTTTTTAAAAGTTTAGTGGTGCATAAGTACCATTTAACATTTTGCAATGATGTCATCAGCAAGGAAAACTTTCCATATAAAATTTCGCAAAAATCATAAATTGTCGCAATAATATTCTTACGGTAATTTTTATTCCATTGCCATTTTAATACCAATGCCTGTACAAAAGGCTTTTTTTTAAGATATATGTATGTGCTTGGTGAAATGATAGGCTATATCCTGAGGTAGTTAATGTGACACAATTTTTATTTTTATCTACTTTTTCAAATTTTTAATCCAAAAAATTTAATTTTTCAATTTTTTTATATGTACGTTTCAAATAAAACATTAGATTTTTAAAAAGCTCTCTTTTTTTTTGGTCGCCTATGTAGAGAATTCTGGATCGTTTTAAATTTTTGTAATACTCGAGGTGCCCGAATTTGGGAATGTTTGGTACCTCTTGATAAGTCTATAGGCTTAAACTCGCATACAAGTCCGTCCTTGTTTATCACCTGAAACTTATTTCCAATCGTACTAACTCTTTACCAAATCTATAATTATTTCCATCTTTTTCCAGAATCTCCCACTGTGGGATGGTAAATATTGTTAGGAAATTAGATTCATCTAAGAATTATTTAAAGTTTTAGTTATAAGTTATATTGTAAACTATAATTTATGTCGTATTAGTTTAAATTGTTATTTGCTCCACTGTATTGTAGACTTTAGATTTAATTGTAGATTTCAAATTCAAACAGAATATTCGGGAATCTACTACTCTACAACTGCTACGAGGCTGACTCGTTAAGTTTAGTTAGTTTGTTTTAAGACATTTAACGGGTTGGGTTAAAACTAGGGTGTTCAATCGACTAATTATTGTTCGATTAATCGAACAAAGACGATTAATTGTTCGAATAATTTAAAATTGCTAATTTCGATTAAAGGATTAATCGAAGAATATACACCGATTAATCGAATGATAACAATATATAATATTTCTGTTAAATGTATTATTTTTATAAAGTTTTAAGTCGAATAAACCAACAAAATGTATGTGTCCCTTGAAATTAAAAGAAAAACAGCCACGTTTAGTGAGTTATTACGGCCCTTATTAAAAAAAACGCAACGCCAAAGAATTACATTGAAAGCAAAAACAAAGTCATAAATATTTCGTAATTTTGTTGTTGCTTTCTACAGAAATTCATGTACCATTTTAAAATTTTCAATGCCACAAGTTATGAGGCGTTAATTTATTGGCGTTGCGTTGCGATTAACAAAATTAGGGCCTAAGCTTATATTTTTGTTGCATTTTTTCAACACAATTTAATAATTCATTTCACAAAAGAAAATCGACAAAGGTATGGTAACTCAAAGATTTATATAAATTTATCGGGTATATTCTAGAAATCGAAAGGAAGTGAGATTGAAATCGAACTTGAATTTAAATTCAATTATTTACGAACTGACCGTAATTTTTCTTGGTTTTAAGTGGTGTTCTTGCAAAATAAGAGATACTTAAAGAATGAAGTAGATAAAATGGAATATTTTTAGGAACTTTCAGTACAGGGTCGTTTTTAAAATTAGCTTTATTTTAAATCCACTTCATTTCGATTTCTAGAACACGCCCGTATATTTTAACAAAATAGTTCATGTGTTTCTCTAGAGGAAATTATTTGAAGAATCATAGCGGATAGATGCATAGAGGATGGAATGTCCGTGAAAAGTAGCAAAAAATCCAAAGACTCTCTTAAAATTTAAGTGCCTGAAGTGAAGCAAAAATTTGGAACTACATTGACAAGTTTTATTTAAACAAGAATGTTTATTTACTCAATAACTAATTTATAAAATTTCAAGTTAAGAATTATTCGACTAATCGATTAATTTTAAAATTTTATTCGTTTAATCGAATAAGTTAAAAATGCCAGATATCGATTAATCGTTTAATCGAACAAAAATAAAACCCGATTAATTGAACACCCTAGTTAAAACTAACAATATAGGATAATATTGTGAACGTTATAATTAATTTCAATAAAGTTTGTTAAGTTGAATAAGTGTGTTTATTTATTTTGATTTGCAATTAAAAAACTCAACGGTTTATTACAAAGGGAGTAAACTGAAATCATGTAACTGGTTTATGAAGAACAAAAAGGTAGAAAAAGTAATGAATTACATTACAGTCTTCACCGGTGGTGTGATACATTTTTTTGGGACTTTCTAAAATTTGGCTCTTGAATTTAATGCTAGGACTTGTTTTATTGAAATATTACTACATCGTAATGAAATAATACTACATTTTAGTAACTGTCACTAAACACGTCCATTGAGAATAGATTTGACAACCAATGACAACCCCAGTTAAAAGTGATAGGTCTTATTCATAGAAAGTGTTAAAACTAGAACCGGTTTCTACCACCAAAGACCTATCACAGGAGTACTTTGGTGTCAGTTCGCTTCCCTCTAGGGATGTTTTAAAAAATCAAATTACCGCAAAAGCGTTAGCAGCTAATTTAAATTCTTGCCAAATTCATTTTATCTAAGCTAAACTCCCGTTACTACGTTTTGGGATTTATGGTTTATAGTGATAAAAAAAGATTTTAAGATAATATTTAACAAACATCGCTTTAGAAGCCAAAAGTTACTACAAAAGCTAGTTTTTATTATTTCAGTTTAATAAAAAATGCAATTTAAAACTCAGATGTTTTTTTTAGCTATGCAGGGTGTCATATGTTCGGGCTTGCCAGAATATGATTTCGTACCTTTTTTTGTAGTAAATATCGGTTTTTTAAATTTTGTTAATATTAGTTGACATTTTCCTAATTTTTATTTTTTTTTTTTTTTAATAAACAAGTTTAATAGGCATGTAACTACAACTTGTTACATTTGTCCTTTAGTACTGATTCTATTACATATTTACTTTTGTGTTTATGTGTGTGTATGTGAATATGTATTCGAATTTTAGTAAAGTGTCAAATGATGCACAACACAATGCTAAATTATTTAACTTGTAATGGTTACATCGGAAATTTAAATCATTTGTTTTTTTTCTGTTTTACTAGAATATTGTTTTTAGTCTCCGGTGCATCAACGTGTTGACAATGACACACTAAAAAAGTATTTTTTAATAAAAAAAATTTGTACATACCCGGTGGCGTTTATGAGCGACATTGTCATTTTCATTGATGAATCATCGCACCAGAGTCAGTAACAAGTATATATTTAGGGAGTTGTGCATGACAACGGCTTTGCAATGTCACTGTTCCCTTAAAAGAAAAAACTTAGCGGCATTGTCTGTTATGAATAGATCACGAAGTGAGCGCTGCAGGACTTTGTCTGCTACATGTCTCCGTCAATGAATAAATCAGAAAATAACGGACCGTTTCTTTTTCTGTTTGTTCTGTTCCATTTATTACTTGAGTTTATTGTGTTTTCCTTGTTACTCTACCTGAAACAATTCACTAATGAAAGTTGATGATATTGTCTGTTAGGACTCGCAAACAAATGGACGCCTACAAGACAAAATCAACATTGGTCATCTATGACAGTTTGGACAAATACTTCAAAAAGTCATATATGAAACCAAAGTAAAATCAACACTTGTCATCGATGATTTAATATTGTCAGCGTTTGTCACGCTGAATCACTATTACGTTCGCCACCGGGTATGTATATGAAGAATATGTTAAGTCATGTTGTACAATTATGACCATAATTTCTCTTCATAATTTTAAAATGTATTTCTTTCCTACGGGTTAAAGTGTGGTGTATTTTACACCATTGGTTTTCGATAGTTAATTTACGTAGGAAAATTACCAAAATAGTGATACCGCATGTGTAAAGATAACTTTAAGATACGAACACGATCAGATATGTTTTTGGCAGGACAAAATTATGTTAAAAGCATAAACATCTAAAATAGTTTTTTTACACCTTATAGTGATTTTAGGGGCAGCATCAATATGGGTTAATTCTTGCCTTTCATTGTAAAATGGCGTAGTAGCCATTTTCAAAGTTATCGCTGTTAATTTATATTTGAATTCCAACGCTTTAAGTGAAGTGTGGCATTATAATCTTAAGATTCATATTCCGTATGACAGACAAAATGGACCGATTCATAATGAATTTCCGTAATTTTTGTTAAAATTTTTTTTTTTAAATCCAACTATTTTGGAACCAAAGACAATGTATGTAATTTCTTCTGGACTATAACATCCGGGACATATTTTAAAGGATACAAACCATTCAGTTTCCCTGATTTTAAAAACATAAAAACTGTACTTAAAGACGAAAAGATGAATAGGCGTTCATATTAAGATAATTTTCCGTATAAAGAATTTATATGAATTAGGGCCATTATTATAACTTGGCGTTAGCTGTTATCCGACAGTTAACAAACGCTTTTTGACAGATAACGCATTATTATCTGTCAATTTAATCTTAACTTTAGCAAACTTCAAGTTGTAATAATGGCCCTAACAAATATATAGTCAGGATTGACCGACTTAATATTCTTTCTAGATTTACTCTAACATTTCTGGACCATAGGCGGATAGGCACCATTCGAACAAGTAAGCAAAATATATCTGCTTCCTTATCTATAGGCGGTTTAATATCTTCTAACATAATCACCCCTATCGTGAATAATTTTTCCCCTTTTCACATATTTGCGATCATGAACAACTCCCATGAAAAATTGTAATTCAAAGGAGAATAATAACGTGAAAAAATGTTCACGGGAAAAAATTCCCCTTATGGTGAAAAATGTTTTCCCTCGTCATTTTTTTCACATTTCCCTTAGATTTTCTCACTTTATTTTTGCTAGGGAACTGAACACGTATGTATGTAACTCCTCCTATAAATCGAATATTAAGGGTTAATAAGGCACAAGCCGATATATTGCTCAACAAAATGCAAAACAACAGGTCGATTGCCTGTGGATTTGTAAAGCTTTCGATTGACGTTGTAATCAAACTATCCCTCCAGTACTAAATATTTTGCTTTATTATTTTAAGTTTTCTTTTAAATATACCTATAGGTACTTTAGGGTGGTTACAAGAAACCAATGTTGGATTTTCCATCGGCGCAACCCCCTAATATGTGCCAATAGCATAGAAAATGCGATTGAAAAAGTTTCAGCTTAATCGGATAACGCTAACATGTGCCTCATTGAGAATAAATTAAGGAAAAACAGCGATTTTTCACTAAAATTCGTATTTCCTTGCCTTTATAACCGAAACCATTCATACTAGGAACCTAAGTAGAGTCTGGTTTTATAGGAAATTTTATTCTTATTAATTTTGATATTGATAGTTTTGTTCCTTATACCAAGAGATAAAGAGATATTTAGCATTACTTAAGGACAAAGAAATACAAATTTTAGTGGAAAATCGTATTTCTTTGTCCTTATTTAATGCTAAATATGTCTTTATCTATTGGTATAAGGAACAAAACTATAAAAATCGAAATGAATAAGAATAAAATTTCCTATAAAACTAGACTCGACACAGGTTCCTAGAATGAATGGTTTCGGTTATAAAGATAAATAAATACGAACTTTAGTGAAAAATCGCTGTTTTTCTTAATTAATGCTCAATGAGACACACGTTAGCGTTATCCGATTTGGTTGAAACTTCGTCAATCGAATTTTCTATTCTATTGGCACATATTAGGGGTGTGCCCCGACGAAAAATCCAGCATTGATTTCTGGTAACCACCCTATTAGGTTCGTTACAAGATATGGTAAATTTTTTTTTGGAGGCTATCTTTTGGTGCACCCCTCTAAAATATGCCAATATTTTAGAAAATCCGATTAAGAAAGTTTAAGCCCAATCGGTTAACGTCAACACGTGCCTCATTGAGCATAAATTAGGGAAAAACAGTGATTTTTTACTAAAATTCGTATTTCTTTGTCCTTAATTAATGCTAAATATCACTTTATCTATTGGTATAAGGAACAAAACTATCAATATCAAAATTAATAGGAATAAAATTTCCTATGAAACCAGACTCTACTTAGGTTCCTAGAATGAATGGTTTCGGTTATAAAGGCAAGGAAATACGAATTTTAGTGAAAAATCGCGGTTTCTCCTTAATTTATTCTCAATGAGGCACATGTTAGCGTTATCCGATTAAGCTGAAACTTTGTCAATCGTATTTTTTATGCTATTGGCACATATAAGGGTGTTGCGCCGATGGAAAATCCACATTGATTTCTTGTAACCACCCTAAGGTACTTGTATAGTTGTGAACAAAAATTTCATTGATTTTGAATTTTTTTAATCTTTCTTCTTTTTTTACATTCACTGGAACTGATAGAGTGGAAATTTTTTCACATGAGATTCACGATTGCTTTTTTCCCTTCGAGGGGAATGAAAATTTCATGGGAACAAAAATTCCACTTGTTATTCACGATAGGGGTGAATATTTAGGAATAAGGGAGTAGATATATTAGAATTTTTTTTTAAATATTGTATGTCGATAATTTTTGGAGTCGGAGTCGCGAGTAGGTACTTCGGCTCCGACTCCGGTACAAAAACCTTAACTCCAACTCTACACCCCTTTTTTCTAAGAAGGATCTTAGGGACGGCCGGTATTACTTATATTTATTTTTAAATTAAAAAGAGAAATTTAAGATATTTTAGTATGAACAAAAACAATAAATTGTAATAAATTATTTTTGAAGCAAAATCAGTCTAAATACGAACATAATTAGATGGCTTATGGACACAAAGAGTCTTTTTTGGAATGAAGTTTGTATAAGTACCAATCAAAAATTGGACCAATTCTTAACAATACTATAGGCTTCACCCTTATGACAATTAAAACGTATGTACCCAATTAAATTAAATTACAAAAATTGCGCACAAGGTTTACAAAGACATAGAAGGTCGGCTAGACGGACGGATAATTTAATTTAAACAATAAAAACGAAACCGGACGGACGTGTGTTTATTCAGCTCCTATTAGAAAGTTAAAAACCAAGTGAAGGTGCCTTTGTTTTTACACTAAAATTTTTGCAAACAAAAATAAGAAAGGAAAGTAAAAGAACACTTATACATACCTGATGAATTGTATTTGGAACATATTAAATAAATCAGTATAAGTTAAACTAAAATAAATTAAATATAAAATATAAATAAGTCACTCAAATGACATAAAAGGGACAACTATTAACAACTGAAGATATTATAAAATATAAATTGTAAACAACACCAGCTGTTTCACTTATGCAAATACTGGTTATTTAAAAAAGTGCTGCCTAGTGAAAATAACAGTTTAAAAGTCACTGAAATTAATGTGATTGTACGGTATTGACATTTAATATAATTTCTGTTACAAACTATCCTAGCGAACATTTTAACGAAAATATTAAATAAAAAACTCATATATAATAAAATTCATACAAACTAACTTAATCGTTTAACAAAGTGGTTCAATATGGAAAAAACTTACAATCAATCACCTTTATTGAAAAGGCCCAGAGGACCAACCGCTGACTCCCCCACTGAGATTGAATCAAAAGCACCTCGTTTATCTAATGGTGATAAAAGTTTTCTCGTTGCACTTATTCGAGAAAGTGAAACACTAACAGCCCAACTTATTAAAAACTCCATAATGGATAGCGAGAAACAACACTTCGATTATATAAAAGAACTTATAACAGAAAGTGAACAAAGAATTCGTTCGGTAGTTGAAACTGAATTCCAAAGCATCAAAAAAATACTCAGCAATGTTACTGAGCGAGTTACAAATCTCGAAAAAAAGTGTTCCCAACTTGAACAGATGCAAATTGAAATATCTGATTTGAAGAAAAAGATACAAACGCATGAAAATTCTGCAGTAGCTAGTAGCATCAGAATTTCTGGTGTACCCCAAACGGAAGATGAAAACCTTTTGGGTATTTTAGATAATATTTGTCTCAATTTAAAAATTCGTTCTCCAAAAGTTGAAAATATATATAGACTGCAAAAAATCTACAAAAACCACAAACCATATACTCCCAGTGATGAAGTCATAATAGCAAAACTGCAATCTCCATTTGATAAAAACTTTCTACTGAAGTCAATAGCGAAATATAGGCGTGATAATAAAACCACATTGACTTTGAACCATTTGGGAATGCAAAGTGATCGTCCAATATATGTAAATGAAAATTTAACACCGCATAATCACAAAATATTTATTGCTGCTTATACCATGAAAAGGGAGCGGAAAATTCAAGCTGCATATACGCTCAGAGGACTTGTATATATCAGAAAATTTAATACTGATGACCCAATCCTTATAGAGTCTATGGATGCATTAGATCTGCTTTTTCGAGATTGAAAGTATAACATTTTATTTTACATGTTTATTGTTTTTTGTTTTAAACCTCTTATCAGGGTATATTATTATTATTATTTTTATATTATTTAATAAAAGATATTTTTTTAAAATTTATTGCGTTGCACTAATAAACCAAAATGACGAACTCTTTAATTGACCATATTGGTTCCAGAGAAGGCAACTATAACATGATAAGAATACTAACTAAACAATATTCTGCACTTAATATATGCCATATTAATGCTCAAAGTTTATATCGTAAAATTGATGAATTTCGCTTTCTATTTGAAGAATCTGACATGGATGTCATATGTGTCTCGGAAACATGGTTTACTACAGCACATAACGACAAGCTAGTTGATTTACGTGGATATAATATTTTTCGATGTGACCGTGATGGCAAGGCAGGTGGTGTTGCAATCTACATAAAGGATAACGTTTCTAGCAAAATTGTTCAGACATTCAAAGCAGAAAATGACGTGGAATACATTTTTATAGAACTGAAATCAAAAGATGAAAAATTGCTACTTGGATGTGTGTACAGACCAGATAAAAATATTAAATTGGATTCTCTTATAACTGCACTAGAATTTCTGTCTGTATCTTATTCTAATATAATTTTATCAGGTGATTTCAATGGCAACTTATTAACACAGTCTGGCTCTTATCTTTGTTCCGTCATGACTTCATTTAATTTATTTGCTGTAAATAATTCCAGACCCACACACTATACCACATCTAATACTACCCTGCTGGATCTTTTTTTTGTTAATAACAAATATAATGTTATGCATTATGAGCAATTAGCAGTACCAATTTTCTCTAAACATGATCTTATATTCATGTCTTACAATTTTAATGTTACTAGACACCACCAAAAATTCTCCTTCCGAGACTACAAAAACATAAACATGTCATCACTACAAGAAGACCTTAACAATACCTCTTGGAATTATATTTACTATATTCCAACTGTCAATGACCAAGTTAATTTCCTTAATAACACTATTCTACAATTATTTAACAAACATGTTCCGCTTAAGACAAAAGAAGTTAAATACAGAGCAAAACCATGGTTTTCCTCTGAGATAAAACTGTTAATAGAACGTCGTGATAATTTGTACCGTATATGGAAACGCTACAGAACCAGTGCCTCACTTGAAGATTTTCGTTCAGCTAGAAAAGCAGTTGTTACCAAAATTAGACATGATAAAAGAATATACTATGGGAATAAATTCAACACAGCAATTGACACAAAGCAAACATGGAAACAAATAAAGGACATTGGCATTATTGGAAAGCAGCTTCGCACTAATGATGTGGATGTTAATGCTCTGAATGAGAAATTCGTTAACATTTTACAACCTCCGGTACAACACAATTTTTATGATCGGATTACTCTTGTTGATCCTTTAAACCCTGAAAATCTATTTTACTTTCAATGCTTCAGCTTAACAGACATAGTTGAGGGTTTTCGTGCTGTTACATCTAATTCAGTTGGTCTAGACGATATACATCCACGTTTTATAAAACTAATCTTACCATGGATAATTCGATATGTCAATCACCTTTTTAATACAATTGTTACTACAAGCACATTCCCAGCTGAATGGAAGTATGCCAAAGTTATACCAGTACCTAAAGCTGATAAAGAATACCGGCCTATTTCTATCCTTCCTTATCTCTCTAAGGTTTTTGAACGCCTCTTACATAAGCAAATTACTAAATACATTTATGAAAAAACTCTTCTCACTGATAGACAGTCTGGATTTAGATCAAAACATAGCTGCACAACAGCTTTAACTGAAGTAATCGAAAATATACGCAGTAATTTGGATGATAGTCAAGGAACTTTCTTGGTTTTGCTAGATCATTCAAAGGCTTTTGACACAGTTGAACACCAAATGCTTCTAATCAAACTGAAAAGAATGTTTTACTTTTCTTCACCTGCCTCAAAGTTAATATCATCATACCTGTCTAACAGGCTTCAATCGGTTGCAAATAATGGAGCAGTTTCAGACCCACTTATACTTTCGAGAGGTGTCCCACAAGGCTCCATACTTGGTCCACTTCTATATTCACTATATGCTAATGATTTACCCAGCCAAATTCAGCACACTCGTATACACATGTATGCAGATGATGTTCAGCTATATCTTAGTTGTTCAAAAACATCAGTTCGGCATAAAGTCAATGAGCTTAACAACGACTTAAAAAGAATTCTCAATTGGGCATCAGCCAATGGTTTGCGACTTAATCCCAAAAAGTCTAAGTGTTTAATAATTTGTAAGAGGTCTTTTATGATCAGTGATGAAATCAATTTATATCTCGGAGACTCTAAAATCGAATTGGTTAAGTCTGTCAGAAATCTAGGAATTATTTTTAATAGCTCGCTCACCTGGACTGATTACATTAACCAAGCTTGTGGAAGAACATATAGTATGCTAAGAAGTCTATGGTCTAGTCATCACTTTACACCACCTAGGATAAGAATGTTGTTAGCTAAAACATATTTAATACCCACACTCCTTTACTCATCGGAAGTATTTGCAAGCTGTAGCAGTAACGACAAGAGGAAAATGAACACAACATTTAATAACATAACTCGATATATATTTGGTATAAAAAGATTCGAGAGTGTGTCCTTGTACACTAAACGTATCTTTGGTATATCTCTTGATGATTATTTGAAGCTGAAAAATCTTGTTTTTTTACACAAAATTATAACAACTAAAGAGCCCGGCTACTTATTTGAAAAACTAACATTTACTTCTTCACCCAGAAATAATTCAATCAGAACTTTTAAGTATCGAGATACAGCATCTTCTCATCAATTTTTCATTTTCACAATTTATCTCTGGAACCATCTTCCCACAAACATACAATTCACTAGCAACGCAATAAAGTTTAAAAAATTACTAATGGAATACTACTTTTAAAATTTTTTATTACGTAACTGCTTAAAATTTAGAATATTTATTATTATTATTAATGCTAAAATTATGAATGTTCAATCTGTTTTAAATTTTTGATTTTCTAATATGTATTTAGGTTTAAGTCGAAACTTTGTGTAAACTTTTTTTTTTTTTTTTTTTTTTTAATAACTAAGCGGATTCTAATACTGTAATTTATAAGATACTGTATCTTGTTGTATTAGAAAGGCACCAAATAAATACAAATACAAATACACATTATTAAATCAGTGTGTTTTTAGTCGATTGGTATGCTTAAAGAGGAGTCTTGATGTCTATTTATAACACACATAGGCTGAGACCAGCCTATTTGACATTCACCAAAGAAAATTTTTTCTTGAAAATAATTCTTGACAATTAAAAACTTCCTAAAATAATTTATTATTAATAGCACCCTTAACATGTTGACATTCATCACATTCATGTAATTGAATCATTCTTCATGCAATTAGTAGAGCAAATTACACAAGTCAGAACCATGATATTGAGGATAAAATATATGATTGAAAACAAAATTAATTCACTAATATTGATTTTATTTTGTTCTGTATTATTTTTAGTTCTTTACTTTATTTTATTGAATTACACTACGTGACAATTTTTTGACCAAATGAATTTGACGCCTAATCTTTATGTAAAATTTTCCGCTGAATCCGAATATAAAGTAAGAATTGTCAAAAGTAGAACAGTTTTTGAGGTATTCCAAAATAACCGTTATTTGTGTTTTTAAAAAAGATGCTGTCACTGAAATGCAAATATCCAAAAAATAATATTTTAGCCTATTTCAATACGAACATTTTGTGGCCAATAGGATCCTGATCGGTGCAAAAATGACAAAGTTACAGAAGATTAATTGAATTAACCCACAACAAATAAATATACAAAGTTAAATTTTTAGTAAAAATAAATATTAAAAATTGCTTAAAACTATTGAATTTCTATGTGGGTTAATTTACTAAATCTTCTGTAGCTTTGTCATATTTGTACCAATCTATGTCTTGTTGGGCGTAAAATGTTCATTTTAAAATAATCTAATGTCGCATGCAATAAAACATTAGGATTTTTAAATCATTGGTTTAAAAAAAATAGCTTGAAAAGAGCAAAATTGAACAAAATTATGAAATTTTCAATGAAGCTTGGACTTTTGTCCCACGTAACTCTGTAATTTCTTGACCAATCTTCACTAGCAATCCATGGTTATTTTAGAAATTTTATAACCTTTCACTAGAAAGAAAGAATCACACAATCCGTTTAAAATTTTTGAAGATATTTGCATTTCAGTCACATCATCTTTTTTAAAAACACAAATTACGGTTATTTTGGAATGTCTATAACTGTTCTACTTTTGACAATTCTGACTTCATATTCGGATTCAGCGGAAAATTTTAAAAAAAGATTAGGCTCAAATTTCATTTGGTCACGACTTTGTTGAAATTTTGTCACGTAGTGTTATTTTTCAAGAAAGTTATTGTTCTTATGGCCTGGCCTGTTCGTCGATTTCGAACGAAGACTTCATTCGCTTAACTTACATGTAAAACAAAAACCATATCTTTTAATTTGTTTTTGTTTAACACCTAAGTTAAGCGAAAGAAGACTTCGTGCGAAATCGACGTACAGGCCAGGCCATTGATACAGAGTACAATTAAAGTTCACTGTTCTTTTAAGTGTCATCTTTGCACAATTTTTTACATCTTTTTTTTACCTTTAATACAAGTTATTGCCAACTAGGAATTTAAAAACTTTTTTAAAAAATATATTTTTTTAGAAATAAAATGAATTTATCAATGACAACTACCCCTACTAACATTTTCTTTCATGTAATCAATAACATTACTATGTTAAAGTAATGCCTACTTACATTCCAAAGCTTAAAGCTTTTATTTTGGTCACCTTAAAAAGTTCATAAAGCAAGATGGCAAAAGACTTTCAGCCCACAAAATTTAATAAATGCTATAAAAAGCTTTAATGGACTTAGCAAATTTCTAAACGCAATAAAAAATAAAATTTTCTCTAGATTGTAATGGCAAATGTACCACACTGCGGTACAAAATTTTATGCGCATGTATTTATTTGAGATGTTTTATGTGTATAATTTATTTATATTTTATTATTTGCAATATTGGTAATTATTTACACAACTGTTAGATTTTAAAGCAAAATAAAAAAAAAATTAATTAAAAGTAGTTTAATGCAGTTAATCAATTTATCATATTAAATAGTTTTTTTCTATAGAATAAATAAATAGAATTTTAAAATAAGTCATAACAAAAAGATTTATAAGAAATTTCTTTGTGATAAATATTTTATCTAGATATCCACATCTATATTAAATTCATCTTGAATTGATTCTTAGGAGGGGCTTATATGGATTAATAGTGTGGATCTACTAGCACAACATTTTACCATGATATTTTTTATCAATACCAATATTTATAGGGAAGTTATTATATAAAAAGCTAGTGGTAGGGATGGTATGGGAATGCAAAAGAATATTTTAAGGCAAAAATTTATCTGAGTACCAACAATATAAAGAGGTCAAACGGACAGACATCGTTAGATCGATTCAAGTGATTCTGAATCCGCTTATGGCGGTGGAAATATGCAATATAGTTTTAGCCCTGGAACCATATTTTACGCACATTATTTATTAACGAAAATTATTGAAACACTATTTTAATATTCAAGGCCTTATTCATAAAAAATATTTCAAGTTTACTATACAGAAAGAAAAAACGCGTTCGAATTTTAAGTTTTTTCTACTTACTTAAGTACGAGTCGTACTCAAAAATGTAAGTGCGAATAACTCTTGTAAGTACTTAAGACAAACCAAAATGAGATAACTTGCAAAAAACAATTGGCCTCTATACGGGTGCGTTTGTAATAGTTTGTTGTACATACAAAAACAACAGTACAAGATGAAAAATATAGATTATTTTCATGAAAATTTTCATATTATTCGAATGTGTATTCTAAGTCAAATTACAATCATGTTTAAAAAGTAAAATAAGAAGCAAGAATTCCCATATTTGGTAAAATTATTTTCATAAACACATAAAATTTTTAAAGCTGAATGATTACTGAAACCATATTGGACATGCTGGTGGTGTCTTATAGATATATTATTCTGTAAGCAAAGGGCGAAATACAACAAAAGTGATTTAAAATGTGTAACGGGTAAGTAAAATGATAATATTCTCTCTGGTTCTGTGAGGTAGGTGTATAGATTATAATCAATCTTATCTCACTTTTGGATTATTTCAAGAACGAATCGAGAATAAGCCATCTTAGAAATTTTTGAATCGGAATTTAAATTGACTACTTTATAACACTTGAATCAAGCGCATTTTGAGATTGAATCGATCTTAGTTTTACTTAAATAAATCTCTTTTTCGGATTATTTCAAGTACGAATTCGGGATTAAATATGGATAAGTTAAGTATTTCCCACTGTACTTGATCTAAGGAAATCCGTGCTAAACGTACTATTGACACCGCTTCAGCTTGATTTAAGTACGGATAAATTGATTTGTTGCTTCAGTGGTAATTTTTCTATGAAAATTCGTTTAATAAACCCCATACAAAATTATTTTTTTTTTATGAATGAGGGTTAAACATATCGAGCTCTAACTGCGAAAATAATGTAAGCGCCAAAAATCAAATTTTACAGGAGAGAGCTTTTTTATTTCTTTTCATGTAAATTTTTTATGAAATAAGTCGCTTACAATAAAATTGGTTTTGCTATAAAATCGTAACGGTACCTCTTGTGACCATCACCATGATGCAAGGGTTGCCAATAAAGTCATTTATTAAAAAAAACGAAAATTGAAAATCATGTCGCTTACGTTATTTTCGCGGTTAGGGCTCGATATGATTTGTGCTCTATGTTAACAACAATAAAATCGAAATATTATAACTTTAATGCCCCTTGATTTTTAGTTAAATTAATTTTTTTTTTTTTGTTAAGACAATATTATTGTCACACACTGGTCTGCAAAAAAGCAAAATTTGTTGAGCCTTAAAATAAATATATCGACCCCTTTGCGCGAAATTATCGTATATGACAATTTTTTTGAAATTGAGTTTTGGATGCAATCTTGTTCTACATTCAAAGAGACGTCACCTGACAAAATATTGTAGGCGAAAATTGAATGCAGAGAAAAGTAGAAAATGGCTGTCCTGTAAAATTTGGTTCTTGTAACATACGATATATGGAAACCCGTTTTCAGTATTTTTTTCTATCGGTCTTAGATTTTTTATTTTATGGGCATGACTAATATTGCACCAAAGTTGAAGACGTATTTAGTATTTCCCAATCAATATCAATTTGATGATGGTTAAGGCTACATATCGGTTAGGCGTATAAGTCGCTCCAGCGAATATGATACATATTGTGATTTTAAGTCATATGAAATGAATTTGTTCCTAAATGCATTTACCCGGTTGACCATTTCCGTTTTATTTCTTTAATTGCTTCCTTAAACTTGTTTCAGTTAAAAGGAAATTCCCACTCACTGAACAAATTTACAAGTTCTTAAAAAAAAAATAAAATTTGTATGGCGAATAATTGTTCATTGCTTATAAACATTCATATATGCAGTAGAATTTGGGGGCATTGGTAAACTATGTTCACTCTTTGGTAAGTGGTAAGTCAAAGGCGCATGTCAACATCCACGCAACCATCAGAGCATTTTTGCTTTGTGGGGAAATTTTCTTTATTTAAATTGCATTTCAGTCATATTTATTTGAAATTTTAATGAAAAATATCGTCAAAGCTTTTCGTATGAGCAAGCATAAGCCATGCCGTTACGTGTTATTCCAAAAATAACAGTTTTACTAACCACTTTTAAACTAAATTCCAAAACTTATAAAGTATTTATTAGCCTTAATTTTATTTTATGAGACACATGATCAATTCTGCATCTGCTGTCATAAAATATTTCCATGATAAAGTAGTTGTTCACGTCTGAAACGAAGGTAGCGGATTTCCCATCTCTGGTTTTAATTTTGAATGATGATATGCCCTAAAGGCCTAGTTAGGCGAACGTTGCTGTACCCGTAATGTACCGCACCGTACTGTAAGCAAGTTGGTGCACTTATAGAACATTTAAAAACGTGGTTTATGTTTTTTCTATACATAAACAAAAAACAATAGTATACATAAAGCAAATCACACAGTGATGGGAATCAAAAATGTTTTAAAAAGTACCAAGTGATTTAAATGGTATTAAAAAAGTATTTTGTGTATGTAAAAAACGTTAATAGTTTAATGTTTATATTATAGATTTTCAATAAACAAATTTGTATTTTAGCATATATATTATAACAATAGATATATTGTATTGTGGTGTATGCACCAAACAAGGTTTTGCTACCATTTAAAGCCTTTTATTCTTTTCACATTTCCATTGTATGTGTATATGCATTTGTTTATATGTATTGTACATCTAAACATAAATATACTTATTTGTTTATATGGAAATATGTTGTATATTAAGTTGTTTTGTCTCAATTCCATAGCTTAACTGAAAAAAGTACCAAAAACGAGCAAAAAAATCCGCATTCAATTTAACATACAAGCAGCCCATCACTGCTTTACAACTGTCATGTAACAACGGCATACAAATCTGTTTAATACAGATCCGTCAACGTGACATTTAAATTCAGTAAGCATTTGCATTGTTTGCAAATGACAAAACGAACCAGACGTTCCATTAGGGGACGTGAACGTTCGGCTAACTCTGCCTTAAGACGAATTGACAACGTGAGGCGCCACTATCATCATGTATTATATTTTAAATTTTTCTTTAATTTGTTTGTACTTTTTATTGTTGTAACTTACAAATTTTCAAGTCGAATCGTTGTTTAAAAGCCATATTGGACGGCTGTTTTTTTATACTCGCGTATTAACTCAAATTATTTAAATTGCTTAGAAATTTAATATTTTGTCATAAATTTTGTATTTTTGCAATAAATAAATGTAAATTTATAATGTTTTTGGAAAATACAGGAAAAGGTTTTTATATGGTTAAAAGAGCTTTTCTTTCGTTTAAATATTTGAGCCTTTTTCTAGTTCTCTTTTCAGCCTTTTTTATATCACCAAGTTGCTTGGAATATACCAAGGCGTTTGGATCCTTGGCTGGTATTCTGGAGCTGTAGCCCAAATCCAACCCTATATACAGTACACA
Source organism: Pollenia angustigena (assembly GCA_930367215.1). Lineage (NCBI taxonomy): Eukaryota > Metazoa > Arthropoda > Insecta > Diptera > Polleniidae > Pollenia > Pollenia angustigena. The sequence goes on along the minus strand of OV884056.1, from coordinate 39,171,331 downwards.
CTCCATGAAACGTATTGGCGTTTCGTCCGGACCACTACAAGACGTAATCGACGTTTTTATTGGTCCAATCGAACCGGATATTTGGTTGGGTTAGTGTTTTTGGGATAAGTTGGAGAAAAAAATGTGATATTTTTTTATTTATTTAATTTGTTGTTGGTTTTGTAACATTTGGTTACAAAATAAACAAAATGTGGCAAAACAGTTGAAAATATATTGGTGGATACTTTTGGTTTAACAAAGGTTTGTGTCTTGGGTTTTAGAGTACGTTATTACCTACACACGGCCTTATCTAAAATATCAGTGCACTTCAAACTTTTATTTGTTGAATCAGCTATCATTCTCGTCGACAATTGCATCGTAATGTTGTGTGAAAAAACAGAGCAGCGTGCATAATTTTATTAAACTTGTTATACCCTTCACCACAGGTGGAAAAGGGTATATATAAGTTTGTCATTCCGTTTGTAATTTCTACAATATTTATCTTAGACCCTATAAAGTACATATATTCTGGGTCCTTATGAGGAGAGAAGTTGATTTAACGATATCCGTCCGTCTGCCCGTCTGTCCGTCCGTCTGTCCGTCTTACGTTTGATATGTGTTTTCCGGAGACTCCAGACATGATAGCGGCTAGGTTGTTTTACATTTATGTCACATATAGTATACCATTTCGTCATATTGAAATTCAGATAGATCGGTCCACGAGTGGCTGAGATATGACGAAAAAGCCACGACTGCCTCTAATTTATCCAAAAAAATCCCTTGTGGTTGTTGTTTTTTTTTTTTTTTTATTTATTTTAATGCGTTTATTTTAATGCGTTGACTCAATATATTTTAATTTAACGCTTTCTCAGTAAGAGCGTTCGTAGTCTTGTTGTGTCACTTGCAGGCTAAGGCTCGTGAGGTTTCAGGTTTGAGTCTTGGTTGCCCCAGTTTTTAAAATTTGTTTTATTATTTTTTTTTTTTTTATTAGTACAGGTGTTTTTTTTTATTTGATTTGTTTATGTCCTAAAAACGATTTTAAAATTACCTATAAAGCTTATCGATATTTTCATTTTATTGGCAATGACACAGTGTCTTATTTTATTTCGGCAAGCATATACATATGTACATAACAAGTTGTATGTAATTTAATTAAATCCATACTCAGGGTTGTCAGATTGATTTTGACCTTTTTCGCCAAATTCAATGTCAAAAATCGCCAAAATCGCCAAAGCCTTTAATTTCAAGTTTTTGGCAGTAAAATACATATTTTTTAATTTATTAAAAATATTTTTTATAAATCCTTAAACAATTAATTTGTTCCGCATCGCTAAAATACGCCAAAAATTCAAAAAAAGTCGCCATGATATATATTTTGCTTAATTTTTATTTAGAAAAAAGTAAAAATAGCTAGTGAACACAAAAATGGTACGATGTTTACTGTAAAATAGTTTAAAGCAGCAACAAAAAACGATTTTTTGCAGCTAGTATTAAAAAATATAATTGAGGTTCTATCTCATCCTTAAGCTCTTGAATTGTTGTTGGCTTACCGACGTATACCTTTTTTTTTCAAATAACCCCAAAGAAAGAAGTCCAACCGTGTCAAATTCTTGGTGGCCAACTGACATCGCCACCACGTGAGATAACACGGCTATTGACTTTGTCGGCGCAAAAGAGCCCTTGTTTAGTTAGCGGTGTGGCAAGTGGCACCGTCCTGTTGACACCCCAAATCGGCCACATCCATATCTTCCAATTCGGGCCATAAAAAGTTCGTTATCATCTCAAGATAGCGAACACCATCCACATTAACTGCCTGACCGGCCTTATTTTGGAAAAAATACGGCCGGATGATGCCGCCAGCACATTAACCGCACCAAACAGTCACTCTTTGTGGGTGCATTGGTTTTTCGACAATCACTCTTGGATTTTCATTCGCCCAAATGAGGCAATTCTGCTTATTGACGAATCCACTGAGGGGAAAATGTGCCTCATCACTGAATCACGAAGTGCACGAAATGCATTTTGATATGAACGCCCATTTTCATAATAAGCCTAAATAACTTTAACGCGTTGCTCGATTGTATATCTTTCCATGGTTCAAATTGAGTTAGTCTGAAATTGAGAAATATCAAATGAAGTGCAGAAAAAAACTTGACGTTTAAGTGTGGTTCACATTCAACATCGGCCCAACCTTTACATTTTTATATATGTAGTTGCAGCTTTATTATGTATCTTAAACGCTTCACCGACAAAGCTCCCTATTTGTCTGCTTTTTTGGAATACATTGTAAGGGTATTGCATTTATTCAACGATGGTATAAAAAAAGTGCAACTTGTAACACCTAATAACGCATTTAGAAGTTCGTAAAGTATTCTACTTCGAAGGCGAGTTTTAGTAAAGTTCATAGCTTAAACACAGGCATTTCTAGTAATAATTACCAGCATATAAAGAACAGTCAAAGTAAGTTCCTTAAAATTGTACGTACCTTCCGTACCGTTTCAGCTTTAAAGTTGTGGCATAAACTTGTTTATCTTTCCAATTAACTAACGATAATTTTTTCATTGTATTTCAAAAATGTCCAAAGGTATGTAAGATTTCATAAAAATATCACTAACAACAACGTATTGTATCTGTGATAACAAATTACCACATACATATAATGAAAAAATTTTCATAGACTTTAAATACATTTATGTTTAATTCTATTGATTGATTCTTTCAAAAGCACTTTATTTTCTCGGAGATATTCATTACCTTCATCAGCCATTCGAACATACTTTCAAATACTGACCATTCTTCTTATGAATGCCTCAAATTTCATACATAAAAATACTAGGTATAAGTATAATAAAAATAATATTATTTCTCAGTATTGAATTTAACGAATTTTAAAACAAATGCATAGCTCATCAAAAATAGCCAACAAAATCGCCAACTTTTTTGTTAAATCGCCAAAAAATCGCCATGTCGCCAAATCAAAAATTAGGTCGCCAAATAAGTTTGAAAATCGCCACGTTTGGCGAGAAATCGCCACATCTGACAACCCTGTCCATACTAACTAGTAGGTTAACCAATTGCAAAGACATTCATATGTATGCACATGAGTATGTATGAATGACCAAAAGTTATTTATGTACAGAGCTGCCGTTTTTGGTTATTTCTAACCAAAATTGGTTATATTTTTTTTCAATGTAGAGATGTGAATATTTTTTTCATTTTGGTTACTTTTTTTCTAAATGATAATAAGAACGAATAGGTATGTTTTTCTTGATACAAAATTTTACGAGCTCAAATAATTTGTATTGTGTACTATGATTTCTTCAATATTTGTTACCAATGAACGGAAGTTTTTGTACTTTATCGAAAACAAAAAACCCTTTCAAAACTGCAAACAAATAATTTTTTTTAAGATATTTTCTAAGAAAAATATTGCCATTTGAGATTTTTATATTAAAAACGGCCATTTTCGAAAACATATGAAGTTTTAATCGATGGAGATTTTAATGATGTTTTTTAATTGAGCGTAGCTTTTCTTGATTTTAAGAATACTAAAGGTAAGTAGGACTTAAAGTAGGAAGTGCATAAAATCATGCGAAATCAATTTGAGAAAATGACTGAAAAATTACACAAAAGTCGTTTTTGTGTTTCTTAAAACTTGAATATAAATTAAATGTTCTAAATTTAGTTTATTTCCAGAAGTAGATATATTTAAATACATATTTGAAAATACAAATAGCAATTTTAAAGATTTTTCAAAAATACATTGATTTAACAATATAATTTTAAAATTTATGGAATTTTTCATGAAACGTTATTACTGAAATCACAGCGCATAAAATAGGAACTCTAAAATTATTTGAAAGATACAAAATGTAACTTATAATCTCGTTAAAATGCTATTTTTGAACATAAACATCACCTAAAGGAAATCCCTTATAATAAGTTAGAAACCAACTTTGAAACAAAAATAATTCAAAACAAACTCTTTTTAGAAATAAGAAATACAAATGTTTCAAAAACTTAAAAAATTTACTTTTTCATCAACTTTTTCTTTCAACTTTTTGTATTTAATTGAAAATTGTTACTTTTTGTTAAATTTGTTAAAAATTGTTAATTTTTGTCAATCATTCAAGAAAAAACCCTGAAGAAGGCACACAACGGAGTGCCGAAATATTGGATTAAATAAATTTAATATTTTTTATAAAAAAGAGACCTCAAGCTTAATGTAATAGTAATATTATTACATCTTTAAAAAAATAATAATAAAATATCAAAAAATTCCCAGTAAAAACTTCGCTTACTTTTTCAAAATGAATAGCTTCTTTACTCATTTTTTAGAAACTTTCTTCTATAACTACATTTATAACAACTTTTTTCTGGATGTATGCAGTGATAAAATAAAGACTTACTTTTGAATGCGTTCATTTTGGGACATCCCTTGTAAAATTCATAGGTTCTTTCAGTAGAATTGTAAGTAGTGCCTTTTTGCTTTTCAGATTACTCAACATATTATTTTGTAGGCGAAGTTTTTACTGGGTTGTTGCCACTACAAAAACTTAAAAGTAACATAATGTTGCCACCATACTTAAGAATTTTAGCTACCAAAATCAGGTATTAATTTTTTCCATTTATGGTAGACTTATGCGTGGAATTGCCCACATACTGAATTTTGTATGGAAATTTTACGGGTTTAACTCTTATAAAATAAAAATATTTTTTTCGAAAAAAGTACCGAATAAATAAAAACTTTTACCCCCCATTTTACCAAGTTCAGTTATAATTTAGTTTCAGTTATAGGTGTCAAAACACATTGTTAACTGGAAGTTAAAGTAATTGTTAGTTTTAACGGAACCTGGTGGAATTGGGGGGTAATTAGGTTTCTCGTTATTTTTTTAATATGTAAAAGAATTTAATTTTTTGTTTTGTTTTCTTGACTTATAATTATTATTTTGCTATAAAGTGCACATATCTAACCTTTTTATTACAATGCAACTTAAAATAAATTTTAATGATTTTCTCAATTTATAAAAGGCATTTTAAATTTGGTTATATTTTTTCACATTTGGTAACATTTTCAAAAATTTTGGTTGTAAAAATTGTATTAGTTGTGGCAGCACTGTTTATGTATGAAGGCATTGCTTTCGTAATTGTTGTTGTTGCTGCATTTTATTTTTATCTCTTATTGTAGTAATTGTTGTTATTGTGTTTCGTCTAATAAGCTGTTGCTACGTTGATCTCTTCTTGCATTTTTCTTGGTTGCGGTTTTTTGTTGTTTTTTTATACTCTTCACCACAAGTGGTGGATTTTAATGTGTTTTTTACGCATACACATGTATGTATGTCCATAATTGCTCTCAATATATTTTAATTTAACGCCTCTTCAGTAGATTGCGAGTTCAAATCTCAAAAGTAAATTTTTTTTTATTTAATTTTTTTATGTTTTAAAACACGATTTTAAGATTAAATAAAAAAAAAATTATATAACGAATTTCAAACATCAAATTTGGCAAAAGATATATAAATTTTTTGATTTTGTCATATTCTTCGGCATGACGAAATGAAAAGTTGGCGGTGCTCAATTTAAATTTATTTATACCTATCTAAAGAACAATATTTATATGTAGGTATAACTTCTTGTTGTTCTTACATACGATACGGCATAGCCGAATATAGCACTCTTATTTGCGTTTTTTTTTATTTTTTATATCCTTCACCACAGGTGTAAAAGGGTATATATAAGTTTGTCATAACGTTTGTAATTTCCACAATATTGATTTTAGACCCCATAAAGTATATAGTATATTCTGGGTCCATATGAGAAGAGAAGTTGATTTAACGATGTCCGTCTGACCGTCTGTCCGTCTTACGTTTGATATGTGTTTTCCGGATAATCCAGACATGATAGCGGCTAGGTTGTTTTACATTTATGTTACATACAGTCCACCATTTCTTGCTATTGAAATTCAGCCAGATCGGTCTAAAAATGACGTAGATATGAGCAAAAAACCACGACTACCTCAAAATTTTTCCAAAAATCCCTTGTTGTTTTATTTTTTTATTTCTGTATATCTTGAGAACGGCAAATGCCAAAGTTTCCAAATTAGGTACACACATAAAGGTTGCCAATACACACCATCCTACAAAATGTGGGCGGGATTGGAGAAGTGGGCGTGGTACCTCCCGTACAACAAAAATTAAAATTTTTATAAAAACCTAAATTTAAGGACTGCCATATGTCCTATGGATATGACTTATATATCAAAATATCGGAAATTTTTATTTTTATTTTACTTTATAAAAAACTCGGGACAATCGGTTCAGATACAAAAAAGTTATGACCAAAATTAAATGTTTTTTTTTAAATACCCAACTTTCGGGAACCATAGATCTCCCCGAGTCCAAGCTTTATAACTAAAGTAAATGGTAAATTTCATCTTCAACACGCCGGTATATAAATCTGCCAAATCGGTTAAGAAATGGCAGAGTTATAACCGAAATACTGAATCCACAAAAATTACTCTTTTTTATAATTAACTTTGTTAAAATATATATTTACAACTTTATTAAATGTTTATATATAAATATAACTTAAGTAAATGGTAAAATTCTTCCTTAACACGTCGGTATATAAAACTATCAAATCGGTTAGGCAATGGGTAATTTATGAGCAAAATACTCCAAAAATTGGCTAAAAAACATCAAAATTTTTATAAAAACCTAAATTTTAGGGCTGCTATACGTCCTATGGATATGACTTATATATCAAAATGTCGGAAATTTGTATGAGTTATAACAGAAATACTGGGGTCTAATCACCGCATACGATATCGAGCAAAATTCATCGAAATTATTTATTTTGGTATCTTGAAACTCGATATCGAATGAAATGTATTGAATTTGAAATAATAGCATTCGACATCGAGTAACTCGACATTACATTTATCGAGTTTTCATTCGATACGCCATTGTCTATCGTATGCAAAAAAATTCAATAGTTTATTCGATACGATAGTATCGAATGCAGTGATTAGAACCCTGAATTCCCGAAAATTACTCTTTTTATACCCTTCACCGAAGGTAAAAAGTTATATATAACTGTAATTTCTACAATATTGATCCTACACCGTATAAAGTATATATATTCTGGGCCCTTATGAAAAGCGAAGTTCAAAACCGGTTGTCTCTTATTTAAAAAAAAAATATTTACCAGTTTTATTTAGTTTTTATCTAGTTGCTCTGTATTCTGCTCGCACAATGGTGAAGGGTATATGAGATTCGGCACATATAGCACTCTTACTTGTTTTTTTATGTGTTTATATTAAATATTTCTGTGTCTGAATTGCAAACAAGAGTTTTTTAAATAAAAAAATACAAATGACACTGGAGCGTTTAAGTGGCAAATAGAAACCAGTACGTTGGTGGTAGGGATGAAACGATACGAGTAAATACAAGTACATATTCGATACTTTTATATAAGTACCAACTATTTTTGTAATCGATACTTAGCAACCGAGTACCAAGTAGTATCGGTAAAAATATACTCGGTATCGGTCAAAAGTAATCGTTTTACTTTGGTGTTGAAATTATCTTAAATTTTTGATTTTTTTCCAAAGCTGGAGCAGCTGTAACGGTATCAAGAAACCGTTTGACCAGTAAACACCTTTAAACCACATACAGTCTAGGTACATTTCCTCAATTTCTGGCTATAGGAAGTCCGTTATCATCTCGCGATAGCGAACACCATTCACGGTAATTGCTTGGCCGACCTCAATTTCGAAGAAATACGGCCCAATAACGCCGCGAGCCGCAGAACTAACTGGGCGAGCATGCACATATGTTTTCCCATTTTCTACAGACCCAGTTTGAAAAAAAAACTTGACGTTAAGGTGTGACTTACAATTAACATCGTGGATTATGGTTTTACCACCCTTTATTATACATAATTTTGACTTAGCTGTAAAATCTCCTTTGCACGATTTTTTGTGCAGATAAATCAAAAATGCAGCTATCTTAAATTTATTTAGCTGCCTTAATGTGCAGATAAGCAATTTTGGTTACCTGCATAACTAAAATAAAGTGTTTGAAAGAGGAGTAACAGCGTTTTTATTAATGAATTGATAATAACAATGACGTTCAAGCAACCTGTAGTCATCTGTTATGCATTTTTGTAATGAACGAGGTAGCCAAATTGGTAACAATAAAGTGGGGAACAGAATTTTCGCTGTAGTAAAACGTTTAGAATAGCGCTGCAAGCTATCAAAAGTTAAAAACGGCAGTATCAAAGTAGTGTCAACAGAATACATAGTTGTAGAAGTCGTTGCAGTTGAAACGCAAATTCGAAATTTTGAACTTAGTTGCACTACAGAGCATTCGGCAGCTTTAGATACTACTACAAATACTTTATTCTGTTCCAGGCCTAAGATTAATAATTCCTTTCATATAATCGCGTTAAAGTTGCTGTAACCGCAAACCAAATTCATAAGTGTAGGTACATGCAAACAAAATAAATTAATTATAATGATGCCAACTTGACTTGTTTGCGATTTTTGTTTTTATAAACAGCTTAAATTGGATATTTATGTGAAAAAGTGGACACCATAATTTTTTATGTAAGCTTTTTAAATGAAAATATTTTACAACTGCCCAAAAATATGATAAATATGCTGGTATACAAAAGGCACGTAAAAAGGATTTTGAAGAATAATTACAGAAAATATGTATTTTGGACAGTTAAGTCAAAGTGCAGCCAACTTTGATTTTTTTATGAAAATAATTTTAAAATGTCAAAAATTTTGGGCATTTATCTCAAATGTGCAGGTATAGAAAGTGCACTTAAAATATAAAATTGTATGAAATTTTAAAGAATAATGACAAATAAGAATATTTAAAAAAAATTTTTTTTAGAAACGCTTTTCTTAAAAAAGAACATTTAAAAAAAAATTTGCCCCACCCCCTAGATTTTATTCTGGCTACGCCCATGTTTTTGTGTATTGTCATCAGGAATTTGTATGCCTGCAAAGTTTCATCCATTTGCATTGAGTAAAAGGCGGTCAAAAAGCATTTTGCCAAAAAAAAATGTTTGCCCCCCCACCTAGATTTTATCCTGGCTACGCCCATGTATTCGTGTATTGTCATCGGGAATATGTATGCCTGCAAAGTTTCATCCATTTGCATTGAGTATAAGGCAGTTAAACTAACGTTACAAGATTTGATTTTCCGAAGTGAAACTAAAGAAAAGGTTTTAAAAATATTAATTTTGTGCAGTTAGGTGAAAAGTGCACTTAAACAAAAGGCAGTTAAGTCAAAACTACTGTATATTTATCAATTTAAAAATAAAATACATATTTACATTGAAAATAAATACATAGTGACATTGTTAATTTCTGGAATAAAAGGTAAATAAAAGGTTGTTATCCTGAACGTTCTATAAAAATTGTGTTTCCTAAGATAAAAAAGATTTTTCGAGAGGAAATTGGTACTTGTAGTAACTAAAAGTGGTGTCAATCTTTACAATTTTTGTTTTGCACAAAAAATTTTGTGGGTCGTAGTTCCTATTGTATTGTATAGTACTAACACACTAATAAGAACGTTTTTAAATGCTGCTTTCTATTATTTTATGATACAAACCGATACAAGTACCGATACAAGTATGTAAGTATCGATACATTTTTTTCGATACTAAGTAGGTATCGATACTTTACGAGCGATACCACATCGAGTAAAAGTATCGATACCTTAGAGGTATCGTTTCATCCCTAGTTGGTGGTCACCACACAACACAACATTTGTACAACAAACTAAATATTGTACATCATTCTCAGCGGGCAAACATATTTATTTATGTAAATCTTTTAAGCTCATCCTAACAACAACATAAACAACTGCATACAAGAGAAAGAAAAGAACGAGAATATCAACAGTAAGACAATCAGGTCTTCAAAGGTATGGATTTTTATCTCGTTTAAAATGTTGTTATTTTTTTGCTTGAATTTAGATTTTGTAGTAAAATCTAATTTAGCTATTGTTTAAAGCTATTTAGTAGTTCTTTGTTTACTTAACAATAAGGATAAAAAATTGGTCCAGCCCTTTATACAGTCCACACTCCATGGAACGTATTGGCGCTTCGTCCTGACCACTACAAGACGTAAACGACGTTTTTAGTAGTAGTAGAATTTATTTCATTAAAAAATATTTTTGAGTGTACTTTAATACAGTGTTCGAAAAAAACAGTACACATCTCTTGCTAAGTTTGATAAAATCAGTAATATTTTTGTGTTCGAAAGATGACTAACAGGGAAACGTTATTTTTTAATGATTTTCTACACAAACGCTAATAGGTACAGTAATTAAAGTCTAACAAAAACAGCTCTTTACTCGCTAATTTTTTTCATATAAAAACTATTTGGTACCCCGGCTATTCGTTTGCGTAGCTAATAGTTATAGAACCGCTGAAACGAATTTCATAAATAAGACTTGAATTTCCTAGATCCGAAGTTTCAACACTCTATTATTATTGGTTTTAATGCTAGAAACGTTTAAAGTTGCTAGTGGACAAACGGGTACCCGGTTATGCATCATACGGTTAAAAACATGTATAGTAATAAATACAATAACACTCATAAAATTAATTCAGTTAATGATTGTGGGTTATTAAATTCGTTTTCCCTTCTGTTCAAATTGAATAAAAATATAGTTATTTTACGAATAATTTTATTTGTTTGTTATGCAATAAACAAACAACCAAAAAAAAAGGTCTTTCAGTCCTTATTTTGTTATGTAGTTTGAGTTTTTGTCGGCTAAAATATATTTTTTTAAAGTAAAAACTATTAAATTTTACGGAATATGCTGCCAAATAAATAAAAATTTAAAAATTAATGTAAAATTCATTTAAATGAAATGTAAATGATCCGTTTTTAAAATGAAGTTTTAGTTGTTTAAAATGAATTTTCGTTTGAGTTTAACTACATAATATTTTGAGTGTATTTGTATTTGAAAATATTAACGACGTTTTGAAAAATTAAGCGTGTCAGTGAAAACTTAACCGCAATGTCAAACGTCAATCAGTTGACTGTTCATGATCAATGATTACCAAGTGTTAACGAAATAAAAAGATTAAGATAAATCTCCTGTTGTTTTGAATTTGTATTTTGATTGAAAGATGAAAATTAAACAGCCATTTATAGTAAAGAATTTGAGGGTTTGATTTATGTTAGAGATTTTGAATATTACGAAAAAAATGCGTACATATTTGCCAAGTAGTAAACACTTTTTATATTTAAAAGAAAAAACTTTTTTGTGTGCCGAAATATTATCCTGTTATCTTTTTTAAAAAATTTATTTCATATATTATAAAATATCTTTAAATCTTCCCTCATTTGAAGTCTAATGCATTATTATCTAAATTAAATAAAACTATCATAGTTAAAATAAATGCATATGTACATGTAAGAAGATTCTGAGAAAACAAGATATCGCGTAACGTGCAATGAAAACGTAATGTATGTATAAAGGGTAAGATAATTTTCTTTTTTCTTAAATCAACATATTTTATATTTTGACATATTACTTGCGCTAAAACAGCAACCCGCAAACATACAAAAAAGTCAATTTCAGTATTTGGTGTTTTTTTTTTAAAGTACAGTAGTGGAAATAAGGGTAATAGCAAAAGTGTTTAGTAAGTAAAAATAAAGATTGTGGCATCCCAGTAGTGGGATTAGGGTTGCCATACGTACTGTTTTTAGCAGTACATGTACTGATTTTTTGCAATTGTACTGTTTTATGCACAACTCCTAAAACAGTACGCAAATGTACTGTTTTTTACACTTTGAACAGTTTTTTGTACTTTTTTTTTTGTTCAGTGTACAAAACACCAAGATATTAAAAAAACCCTACTAAAAACACATTTTTATGATACCCTAATATTTAAAAGTACATAGCTTAAAAATTTTTTTTTGTATTCCAAACAAAGAAGTTCTAAAATAATACGAGTTTTTACGCTGTGGTCATTGTTTTCTCATAAATACACAGTAGAAATCTAAATTATAATGAGTGGCTCGCAGCAGTAGGATATTTTCATATTGTTATTTTTAAGACATATGTACTATGTATGATTTTATGGCTACCTCTTCCAATAGTACTTATTTCCCTTTCCACACCTGAGAAAAACAAAATCAAAAAAAAATATTTAAATACTAACCCTCGAATTCATAAACGATTATTAAATTTAACAAACGTTTATTAGGGATAATTTTCATAGTAAATTTGTTCTTTAAACCTTTATTAAATTTAAAAATTTTTATGAATACAGGCACAAATAAATACATACTTATTCCAACACAATTATATTAAATTGTTAGAACTTTTTTAATTTTCGGGCATGTGCTGGATATCGAACTCACGTGAAATTGAAAACGAACAAATTTGGAAAATTCTCCGTGTTAAAAATTTATTAAAATACCTAATACCTTTGAAGACCACTTTTCATTACCTAAACTACTGAAATAAGAAAAAGATAAATTAATTTTTACAAAAATTTTATTGAAAATATTCATCGTTTTCAATTGCACTTGATTGTTTTACAGACAAAAATTTTTGTTTTAAATTTTATTGAAACTTGTTTTTACTATTTTAATATTTTCAGATTTTGTTATAGATTGATGGCCATTTTCACCAAGTTCAGGTATAATTAACTATCATTATAAATGTCAACAAATCTATTGTTTTAGTAATAGTTAATTTTAGCCGAACTTGGTAAAATTGGCCGTAAATAATTAAAAAAATTGTTTGAAATTGGAAAATTAATTTAGGAAACAAACATTTTCTCAAATTCTATATGATTTGTGCAACTATGTGTGTGGTGAAAATTGCTTTAAATACGAATATGTTTAAAGAAAATCGTACTATGTATCACAATCAATGAGTTAATTGTTTCAAGCTAAGTTCGGCTTTTCTCCTTTCTTATATGGCTCACAGCAATGTTATGGTTTTCCTGGCCAAATGCTTCGTTTGTGGTGTTTGCTTTTTAAACGCAAATGGAGTAATTTTTTTCGTCCAAAATAATGTACTGTTTTTTTCTTGATTGTACTTTTTTTTTGTGTTCAATGTACTGTTTTTCCGAATTTAAAATCTGGCTACCCTAAGTGGGATTCTGTAAATTTTAACAGTAACAAAACTTGTTACAATTGTCATTCTATTTTGTTGTTTGCACTAACGATAATACGGTTCTGTAAGTTGTTATTAACACGGACATTTAAATTCAGTAAGCATTTGCATTGTTTGCAAATGACAAAACGAACCAGACGTTCCATTAGGGGACGTGAACGTTCGGCTAACTCTGCCTTAATAAGCTGTTGCTACGTTGATCTCTTCTTGCATTTTTCTTGGTTGCGGTTTTTTGTTGTTTTTTTATACTCTTCACCACAAGTGGGGGATTTTAATGTGTTTTTTACGCATACACATGTATGTATGTCCATAATTGCTCTCAATATATTTTAATTTAACGCCCCTTCAGTAAAACCGCTCGTAGCTGAGTTCTCTAAGTCCTCGCTTAAGGCTCGTAAGATTGCGAGTTCAAGTCTCAAAAATAAATTTTTTTTTTATTTAATTTTTTTATGTTTTAAACACGATTTTAAGATTAAATAAAAAAAAAATTATATAACGAATTTCAAACATCAACTTTGGCAAAAGATATATAAATTTTTTGATTTTGTCATATTCTTCGGCATGACGAAATGAAAAGTTGGCGGTGCTCAATTTAAATTTATTTATACCTATCTAAAGAACAATATTTATATGTAGGTATAACTTCTTGTTGTTCTTACATACGATACGGCATAGCCGAATATAGCACTCTTATTTGCGTTTTTTTTATTTTTTATACCCTTCACCACAGGTGTAAAAGGGTATATATAAGTTTGTCATAACGTTTGTAAATTTCAAGGGCCGATGTTGATTTTGAATAAAACACAAACTATTTAGGATATTATTGTAATTTTATTTTATTATGATATATTGGTATTACTCAATTATGTATGGAACAAAATATCGGCCAAATGGGCGCCGCGACCACGGCGGCACACCTCCATCCGATGGTCCAAATTTTCGATGACCCTGAGGCATAATGGAGGTTCTATGCCGTTAATGTATGTGGCATAATAACGATTACCACAAAGAGGGATAAAAAGAAAACAAATGAAAAAATTATTAAAACTAACCAAATTTTTTTTAATTTTTCGGCTTTTCTAAGAAGGTAAGTAGAGCATTTAACTATAAGATTAAATGCAAAATATTCAATGGCCATTTTCAAGTAACATTTCTTTTTCGATATATAACAATACAGGTAAATAAACAACACTAAACAAGTTGTTGTTTATTTAACGCAAGCAGCTGAGTTTACGATAACAAGTGTTGTTGAAAATGTTACAGAATATCAAAATCATTAACTTGCTTGTTACATTTTTTAACAATGACCACTTTTGTTAAAGTTTGTTAGAGAATTAGTGTTCAAAAATAAACAGAACATTATTAAGCGTTCGGCTCATATACGGAGGAACGATATCTATTATTTTAGTGTTTGTGTAGACGAACACAACCCTTTATACCGTTCGTAAATATTTTCAAAAAAGAACCAAACATATAGTGTTCTGTTCTTCGTTAAAAATAGAACAGTTGTAGTGTTACTGTAGAAAAACATTTTCTTTTAATGTTCTATAGCAGTGATAACCAAGCCCCGAACTAAAAAAACCGCGAACGCACGCACACAAAGATATTATGTGCTTGTGTGCGGTCGCAGAAACTGATGATAGTCTGATGTTTTGAAACGAACAAAGTTGTAATATACATGTTGTAACATACATGTGAATTGCCGACCGTGTCTGTGTGAAAAATACGATTATTGACTGGCTCGCGAGTCTATGGAGTGGTTATCACTGTTCTATAGTGTTTCTTTTTACATTGATAAAGAAATAAGCAAACCAAAAATTTTAGCAACGACCACAGCACGAATAGCTTGTGTGTGCATTGTGTATAATTGTTTTTGCTGGCTTTATGTTTTTGTTAAAAAATTGTTTACCAGCCAAAAGGACGCTAAGCACAACTGAAACGAACGAACATTAATGAGCTGAACCGAACACAATGAAGTTTGTGTTTTTTACACCGAACGGAATTAAATGTTCTCATCTTTTTGTTAAGTTGTATAAGAATAGTATTATTTTTGTGATCGAAGAAGACAAACAGGAAAACGTAACTTTTTTTTAATGATTTTCTACACAAAGACTTTTAGCGATTTTGTTTTCCACAAATTTACCGAACCGAACACTAAGAAGCGATATTTAATGTTTATTTTCGAACACTGCTTCTTCATAATGAAATTTCTACCCTTTTTGTATGAAAAATTGTTGGGTCTAATTAAATTTTTTCCTTGGGTTTTAGTGCACCTTGGACTTATATCGTGGCGCAAAAATGTTCAGATGCTTCTGAACAAAATTAGGCCAATTATGATGTACTGTACGTGATTGTGTGACGTTTAATAAAACTGTTACGAAATTAGATTTATCTAAGAATTATTTGTAGTTTTAGTTATAAGTTGTCTTGTACACGGGAAAAAATTTTGCGCCAGTAAAAGCATTAATCAAAAATAAACCCAGTTTTAATTAAAAATTTAATCAAGTTAATTAAAAGTTTAATCAAGTGAATTAAACTTTTAATCAAGTGTATTAAACGTTTTTATTGACAATATTAATTTCCACCAGTACACAAATTCATAATATCAAATAAACGTTTAATTCACTTGATTTAATTTTTAATTAAAACTGATTTAATTTTTGATTAATGCTTTTACTGGCGCAAAATTTTTTTCTGTGTTTTATTATAATTTATGTCGTATTAGTTCGACTTATGATTTGTTACACTGTCTTTTAGAGCTTTTTTTTTTAAATAGAATTTTGAATTCGAACAGAATGTTGTGGAATCCACTAGAAGGTTCTTGCATCTGCTAGTTGTATAATTTCGGATTCGAACGGAATGGTCTGGATTCGAATAGAAGATTATTGAATCTACAAGTCTACAACTACTACCTGTGGTGACTTTAAATACAGGCGGGTTTGTAAATGTTAGTTTAGTTTGTTTTGAGACATTAAACGCTTCTGTTCGTAAATAACAATATTGGATAAAATTTTGTGAACAAAATAATTAATTTCAATAAAGTTTGTTAAGTTGACTAAGTGTGTGTATTTATTTGGATTTGCAACTAAAAGAACTCAAACGCGTTTATTAAACGAAAAACGTAACAATACTTAAAGGTTTCAATCTATATTCTTTACTTTTAAGTGTTGCCTCCACACTAATGTTACAATATATTCGATATCGAAATTTCGGCAAAATATTTTTATTTTCCTGTATATATTTTACCACAGGTGAAAAGAATACACAAGGAGGCCATAAAGAAAAATGTGTTTTCTCTGCGTGTATGTAGTAGATCATTATGGGGTGTGGAGTTGATTCAACAAAATCCGTCCTTCGGCTCGTTTGTCAGCGTGTTGGTTGAAATGGCTTTTCCGAAGACTCAAGATATGATTGGGACTATGTTGTTACACATTTGTATCACATGTAGAAAAGTGTGCTATGGAAATTCAAGGAAATTCAAAATGTATAACAAAAAATTAAAATAATTAAACTTTAATCTTCAAAGATGCTGCAAGAAATTAGATTCAAGGAGATATATTTAAAAAAACACGAATATAAAAAAAAAAAAACGAAAAATCAAATGTCATTTTGAATACCATATTCGTCAATACAATTAATTTTGTAATTGAAAAGGCACCAACAACCGAATTTGTAAATATAAAAAATACTCTTGTTAATTAAAATTGTTCACATTCAACAAATATTTTTAGCAATAAATTTGTAACATTAAATAAAATATTTGTTAGCGATCAAATAAACAAATTAATTACAAATTTGTCATATTTACAATATGTTTTGATGCTCATTGATTTTGAAAAATTTATTTTAATTTTAAAAGAAGAAAATACATTAAAAATTTTAACTTTTTTGGGAATACAAAATTTTAATTTAAAATATTTTAGATTGTCCTGCTTAATTCCCAATTTTCATTCTTGATAAAAAAAAAACACTGAAATATATTGTTGAAGGGATAATATATTCCTATGCGCATTTCACTGGTTGTTTAGGCAAGATCGTCAGAAAACTTCATCCAAAGGTTTTAGAAAAACAAAATATATTAAATAAATAATATAATATTTAACCCTGCTGTTAGGTTTGGACCATTTTATTCTTTTTTTGTTTTCTTTGCGCTTTATCTACGGTACGGTTAAATTTGTCAACCTAAAACGTAAGCTAATGTGGTGTTTTTATATATTATTATATCTGGAAAATTTTTAATTATGAATGATGTAAAGGAAATAAAAAAAAATAAAAAAAAATTATGAATCTTAGGTTTAGGACCATTTTGGTCCGTTCTTGTTTATAGATTTATTGATATGAAAAAAGCAAAGTTTTTCAGTATATGATAAGCAAATTATCTTCCGTTGCAACTTCAATATAAATTTTTTGCTATATGAAAAAAAAAAATCTTGCGGTAAACTCCTGCATGAATAATTACAGAAATGTATGCACGCACAGTAGAAGTTTCTCGACCTTTCCATTTCTTGTCGAATTTTACCTTGCAATACTTGTTTTTATTCCCCCAACACCAGAAAAAATAATAAAAACGAACGCAATATATCAGGCAAATCGAGTTGGCCCCGATTGTGTGGATATGACATTTTCAGCTGAAGTCCATTTACCACTGTGCAATGGAGACGAATTTAAAAGCATTAAATTTTTTGCGACATTCAATTCTTCTACGTCACCGATAGCTGCATCATTCTCTTAATTTTCTGCATAAGAAGAATTTCTTTCGGTGATTTTATATTCAACTAGTTTAACCCGTTGCGCTTCGCTACAATGCTTTAGCCAACTTTGAAGACTCTCCCTTTAAAAGTTCTTCAGTAGAGAGATATTTATTTTTATTTTCAAAAGTGTAGTATACCATAAGAGTGACTTCTACAAAGTTTGAACATTCTTACTATAACAGTTCTTAAGAAATTAGATATTAAACATCGTCGTTCTATGGGGGGTACCACTTCCCCCGCTGCTATATTATTTGAATTTTTGCGCACAGAATATCTTACTACCAAAATTTCAACAAAATGCGTGCAGCGGCTCTTATTAATATTTCTATATATGAGGGGTACTGCTCCTACTCTGTCTACTCCGCCCATTTGTATATTGAAATTTATAGTTAACCATAAAAGTAGCTTTAACCACGTTTGAAGGCTGTCCCTTTAATATTTCTTCAGTTGAGCAATATTTAATATATGCATCCTACGGGAGGTGTTTCACCCTGCGCCTTCCCGCTTTATTTTTATTTTCAAAAGTGTAGTAAACCATTAGAGTGACTTCCACAAAGTTTGAACATTCTCACTACAACAGTTCTTAAGATATGCGATATTAAACATTGGCGTCCTATGGTGGGTACCACTTCCCCCGCTGCTATTTTGTTTAAATTTTGGGGCTCAGAAGATCATACTAACAAAGGTCCAACAAAATGCCTGCAGTGGCTCTTAATAATATTTCTATCTATGAGGGATACTGCTCCTCCCCTGTCAACCCCGCCTATTTCTATATTTAAAATTTATAGTTTACCCTAATAGTAGCTCTTACCACGTTTGAAGACTTTCTCTTTAGTAGTTCTTCAGTTGAGCGATATTTAATATATGCATACTATGGGAGGTGTTTCCCCCATGCGCCTACCCGCTTTATTTTTATTTTCAAAAGTGTAGTATACCATAAGAGTGACTTCCACAAAGTTTGAACATTCTCACTACAGCAGTTCTTAAGATATGCGATGTTATACATTTTCGTCCTATGGGGGATTCCAATACCCCCGCTGCTATTTTATTTTAATTTCGGGGCTCAGAAGATCCTACTACAAAAAGTTCAGCAACATGCGTCCAGCGGCTCTCAAGATATGCGATAATTAATATTGGCATCCTATGGGGGGTACCAATTCCCCTGCCCCTATCGAAAAAATAAGTAGCCTATTTTATTTTTAGGGCTCACGTGATGTTACTGTAAAAATTTCAGGAAAATCGGTTCAGTAGTTTCGGAGTCTATAAGGCGACAAACAAACAAACAAACAAACATACAAACATTTTTCATTTTTATATATATAGACATCCTCGTACACACTATTACAAGTTGAAATATCAGGGAAGCTTTTATTTAGAATGTAAACAATTATCATTGCAGTAAAACACTGAATATAAACTAAAGTAAGACTAGAAGATATGAAAATTAACTCTATTTGTTTGCAGACTATTGAAAACAATGTGTGCACTTATTAAAAGATTCGTAAGTTTTTCTTAACCTAACAGCAGGGTTAAATATATGCAATAAAAATCTCATCAAAAATATTTTTAACATAAACAGACTTAGAAGTAAATACAGAAGAAGGTTTTAACACGTGACACAATCATGCAAGTTTTAAATAAGAGCTTTTTCTTACCCCGGGTCTCCACGTAGCAATATTTATTGCGGCAAACGTCCAATTTGATTTCTCCATTAAATTTGCGACGTATAGACCGCAAATTGCCATGAGTGGCAATCCGTTGCGCAATGATTGCTCTTCTGATTGCTTGAGCAATTATTGCTTAGAAATCTGCTGTTAAATCAGTTGTAATTTATCTGAAATTTCATTTCTCTGTACGGTTTTTTATTTATTAGTGTGTTTATTTATTAAAAAAGCAATCAAGAAAAAGCCGCCAAATGAAAAAATACTTCAACAAAATACAGAAAACAGTTTTTAGATATTATATTTTTAAATAAACGTCAATATCAACAAAAGCAAACGACGAATTTGTTTTTTTGTATATTTTTATTGATTCAATAAAATAATATAAAACACAGCTACGACAATTACAATTAATTCTTTTATTAATTTAATTTATTAATTTCAAAAGAAAATTTAACAGCCACTTCAAAACACAACATAAAACATTTGTTGTAAATGCAGCCACAAAACTTTATACAACTACTCGCGGTGAAAATTGCAAATTTATGGCAAAGCAATTTCAAGTGTTCTCCAGCAATATAATCAGCAATTATTGCTCCATTGTTCTGTCACTGTTCTGCCGACGTTATTCTTTGTACTTAGCAATAAAAATGGCTACGTGGAGACCCAGCGTTACCCCTAATGTAGACTTAATTTTCAATAACAGTCCTACCGTTTATACTTTACGAGATTAAAACAAACAAAAAACTTTAATTTTTAATTTTGTATTGAACATTATTGACAGCAAATTAATTTATTATTTTCAACTAAAACAAATTGTTAATGTGACAATTTACTAACAATTTAATTAAGAAAATTTTTAAAAATTTTAGAAAAGATTAAAAATATTTTATTAATTACAAACCTAATGTTATTTTTATTTTCTGTGTATTATGGCACACATAACGGGAAACAAATATTTAATAAAAAACTGTAAAAATCATCCTTTTACGTACTATGGTAAAGGCTTCTAATATGGTCAAATATATTGACGATTAACATTCTCTTAGCTGATTATTGATTAAACTTGTACTTTCATTTAATTACTTCATGGTTTATGCAAGAGCGCATATATCGAGATGAAACTTGGCGGTTTAAGGTTACTTCTTAATAATTAGTATTGTGGTTATTTTGTTGAACTATTTATGGTTTTTAATCCAAATTTTTAATATTTTTAATTAGGCTTAAGTTCATCAAATTTAATTTTCATTAAATTATTTTTATGAAGAAAGGAATTTTACAACATGAAAATTAATTAAAATTTACCGATAATTTTTCATTCTTGACTCAATCTGGGCTCGAACCCAGGCGTTTTTACGGACAGGTTACCCTGACATGTTTCGATTGCAACCACTCAATCTCCTCAGAGGGCTTGCCGTTTAACACTCGCAGCCATCGACGACTGCTGACGTCATTAGTCAAACATTAATCCTTAAACCAAATTGTATTTAACCTTTGGTAGATCGAAATTTTCTTTGAATGATTATCTATTTTAATTTATTTTACATGTTCTTCCTTTACTTCTGTTTGATCTGCCCAGATTGAGTCAAGAATGAAAAATTATCAGTAAATTTTAATTAATTTTCATGTTGAAAAATTCCTTTCTTCATAAATATAATTTCATGAAAATTAAATTTGATGAACTTAAGCCTAATTAAAAATATTAAAAAATTGGATTAAAAACCATAAATAGTTCAACAAAATAACCACAATACTAATTATTGTTAAAGCTAGGGCACGAGCTCTATGTTTGCATTTGTCCTTCAAGTTGTGCTGAAAAGGTCAGCAAGAAAAAGAAAGACAAAAAAACCGAAGTAAAGGAATAACATGTTAAAATAAATTAAAATAGATAATCATTCAAAGCAAATTTCGATCTACCAAAGGTTAAATACAATTTGGTTTAAGGATTAATGTTTGACTAATGACGTCAGCAGTCGTCGATGGCTGCGAGTGTTAAACGGCAAGCCCTCTGAGGAGATTGAGGGGTTGCAATCGAAACATGTCAGGGTAACCTGTCCGTAAAAGCGCCTGGGTTCGAGCCCAGATTGAGTCAAGAATGAAAAATTATCAGTAAATTTTAATTAATTTTCATGTTGTAAAATTCCTTTCTTCATAAAAATAATTCAATGAAAATTAAATTTGATGAACTTAAGCCTAATTAAAAATATTAGTTAATTCTTATTTTTTTTTATATTTGAGGTGCCGCTAAACCGTTGCTCGGTACTTTACATTTTTTCCTAAACTACTATTTTACTACTTTTGAGCACGAATTAGTTAACATGAGCAGCTTCCATAAAATATGTATGTACGATGTGTTCTCGTATGTTTTATTCCCTTTTATATGCGTGCTTTATTGAATTTTCAGTTGAAATAGCAATAAAAATTCCAACGCTATAGTTTTAATATTGGATATTTTAAAATTTGTGTGTGCAAGTCGTGACATTTTGTAAAAATTATTATATAATTAAAGCAGCATACGCGGTTA
Organism: Pollenia angustigena; assembly: GCA_930367215.1. Lineage (NCBI taxonomy): Eukaryota > Metazoa > Arthropoda > Insecta > Diptera > Polleniidae > Pollenia > Pollenia angustigena. The sequence continues at coordinate 39,149,256 of OV884056.1, read as the reverse complement.
AACTAAGCTGAGTAATATGCAAGCCACGGCATTGAAAAAAATATTTTATGGGTTAGTTAGAAAAAAAAAAAAAAATCTATAGTTGTATAAAGTAGTGTTTGTCAGAGAATATATACGTACATTAACAAATCTATGTGTATTTAAAAATTTATTTCTTCCTGAATTTGTGGATATTGTGTAGTAATGAAACCACAGAAATAAATATGCGTGGGATGTGGTAGGAATTTTTATTATTTATCAGCATTTCGAAAATTTTTACGTAATAAAATTCTTCAAAATTTTTTAAATGTTGAATTCTATTTGAATAGATTTATGTTTAAAAAATTGTGCGACACAAGATGCCCAACAAACACGGAAGTTTGATTTTAATTAGAAAATTATTTGAAATCAAACCCTTTCTAAAACGACAAAAGCTTGAAAATAATTTGAAAAACATAACATTCTCAACAAAGAGGTGAATTTTTTTTTTAATTAAAATATTTATTAACTTTTAACTAACCTTTAATAGTTATTCGCAAATGTTATTCAAATGTGGATTGCTATACAATATGAAACATACTCTCAAAATATCAAACACACAGAGAAAAATCAATGTAAATTCGTTCAAAACAAGGTTAATTTTACATTTTTCAGTAGTGATTTTGCTTCATTGTTGTTTAATGTTAATTTAACATGATTTTACAATAACTTGCAAACAACATTTTTTCTTTTAAAATAACTATAATTCATGTTAATTTAACATTGCAGTAAAGTTAGAGCAAAATGTCATTTATATTGAAATAACAATCCGAATCACGTTGAATGAAAGTTATTTCAAGTTGAAACAACGTGAATTTCATGTAGAATCAAATTGGTTGGAGTGTGATATAACAGTGTGGAGACAACATATGCATTTAGTTAATAATTCCAAACACTTACCCCTGTAACACATGTTTCACTTAGTTTGTATCTCCTTTGTTAACAGCAGAATGGCCCGATATGGTTTTCGTCATCATTCTACTTTGAAAACTTGATGTACTATTTAACTAAATAATTTTAATTATAAGAATACGGGAATTGTCTTCTTTTGTAACATATTTTAAACATGAAAATAAAAAAATGTATATACTTAAGTATATATGCATGTTAATTTAACAAGAAAAACTTTTGATTTTAATATAAAACAGGATGAAATATTGAACAATGTTATTTTAACAGTGAATAGTATTAAATAAACGTGATTGAAGGTTATTTTAATATTTTTCATTTAAAATTAATATGAAATAATGATAAATTTAAATAATGGGCATACTTTTGCAAAAATTTACCATGATTCTCAATCAACATTTCGCCATGTTATTTTAACATTGGTATTTTTTTCTGTGTGAACGAGCATTGCAAAAATTTAGAATCAATTAAATAAATTCAAAAAATCCTCACACAAATAATCCCCGTGAAACAAGAATTTCTTTCCATTTACCATCTAATTATTATGTTTATATATTATATGGTTAACACTTTCGAAAATTACTTTAATTTTTATAAGTTTTTATAAATACTGAGATAAAATTTATTGATTTATCGAATTAATTAGGACATTTTGTTTCGGTAAATATAGAAACGACTAACATCGTAGTCTACCGCAAAATTCTGCACGGCATTGAAATTGCACAAAAGTACAAACCAAATAGCTCACAAATATCAAACAAAGAACTCTGTGTGCATACCAACATTGAATTAAAGCAGCCAGAATGATCAAATGTCATACATAGCCAAAGAACTTGAATCATTCAAGTTGAATGCAAAAATTCACACACACGAATTGGTCATACGCACAACATAATAATTACCTAGATAATAACATGAGGTTAAGAAAATACTTACAACAATAGGAATAAGTACAATATATTAAGAGGCTGACTCCAAGATGATGAAGCAGCATAAATTAAGTAAAAAAAAAAAACTACTCATTATGCTGGACTTCTACACGGAAAGAAGTTTATTTTCTAAAGTAATCAATTTCGATTCTTAAAACAAGAAAATTCAAAATCCAAAAAAAAAAAAATTCTTGGTTCTTAATTTCTTATTTCGGTCGTTTTTAGTAAAATTTTGTTAAATAAATAAATATTTCAAAAGATTTTGTTATTCGTGCTTAATTCCCAGTTTTTATTATTGATAAAAACACTTGAAATTTATTGTTGATGGGATAAGCTATTCCTATGCATTTCACTGGTTGCTTAGGCCAGATCATCAGGAAACTTCATCCATAAAGGTTTTAGACAAACTAAAGATATTAAACCAAATAAAACTGTTAAACGTATAAGAATTATAGCAACAGTTCTACTTGTAACAATATCAAAGTTTAAACAAAACACATCAACAATATTCCCAAAAATTGAAATTACTTTTTGATAATAAACAGGCAGTGCACGGCCTAAAAAACACTTAATTGACAACATCTTTTGTAAGTTGTTGTTTTTTTCATTTTGTTTTTCTTAACCTACTTACAACTACAATTAATGTTGAGAGAATTTCAACTAATTGTAGTGGGGAAATGTAAGATGAGATGAACCCACTGTTGTTTATTGTTGATGTGTTTTGTTACAAGTAGAACTGTTGCTATAATTCTTATACGTTTAACAGTTTTATTTGGTTTAATATCTTTAGTTTGTCTAAAACCTTTATGGATGAAGTTTCCTGATGATCTGGCCTAAGCAACCAGTGAAATGCATAGGAATAGCTTATCCCATCAACAATAAATTTCAAGTGTTTTTATCAATAATAAAAACTGGGAATTAAGCACGAATAACAAAATCTTTTGAAATTAAAATTTTGTATTCCCAAAAATTGAAATTACTTTTTGATAATAAACAGGCAGTGCACGGCCTAAAAAACACTTAATTGACAACATCTTTTGTAAGTTGTTGTTTTTTTCATTTTGTTTTTCTTAACCTACTTACAACTACAATTAATGTTGAGAGAATTTCAACTAATTGTAGTGGGGAAATGTAAGATGAGATGAACCCACTGTTGTTTATTGTTGATGTGTTTTGTTACAAGTAGAACTGTTGCTATAATTCTTATACGTTTAACAGTTTTATTTGGTTTAATATCTTTAGTTTGTCTAAAACCTTTATGGATGAAGTTTCCTGATGATCTGGCCTAAGCAACCAGTTAAATGCATACGAATAGCTTATCCCATCAACAATAAATTTCAAGTGTTTTTGTCAATAATAAAAACTGGGAATTAAGCACGAATAACAAAATCTTTTGAAATTAAAATTTTGTATCCCCAAAAATTGAAATTACTTTTTGATAATAAACAGGCAGTGCACGGCCTAAAAAACACTTAATTGACAACATCTTTTGTAAGTTGTTGTTTTTTTCATTTTGTTTTTCTTAACCTACTTACAACTACAATTAATGTTGAGAGAATTTCAACTAATTGTAGTGGGGAAATGTAAGATGAGATGAACCCACTGTTGTTTATTGTTGATGTGTTTTGTTTAAACTTTGATATTGTTACAAGTAGAAATGTTGCTATAATTCTTATACGTTTAACAGTTTTATTTGGTTTAATATCTTTAGTTTGTCTAAAACCTTTATGGATGAAGTTTCCTGATGATCTGGCCTAAGCAACCAGTGAAATGCATAGGAATAGCTTATCCCATCAACAATAAATTTCAAGTGTTTTTATCAATAATAAAAACTGGGAATTAAGCACGAATAACAAAATCTTTTGAAATTAAAATTTTGTATTCCCAAAAATTGAAATTACTTTTTGATAATAAACAGGCAATGCACGGCCTAAAAAACACTTAATTGACAACATCTTTTGTAAGTTGTTGTTTTTTTCATTTTGTTTTTCTTAACCTACTTACAACTACAATTAATGTTGAGAGAATTTCAACTAATTGTAGTGGGGAAATGTAAGATGAGATGAACCCACTGTTGTTTATTGTTGATGTGTTTTGTTTAAACTTTGATATTGTTACAAGTAGAACTGTTGCTATAATTCTTATACGTTTAACAGTTTTATTTGGTTTAATATCTTTAGTTTGTCTAAAACCTTTATGGATGAAGTTTCCTGATGATCTGGCCTAAGCAACCAGTGAAATGCATAGGAATAGCTTATCCCATCAACAATAAATTTCAAGTGTTTTTATCAATAATAAAAACTGGGAATTAAGCACGAATAACAAAATCTTTTGAAATTAAAATTTTGTATTCCCAAAAATTGAAATTACTTTTTGATAATAAACAGGCAGTGCACGGCCTAAAAAACAATTAATTGACAACATCTTTTGTAAGTTGTTGTTTTTTTTCATTTTGTTTTTCTTAACCTACTTACAACTACAATTAATGTTGAGAGAATTTCAACTAATTGTAGTGGGGAAATGTAAGATGAGATGAACCCACTGTTGTTTATTGTTGATGTGTTTTGTTTAAACTTTGATATTGTTACAAGTAGAACTGTTGCTATAATTCTTATACGTTTAACAGTTTTATTTGGTTTAATATCTTTAGTTTGTCTAAAACCTTTATGGATGAAGTTTCCTGATGATCTGGCCTAAGCAACCAGTGAAATGCATAGGAATAGCTTATCCCATCAACAATAAATTTCAAGTGTTTTTATCAATAATAAAAACTGGGAATTAAGCACGAATAACAAAATCTTTTGAAATTAAAATTTTGTATCCCCAAAAATTGAAATTACTTTTTGATAATAAACAGGCAGTGCACGGCCTAAAAAACACTTAATTGACAACATCTTTTGTAAGTTGTTGTTTTTTTCATTTTGTTTTTCTTAACCTACTTACAACTACAATTAATGTTGAGAGAATTTCAACTAATTGTAGTGGGGAAATGTAAGATGAGATGAACCCACTGTTGTTTATTGTTGATGTGTTTTGTTTAAACTTTGATATTGTTACAAGTAGAAATGTTGCTATAATTCTTATACGTTTAACAGTTTTATTTGGTTTAATATCTTTAGTTTGTCTAAAACCTTTATGGATGAAGTTTCCTGATGATCTGGCCTAAGCAACCAGTGAAATGCATAGGAATAGCTTATCCCATCAACAATAAATTTCAAGTGTTTTTATCAATAATAAAAACTGGGAATTAAGCACGAATAACAAAATCTTTTGAAATTAAAATTTTGTATTCCCAAAAATTGAAATTACTTTTTGATAATAAACAGGCAGTGCACGGCCTAAAAAACACTTAATTGACAACATCTTTTGTAAGTTGTTGTTTTTTTTCATTTTGTTTTTCTTAACCTACTTACAACTACAATTAATGTTGAGAGAATTTCAACTAATTGTAGTGGGGAAATGTAAGATGAGATGAACCCACTGTTGTTTATTGTTGATGTGTTTTGTTTAAACTTTGATATTGTTACAAGTAGAACTGTTGCTATAATTCTTATACGTTTAACAGTTTTATTTGGTTTAATATCTTTAGTTTGTCTAAAACCTTTATGGATGAAGTTTCCTGATGATCTGGCCTAAGCAACCAGTGAAATGCATAGGAATAGCTTATCCCATCAACAATAAATTTCAAGTGTTTTTATCAATAATAAAAACTGGGAATTAAGCACGAATAACAAAATCTTTTGAAATTAAAATTTTGTATTCCCAAAAATTGAAATTACTTTTTGATAATAAACAGGCAGTGCACGGCCTAAAAAACACTTAATTGACAACATCTTTTGTAAGTTGTTGTTTTTTTTCATTTTGTTTTTCTTAACCTACTTACAACTACAATTAATGTTGAGAGAATTTCAACTAATTGTAGTGGGGAAATGTAAGATGAGATGAACCCACTGTTGTTTATTGTTGATGTGTTTTGTTTAAACTTGGATATTGTTACAAGTAGAACTGTTGCTATAATTCTTATACGTTTAACAGTTTTATTTGGTTTAATATCTTTAGTTTGTCTAAAACCTTTATGGATGAAGTTTCCTGATGATCTGGCCTAAGCAACCAGTGAAATGCGTAGGAATAGCTTATCCAATCAACAATAAATTTCAAGTGTTTTTATCAATAATAAAAACTGGGAATTAAGCACGAATAACAAAATCTTTTGAAATTAAAATTTTGTATCCCCAAAAATTGAAATTACTTTTTGATAATAAACAGGCAGTGCACGGCCTAAAAAACACTTAATTGACAACATCTTTTGTAAGTTGTTGTTTTTTTCATTTTGTTTTTCTTAACCTACTTACAACTACAATTAATGTTGAGAGAATTTCAACTAATTGTAGTGGGGAAATGTAAGATGAGATGAACCCACTATTGTTTATTGTTGATGTGTTTTGTTTAAACTTTGATATTGTTACAAGTAGAACTGTTGCTATAATTCTTATACGTTTAACAGTTTTATTTGGTTTAATATCTTTAGTTTGTCTAAAACCTTTATGGATGAAGTTTCCTGATGATCTGGCCTAAGCAACCAGTAAAATGCATAGGAATAGCTTATCCCATCAACAATAAATTTCAAGTGTTTTTATCAATAATAAAAACTGGGAATTAAGCACGAATAACAAAATCTTTTGAAATTAAAATTTTGTATTCCCAAAAATTGAAATTACTTTTTGATAATAAATAAATATTTTTAATCAAAATTTTTAATATTTTTAATTAGGCTTAAGTTCATCAAATTTAATTTTCATTAAATTATTTTTATGAAGAAACGAATTTTACAACATGAAAATTAATTAAAATTGCTATTGATAAGCTTTCATTCTTGACCGTGGCCGGGGCTCGAACCCTGGCCGGCAGGTTACCATGACATGTTTCGATCGTAACCACTCGATCTCTTCAGATGTTCAAGAATGAAAGACTATCAATAGCTTTTTTTGATTTTCAGTTGAACTGTTAATTTTTAATTCTTCTGATATTCTTTAATTAGGCTTGAGCTCATCAAATTTAATTTTCATTAAATTATTTTCACTGAGGGAAGGAATTTTACAACTTGGAATTTTTATTAAAATTTATTGATAATTTTTCTTGGCTGAGCTGGGATTTGAACCGGGGTTGATCTTTACATGTTTCAAGAAACACCACTTTCTATCGTCAGAAGATCTTTGTGTTCTACCACTGCACCACTGCGGTGCCCGTTAGCCAACAGTCAAACATCAATCTTTAACCAGTAGTACTGGTGGTTCAAAATTTGCTGTTATTATCACCTAAATTTCAAATTACATGTTGCCTCCTTTTTCCTCTGTTTTCTCGTATTCTTTCTATCAAGACTTTGTCTTGAAAACCTGAATACATTTGTTTATTTTGTTCTCTTGTCCATTTTCGTCGACATTTTTATTTGTACAAATTAAAGTACAAATGTAAACATTAGAGCTTGTGCCATAGCCATTTCTAAGAACAATTTTCGATTTTCAGTTGAACTGTTAATTTTTAATTCTTCTGATATTCTTTAATAAGGCTTGAGTTCATCAAATTTAATTTTCATTAAATTATTTTCACTAATTAAACTAATTAAAAATATTAAAAATTTGGATTAAAAACCATAAATAGTTCAACAAAATAACCACAATACTAATTATAAATAAATATTTTGCTTAAAACAAGCCACACTATTTAGAACTAGCTTAACCCGGTGTGCTTGGCTTCTCAGCTTTAACCACGTTTGAAGACTCTGCCTTAAATAGTTCTTCAGTTGAGATATATATATATATATATATATATATATATATATATATATATATATATATATATATATATATATATATATATATATATATATATTATATTATCCTATGGGAGGTATTTCCCCCTTGCGCCTGCCCGCTTTATTTTTATTTTCAAAAGTGTATTGTACCATAAGAGTGACTTCTACAAAGTTTGAACATTCTTACTATAACAGTTTTTAAGATATGCGATATTAAACATTGGCCTTCTGGGGGGTACTACTTCAATTTTAGGGCTCAGAAGATCCTACTACCAAAAGTTCAACAAAATGCGTGCACTGCTCCTCCTCTGTCTACCCCGCCCATTTTTATACCCACACCACAATAGTGGAGAGGGTATTATGCATTTGTGCTGATGTATGTAACGCCTTAAAATATTGGTCTTATACCCACCTTAAAGTATACCGATCGACTCAAAATCAGGTTCTTATTGACTCAAGAACCAAGCCTATTGAAAATGGGCCAAATCGTAGGACCACGAGGGAAGATAGAGGAAATTTCTTCCTCTCAGAAACTATCAAACCGATTTTAATAAAATTTAAAACTAACATAGAACCATATCTTCATGGACACAAAAGGGATGTATTTTTTAAAAAGTAGGACCACGAGGGGAGATAGGGCCAATTTCTGCCTCTCAAACCGATTTTAATGAAATTCGAAACATAGATAGATCCATATCTATATAGACACATAAGCTGTACAGTTTTTCAAAAATAGGACCACAAGGGGAGGTAGGGGCCAATTTCTGCCCCTCACAAACTTTTAACCCGATTTTAATAAGTTTTATAAACATAGATAAATGCATATTTATATGGACATATAAGCATGATGTGTTTTTTAATACTGTGGTGTAGGGTATCATATGGTCGGGCTTGACCGACTATACTTTCTTACTTGTTATATAGAAATTTATAGTTTACCATAATAGTAGCTTTAACCACGATTGAAGACTCTCCCTTTAATAGTTCTTCAGTTGAGTGATATTTAATATATGCATCGTATGGGAGGTATTTCCCCCCTGCGACTACCAGCTTTATTTTCATTTTCAAAAGTGTAGTGTACCATAAGAGTGACTTCTATATATAACAGCTCTTAAGATATGCGATATTAAACATTGGCATCCTGTGGGGGTATCACTTCCCCCGCTGCTATTTTATTTCAATTTTGGGGCTCACAAGATCCTACTACCAAAAGCTCAACAAAATGCGTGCAGCGGCTCTTAAGATAAGCGATATTTAATATTGGCATCCTATGGGGGGTACTAATTCCCCCGCCCCTATCGAAAAAATAAGTAGCCTATTTTATTTTTAGGGCTCACGTGGTGTTATTGTAAAAGTTTCAGGAAAATCGGTTCAGTAGTTTAGCAGTCTATAAGCCAACATACAAACAAACATTTTTCGTTTTTATATGGCTTGGATGAGATCCGGCCCAATTCTCTTGGTTCAAGCCATTTTTTCTGTGAAGCTCAGTGTAAAATATCTGAAAAAAATTAATCAAAACAAAAGTTGTTTCATCTTCTATAGCCCCATATCGGATCGTTTCTGAAACAAGAAAATTGTGTTAACTTTTTGTATTCAAATAACAGTTGGTACAAATAATAGGGCAGTAAGGCTTTAATTGCCAATAAGTCCGCTTTTGCTATTTTATTTTTTAATTAGATATTTTCAAATAATTAAATTGGCTTTTATGACAAAAATTGTTTTATATTTTACAAACAATCTTCGTACAGAATTAAGCGTTTTCGTTATCCTACACTTTTAATTAATTGAATTCTAGAATCTGGCGGCTTTATTTAATGGCTTTTGATATAGATGGCAAGAAAGTAACAAATATTTAACTCAAAATTTAGCCTGAGGGTCATTTAAACAGATTGTTAGTTTTTTCTTCTCTTTTTTTTTACTTTTTAAGCCATTTGGTGTCGTTTTCATTTTTTTGTTTATTCCACATTTTATTTTTTATCATTTGAGATTGTTAAATAATCGATTTATTTTTTGTTCGTCGCCTCGAACTTTAAATAAAAAAGAACAAACAATGCTAATGCAAAAGAAGCTCTGCCATGTAAACTGTAGACCACAGGAAATACACACACACACGCGAATAGATAAAACAGCTTTTTGTTACAGTAACTATGGAAAAAGGAAACAAAGTTGTTTGCAAGTTTCACAAGATTTAATTGCAATCCTACTACGATGGGTAGATTTTGTAACACCATTCAAAAGCAACTTAATCATTTCAGGAAGAATTTTTGTAACGGAAGGACCTCGTTATTAAAAAAATGTATCACAACGATGTTCGTTTGTTTCTGGGAATAGTGTTGCGAGAACTATCCTTATGTAGGTTGTCTCTTGTCTAAAATGGCAGCGTTGAAAAAATCGAACCGATTTTTTTAAATTGTTAAGTTAAGGTAATTTTTTTTAATATCATGTTTATATCGGGTGCTTTTTATCTGCATGGAGATTGAGATTGAAAATAACAAATATAGGGATGAGGAAGAAAAATATTTGCCAAATTTGCCAGTTCGGTTTTTTATGCACGGGCACTTGCAAAAAATAACTTAAATGATAATTTTATAATATTTGATGAAAACTTTCTAATTTGCTTATGGGCATTTTCATGAGAATTTCAGCCACGACTCAAAAAATTCAAACGCTTGAAATTTTTTTTCAGGTTCTTATAACTTATGACAATTTAACCTATTAGAGGTCACCATTTTACAAGCTTCCAAGCAAAAACAAAGAATCTTTAATCGTATTACCGTTATTTATGCTTAAAACAATAATACCAACAGTAGCTAAACAGGAATTGTTTTTCTTTTTTATTTTTGGGTATAAAAGTTAAAGTCTGATTTGTGTCACGAAAACCTTAAATTTTTTTTCGCATCTAAGTTTAAGAATACTGAATTCGATTAAATTCAAATATAAGCAAAATGCAGAATTTATCGCTATTTTTTATCAAAAAAATTAATTTGAAAATTTATTAATAGCAACATTTCTAAATGAACATATTTCTCTTATTATTTACCATAACATGTTTGAAGAAAACCATAATATGGTTATGGCTTCTTAATAGAGGACTAGTTTTTTTTCTTAGTATAATAACATTTTACAACAATATGATTAAATAAGCAATAACATGTTTAAAATTTTTTAGTTAAAAATTGTTTTGTTGAAGAAGTGTGTTTTCTCTGCGTGTAATAATAAATAATGCTGCAGGTCCCATGTTACTTCTAATCACCTTAACTACTTTACCCATATAAAATTTAAATCCTTATTTCATATTCTTATTTCCAACAATGTCTCTTAACGATATTTTTCTAATTCCATATCTATAAGACTTACGATATTCGCTTTGATGTTACTTTTATTTGGTTTTTATTCCTTTATTGTTTTGGCATTGTACAAAGGAAGAATGAAAGTGTTTGCAAAGTTTATTAGGGCATATAAAAACGTCAATACAATTGAATATAAAAAACGAATGAGAGTAAGATGAATAAAGTGTTTGTTGAACAAAATGCATTCAGAACTTTTCGTAAAAGTAAATTTGTATGGATGCAAAGTTAAAAACATTTCAGTCTTATAAAATTTACTTTAATTTTTTTTTTTTGTGTTTAATATTCAGAGATTATAAATTTAAGAACAAACTTAAAAAATATTTAAATTTATGTATATTAAATCAATTGAGTCTCCGTACAGTAACTTAATTTTTAATTAATCAAACTTATTTCCCTAAAAAACTAAAATATGACCAATATATATACTATATTTGTAACTTAATCTAGGGATAAAAGAGGAAAATAATGCGTCATTTTCACAAGCCAAATTGCAAAGATGGCCATGAAAAAATCACTTATATGTGGCAACACTATTTTTTTATTCAAAAAAGTTTCCGTTTTTGACTTTACATCGTAATTGCCTGATAACGGATTTGTGTAAGTTTAAAGTCATTGGCACCTTAATTCCATATTGTTTTATCTATACTAAAGTATAAATAATAAAAACATTTTTATAATTATGGAGTGCAAAAATAAGCAAATTTCAATGGATACAAAGAAAATTATTATTAATCTGAAAAATGAGGGAAAAACTCTAAGCGAAATCAGTTTTATTGTGAAAATGCCACGTTCTTCCATTCATTCAGTGTATGTATGTATGTAACGTATGGACTCCAAAACGGCTGGGCCGATTTTGATGAAATTTTCAGGGAATCACTGATTTTTGATTATCGGTTTGCGGGCGGAGGGGCGTGGCAACATCCAATTTTCATATTGCACTACCAATGACATCTATATAATTGTGACGATTTTTTCTTTAAAATGATCGCCATGGTCCAACTTTTATTAATACGAAAAGAAAATTTTGCCCTGCCCACTTTAACGCCCACTTTTTTCGATTTACCTAAAATCAGAAAACGGCTCCATCGATTTGACTAATTTTTCTTTCAAATGTTCGTATCTTTTTAACGGATTTTAAAAATCGAACGCAAACATTTTTCCTAATTTGGACAGGACAACGTCTGTCGGGTCAGCTAGTTTTTTATAAAATAAAAAAATATGTATATGGTCACCTCCAACAAAACAAATTTTAAAGCAAATTTAAGTCATATTATGTTTAATTTAACCATATTATGTCAATGACTTTTGGTCTGAACCGGTGGATGGTTAGGATGGCAACGCTTAGGTTTTAAAATATTGCCAGGCTAGGCCGGTAGAGGCGTGAATTCGCCATCTTAACCACCCACAAGCCATTGTCCAAAAAAAAAAATATGTATTAAAAAAAAATATTAAGTTAAAACAAGAAAAAAAAATTACTGAAATACAATGAAAACTGGAAAAAAAGTAAATAAAGTAAAATAAGAAACCAATATCCTTAAGCCAAGAAATTAAAAGAAAATTATTGAATAAAAATGAAAATAAAGTAAATGGGATGAAAATGATATTATCATTTGTAAAAAAAACTAACCACCAAAAATGTTTCCAATTCCCTGCGACAATTTAACTCCCGACTATCCCGACCCATCGCTTCCCCGCCGGGCAGCGGATGATTTTGCTGCCTGGCCTGCCCACCCACTACCTTGGCAAATCCTTGGCCATTAGGCGGATTTGCCCCTTAAAGATATTCTACCCCTACAAGTTTAAAACTTAGCTCACTTACCTGCTATTATTTTTTTACTCCATCCTGTATATTTTTCCTCATCAAGGAACTTCCATCAGTAGCAAGCTCACCAAGTCGTTAGTCCGAAAAGAACCCGTCCTAATCGTCCGCTCAAAACAAACCTCCGTAAGAAAAAAAAAAATATTCGGTCGTCGCTAATCCAAAGGCACAATTTAGTGCCCAACAACCCTAGTCCGAGCTCGGTCTGGTGCAAGAAATCACAGGTAGGATTACCAATAATTTACCTTTCTTCCGTCGGTCTGGACCCAGTCACGTCTGTCCATAGGTCAGTGTCGCGTCAAATGCCCCCGTGTGTGTGGAGTGGGAGGGTGTGTATGTGCGGTGAGTGTGCGTTACCTGATGGATGGTGTTGGTGGTGTTTGTAGTATGTGGTGTGTAGGGATGACGGATGATAATGATGCGGATATATATGGATGAATGCTGGTGTCGTAGATATGTAGGTTGAATGGGTGTATGATGTGTGAGTGTGTGTTTGTTATATGGATGGTGGGTATGGATGTTAAGGTGTATGTATGCATAAATTTACTTCACAATTTACGTTTTGTGCAATTAGTCAAATATTACAATATTTATTTATATGTCACATTTCTTTTTCTTTTAACAATTTAATTTATTTCTTTATTTTTCCTCAACATTTTTTTTTTATTTTTTTCCAAAAAACGAAAACTCAAACAAAAAAAACTTTCAGAAAACAAAAAAATAGCCTTTTTGCTCCCGCACTTTCAGACCAAAAAAAAAAAAACTTCTTCCTCTTCTTTTTTCTTCTTCTTCTCCCTGTCCTATTATCCCGCCTTTTGCTTATCTTCTCCCGCCATATTTTTTTCCTTTCCCCGTAAACTCTTACACCCCCTGAACAGCTGTGCAAACTGTCAAAAAAAGTTATTCTAGCAGTTTGCACGGTTACACTTTAATGTAAAATCCTCTCCACTCCCATTTACATCAAAATACAACCTTCAGCCGTTACAGAGGCATGACAAATATTGTCATCGTCATTCATATTATGGTTGAATTAGTCCTTCATCAAGAAACCGAAATCATATTATGGTTGCCTACAAATAGGGTAGCCAGATTTTAAATTCGGAAAAACAGTACATTGAATTCAAAAAACCGTACAATCAAGAAAAAAACAGTAAATTTTTTTGACGAAAACATAACTATTTATTTAAATTATTAACCCCCAATTTCACCAAGTTCAGTTCTAATTAACTATCAGTTATAGCTGTCAAAACATATTGTTAACTGGAAGTTAAAGTAAATAAGTGGGGTAAATATTTTAAACTTTTGATTGAATATTCATCAACAATTGTATTAAGAAATACACTTAAATTGTGTAACGTCAAAGGAATGATTTCCATTTTATGGCATTTCATAAGTATAAGAAATTACTTCATTTGCGCTTAAAACGAAAACACCACAAACAAGCGATTGGCCAGGAATATCATTACATTGCTTTAAGCCATATAAGAAAGGAGAAAAGCCTAACTTAGCTTAAAACAATTAACTCAGCGATTTTCTAAACATATTCGTATTTAAAGCAATTTACACCACACATAATTGCACAAATCATATAGAATTAGAGAAAATATTTGCTTTCTTAATTAATACCAAAAATTACACGCACGAGTTATTCGCATTAGGAATAATCGCGGAGGTCAACTCAACCGAAGGTGCAATGGTCAAGCCTCACTCCGGGGGAACCGCCTTCATGATCACGGTAACCCCTACGCCAGGTAAGTATTTTTATTTTAAATAAATAAATAAAATAAATAAAATAATTTTCCAATTTCAAAAAATTTTTAAATTATTTACGGACAATTTTAAAAAGTTCAGCTATAATTAACTATAACTATAACAATAGGTTTTTGACATTTACAATAATAGTTAATTAAACCTGAACTTGGTGAAATTGGCCATTAATCTAAAAATCCAAAAAAACATAATTTGGTTTATTTTTATTTTACAAAACTGAAAATAGTAAAAAACAAGTTTCAATTAAATTCAAAACAAAAATTTCTGTCTGTAAAACAATCAAGTGCAATTGAAAACGATGAATATTTTCAATAAAATTTTTGTAAAAATTAACTTATCTTTTTCTTATTTCAAAAGTAGTTTAGGTCAAGGAAAGTGGTCCTCAACAGTATTTGGTATTTTTATAAATTTTGAACTCGGAGAATTTTCCAAATTTGTTCATTATCGATTTCACGTGATTTCGATTTCCAGAATATGCCCAAAAATTAAAAAAGATCTAAAAATTAAAGATAATTGTGTTAAAATAACTTTTTATATAGTATTTAAAAAAAATTGATTTTGCTTTTGTCTTTCTCAGGTGTGGACAGTTAAATACTATTGGAAGGGGTAGTCATAAATTCCAATGTCTTAAAAATAACAACATGAAAATATACTACTGCTGCGACCCACCCATTATAATTTAGATTTCTACTGTGTATTTATGAGAATTACCACAGCGTAAAAACTCTTATTGTTTTAGAACTTTTTTGTTTAGAACACAACAAAATTTTTTTAAGCTATGTTCTGTTAAATATTAGGATATTATAAAAATATGACTTTACCCTGCCTTTACACATGCAAGTAGTGGCATGCCACTGTTGTATACATATTATCAAAGAAAATTTTTTCGAAATAGTCGAATCTCATGCCATTAACTTTTGTGATTACACATGCCACTGCGAGTTCATTTTCAAAATGTCGTAGAAGCCATGGTGGAATAAACAGGTGGCAGCACTACGCCAGATGACGATTTTTTGCTCTTGCATTGGTTGTCTAGGTTTATGTCAAAGTTTTGTTTATGTTTACAAAAAGTCCACATTTTGTGCTGTGATTATTGTATTTTATTAAATTTTTTGATAATTTTAAATTAAAATAAATAAGATATTGATCATAATTAAATAAAAATTTGCTAAAAATGTATTTATTTCATCACGTTCACCGGCACGCTTTGATTTTAAAAGTACTTTTTGACGTAAACGGTGATATAAGTTCCATTTTTGTTGTAATGTTGTATTTGTTGCTGTAACGATGCCACCTACTTATTCCACCATGGTAGAAGCGTCAACTTGAGTAAATTTGTTTACTTCTCAAATTAAAAAAAAAAGTATCAGAAAGCAAAATAGAGTTACCGAGTTAATCATAATGGCACATTTTTGGGGAAATTTTTTCTTTTATTTATATTAGCATTATTTTAACGATATTAATGCTTTATTATTAACAAACTTGCTTTTATTTATGCGCGTTTTCAAAAAATTAATCATAATAAATCTTTATTAAGGCAAAACTTCAATAACAATTTAACAACAATCCAGTAAATGTGAATTAAATTTTAAACAGGGTAACATTGCTTATCGTTTTGACATTTAGTGGCATGCAAGTGCCAAATTTCCACTCGCATGCAATTTTTGCTGCCACTGGAGCTGCCATTGCGAAAACTGTGAGTGTATAAGTAAAAAAGTGTGAGTGTATTGAGTTTTTCGAACTGGCAGTGGCATGTGTAAATGCTAGGTTAGCAGGGTTTTTTTTAATATCTTGGTTTTTTCTAGACTTAACAAAAAAAAAAAAGTATAAAAAACTGTACCAAGTGTAAAAAAACAGTACATTTGCGTACTGTTTTAGGAGTTATGCATAAAACAGTACAATTGCAAAAAATCAGTACATGTACTGCTAAAAACAGTACGTATGGCAACCCTACCTACAAATATGCTTTGGTTAAAAATAACTAAAATATGTATAACACTTATAATAGCATGGTTGGTTTTCAACATTAGCATGTTGCTCTTTGAAAACAGGAAAATACTATTGTTGATTTAAAAACAAATTATTGTCAAAGTTTTTCTTGGGATTCAAAAATTAATTATCAAGGTTACGTTATAATGTGCGAAATTCCCATTTCATACTATTGACAAACTGAAGTTTATTGTTGATGGGATAAGCTATTCCTATGCGCATTTCACTGGTTGCTCAGGCCAGATCGTCAGGAAACTTCATTCAAAGATTTTAGAAAAACTAAAGATATCATACCAATAAAACTGTTTAGCGAATAAGAATATTTTAACCATAACATGCTTAGAGCAAACCATAATACGTTTGCGGCTTCTTGATGGAGGACTAATTCAACCATACATGAATGACCGTGAAAATAATATGGTTAAATTAAACATAATATGTTTAAAATTTTCTTAAAAATAGTTTTGTTGGAGGTGACCATATTAAAACATATTTTTTCTCTGCGTGTGGTAAACTAAAAAAAACTTTAGTGGTTATTTATTTCATCTTTTGATTTTTGGTAAATTCTGAAGGCCCATTTATTAGAGATTTATGGCACTGATAGTGATTTTTGGAAGCAGATAGCAGAGTCAGACTCATATTAATGACATTTTGTAAACCAATTAACCCATTTCCATCCTCTGTTCGCACTTGCGAACTGAAAAATTATTCATTTTGATCTGTAATTTTTTCTGCTTTTTTAAACTGTTATGGTTAAATTTTTATAGAATAATTATCGTATGTATTCTTAGCTTTAATAAACAGTAATTAACTTTTTTATTAATCATATATTTTTTTAGCCACACGTTATTTTTCCACACCATATATTTTAGATGGTTTTCATTTAGCTAATCAAATTTATAAATTGTACAAAAATTAAAATTGTAACTATGCAGTTTTTACAGCAAAGAATGAAAAAAGTAAAATTTAAACAAAAAACTAAGAAAAAATAACAACAAAGTTGATTCAGACAGAGGTTAATGTTGGTGTTCGGTTAAGGCAGAGTTAGCCGAACGTTCACGTCCCCTAATGGAACGTCTGGTTCGTTTTGTCATTTGCAAACAATGCAAATGCTTACTGAGTTTAAATGTCACGTTGGCGGAACATCTCGATCTGTATTAAACAGATTTGTATGCCGTTGTTACGTGACAGTTGTAAAGCAGTGATGGGCTGCTTGTATGTTAAATTGAATGCGGGTATTTTTGCTCGTTTTTGGTATTTTTTTCAGTTAAGCTATGGAATTGAGACAAAACAACTTAATATACAAATATTTCCATATAAACAAATATATTTATGTTTAGATGTACAATACATATAAACAAATGCATATACACATACAATGGAAATGTGAAAAGAATAAAAGGCTTTAAATGGTAGCAAAACCTTGTTTGGTGCATACACCACAATATATAACAATATATTGTTATAATATATATGCTAAAATACAAATTTGTTTATTGAAAATCTATAATATAAACATTAAACTATTAACGTTTTTACATACACAAAATACTTTTTTAATACCATTTAAATCACTTGGTACTTTTTAAAACATTTTTGATTCCCATCACTGTGTGATTTGCTTTATGTATACTATTGTTTTTTGTTTATGTATAGAAAAAACATAAACCACGTTTTTAAATGTTCTATAAGTGCACCAACGTGCTTACAGTACGGTGCGGTACATTACGGGTACAGCAACGTTCGCCTAACTAGGCCTTTAATGTTTTGGTTGCATGTGTTTCTTTTTTTTATACAAGTAACGGTACTGTTTCTAGCTATTGAATACGCAGAAAAAAAGACTTTTTATTGAATATTGTGTAGCAAGTATGCTGAAACCAAGGTATATTTGCACAAGGTAAACTCGTTAGCCCATATGTTTGTCAGCTGTTTACCCCAGATGGAACCCTAACGTCAAATTTCGTGTATATGAGCCAAAATTTGTACATGTGTGCGTTTAATTGTTTTTGTTTTATATGAAGGCAATTTTGACAACTCGGTTCCACTCCGTTATTTTTATAGAGCAGCATGTCTACACTCCCAAATGTGTTTACCTTGTGTTAATGTACCTTGGTTGAAACTTATTCAGTGGAGTATAGAAGTGTTGTGGTTGTGAATTTGGATGTGTATTTAGTGTTTTAAAAGCTTGAAGTCGTACTTTGAAGTAAAATTACGCGTAAAATTTTGACAATTGAAGAAACAATGGCAATAATTGAGGACGAGGATGACTGTGTGGACACCGTTTGTATACTCCCACCAGATATAATCGATGAACTAACAGATGAGGAATACATAGACGATAATGAAATTCCCATAAATGATAACGTATATTTATCTTAATTTTTTTATTTCCAATACATACTTATGTGTAGGTATGTTTGCCTTATTTCGTTTTGAATTTAGCAAACAGCTTTGCAAGAAGTTGCTGAATCGTTTGAAATATAGGGCCGAAATCAGGAGAATACTTTGCAGGAGGAGCCTTTGCAGGATATTGACATAACTGATCAACCAACAAAAATTATAATTTTATATACATATTTTTAAAAATCATATTCAATAAAATTTAAAGAAACTTGTTTTAAAATATGTTTTTTTGTACGCAAAAACAATTTTTTTTAAGTTTCAAAGCAAAAAATAATTATGTTGAATAGCGGCCAACGTTTGCGCTTGCGAACACCGGTTTCTGACGATCTCAGTAGGGCTATGTGAATTTTGTGAACGGATTTGAATTCAGGAACCTCAAATTAGCTAAGAACTCGAATTTCATTGAAATCGGACTACATTTATGTTTCGCGGCCGGAAATGGGTTAATGTTTGCGTTTTAGTTATTTCGACTAGATTGCGGTTGAATATTTGCATATCTATATTTTATATTACAAACTTTAATAGTTTTCGATTGTTCTTTTTTTCGCAAAAAAGCTTATGAAAACAATCTTAGTCGACTGTGGTTTTCTTGTAGGTCTATACCGGGGCTGGTTTTTCATGTAGAAAAAATTAAAAGATATGCAAGAAAAAAAAAAAACTTAAAGGAAAACTGCAACAAAGTCCGGCTTTTTTGGCATTGACGAATCTATGCCTATTATAATTTAAAATAAATCACAAAGGGAATAAATAGTTAGTTAAAAATATTAAAAAATCTGAAATTCAGGATTTTTATAAACTGTCGCTTTTTCAGTTATCATATACATTTGTTTGGCGGCTAGGTGAAATATTGGATCGATCAGTTTGGCAATTTTTAATTCCAATCGAATCTGTGGCCGAAAAATAATTTTAATCAATTTCATCTCTCAAAATTCTCCCATCGCGGTTTGAAGGGTTCATCCTAAGGGTACTTCTGGTGCTGATCTTACGACCTCTTTAGATCGTAGCTAAGCAGAGACCATACTTGCCACCACGAGAATTATTAGCCCCTGGTGCTTCGGTGCCAGTATGATAGGTTCAGGCCTTTAAGAGCATACTTCGAAAAAGAATTCCTTTCGCCACGGAACGATTACACAGCGGAACAAAATTAAATTTTCAATTGCATGGAACTTAATAGCTGTTGTTTACTAATTTTAGGTCGTTGATTTAAGACCTTAAAAACAATTTTTTTCCATTATCCACTTTTTTCTTTTCTTTACCCACTTACAACTACATTAAGGTCCGTTTTCACAACTTACCGATAGCTAAAAGTAGACTTTAACCGGCCTTATAAAAAGGGTTCCATTATTAAAACTTTACTTTAACCCAAAGTGAGCGATAAAGTAAATTAAGGTTCATTCTATTTGGTAGGTTAAATTAAAGTTGTAATAATGGAACACTTTTTATACGGCCGATAAAATCCTACCTTTGGCTATCGGTAAGTTGTGAAATCGGGCCTAAGTGTTGACAAAAATCAACCAATTGTAGTCGGGACTATAAGAAAAGACACACTCACTGTTGATTGTTGTTGTTTTTGTTTAAACTTTGATATTGTTACAAATAAAACTGTTGCATATAATTCTTACTTGCTTAAAAGTTTTATTTATATGGGGGATTTCATGTCAAGTGACCCAATTTTGAAATCGATGTCTTCCGATTTGGATGAAATTTGCACTAAGGTTAGTCCTATTGGATAGTAGTTTAGACACAAATTTTCAACAAGATCGGTCTAAAAGTTTCTGAGTTAGTGGGGGTCAAAATTTGACATTTTGGCCATACAGGTGTTCTTTCTTATCCATGTAACTTATTACCTATTGGTGTTAGCAAAATTTGTCCCAAGTAGCTTCGATAGCTATTTGATCAATATTTTGAAAAAAGTTTTTTTTGTTTTTTTAAAAAATTTTTTAAAAAAATAATTTCTAACTCTAGACGAGGGTTTTTCAATTTTTAGCGTATGCACTATTTTGAATTTTTTCCTATTTGTGTTTAAGTGTTTCTAAAGCCTTAAAAATAAAATGTATGCAAAGAAACTAGAAAAATTAACCTTTCCGACGGTATGTTACAAACCCAATTATTATTTTATACCTTCGATACTGTAATGCCCACAATATGTTTATCACTTTTTTCTGTAGAAATGTTGACAAAATAAATTCTTTTTATTAATTTGTTATAATAATTAAATTAATATATAATTATAATAATAATAATAAAAAGATAAATAATAAAATTAAAAAAAGAATTTAATTTGTCAACATTTCTACAGGAAAAAAGTGATTTTATTCCTGGGATTAACATATTATGGGCATTACAGTATCGAAGGTATAAAATAATAATTGGGTTTGTAAAACAAAAAAACTTTTTTCAAACTATTGATCAAATAGCTATCGAAGCTACTTGGGACAAATTTTGCTAACACCAATAGGTAATAAGTTACATGGATAAGAAAGAGCACCTGTATGGCCAAAATGTCAAATTTTGACCCCCACTAACTCAGAAACTTTTAGACCGATCTTGTTGAAAATTGGTGCAAATTTCATCCTAATCGGAAGACATCGATTTCAAAATTGGGTCACTTGACATGAAATCCCCCATATGTATTTTTTCTTAATTTGTTATAAAACAAAGATATGAAATTTTTTATACATTTTTTATTTATTTTTTAATTGGAGATATTTATTAAACTCAAAAACATCTTGCAAAATTATTACAAGTAACACAGCACAAAAACATCAAAGGCTGATGTTGAACATTAAAAAGTACCTAATTTTTTTTAAAACAATAATTAAAGTTTTGCTTCAATATAAATGCATTTAAATATTAACCCTGTCATTTAATAAAAAAAAAAAAAAAAAAAAAATAAAACAGATTAAACAAATTTTTTACAGAAAATCAGTTTAATTAGGCATTTATTTAACTGCTATATTTTATATAAAAAAGCTTTAATTAAATAAGTTATTTAGCCGAATCACGCTTTTCGCTATTATTTTTTTCGTAAATACATACATTATTTATCAAACAATATTTAAGAAGGTTAATAATTTCCTACATTTTAATTTTAGTGATTTTTGTGTTTTTTTCTTTTTTTTTTTTTGAAAATTTTTTTTTTTAAATAAATCGTTAATTTGATATCAGATGTAACTTTATTTAGTGTTATTTTGAATTTTGGTTGTGGCTACTCTGCATTAGCATTTTGTAATATTTTAGTGTCACAGGTGGCGTATGATTAACAAATTTTTAAATCGTTACAATATCTTTATACCCTCCCTCAGCACTTGTGACAAGGGTATATACAAGTTTGTCATACCGTTTGAAATTTCTACAATATTGATTTTAGACTCTATAAACCACTGGTGGTGAATGAGGGTATACTAAGTTTGTCATTCGTGTGAAATATTTAGTATTGTGGTTATTTTGTTAAACTATTTATGGGTTTAAATCCAAATTTTAATATTTTTTTTAATTTAATTTTCATTAAATTATTTTTATGAAGAAAGGAATTTTACAACGTGAAAATTAATTAAAATTGTTATTGATAATCTTTCATTCTTGGCCGTGGCCGGGGCACGAACCCTGGCCGGCAGGTTACCATGACATGTTTCGATCGTAACCACTCGATCTCCTCAGATGGATTTGCCGTCTTACACTCGCAGCCTTAAACCAAACTCAAACTCAATCCTTAAACCAAATTGTATTTTAACCTTTGGTAGATCGAAATTTGCTTTCCTGAATGATTATCCATTTTAATTGATTTTACATGTTTTTTCCTTACTTCTGTTTTCTCGTACTTTTGTCAAGAATTCTTCTTGAAGTCAAAGTACATTTTTTGTTTTTTCATAAGACGGCAAATCCATCTGAGGAGATTGAGTGGTTGTGATCGAAACATGTCATGGTAACCTGCCGGCAAGGGTTCGAGCCCCGGCCACGGTCAAGAATAAACGATTATCAATAGCAATTTTAATTAATTTTCATGTTGTAAAATTCCTTTCTTCATAAAAATAATTTAATGAAAATTAAATTTGATGAACTTAAGCCTAATTAAAAAAATATTAAAATTTGGATTAAAAATTCTTATTATTTATCTCAGACACCATAAAGTATATATATTCTGGCTCCTTGAGTGATTCTTAGTCAATTTAGCCATGTCAATCTTTTGAAAACACTCTTACAGAGATGGAAACCCATTCTAGATCTTGAACTATGGGCTAGGTATTGAACTTTTTGGACTTAGCTATTACGATAAAAAATCGGTATTGGTCCATCTTTTTTCGTTAAGTGCGTTTAAAGCTAAGCAATATTGCATTAACATATCAAAATCGACCAAAATGGTCAGACGCGGTTGCCTATGAAAACCAGAGATATATTCTGGGTCGTTATGAGGAATGAAGTTGATTTAATGATGTCCGGCTATCCATTTGTATGTTGAAATTGGTTTTCCGAAGACCCCAAAAACGATGGGTTCTAGGCTGTTATAAACATATATATAAATGTTGTAAATTCAGCCAGATCGGTCTTTAAATGGCTGATATGTGTACAAGAAACTACGACCGCCTCTAATTTTACTCAAAAATACTTTGTTGTTTTTTGTTGTTGTTGTATTTTTGAAGAACAGCAAGGCTCGAAGTTTGCAAATCAGGCATATTGCTTATCAATGTACAATATCTAACAAAATATTAGCGAAAAGCAGGCGTGACATTTTAGAGTTATCTATATCTGGGTAACAGCCAGAGAGTTTGCAAATTAGGTGCAAGCATCCTGGTTTTCATTACACAATATCCGACAAAATTTGAGAGGGATTAGAGAAGTGGGCGTGGTATGAAAAAGATTATTTATATCTTAGAAACGGTAGAAGAAAACTGTTCAAATTTGGTACACATGCCAGTATTATCAATTGGCAATGTGGGCGTGGCTCCTCTCATACAAAAACTTTATAAATTTCTGTTTACATTTCTGTACAATCATATTGATTTTCAATGCACAACATCCGAAAAAATGTGGGAGGAATGGGAGATCAGGGTCGGATTGGTGAAATGGGCGTGGCATAAAATTGACTTATTTATATCTAAGGAAGGGTATGTAATTTTTTTTCTGTTCTTATCGCAACATGGTGAAGGGTATATAAGATTCGGCATGGCCAAGTTTTTCTTTAATTTAATGGTTTTTTTACTAACAACAAACAAATAATAAAATCTTGATTAAAATGTTCGCACAAACTCAGCAAAATAAATAGATATTAATTCATACAGACATAAATTATAGAAAACCGCAAATATAATTTTTTTTAAATTTTTTAACAAACAAATGTTTATTTAATTAAATTATAGGTGTTTTTATTAAATAAACAGTTTAAGTTCATGTCTATTTTTAATTAAATTTAACAGTTCTGCTTTTTATACACATCGCTCATTTGCTGCAAAAACGTCATAAGACAAAAATCTAAAATTTTTATTTAATATCATTAATGCGTAGTAGAGGCTAACTCTGGCAGTTGTGATCCCATACTTTTTCGATTTTTTCGTTGTTGTAAAGGCTTTATTTGAGTTTACACAACACTAAAAAATAAATTTCGATTCGTTCAAAATCAAGGCGAATTCATGCACGTTTTACAACACTGTTAAATATTTTAACGTTGTGTTAAAAATTCAAAGAAATACCAACCTATTTAATTTTGTTTTTATATTAAATTGTGTTTG
This sequence comes from Pollenia angustigena, assembly GCA_930367215.1. Lineage (NCBI taxonomy): Eukaryota > Metazoa > Arthropoda > Insecta > Diptera > Polleniidae > Pollenia > Pollenia angustigena. The sequence goes on along the minus strand of OV884056.1, from coordinate 39,124,531 downwards.
TTTGAAATTTTATAACTTAAAAAAGTTTTAAATTTAACAATTTTAATCGAAAATTAAAGAATTTAGTTAAGATTCCCCAGAACCAACAGGACGGTATACCATTTTGACACAAGGTTAGTAATCAGCTGTTGCTTACGTAGCAAGATAAGTTCACCTGGTGTAAATTCGCCTTGTTCAAAATCGACTGAAAGCATTAGAAATAAAATTGCAGAATTAACCCCCAGGTGTTTTATGAAGTCGTTATTATTTCGTATTAATATATTAAGCCGTGTTTTGGAAATCGACTTCGAGTGAAATTGAAACCAAACAAATTTCAAAAACTATGCTGTGTTTTAAGTTTATAAACATTTTCCCTTTTATATAACTCATACTTTGAGGACCACTTATCTTTACCAGTACCCATGTTCTGTAACTTAAGTGAGAACTTCTCGCATCAAAAAGATGTGAAACAAAATTTTCAATCATGTCTCGAAAAGTGAGAAAAAACTGTGTCTATTACTCATGTCGAAAACTATCAAAAGAGATAAAGTTGTAAATGTCATAACATTGTACTCGAAGCCGATGTGACATTAAAGGTGGTGAAAACGCCAGTCCCACATATCGTTGACGGCGACCAACATTTACTAAAATTGAAAAATTTTCAACGACGGCGGCGAAAATACATCCGTCGTCTATACCAAATAATATAAAGTGCGACTTTAATGTTTTTATTTGCAAACGAAGCAAAATAATTAAACAATGAAAAAATGTTCCAAGGACAAAATATAATTATTTTTATTGGTTGCATTTTGAATTTTTAATTGTTTTTTAGTGCTAATATTGTTTCTCACCACATTTTTTTCGTGATCGGGAACTTTTCTCACAAAAATGTTACAGACACTTTTTTCTGTAAATTGGAGAGTAATTTCCTTACGTGACAGTTAGTTACAGACACAGTTAAGTGAGAAAAACAGCTTCAGTTTTAATATGTGGCATTTTTGTTTCATTTCACACATTTCAATCGAAAAGTTTCTCGACTTGAGAGTTACAGAACATGGGCACAGAACTACTTTTCATATCAGGAAAAGCCACGATCATCAAAAAAAAAAAAAAAAAAAAAAAATAAAATAAAATTAGTATTGTGGTTATTTTGTTGAACTATTTATGGTTTTAAATCCAAATTTTTAATATTTTTAATTAGGCTTAAAATCATGAAATTTAATTTTTCATTAAATTATTTTTATGAAGAAAGGAATTTTACAACATGAAAATTAATTAAAATTGTTATTGATAATCTTTCATTCTTGACGTGGCTGGGGCTCGAACCCCGGCCGGCAGGTTACCATGACATGTTTCGATTGCAACCACTCAATCTCCTCAGATGGATTTGCCGTCTTACACTCGCAGCCATCGACGACTGCTGACGTCAATAGTCAAACACCAATCCTTAAACCAAATTGTATTCTAACATTTAGTAGATCGAAATTTGCTTTCCTGAATGATTATCCATTTTAATTGATTTTACATGTTTTTTCCTTACTTCTGTTTTTTCGTACTTTTGTCAAGAATTTTTCTTGAAGTCCAAGTACATTTTTTTTTGTTTTTTTATTTTGTCTTTTTCTTTTCTGTTGACCTTTTTCAGCACAACTTGAAGGACAAATGTACACATGGAGCTCGTGCCTTAGCTTTAACAATAATTAGTATTGTGGTTATTTTGTTGAACTATTTATGGTTTTAAATCCAAATTTTTAATATTTTTAATTAGGCTTAAGTTCATGAAATTTAATTTTTCATTAAATTATTTTTATGAAGAAAGGAATTTTACAACATGAAAATTAATTAAAATTGTTATTGATAATCTTTCATTCTTGACGTGGCTGGGGCTCGAACCCGGCCGGCAGGTTACCATGACATGACATGCAAATTTCGATCTACCAAATGTTAGAATACAATTTGGTTTAAGGATTGATGTTTGACTATTGACGTCAGCAGTCGTCGATGGCTGCGAGTGTAAGACGGCAAATCCATCTGAGGAGATTGAGTGGTTGCAATCGAAACATGTCGTGGTAACCTGCCGGCCGGGGTTCGAGCCCCAGCCACGTCAAGAATGAAAGATTATCAATAACAATCTTAATTAATTTTCATGTTGTAAAATTCCTTTCTTCATAAAAATAATTTAATGAAAAATTAAATTTCATGAACTTAAGCCTAATTAAAAATATTAAAAAATAATCTTAAGATCTCCATCGATTTCTATTTCATCTGATTGCAATTTGCAGAAGATGACTGTTTAAAAACCCAGCTCTTGAGAGAAGGATAAAATTTTCGTTTTCCAGTATGTTATGTGTAAATGGAAGACTTTAAAGTTTTTTTTTTTTCTATAAAACCAATATTTTTGAGTTATAACGATGTTGCAGCAAATGAGCGAAATGTGGACATAAACATTAAGTTAACAAAACAAGTAAGACTGATGTATTGAAAAAGTTCAAATTAAAAATGTATATCCTGCAGCATTTTAAAAAAAGAGTTTTTTTTTTAAATTTTTTTCGTAGTCTAGTTAAATCTAAAACAAACTTTTTAATTTAATTGATGTTAGTGTTTTAATAACAATAATATGTTGGTAAATAAAAATAATGGAAATCAGAATGAAACCATTAAACTTTACACTTTAATTAAATTTAAAAAAAATAATCTACAACATGAAAAGTAAATATTCTATTTTACGTGTCGTAACATTCATCATGAGTAATTAAAGTAAAAGTTTATAACAAACCAACGCATACACTGAAAGAATTATGCTTCATAAATCTAATGAATCAATTTCATAACATTTTTTTTCATTAATCCAATGAAAAATTTCATTACGGAAATAAAATTTTACAAATATAATGAAACAATTTCATTAATACTACGAAATTGAGTTTCGTAATTTCGTTAACATTTTTAATTAAATTGATGACAACTTAATATCTCTTTCTAAAGAAAAATTCAACTTATTGTTATACATAATTTCAATAGGGGTTTTCAGATTAAAAGGAACTATTAATTCAAATATTTTTAAGTTAATGAAAAAATGGAATCTTTTGTTACTTCATATTTTCCATGATAAATGTCACTAAGGCCCTAATTTTATAAAACGCAACGAAATCCCAAAAAATAACATTGAAAGCAAAAACAATGTCAAAAATTTTGTTGTTGCTTTCTACAGAAATACATATTGCGTTTTAAAATTATCAACGCTACAAACTATGCAGCGTTTAAAATTTAAAAATTCAATATACATTTCTATAGAAAACAACAACAAAATTATGAAATATTTTCGATTTTGTTTTTGCTTTCAATATAATTTTTGGTGTTGCGTTTGCGTTTTACAAATTTAGGGCCTAAATCAATGAAAACAAGATAAAACTTATAACTAAAAAAATTTCCTTCTATAACTGTTGTAAAAACGTTTTTTTAATTCAATTTTTAGCGGTAGACATGAAAATATATGAAAAAATTGTAAATTTTAATGTTTCAAAACATTAATGAAAAAAAAATTCATTAGGATAACGAAATAATGATTTTAGCTAAATGTAAAAAATATTAAGGTTCAAAAACAAACAACGCGAAAGAAAAAACAAGAGCAACAAATTCTCACATTCTTTTTCCTTTAATTGTTAATTTAAATACACAAAATTTACGCAGTAGTTTAAGCCAGAAAAATGGAAAGAAGGCATATGAAGGTCGTCGCGGGCTGGAAAATGTATTTAGTAAAATTTACTTAAAGGTTACCTTATGAAGGTAGAACATAGCATAATGTAAACGAAATATAATAACGATATAAAATTAATAAAACTTGATGATTTGAAACAGGAATATAAAAAAAAAAATAAAAATCACAACAACTTAAAACGTTCATTGAAAAAATGGATAAAATAAATTTAAAATTTCTTTCCAATATAAAAATATTTATATTAAAATAATACAAAAAATTCTTTAAACGTTTGACATTAAAATAATGCAAAATTTTCATTGATATTATGAAAAATTGCATTAACTAATGTAACATTCTGCATTAATCCAATGAAGGGTTACATAGGTTGAATTTTAATGCAATTTTCAATTGGATTAATGTCAAAATCCATTGGATCTGATAAGAAAATTCTATCAGTGTACAAGCGAATAAGCTTTTAATTTAATATCTGTGCTTAGGTTTTTTTTTTTAAATTCCTTGAATTTGTGTAGACATTTTTTCATATAAAATTTTTAAAAATTCCTATAAAAATATTTTTCAAATAAGGTAAAGTGTTTTCCAAAATAAACGCCTTAATTTATTATCATAATTTCTTTTGAAATATAATGTCTAAAATATTTCTCGATATGTTTAATTTTCAATTTTCTTTTGCATTTAATTTAAACTATAAACGTACTTGTAACCTTTCATCTGTATTTATTCCATTAAACGTTTTATATAATTGGCTATTTCTATAATATACATATGTATCGTCAAAATAGCCACACAGCAAAACAAATACTTTTAATTTTACCAACTAAAAGCTGTTCTTTTTATTTTGCTCTCGTATCAATAACTATAAATCGCTAAACAAACATTTCTGGCTATTAAAGCACTTCAAATATTTACCTTGTAAAATTTATACTAAAATTGATGATTTTTCCCATAAAATCTTTTGAAACAGTGTTTATTTTAGCAAAATGTTTTAACAAAAGCCATAACAATATTTTTTAAGCTATACAGAAAATATTTATTTTTATTAGATGACATTACATATGGGTAAATTCAAAGTGTTGAACGTGACAGTCGTACGCATCAAAAATGCAATAACATTTTAAACAACAATAATTTTTACGTTCTCTTATCCCTTAAATTGTAGCACTAAGAAAGCGCTGTTATCTATGCTTAAGTTTGTTGAGGGTGCGATTATAGGCGAAAGATAATGGCAAAAGAAGTATCGGTTCGAACGTGAAAAAAATAGAAGTAGTTTTTGTGGCCATGTATAAAAAGGCGTAATTCAGCGAAACCTGGCACAAGTTTTTAGTCAAACTACTTTGAGAATTTTACGTAGCAATGTAACATTAAAATGTCTTTGGTTTGATTCCAAAACCTTCTGTATTTTCTTTTTTTAAGCCAAAATCTGGGTCGATACGTGACATTTCGAACGCGAAATTTTTTGCATAATAATTTATCTGAATAATGACTAAAACAAAAGAAAATTTTTTTGGAATAATTTTTATCAAATATCACCTCTTTTAAGAAAGATAAATATTAAAGAAAACATACAGTAAAACATTCTCACATATAAGAAATTACGTTTGCACAACTTTGCAGACTGATTGTTTATCTAAGTGAACAAATTAATGAGTAAATTTATAAAATTAGTAAAATCTAAATATTTCTCTATAACAAAATCGTAAAATAATCAGCTTTTAATTACTTTTAATTAATTAATAACTTTTAAATTTTCGGTCACGGTGGACCTTTTGACGGATATGTCCATATCGTCCAATTAAACAGAGCTATATTAAAGGTAAGGACTTGCCGCCTAACAGAAATATTTAGTAGGTACCTGTTTGTAAAATCTAACTAATTTTTTCTAAATTTAACTAATTTTATTCTTAGAACAAATCGGAACTTTGTGTAGGAGAACATTATTAATATGCGGTCAAATAAAAGAAATCATTTCATATAAATATCGGTAGTTAATTTTAACGTTAATTTCCAATTCAGGTTTCCACTGCAACACCTCTGAAAACCACTGTAGAAATACATAAAAGATATATCGTAACCATAATAGCCAAAGGGCCACTGATGACTATTTTTTTTGACGTTAAAAGATATTTAAAAACTTGTTTAAACGAAAAGCGTCACGCTTATACAGTCATGCCACAGAACGCAATTTCGATCGAAAGTGGTTTCAATTCCAAAAGTCGAGCCTTTACAAAACGATAAATTTCCTCCAAATAAAGCCAATTAAAATTCTTAAAAAAAATGAAAAGAAAAATCTTAATAAAACCAGCCATAATAAAAGATAAACAAGTAAGAAAGTACAGTCGGTTAAGCCCGACTATATGATACCCTACACCAATGTATTTTAAAACATATTTACGAGAGTGGGGCCTTGGAGAATCATGCATATGTGTCCATATAAATATGAATCTATATATGTTTTAAATTTTATTAAAATTAGTCTGAAAAATTCGGAGAGGCAGAAATCGCCCCTATCTTCCCTAGTGGGTCTACGATTCGGCCCATTTAGGCTTGGTGCTTGTGCCAATAAGAACTAATAATTTGTGTTAAATTATCTCCAAAACTGCGACCTGTACTTTGCGCACAATGTTACATGGACAGCCAGCCAGCCGGATGGACATCGTTAGATTCTGAGTCGATCGGTATACTTTTATCAACACAAATGCATAATACCCTCTCCACTATTGTGGTGTGGGTATAAAAAGTCAATTAAAATTCTTAATAATTATTAAAAGAAAAGTTTTAAGAAAACCAGAAAACCATAATAAAAGATTAAATAGCATGTTTTATTATTACACTAGCTGGCCCGGCAAACGTTATTTTGCCACATAACTTATTTTTTTCAGATGTAACTGTGTCTGCTGGCCAAATTTTAAGAAAAAATTAAAGGCTTTAGTTCTTTCCAGATGTTACACTATTTGCCTGCCCAATTTCAAGAAAATTAATTGATTAGTTAAGAAGATATAGGGAGGCGGAGCTTATACCCCTCTTGCCCTATTCAATGCCCTGTCCTCTTTCCGATGTTACAGTGTATGCGTGCCAAATTTTAAGAAAACCGGTTAATTAGTTCAGAAGATAAAGGGAGGGAGAGCTTTTACCCCTCTTGCTTTATTTCACACCCTAAATAATAAAAACTATAGGCTTTAGTTCTTTCCAACTGTAATACTATTTGCCTGCGAAATTTCCAAAAAAATTGGTTGGTTAGTTACGAAGATATGGGGAGGGGGAGCTTTTAGCCCTCTTACCCTATTTCATACCCTGTTCCTTATTCCCTTTCAGATGTTACATTGTCTGCATGCCAAATTTTAAGAAAACCGGTTGATTAGTTTAGAAGATTTTAGAAGATTGGGGAGTGGGAGCTTTTACCCATATTGCAATATTTTGCGCCCTCTAGCGATACAGAATATACTCTATGACCTATTCCCATACCTAACAAATACAAAATTTCATAAAAATCGGTCAAGCCGTTTCAGAGGAGTTCAAAATGGAGGGCATTTTGTTGATATTTGTATGGGAATAAAAATACATGTCTCGGAACGAATGCAGTGTTCACTAAAATGGCTATATTTCATGAACCAATACATATTTGAAGACCGTTGAAACATTAATTACTAACACAATGCAACTTATTTTTATATATATAGATTGATTTGTTAAAAGTATTGCTCGAAAATAAACACTAAATATCGCTTCTTAGTGCTTGGTTCGCTAGATTTTAGGAAAACACAAACGCTAATAATATATGTGCAGAATATTATTAAAAAAATTTCGTTTCGCTGTTTGTCATCTTTCGTACACAAAAATAATAATGTTTTTATCCAACTCCACAGAAGATGAGATCATTTAATTCCGGTCGAATTTGTTAAAACCACAAACTTTATTGTGTTCGGTTCTGCTCATGAGTGTTCGTTCGTTTTTGTTGTGCGTAGTGCCCTATTGGCTGGTAAAAAAAACCAAACATTTTTAACAAAAAGAAAATACACATGCGAAAAAAAGAAACATTATAGAACATTAATATATCATGTTTGTCTACAGTTTCACTACAGTTGTTCTGTTTTTTTTAACGAAGAACAGAACACTATATAATGTCCGGCTCCTTCTTGAAAATAGTTACGGCTTAAGGATTGTGTTCGTCTACCCAAACACTAAAAACATAAATATCGTTCCTGGGTGTGTGAGCCGAACTCTAAACAATGCTCTGTTTATTTTCGAACACTGGTTAAAAGGCCATTTTACACTATAAGATTAAAAGCCCAACTATAATATGCTTAAGTTGGCTTAAGCAATTGTGCGAATACATGTGATTCATATGTATGTGTCGAGCCGTACGGAATAAAATTTTTTCTCAATGTATCGACAAACTGTCTGTTACTTAATATCAACATAATTTTTAAGACCGATACACTGTCCGTTAACGATTTTGAGTTTCTCAGTGTACCGACAAAAAACGTTGTTTTCAGTTGGCAACACCTCTCAAAATATGAACGTGTAAAAGTTGGGAGTCAGCTGGTAAGCTTTGCGACAGAATAGAAACAAATGAGACATTGAGAAAACCAAATTTCTTTAATGTACAGTTTTTCGTAGGGAAAAAACATAATCGCGTAATGAGAAAACGTCCATTATTAAGTTTTATTTTTATCAGAGTTTTATTTTCATAAAGCAAAAATAAAAATCGAGGATGTCAAATTTAAATTTTTTTTGCAGATTTTCTCTTTATTTTTTTCAATAAAAAATGCGGAATGATAAGAAAAAATTTCAAGTGATTTCTTTTTCTACCCTTCACCGATCAGTCACCGTTTTTAATTTCTACAATATTGATCTAAGGCCCTATAAACTATGTATACAAGGACCTATTCTTATGAGAAGCGAAGTTAATTAAACGATGTCCGTCTGTCCTTGGGTCCGTTGAAATGGTTTTTTCTAAGAACCCAGACATGATGAAGACTAGATTCTTATGCATTTATGTCAGCCGATTTAGCTCGATAGGCCGAAAACTTTCTGAGATATGAGATATGATTTCTTATATATATCTGGCAAACGGCAGGAGCCAAATTTTTTTTAATTAGGTACGAGCATCTTGGTTGTAAGTCGACAACATCCGACAAAATGTGATTCCGTACGGAATGTGTGATTAGTTTCACACTTCGCTTAACCCAGCAACAGTTTCATAAAAATGAACAAAAAGTTTACTTAAGTTCAATATGGTTTGACATATATGATTTGCATGTATTCGCACAGCCAGCCTAAGCATATTATGGTTAGAGTTTTGCTCTTCAAATTTAAATTTTAATAAAGTCGAAACCGAAACCGATATTGACACTACATATCTCAATTGGAAGCAATATGGTTTAATTATGCGTCGATAATATCGGCTGATGTTTAACGTAATTTGTTGATATATTCTATGGATTTGAGTGCTTATTTAAAAACTTGAAAAAACTTCTCCGCTTTTAAAGTACAACATAAAAGCAAACAACTTTGCATAGGGGTGGGGGAATTCGGAGCCAAAATATTTAAAAATAACTATTATGAAAAAGGTTTAACCAAAACTGGTTTGTTGGCTGCGGCTATATAGAGGGTGCTTTTTAAGACCCTTAATATTATCGAGAGTATTAGATGTCAAATGAACTGTCATACTGCGCACACTTTTTAACATTTATGATCACTATAATCTGTAAAATCATTATGAGTAGATTCTCGCTTGAATAATACTATGATATTTCCTAAATTTAATTTGAAAATTCGCGTAACTTATAGACGACTTTTTAATTTTTATAGCGGACATAATCACGTAAGCCGGGCCTTATTCTAACACAGAAAAAAATAAAAATTGATTTCAATTAAAAAATTTGTGATATTAATTAAAAAATTAATTAAATTTGCACCAGTAAACAAATAAATAGTATCAATTAAACGTTTAATTCATTTGATTAAGCGTTTAATTCACTATATTAAACGTTTAATTCACTTGATTACATTTTTAATTAAAACTGATTTTATTTTTGATTAATGCTTTAATTGATGAAAAAGTTTGGAGAATTTTTTCTGTGTAACTGAAAATTTAGATGACATTGGTTTTTGCGAGAAGTGTTTTCAACAGGATGGCGCTACATGACATAAGGAGACCAAAACTATCGACTTAAGAAATTGTTCTGTCAGTTGGCCTGCGATTTGCATGCCTCTTGACTATGTCCTGTGCAGCTACGTAAAAGTATTGGTATATGCTGAGAAATCAGCAACCAGACTTGAAAGCTAGCACTTTTCGTGTTAATCGTGACACACTGCTACAAATGCTCAAAAATTTGGCTTAAAATTAACTGTCCAGAATGCGCTTTATCAGTTCTCAAATGTTAATGCCAAGTATTCATCTTTAAAATGTAGACATTTCATTGATTTAAATTTAATTTTTTACAGTTTAATGTTTCATCTGTCTTAATAAATATTGTCAAGACTTTTTGAATTGAAAAAAAAAATTCATTAGTTATGATATCCTTTTTTGGCGTTGGGGTTTCTCTGTTCTCCGGCAAGCTCGAACTTCTTCGATCGACTATCAACTAATTGCTTATTACAGATGGGCCACGAAAATTTAATGCACAACTGCCAGGAAAGTGTGGCCTCTATGTATTCGAGGCGAACCCTGTCTCTACTTTCGACGACCAAGTGGGACGTTTCACATTTAGTATCTGTTGTCACGGAACACAGCGTCTGCGAGCCGGATATTTTGAATACTTTGAATACTCGGCACTTTCCAAAGTTATGGAGAGTATGGTAAATTACCATCTTGTCAAATATTAAAAGTCAAACTACCTACTAAGCGACTGCCAGTATGTCTTTCGTAGAGGTCGCTCTACTGGAGACTTACTAGCTCTGTTATCGAAAAAATGGTGCCGTTCCATTCACCATTTTGGCGAAAGTAAGGTAATTGCTTAAGATATTTCCAAGGCGTTTGCCAGAGTCTGGCATGGTGCACTCTTGTCAAAACTTGCTGCATTTGGTGTCGGTGATAATTTCTCTCGATTTATATCGAGTTTTCTCAGAGAGGTTTCGTCAAACGAGTTCAAGATTCATTCAGGGGTGCCGCAAGGCTCCGTTCTTTCTCCTACACTATTTTCTATCTTTCCAACCCTATCTACTCTTTTGCAGATGACAGCAACCTTTGTCACTCGTACTCATTCGAATGCAGACCAAGCGTATCCGATGTCGCTGCAATGAGGCAGAATACGAATGATACGCTTGGCCAAGACCTTGACATAGTCTCGGAATGGGGTCGTGCGAATAGGGTCGATTTTAATGCCCGAAAAACCCAATGTTGGGTGCTGACGCATAAACTCGCGACAAACCGGGGTGCTTCATCTGTATATATGGGTGGTATAAATATTGAGGAATCAGAATCTCTTGATGTTCTGGGCATGAGGACACAATGTGATGTCTGATGGACAGAACATATATTCAAGATGTCGAAAGAAGCATTCAAGTGCCTCGGTTTTCTAAGACGGTGTAGATATACTTCACTCCATCTGATCTCCTTACTATTTATACCACCTATATCCGACCGCGTATGGAATACAACTCTCATGTGAAATTAGGGATCTGGTTCCCGAAATCCGTACGTTTGTTCGTAATACACGTTTTTCCTCAAAAGCCCATCCTTATGTGGTCGATTGGCAGGTGAATCGTACAACGCATTACAGAGAGAATTCGTTTTTTTCCCGGACAGTTCGTATGTGGAATAACCTTCCTGCAGAAGTCTTCCCTCTCACTTACAACATGTTTAAGATCAAATCTAATGTTCACAAACACTACTCCCTCTATCCTCCTTCCCACAACCTATTTTCCTAGTTCCAGCACAATGCAATGCATTAGTAGGTGTCATCCCCTGAGTGATGGTCCTAACAGAAAAAAAAGCTGTGATGACGAGGAGGAGAATTTAGAATGCCTAAGTGCGTCAGATGGATACTGACTGCCATTTACACATAAACTAACCTATTTTATCCTTATGAATTTCTTTAATAAAGTTATTTAAAAAAAGCCATCAATTTATTGCGTTGTACCGAAAAAAATTAAATATTAAATTTTTTCAATCTTTTGCTTTTTATGCCCTTTCACGTTTCAGGTCACATAAATATTTATTCAACTATACATGCGGTTTTATGTTTGTATAATCTAACATATGGTATACACACGTAATGTAAACCTTAATGTTGTAAAATTTATTTGTGTGTACTTTAGGTGTTTGCTCGCATACAAAATGTACTAAAATAATATTTTGATTCAATACCTTGACACATTTTGGTCATCTGTGGATGCCTGTTCATAAACAAATTCTGTAAACATACCTGTAACCATGCCTGCTAATAAATTTCAGTGATGGTATTGAAAGGGGGGGGGGGGGGGGAAGGAAATTGTAAAAGTTACAAGTTGAAAACCAATCAGGTGAATACATAAATTTTATTATTATTAGAATGATTTTCTTCAGGCAATTCAACAAGATTGTTATTGTACAGAACTTTTATTCCAAAAATAGATATCTACAGACTCTTTTGAAACCAAAAAGTTTATTATATTTTCATATATTTTTTTTTTTTTTTTTTGGAAATTTCTTAAATTACAAGTTTGCTAAAAATAAGTTTTTTTGAAAAATTTGTAATGGAAAGAAGTTTTTCAAATTACTTTTAGAAACAAAGAAGAATGTTGTGGTCTCACAACTTTAAAAAAAAATATATAAAATTTTCCAATTTTATTTGGTAGTTACACTAGAAAAAAAACCCAAAACTACTATTTTATGTGTTTGCTTTGATGACAGTTGCTAAAATATTAAAAATACTGTATGCAATATCTGTAAGTATTTTTCGCTATTTTGTAATTTAAACCAACTCAATATGAATGTCACGTATTCTATGAAAATGTTAACTTGCTTAAGTTAATATATTTTCACAAATATATAATTTAAAAAACTTTGAAATTTCGCATATTCTGTGAGGAAGTATATTTAGCAAATGTGCCATTACGTATTTATCAAGTACAGTTTGTGTGTAACAGTAACGGCAAGATGTGTACTGGCGCCTTCTTGTTAAAAAAACGTTTGTTCAGGCTCCTTTTAAATTAAAAAAAAAAAATCAAATATGTCTCTGCTGATTAAAGCACAGTAGAATCTTTGTATGATGGTTCAATTTGTATGCCCTTCCGGATAAAAGATTTTCAACTTGATATGTATTAAAAACACGACATGAACTAAAAAGATGAAATTCGATACTCATGTTCTATTTATAAATATTTTTGTTTTTTAATGAAACTGCCGTAGATTAACATTTTAAAAATTTTGTATACTCTTTGCCACGGTTGGAGAGTGAGACTTAACTATATAAGTTTGTGATTACGTGCTAAACTTTTTTAAATATTCATCTGAGACACCATAAAGCATAGTTGGGGTTCGTGCACTAAATATTGATTTAAATAAGGGATGTAACGATACGGCTTTTTGCCGATATGATACGGATAACGTTACAGAAACAAAAATATCGCCGATATCGATACTGATACCGATATCCATATTGGATTTGAATTCAAGTTAAAATCAACAAAACTCAAGTAGAGTAAATTGTTAATTACACAAAATTACAGTGTGAGAGATTTTAAATATGTTTAAAATTGATGTTAATAAGATTTAAACAACGATAAATTTAATTTGAATTCATGACAAAAATAAAAACAAATTAAAAACATTTTTTTCAAAAATATTAATAAGATTTTTGTTTAATAAGCAAAGCAAAATTCTTAATTTTTGCGAGGAATTGCAGTGGAAAATAGTCTCTCAGATGCGACAGAACTCATTTGAAAACTTAAGAATTCCTGCGCCATTTTCTCCAAGTTTGGGTACTACATTATATTGCACCCGTAACCAAGCGGTGCTTTGTCTCTACAAATATAAGATGATCTAAAGAATCTTTCGAGTCCTCCTTTAGCAGAATCAAAGCACGATGAAAAGTGGCTCATCCTCTTCGGATTCCCTAATAATTTTTTCACAAACGCTCCAGAGATCAGTTCTTGTAGACTTATCAGAACTTAAGCCACCTGTAGGTGGTGAGATGCAGAGGCATGTTCAGTAGCTTAATGGGTCGTTTTTTCGATATGATTGAAGTCAATTGTCTTTGAAATGTTCGAGCATTGTATCGAGGGTTAAATATTAAAGATAAACAATAGATTTCATTATTTCCTAAAGCCTCAAATATTTTAAGTTTAAGTTTAACTTAAGCCGCTAAGTTTTGAGACTACGAACTATTTTCCATCTTCATTGATTCATTTATTATTTCATTATTCTGGTGTAATATTAGGCTCTGCTTTAAAAAGAGAAATAATAGCTAAGTCTGAGTTCATACGGCTCATGTCTTGTTGGCAAGATTCTTCCTTTTTCTTCTTTGAACATGAATTCATGTCATGTTGACGACATGTTTTTTATTTTGTATAGTCGTGCGTATGCATGTGTGCTTTTTTGATATTGAAAACAATAAAAAAATTAAACAACGAATGAAAAAGCAAAACGTAAAGACAGTCCATGCATCTGTGTACTCGTTTCTTTTCCCCTTGTCCCTGTCGCCTATAAAGTAGCAATCATGTCAATATGACATGAGCCGTATGAACATAGACTAAGCAAAAAATAAGCATACAAAATTAAAATATTTGTGCATAAAATTCTTAAGCTTTCTTCACAATCAGAGCAACAATTTCGGTTTTCTTCTATCTTATTTCTTCTCAAAGTATTTCATATATTTTCCTTTCATTTTTCAACAGATGTAGAAGTTGACTCAACTTTTAAAAAAAAACTTTAGATGCATTAAAAAAAAAAAAATTTAAGGAAAATATATGAAATACTTTGAAAAGAAATAAGATAGAAGATATGCGCATAGAAGCAAGCTTTCCCTCAACAATAAATTTTAGTGTATTTATCAAATATGAAAAATTGGGAATTTACCACGTCATACAAAAATCTTAATGATACATTTTGTATTCCCGAAAATAACTTTGATAATATATTTGCATGTGCCCGTGCAAACACTTAATTGGCAAATTGGTTTTTTGTTGTTGTTTTATTACGAAGACAATATAATGAAACAATTTGTTTTCTTAATTTTGTTTTTTCTTTTTACCACTTACAACTACAATTCCAGTCGGAAAAAAGCCAACCAATTGTAGGGGAATGTAAGAAAAGATAAACTCACTGTTTATTGTTGGTTTTCTGTTTAAGCTTTGATATTCTTGCATGTAAGACTTTGAGTGTCTAAAATTCTCATTCGCTTTAGGGTTTTATTTGCATAATATTTTTAGCTTATCTAAAATCTTTGGAAAAGGTTTCCTGATAATCTGACCTAAGCAACCAGTAAAATGCGCATAAAAGCTAGCTTTCCCTCAACAATAAATTTCAGTGTATTTAACAAATATGAAAATTGGAAATTTAGCACGTCAAACAAAAATCTTAATGAAAAACGAAACTGTTGTTCTGATTGTGAACGAAGCTTTAGACAGCAACTTAAACAAACACTTTGAGCGGGTCCTAGGACATTTTCTAATCAATATATATATATATGATTTATGGTTTTGATTTGATGAAACGCTTTATTGACTCTTTACATAATCTCGGTAATGTTTAATGTTTTACAGGATCAAGTAGGTTTCAATTGGCTCAATACCAACTACTACTCAACCTTATGTTATGTAGAACATGATATTGATACCGAAATTTAACGTTTAAAAAATTCCAGGTGCTAACAGGGTATACTTTTTTTCCTACTTGTTTTTATAACCACACCACAATAGTGAAGAGGGTATTATGAATTTGTGCTGATGTGTATAACGCCTTAAAATATTAAAATAGACCAACCTTAAAGTATACCGATCGACTTAGAATCACTTTCTGAGTCGAACTAACGATGTCCGTCCGGCCGGCTGTCCATGTAACCTTGTGCGCAAAGGAAATTTTGGAGAACATTTGGGACATAGGTTCTTATTGGCACAAGAACCAAGCCTATTGAAATTGGGCCAAATCGGTGGACCACGAGGGAAGATAGGGGGAAATGTCTTCCTCTCAGAAACTATCAAACCGATTTTAATGAAATTTAAAACATAGATAGAACCATATCTTTATGGACACAAAAGGGATGAATTTTTAAAAAAATAGGACTACTAGGGGAGATAGGGGCAATTTTTGCCTCTCAAACCGATTTCAATGAAATTTAAAACAAATACATAGATAAATCCATATTTATATGGACATACACTCCACTTCACATAAATGGGTGCAGTGTTTTAGCAATCAACTTAAGCTTTCTGCTCTCAAGATAATTCATGGAGAGAATTATGTTGTACTTTTTATTAAAGGTTTAACAATTGAGAAAAAGAGTGTAAACAAAGAAAAGTCGAAAAAGTACCGTAAGATTCAATGTGAGCTTCATTTCATAATATGTGATTAAAAATGCTAAATATTTTTGCGTCAGTTGAATAGGTGCTTATTGAAAAAAAAGCGAAAAACGGTAAAAAAAAGACACGAAAACAACAAAGTTTTGTATATTAGTTTTATTTTCTATTAATTTTTTTAATAATGTGTACTTCCACCTTTCGACAAAATTATCTCATAAATTCTATTTGGAAGAGAGTTATACAATTGCGATAAATATTGTAGCGAAATTTGCGACAACGCCGATTTTATTGCAGCAATTAAAGATTCTCGGTCATCAAATTGCTGTCCAGACTCATACACTTTCCGCGACAACCATCCCCACACGTTTTCAATTATATTTAAGTCCGGGGAGTATGGTGGCCATGGCAGCAATTAAACATTTTGCTCGCTTATCCACGTTTTAATAATCCTTGCGGTGTGTATAGGAGCATTATCCAGTTGGAATGTCCATGGGATGGGTCCAAACAATTCTTGAAATTTTGGAAACGCTGTTTGCAGAATAGATTTATGAGAATTTACTGTCATTTTCGTGGTTTGAAATTCCAAGTCTATGACTCCATAGTACGATATCGCACCCCAGACCATTACACCACCTAATCGACTATGGTGACGGGCTAAAAAACGTTCTTCCTTCCTCAAATCATGAAAGTAGTAGTTAAAACCATCGGGTCCATCAAAATTTAACTTTTTTTCATCTGAGAAAACTACTTTATTCCACTCACTCTTCCAAGTCATGTGTTCTTTGCAAAAATTCTTCTAACTGAAGAAACACTAGCATTGGAACCACTTTTTGCTTTGATTTTCGCAGCAGAGTCACTCGAATTGGAAGCTATTCTTATAATATGTCGCCTTTCTGTAGCTGTTGTGGCCATTGTTTGCCTTCCTTTCATGTTTTTGCTAGATTTTTCTTTATTCCTTAAGTAATTCCACACAACGTTACCACTTTTATTAATTTTTTTGGAAATTTCACGGCCGGAGAGACCTTAATCCTCATAGGCATCGATTTTTTCTTCTCTTCGACCGTTAATGATTTACCACGGCCCATTTCCAATTAAAAACGACCAAAATTAATTTCTGTTGTTGGTTTTAAAAAAATGCTAAGCTATTTTGTAGTTCAAATTTACAGAAATGACCATACAATGACTTTTAAACGGCTGCACCTATTCAACTGACGCAAAAATACTTAGCATTTTTAATCACATATTATGAAATGAAGCTCACATTGAATCTTACGGTACTTTTTCGACTTTTCTTTGTTTACACTCTTTTTCTCAATTGTTAAACCTTTAATAAAAAGAACAACATAATCCTCTCCATGAATGATCTTGAGAGCAGAAAGCTTAAGTTGATTGCTAAAACACTGCACCTATTCATGTGAAGTGGAATGTATAAGCATGATGTGTTTTTTAATACTGTGGTGTAGGGTATCATATGGTCGGGCTTGACCGACTATACTTTCTTAATTGTTATGTCTTGCTTTCTTTTATTATTCTTAGATTCAAGTTTAAACCTAGGGAGCAAAAACTTGAAAGCTGACAGTTAGTAATCTTCCATAAAACCTGATTGTTGCTGTAAAACATTGGCACACATTCAGAAATCCTAACTAAAGTTGTAACTAACAAAACAGAAACTTGAAAATAGTTCATAGATAGTTATAGATCTTATTCACAATTCATAACTAACAGCTCTCAGCTGATAGAATAAATGCAACCATGCATATTGGCATGTAGAGGAAATTAAATGTCGATAATATTTTGAACGATATATTCTGTAATTAATTAAAAAGCTTATCAAACTATTGAAACACAAATTCTAAAAAGGTTTTTTTTGGTTTTAATAGTATATAAATCAATTTAAATAAGGACTTGTAACAATAAAAATATTCAATAGAATTTTATCGACTAAGATCACATCCCTAGTATATATTTTTTTTTTTGTATTCATGTTTTTTGGATGCAGGAGAAATGTATTTCAAATGGATTGCAGCGTGTTTTATACGCCTCAACTGTTTTTTTTTTTGCCATGTTTTTATCTGATTTTATTTGAATACCTCTTGTAATTTTTTCCATTTATTTTTTTACAACCACTTCAAAAATGTTGTACTTTTGAAATAAATTATAAGATGATATCAATCAGCTGTTCTTTGAATGTATTAGTTAGTTGGCATTAGGTTACAGCTTAACCTATTATAATTAAACTTTTATTCCAAATTTTTAATTAGGCTTAAGTTCATTAAATTTAATTTTCATTAAATTATTTTTATGAAGAAAGGAATTTTACAACATGAAAATTAATTAAAATTTATTGATAATTTTTCATTCTTGACTCAATCTGGGCTCGAACCCAGGTGTTTACGGACAGGTTACCCTGACATGTTTCGATTGCAACCACTCAATCTCCTCAGAGGGCTTGCCGTTTAACACTCGCAGCCATCGACGACTGCTGACGTCATTAGTCAAACATCAATCCTTAAACCAAATTGTATTCAACCTTTGGTAGATCGAAATTTGCTTTGAATGATTATCTATTTTAATTTATTTTAACATGTTATTCCTTTACTTCTGTTTTTTCGTACTTTTGTCAAGAATTCTTCTTGAAGTTCAAAGTACATATTTTTTGTTTTCGATCTACCAAAGGTTGAATACAATTTGGTTTAAGGATTGATGTTTGACTAATGACGTCAGCAGTCGTCGATGGCTGCGAGTGTTAAACGGCAAGCCCTCTGAGGAAATTGAGTGGTTGCAATCGAAACATGTCAGGGTAACCTGTCCGTAAACACCTGGGTTCGAGCCCAGATTGAGTCAAGAATGAAAAATTATCAATAAATTTTAATTAATTTTCATGTTGTAAAATTCCTTTCTTCATAAAAATAATTAAATGAAAATTAAATTTAATAAACTTAAGCCTAATTAAAAATTTGGATTAAAAACCATAAATAGTTCAATAAAATAACCACAATACTAATAATTAAACTTTTATACTGAAAGTCATCATCTGTGAATAACTTAAATAGGTACTTAAAAAAGTTAACACTTGGTAATAATTTATGAATATGAACAAATAATATTAATTAATACAAAACATTATAGTTTTAAGTTTTCTTTGTAATTTGACTAATAATTTTTTTTGGTATGATTGTTTTAAAGTCTCAAATAAACTAACAGCCTGTTTAACTATTTCGAACGTCAACGTTCGCATTGAAAAATGATATTTAAAACAAAAACAAACATGAATAAACAGGCTGTTTACTTAAATTGTTCAAAAATTCTCCAAAAAAATATAGAAAGTATCATCGTATCGACAGGAAAATCTAACATTGCACTCGCACTTAATAAAACTGCAAAAAATTAGTTGGAACTATTTTATATCTGCTTAAGTGATGATTAGTATTTTTTTCACTAGCACGAACAAAATTAAGTGGCATTGCAAATTTTATAAATATCACCAACTGTGATTGAATGCGTACGATCTGCGTTCAATTTAAATAGTGCAAAATTTCAACCAAAAAGCTTCATATAAACATGATCTTAGTAAAATTTAAGAAATTTTATTTTGATTTTTTTCATGATATGCAGAAGCAAAGAAAATTAAACAAAATGAAATTTTGTGAAAAACGGAAAAATTCTTGGCATTAACCCTAGGATTACAATCTTGTTCTGGCCTGACCAATAGAACAAAAAATCAAAAAACCAGGGACGTGAATTCTATAAATGATATGTGCTGAATCGGATAAAACTAATTTGGGTTCGGTTGGAACAAATTATTCCGGTGAAATTACAGTTTTATGTAAAAGTCTATTAAATTACCCTCTTGGTCTGGCTGGACCACGAAGTATTGTATTTGTGTGTTGTTTTGGTTTTATTTTTTTTTTGTGCAAAATTAATTTAAATGATGTGACTGGACGACGAAATTATATTTTTGTTTTTTGTTTTTGGTATTTGTGCCTTCTTTTATACCAACCGCAAGGCAAAGGAGTTTTGTATTGCTTTGAAAAAAAAACCCAACGAAACAGCCCATAGAATGGGAGACAAAACACGAAAAAAAACATATCCTTTTTTTGGATTGCTTTTATTTTCCGGGATTTTCTAATGTGCAGCACAACCTGTTTAAGAATTTTTGGCACCATATCACTATGATGTTTTTAAAGCTGCAATGTCAAAGGAACGATATACTCTATTGCTACGGTTCAAACGCTTTAGCAACGCGAACACTAGGTTAATGCGCCAAGAATTAAGCAAATAGACAATCTCTGATTGAAGCTTGTTGGGAATTTAGAATCGTCATATCTTCGGTCTTATGTAGAAAGGCCCTAACTCGATTTTTTCGAAATTGAGTTTTTTAGTGATTCCAATACATTTCCCACAAATACACCTCGTTACAAAAATTTAATACAATAGCATCAAAAATATCAGTTCAACAAGCAATTGAAGAAGCCATTTTACATTATGATACATACAGTTTCTATAATGTTTTTGCTTCTCCTGTGAAGTTGCATTTATGTGAGTTAGGGCCTTTCTACATGAGATGAACGCTATACTCCTGCGGCAAACCTAACCGTGGATCAACAGGAACGCGATTCACGCAATACATCGATCGAAGCCAAATTTACACAGGCAAAACTTTGATTGCACCCGAAAAGCAAACCAGGGGAAAAAATTTGTGATGGATTTGTCAACCGTTATTTTGAAAAATTTTTCACAATTCTGATACTCTCAAATACACTGATGGAAATCCGCTTACCTTTTGTTGGAACTGTTCTCTGTAATAAAATCTTTGTGCCACAATTATTTTAAAAATCAAGCAAACGTCAAGTATGCGAAACATTATTTGGCTACTATGAGAATAAGCATGCCCTCTGTCAATATGTACCAAAAAGGAATAAGGATTTTAGACTATTATCAACAGAAAATTAGACAAATACGTTTCAAAAAATTCCAGGCAAATCATTAAATATAACCACAATAAAGCTGGAGTTGATACAATGAATCAGATGCTACAGCTGTAAACGTGAAACCAATCGCTGTTCATTACCCAATGTAATAGTTGTAATATATTTTCTTAGTGCCAAAGACGACAACCCAGCAAAAACTTGGTAATGACATGCCATTACTGAACAACTTACTTTTCAATGACTACTACATACCATCTTCATTACATAGAAGTAGTTTGGTAATGACTTATTTAACTCCCTATTTGTAAGCGAGGGTGGTAAGTAGTTGCCTACAATAATTTAATCTCATATTTACGCTCTTAATTGAGTAAAACAACGTTTTTTTATACAAAAACTACACTGCCCCGGTAGACTAGCTGGTAGTGAGCTAGTCTATCAGCACCGAGGTTGCGCGTTCGAATCCCACCAGAGACAAAATAAAAAATAAAACAAAGTAAAATAAAATAAGAAAAAATAGAAAAAAAATAAAGTAAAATAAAATAAGAAAAAATAGAAAAAAAATAAAAAAAAAGTAACAAAAAAAAAAAATTTTTTTAAAGTCATTCAATGTTAGTTGTAATTTTGGTGACATCGGAGTAATAACTTTTTAACTCCCTATTTGTAAGCGAGGGAGGTAAGTACTTGCCTCCAATGACATCACCGTGTTAAAATAATGAGTTAAAATGCCAATGTATAAGTAGTGAAGAGTCGTTATATTAGCTTTTTAACTCATTACTTTGCAATGTAAGTTTTTGCTGGGAACCTTGTAATGAACCAAACATATTGCAGTTGGAAACAGAACCTTTTCCAATATCTTCAAAAAATTGCTGCCCATTATGCGGTAAGTGCAATTTATTAACAAAAACAAAACCAAAAACTCATTTTAGCTGTGATAAATGTGCAGAAGCCATGTGCCTGTAACGAAGATTGTGATGTGTTATAAAAAATTATATAATAAAAAAAATATAATTTAAAAACCAAGACCAAGAGGAGAACTTAGTGGTAAAAATTTACCAGTAATTCCAGGGCTTAGCATGAAAGAAGATGTTGTTTGTTTGAAATTAAGTGCAACATTTTTAGTGAATGAGTGAAGAAAGAAAAAATTGCAATTAACTGATCATTGTTTTTTTTTAAATTAAAATTCTTTCTTTTTTTGATTGCAAAATTTTTTAACATCACTGTCACTCGCGTTAGGTAAGATTGCTAATTTTCAATTCATCACTTAATATCTACAAAATGATGGCAATAACTTTGCACTATCACCAAAGTCGCAACTGCAAGATTAGTGGGGTAGTGCACTAATCTATGTCATAAAGTATATTGTCTGTATTCATGAAAATATTTTAAATTAAATAAAGGCCTACAAAACAAATTTTCTAAGAAAATTTTTAGTAGTAAACATAAGTTAAATTTAATAATCGTCTATGAATACGGGGGTATATGTTTTGTGATCTTAAGTAATTCTAAAGACTAGATAACACTATTATTTTTATTTTATTTTAGTCCTTTAAAATTCCCAGTTGGAACATATGGCCATTACAAATGATTTCCATTAAATTCTGTCTGTTGCCAATCTTTTAGCTTCGCTCCAACTCTTTCCAGCTGTGCGTAGTTCAGCTTATACCTGCCGTCGCCATGTATTTGCTGGTCTGCCTCTTCGCCTGCTGCCTTGAGGGTTGTATTCAATTGCTTTACTGGTGACGTCATCATGTGGCTTTCTGAATGTGTGACCCAGCCAATTCATCTTTCGCATTCGTATGTCAACTGTGACAGGGTTTTGTTGCGTTTTTTGCCATAAATCGTTGTTTGATATAGTGTCTGGCCAGACGATATGTAATATTCTACGTAAACATCGGTTGACAAAGACTTGAAGAGAATACGAATCTCTTTCCGTGAAATTCCATGTCTCGCTTCCATATAATAATACCGAGTTTACATTTGAGTTGAAAAATTTCAACTTCATGCGAAGCGTAATACGGGATGAACTCCAAACTTTTTTCAAAGCACCAAATGCTTGGTTTGATTTTGATATTCTGTATGCAATATCTTCTTTACTACCACCAGATGACGTAATTATGCTACCACGGTCACAGAAATGATCGACATTATCAAGGGAATGGTTCTGAATTTTTAAAGATTCGTTGTTGTTTGCATAAATACGCACTGATTTCGTTTTGGAAATGTTGATATTGAGACCAGCTTTTGCTGCACACTCTACAAGAAGATTGAGTTTGGACTGAAGGTCGTTGTAGCTATGCGACAAAAGACATATGTCATCAGCATAGTCAAGGTCATCCAATCTCCCTTGTAACCCAAAGGTTATGCCACGATCACCTCTCATTGATTGCGTCATTACAACATCCAAAGCGATATTAAAAAGAAGCGGGGAGAGCACACATCCTTGTCTCACTCCTTTACCGACCGGAAATTTGTTACTTACAAGCCCCTCGTGTAAAACACGGCAAGATGCGTCATCATACAAACACTTAATAAGTTCTATCAGAGTGTCTGGAACTCCTTTGCATTTAAGAGCGCCCCATATAGCCTGTTGTTGCAACGTGTCGAACGCTCGTTCAAAATCAATGAATAGTAGATATAATGGGGATCTCCATTCAACCGATTGCTCTACTATAACTCTCAGGCTGCTAACCTGATCGATACAGGATTTACCTTTCCTAAACCCTGCCTGTTCATTACGCAGCAGTGGTTCGATGATAGTAGCGAGCCTTTTATTGAGGATGTAAGCAATAATTTTGTTTGTCATATTCAAAAGTGTAAGGCCCCTCCAGTTCTTTAGTTCTGACAGATTACCCTTTTTCGGGATGTGATGTTGCAGTCTGCCTTTAGAAGTTCAGGTGGGAGAAAGTCAGGACCTGGGGCCTTATGGCATTTCAAAGATTTGATTGCAGATATAATCTCTTCAATATTAGGTGGTTCAACATTAATGTTATTATTTGGTCGGTGTTCAGAGTCTGCGCAATTACAAATATCCGGTCTATCAGTTGTTAAATGTCTACTTAACATTATTATGCTTTGTGTTAATGCATGTCAAAAACTCAAGTAATATGACAAAGTGTGATAGTGTGAATGTAAATTAGATCAGGGTTGCATTTAATATCATGTGTGAGTGTTTATACTTTGTGTGATGGTGTGAACACAAACAGTCATGTTAAATTAGAGTTTTTGACAGTCGCCATAAGACTCATTGTAAACAATCTTTAAGCAATATTCCCGTATTCGTTTGTCTTTCGAATGCACTCTAAAAATTTTAGCGTCAAAGCTACTTATTAGCAGGGCTGTCATATATGTTGATATCTCGCCAAACTAGACGATATTTTTAACAAAATTGCGTTTGTCGACTTTGCGTTTTTTTTTTTTTGAGTTATTTAAAATGGTTGGCGATTATTTGGGCGACATGGGAAACGCATTTACAATTTTAGAAAAACAAGTAAAGTTTTTTCTCTTGTTTAATATATTTCAAACTAGCTACATCCGGTGTGCTTTGCTAACCCTTCGTATTAAAATAAAATAAACAGTCATAAGTAAAAGTATATTAATACATACTGAATAAAAATAAAAAAATTTTATTGGTAGTATCCCCTTCTATTTCTCTAGTTTTCTGCCTAAAAACTTTCGGAAGTGCAAACAATAAGTTTCAAAAGTTTTAGATGAATCGGATGAGCCGTAAGCCAGCGTAAAAATAAGTTTAAAAACAAACAATAATATATTTTTATTTATTACATAGATTATATATTTAATTAGTTATTGCGCCACTGGTGCTTAATTCTTCAGCTGAATTTCCACGAAAATATATTTGTAGAAACTTGTGTTGATGATCATGATGATGATTGGCATTTGTACTTTAAATATTGGAATAAAATTGCACTGGCCAACAAAAGAAGAAAAGTTGTGTGTTTCTTTGGATTTTTTTGTTTGTTTTGTTTCTATCTCTGAGTAATAGCTTAAGACCCTCATTTACTAAGTTTACTTAGATTTCTGTTTTTTGTTTGACACTAAATTTTATATTGTTTAAATTTTTAAGCTGGATTTGTCAAGAATATATTGCACAAAAAATCCAGACAGCTTTTCTATTGCTTGTGTTTATTTTATTCTTGCTTAGTATCGTAAACCTTTAGACTTCGTCAAAGCTGCATATTTGAAATATTTTTAAATTAATATCTCCGATCAAGACATACAGTTTGGCAAAACTACGCTGTATCATTACGGCAATGGTCAAGTGGGAAAAGATCCAGTCTTAAATTTACGACGCCAATGGTCTGGCGGAAGCCCCGTAATCATCATTTTGGTAATTTATACAATACTAGCTGACCCGACAGACGTTGTCCTGTCCAAATTAGGAAAGATGTTTGCGTTCGATTTTTAAAATTCGCTAAAAAGATACGAAAATTTGAAAGAAAAATTTGTCAAATTGATGGAGGCGTTTTATGATTTTAGGTAAATCGAAAAAATCCGTTAAAACCTAAGTTGGACCATGGCGATGATTTTAAAGAAAAAATCGTCCAAAACGGTCAAGCCGTTCTCAAGTCAGTACTTAATAGAAAAAGTGGGCGTAAAAGTATGCGTGGTACATTTTTCTTTCGATGAAAACGTTAAATGGATTAATAGAAACATTTAAAAGAAAAATTAGTCAAATCGATGGAGCCGTTTTTTGGTTTTAGGTAAATCGAAAAAAGTGGGCGGGGCAAAATGTTCTTTCCGTAGAAACCCAAGTTGGACCATTGCAATCATTTTAAAGAAAAAATCATCCAAATCGGTCAAGCTGTTCTCAAGTTATGCGCTTAATAGAAAACGTGGGCGTAAAATTAGGCGTGGTACATTTTTCTTTCGATGAAAATTTCTTACCAGAAAAATTTGTCAAATCGATGTTTCCGTTTTTTGATTTTAGGTAATTCGAAAAAAGTGGGCAAGGCAAAATTTTCTTTTCGTATAAATCTAACTGAGCTACCTAAATAAGAGCGGAAGCGTTTTTTGTACCTCAAAACTTCTCGTTTGCATACAATTTATACGAAACAAACCATTAGAATGCGAATTAGAGACCACCCGGCTGATAAATCTTATTTGACAGATCGCTATGTCGGTTTGTTTTATTGAAATTGTATTTAAATAAAATTTTCATGAATAGAAACTGGCAATTATTTCCATCCGAAGGTTACTTTATATTATATTCATGTTTAAAAAAACGCTTGCCGCTTTTGTTTAGGTTGTTCAGTAAGTTCGACCATGGCGATCATTTTAAAGAAAAAATCGTCACAATTATATAGTTTTCATTGGTGGTGCAATATGAAAATTGGACTTTGCCACGCCCCTCTGCCCGCAGACCGAAAATCAAAAATCAGACTTCACAGTGTCACCCGCCTGAATATTCTGAAGATTTCCTGAAAATTTCTCAAAATCGGCCCAACCGTTTTAGAGTCCATACGTTACATACATACATACATACACACATCCTATTTTATATATATGTATAGACAGATATGCCATTTTTTTCAATTCATACTTTTCAATCCAAAAGTTCCACAACGCAGGAGTTACAGAATATGGGCACTGATGTGCGGGGACTTGTAAATGACAACTATATTTATCCAAGGCCTACCATTTTTTATGTTCAATACTCACAAGTAGGGTGTTATTGGGTGGGATTGAATTGCATTTACTGCCTTATTCGTCTGTTTTGTTCATAATAAACGAACAAATTTGTTTTCAATTGATCTTGTGTACTTCAAGACATATTTTTGTATTAACCGAGTGAGTGCAAATAATGACAATTTTGTTCAATTCTGTTTCAGGCCAATCAAATTTAATGCCATACATGTATGTACATGAAAGTCATCAGCTCAGACATAGAAGCATGTATTCGAGCAAGTACAATGACAGACTGGAGCAGAATATTTACTACGAAATTAAAAGTTTTTTCCATTAAACGATTATGTTTACACTTTTTTTATACTGTCGATTTTACAAACTTACATATTACTTACAAATTTCTTCAGATAATAATTTAATGCCTTCAGTTTTCATTTAAAACATGTTTTCGATTTGTTTTCAAAATTACCATTTACGTTGTTATTCATTCCTTTGTAAACTCAAATTGAAGAAAACTTTGTAAATTGTTTAGAAAAGATTACAAAAGTTATTACGGAAGTGTAGCTCTGTTTGTCAGAGTATATATGTATGTGTGTGCGCTCGCAATACAACACATAATAAAATCCAGACGTGTGAGTGTAAAAATTGTACGATATTAAGGATGTTGTAAAAGTTTTGGTGCCTGCTTACGTAAATTAAACTTATGAGTACTTATAGATTTCTTATGCATGTATGTGCTGTGATTTCAGACACTTCTTTGAATAAAAACTTTGGATAGAAATGAAAAATATACCCACATAAAAGATGTCAATTTATAAATTTTTAAAGAGATTTAAGTTGATTAAAAATAAACCATTTGTATTGTTGTATAAAAGAACATAATTGTATTGTTGTATAAAAAAAAAAACATAAGTTAAGAAGTTTTTATTATAGAATTGAATAAATCTTTTAAGTTTTGCGGATTAAATTCGGTTATTTTTCAATAATTTTTTATGATTTACAATTTTATTTGTTAATAAATAATTTTGTTTGCTTTAAAATCAAATTTTATTCACATATTCAATCTAGTGACATTTTGGAATATAGAAATGTGAAAAGCATTTAAATGTAAAAGTTTTT
The DNA here is from genome assembly GCA_930367215.1 of Pollenia angustigena. Taxonomy (NCBI): domain Eukaryota; kingdom Metazoa; phylum Arthropoda; class Insecta; order Diptera; family Polleniidae; genus Pollenia; species Pollenia angustigena. The sequence continues at coordinate 39,096,700 of OV884056.1, read as the reverse complement.
TATTAAAGTTATTTACGGGAATACAAAATTTACTATTAAGATTTTTGTATGACGTGCTAAATTCCCAATTTTTTATATTTGATAAATACACTGAATTTTATTTTTGAGGGAAAGCTAGCTTCTATGCGCATTTCACTGGTTGCTTAGGCCAGATCATCAGGAAACCTTTTCCAAAGATTTTGGAAAAGCTAAAAATATTATACTAATAAAACCATAAAGCGAATAAGAATTTTAAACACTCAAAGTCTTACTTGTAACAATATCAAATCTTAAACAAAACACCAACAATAAACAGTGAGTTTTTTTTTTTTTTTGTATACACTTATTTTATTATCTCTTATCATTAAATAATGAAGATAAAGGGTGTTCCCAATAAAACGCGCGTTGTTATTTGTAAATTAAAAAAAAGTTTTCAGAGAATAATCTTAATATGTTTTATTATTATTGAAGGATCTGTAATCATTATGTGTGAAATAAAATAACTGCTTCGGCGGCATACCTCTATCCGACGGTCCATATTTTCAAAGACGCTGAGACATAATTGAGGTTTAATGGCGAATAATCTCATCCTTGAGCTCTTGAAGTTTTCTTGGCTTATTGACGTATAGTTTTTCTTTTAAATATCCCCAAAGACAGGAGTCCAACGGTGTCAAATCACATGATCGCGACGGCCAATTAACATCTCCACGACGCACATAGGGGTTTTTTGCCAATCTAGCCGGACATTAAGCAAAAAATTAAATTTAAGAAATGGAAAAATTTAAGTACGCAGCTCGACAGACAACAAAGTTCTGCATCGTATAGTGAATTTTCAAGTCTTTTGCTTGAGATTTGTGGTTTTGGGACACTGTTAAAACCAGGAAAGTTGATTAAACTGCATGCGTGTTCATTGACTTTTTACGGTTTTTGGAGGTTTACAATATATTTTGTTGTAGATAAACGAATATAGATTTTACATTGATTTTTTTTTTCTGTGAAAGACTATATAAGCAGCTAATTATGAAAATTTTTAGAAAAATTTTATTAGAAGTTTTTATGCTAAAAAAAATTAGTTCGAAATTAAAAAAAACGATTTTTTTGTTCATTTTTTTGTAAAAAAAAAAATTTAAAAGGTTTTTGAAGGTGAAGCCCGCTGAGTTCTTAAAAATGTTATACATCACGATAAAATTTGAAATCTTTACTTTTAAATTAAAAAAAAAAAACGTTGCGCGTTGTTGCGCCATTTTTTTATGATTTTTTGAAAATTTCACCTTTTTTCTGTTTTTGCTCATCTTGCATAGGCACATATGATAGAAACACTTTCGTCAGTCATAAAATGTTTTGGTTGTACGTAGATGTTTTTTATTTAAATTATTACATCTAAGACTAATATTACCTTTGTAAAAAAGGGATGTGCAAAACAGTAAGTAACGGGGTTTAACCCCCTGTGCGGCCGCTAAATGACGTTATTTTATGGAGCAAAATAAATGTAACTGTTTTGCATAACTTTTAAAATCATTAACAACAAAAATAATATATAATAAAAAATCAAATCTGGGCTCAAGTTTTTAGTTTTTTTTAATATATATTGTGGTTATAGCATATAATTGTTATCAGAACCATTTTGAAGCTTTGAGAGTAAAATGGAAAAAGTGTATAATACATGGCGCAACTGTAATGAGTGAGGCATTGTTGCCTATCGGGCTATTATCAGAAGAAGCCTCTGAGGCACGAAATAAACATTTTCGGCTTTACAGGCAGAATTTTGCTAGAAAGTTTTCGAAGGTTCAGTGTAACAAAGATATTATAAATAGACTTCTGCTCAGTTCTGACCCACTGATTACTAGTATAAGACCAACTCCAAAAAAAAGTCATTACCCTTTACGAAAGAAGCAATTTCTTTTATGCTTCCAACTGTACTTGGCTCTGAAGAGAATTCAGACTCAGAAGAGGATTTTGAAGAAGCAGACGAAGAAGAACCATGGCACTCATCATCATCTTAGTGCAAAAGAGAAGTTATTTTAAATAAAATTTGCTGTTACTATTATAAATAAGTAAATTAAATACTATAAAATACATAAAATCTTAAAAATTAATATGTTTTAAAAATTAGCGAAAAAAAAATTTTTTTACAGGGTCGTTCCGGGGGAGGGGGGGGGTTGGAGGTATACCTCCCCCTACCCATAAAAGTTAAAAAATTTAATTTTTATAGTATTAAGGCGTTAGTAATCTATTTCTTTTAATATTTAAATTTTTTTTAAATATTATATTATGTAACCGCCCTCAAAAGGGGGCGGGGGCGAAAAGTGTAATTTTACGATCTCATGGGTCTAATTTTAGGTTTTTTAACTTTTGCCGACGTTAAAAGTTGGATTTGACTTACAAAAGTATGGGAAAACTTTAAAAAAAATTTTATTTTTCAGAGGTTGGATTAGTTCTTCAAGGGGGAACCTTTTCCTCCTTGGTCCGATTTTATTTATTTTTGAGGTTTATTATTTTTGCCTATGACAATATCACATATTTCTGCCAAGTTTCATCGATCTAGGGGCACTTAATAACTTTTAAGAAGCAATATAAGCTAAAACAAAAAGTAATGTCCGGCTAGATTGGCAAAAAACCCCTATGTGCGACGTAAGATAACACGGCCATTGCATTTTTCCCGCAAAAGAGCCATTGTTTCGTTGGATGTGTGGATGTGGTACCATCCTATTGGAACCACATATCGTCCAGGCCCAGAGCCTCAATTTCTGGTCACAAAAAGCCCGTTGTCATCTCGCGATAGCGAACAACAATGACGAGTCGTGTTTGACGGGCCTTCTGCCAACATATCGCAGAACGAACCGGGTCGGCATGACTGGTGTTTTCACACTTCCTACACTAAAAAGAAAAATCAATCCATCCGTACTCAAATCAATCCGAAGCAGTATTAATAGAACGGTGAGAACGGGTTTTCTGGAATCAAGTACAGAAAGATTGATTCAAGTACGGATTTTCAATAGCAAAATACTATCCATATTAACTGCCTCTGTTTAGAAAACGTAAACAAGTAAGTAGGTGAGAAATTATATTGAAAACAAAAACAAATTTTCGTTTTTTATTGTTGTTTTCAATATAATTTCGTTTACGTTTTCTAAAAACAGTATGATTGATTTACTTAACCGTATAACACCTTACAGAATGATAAAACACCAACATTATGCCCGATATGGTTTAACATTAGAAACCTTATGTACATCTTTAACCAAAAATATAAACTAAATGAGAAGAAAGAGTTCAAATTGACTTTTTAACCCGTCGTGGTACACTTGAGTTCTGGCCAAAAAGTTTTATCTTTTTTTACTTGATTTAAGAATTTTATACTTATTTTAAGAAATTCCGGGATTGATTTTCGAAAATAATCCAATTTAGGATTGTTTTCAGAACGTTTTAGTGTTATTCTTACTTGAATTTTTGAGTACGACTCGAACTTAAAGTAATAATAAAAAAATTGATTTGTTCCGAGTGTTTTTATTTCTGTGTGTAGACCCAGTTTGCTGAAATTTATGCACAATTCTCTCAATTGCGGACACATTTGGTTGATTATATATATATTCTTAGCAATTACAGTCCTTTATGGACCAATACTTCTATCGTTCTCCATTTATCTCTGTCAATGGCCTTTTGTTTATAGTTTTCAACTTTGATTACTTGTAAATCTTCTTCAACATCATCTTTCCACTTTTTTCTTGGCCGTTCTTTTTTTCTAATACCTTCTGGGTGTTGTTCAAAAAACTTTCTTCACTGTCATGCAGTCGTTCATTTGTAAAACATGTCCAAGCCAGCGTATTCGCTGTGCTTTTATAAAACGTATAATATTTTGATTTTCATTAAGTATCTCTAACTCATCATTGTACCGGGATCTGTACAATCCTTCTTCAATTTCAATTGGGCCAAAGATTTTACGTATAATTTTTCTTTCAAAACAAAGTAGTTGATGTATGTCTGATGTTTTTAGTGTCCAAATTTCACTCCCATACGATAGGACTGGTCTTATAAGTGTTCTATATAGATTAAGTTTCAGCTTCTTAGATAACAAGGAGGATCTAAAGAGTTTTAGATGAAGAAACCAGGTTCTATTCGCAGATTGGATGCGATCTTGTATTGCTACAGTGGTGTCCCCATGTGAACTTAGATTGATTCCAAGATATTTAAATTCTTTAACAGATTCGTACACATTATTAGATATAACAAGGTCTGGTGAGTCTTGCTGTATGTGTGAACGGAGCATATATTTTGTTTTTGTTCTGTTAATCATCAGTCCTGTAGTCTGCGCTGCTTCTTCTAATTGTTTAAAAGTATCTTTCAGTATGTTTCTACTTCTGGCAATTATCAAAATATCATCTGCGTAAGCGCAAATTTGAGAAGATTTATTGTAAATTGTGCCTTTTTGATCTATTTCTTCTACTACTGAATGTAAAACTAGATTGAAGACGAGAGAGGACAACGCATCTCCTTGTTTTATTCCGGAAACAACGTCGAATGTGTTTGAGAATTCGCCTTGTATTATTACCCTGGCGTTTGTATTTGTTAATGTCATATTTACTAAATTTACAAGTTTGCGCGGTATTCCCATTTCCAAAAGACGTAGTGAAATTACGGTTCTATCTAGACTATCAAATGCTTGTTTAAAATCTAAAAATAGGCAATGTATATCGATCATGTATTCATAACATTTTTCAAAAATCTGAGTTATGACAAACCCTTGATCTGTTGTAGATCTGTTTTTTCTGAAGCCACATTGGTAATCGCCTAATATATTTTCTGCATAATCATTTAGACGTTCATAAAGCATATTGGTGAAAATTTTATATCTACAGTTAAGAAGTGAAATACCACGATAATTGTTGCAGTTTGTCTTATCTCCTTTTTTGTGGATAGGCACGATTATGCTTGTCAGCCATTCGGTCGGGAGAGTTTCATTATGCCAGATATCTAGGAGGATTTGATGTATGTAGTTATGACATTTATCTCCAGCGTATTTTAATAATTCGGCAACTATGCCATCTTCACCGCTGCATTTATAATTCTTCAATTTGTTCAATGCTATTTTTGTGTCTTCTAACGTTGGTTCTCCAACATCTATTTCATTTATATTCGGCAATGACTCCTCGTGGTTAATATTAGGTTTATTTAAAAGTTTATTGAAATATTCTCTCCATCGGTTTACAATTTCATTTTTATCACTTATTGGGGTTCCGTTTTTGTCTTTACAAATATTCGTTCTTGGTTGAAAATTCTTGGTTTGTCGCTTTATATTTAGATACATATTCCTAGACGCCTTCTGACCATAGTTGTTTTCTATCTCTTTAACTTTCTCTTTCATACATGCTTTTTTTCTATTTTTTATTAGCTTTGGTTGATTATGCTGACCAAAAGATCACGAAATGCATTTTGACTTGAACGCCCATTTTCGTAAAAGGCTTCAACAATCTTAATGCACTGCTCAATTGTGTATCCCTTCATGGTTAAATTTGTCAAGCACTGAAACAAAGAAATGTCAAATTAAGTTGGGCAAAAAAATGACGTTAAGGTCTTAACATCTTGCATTATGGTTGGAGCACCCTTTACAAATATAAAATGCTTTTTAAAAGTTTTTTATTTGTACACACTAATTTTATTATCTCTTATCATTATCATTAATAACGAAAATATTAAAATATATAAAAAATTATTTAATTTTTTTTTTTTTTTATTTCCCTGGGGTTTTTAATTTTCTCAATCACCATTTTGAAACGTTAATGTCCTTTTTTAAATTGAGGTACAAAATTAGATAAACTTTATCTTAAAAAATGTTTAATCTTAATCTTTAAAACCTATAAAATAAACTCAATAGTTATTGTTATTAAAATTTCCTGCAAATTGTGCTCAGAATTTAAATGAAAAATTAATTTTATCTGATTGTTTTTTGTTTGTCTGAGGAATTTTTTCTTAAATATTTCCCCTTTAATGACTAGTGAAATGAAAGAAAAGGGAATAATTCCTGAAAAAAGCACAACGACAAAAAACTTTTAAATAAGAAGTAGAAAACCATTGTCTATCAATGCCACAGTTACATGAGGGAGCGTGAGGTGAAAGACATAATGCATTTAATTAAGCTGTGTGGAAAAAACGTTGTAAGATTTTTAATAATGATTATACAATTTTTGAGGTGACTCCGTAGAAATAAAAATTATTTAATAAGTTAAGTGGAATAAAACGAAATTCATTAAACTCATTAAATTGATATTAAAAAATAATTTTCTTGACTAAAAATTGTATTAATTAATAATTAAAATATCATTAACAAATAGTTAGTACCCTACACTAGAGTTTGTGCTAATATTCGTAAGGCATTGATCAGAGACCCAGCTTTCGGTATACTATTGGGTTCCAGGGCCCTGAAACTTCGGTATAAAATACAATTCGAATTTCATATATAGAAAAATAAACAAATTTAACAGTGTGATTTTTGGTCATAAGTATACATATAAGCCTAATTGTACTTAATATTCTGACACTGTTTTCGGTCGATAAGATTTTAGGCATTTTGACCTTTAAATCACCCTTGTGTGAAAAACCACACAAAAGCTTTAATTTGTGCATGATAAACAAAAGTAATGGTTGTGGTACACAAAGGAAGCTTCCTGACTTTGTTAGCAGTATCAATTAAGTACTAAAAATTTTTTTTAATCAAAATATTTCAGAACTTACGTAAGTTACCCTCGTGTGTGGTTTTCCACACACATGTAGTTTCTATGTAGTTTGCACTGGAGGACAAATTTACTGTCGGAAAGTGTGAATAAAATATGAAATATCGGCAATATATGCAAAAATATGCATTCAAAGCAAAATATGCAAAAATATGCACTAACAAATCGATGCCATTTGACTGCAAATCTCTTGATTCGCAAAGATATTTTGTATATGGTAATTTCCGACTGACGAGAACAAATATGCATTTACATAAAAATCGGGGCCTTATTGATCACCAACTTAATAAGTATATCATTAACCTTTTCCTTACCAATACCAACCCGAACAAATTTTTAAGTTTTTTAATATAACATAAAAAAAATTTTTTTTGGTTGACGAAAATTTGTTCGGCGTCTATAAACATATGGGCAGTACCACCCAGGTTGGTATTGGCAAACGATGTACATAAAAAAACGAACTATCGCGACACATATTGCACAGGTGTACGTTTTTTTTGAGGTTGTCTGGAACTTTCATTATAAAACTACAAATTCCAAATGGACAATTATGTCTGAGCAGATAAAAATAAATATTTAAAGAACGAACTTTGCTGCGATTGCGTCCGCTGACGGAAGATGTGCTTTTTAATCTGTGCAAAAAATGTACTGTATTACATTTTGGTATAAACATATAACACGCATTCATACACTGAAAGAAAAATGCTTCATATATTTAATGAATCATTTTCATAAAAAAATTTTCCTTGGGTAAATGAAAATTTTCATTGTTTAAATGGAATTTCATAGTTATAATGAAGTATTTTCGTTAAAATCGCTTCATTGGATTTCGTAATTACGTTAAAAATTTTCATTGGATATATGAAAACTTAAGTTTGTACAAGTTAAACAAAAAATTTTAATTGGGAACATAAAAAAACAATATACAAACATAAGTATATTCATTAATTAATACAAAATTATAGTTTCATTAAACAAATGTTTAATTGTAAATTAAAAAATGTAAGATTTAATAATATCATTTATCTAATGTTACATGTATGCCATTAAATTTATGAAATCAAAAAATTTTTTTATAAAAGCAACATATTTCAATGATTGCCTTCAAAAATTTAAATTTTCATTATGACAATAAAAATGTCATTATAGTAATGAAACAAAAACTTTCAATCCACTTTCAATCAACGTTGTTATTGTTATTATGGACAATTTAATCTCATATTTACGCTCTTAATTGAGTAAAAAACATAGTTTTTTATACAAAAACTACACTGCCTGGTAGTGAGCTAGTCTATCAGCACCGAGGTTGCGCGATCGAATCCCGCCAGATACAGAAAAATAAATAAAAAATATAATAAAGTAAAATAAGATAAGAAATAATAAAAAAAAATAAAAAATAATTAAAAAAATAAAAATAAAAAAATTTTTACTTTATTGAAAGTATTCATCCAATGAATAATATTCATAGATCTAATGTTATGTTTCATTAAATCCTTTTAATGAAACAGGTTTCATTGATCCAACGAAGCGCTGCATAGGTTCCTTTTTAATGCAATTTTTCATGGGATTAATGTCAAAATTCATTGGTATTGCGAAGAAAATTCTTTCAGTGTACGAGGTCTTTTACTGCGTCAGTTTTTCTTAATCCCGTTTTAAGCAACTTCCGAAAATCCTTTGCGTTCATACGATGATTTTAAGTTGCATGTCTTCTTTTGTTTACAGTAGGGCATTAATTATCCTTCTAATTTTCCGTTGCAACATCGGCTCAGTATGTCGTAACGGCCAAACTTTTTTCGAAGAAGTAAAATTTATAATTTTAAAATTGTATCAGCCAAGTCCAAAAATTGATTTCGAGTGAAATTTAAATCGCATTAGTTTTGACAACGATTGATTTATGGTGTTTGTAATGATCTTTCCATTTATATTCATTAAAGCTGTTATGATACTTGCTATTTTTTGTATTTTTTCTATATTGGAGAACAGTGCAAATATATTTGCATAGGAAAACTGACTAAGTGTAAAGAGTATGATTATATCATAAAAAATCTTGAAATGTCAAACAAATATACATGTGTTATCGATAAATAATCTAAGACTGTCAAAAAAAATATAAAATTTTTTAACTTAAAATTGACATTTCCAGATTAATTGTTAGCACTGTTGCCAATTTTTTTAGTTTTTGATCGAAAGAAACGGGTTTTAACTTTTTTTTTGCGATTTTTAGCTTCTATGACGCTTTTTTTGGGGAAAAAACGTGGGCAGTATTGTTTGTTTTGTTTACATTTAATCAAATTGTATTTCTTGTTCTTTCTCGCATTTGTTGTTTCATTCAGTCAATCCTAAAAAATCCAATACAAAAAATAGCAAGTATCATAACACCTTAAACCTTGACTAATACATACTTATCTAAATCAAAGCTACTCCTAAAGTCAGGAAATACAAAAAAAAATTAAACGATTTCAAGTTTACTCGATTTTGATTTCCACAACAGGGCTGTACATTGAAACATAAAATTATTTGGCCAATTTCACCAATTCTATTTAAATATCAATTCATATTGAAATATAGTTTATCTTATAATTTTATTTTTATTTGACATGAAAAACGAATTTTAAATATAAGCTGATATTTAAATAAATAGGTGACATCGGCCATAAGTATAAACAAAACCTGCAAAAAATGTGCTCCTTCGAACATGCAAATAAAACACATACTACAGCAGTAAAAGCTTTGTACAAAAACAGTGAAAACAAATCTTTAATCCCTACTTACCACAACAACAGTCAGACCACAGTTATTTGCAAATAAATCTTCGCATGTTTTTCATGTTAAGCAGCCAAAAAATACTAAAACCAAAAAAATTGCGCTGGATATTTTTGTTTTCTGGCTTGGCAAATTTTAATTTGGCCCATTTTAGTGTTATGTGAATTAAAAAATAAGTTTGTTATCATTTTGTTTTAGTGCGGTTAGTAATTTTAAAGAGGATTCATGTTTCGTGCACGTGCCAGGATACAAAAAGCAAAACACTTAATGCAAAATTCGAACAAAATGTCAATGATAAATAATACTGATTTGGAACAAAATCCTCGTTTATATGATAAATACGTTAAAAAGACATTTTTTCTCTATTCTCTTTTCAAGCAAGATTCAATTTCTAGGTTTTTTAGTTTTACCACCATAGAAAAAGACGGTTGCTTTACAATTTTCTTTAACTCGAAAACAATGAATAGGCGTTATTATTTTTAGAATTATTCATAAATTTAAAATTAAAAATGTTATCCTCCAAAATAGATTTCATGGCATTTATCAGGAATGAAAATTGGGGATTAAGTAAGAAAAACAAAATCTTATTTATTAAAGATTTGTTTGGCTATATACAAATATCTGAAGTTTATTTGGTTTTAAAAACCAACAAACTCGACCAATAATTTCCCCAAGCGCTTATACAAATATGCTCCCCGAATAAGGATTTTGAAACAATAGCGTCCATACCATAAGATCTAGGAAACAATTGGCTTTTTAATGCAATAGCGAAGGGTATGTAAGATTCGGCACATAGGCATTTTGCGCTTTTACTTGTTATTTTTAACTTGTTGTTTTCCTTTTAAAGATTATTTATTCGCTTTATTTGTCAATCCAAAGTCTTTTAAGGCCAAATGATTGATGGATAGTTAATTATTATGCCACAGTTAAAAGTATTGATAAAAAATCATTTAAAACGTTAAAACCTTAAGTAAAGTATTCATAACTTCAGAATAAATAACAAAAAAAAAAACTTTACTAGAAAAACCAAATTATTAATTCGAACCAAAAAGAAGAATAAATTTATAAACAAGAAAAAACGTAATTAGGGATCAATTCAAAACACATAGTTAAATCCCAAACAATACATTAAAATTCTTTCAAATTTCTCTCTCTCTCTCTCTCTCTCTCTCTCTCTAAGGAATGAGAAAAGTTTTGTTCACTGTATAGAACAAATTCACTCCGTAAGTGGACAACTCTTAAACTGGAGGTCCACACCACGCGTTACTCGCTTTTTCGCAGCATACGCAGCTGTCAAAAAAGTAGAATCTGTGTAGTTATACGTAGTAAGTTACATGCACAAAAGCGTAGATGCCTTGAGGCGAAAAGTAGGTTTACTTTCTACTTTTGTAAGCATCACAAGCAGCGTTCGAACAAATCAGCTGGTTTTTGACAAATTAAATTTTATTTTTACTTGTGCTGCTGCTACATAAAAAGCGTTTCATGTAACTTGAAACGTAGAACGCAAGTAAGGTTATAAAAGCATGCGCTGCGTGGAGGCGAACACGCGTGTTATGGACCTCCAGCTTTACAGTAATGAGCGACGCGCGAGTAACGAGATCAAATTGATAACACTATTTAAAAACTATTTCTTTACATTTACTTTTAATAATGTTTTATTCAATTTCTTTTTTTGCTCTTTAATATTAATTTTCTTTTATCCTTATTTTAAAGTCTCTCTCGTTTTAAGTATTTCCATAATATTATTTATTATTTCATTGTTAGTAATGTTTAGTCTTAAGATAACTGTTGAGAAATAAAGATTAATTTGAACTTTAATACAAATTCTTTCATTTACTTAACTCGCGTTTAATGTTGAAGACTAACAGGTGTATATCAAGCCCCAAAACCTAAGTTAATTCATTAAATTAAGGCTATTCGTAAGATAACTTGGTGATCGAATGAATCATATTGCGAAAATTTATAAAATCTTCAAAATTTGTCCAAAAAGACATATCATTAAAAGGCTTGATTAGTTTCTATATTTGGTTACCGCTCTGTGTAGTTCTTTTCTATAGCAAATTTTTGGTAATAACTTGTTTGTGAAAAACGGTTTTTAATAACAGATAATCAAAAAATGACCTCTTTATTGTCCACTTTTTAAAAAAATCTTTCATTATAATAAATTTTTTAGATTTAAAAAAAATGTCTGCAACAACAAACAAGACAAAAACACCTTCGAACTACTCAAAAAATTCAATAAACTTAATTCTGTATCATACAATTGCATACGTTTAGTTTCCAAAGCGTTAGTATTATAATACGGGGAAGTCTCATCTACATATCATGTATGACCAAAAATGTTTAACTGTTATACTAAAAAATACTGTCCTGTATAAAAAATTTTAAATTTTTGGCCGTTATGCAAATACAAAAAAAAAATCATATTTTAAAATAAATATAATTTAATACGGCTAACCCCTAAACAACGTGGATAAAGTTGGGTATTAACACAAGGGTTAAATAGTTCTACAGAGATATTATCGTTTACTGGGCTTTTGTTGTTCTTGAGCGTCTTGATTGTGCATTCAAGAACGGAGGGGTGGTCCTTGGTATATATTTAGTATATTATAGAGAGTGGTGCAGTGGCATACGGGATTGATAGTTTGGCCTTGGGCAGAGCATACCAAAAAAAAAAAAAAAAAAACTGTAATCGGCCAATGAATAATTGTACCATTGTGAGGCATTGGTTGTTTTACTTGTGGAATTGTTTAATAATAATTTCTATATTTAATATTTCTTTTAATCATATTTGCGTTGGAATTTTCTGTTAAAATTTTATTACTTATACTTTTTGTTTTTAATCATTTTGTGTATGAATTTGAATAATAATTGTACTACAACGAATTATTTCTAATAAAATTGGAAATTTTATCGAGAATTAATATAAAAATATAATTCTACGGAATTTCATTGGGATATTTTTTTATATTAAATCCGATCTTGTGAGAATTTCAAGAATCTGGAGGAATCTGATATTAATAGGTATGTAACAGAATTCAAAAAGTTATTTTTTTTAAAGGAAAATTTACTTATTTTAGTGCTAAATTTTGGAAATCCTAGTGATATTTTTTTTGCCCTGTGTATCATTTGGAAACAGGGCAAAATAATTTTAAATTCTAGTGGAAAAATTTATAATCAAATTTTGGGCTATCTAGGGAGGCTAAGAGATAGATAGCATGGTTGGGTGGGTGTAGACAACGAAAGAGGAATTAACACCTTTCCTCTTCTACTAGGTTTCTCCTTTCTTTCGTATTATCTTATTTGTCGATTAACCAGATACCTAATTTTTAGTTTGTGTGGCGATCAATAAGCTGTTTCGATAAGGGTAAGAACCACCCCATTTTCCACTAGCACGGCCGGTTATATAGGTAGCACAACCCTTTGAGAAATACGCCCTCGCGGTTTGGTTCGTTACATAAAATTAAATGGCGCCCAACGTGGGGCATCAGCCAATATACTTTTCTTAAACATTCAAATGTTCTAAAACTTTTAATTCTCATAATTACATCTTGGTGCTGATGCTTCTACGTATTTATATCTGATTTTTTTTATCGACTTTTTTTTTGTTTCCCTCTTATTTTTTTTATTTGTCATCTACATTTTAATTTTTCTTCTGGATTTTTGAACTTTTCAGAGTTGGGAGGGTTTAACTGAAGAATTTTTAGTAGATTTTATTTGGTGTTAGACTTCTGTTGAGATTTTTTATTTTAGATTTGTTTTGAAATAATACTCACAGTTTTCAACATTATGTTTTTGGGTAATCATTTTTTTAAGTTTCTTTTCATTTTACAAAATTTTACTTTGAGATGCTGTGTGGTTAAGATTTCTGTATTTGGATGTATCTAAATACCTACTCTCATACTAATCTCATTGATAATTGTTTTTTTTTATTTTTGTATTTAGAGGATTGATTCTTACAATGAATGTATAAAGTTTATTGTATGCGTTCTCTGAATATTATTTTAATCTGTTCTAGTTTTTTTTTTTTGGGAGAAAGGTTTAGTAGCTTATTCGTTTTAATTTAGCTTTTTCTGCATATTATTCTGACCCTAACTGAGTAGTAAAATTTTGTTATTTGTTTTTTTTTTCAATTTTGAAAATGCCTTTGACGAGAAGTCATGATAATTTATTTTGGACGTACCTACAAACTGCAGTTTTACAGTTTCGGTAGAAGACTCTAACACAAATCCGACGCAATCTTCGTCCAAGAGACGTTCCAAAAGAAATCCGGTTCAGACTAGAAATGATGGTGCGGATATTGAATCTGATAATCATAATAAAATTGAACAAATTGTTTCCAATTCCATGATACAATTTCGCGGTGAAATGACAGAATTTGTTAGAAATGAGCTTAGGTCAATGCTAAGTGAAATTAATTTTGATAGTAATTCTGAAACTCGTAACGTAGTATCTTCAAATAATGACGCATCTGGAACTCCTCGGACATCAAATTTTTCTCGGGAACCTTTCGTAGGTGAAAAGGTTTCCAATATAATACGCAACTGGCGTATTAAATTTACTGGCAGTGACGACCAAATGACGGTGGACGATTTTATCTATAGGATAAATATACTAACAACGAATAGTTTAGACGGGGACTTTAGGCTTTTGGGCAAACATGCTCACGGACTATTTGACGGCAAAGCTTTGGACTGGTATTGGCGATACCATCGACATGACAATGAACTAGACTGGTTTAGTTTGACGAGAGCTTTGCGTGAACAATACAAAGGGGACTACAACGACTATGACGTAATGGAGGACATACACAGACGCAAACAACGGACAAATGAAAGCTTTGATGACTTTTACGACTCCATTTCGGTGATGACGGACAGACTTAAAACACCTCTTTCTGATGCGATTTTGTGTTCCATTGTTATTCGAAATCTCAGAAATGAAATCAGACATGAACTGATACACTTGGACATATCGACAGTAGCTCAACTTCGTCGTGAGGTTAAACGACACGAGAAGTTTGTAAAGGATATTCGCAATTACGATTCGCGGAAAACTGTCAGAGGACATGTAACGGAAATAAGTGACACGAATTTCGATAACGATTTAACTACGGACTTATCACCGGAGATTTGTAAAATTCGTGGCGAAAGTAAGTGTTGGAATTGCGACAAGACTGGACATAATTACTATGACTGTTTGGACAAAAGACGCATATTTTGCTATGGATGTGGTGCAAAAGACACCTACAGACCTCCTTGTCCTAATTGTGGTGTAAAATCACAGGGAAATGGACAGAAGGATGTCCGCAGGATCTAACGCGGGCATCCAAGACATGTGATTTGAATAACTTTGATTTGACTAATTTTAATCCTGACAATGCTACAAGAACTGAGGCAGAAGCTGGTATCTCCAGTGGGGTTAGCCAACATCCATTAATGAGACCATACCACGTGCGTTTGTTGGAATACCAGAAAGCTCGTGATCGAATTTTCGGATTTACGGACAATACGGCAAAATCCAAACGTTCATCACTACGTATACGCAATTTTTATAAAAACTTAAAATCTCTACGATCCATTACCATTTCGCCTATAATTTCGCAGGATGATGATAGTAGACCTTTCATACAGTTAAAAATTGAAAACAAAAAAGTTTTGGCTTTATTAGATAGTGGGGCCAATAAAAGCGTGATCGGTGGTGCATTGGTTTTAGACGTAAGGAAGATGGAAGGTTTTCGGAAGTGTAACGGAAACGTAAGGACTGCAGATGGACAAAGACAGAATGTTTCGGGGACGGTGACATTGACAGTGACCTTTCAAAAACAAACGAAAACGATGGACTTTTTAGTAGTTCCAACTATCCAACAAGATATTATATGCGGGTTCGATTTTTGGACCACTTTTGGTTTGAAAATATCTGTTCCGGAAATCGGGGAGATTGAATATAGTGAACCTGATAAATTGGTTTTAATACCTTTAGAGAAACAAAAACTTGAAAAGGATATTTTAGCATTTCCTAATTCGGAGACTGAGGGGTTAGGGTGTACAAAATTGGTTGAACACCAAATTGATACGGGTGACGCCAAGGCAATTAAGCAGAGATATTATCCTATATCTCCTGCAATTGAGAAGCAGCTGTGTTCGGAACTAGACCGAATATTATCGCTTGGTGTCATTGAAGAAGCTCCCAGTTCTCCGTGGTCATCTCCGACTGTAGTTGTAATAAAGCCGGATAAAGTGAGAATGTGTGTGGACAGTAGGAAACTTAACTCTGTGACAGTAAAAGACGCTTACCCAATACCGAACATTGACGGACTTATATCGAGACTTCCTTCAGTGTATTGCATTTCAAAAATTGATTTAAAAGATGCCTTCTGGCAAATTAAACTGGAGGAAAGCTCAAGACAAAAGACAGCTTTTACAGTTCCAAATAGGCCATTGTACCAGTTTACAAGAATGACGTTTGGACTGTGCAATGCACCGCAGACGTTGTGCCGACTTATGGACATGGTGATTCCGTATCAATTGAAAACACATGTTTTTGTGTACTTGGACGATTTATTAATTGTTTCGACAAACTTCGACGAACATTTGACACATTTGTTGGAGGTGGCTACGCAATTAAGGAAAGCAGGTTTGACGATTAATGTCAAAAAAAGTAGTTTTGCTCTCAATAAGGTGAAATATCTTGGATATGTTGTAGGAAACGGGACTTTACAAGTGGACGATGACAAAGTTCGGGCAATACGTGACTTTCCGGTACCACAATCTATTAAACATTTACGTCGTTTTTTGGGAATGACAGGGTGGTATCGACGTTTCATTCAGGACTATTCAACATTAACTTTCCCACTGACAGAACTTTTGACGAAAAAGAAGACTTTTAAGTGGACTAACGGAGCACAAGCTGCTTTCGATATTTTAAAAACTAGACTGACAACTGCCCCATTACTTGTTCATCCCGATTATAAGAAACCATTTATTGTACAGTGTGATGCAAGCACATATGGTATAGGTGCACTGCTGGCGCAAAAGGACGACAACGGACTTGCAAAACCTATTGCGTTCATGTCCCAAAAATTAAGCAAAGCTCAGCGTAACTATACAATTACAGAGCTTGAGTGCCTGGCGGTGTTAATGGCAATTAAAAAATTTAGACCGTACATAGAGGGACAAGAATTTAAGGTAGTTACCGATCACGCGAGTCTTAAATGGCTTATGAACCAGCGAGATCTATCTGGTAGGTTAGCACGGTGGTCCTTGAAGTTACAAGGGTTTCACTTTTCAATAGAGCATAGAAATGGCAAGGATAATATTGTGCCAGATACGCTTTCACGTATCCATGAGGGTGAAGTGTTTGTTGACTCTATTGAAATTGAGTCCTTACCTTCTATTAATTTAGAATCAGCTGCTTTTGATAGTGCTGAATATAGCGACTTGCGTGAGAGATTTTCTTCATCTCAGTTGCCAGATTTTAAGGTCATTGACAAATTTATATATAAGCGCGTGGACTTTTCGTCAGGTGACCTAGACGAATCAGACTCTTGGAGGCTTTTTGTACCTAATGACCTACGACATGGAGTAATTTATTCTGCTCATGACACGCCCAATTCTGCGCATAGTGGCATTGCCAAGACTTTGGAAAGAATCAGACGATACTTCTTTTGGCCAGGACTAGTGACTGACGTAAAGACTTATATTCTGAATTGTGATATGTGTAAGACATCCAAAACTCCGACATCAACTTTGAGACCACCATTGGGAAGGATGGTATCGACCGAAAGACCGTTTCAGCGTTTATATATTGATTTAATC
The DNA here is from genome assembly GCA_930367215.1 of Pollenia angustigena. Classification (NCBI taxonomy): domain Eukaryota; kingdom Metazoa; phylum Arthropoda; class Insecta; order Diptera; family Polleniidae; genus Pollenia; species Pollenia angustigena. Next base: position 39,079,413 of record OV884056.1, on the reverse strand, counting down.
GGACCGTTACCCCGGACTAAATCTGGACATATCGGGATTTTAATTATTTTGGACCATTTTTCTAAGTTCACTTTTTTGAAACCACTAAAAAAATTCGTTTCGAAACACATTATTGACTACTTGCGCACGGAAATATTTTGCTGCTACGGTGTTCCTGAAACATTAGTTTCTGACAACGGATCTCAATTCCGGAGCAAAGACTTTGAGAAATTTTTGAAAAAATATGGTATTGATCATGTGTTGACGGCTGTTTACAGTCCCCAAGCCAACGCTAGTGAACGGGTAAACCGCTCGATAAACGAGGCTTTAAGGAGTTATGTAAGAAATGACCAACGAGAGTGGGATTTGTATGTACCCAGCATTAATTGCTCATTGCGGAACAGTAAACACCAATCGGTTGGCAGGACACCGTATCAGATAGTTTTTGGACAGAGCATGTTGACTCATGGTAAGGACTTCGAGGTTTTACGCAAACTGAAGATTTTGGCGGATGCGGACTCTTTTATGGAAAGCCAGGACGAATTTTATTTGATTAGGAGCAAAATTAATGACTATTTGCGCAAGGCGTATGACAGAAATTCTAGAACGTATAATTTACGCTCGCGAAATAAGTACTTTACAGTGAGACAGGATGTGTACAGACGGACATTTACACAAAGCTCGAAATCGGAATATTTTAATTCGAAACTGGCACTAGTAGGAGTAAAGGCTAGGGTTTTGCGTAGAATTGGCGGTGTGAACTATGAGCTGGAGGACCTAAATTCTGGCAACAAAGGTACATATCATGCAAAAGACATCTGGTTATAATAAATTTATATCGAACGACTATTGATTTCGCCTTTTTCAGTTTCAATTTTGAAAGGTATGTAATATTCCAATTTTGTGAGGCATTGGTTGTTTTACTTGTGGAATTGTTTAATAATAATTTCTATATTTAATATTTCTTTAAATCATATTTGCGTTGGAATTTTCTGTTAAAATTTTATTACTTATACTTTTTGTTTTTAATCATTTTGTGTATGAATTTGAATAATAATTGTACTACAACGAATTATTTCTAATAAAATTGGAAATTTTATCGAGAATTAATATAAAAATATAATTCTACGGAATTTCATTGGGATATTTTTTTATATTAAATCCGATCTTGTGAGAATTTCAAGAATCTGGAGGAATCTGATATTAATAGGTATGTAACAGAATTCAAAAAGTTATTTTTTTTAAAGGAAAATTTACTTATTTTAGTGCTAAATTTTGGAAATCCTAGTGATATTTTTTTTGCCCTGTGTATCATTTGGAAACAGGGCAAAATAATTTTAAATTCTAGTGGAAAAATTTATAATCAAATTTTGGGCTATCTAGGGAGGCTAAGAGATAGATAGCATGGTTGGGTGGGTGTAGACAACGAAAGAGGATTTAACACCTTTCCTCTTCTACTAGGTTTCTCCTTTCTTTCGTATTATCTTATTTGTCGATTAACCAGATACCTAATTTTTAGTTTGTGTGGCGATCAATAAGCTGTTTCGATAAGGGTAAGAACCACCCCATTTTCCACTAGCACGGCCGGTTATATAGGTAGCACAACCCTTTGAGAAATACGCCCTCGCGGTTTGGTTCGTTACACCATCCTTATTTCTGCTTGTTCTTCCAGATAGGGGTTATAGAGCGTTGTTTCGGTTGCCCTTTAGTATAAAAGAATTAAGGAAGTTTAGCCATTTTTGTTTTCAGATTATTATAAATAGAAGAAAAATTACTCTTTAGTTTATTTATGTTTATTAACACACACCAACAAAAAATAAACAAGTTTTTTTGACTAATACGACAACAGAACTTTAGTTCTTATGAGACAACCCACACCAGTGTTACAAAATTGAAATTTTGATATGGTACTTAACTTCAACTAAAAGAGTATTTTTCCCACCAAATGGTACTTTTTGCTAAAATAAATAATAATTTATGAAAATAAGAGGAACAAAAAATATTTTATTGGAATTCATATATCAAAGTATTTAATAGCAAGCAGTATTTATATTTGAGGTACACAGGTAACTAATATTTCTGTCATTTATATGTTATTTGCCAATTTATTTCTATATTGCCCTATATTATTCAATAAGTGGCACAATGGTTTCAATTAAAATATGGCGCAACTCTTATTAAAAAACATAAACTTTAAAGCAAAACAACTTCTTTTCGGATTTCGATTCCTGCCAATATATTGTGTGAGCTTCGAAAATCACAAACATATCGGCAATTAAATTGAACCGTTCTATTACAAGTGAATGAGCCGTTTAAGGTACGTTTTTTCAGTATTTTCTAAGAAAAATAAATAATAATAATAACAATAACTAAATAATTTAAGAATTTTATTTTTGTCAACATAAATTTACAAAGAATTTACAGTTATATTTTAACTTTTATAAAGTTACATTATTCAGACTTTTACATATTTGACATACTTAGAACTAAGTTCTAAAAAAAGTTTAAAACATTAATGTTTAAAAATAAAGATTTTAATTTAATGTTATACGATAAAGCAAACAGCAACTAGCAGTTAATTTTAATAGATATTTATTTTTTATCAAACTTGAAACAGTTTCTACGTGTAAACGATTTCTTCCTTGGCTTTTTACATCATTTTGCGTTTGAAAATGTGCGTTCAATTGATGCTTAGAAATGTGGTATCGATAAAATACCAAAAGCAATTTGTGAAAAGTCAGCAATCATTAGTTTCGTTCTTAATATTGGCTATATTTTTCCAAGAAATTTAAATATATTCAGTTCTGAAATGCTTTATTTCTGAAAGATCCGCTAGAACAGAGAGAGAATGAATATTATTTTAGTTTTCTTTATCGTTAGTAAATAGCATTAATAACGGGGGGGGGTTCTTTAATACCATGGTAGATAAGGCCATGATGGCTTTATCTCTCATTCAATAGGGAGATAAAGCCTTTTTTGTTCTTTTTTTCATTTGAATGGGAGATAAAGCCATCATGGCCTTAGCTCACATTAGCAATATTAGGAAATGGCTTTATCTCTCATTTCAGTTCCGGAGACACTAAAGTTAAGTATTGAAATCTGGCTTCGCATACTTAAGTTTTTCTGCGTGACGGACTGCGGCCGTGCTTAGGGGTTTTTCCTCCGGTAGGACGCGGCAGGTGGCTTCGCTGAATAAAGTTTTCCTGCGTGCGTCACAAGAATAAGAAAATGTTTTTCAATGATAACTAAGGGCTTTCCCTTTTACAGAAAGTTTACACCATGCATAACAATTTTCTGAAAAAATATAGCTTTATCTCTCATTTGCGAAAAAAAATATGGTTATATCTCTCATTTCACAAAATTTTAAATGTGACCTTACCTCTCAATTATTGGGCAAAAAGGCCATTATGACTTTATCTCCCACCCAATTGAGCAATAATGCCATCATGGCCTTAACTACCATGGTTTTAAAGCACCCCCCTTTAATAACATCAGTATAACGCTATTGGTTTTTTCGGAAACATTTTCTGGAGTGAAGCTGATTATAACTTTTAAGGATTTATGTTCAAAACAAAATTTAGTTGTTAATGTTCCGCAAATTGTCGAATAAAACGATTTCGCAGTTTCTTTTACTTTATAAACTATTTCCTTAACATTGCATGTTTCTATAAATATGGTTTTCATTTAAATTTTCCACTTACATATTATCCAATGCATCCCTTTTTATAAATTTTCTTGCCACTTGTAAGAACAAATAACCCATTCTGGAAAACAAAATATGAATCCTGGCGTCCACGCTTTGCATTTCAATATTAACGTCGTTAATTATTTTTAAAATACAACAATATAAATTTTGCAACAAACACATGATAACCTAAGCCTGCTATCGAAATCATCACATCACAGTTAAAAAGTTAAGAGTTAAAAAGCTATTTTTAATATGAAAAAGTACTGAAAAAAGTAACAAAGTACTGAATTTTTCAACACTGACCCACACAACTGACCAACCAAACAACCGCAAAACTGTCTTCATGAGTTAAGGCACTCCTACACGTCATGTATTAAGCAGTGTACTTGTCAAATTTCCCACTGCTAAATGCTTACACGTTGTATAAAAGCAAACAATTTTGGTAAATGTCAGCTCGAATCAACGGTGTATTTTGAACTAACAAACCATCTGAAACACTTTGTCGTGTAAAAGTACCTTTACTGCGATAAAACATTGGTTGCAGAAAAAAATTGTGGTATTTTGATACACAGAGTAAGTCAAAAAAGACTGAAGCAAACCTCGTAATACATAATTGCCTGCTGTCGGCTGATGTATCTAACAACAATTAAGACCACACAAAAAAACACATTGTCGCATTGCTGTCTGATTCCCGGTTTTCTTTTAAGACAATAACTTGAAAAGACGTTGTTTTTTTTTTGGTGTAGGTCAGCACAAAACAAGTGACTTAAAGTCGAAATCGTTTAGACTATTGTTGGTGTGGGTTCAGCCTTATAAAACCGCAACTTATAAGACGTTGATTGATAAAGAGCAACTGAGCAAAACGCACGAAAAACTTGCCCTGATAATAATTAAATAAGTAATTGGAAGACGTAGCTGACATACAATAAAACAACACCTATAAGTTTATACTATGTTATGATCAGGCGCGGATTAAGGGGGGTTAAATAAGGAAATTTCCCCCCCGTAAATTATAAAAATATGTTTTGTTTATTTCGATAATACAAGAATACCCATTAATATTATCTTTTTTTAATGTACACAATTTTTGGAAATCCCAGCAAGGTTTTTTTTTGTTTTTTTTATTGAATCTCTAACGAAATTTTCAATAAGTATTTTTTTGTTTTTTTTTATTGAATCTCTAACCAAATTTTCAATAAGTATCCAAATCTTCATCCTAATAGTAATTTATTAGATATTTTCAATGAAACATCTAGTTTAATGTATTCAAATACTTATTATTCTACATTCAATCCCAGCAGGTGCCATCTATGTATAACCAAAGAGTAAACGTTTAACTTGATAATGCAATAATGTAATATTTATGTATATACATACTTATATATGAGTTATATGAAAAAAATTCCTATTTGATAATTTTTGACGAACGCAAGGATTTGTCGGGGAAAAGCCAGATTTCCTTATCTTTAAAATATTTCAACATACAACAAAAAGTTGTTAGGGAAGAATTGTTTTGGCTTTGTTGTAAAAGCATTTGAAGAGCCTTCACAGGATATTGATTATGACGCTGATGTGTTAATTGATTGATAGGAGTTGAAACTGATGGGTGTCGTTTGATGTCAGCAGAAAATGGAGCGGTTTAAAAATTCTGGAAACCGCGACAAATGCGAAACAAACGCCTTGCTATTTCCCGTAAATCAGCCAAAACACGTTTTTACTAAAGTATTTGGGAGCCAAACTCTCTACATTATGCGAGACAAGATGGGTGGACCGTCACGACTCAGCTTTACACTTTGCAACAAGTGTACATTATATAAATAGTAGAAGCTTTGGAAAACATATCTGAGTGGAAAGGTAGAGATACTTCATCAAGAGCCTTATATTAAGGAACTCACTTAGAACTTTTGAATTTATTTGCGGAATAAACATATTAAGTGTGATACTTATTGTAACACAGCCGCTTAGTATCATTTTACAAAAGCACGATATAGATCTTCAAAAAGGATCAAGCCTTATCAAAACTTTAATCATGTGCCTTGAAGAAAAAAGAAATAAAGCCGAAGGACAATTTAAAGTGATTTTTAAAAAAGTTAAAGTTATTTGCGTTCAAATCGAGGTTCCAACCTAAAAAACAAGATTTGAACGAAATAATTACATCCAAAATGTTGAAGATTTCTACCGAGTTGTAGGTTTCATTCTCTTATTGAATTTATTTTAGAAGATCTCAAAACACCTTTCCAATAGATATCTTTAATGTATTGAACATACCAAAACTTCTACTCAAAGTGTAATCAAGTCATATACAGATATAAAACTTTTAAAACCACAACTCGAGATAAACACTTACTAACATCTAAACTTGAGCCTGAACTGTAGCATTGGCAACAAACATGGAAATTATCTGAAAATCTATCAGATAACGTTGTAGATGCTTTAATAAACTGTGATGAAGATATCTACCCAAATCTAAGAAAAATATTTCAAATTTTCGTTTCAATGCTCGTTAGTAATGCTACGAGCGAGAGGTCATTTCCTACCCTTCGTCGAATAAAAACATGGCTCAGATCAACAATGACAAACTGAACATAGACTGTACTATCTAAATTTGCCTCACAAGGAAATCATAAATTGCTTATTTAAAAAGATTAGTTTATTTTAATTTATATTGAATATTTTATTTAACCTTATTGTTGAGTTTTTTTAATATAATATACACAAATTGCTTTTAATAAACTTTTAAAAACAAATTTTTTTTTGTATCATAAAAAATTTCCCCCCTCCCCTAAGGCTCAAGCTGGATCCGCGCCTGGTTATGATGATGAAATGAATTTCACTTTGTTAAGAAAATAATATGTAAGTACATATGGTTCTACTGTTTTGTTTCAATGAATATTTGCAAGGTTGTAAAATCTTATATACACTTACTAGGAAAATAATATATCCAAATATTTTTTTAATGATAATTAAAAAGATGAATTTTTGTTTGTAAGTGCAAAGTGTGTACTTAATAAATAATGAGTAAAGAAAAATAAAGAGAATAATAATTATATAAAGCAAAGTAATACGGCTTTATATCTATACATAGCAATATGCCAAAAAAATGAATTTTTTCATTTTCAAGCTATTAATGCCGAATGATTTTTAATACTTCGGGGGTAGAGTCAAGTACCCTACTTGCTTATTAGAGTGCCCCTCACTTGTCCTAAAACGGATATTTAGGGTGACCCTTAAAACTTGATTTTTTGACTTTTTATGAATTTAACGCATTATTTATGTTGTTAGCTACAAAATAAATGTTTTTATGTATTCAATAGTTAGTTTGGGTAGCAATCTTTCATTTTTGGTTTTTGTTGGAATAATACAGTGAAAAAAACAAAGTGGCAAAAACAATACTTGAAAGTAAGAAAATACTACTTCTAACACTTAGCGCGGCACAAATTGGGCTGAATATTATGGCTTGCCATGCAACACAGTTGTTAATGATATAAAAATCTAAAATTCTGCGGTGGTGCTTGGCGATCGCATTTTTCGTTTACAAGAAAATTAGGAAAATGTACAAAAAAGGCGAAAAAAATGAAAAAAATTGGGTTTTTTGACCTTCATTCACTTATAACTATTGAAGTAGGCGTGTTATTTTTAAGCACCACCGCAGAATTTTAGATTTTTATATCATTAACAACTGTGTTGCATGGCAAGCCATAATATTGAGCCGAATTTGTGCCGTAGTACAAACAGTACAGCCTATTTTCGACAAATTTTATTAATTGATTAAAATAACAGGGTGAATTTTTAAAAAAACGTAAATTTATGCTACTAAAATTAGTTTTAAATTAGTTATTAAGAACATAGACACTGTTTTCACTTTGGGAAATAAAATTTCTTTCCATGTGATAAGTTAATATACTTATATTTCATTTACTATTGTGATAAAGCGGCAGTAGATATTTTAGCCGTCACCTTTGCGTGCTTATTAATTTCACAGCCTCACAAAAATAAAAAAAGGTTCTGACTCAGAAACCAGACCCACCAATCCTTATGTATATTGAATCCTATCTTTGGGTTTTCATGTAATTTACAAGGAAAGTCCGCAAAATGACCTTACCTAATTTGTAAATTTGACCATGTTAAAAAGTGTTTGTTTAAATGCATGTTACTTTTAAAATTTTTGACAGATTTTATTAAAACACCTCTTATTTTCTTCGTAATAAACCAGACTTGATCTTACATAAAGAAATACAATTTTAAAAAATTGTATATAACAATAAGTCAAATTTACAAAGAAACCGGGTATCAATCTCTTATTATCTGTTCTCAAAAGATTTACTTAAGGCTAACGGTTTTAGCGGATAGACCTGTAGATGATGTATACTCATTTTACAGTAATATCAATGTGGAGAGGGTGTTTGCGATGGCGAAGAGGAACGAGGATATGGTTCCTCATAAAGAAATATACACCAGATGTCAGCAAGTAAAGGCCCGGCAAAACAAATGCATTCACTTCCTTTTCGATATTTTGCAGTTCTATCCAACGAAGCAAGATATGGTAAATGGTGTCAAAAGAATGAAAAATGTTTTCCAGGAAAATAAAAAATGGAATGCTAAGAAACGAATAAAGAGATTGGAAGAGATGGAGAGCAACCAACAAGTAAAAAAAAGACGTACGAAGAGTAAAGTCCTATTTCTAAATGTTCTTGATGTGAATGAGCCTATGGAATTATTTAATTTATTAAATGAACTATCTTATTTCGATGTACAGAGTAATCGGATACAAATTCTTAAAAAGCAAATAAACATGTTGAGAGGTTTAAATTATAAATATCACGGTGAAAAAGTTTGGCAAACAACAAATTTGGATTTAGAGTCTCAACTCAAAGAAAAGCTAAGAAATTTGCATTCTTATGTAGATCTCTAAAAATTTAAATAATAAAATAACTTGATGTTTTTAAAAGTATAAATAATGAAGATTTCTGTTAAATACAATTCTAGTAAAATAACAAAAAATTTTTTTCGCAAAACTAAAAATGTAAACTTTAATGATCAATTTAAAAAAAGTTACATACATATTTTAATATAAATTTGGTACTATTTCATTATCTTATAGATCTTTTCTTTCCCATTCCGTCATTTTTCATCCGATTTTCAAGATTTTTTTTTTTTTTTTGGAAAGGTATGCAAATTATCTTTCTAATTGTTGCATATTTTTAGTACAGATTATTGCCGCTAGATGGTAAAATGCATCAAAACACCCTGTATTTGCAAATATTTTGAAATCATAGGTTCTACAAAAGTACTCGCCATACGATTTTGTACAAAGTCGCCAAACAACATTTGGTCGAATTCTCGAAATTTAACGGTCAAAATTTGGATTTTCTTCAAGAACCTAAAAATAACGGTAATTTTGTAAATAACGGAATTATAAAAAAGTCGCGGAACAAAAGTTGCTTCTGATACCCCAAAGAACCATTTTCAAAAATAAAAAAGTTCTTTTTCGCAAAAAGTCGATTTTGGCATATTGCTATCTATACATACATATATACATATATATATATATATATATATATATATAAAAATTAAAGTATGTATGTTTATTTGTTGGTTTGTACCTTAAGGCGGCCTAAACCGCTGAGCCGATCTTTATGAAACATTTATAGTACTTTACTTAAGGTCGTGAAAGAGCTACATATTTAAATTTTTTTGATAATTTAAGTGGGCGTGGCACCTTAGATACAAACACAATACAAATTTATGTATTGCTGGAGAATGGGAAGAGCTAAGTTTCTAAATTTGTGCCATATGTCTTGGTTGCTAAAACCGAACATTCGACAACAACTGGATAGGATTGGAGAATGGGCGGGGAATAAAATAAAATAGATTTATTTATATCTAAAGAACGGTAAGGGAGAAATTGTCTAAATTTACACATAGCTGGGCAATCAAAACGTAACGTGAACGTGGATACAAATGCAAAAATGGTTTTTTGTATATATAAAAAATAGGTAGTAGCTAGAGTTTCGAAATTCAGAGCAAATAGCTTGGCTATCAATACGCAAAATCAGTCAAAAATTGGGCGGAACGAAACAAGTGGGCGTTGCACAAAATACTGTATATCATATGAACGATAAGTGTAAAATTATCCAAAATTTGTATAAATAGAATGACTACAAATTTACAGAATCTGTAAAAAATGTATGGGATTGGAGAAATGGGCGTGGCGCAAACTATAATTCTGTATGTCTAGAGAACGCCAACAACAAAAAACTTGAGAGCTAGATTAATTAGACTGGTTTACAGCCAAAAAATACCAAGAACGCCACATGCCTAGATAAGTTAATTGGGACCTCCTGTGGGGTAATTCTGTAACTTTTAACCGACAAAAATTTGTCGTTAAGTAGTAAATTTTGAGTATTTTTAAATAAAAATTTTCTACTTAACGACAAATTTTTGTCGTCAAATAGTTACAGAATTACCCCTGAACACGAAAATATTGTCGTTCCACAAAGTCATTAATAAAAACTTTTTCAAATTAGGCTTAAAATGTTGGTAATTAAATAAAGTTTAGCAATATCCGCAAATTGTCATCTAAAAGAAAATAATCAAAGTAGTTTTTTACTTTCTAGATAGAAAAAAACAAAATTATAACATATTTGTACGTCATTAATAAAAAATTTTTAATATTTTTAATTAGGCTTAAGTTCATGAAATTTAATTTTTATTAAATTATTTTTATGAAGAAAGTAATTTTACAACATGAAAATCAATCAAAATTGTTATTGATAATCTTTCATTCTTGACGTGGCTCGGGCTCGAACCTTGGCCGGCAGGTTACCATGACATGTTTCGATCGCAACCACTCGATCTCCTCAGATGGATTTGCCGTCTTACACTCGCAGCCATCGACGACTGCTGACGTCACTAGTCAAACATCAATCCTTAAACCAAATTGTATTTTAACATTTGGTAGATCGAAATTTGCTTTCCTGAATGATTATCCATCTTAATTTCGTAAAAAAAAAAAAAAAAAAAAAAACATGTAAAATCAATTAAGATGGATAATCATTCAGGAAAGCAAATTTCGATCTACCAAATGTTAAAATACAATTTGGTTTAAGGATTGATGTTTGACTAATGACGTCAGCAGTCGTCGATGGCTGCGAGTGTAAGACGGCAAATCCATCTGAGGAGATCGAGTGGTTGCGATCGAAACATGTCATGGTATCCTGCCGGCCAGGGTTCGAGCCCGAGCCACGTCAAGAATGAAAGATTATCAATATAAATTTTGATTGATTTTCATGTTGTAAAATTACTTTCTTCATAAAAATAATTTAATAAAAATTAAATTTCATGAACTTAAGCCTAATTAAAAATATTAAAAATTTGGATTAAAAACCATAAATAGTTCAACAAAATAACCACAATACTAATTATTGTTAAAGCTAAGGCACGAGCTCTATGTGTACATTTGTCCTTCAAGTTGTGCTGAAAAAGGTCAACAGAAAAGGGAAGGACAAAGTGAAAAAACAAAAAATGTACTTGGACTTCAAGAAAAATTCTTGACGAAAGTACGAAAAAACAGAAGTAAAGGAAAAAACATGTAAAATCAATTAAGATGGATAATCATTCAGGAAAGCAAATTTCGATCTACCAAATGTTAAAATACAATTTGGTTTAAGGATTGATGTTTGACTAGTGACGTCAGCAGTCGTCGATGGCTGCGAGTGTAAGACGGCAAATCCATCTGAGGAGATCGAGTGGTTGCGATCGAAACATGTCATGGTAACCTGCCGGCCAGGGTTCGAGCCCGAGCCACGTCAAGAATGAAAGATTATCAATAACAATTTTGATTGATTTTCATGTTGTAATATTACTTTCTTCATAAAAATAATTTAATAAAAATTAAATTTCATGAACTTAAGCCTAATTAAAAATATTAAAAATTTGGATTAAAAACCATAAATAGTTCAACAAAATAACCACAATACTAATTATTAATAAAAAATATAATAATCTTTTTTCTTTTTAACTTAATCAAGATATTACGCAACACTCATAATGGATGCAATTTTATAGAAGTTGATTAAAACATATTAACATTATTATTTTCAGTTTACTAAATTTAGTTATAAAATACATTTCTTGTAAGTTGTACATACATATGTAATTAAAAATGTAATTTTAAATAAAAAGCTGTTCTTATTATTACATAAATGAAGATTTTTTAAAATGCCAACTCTTCTTTTTATCATCCCAATGATATTCTGGCGATATCTTTCTATTTTCTCATAAGTGGTAATCTGGCAATATTGCTAGTTTATCATCTAGAAGAATCGCTTTCGTATTGCTTAGGAGTATTGCTATCAAGACAGTTTTCTTCCAGAAGGAAGTATCTTCCACACTATGAAACCGATTATTGCCGCAATAAAATTTTTCATCCATCCAGGCAATACGTTTGGCAATACATATGGACTTTTTCTGTGTTTGCTGGGAATTTAATACAAGGTTTTTTTAACTTAACAACAGGGCTCTTACAAATGAACACAGCCAAAACTTGGTAATGACTTGCAATTGCTGAAAAACTTGCTTTTCAATGACTACTTTATATCATGTGCATTACATAGAAGTAGTTTAATAATAGCTGACATATAGATAAGTACTTGTTTATGAGCTGATTAACCCATTTTAGTCGACTGGGTATTTAATCACCCAAAAAAGTTAAAGTAGCAAAAAAAACTCCTGCGTTGGCCTAATAAGAGATAGTGACTGCAAGTTGCTTTTTTATTGAATACTAGAGATTGATTAATGTGGGAAAAATTAAAAATTTTTTTTTTTATTTTATACCGTTAGCTTGAGAATTTGCCTTTTTTTGTTTGTCAAAAAATGATCAGAAAATGGATTGTCAAATAAAGGATAATGCGAAAAATTAAAAACGCCTGCACAATCCAAAAAAAGCCTTAGGTGCCACATTTGTAATGTGAAAAAAATAAAAGCGATTTGTCAACACACTTGGCCGTCACATGCTAACAAATGAAATGGGCATTTAAATACCCCACCGCCAATAATGAGTTCTAAAATTAACTATTTTCACTATATTGTTATAATTCTTTTTGGCATAAATAAAAGGCGATTTTATATTTTTTAAATTTATTTAAAGAAAATTAGAGGTTATTTATAAATATTTAGACTGGTGTGACACTTCTATGGTAATCCAGGAAGCATGGTGCTGGGTGCAATTCGCCTGGCACTTCCGTACTCTGTTTTGCCACCGCACTGCCGGCAGTGACGACGCGCTGGGAGTTTTCTGGCCAATACCACTTTTTGCCCCGAACTCGAATTCGATAATTGTTCATGGCGTTATCGAAAAGGTCCACACCTCTCATGTATTTATTATATTGGTTGACTAAATAGGGTTGGTCAATTGCAACCATTTTTCGTTGTTATGCGATATTATCGAAATATCGCCATGCGCGAATCATTGCTGTAAGACTTAAATAATTCGATAATAATGTTACGACCTAAAAAAATAAAGTAAAAAATTGTCAAACGTTACGGTATGCTTCGCGGGGAACTCGAGATGAGAAAGAAGGGAAAGTATTACCATTTCTCCCAATTGTAACTGCAGGTTATCCTGTTTCGTTGCGACTGATGATGGCATAAATTGATATTGTAACCAAACGTTAATGGGTTTCCTTTGATTAACATTTTCATGAATGTCTTACTGAATGATTCTTACTGGAGGTCACTGGAAAATCATCATTCTCGTTTTTAGCATATAGTGTATCTTCATTTCATCTACTGAAGAAACGTTCTATTTCGTAAGTCCCGGTAATCTCGTGACGCAGATTTTGGTCGTCGACGACCAAGACTTGTAAATTGTCATCCAACTCCTCCGTATCACTTATCTCGTGGACGTTATCGGGTCGTAATATAACAACATAAGTTGTATCTGATTCTCTTTCAAAATCTTCTTCCCCATCAGACCAGCTATCGAGAATTTATTGTAATTCAGCAGTAGTACGAATTTTTTGACGATGATTCATTTTTATATCCGTTTTTTATAATTCTTTTCTTCGTATGTTTTATGCACTTGTTTTATTGTTAAAAAAATTCACTTAATTTTACCTGTTCACTTTTCTTTACTAAAATAAACTACATGTAAACAAGTCTGAAAAAGGAGAAGCAAACTAGAAACCCCCTTTTTAAAAACAAATTACTAAGCTATAAAGTTAAAAGTTGGATTAACTTTTTACGGCGTAATTTAAATATTTGTAAAGCCCTTCGAAGTAACCCTGTAGATTTTTAATGGCACGTTGGAATGTATCAGAACAAATTTATAATTAATTCATAATAAAATGCATCCAAGGTTTTATTTATTCAAATCTAATACAAATTGATTTTAAATATTCTTTCAATTTATTTTGTGTTTTATTTGTTATAAATGAAGAACGAAGTTTAAATGTATATTTTAATATGTATTTTAAAATTAAAAATTTGAATAAAAACTATACTAAACAATCACCCAAACGATATTATAACGATATCGTCTAGGTGATAAAACTTATAATATATGATATCAATCTTGTGTCATAAAAGATGGTATTTAAATTGCCCCTTTCCATTAAAATATCATATAATATTTGCAATCATATCGTTCTCTGGTTTATTGTGTATGAATATGTCCTTAATGCAGGGAAGTAAATTAAATTTAAAATACAATTTGCTTGACAAATTCAGTTTTGTTAATACCAATGTGAAGTACCTATTTGTAAGCGAATATGGTAATGACTTATTTAACTTCCAAGTTATAAGCGAATGTTGTAATGACTTTTTAAACTCCCTATTTGTAAGCGAGGGTGGTAAGTATTTGCCGCCAATGACATCACCGTATTAAAATAATGAATTAAAATGCCAAAGTATATGTAGTGAAGGGAAGTTGCATTAGTTTTTTAACTTTACTTACTTTACTTTTTGCTGGAAAAAGTCATAAACCTCCATTCTATCTCCATAGATTGAAGTGGGTCGTTTATTGTCTTTATAAAAAATTTAAACTTAAGAAATGCTTTATTACGAAAGTTTTTTAGGTAAAATAAAAAGCCTAAACAATTTAAAATAACAAAACGTTTTAATGTTTTTATTAAAAAAAAAAAACTTTTATTAACCACAAATGTATTTCTACTGATTAAGAGATTAAAAAATCTTGCTTTGACATTTTGTTTTGAATACATTCTGACACAAAAAATTAAGAGGAAAAAGTTATGTCTTTTTTCAAAATATTTAATATTTTTAATTAGGCTTAAGTTCATGAAATTTAATTTTTATTAAATTATTTTTATGAAGAAAGGAATTTTACAACATGAAAATTAATTAAAATTGTTATTGATAATCTTTCATTCTTGACGTGGCTCGGGCTCGAACCCAGGCCGGCAGGTTACCATGACATGTTTCGATCGCAACCACTCGATCTCCTCAGATGGATTTGCCGTCTTACACTCGCAGCCATCGACGACTGCTGACGTCACTAGTCAAACATCAATCCTTAAACCAAATTGTATTTTAACATTTGAAGAATGAAAGATTATCAATAACAATTTTAATTAATTTTCATGTTGTAAAATTCCTTTCTTCATAAAAATAATTTAATAAAAATTAAATTTCATGAACTTAAGCCTAATTAAAAATATTAAAAATTTGGATTAAAAACCATAAATAGTTCAACAAAATAACCACAATACTAATTATTGTTAAAGCTAAGGCACGAGCTCTATTTGTACATTTGTCCTTCAAGTTGTGCTGAAAAAGGTCAACAGAAAAGAGAAAGACAAAGTGAAAAAACAAAAAATGTACTTGGACTTCAAGAAAAATTCTTGACGAAAGTACGAAAAAACAGAAGTAAAGGAAAAAACATGTAAAATCAATTAAAATGGATAATCATTCAGGAAAGCAAATTTCGATCTACCAAATGTTAAAATACAATTTGGTTTAAGGATTGATGTTTGACTAGTGACGTCAGCAGTCGTCGATGGCTGCGAGTGTAAGACGGCAAATCCATCTGAGGAGATCGATTGGTTGCGATCGAAACATGTCATGGTAACCTGCCGGCCTGGGTTCGAGCCCGAGCCACGTCAAGAATGAAAGATTATCAATAACAATTTTAATTAATTTTCATGTTGTAAAATTCCTTTCTTCATAAAAATAATTTAATAAAAATTAAATTTCATGAACTTAAGCCTAATTAAAAATATTAAAAATTTGGATTAAAAACCATAAATAGTTCAACAAAATAACCACAATACTAATTTTTTCAAAATATTATAAATACTCATAATAAAAGTTATAGAAAACAGTTTACATATATTTCAAGTTTATAAAATATGCACTTATAATAGGCATTTCTAGTAGTTGAAAAGAGAAAAATATTCCAGTCACATAATCGCAGAACTGCGGCAATGAGTAATTTTATATCATTTTGTTGTATACCCTCTGCAACAAAGAGTGCGAAATGAGGGTATATTAAGTTTGTCATTCCATGTATAACACCTCGAAATGCTAAGTTAAAACCTCTTAAAAGTATGTATATATGGATGTGTCAGAAGCTAAAAGGCCTTACACCACTTGTCGGAAATTTCTCCATTTTATTATACATATTACAATTTAATTGGTTATGAATTTTTTGAAAAATATTTTGTTGTTCTACCCAGTAAAAACTTCGACTACTTTTTCAAAATGAATAGCTTCTTTAACTCATTATTTTGTAGTTTTGTTCTATAACTACATCTATAACAACTTCAATAACTACTTTTTCCTGGATGTATGTAGGTAAAGAAAATAATGACTTACTTTTTAATGCGGTTATTTTGGGACTTCCCTTGTAAAATTCATTGGTTCTTTCAGTAGAATTGTAAGTCGTGCTCTTATGTTTTTCTGACTACTCAACACATTATTTTGTAGGCGAAGTTTTTACTGGGTAATATTTAAAAATTTTCCATTAAAAAGTATGAAAAATCGGTATAGGGTTTCAATCTTATTTGGTTTATTTTAGAAGCTCCCAGACGTATAATAGGAAAATATATATAAGGGGATAATAGGAAAATAAGGCCAAAATATATTTTTGTAATACAAACTACGACGCTTCGCGTATCCAGCAATTTCCTTTTTGTAGCATCTTAAATTTTGGAAATAAATTTGTCAAACTACACTGATTTATTCTAATTTTAATTTTATGGAGTTAGAAATTTTATCTTCTGAGTCATCCATATGTACATTAAGTGCTCCAAGACTGTTTCGGCAAAAAAATGTCAAGGTACAGGCCGTCCCTCCCCTTTAATAATTCTATGTATTATAAATATAAGTTGTGTAAGATATAAGGATAAGTGGATTAAGTTAACTGGCGCCGCTACGACGCTGATGGTTGAAGGTTTTTTATAAGGGAAAAAAATAATTTTTTTTTTTTAAATTTTGTATAAAGTTTGCCACTAAATAATTACTTTTGCAATTAAATGTAAAATAATATAAATGTGTAAATAAATATCGTTCTAATGAGCTATAAAAGACAAGTTAAGCCCATTAAAATTTCTCCAGGCCATTAACGTGTCTCAGGCCACTTGAACAAGAAATGTAGAAACAAAATTCAAATATTTTGAGAAATATTTGAAAAAGAGCTTATTTTTTCTTAAAATAAACCCGTATTTATTTGTTACCGTCAACCTATTCGCAGGTATGACTGAAAAACTTTATTTTTTAACGGCAGTTTCAAATCTCTATTTTAAAATTTTTAAACATTTTGTTAAACAAATTTCAGAGTTTTTTGATCATACGTTGGTATTTATTGAGGACATAAAGGGAATAAAAATATGAAAAAATTATGTCAATACCTCCCATAGGTTTTCCGTACGTGCGTTTTAAACTTAGCGATTTTCGGGAAAAAATAATTTTTGGGCAATATTTTGGCGAATGAGTTCAATTTTCTTACTGTTATGAATTTTAAGTAAAACTTATTCAGAAAATTATAGTCCTGATAATTTTATATATACTCTGAAGGTTTTACTTAAATTAGAGATCATTAACCTTAAAGCAATAAAGTTCAAAGGTCAATTTAGACATACTATTTTCCTTTGACTCCTTTAGGATTCCTTATAACCAGTGTCGCCAATTTAGCCTTTTAGTGGCTAGATTTAGCCATTTTCACCCTGTTTAGCCATTAAAAAATTAGTTCAGCCATAAAATTTTTTTGCCGTTTTTCTCTTAAAAGAATAATTTTTATTTTATTATAAAAATTTATAACAATAATATAAACATTTTGAACAATTAAAACGCCTGTAGTTTAAATCACAACTTTTACAAATGTTGAAAATCGCTATAAACTATGATCATGAAACATCTTTCAAAATAAAGGAACAGTATTCCAATATTAAATTTATAAAATGGATCAACACAAATTTTGCTGTTTCTTTCTGGTTGCAAGTATTTCAATAAAGGGATGCAGGCGGTAACAAAATTGTTTTAGAAATTTCAGAATTGACTATAAAGTTGCTACCATTTCCATGGTCTAATGCTGAAGTAGAGAGGGTGTTTAGCCAAGTAAACATCGTTAAAAGTAATTTGAGAAATAGGTTACGTTAAGCAACTGTTAATTCGATTTTAACAATTAGGTAAATATTTTTACTATAACAATACAATATTTATACCACCACTATTGTGAAGAGGGTACTATGCGTTTGTGCTGATGTCTGTAACACCTTAAAATATAAGTCCTTAGCCCACCTTTACGTATACCGATTAACTCAGGATCACTTTCTGAGTCGAATCAACGATGTTTGTCCGGCTGGCTGGCTGTCCATGTAAACCTTGTGCGCAAAGTACAGGTCGCAATTTAGAGATTGTTTTATAAAATTTGGTACAAAGGTTCTAATGTGCTGTAGGGTATCATAAAGTCGGGTTTAACCGACTATAATTTTTTGGTTTTTTTTTAGTTTGGATCTAAACTCAAAAGGTTGGGTAAATGTTGTCGTGATTATGATTTACCTTCAAATTATTTAAAACTTATGATTATTTTAAACTAATGAGTAGTGATTCCTATGAGATGAACAATAACGTCATCGAATTTTTCGATGATTTGATTTTTTAATATTAATTTATTTTAATATTAATTTAAGTTCATTCTTATTTAACAAATTGATCTTTACTCACAATTTCATCGTAAACAACTTTAAATGAATTATTTCTGTTTTGTTATTGAATTTTAATGAGTTTTTATTTAAAAAAGCTTTTAGCCATTTTTTAGCCCATTTTAAGCCATTTATTTAGCCATTTTTTCCGTAAATTTTGCCACTTTTAGTCACCAAGTTTTGGCAACACTGCTTATAACATTGTAATAATATTCTGCAATGTATAAAACTTTAATCACATTTTAAATCTAAAGCATAAGATGAAGAGGATATGTTGAATA